>CATOUR010000090.1:3736785-4982381 GCA_951848785.1 Callosobruchus maculatus | reverse complement strand
AAAGAGAGAAAGAGAGAAAGAGAGAAAGCGAGAGAGCGAGAGAGGGAGAGAGAGATGACCGCAGGCAAGCTAAAATCATAAATGATAAACGCTATGGAGTTTAAGTAAAGGCAGGGATACGCTCAACCTTTTGGTGGGGGTTTTCACAGGCCATTGTCTGCTAAACAAACATTTGTCACTCATGAGAGTGTAAGACGACCCTATCTGCTCCAGATGCTGGGAGGAGGACGAAACAGTGTTTTCATGTCCTGGGCAGATGTATTGTGTATCCTAACCACAGGGTTGAAATATTCGGCACGATGGAGTTCAAGGAGGAGTTACTAAATTCAGTAAGGTGGTCGTCTTTCGTCAAGAGATTTGGCAGCATCGACAAGAAGGGTCTTTCTAGGGCTTAAGGTTTAGTGTTTTCAGTATGGGGTTGGAAGACAGGGCCAAAAGTGGCATTGACTCTCTATTATCACTACTATAAGAAGACCAGTGATGAATATTGGAGGACTATAGTGCATGCCCGTGTGGCGGCTGGTTAGAATATCTCCCAATGTATATCCTGCGTGTCGTAAAAGGCGACTAAAAGGAACCGAACTACTGTCGGTATAAGCAGTAACCTCTTCTCAACCAACAGCTGTTGGGTGGACGAGTTGAGAAGAGTCTGGACAGCTTCTTGTCCTTGGGGTGAAAAATTGCCCCTAAAGGCCGATGAACCAGTAGATACCATCTGGTCAACGGCATGAGGATGCAGAAAGCAAATGGAAAACTACTGCATTAAAGATCTTAAAGATATCCCAAGAGAAACTCGTAAAATGAGTAAATGCATCTTAGGAGTTCACAACATGTCTGCTAAGACATTGTGAGTATGATGATGATCGTGCATGAAGGTGAGTTGTAGATGAGTCATTGTTGCCTTGAAAATGACATAATATAGCTGTTTTCATTCCTAATATTAATGAGCAGCGATCATAGATCATCATCTAGTGCAAATCAGGCTTACGGCTGACGTATGTTGCTGAATCGTGATAACAAAATCTTGAATTTACGAAGCTAAGACCTTGTCTGGGAAGCTGCTGCCCCTAACGCGCCACCTTCAGTCACTTTCTCACCGGCGTGTTGTTGGTGACCTCTCACTCCTCTACCGATATCCCAACGGAATCTGCTCCTTTGAGCTATCCTCTATCGTTCCGCCGCTCACTGCTCCTATCAGATGTACCCGTGCGACCGCTGCACCTAATCCTAAGACGGTCGTTCTTCATACATCAAGAACTGAGCGGTACAACCGCACATTTATTCCCAGGGTATCCAAGGCTTGGAATGGACTGCCAGAAGATGTATTTATTGGGCCTGAGGGTATTGGCTCATTCAAATCTCGCGTTAACAAACTTCCACTAATATAACCCTTTCACAGCAGCGCGGTACTCTGGTATTTAGGCTCTGCCTGCGCGGCCTGCTCATTTATATAAAAAAAGCTTTCACTGCATTAACGACGCAAATCGTCGGCCAAAAATCAATGTCTACGTTTGTTGATTTGACGTACTTTTTTAGTATTGTGTATTGCTCGGTAAGTAAAAGGAAGTTTTGGTGACAGCGACAACACTGCGCGGGAGCAGGATGGTAGACTGTTGGCGTCGAATTTCCCCCGCTACCGTTGTGGCTTCCAGTTTGTAATTCGAAGCTCCTCATTTGCATATAAATTGTCAAACCGGTCCAGCTCGGTCCGGCAGTAAGCGCGGTCCACTGACGGGTGCATACATACATATACATGCGGCTAGCAGCGGCCGTTGCCGATGGGCTTGTAATTCCGACGATAATGGCCAAACTGTGCCAATGCGGCCTCGTCAGGCGCTGCTCACCCAGGCTGTCACATTTTGGGGTTGCTCGCCCTGTATAATAGTCAGAGTTATTAGATATTTCGAGATTTCTATATGTTGTTGTATGTTCGCTAGGTTTGATCACAGCATAGTGAACAACCAGCATATTATCTCTGAGGATTTCCCATATAAAAATGGTTCCCACAGAATTTGACCTTGAGATGATTTTACAGATGTGAAGTTTGGGTAGAGATGCGAAAATGTAAATATCGATACCGGTACCAACTCGATATTTTTTAGCCAAATATGGGCGTTCGGTTCGTAAAGAGCATTTTGTGCAACGGATTACACCCCTCAATAATTATATAATTATTTTCGACACCGATACAAAAGTATCGATACCAGCTTGGAATGCCTCAAAAAGTGTCGATGACAAAAATACTCGATATTAGTGCAGAGGTATCGAAGTATCGTTAGCTTCCCTACAAAAAATCATCCAAAAGCGGGGACGTGCGTGTAATTACCGCCAACCTGAGTTATTGTGCTGGCTGTTTACTATGCTGTGGTTTGATTCTCCCAATTTGACAGTCGTAATGACACGTGATGGACCGAAGTTGGCTTGGACAAGAGAAGAGAGAGAACAGAACGCGTGGCTGATATCTCTGTTACCAAAAAGTACCAAAGCGTTAGTTCTAGTGGCGTAGCCAATGGGATTAACATTATGGTTAAGCTATTTGGAGAAATAACCTATTTTCAAAACAAAAAAAAAATTATTAAAATATTATTACTCACGAGTCCTGTATTTCTAATTTCACCATCCACAGTTCAAATTTAAGTAATTACCATTAACTTAACCGTGAACTTCCATTTGACCGATATCTTGTCCTGCAAAATGTAAGCTATAACAGATACGTCACTGGAAAACTGATTGTATTTGAACCAAACAATCTCTTAAAAGATATAATTTCTACACGTTGCGTGCTCAAAAACATTATGATTCGCATGTTAGAGGTACATTTCAAATTATATTTTGGATACATATGTATCTCTGAAGTAGATATCGAGATATTTGCATAAATTTCGGATATATCAAAAAATACATAAACAGACATATATTTACCTGTGAAAAGTGATTCCTGGCTCCATCCTGCTGCTGTGGTACAACCGTAAGCTGCACACCCTACCATTACGCACACCTTTTATTTCACAATTATTGGTTTTAAAAACGCTAAATATCGCAGAAAATACCACCGTACCAAAATGTATGTTTTTCACCAACATTTTCACAGCTATTCGTGTTCCGTCACGGCTAATTCATAAGCATCAGGCTAGCGCGCGGTATCCTCTCTCTTTCCTTATCTAAGGAAGTTGGCATACGGGAGATAGTAAACATGGAGTATTACATGATTGAACAACACGTCCTGATTGTTAAACATTATTATAAAAATGGCGAAAGTTTGTTTTTTCTTGTAGTGAGGGGCTTAGGGCTCCGTTGCCCTAATAGTTGCCACTTGCCTGTTTTCACTCAGGGCAGGATGGTCGAATATAAGCTTAGCTGTTTCTTCTGCCTAACCGCACTTCCTGCACAATGCACATCAATCCCCAGCTTTTGCAGGTATGCACTGAAGTCCAA
This sequence comes from Callosobruchus maculatus, assembly GCA_951848785.1. Lineage (NCBI taxonomy): Eukaryota > Metazoa > Arthropoda > Insecta > Coleoptera > Chrysomelidae > Callosobruchus > Callosobruchus maculatus. The sequence continues at coordinate 4,978,946 of CATOUR010000090.1, read as the reverse complement.
TGCCCAGTTATAACTCCTACCATCTTTCGTAGTTCCTTCCTGCTCAATCTGAGAGCGTCTCCGGTATTAGAACGCGAGAGTCCCCTCAGCATCCTCTTAGACTGAACATTCCCCACTGTCACGACCCAACAATCAGCTGTCTTACCCACGGTCGGTGTCTTTGTGATGACGTGTTGCAAATATCTGACATCAGCGGCGCCATTTTGGGATAGTTTCATTCGCCCTGACAGGGGCAGAGTAGAAAAAAGTGTACAACAGGGCAGAATTAAGAAATAATACTCAACCTATGCGGTGTAAAAGGAAGCTAAATATTAAAGATAACATAAAGTTTATGTCTACCTCCCAGAAAGTACTAGATTTGCGCTGTGATCTATATTATTTATCTCTATACTCATATCCTATGTAGATAGCCATGACCCTGCCGTGCCGCCGCTGTTGAAATCTAGCTCTCTCTGACCTAAAATATCCATGCGCAAAGGGATCGGCGCAAAGCACCCTTAGACCTTGAGTAAGACAACTGATTGTTTGTTGAGCGGTGACTCTGCCACAGCGCTTCTGCTGCTCATTCGACGCCCATCTGGTGACGATATACCACATGCTGGTTCTGGCCCGATGAGAGGGAGTTCTGCGCCTCCCTTGTCATACTTGTCGGCTCTCTCATGACCACCCACTTCTATGTGACTAAGCACCCAAGATAATGTTATCTTGATGGTCTTCGCCAGTGTCTTTACGGTATTATGGCAGTCAAAACTGTTTTTGAAGTATAGTGGTTACTTTCAAAGGCCATCAGAGCCACCCTGAGTTGACATAGTCTTTTTGCTGTATCCTTTATGTAAGCATATTCTGCCGCATTCCAAAATTGCGGCTTTTTCTGCTTTGAAAACGGTAGCCAGTTTACTTAGGCGGATACTTACGCTCCGCTCAGGCGTATATGCCTCCTTTTGTACCTGATATTTTTTTTGGAGCCATCAGAGCAGCAGGTATCATTCGACAATGTCGAGGTTCTCCTAGAGCGCATTTCGATATGTCACTTTAGGTTGACCTCGTATGGGATCTCGGTATCCACGACTGTTGGTGCTCTGTCGGGTGGTATCTCAAGCATGTGGCACCACAGGTTGTCAACCATCATGGTGTGTTTCATGGCAGAGTGGTAAAATCAATTGAGGCGTTTCTCGGAAAAACCTCATAAGTCAATTTTTGCCAAAATTTAGATAATGGCATCATCGCATTTCTAACATGCATATACATGAATAGAAATAATTATTTCTCGAAAAAATGTTATAGGATCCGTACTATTTACAGAGGAAAATTAACTTGTTCTTCTAAAAATATCATAAGTCCATATTCTTTCACCTAAGAAAGCCATGTGTGCATATAAATTGTCATGCAAACTTGATAACAAAACAGTACAACATAGCACCTGACACTGCTGGTAACTTTGTCATCGACAACGAGGTGGACAACGATGATAATATAGTAGTGTAGTGGTTGCGAAGACTGAGTGGTAGATATCTGGTTTTTTGGTTAGCCAGAGTTGATTGTTTCAGTTAGTCGGTTTTTGTGTTAGGTATACTTGTTCACTATCACTCTTTCTTTGTCTTTTGTATCGGAATTTATTTTATTTTCATGCTGTTTGTGTTAAGGACACTAATTTGTTAACCCTTTCTCTCAAAAACCTCATATGTCCATGTATTTTTTCTGTTTTTTTTCATATGCGTTTCACAATAAACTAATTACTGCTTGTGGACGATGTGTCTTATACACTTTTACTTCTACCAGACATGGCAATAAATCAATCTAATCAAAGTTTTACATGCTGGAAAGTTTTTTCATTTTCCCAAATATGTTAGTTTTGGACTAATGACGTTTTTTCGATAAACGCCTCAATTGCTATGGCGCTGTATTCATGGTGAAAGTTTGATTGTTATATAAAGAGTGTCCAATATTCAGTCGACAGAATATTCCTCATTTGTCTACAGTGAAGTCGTTCCTCTGATATATTCAAAGTTTTAGCTACCTTTGCAAAAGGCCTCACTATTTGCAAGGCCTAGACTCTTTTCTTCTTATTAATCAGGGTGCGGGTAGAAGTCTTGTATGTTAGACGGCGAGTTAACAAGCGACAGTTTTACAAGTTTTATATTGTGAGCAGAAAATACAATAAAACTGCGTGATACGGCATACAGACCTCTAATGCCTAAAACTAAATCATCTAATTTTTGACATGTTCCAGTGACACTCCCTAAAACCTCCTGTCACTTTCACATCTCACCCGATTTCGCAGTCGCAAAATCATCTCTTAAGACTAAGATCTAACTACATCATTAATGCTACAACTTAGTTCCATCTTGGGCCTGTTACACCTTGATCAACACAATTTTGAGGACTTTCTTGATGTTTTCGTCAGTAACAGCTTCCTTGGAGCATCCACGGCGTGCTTAGCCCTCGGTGGTCATTTTGCCTTGTTTGAACTTAGGAAATCACTTTTCAACCGTTGATGAGCCTAAATTATGTATATCAAGGCACGTCATTGTCTTATCGGTTTTTTCGCAAAAAAACATAAAATTTTTGTTTATTCATATTCATCTAAAAAAATTGCTTCACATACTATGGTAATATCTTACGAACCAAATATCCAACATTTGTGAAATTTGTAAACGTATTTTTTGAATCAGAGAACTGATTAAGAGATGTAATTCTGGTAAAGAAATTTTCTGCCTAACTGTTTTAGATCGAGCATAGGAGCAGCAATGTTCGTGCATGTATATGCATGCCCTAAAATGCCTTTGCAGACAATATATGTTTATAGCCTCTGCAGTGGCGGAATATTTATTGAAACTGACCCACACAATTAATTGTATGTTGCAAAATTAATTCAATTTAATAACATCGACGCTGGCGGATTTTTAATAATTCACATCGGAATTGGAATATTTGCTGTTATCGCATTTCGTTTTATAGGTAATTATAACATTCGGTCGGACGGGCTGAGTCCTCTACGCCTGTTTGGCAGCGATAATTTATCGGACCAGTCTGTAAAATAGCAGAAATTCACATTGTTTTTCCACAAACACTATTTTATGCTACACAAAGTACAATTTTGGATATGAGTGTAATAAAAAAAGTAGGAAAGAATTTACTTGAGTAAATTCAAACGGCGCCCTCACTGTGGAATTTGTTGATATAAAAATTGACAAAACCGGAACTAGTAATCAATAAATTTAACATTCAACCTTAAAAAAACGAAAAAAAGTAGTTGACTTATAGCCGTATACCACAGCTTCTCCTATTCCTTCTTTAATATCAGCGCTGGGATTCCGCAGGAATCGGTATTAGCTCCGACATTGTTTCTGCTTCACATCAATGATCTACCCTCTAGCATTACAAACCCAATCCACAGTTTTGCGGATGACAGTACTTTGCTTACAGGCATCATGAGCAATGGACCGATCTCAGTGGTCGAGCTAGAGCGCAGAAGACTGACAGCGGCTGCTTCGTTTTGAAAGGATCTGGAGACCATTGCCGCTTGGAGGCTCAAGATCTCAAGAATATGGTGAAACTTAATGCTTTCAAGACCCAGTATTGCACACTGTCAAATAAGAACTGCCCACTCCAGCACCCAGTTCTAATGAACAATGAGGCTCTCCCAAGAAGTCATTCATTCAAGCTCTTAAGAGTCAGTTGCAGCAGCTGCTGGGAAAAAGCCCCCTCACGTTATAAAAAGCCCAGATAAGACCTGGTCTGGAGTATTACTATCATATCTGAGGAGTTGCAGCTCATCCTTACCAGTCTCCTCCAGACTTCCTTCTTTTGGAGAACTACGACGCTGTGGAATGAGCTGCCGGAAATTTGTTTCCCGACGGATACAACCTGCAGCGTTTCAAATCTAATGTGCATAGACATTTATCCTTTCGCAGCGATTCTACGGCGCCATAGGCTTTCAGCCTTTGCGGGAGGCTGACCAAAAAAAAAACATGTATACTTGATGCTGTCCAGAGAAGGGCAATTTGACTGATTAGTGACGCGGCCTTGATGCGCCACCTCCAGCCACTTTCTCAACGGCGCGTCGTGAACTCTCATTCCTTTACAAGGGCGTCAATAATTTTTTTCTTGTTGGGGGCATTTTTTTCTTGGGGGAGGCGGTAAAGGTTCCTACTATGTATAACAAGCTACAAAACATAATTATTCCCCGGTTAGTGGGGGGGGAGGGTACATTTTTGTGGATAAAATTTTTAGCGGCATTACATTATGTGGATCAAATTTTTACGGCATTATAATACAATTAATATAACGTTATTATGTCTTATTTTGTGTTATAAAATACTGTATTGGAGAGAAATTAAAGCCCATCCACCAGTCATATTATATACTGATATATCATCGTTTATGGATTAAACCAGTCCATGGATACTAAATAATAGCGCAACATCAGTAGAGTAACGCGAGTGAAATATTCAACAAACCGCATCACAGACTGAACTAGCTTGGTTAGTTTGAGGTTTGTGCAATTAACTAAAGAGGTTTCGACCTGGAATTAAATCATTGAATAAACAGTTAGTGTATTTAGCGCCAGAAATAATAGTTGGCGGTGAAAATTTCAGAATGGATGGAAGCTGGTATATAAATTTTATTCACCTGGAAATTCATGCTATGTTGGCAAGTCAGTTTTCAACTGTACAATAATAAGTCTAGTGCTATAATTTATTTCATAATACACAAAAGGCGACATGCTCCGTCTCACAGATCAACGATTTTGTTAATGAACAATTGAGGAATTAGTGGTGGAAATTAGGGTTTACCCCCTACGCTCCCGACATTGGTCCGCGTGACTTCCATTTGTTCCCTTAAGTCAAAAAATAATTAAGACATCAAAGATCTGAGTCGGATTTAGAGCTCAACAACGTTGTGATAGGTATACTAAACAGATTATCAACAAATTGTGCTTTAAAGTTCATAACAAGGGAATACAGCGATGGGATAAGAATGTTGATCAGAATGGAGTGTACTTTGAAGAAAGTTGTTCTTCTTGTGTAAACTAAGCCCGAACATTAAGTGTTGAAAGAAATTGGGGAAGCAGGAGCCTAATGACATTACTGACGAAGTTGGACAACTGCTTAGGCATAACCAATTCTTTAGTTATATGTTGAAAGGAAAATCTGATCGAAAAGGATCAACAAGAGACTTCAAGTAACTAATCAGATTTATCTTGTATCGCCAACTGATGGTAACACTCAATAGGAACATATAGATATTGGGAAGCAGTACTTTAAAGAAGTATTGGTTCGCCAACTATCATGCTTTTAAACGGGTCACATAAACAGGTCAGGTACCGGCTTTGGTAGATAGTTGGCGAACCAATACTTTTTTAAAGTACTGCTTCCCAATATCTATATGTTCCTACTACTAGTACGAGTTTTGTCAGCTAGGCACTAACAGCCAATTTCATTAATTATTCGTCTGAGACCTAAATCTCACTGACATTATAGTTACATTATTGCTCGAGTACGGTATTCACATCAAAGCTCTCTAATCCCCTTTTTGAGGGTTCGACACGTGGAGGCCACCAAAAGCGCAAAATGGCCATTTTATTGGCCAAACATGCCGGAGCATAGCTGCGTAACTGCATATTCGACAGCTCTTGCTGGGTTTTTGAATGTAAATTGACACATGACGAGCACGTGTGCTGTATCGACAATTAAAAGGTCGCAGTATTTTTATTCCCAAAAATAATGTCACGTACAATAACTCAGGATTTCACTTCTTAAGTAAAAAATTCTGAGCATAATAAAAAATGTAATTTTTAAAACATATCTTTTTTGTTCCGTCATTTTAGTACTGGCCTTCTAAGAAAAAGCACATGTGTTTGAAACAGGCTTTACTTACCTTTCGGCCACCTCCGTTGGCTTTATCAACGTTTAAAGAAATTGACAAAACCTTAACTTTGGATTTCACTATTCGACAACTGTTCCCGAAGACAGCTTTATTTTTATTAACTAACAGTGATTCTAAAGCTGGTGGTTAAAGTCTAGGACTTGTGACCGAGATGTCCCGCATTTGATTCTCACCAGAAGGAGAAATTTGTTCTTTGGTCTTTTTAATCTGAGGTAAATTTCCGTAGTCCTCGGCAAGATTTTCCACCTGACCATTCACTGTTGGATTCAAATTAACCGTGTTATTCCCAATGTGGCACTCGAAAACAGTAACAAAGGGAGGTCCAAAACCCATATCGCTGAACGGCGAACAGCGTCGCGCATCGAGCGCAGCAGCTTCATGAGCGGCCAGTACTTGGATGCGCGACCGCAGGGTGGACTGGTCGGCGAGGTCGTATCATTCCAATGATGCTGTGCAGAGAACAATGAGCCTTAAAGCCTGCAGTCGGTGATATTAACATGTTCAAGAATACCCAGTGTTCATTGGAATATTTTCAAAACCAAAATAAGTGCAATTTTTACGTGAGCATTTTAGGATAACCTTTGGTAGGTAAAACGGTTTTGACATATGGCTAAGTAGGCTTGCGGAGTTGCGGATTTGTATAAATATTCATAATACTAATTGGAAACGTTACAATAAACAGTTAACTCCAGATGAATGTCATTATCTCAAACTTTTTTCTCCGACCCTCAAAGAAGGTCCTGATACCCCATCCTAATGGACCTATTAACGTTTGACAACTGACATTGTAAGATCGCCCAGATTACATCCACAAGTGAAAAAATCGCTTTATGAGTTGGAACAGCTGCAAACAATTAGTGCAACAGCAGAAACCGCTTATTATACACAGACGAGGGAAGCAGCCATTTGAAAACTTTTTCGTACACCGTACCCCCTTCGAAAATTCAGTCCCCGGACTGTCATTCCGGGCCCGCTTCCAATTAAGCTTGGCCTTAGAGCGACCGACGACAGACTTTGAAATTGCCCGGAATCCTGCTCGGCCACCACGCGTGGCTCAAATTAATAACGCTTCGGCCAGTAAAGCAACTAACATGCTGGAATGGCTATTGAGCGTGGAGATCTCATATGTACAGCTTCGCAACATAGACAGTATATACTTTCTTCAGCTCTTCAGACGTATTAGTACACGTCATTGTGGTATATATATTCATAGTAAAAATTATACAAAGAGTTGATAATAAAATCTGATATGGTATTTTATTTTATTTTTCTTCTGATATGGTGTCGTTTACCTTGACACAGATAGCCTTATCCATGAAAGCTGCTGAGTGCAGCACCGTCGCTTACATGTCACAGAATGAAAATAAAACAAGAAGCATTTGCTGTTGGATTGTAATGAAAAATGTCCATGTATTATCATAATTCATTATTACAATCATGCAACGAGGTTGAAATAAAATCTGCCATAAGCTCATATACATTGATACAGATAGCCTCATTTGTAAAATTCTGCTGGGGGCACAGTATTATCGTTTAGTAAACAATGATAGTGATTATGAGCTTTTTATTAGTTCAGCCAAGAATGTCGTGAGTCTCCGTCCTATAGGAGCGAGTCACATTAACAGCTGAGACTATCTAAGATCATACAGATTGCAGCCACAAATGAAAAGGAATGCCTTCAGCATTGGAACAGCCGGCAGCAATTACAGTAACAACTGTAACCGCTTATTATAGAACAGGCCATTCGAGAGCTTTTTCGTACACTGTATCCCCTCCGGAAATTCAGCCGGAGTCTCCGGACTGTCGTTCCGGGCCCGCTTTCAATTAAGCTTGGCCTTAGAGCGACCGACGACAGATTTGGAAATTGCCCGGAATCCTGCCCAGCCACCACGCGTGGTTCAAATTAATAACGCTTCGGCCATTAAAGCAACTAACATGCTAGAATGGCGAATGAGCTAAGGCGTGGAGATCACATATGTACAGCTTCGCAACATAGACAGTACCAAGTTCTTCAGCTCTTCAGATGTATTAGAACACGTCGGTGTGGTATGTAGATTCATAGTAAAAATTATACAAAGAGTTGATAATAAAATCTGATATGGTGTCGTTTACCTTGATACGGATAGCCTTATCCATAGAAAGCTGCTGAGTGCAGCACCGTCGTTTGGCATGTCACAGAATGAAAATAAAACAAGAAGCATTTGCTACTGGAGTGTAATGAAAAATGTCCATGCATTATCATAATCCATTATTACAACCATGCAACGAGGTTGAAATAAAATCTGCCATAAGCTCATATACATTGATACAGATAGCCTTATTTGTAAAATTCTGCTGGGGGCACAGTATTATCGTTTAGTAAACAATGATAGTGATTATGAGTTTTTTATTAGTTTAGCCAAGAATATCTTGAGTTTCCGTCCTATAGGAGTGAGTCACATTAACAGCTGACACTAAGGCACATCCAAGAATGTCCTGAGTTCTATAAGAGTGAGTCACATTAACAGAAAACATTAAGACACAGCCAAGAATGCTCTGAGTCCTCGTCCTATAAGAGCAAGTCACATTAACAGCTGATACTGTCTAAGATCATACAGATTGTAGCCACAAACAAAAGGGAATGCCTTCAGAATTGGAACAGCCGGCAGCAATTAGAGTAACCGCTTATTATAGAACAGGCAATTCGAGAACTTTTTCGTACACTTTACCCCCTCCGGAAATTCAGCCGGAGTCCCCGGACCGTCGTTCCGGGCCCGCTTTCAATTAAACTTGGCCGTAGAGCGACCGTCGGCGGACTAGGAAATTGCCCGGAATCCTGCACTGCTAGTACGCGTGGCTCAAATTAATAACGCTGCCGCCGGTAAAGCAACTAACACGCTAGAATGGCGTATGAGCTAAGGCGTGGGGTTCACACATGTACAGCTCCGCAACGCAGACAATACCTAAATAGATCCGCTATTAAAGACTGTCGGAAAACGTCACTGTGTTTTCAAGATCCATTGTAGGAATTATACAAAGAATTGGAAATAAAATTTGCAATGTACATTGACACAGATAGCCTTATCTGTAATATCCTGATGAATGAGTAGAGATGCAATGGATGTAATATTTCTTGGAAAACGAAGTATCGAGAAACATTGGATAATATGTACACAATTATGACCCATCTTAGAAAAATTAATAATCAATTTTATATTTTATTTACTCCCATTAAGTTATACAGCGATTACCAAAGTACCTTAGAACAGGTGAGACTACGTGTAAACAAACAGAATGATTCTTCATAACTTATGCTCCCGCCGTGAGCTAGATACCAATACTAATCTCTTGATAACGCATGTAATTAAATACAAGCTATGATAACTGCAATGGTGGCTATGAGATCTCAAACAGTAGATCGAACGGTGTAGAGTATTTATTTTAGTGACATAAGTGTGATTATATTGCAAGTATGATGTATTTAAATTGTACTATTCACTGCTGTGGTCGTAAATAAAGTACTCAATCCACGGTACTGCAAAGAGCGGCTCTAGTACCTTAAATAGATTGGCATAATAACTACTACCTATTGGCATATGAAAGATTATATAAATCTATATAATTCAATTTTTGCCACCTTCTCATGTAACAGTGGTTCCCAGGTATGGAATATATTTCCAGTAATGGCTCAGTTGCGAATCTGTAGAGGCGTTAAACACGAAAGTACATGCTAGGTCGTTGCAGCGCAGTATGGCAGAAACCGTGACTGAGTTCGAAGTTTTATGGTGATTTTGAACACAGCCGTGGTAGCTTTTATTGGCACAACATGCTACCAGGGATTTTAGCTTCCAGTAATAAAACTTGGAAACTTTATTACCAACGGCAAATCATAAGAACAATGTCTTAATCAGATAGTATGTAACCTTGTCGTATGTTTACCTTTCATATTAGTGATATAGCTCTAAAACCACTCCTGTCATAATTGAGCTAGCTATATCAGTAAGAATAGGTCATCTAAGGCAAAGCTAATCAATATAGATAGTTTCCAAAGTTTAAGGCGCATCATGGATCTTTTTTAACCTTTAGCTACACGCGCCTGGTTATGAAACTCAAGTACACGCGTCGTGTATTTTGTACACCACCTACATTCTGTACACAACTAATTGCAAAACTGGTGTTAACACTAATAAATATTTTATTACAAAACAAAAATTCAAACCATATTCTGGAAGAAAGGTTCAATGTAGTGAGTATCATATATCGGACTAAATACCTGTTGTTCTATGAGTACACGTGTGGTGTATCCTATGCACCAGAAGAAGCAGACTCCATCCAGGATGGATTAGGTACAGATTATATTAGCAAAGGTACTTATATGGACTATGTGTAAGAGTGTTACTTTTGGTCTGCTTTACTTCTTCAAAATTGTGTGATGGCCAGAAATTTTGGCTTTTTGTGACTGGATTGATTTTCTAAAACCGTAGCTCCTTCGTACCTGTCGTAGCAGTAGCTTTTTGTGTAATTTTCTTGTAGATTCGGTAACTATTTTCCTTTTAAAGTTGTCTATATTTTTCGTACACCATCACTATATACAGGAAATTTGTTTTCCGCGGTTATCAAACATATCCTTAAAATGTCTCAAAGAAAATGGAAGCAGTTGATACTGTTCATTATGCTTGCCAACCTCGTGTTCTCGGCTTTGTAAATTACAGATCGACAATCAATGCTGGCGTATGTACTAACAAACCCGGTTGATTAAAGAAACGACAACAAAAAACTGTGTTGTATAGGACACAAGCATTTTGATATGGTTCGAGGCATCATTATCCTTAGATTTGAATGTACGCTGTATTTGTAATTTTTTCCGCATCACACAGAATATAAACTAGGTCAAGTAATCTCAAGGGTCAGGGAATATTGGGGTAATTGGATGAATGTTAGGAGAAATCGCTACTTCAAAGAGATTCTAGTGTTCCCAGTCAAGCTTTTAATAGTGTATACTATCTTGTTCAATGCTTGCTGCAATGAATGTTTTAGGCTTCACTAGCACATAAATGAAACTGCATCCAATGAAATAAATAGTTTAACTGCGTTTCAGCTACCTCTTGATATTTATTAATAGATTAGCTTACCCTTCTATCGGAACTGCCTTTATGAAGTTAAACATGACTCTGATTCTTCTTCGTTTTTGCAGGTTTTAGTCACGTTTGTTCTTAAGTTCTGAAAAAGCTGCTGTCCTGTGGCAGCAAGCTAGTTAATCAATAAATATTGGTTACTCCGAGCATTTTTTTTTGGGTTAGAAATTTTGTACTTCACGAAACGCAACATAGCGAAACGTTAGCAAATATTTTGTTACAATAGGTATAGTTTTGTTTATGATCCAGCCAAGCTTAAATAATATGACAGCTCTGAAAGAACAACAAAAATATCTTTTATAAATCAGACCAGTAGTGGCACAGCAGTAATAAAAAAAGAGTAATTATTAACAACCCTACAGCTCAGGAAATACTGGGCATACGACAATAAATCAGTATATAATTTATATTGGTATATTATTGGTATATTGGTGCTCTTTCTTCCTGAAAGGGTAGAATTTCATAGCAGTTAAAATGAGATATGAAGGCTTTAACTTCCACTTACTTTCAATCAAGGAGTTTGTTAGAAATTAATTATTGAAATATCATCGAAAAAATGAAAATACGCGATAAAGTTATTTTATGTTCGGTTTTGAAATGATTAAAAGTAGTGTATATCCAGATCCCATGTGGGAGCGGGCTAGAATATCTCCCATCTTATATCCTGCGTGTCGTAAAAGGCGACTAAAACGAACCGAACTACTGTCGGTATAAGCAGTAACCTCTTCTCAACCAACAGCTTTGGGTGGACGAGTTGAGAAGAGTTAGGACACCTTCTTGTCCTTGGGGTGAGAAATTGCCCCTAAAGGCGGATGAACCAGTAGATACCATCTGGTCAACGGCATAAACATGCAGAAAGAAAATGGGAAACTACTGCATTAAAGATCTTAAAGATATCCCAAGAGAATCTCGTAAAATGGGGCATTTTACGAGTTCACAATATGTCTGTTAAGACATTGTGACTATGATGATGATATCCAGATGAAAGTTTACCAGGATGTTTGAGTGGTATAAGAAGTGTAAAGACGGTTTTGAATCAGCTGAAGATGAAACTCATCCTTGTCGTCCACAAACTGCATGAACGCCATAAAAATTGAAAAAATAAGGAATTCATGCAAAATAATCTTCGCATTTGCATAAAACAAATTTCTGACAATGTTAATTTGTTTGATGGTTCCACTCAACAAATTATTCGTGAAGATTTAGAGTACCTACAGTTGCCGCAAGATGGACTGAAATGTAACGAAAGTTGGGTTTATCGATCCTAAGTTGAATTGGTAAAGTATTCAATGAAAGCATAAGGGTAGACCAACACCACATGTGAAAAGCGCTGGTAAAGTGATGCACCTGACATTTTTTGATAAATTTGGAACTATTTACTATCACATAGGTTGGAAGTTGCATCACTCACAATGATCCGGCTCATAAATCGGCAATTTGTCGACGAATAATTAAATATTTAATAAATAACTATTTGTGTCAATTATGATACACCCCTCTACTTCCACGATCTTGCTCCACGTGTAGTGTTACCAGATTTAAACTGAACAATATGACAACGGCTCGCTTAAATTCTGCTAAAGTCTGCTAACTTTTCTTTTATTAATGCCAAAATTCTGCTGACTTATTAAGTCAGTTATTCGTATGAATATTCGGTTATCCTGCACTTAGGGGCACCACGCACCAAAATATGTGACCATTATGCTATTATCTGACTTCTGCGCAGACGTTCGCGCACGACCGATCTCTCCAATTTGGAGGCGTCGTTGCCACGTTTTTTTTCTAATTGATATTGTTTATATTCGATGTATGGCCAATATCTGTATCTTGTGCAAACCATTGGTCTTTACGTGGGTTCCAGAGGTACCCCTAAAGTGCAGGATAACCAAATATTTGTATTAAAAAAAAAAAACAAAAATATTATTGTAAAATATTTATTAACACTTCACACAAAATAATAAACTACTTTTCTATGGTGTCCTTATTTTTATATAAAACCGTCAAGGACTTTGAGCGCCTCTTATACTATTTGATGGAATAAAATTTACACATCCACCCTGTTTTACTGCCTGACTCACATGTAAAATGGCAGCAACATGTTCATTTTTAAATTTGTTTCGCAGGTCAGTTTTAATATTATTCATTTATGAAAATAGGCACTCACAAGCCGTATTTGACATAGGCAGAATCATCATGGCCTTTACAAAATCAACTAAATTCGGATACTTTTTAGTTCCATCAGCATTGTTCATTTTAGAAATGTGGCCCCAAAATCTTTCTGTATTGATTGGTGAAGGACTGGAACTTCCTCCCGATTCTAACAGATCGGCTACTGCTTTATCCAATTTAAGTTCCCTATATTCGGAGTCAATCTTTTGGATATCAGCTTTGTGAACCAAATTTGGAAATTTAGAAAGAATTGTAGCCAAACTTTTGACAAATTAGCGTACATTATTTTAAATCCCTTTTAGGCCTTCTAAAAAGTATGCCCTCATGGAGAGGGGGCGGTAATTTGATTACAGTAAATGAGTTGCTAAATGCAAATATTTACCGCAAGGAAATTTTTCCTGCACTAGAACATCGGCCAGTTCCGGAATCTATTTATAGGCGATTCCCCTAAATTGTACTGAAAGTTGCCAGCATAGCAAGAAGAGGTCGTACATTATTTATGAATGGTAGAGTTTTATCACTTCTGGCCTGACTACCCAAGTAAAACGCAGATTGTTTGTTAATGTCTAATGCTGCTAATTTTCTACGGAGATACAAAACAATTCTGCTGAAATCTGCTATATTTTAAATTCTGCGAGACAATCTGCTATACCCTAAATTTTGGACCTAATTCTGCTAAAATCGCAGAATTCTGCTAAATTTAGTAACACTGTCCACGTGACCTTTATTTGTTTTATGAAGTCAACGAAGAAAGAATTGCGAGGTCGAAGATTTGAGGCGACTTTGGAGCTCAACAACACTGTGATGGGTATACTAAATAGACTACCAAAAAAATGGTCTCAGAAGTTTATGACAAGTAGATAAAGCTATGGGATACAATATATTGAATAGACTAGAGAGTATTTTGGAGGATAGTTGTTAAAGATTTTTAAATAAGTAAGTTTAAGATACATCCTTGTGTTTCGCCTTGGCACATTGTGTGCTTAACAGATGTTACCAAACTTTTCGTGTTCCGAATAAAGCACATTTTCAATTGCTCTCTTTCGTCAGCAGCTTGCGGTAATGAGCTTTCTATCTGGAATTGCGAGCTCCACGTGTTCGAAACACGAGAATGTGTTTCGCGATTCGCAATATATACATCTATTGATCGAGCGTTTGCAAATGAATTTATCGCTTGGCGCTCCTGCTCCACTACAAACGATTCCGTTTCGGAACAATAAAGGATTAATTACAAACTACAAATTTAATTATAAATCTCTACTAACGCAGGGTTGAACTGGTATGGCTCAATCGGATATGAAGTTACAGGGTAGAGTCATGTGACAATACAGGTACTTGAAAATATGATATACTCCTATGGTTTTCAGTTGAAGTCATTAAGTAATGTTTTAATTTTAGCTCAGTTGATAAATATACACTATACTCAATTATATCAAAGACAGTTGAATCACTAAGGGCCGATTTTATCAACACGCGGATTTTAACAAAGGTTTTGACCAATCACAGCAGCCCACTCAAGAACATGCATCTGTCAAAGTACTCTGAAAATTATCGATTTCTCTTGAAATTTACCTCAAAAAGGTCAAAAATGAAATGCTTTATATACAGTCGACCATTATGAACCATCTAGTATCTTTTCCGATCTGATTTTCCATCCTAAATGGGTGAAAAGTTGCATTTTCTTGTTTAACAAAGAGTTTAGCAATTGCCAATTTCAACCAATCAGATTCCAGAGAATCTGTACATTTGATCACTGGTTTCTTGTTGTATCAGATGATATAATGATGACAAGAAATTCATATTACTGCATTATTTTTATAAAATAATAATTCACAATTGATAATAATTATAAATACTTGCAATATACCTATGTACTATAGTAAAAAGGGGGAAAAATAACATTTTATTGCATTTCGCAAATAGGCACATACGATTTCACAAGTGTGCATCACTGGTTGCCTATCCTTCTTAACCTTAAAAGCAAAGCTTGCGATCTGGCAAAAGTGTAACTATAACCTTATTTTTCCTAAACTATAATAGAAACCTTTTGTATAGTCAGAAAGTGAATAAGGTGGTTTATATAAATGTGTTTCTGCACTATGCTGCCTTTTACGTAGTGCCTCTACAATCTTTACATCCTGTGTGAATATTTCTATGAGAAGATTTATAACAAACATGCATCCAGTCTACAATCAATCTGACTGCAATTGCAATTGGTAACTATACAATAATTATAAGGTAAACATTAGGAATCTAGCATTCATTTGCAAATCAATCGCTTTTTCTGATTTTCTGCTATGATTTTGATCAATGAATTCTAAAATATTTTTGATAAAAGTGTCATCCAGCTTTGACGTTTTCTTTCCAATATTGATAAAATACTATTGGACGATACTTAGCCCTCAATACCCAATAGAAAGCTTTTGCTAAACAACATCCAATAGAACAGCTTTGTCAAAGTCTTTGTTAAATAAGCATGTTGATAAAATCGGGCCTAAAGCTACCAAAATGTCGCTGATTCAGTCTCTTTTGTTTTCCATATTTTTTTATGCCTCGGAAACTTGAACTGTTAAAAAGGCAGATCGAGCTCGCATAGACACTTTTGAAATGTGGACGTGGAGGAGAATGCTCAGAGTTCCTTATACCGCCCATCGAACTATAACGTTTCCATACTGTATGAGCTCTGTAATCCAAAGAGACTATCCTCCATTGTGTCCACAAGAATACTTACATTCTTCGAACGTATACACAGAAGCGATAATATGGAGAAACTTGTAGTTCAGGGTCATGCTCCGTCCGAGTGGGCGGCGACGTGGCCGTTCCCCTACACGCTGGGTGGATACGACGAAACAGATGCTGGATATGAGTATCAAGAGCGCCACTGAACTGACAGTAAATCGTGAAAGATGGCGAGCTACAGTTCTCAAAACTATTGATAATATTTGTGTCGGCAATACCCTAGCTCCGACTTAATGCTTTTTACGGGTTCACAACATGTTTGTTAAGACATTGTGACTATCATGATGATGACAGTTGAATTCTGGGGACCTTGAATATTTTCAAAATACAAAAACCACGAAATGAGATAAAGCCAGTTCTGCGTCACAGTTTCGTGCTTAGAAGAAATTAATCTTGAATTAGGTGATGCTTGTTCACGTCGTAGATTCAGGTGGTATAGAGAATTACAAACTCACTCTGGAAGACGCTCAAAGATCCAGAAGTCCACGAATGTCAGTTATCGAGGAAAACGTTACTGCTGTGAGAAAAATGCTTGATCAGGGCAGACGGGGGACCTATCAGCAGATAGAGGGTATTCTAGGCCTGAACATACTAGCAATTTCGATTCTGCACGATCATTTGTACGTGAAGAAACCTTGTTCTCCTGGGTGTCAGTTGTTCAACTCACATCTACATTCGTATAATATACTAACATATTGTCGTCAAAATTCAACTTGTTTTAGATTTGTGAGTAGGTTTTCGTTATTTTAACATTGACTCAAGCATTTTTAGTTTTTAGTTTAGTTTTCTGGATAAAACTAATTTTTAGAGCTACTTTACTGTATTGCAAAACCTTCCTTCCTTATACCTTTTGTATGAATACATTCACAACTGCCTTGTCATCGGAGCTGAGCGAGAGTCCTTTCCGTCCGTATTATCCTCCATCTGGCTGTAAACGCGGGCCGACCTCCAAATGACAGTCCGAATTAAACGGCATCCGACAGCGCCGTAATCCTGGATATTAATTCACTTGATAGTAATAAGTTTAATTCGCATCCACGTCGGTTGATATTCGCAGTTGGCCGTGCGTGTTTGAATGCAGATACGCGTGCTGATCAATATTCATGACGAATCCCGTGCTGTCGACGGTCACACTGTTTGATATACATACGTTCATCAATGGACGTTAATTACGATTTGGTTGGTACAAAAAATTAAGTCGAGTAGATTGAATAAAGAACATTTGTCTGGCTTTGAACCTCAGAGCAACAACTGAACATAGAGGTAGTAAACAACTAATTCTAATAGGCCGATATCTTTTCTTAGGTGGTCATATTGACCACCAGATATGGCAATCATAATTGTTTACTATCGTCTTAATTGTATAGTATTCAGAAATATTCCATTCTATGTTAAAAAGATGGTATTTTGATGGTTCAGGAATGATTACAGCAAACTCATTAGATATGTTGAACTCTACTGCGTTACTGCATATTTCTTCATCATAAACGGAAAAGTTTAACAGTTTTGCGAGATGGAACTCAAAAAGTGCAGTGTTTGTAACATGGGTTGCATTGGAAGAATTTTCAGGTTAGTTGGCATTGCACAACATTGTCTACAATTTAAACTGCGAGGCCACAGCTGATCAATTTTTGGAGGCTGAAGCACAGCATAGTAAACAACCAGCATAATATCTCTTAGGATTTCCTATATAAAAATGGTTCCCACAAAATTTGACTTTGGCAGGGTTTATGGATGATTTTACGGCTGTGAAGTTTGGGTAGAGATGCGAAAATGAAAATATCGATACTGGTACCAACTCGATATTTGAGGGCTGCTCTATACCTCCGTCAATCCACCAGTACGCAGACAGCTGTTTCACGCTTATTAGCGATCATCAGTGCGCCATAGGTCGATTGACGGAAATAGAGAGCATCAATTTTTCCATGTTTAATAAACATGTGAAAGATGTGCAAGCAGACAGAAAGAATTCTGCCGGTGCGCCATCTAGTACCCGAAGGTAACGGCAAACCAAGGAAATCTCTACTTGGCAGTAGTAGACTTCTTGGTGGGACGCCAAGGTGCATCCGCTTAACCACTAGAGAGCGCGGGTTCTATACGCGCTGCGTATGAAAGCCGATATACGAGGGCTGCTCTATACCTCCGTCAATCCACCAGTACGCAGACAGCTGTTTCACGCTTATTAGCGATCATCAGTGCGCCATAGGTCGATTGACGGAAATAGAGAGCATCAATTTTTCCATGTTTAATAAACATGTGAAAGATGTGCAAGCAGACAGAAAGAATTCTGCCGGTGCGCCATCTAGTACCCGAAGGTAACGGCAAACCAAGGAAATCTCTACTTGGCAGTAGTAGACTTCTTGGTGGGACGCCAAGGTGCATCCGCTTAACCACTAGAGAGCGCGGGTTCTATACGCGCTGCGTATGAAAGCAAATATACGAGGGCTGCTCTATACCTCCGTCAATCCACCAGTACGCAGACAGCTGTTTCACGCTTATTAGCGATCATCAGTGCGCCACAGGTCGATTGACGAAAATAGAGAGCATCAATTTTTCCATGTTTAATAAACATGTGAAAGATGTGCAAGCAGACAGAAAGAATTCTGCCGGTGCGCCATCTAGTATCCGAAGGTAACGGCAAACCAAGGAAATCTCTACTTGGCAGTAGTAGACTTCTTGGTGGGACGCCAATGTGCATCCGCTTAACCACTAGAGAGCGCGGGTTCTATACGCGCTGCGTATGAAAGCCGATATACGAGGGCTGCTCTATACCTCCGTCAATCCACCAGTACGCAGACAGCTGTTTCACGCTTATTAGCGATCATCAGTGCGCCATAGGTCGATTGACGGAAATAGAGAGCATCAATTTTTCCATGTTTAATAAACATGTGAAAGATGTGTAAGCATACTGGTGGATTGACGGAGGTATAGAGCAGCCCTCGTATATCGGCTTTCATACGCAGCGCGTATAGAACCCGCGCTCTCTAGTGGTTAAGCGGATGCACCTTGGCGTCCCACCAAGAAGTCTACTACTGCCAAGTAGAGATTTCCTTGGTTTGCCGTTACCTTCGGGTACTAGATGGCGCACCGGCAGAATTCTTTCTGTCTGCTTGCAACTCGATATTTTTTAGCCGAATAGGCGCGTTTGGTTCGTGCACAGAATTTTGTGCAATTGATTACACCCCTCAATAATTATATACCGATACACCTACAAAAGTATCGATACCAGCCTGGAATCGCTCAAAAAGTATCTAATATAAAAATAGTCGATATTAGTGCAGAAGTACAAGTATCGAAGTACCGTTACCATCCCTACTTACCATCACCATCATCCAAAAGTGGGGATGCGCATGTAATTTCCGTCAACTTGAGTTACTGTGCTGGTTGTTTACTTCTGGGGCTGAAGTGTCAAAGATGATGGCTTTGAGCACGCCATGCCGAAGTGGTTTGCTTACTACCTCTATGTTCAGTTGTTACTCTGAGCTTTGAACTAACTAAGCCGATGCCGGATTAAGTGGAGGTTATCGTAAACAGCTTGAGGACAACACATTTGCGAGGTAAGGGCAGAGGTGAGAAGTCGAGCAAGCAGCGGGCGTGGCCAATTTACTATAATCCCTACCACAAGAATATACGGCCAAGTTAAAAACAATATTTGCAGGTGCCGCTCTCTTTTGTTTAAATGCCGAGGGGTCTGTGATGGTGATGCCAAACCGGGCTCCCGCAGAACTTTTTTGAAAAATAGACACTGTATAATTTATATAGGTAAAGTCAGCAATATATGAGTTGTTTACATTTTTTGTGCTCTTACCGAGTGCCGACACTACAAAGTATGCCTTATGCCTTCACAAGACGCCCGGCGAGTCCAACAACGGTAATCCCCTTTCGGCATTTTTTGCTGGGCTGGCTAGGGGGCTGACGCGGTCATTAGTGTAGTCAAAATTGTATATTGTCTGTGTTTAATCAGATGTCAATATACAATAAGTAGATCAATTATTTTTGTTTTTATCTAATGAAATTTGGTATTTCAGATATATTTTGACCTCCTACCACTTTATGAATTATTGTAATATATGTTTTGCATAAATAATTACGTTTTTATCATTACTCAAGTCTACAATAACTTTACTACACTATATAAGTCTCTGCACTGATTGATCCCCTTTTCTGTGTATGTCGGCTATATTGACAAATACAATATGGGTAGACGTTACGGTAAAAAGAGTTTTTTACAACTTATAACTGCAACTGAGTTCTCACACAAAAAATGAATTTATTGTATTTACAAGAGCGAAAATAAGACCGAAAATTAGGCGAAAATATGAAAAATCATCAAGAACTAGGTATCAATGGCAGTATTATGTATATGTTATTTGTTATAAGAAAATCTGGAGAATGCAGCTAAATTCACCGAGATTCACTTCACACCGAGCAATTTTTAGACATACCGAAGCCGTTGGAAAACTGAAAGATGTAAAAGTATTACAGCATTGGCGCAAATACGGGAAAGATAGGGGGAACATGTCCCCCCCTTGGAACTAAAAATATAAAAAAACTTCCATGTCTCGTACTATTTGCACCCCCTAGAAGGCGCCAGCAAAATTATTCTTGGATTCCCAATAAACTTCAGAAAAATAAACCAAATTATGCCTGCCCCCTTCCCCCACCGGTAGGCCTCCAAAAATATATCCCCCCATAGTGAAGCTGTATCTACATTCTGAATTACAGCCGCCAAATTCGGTGTTTCGGTGAATTATTCAAAGAGAGGACGCAGTTTTAACAACTTTGTGAAATCTATAACACCTCCAACAGAGATACACCTATGCCAAGTCGATTATGCACTGTGAAGTAAAAAAAAATTGCTCTCTCTGCTATTTAGCGATAATTAAAAAAAATACGAGTATTAATTGCGGACTATAATAGATGAACAGTTTGTTCTGTGGCTGTTCGGCCGGCGTCGACACACTCCGCCACCTTGGCGTCGGCGCGCTTCGCTGCTTGACGTTTCGCCAACACGTGTGGTCGGCATCCTCAGAAGCTGACGTTACCTGTTCGGCGTGTTCCGAGATACTCACTCTCTCTCTTCTCTAGGAAATTCGCATTTTTTGTGGGCCTTTGACAGTAAAACTTAATTTGATTGCGAATTTTTACTTAAAAAATGTTTAATAATATACAAAGGCAGGTATGCAACATGCATGACATGCATCATATGATTTTTAAGGTTGGCACTACCGAATTTTACGTCAAACTTGACCACAGATTAGGACAGGTTCTAAATCAGTGGAGAGATCCAAGAAGAAATCCATCGCCTTATTTGACGTCAAATTCCTGTTTTACACTTGTCAATTTTGATCACGAACTGAACCCACGAATCAAAACCATAGATTTATTGTTGATGTAAAACGGGTATAAAACCTCACAATAACCCCACAGTTGCTGCACATGGAATGAAATTTGGATTCTAAGCAAAATGGCTACCGCTGCTTTTTCGCTGCAGATCACTTGTTAACTTGTAATTTGCTTTCATGGTTCTACAACCTTTCCTAGCCTTCGGATAACGCTCGGGCTTGAAATAAGGCTTCGGGCCATAAAAATCTCTTAACGTCCGTAATACATAAATAACTAACGTATGTTGCAAAAGTTTTGAGAATTTTTTTCAAAACTCGGGAGGTAGTTTCACCGTTGGAAACAATTCAGAAATCGTTACTGTGGTAATCAGTCAACATCTAAATGTAGCAATAAAATCATTTTGGTTATGATAACAATAAAAGTTATTATATAATAACTTATATAAGTTGTTGTTGGTTATAAGTTGTCACAATGTCGTACAAGTTAGATATTCGGAAGAGTATTTACAGTCTAGTTGGACGACTTAAAAAAAGAAATAGTTCGCCTATATCAAGATCAAAATATTTCTGTTGCCACAATTTATTGAGCGATCCGTGAATGCGAAGAAGGTGTTCCTTGTATAAATTTACCAAAAGGTGGACGTCCAAGAGCGTTGAATGCTGCTACAGTTTAAAGAATGGTCAACAGAAGTGAGCATCGAGTTAGAGCATCAACACGACAACTTGAACCCACTTTCTATTCAATGCTACTACAATCTGTTGAGGAATGAAGAGAAATAGTTTAAAATTCCGAAAAAGAAGAAAATGTCCAAAATATTACTTCCCCAAATCAGTGAGAAAGAATTCCTCAATGCTGTCGCAATTTACGTCGTACTCATTTTGCTGGCAACATAAAAATTATTCTTGATGATGAAAAGTATTTCACATTTTCGAACTCAGAAATCAAAGGTAATGATGGTTTTTATACAACAGACTTTAAAGCCTGTCCAGGTAATGTAAAATTTAAACGAAAAGAAAAGTTTGACAACAAAGTGTTAGTGTGGTGCGCTATATCAGACAATGATAATCACAGCCGTACGTTAGACGAGTTAGGGCCGAAGCGGTTACCGCAGAAGTCTATACTCAAAGATACTTGCCTAAACTACTCAATATTATTAATACCCACCATGTAACGACAATATAATGTTTTGGCCAGATCTGGCTTCAAGTCATTATGCTTTGCGTACGAGAAACTGGCTAGAACAACACGGAATACCTTTTGTACCACGAAACGACAACCATCCCAATCTTCCTCAAGCAAGACCTATCGAAACTTGTTGAGCTCAGCTGAGTGCCAAAGTTTATAACAATGGCTGGGAAGCTCAAAACGAACAGCAGTTAAGAAGAAGAATAGTGCTAAAGGTCAGAGAAGTTGATTTAGAATCTGTCCAAAACCTAATGAGGAACATTCAGACGAAATTGCGGGCCATGGAAGATCGTGGCCTATTAGCAGTACTTTAATATCATTTTTATATTAAGAAACATTGTTATTTTTGTAGTTATTGTTACAGTTCAAATATATTATTGTGAGATATTTTTTTAATTTTTTGAAAAATTTCTCAAAACTTTTGCATCATACATTATAAGAACTCTTTGCATTTTGTCTCTAACCGTATTATTGTGTATTAGGTTTTACTATTTCTATTTAACTTTAGCTGTATTAGAGTGGTGTACCAACAAGTAGAGATAAACTCGAAAAACTCAAATGCTACTGAAATTGACAATCCCGCTAGCGGTATGTAGATATTCATATTCTCCTTATTCCACTGTTCAGACATGGAAAAACAAAAAACCGCTGAACAGCTGAAAAAGACGTGGTTGTCATCTGGCAGTTCGATCTGCAGGTCTCTTTCCCAGCGGAAAATCTCCAATGCGGCGTAATGTAGTGGAGAAAATCGTATTTCCATCTTGTCCGCTTGATTTCATACGGAGAAAACTAAGTTAGATCCAGCTTTCCTCAGAATAATATCCAGCTGGAACAAAGGATTTTTCCATTTAGGGGGAAATTAGATTTTTCTGCTGATATCAAGCTAGACGGGTTTCGTCTCTTGAACGGTTGCTGGAAAGCGGATCTCTATATTAATTTGAGGAATTAAGTGTAAAATAACCTATAAAAGAATTGCTACATTTGAACTTTGAGCTTCGCTTGCGATATTTATTTTTGTGACGGATTATTATTAATAATTGGCCCGGATTCATAATTCACTTATTTATTTTATTTACCTACAGTCTGAATGCGCAAAGGTTTATACAAAATAAACTGAAACGGTAACAGTCAACTAACGGTTAAAAAACACCTTTTATGGCCCCTAACAAAGGTTTTGACAAAGCTTTTCTATTGAATGTTATTTAGTAAAAGCTTTCTATTGGGTATTGCGGGCTATGTTAATAAGTATCATCCAATAGTATTTTATCAATATTGGAAACAAAATGTCAAAGCTGGATGACAGTTCGAGACAAAGTCTACGATCGAAATAAAGATATTTTTGAATGGTTGAAATTAGATTACAAATTGTAGTAATAAAGTACCTAATGAAATATGTTTCGTTGAAGCAATCCCCTCCGCAGGAGGCCGGGTAGCGCAGTGGTATAGAGTGTTAGACAGGCGAATTGTGTGTTAGAGTGGGTGTTGGTACCGAAACCCAGCCGTTGCAACTATTCTTTTTTTCATATTTTTTTAACCAAAAAATTTATTGATATGCTTTTTACTCATGTTACACATATTTTTTTCTATCATCGCCATAAATATGTTTTTGAATAATTTTATTAGATATTCTACAAGTACATCATTATCATTTGATCACTGTATTGTTGCAGTGAACAAATGTACTGCGTTCGTTAAATCTGATTGGTTCAGGTTAACAATTGCTAAAATTTTTTGTTAAACAAGAAAATGCAATTTTTCACCCATTTAGGATGGAAAATCAGACTGGACAAGATACTAGATGGTTCACAATGGTCGATTGCATATAAAGAATGTCTGTTTTCATATTTTTGAAGTAAATCTCAAGAGAAATCAATAATTTTTAGAGAAGTTTGACAGATGCATATTCTTGAACGGGCTGCTCTGATTGCTCAAAGCCTTTGTTAAAACGCGCGTGTTGATAAAATCGGGCCTATGAGTTTCATTGCTGTAACAGGAAATGTCAACTTCACTAGCACTTTCACAGAGATTGCACATTATATAAACTGGAGAGAATAACAACAAATTTGTCTCCGGAAGAGGTAAATTGAACAAAATGTTGCCGCAATGACGTACGTAAGTTCGGATGTATAATCAAACTTTTTATAAGAGTGAGGGACAATCAGCACGTCCAACAAACAACTTACAGAAAAATGTAGCAATAGCATAGTTACCACGTTTCCCTAAATTTAATAGATTGAATCTACTCAGTAGTATATCATTATGTATACCTCGTTCCGGATAGACATCATCTTCTTTATATCACAAGTATTTCACAAAGCGGCGTTGGATTCTTTCAAGCAGGGTACTAAATAATAGAGCATTACTCAAGGACAGATGTAACAAAAGAAGACTATAGCAAAATTGGAGTTTTCGGATCATTGAACTGTCTGCTATTTTTGACGATATGATGAGGTTTTTATACATGTTTACTTGTTGAACCTTACTGCCTCCAGCTTTGAGGTCAATACAAATTTGTGCAGATTTACGTGTGAACGTCATCAAGCAACACTTATCAACATTGTTATTATTATTGTCCTTACACCACTGATGTATCAGATCTAAGTCTATTTGCAATTTTATATTGTCATCTACAGTATTAATATTTCTTTAAATAACTGAAGGTCATGTGAGCAAATAATCACATTTCAGGTTAATTACTTTATCGTTCATGAAAATCCAAAGCAATAAAAGGCCAAAAACTGAACCTTAGAGTACACCTGATATAGCCAATATAGCTTCAGACGTATAACCTCGATATTCTACACATACATGTTTATTTTCAATGTATGATCTGAAAGAATAAAGAAAGCTTCTAGCTAAACCACACTTGCTTAATTTTAGTTCCCACATCGGTAGGTGAGGGGAGTGTTGTGATCGCGAAAATTTTCGATTTTGAGATAATACACTTTTTGTGCGTTTTATGATATCTGGATTACGAAAATCCACGTCACTAAATACCGTCGGTCTGTCTATTGGTCGGTCTGACTGTCTGCTGGCATTTTTTAGCCTCGTAATCTCAGTAGCCGCTGTACAAATTGAGATGAAATTTGGGCAGCTATATGCTGTGAGGCTGTAGTAGGTAATCTGCTATATTTTGAAAATGGGTGCGTGGGTGGCGGAGTAATTAGCAAAAAACAAAAAATTTCAAATATTCCACAAACCGCTTGTAAGACTGAAAATTTGTTGTATTCATAATTCATAACATCCATTGACCTGTGAAAGAAAGGCTTAGCGGCATAATACACACTTATAGGTCTGTTGCCTTTGAATTTTATATCTGTGGAATAATTCGGTACATACATATAATAATTATACAACGTCTAACTTGAAAACTACGAGCATGATTGTGAGGACATTGTGTCACCGTATTACTTCCGTGGAGAAAATGGTAACAGTGTATGGGTATTGGAACTCTTGTCAGTAGGGAAGGATAATTCAGCAAAAATCCTATAACGTGTAACTTGGAAACTACGAACTTGATTATGATGAAACTGTGAAACGATATTAGTAGTTTGGAGGAAATTGTAACAGTATATGGTTGTTGGAACTCTTGTCAGTGGGGAAGGAGAAATAAGCAAAAAACGAAAAATTTCGAAACCCACCTAGTTTCGCTTTTAGACATTTCAAATGTCTCCCATGATTGTCTACTTTTTGATGAGGATGGTGTAGAGTTAGACGAACTCCAAATTTTTTTTCAGCATCGATAATGTGTGGGAAGTACTGAGTCAAGACACTTGAAGTAATTTTTTTGAACAACTGTTGTTGTGTAATGTTGGAAATACATACAGGGTGAGTTTTTAGTACCGGCTTGGTCGATAACTCTACTACTGTAGAAGATAGCGATAAAAGTTGTGTATAAAAGTTGTAGCCACGGATATGCTACTTACTCAGAAAATATTTAGATTTATACAGGGTGATCCATAACTACGTGTAAATGCTAACATGCATTTTTTTTAAATCCATATTATTCCATATTTAAATTCCACTAATGATTTCCGTTCTTACAATATAGGGTATTGTTACAGTATACAGGGTATTTCAAAAGTTAGGTTTTTATATCCAAGTCGTGGTCAAATGAACGTACTGTATATCAAAAAGTAATGAAAAAATTATTTTTGTTACATGAAAAGATTAAAAATATCCTCTAGTTTTAAAATCGGCTATAAAAAAGCCCGCGACTTATATTCATATACAGGGTGATGTAGAATGCAAAATCCAGATTTTCTCTTTTTTTTAAATGTAACCTCTATTATTTAATTATCCCAAAGAATTGCTTTTAATATGCTCTTTTATCTTTGTATAGCACTTGTTGTACATACGCCCATCAGTTTCCGAGATATTTCGATTTTTTGGTAAAGTTATTAAAACATAGCGTCTATTTGTGTACTGACATTTATTTATTTTGAGAAAGTACTATCGACTTTATTTTTTATTTAACAAACAACTAAATTTTAAGGTCATGATACTATTTGATGAAGTCAAAACCCTAAATCATCGAGATAAGAAAGTCAAGTGTGCTGAGGAAACAATTTTGTAGGCGTGATGCATAATTGTCAAGCAGATTTATCAGGTAGGCTTTGAAAAATTGACAGTTCTCATAAGCATAATTCCGTACTGTGTGAAAAATCAGCTTTAAAAATTAATTTTTCCATTGAGGGTATTTAGGAGAATGTTTGAGAAATTGTCTAGTTGCCTCTAGAATATATCAACTATGAACAGCAATATCCAGAGCGGAGGCACTCTAAAACTAATGCGTTTGAAAGATTGAAGAATTGTTTTATTTGGACTATGTCGTTTAATATTTTATATAGCCTACCTGATAGATCTGCTTGATAATTATGCATGACGTCTATAAAATTGTCTCCTCAGCACACTTGACCTATATTATCCCGTTAATTCAATATTTCGACTTGATCAAGTACTATTATGGCCTTATATTTTAGTTGTTTGTTAAGCAAAAATAAAATTTGATAGTATTTTTTCAAAATAAATAAATTTTAGTAAACAAATAGAAAGTATATTTAAAATTTGTAGAAAAATCGGAATATCTCAGAAACTAATAAATGCAGCCATTATAAGTGCTATACAAAGATGAAAGAGTATATTAAAAGCAATTTTTTAGTATAATAAAATATTGGGGGTTACGTTCAAAAAAAGAGAGAAAATCTAGATTTTGCATTCTACATCACCCTGTATACGAGTATGCGCCGTGGGCTTTTTTATAGCCGGTTTTAAAACTAAAGGATATTTTTTATCCATCCATGAAAAAAAAAATGATTTTTGATTCATCAGTTCATTTGACAGCGATTTGGATATAAAAATGGTCATAGCTTTTGAAATACCCTGTGTAATGTAACAATATCCTATATTAGAAGAACGGAAATCATTAGGAGAATTTGAATGATGATGATATATAGGGTGTCTCAATTAAAAAAATGTATGTTGCATCACCACGTAGTTATGGATCACCCTGTATAAATCTAAATATTTTCTGAGCAAGGAGCATATCCGTGGCTACAACTTTTATATACAACTTTTTTCGCTATCTGTTACAGTAACGGAGTTATCGACCGAGCCGGTACTAAAAACTCACCCTGTATATAGTTTAAAACCAAATGGGTTGATGCCTATCTAACATCTAACAGTGTCTCCAAGGATAGAAAAGAAGTGCGAACAGCAGCTTCAAACTTAGTACCACAGTTCTAGCCAGAATCGTTGAAATGAACTACATGCATCAAACTTTGATGCATATACGTCACTCAGCGGCAAATATGAACTGGGGTCGCATAACAATTCCATCCATCATAAAGTTTAAGCACTCGATTCACGTCCCTCCGAGCACTATGACAATTCTCAGGGGTACAGTCCGATATTAAAATTTTAATCCGGCCCAAATAACCTCTAAAGTTGCGGTTCATATCTCTCTCGTTCCACGGCTAGCCGCGACCGTTGTCATTTGATATGCAGATGAGCCGGAACACAGTTACGCTGCTCTGTGGCAGACTAAATTAAAAACGACAAGTCGGACCAGGCCAGGCCACACCATTTGTTTTATTAAAAGTGTTTTAACCAGTGGAAGTTCGTCTTTTGAAGTTTCAGACTGTCAGGATAGACTATCGTTGAAACATGTTGTCAAGTAGTAGCATATAAAGGCTGGTCCAGCCAAATAAAGATTTTCAAGTGTTTAGCAAACCTGAAGATCTGAAATATCTGAAATTTTTGATTTTCGTCTAAACGAGATTGAAATTCAAAACTGTAATCGGATTTGTAATCAGCACCCTGAAATTATCTGAAACACGAAGTTTCATCGTAATAGAAAGCCAAATAAAGATTTTCGATTTTATAGGTAAAGATCAGAAAAATCTAAACAGTTTGAATTTCGTCAAACCTGATTGAAACTCGAAACTGCGACCGGATTTGTAATCAGCAGCCTCAAATTACACAAAACACAAGGTTTCATCTTGATTCAAAGTTAAATAAAGATTTTCCATTTTTTAGGCAAATCTGAACATCTGAAAGAACTGAAGTATTTGACTTTCGTCAAACGAGATTGAAGCTCAAAACTGCGACTGGATTTGTAAGCAGCAGCCTCAAATTATTCAAAACACAAGGTTTCATCTTAATAGAAAGCCGAATAGAGGTTTTTAGTTTTTTAGGCAAACCTGAAGATCTGAAATATCTGAAATTTTTGATTTTTGCCAAATGGGATTGAAACTTAAAACTGGGACTGGATTTGTAAACAGCAGCCTCAAATTATCCAAAACACAAGGTTTCATCTTAATTGAAAGTTAAATAAAGATTTTCCATTTTTTAGGCAAAACTGAAGATCTGAAACAACTGAAATATTTGACTTTCGTCAAACGAGATTGAAACTCAAAACTGCGACCGGATTTGTAAGCAGCAGCCTCAAATTATCCAAAGCACAAGGTTTCATCTTAATAGAAAGCCGAATAAAGGGTTTCAGTTTTTTAGGTAAACCTGAAGATCTGAAAGATCTGAAATTTTTGATTTTCGTCAAATGAGATTGAAACTCAAAACTGGGACTGGATTTGTAAACAGCACCCCCAAATTATTCAAAACACAAGGTTTCATGTTAATTGAAAGTTAGATAAAGATTTTCCATTTTTTAGGCAAATCTGAAGATCTGAAACAACTGAAATATTTGACTTTCGTCAAACGAGAGAAACTCAAAACTGCGACCGGATTTGTAAGCAGCAGCCTCAAATTATCCAAAGCACAAGGTTTCATCTTAATAGAAAGCCGAATAAAAGTTTTCAATTTTTTAGGCAAACCTGAAGATCTGAAACTTTTGATTTTCGACAAATGAGATTAAAACTCAAAACTGGGACTGGATTTGTAAACAGCACCCCCAAATTATCCAAAACACAGGTTTTCATCTTAATATAAAGACAAATAAAGATTTTCCATTTTTTAGGCAGACCTGAAGGTCTGAAAGAACTGAAATATTTGACTTTCGTCAAACGAGATTGAAATTCAAAACTGCGACCGGATTTGTAAGCAGCAGCCTCAAATTATCCAAAACACAAGGTTTCATCTTAATAGAAAGCCGAATAAAGGTTTTCAGTTATTTAGGCAAACCTGAAGATCTGAAAGATCTGAAATTTTTGATTTTCGTCAAATGAGATTGAAACTCAAAACTGGGACTGGATTTGTAAACACCACCCCCAAATTATCCAAAACACAAGGTTTCATCTTAATTGAAAGTTAAATAAAGATTTTCCATTTTTTAGGCAAATCTGAAGATCTGAAAGAACTGAAATATTTGACTTTCGTCAAACGAGATTGAAACTCAACACTACGACCGGATTTGTAATCAGCAGCCTCAAATTATCCAAAAGACAAAGCTTCATCTTATTAGAAATCGAAATACAGATTTTCGATTTTTTAGGCAAACCTAAGATCTGAAAGATTTTTTCGTTTTCGTCAAATCAGACCAAAACACAAAACTGTGACCAGATTTGTAATCAGCACCCTCAAATTATCTAAAACAGGAGGTTTCATCGTAATAGATCGATCGTAATCGATTTTTTTGGATAAACCTTTTTGGATGTTTTATTCATATGAAAGAAAAACCAAAATTTTGTCTCTTGCGTGGTACACCTACCATTAACTGTTTGTTGATGTTGAATCAACCCTTTCCGAGTTATAGAGACTCCAAGGCATTTTTAACTAACACAGAACGTGATGCTCCGCAGTTTTGATAAAATGGTGGATGTGCTAACATAATGGTGTAATAATTGTTTTAGAAAATGGTGGAAGTTTAAGATTAACTAAATTAACACGTTGTTGGACTCGACGGCTATAGCCGTCTGCGGGGAGTGATCGTGATACGCCACGACGGCTATATCAGTCAAAAAGTTATCTGCTTGATACGGCAGAACGGCGACGACCGCCAGAATGTCGGTATACTTGCCCTGTTAAACAATGTTAGTGCCGTAACGTGAAGCTCGTCATTTCTGAAATTGCCAAATTCTAACCCACTATACGCTATCCCAATATTCATGTTTTAAGGTGCATGGGTAAAACGGCACGACGGCTATAACCGTGCATAACCTCCAATGTGATGGATTGACCACGTGTATAGCTGTCATATTGCAAGTGTGTTTTTGTTTGATTTTCATGTTTTCAGTACTGATGGGAGGTAGGTAACCAGATAATTTCATCCTAAACAGATATTCGTCGTCCACCTATTATACATATAGAATATATTGTTTCATATCAATACAAAACTCGAAGCACGTGTGAGACATTTTCCAGAGAAGCTGCCCCTACCAGAGGATCATAAACTAAAATCATATTTTCTTAGACGCAAACAATGTTTCGAGTCTGGAAAACGCAAAGAAACTAGCTATAGATGCAAGGGTTGTGAAAATAAACCTCCTTTGTGTCCAGGCTGCTTTGAAGAGTGGCGTCAAACATAAATTTGTGCCTAAATTCTGTTTTGTTCGGGGATACCTCTGTTTGCTAATAAATTTGATTTTTTGTTTTCTACCGTCTATATTTTGAGAGATGCGTTTTTGTTTATAAATTTGATACAGTAAAATGTTGTTTTTGTCTTAACTTTTGTCTCGAAAATTCCCACATGATGTGTTTTACGATTACACTGATCAGACGGCTATAGCCGAGGCTGCCATTCACCAAAAACTTCAAAAATTGAAAAAAGAGTCAAAAATGAACACCCCTAAAATATTTTGATAACACAAATCATGTTACAAATGCAAAAAAATGGAAATGTTTTGAGGTGCTATATTACGAAGCCTCCAGCAGAGTGTCCAACAATGTGTTAACTAGACTAGAATATCCCAACAGTCTTCATCAATAATTATTATTGTGTAAAATTTTTTCGCTTAATTGTAAAAATAAGCAAAAATTACATTTAAATATTATTACCGATCAACATCATTTCCAGCTGTAGCTTCTAAAGCGTCAGGTGATAATTCAAAACGGTCAAGTTAATTTTTCAACTTGTCACTTGTAATTTCAAACTGTCAGGTATAATTTATACCAAATGTCGTGAAATCGTCTCGGGAGTATAAATAGCGTAAAGAAAACCATATCAAGAAGCAGTAGGAAACAAAAAATATGATTTTACTGACGGCCAAAAAAATATATTTGCAAAATAAAATAAGGATATATTCAAATTTTTCCACGTGACTTAAAATAAGGGCTGACGTCACAGGTATCTTATCGATATCGACAATCGATACTGCTACAGCGCAGGTCAGTGAGATTCAATTGTAAACTAGAGATGATCTGAATCCTTTAACAAGCTTTTTTTACCTTAACTTTTGTGCGCCCTCCCTTTAAAAAATGGGGTACTTGCAGAGGTCGTGAAATCGTCTCGGGAGTATACATAGCGTAAAGAACACCATATCAAGAAGCAGTAGGAAACAAAAAAACAGACTTTACTGACGGCCAAAAAAAAGATATTTGCAAAATAAAATAAGGATATATTCAAATTTTTCCACGTGACTTAAAACAAGGGCTGACGTCACAGGTATCTCATCGATATCGACAATCGATACTGTTACAGTTTAACAATGCGACTCAATTTATTGATACTTAAACATATTTGAAACAGGCAATTAACCCACTAGCATTTTCGTTGCAATACATTTTTATATCTGATAGGTATCACAGTTCATCCTGTTTGTGACCGAGATTCGCAACTAATCGAAGCCACCATTTTATTTCGGCGCATCCCATTATGAATGAATCCAAAGGTAGAATCTAATTCAAGCCCATCCCTACAAAGTGAATTAGTAATCTAGCCTAACTATTCTTTTGACTTTTGTAATTTTGTGTGTGACTGTGTTTTGTGGTTATAATCATCAATGTTAGGTTGGCACTGGCTATCGATATTGAATATCAATACTTTACATCCCATCACTATAGTATATTACTGACGTCAGAGGTTGTTTGCGTG
Organism: Callosobruchus maculatus; assembly: GCA_951848785.1. NCBI lineage: Eukaryota > Metazoa > Arthropoda > Insecta > Coleoptera > Chrysomelidae > Callosobruchus > Callosobruchus maculatus. Next base: position 4,946,018 of record CATOUR010000090.1, on the reverse strand, counting down.
GCATTTTCCGGCATTTGAAATAATTTTTCGAATATCTCTCACAGCCGATTCCAAAAAACCAAACAAGTGATTTTGTCATGTTTACTAGGCTCTAAGGAACGCGTAAACGACATAATATTTCTTTCTGCAAGTACCCTATTATTGCTTGATGCCTTAGAAACGTGGATTTTCGTTATGTAGACATCATAAGACGCCCAAAAAGCGTATTATCTCAAAATCGAAAATTTTCGCGATCACAATACTCCCCTCATCTGTCGGTGTGGGAAGTAAAACGTGAAATTTATCGAAACACTGTAATGCTTTCTAACAAAAAGGAATTTCCAAACCTATGTAATTGTTTCACTAATATCTTGCATATAAATTCCTTGCCCGCTTTTTACGGTGTAATACAGACTGGATGAAATTTCATTGTGAACAATCCTCCATTACGTTGTCAAACCTGAAGCAGGGAAACTTCAAAAAGCTCGTTCAAAGCACTCGTTGCATACGCGCGGCGGCCTAAACAACAAAACGCTTTTCTTGTAGCGCGCCAGGCCGGTTTTTCCCTTCCTTGTACACTTTTTGTCGAGCTCCAATGTATCATATAGCGGTATGAGCAAGACGGCAGCTGAGCTACAATATTCTTGGCGTGCAAGAACCAGCTGGCTTACTGGTAGAGATGGGCGAATAAGGTGAGGGTTTCGAATGCTAGCAGTTCATTTTCTTATACCACATAAGAAAATGGTCTGTTGCATGTAAAACGTATTCAAAATATGTTGTAATATACAGGGTGTTAATTAAGTATGTTAACAAACTTTAACCACGAATAGTACTCCGAAAAATAGAAAGAAAATGTCATATGAACATAGGTCCAGAAATGCTTCCTAAGGGAGCTTCTTTGCATGGGGCACCCTGAAGACGGTTTTCCCTCGATATTCTTGAAACCATTCATAACAAAATTACGAAATTAGCTGCAATGGGTAAACTTTTGACGATAAATTTGATTCTGAATTCAGAATTTCATAATTTTAATCAGAGGCGTATCATACGGGAGGAGTTAAGGGTAAAAATAACCTCATTTTCTAAATGGTAATTTTTTGACATTTTGATTTTAGAATATGGTATTTCAGAGATTTCATTCATTTACAATAGCCTGCAACGATTCAATAATTTGCATTTTTCTCGAAAACGGTTAGCCCTGTCGAGATGTACCAAGAGACCATTTTTACGTAGAAATCTCTGAAATACCATATTCTAAAATCAAAATGTCAAAAAATTACCATTTAGAAAATGGGATTATTTTTACCCTTAACCCCTCCCGTATGATACGCCTCTGATTGAAATTATTAAATTCTGAATTTAGAATCAGATTCAGTGTTAAAAGTTTACCCACAGTACCTGATTTCGTAGTTTTGTTATGAATGGTTTCAAGAATATGGAGGGAAAACCGTCTTCAGGGTGCCCCATGCAAAGGAGCGTAGCTCCCTTAGGAAGCATTTTCGGACCCATGTTCGTATGACATTTTCTTTCTATTTTTCGGAGTACTATTCGTGGTTAAAGTTTGTTAACATACTTAATTAACACCCTGTATATGAGGGAGGATAACATCTAAAGTTCTTCTTGTTCATTCAGATGCTATTTTACATGGCATCTTCGAAAAGCTCTATTTGTGTAAAAAACTATGGTGTCTGTTGCAAATTCAGAGAGAGACTAGTTGGTTGTATGAAGAAGCCTACTAGAAGCCGACTAGAAGACGATAGCTTCAGTTTAGACAGTTAACCCCTTTGAATGAGGTCGGATAAGCCAACGAGAACGTGGTGTTTTTTTCAGAGCAATTGCTGTAACTATAGCGTGGCCAGTTGTAGCAGCATAGCGCGCATGGATTTCAGAAGGAGGGCGAATGCAGCGAGTCAGAGATTCTGGAGCACGTAGAAGAACTACAGACCGGGAAGATCGTCATCTACGACTACTGGCCCTTCGAGACAGAATGCGATCCACACGAGCTGTTGCTGACGCTTGATATGCAGCTATAGGTAGGCCCCTTCGAGTCCGCATGGTTTACCACAGATTGCGTGAAGTGGGCTTCAGATAATATCGTAGGCATTCCAGTTAAGCAAATTATAGTCGCCAACGGTTAAGATTGGTGCCAAGAGCACCGACGATGGCATGCTGAGTGGGATCAGACGGCTTTCTCAGACAAGTCCAGGTTTTGTTTGGGGACACACGACGGGTGCCAACGCGTTAGACGATGACGGGGTGAATGACGTGATCTCCAGTTTGCTGTTGAGCGCCATGTACAGCGTCCTACTGGTTTGACGGTTTGGGGTGTCATTGCATTTAACAGCAAGTCATTATTTGTGATTCGTGGCGCAATGACAGCCCAACGTTAGAACCATTTGCCGTTCCATATGTTCCAGGCCTGAATGAGGGTTTCTTCCAGTAAGGTACTACACGTTCTCATATTGCGAAGGTATCGATGAGGTCCCTATAGGAGGGGATGTACCAAGAGACCATTTTTACGTAGAAATCTCTGAGATACCATATTCTAAAATCAAAATGTCAAAAAAATTACCATTTAGAAAATGGGGTTATTTCTACCCTTAACTCCTCCCGTATGATACGCCTCTGATTAAAATTATGAAATGCTGAATTCAGAATCAGATTCAGCGTCAAAAGTTTACCATCGTACCTAATTTCGTAATTTTGTTATGAATAGTTTCGAGAATATCGAGGGAAAACCATCTTCAGGGTGCCCCATGCAAAGGAGCGTAGCTCCCTTAGGAAGCATTTCCAGACCCATGTTCATACGATATTTTATTTCTATTTTTCGGAGTACTATTCGTGGTTTAAGTTTGTTAACATACTTAATTAACACCCTGTATATCCTGCGTGTCGTAAAAGGCGACTAAAAGGAACCGAACTACTGTCGTATAAGCAGTAACCTCTTCTCAACCAACAGCTTTGGGTGGACGAGTTGAGAAGAGTCAGAACGCCTCCTTGTCCGTGGGGTGAGAAATTGTCCCTAAATGCGGATGAACCAGTAGATACATCTGGTCAACAGCATGAGGATGGAGAAAGCAAATGGGAAACTACTGCATTAAAAATCTTAAAGATATCCCAAGAGAAGCTCGTAAAATGAGTACATTTTACGAGTTCACAACATGTCTGTTAAGACATTGTGACTATGGTGATGGTGATCGTCAGCATATAAAAACAATTTACTAGTTAGGATTTCATTTCCGAGTAGTATATTTCTGGCCCCTATTTTGGATTTGCAAGCATTCTGTGTCTATATTTGAAAATGATTGATAGCTAACATTCTATGGCATAGGTGCTAATTAGGTAAAATACAGGATCGCTCAAAGCAGAAAAAATGTAAGTATTTAAACTTTCTCATTTTAGATTGTCACAAGACTTTAGGAGGACCACTCTTGACATACCTCGAATACAATACATCATAAATGCAAATTAGGAATCCTTAGCGGATTAAGCAACAATTGTAGGCTTCAGTAGCGTAGAACATGAATTTACTTTATGATAAAAATGTTATATTACATATTAAGGTAGGGCATGGTCTTAACATGTTATATTGAAAATATTTTGGGTACTAATAAATGTCACGTAATTAAAATTTACAGATTTTTATAAACTAGTCTTTTAAATAATCCCATATTACGTCATTTAAAATAGGTTAACTACACAATGGCAACTTTATGGAACAATAATTAAATAAATAATAAATAAAATAATAGTCCTTCTCGACCACCAACAGAAGACGATGTTCGTTATTGAGTTTTCGGCGTCTGCCGAGGTGAACATCGTCTCTAAGGAGGAGGAAAAGCGGACCAAATATCAGGAGTTGCTCGGACAACTTCGCAGGCTCTGGCCAGACTACACTGTAAGTCTGCTGGTTATGGTCATTGGATCCCTAGGTGGAATGAGGAATACGCTGCTCTCTGCACTGCGCAAAATACCGGTGTGCCGTGCGGCGGCGCAGATCTTAGCCGCCAGAATGCAGAAGGCAGTTATCCTTGGGTCCCTTCGTCTACTTAGGGCGCACGATTCGCGGACCCAGTGATTGCTCACCTCACGGTGTGAGGAGTAGTCATTGGGTAATGGAACAGCAGCTCGGTGTGTCGGAGCCCGGGCTGCACTTTTTGTTTTTTGAAATAAAAATATATAAGACTTCAGAATCACAGTTAGATAGTTTGGATTCGTCGCCTATGAAGAATCAATTCGCTGTCGAATCGATTCAATTCTGGCCATCTCCGAGCATGTAAAAAGTAAGTAAACGGTGGCAGCTGGTGCGGCGACTGCAAGGAGTTAAGAAACGGGGGTGGCGTGGAGGCGGTAGACTACCACGACGCCAGTCGCGGACCTGTTGCTCGCCTGATTTACTCAGCTGCCTTCCGTGGTGTCGGCACAGTATATCCATGTTATACACAGTAGCGCAGCTCTCCAAAATTATGGTGGTTCGCGCATCTCATCCTGCGCATCGTTCTTGAGATGGGGTGCACGGCACGGCGGTCTTCTTCTTACCTCAAAGATAAATTGAATTTTAATAGACATACAGCCACTTTTTATTAGCTTTCCTAATAATTTCTCATCAGTGGCGTGCCCGAAGGGCCCGCAGAGCTCGCGTTGCGGGGGGCCCCTGACATCCTCAGCCTCGAAAAACCTCAGGCAAGCTTTTTACACAGTAATAACTGTAAAATTTATACTTATTATATAGCGGCGAAATAGGTATTAACCTCATAATTTTTCACAATCAAATCAAATATATTTTGCATTATATCAGTACAGTATCGAAACGACTAGAACAAATGGCCACATTACACTGATCTGTGCCATTAATCGATGTATATCATATTTTATGTAAGGTCTATGAATTCGTATTCTTCAAAAACTCGAACGAAAAAAAATAGTATATAAAGTTACAGGTTACACCAATTTTTTTCTACCTATAAACCGATCAAAAATGTCATCGTAGTCACCCAGTATAGGCAGTATATTTTTTTATGTAGAGGGAGCCCCGTGAAAAAAAAATGCGGGTGGGCCCCGAAGACCTTGGCACGCCACTGTTTCTCACTGTTTCCTCACAACACCACAACATTAATAATAATAATAATAATAATCGACTTTATTGCACTCATAGTAAGTGCATTCAAAAGATCTTTCACGACATATAACAAAAATAATGTGATTATGCATTCCAAAATTATGAAATTATAAGCAAAAAGTGAAGTCAATCTTAATGGATGCTGAAATGGAGAGCTCACAATAAAAAGAATCGACGTGTTAGTTTCGAAAACACATCATTTACCTGATTTACCTCTATACACATGGATTCTTTCCTTCAATATGCCTGCACATAATATGTAATATGCAAATACACAAGGAAGGGTAGTCTTGGTAAACTAGATAAAAAACAGTTTTGCGTGCACTTTTTTTACGAATAACAACCAGATATAAACATACTGGTCATTATTTTTTATGAGCACCTAACACGTTGCCACGTTTTCGCACCTTAAACGTTTTTCTAAGATGATTGGTGAAGGTAAATTTAAAGGATGTGGGATAACTACACATAAATTTTATTTTCAAAGCAACGTCATTACAATTAGACATATTTGAACCATATAACATATTATAAAGTTTTTATATTTATTTAAATGTTTAAGGCTAGGTAAGATAGGTTGAAGTAAAGCTGGATAAATCTTGCGTTTTTGTAATTTACTTACAAATAGTAAAGCCACCTATTTTCTCGGAGATAACAATTTTCTTTCATAGATCGACTATTTCTTGTTTCGCTTCTAACAAACTGTTTACAGCCCAATTATATGCAGAGAATAAAAATGATGAATTGAAAAAATCAGGACAAAACATTTTCACGTACAATAAAATCATCGAATGAATGGATATAACTTACAAATTGTAATTCAAAATTCCAAAGACAACTGCCTAACCTCGATGAAGAATATCACAACATTATTACACTATTTACGAGTTATATCGCGTCCATTAAAGTTATTGCAACACAATTACGCTACTTCAATCGATTACTCACCAGTGTTGCTAAGCTGACCCTGTGCTCGAAACGTGAACGGTAATACCCGCGGCTAGTGCTGAGGAGCCGACATCGGGTTATGAGAGGTCATTATTTAGCAGACAAATTGCCTGCATGATTTCTCGGAGTTGCGCTACTGTATAACATGGATATACTTTGCTTTCGTGGTGTCGGCCTTTCTCGTTCTCTCTGGGACCTCCGCATTCACCATTCACCGACAGCCACAGCTGGCGCTTACGGTTCTTACGAACCAGACCGAACGGGCCTCGCATGAATTATTGGTAGCGGCAAGTAGGTTACCTCAATAAATTCAAGAAGTTATGATATGGACGCCTGTTTTAAGTTTACCCGTTTCAGTTCAAGTCAGAACTGAAAACACCAAACCTTGCGAGGTATACCATTTCTTCCAATCAGAAATGATAGATATAGGGTTGGGAGTCAGGGAGCTGAAAAAAAGACCCCTGACAAACAGATCTATGAAAATCTTTTCAGACCGCCAGCCTGCCCTAAAACCACTGAGCTCCAAACTAATACACTCAAAACTCGTATGGAACTACCTTCATCTTATTAATGAACTTGGACCAAGGGACAAAGTAACTTTAGTTCGGGTTCCAGGTCATAGCGGAGTAAAAGGCAATGTATTGGCCGACAGACTCGCGAGAAAAGTAACCGACTCAGTGTTCATAGGACCAGAAACATTCGCGGGCATTGCGAAAAGTACTGCCAAGAAAACTATCTAAGATTGGGCGGACAGGAAAGTACGCCTGCACTGACGAGATACACCAGAGTTACTACACTCGAAGGTGTTCATACCATACCCCTCTAGTCAGGCATCATAGAATGGAACAGGAAGGATTTGTGCATTCTGGGTGGTCTGTTGACGGGACATTGTTGTCTGAGGAATCACTGCGGAAGTTAGGTCTGAAACAAAAAACGGGCTGTCATTTCTGCTATGTGGAGCAAACAGACATATTGTGCTCCTGCCCAGGACTAGGTAGAGCTAGGTTTCCGATTTTCGGATTCACCCATCTGGAACCTACTGACACCAAGGAAGTTTCATCCAATATGACCATCGCTTGCGTCACTAGGTGTGGATGGTACGGTGAACTCGTAAACAGATGTGAGCCACCGTAAACACGATAGGGTCACAGTGGAAGGAGGCATAATTACAACACTCATCTTCAACCTAATCTAACCTAACCTAACCTTCATTTGGAGTGATCACATGGAGTAATTTCAGTAGAAAAAAAATAATGCCCGAAGACTGCTTTAGTCTACCTTATTTTTGGAACAAGATTCGGCTTAAATTAGTAAATTGGCTAAAATTATACAGCAAATTGTTTAAAAAGCGTAAATTGAGTTTGATTTGAAAATTTCCACAGATAATGTCACTAGAAAATTCATTCTTCAATTAAGGATGAAACCTGCGTTTGATTTGCGGTAAATGCCGAACTTTCGTCCACGATTGCACGGGACATCCTCTGGGCACTACAACGAGACCACGACTGAGACTAACCTCAGCACTTATCCAACCTAACAAGGCACCAGATTAGGATTATTTGGTTTTGCAGAATTTCCGTGTCTTCTAGATCCCGTCTTTGAGACGATACATTACTGCAAGAGCCTTATTTACTTCTTATTAGTATGAACAGTACAAGGCAATGGTACTAGTAGAAATATAGGTCTGTAAGTACATAGGTATTTATTCAGTATACCATACGTGAAATAATTATCAGATGCAACTAGAAGAACAGTACAAGAATGTAAACTTCAAACACGATTCTTAAGAAGCACCACACTCTGAAGTCTACTAATGAAAACACAACCCAAGAATGAACATCAAGAAACTGCATCTACAAAGACCTTTAGGAACAAGAATTATGACAAGAAGAGTAGCAAAATTAAGAACAGCTAATAACATAATACTGAGACTTTGCAGTACATGCTGGGGCTCTTCAGCATCCACCCTGAGATCCTCTGCGCTTGGTTTAGTGTATCCAGTTGCAGAATATTGTGCTCCATTGTGGCTCAATAGCAAGCACACACATATGGTCGACACTTAATTAAATCTTACTATGCGCACTATATCAGGAACAATGAAGACAACCCATACAACATGGCTGCATACTACTAACAACATAGCTCCTTCCAACCAACGCAACGTCGAGAAAATGCCCTGATTAGAAAGTTTAATAAAATTATGAACAACCCACAATTGCAAGTTCATGATGATGTTCCGGATTATTTTCGATTTTTTTAGAGGTAGGTGAAATTGGAGTGGTTGGTGGTTGGGGGTTGTAAAACTGAAAAATTTGTTGTATTGATAATATGCTGTCGATTGACCTGTATAGCTTCATACCATGGGAAACTAATAAACTGGTATCACCGTAATGTGTGAGAAGTACTCAGTCAATCAACATGACTTCATTTTTTTAGTTTGTATTTAAACTGATTGATAGGTAGGGTTTTGAAGGTGACCGACAATTTATTATAGCATTTCATAGCAGTCAAATATGGGCTATTTTTTGTTGTTGACAGCCTGTGAGTAGGAATCTGCTGGACCAATGTATTGCGTGTTCAACAACTACTGTGAATATTCAGCTTAGCTAAGTTATGTAGATCGGTTTTTGCATAACATAGGATTTCAAAAATGAAGATTGATGGTAGTGTCATTATTCTCTAATTTTTGAATCCATCTCTACAGCTGGTTCTCCTCTGTAGCCCTAAGATAAAACGTACTACCCTTTTTACTTCCCACACCGATAGGTAAGGGGAGTTTTGTGATCGCGAAAATTTCCGATTTCGAGATAATACGCTTTTTGGGCATTTCATGATGTCTACATAACGTAAATCCACGTCACTCATTTCCGTCGGTCTGTCTGTCGGTCTGTCGGTCGGTTTGTCTGTCTGTTGGCGTTTTTCTAACGTCGTAATCTCAGTAACCGCTACATGGATTGTGATGAAATTTGGGTGGCGATATGTTGTGGGGTCGTAGTAGGTAATGTTCATAAAATTTTGGAAATCGTTATACAGGGGGCAGAGTAATTAGCAAAAAAAAAATTTTCAAATATTCCTCAAACTTTGTTTTTAGGCGTTTTAGGGGTTCCTGATCATTTTCTACTTTTTTTTGGATGGGGGTGAAATTGGGGTGGTTGGGGGTGGGGGGTTATAAAGCTGAAAAATTTGTTGTACTCATAATAGGCTGTCTACTGACCTGAGAGAGAAAGACCTAGCGGTATAATACACTTTTGTAGGTCCATCCGAACATTGCGTTGTGTATTACAGGAACCAAGGGACTTAGAAAATTTTGTAATGTATACACACGAGTATTGCTTTAGATCGTTCTGTATTTTATAATGTTGAAATTACTGAATTGATGTTAATGAAATTTCGGCACAGTATTGCTACTTTGGCGAGAATGGAAAACGCGTCTGATTTTTGAGATCGTCTCAGTGGCGGCGCAGCAATGTTAAAAAAACTAAAAATATGAAAACAGCTCAAACTTCGTTTTTAGGCGTTTTAGGGGTTCCTGATCATTTTAAAAATTGTTTTGGTTGGGGGTGAAATTGGGGTGGTTCGGGGATGGGGGTTTGTAAAACTCAAAAATTTGTTGTATTCATGATATAGCAGCCGCGGTACTCTGGCATTTAGGCTCTACCTGCGCGGTCTGCTCAGTTACAAAAAAATATATATTGTCCATTGACCTGTGAAAGAAGCACCTAGTAGAATAAAACGCTTTTTTTGCGGTCGGGCGAGCGATGATTCGATTGCAGGGGCATCTAGACTATAGTTTTATGCTGTGGTAAAATAATAAAACTAGTATCGTCGGAATGTGTGGGAAGTACTGAGTCAATTAACTTGACTACATTTTTTGTAAGATGAAAACGCGAATAATTTCTCTGCAATCTCCCCAGGCTATTATCCCATACGAAATATTGATTGTATATAGGAATAATAGGTCATTAATAGAGATCGGTCAACTAGGTAGCGTAATTGATTCATGCAGTGTAATTTTTTTAAAGACATGGTCAATAGAGAAAAGCCCCAGCATAAAAACCACTCTGTATTGATAAATTTCACAACAAATTTTCGAGAATAAACACAGACCTCTATGTACACGTCATTACCATACAGTATTTACTAACAATAGGAAAATGCTTCTAGTTCAGTGAAACGCACATAATTGCCCCCAGGTTCGCGAGCCTCACGCGCCCAAAACACCGTCTGCATACGGTCGAAATTAGCCTGGTTCATTGCAAAAACATTTAATTAAATATGGCGGAAACAATAAAGCACCCTTTGTTGTTATTTTGCGTGCGAGCGAACAAAAAAAAAATGTAAAATGGATGCCAGGAGTGCCGAGCTCTGTCCCGGATGACGTGTACGCTCCCCGGAAAATATTTCGGTTTATTTGTCCGGTCAATCAAAGAGGGAGATTGATAGGCACTTTAGGATATTCCGTCGATGAATTTTAATCAGCATGAATTGCTAATAAAGTGGCATACGTAACATGGTTTCATGTTAAATCTGTATTACAAAATATGAATTTTGCGGGGGTGTATTTTATTAGTGTATAGGCAAGCACGCTTTTGATCTCAGCCTATGGGCTCAACCGAATAGCTCAATCGCTAAAAGTTGAGTAGTAAAGTAGTTATATATTCATTACAGAGATTTTGAGCCACTAAAAATTGTGACAACATTATCCCTAAAACATTACTCTGAGCATGCACAATGTGTTTCGAATAACGGATAAGCGTGTGCCTTGTGTACAGTTTTTGTAACCGAAATCTGTGACGTGTATCGTTGCGTTATTTGACAATTGATATTAATAATTATTGGACCTATTTAATTTTAACTTGATCTCACATTATGATCGATTTGGTCGGAAATGTCCAAGAAATGTTACGTGCAACAAGTAAACACCACAAGCAGAAAATAGATCACATCACAAGTAAAATAGAAAAAAGGTTATGCAGAATCCCCAAAGCATGACGTTTCAGAATTCACTATCATGGTTCAGTCCCGTGATGATCACACGCTGTTACCGGAGACGCCTAGAGGAACTGAATCTGTGTTCATAGGACCAGAACCATTCGCGGGCATTGCGAAAAGCACCCCTAAAAAGACCATCTCGGACTGGGCAGTGAGGAAAGCACTCCTGAACTGGCGAGATACACCAGAGCTACTGCACTCGAAGGCGTTTATAAGATACCCCTCGAGTCAGGCCCCCCCGAGGATCATGGAATGTAATAGGTACGACCTCCGCATTCTGGTCGGTCTGCTGACGGGACATGGTCGTCTAAGGTACCATATGCGGAAGTTGGGTCTTGAACAAACTTCAGACTGTCGCTTCTGCTACGTGGAGGACGAAACAGCGGAGCATATTCTTCGCTCCTGTCCAGTACTGGATAATGCTAGGTTCCAGACATTCGGATTTGCCCAACTGGAACCTCATGACTTCAAGGAAGTTTCACCCTTCACGTTGATTGCCTTCGTAAAAGGTGCGGACTGTACGGTAAACTCTAAAAAGGTGTGAGCCATAATAGACACAATTGAGTCGCAGTGGAAGGAGGCAGCTCTTCCCCACTCACTTTTAACCTAACCCAACCTACCGGAGACGCCTAACTTAGTAGCTTTTATTAGATATTACTGTCAAATAAAATAGAAGGAAGAACCCCGGATCCTTTTGTACAACGATAAACCACAAAATAAGTATTGTTGCTATCAAAATCATCACGGTTCTTTTCTTATTGCCGCATAGTGGTTTAGACCTGTCAATACCGCACGTAATCATATCGTACCGTAAACTTCCGTAGCTAACGTACAACTTTATCGGTAATTCACCGGTTCGGTTATTTCGGGAGAACTGCGCATGTCACAAATAGTCGATAACGTGAAATAACGTCAGGCAACGGACGTGCAAAAATTCTCTATTTACTTATTCCTTTATTTATTTGTGGTATAGTCTCAACAGGTAGCATCCAATTACAGGAAATGCACCAATAATAATATTATGTCGATTTCAAAAAGGATGTTCATTACAATGTACACAAGAATAAATGTGCAAAATATTCTCGCAAGAGATATCCAAACACCTAGAAAAAAAGGGATATTTGCATTAAAACTTTGTACACAGCTTGGCATTAACATCTCTAGTACACATGTAACACTTTTTATTCATTCAGAGGTTATCTACCTACGAGTACGTGGCACTTCTAAAAAACTCGAGACTTGTAAAAACAAAGCATGGCTTTTTGTCGATTCAAAAACGATGATATCGGTTGCAAATGTGGCAAAAAACCAGTTGGTTGTGTAAAAGAGATAAATTGGTTGTGTAAAGATGCCCTCTAGAGGACGACAGCCCAGTCCACGCAGTTAAGCCCCTTGAACGGGGCCAGATTGTAGGCCAACGAGATCGTGATGCTCCTTTCAGAGCAATTGCTTTAACCATATGACGCAGCGTTGCTACAGTTGCAGCAGCATGGCGCGCATGGATCGCAGAAGGGCGAATGCAGTGAGCTAGAAGTTCTGGAGCACTCAAAAGAACTACAGACCAGCAAGATCGTCAACTACGGCTACTGGCTCTTCGAGGCAGAATGCGATCCACTCGAGCTGTTGCTGACGCTTGGCATGCAGCTTTAGGGAGGCCCATTCGAATTCGCACGGTATACCACAAATTGAGTGAAATAGGCTTAGGATCATATCGTCCGCGTTTTCCACATAGCAGGAACAACAGTCCGATGTCCAGACCTATTTTCTCAGACGACAATGTCCTGTTGACAGACCGACCAGAATCCCCAGGTCATTTCAGCTCCATTCTAGGATCCTTGGAAGGGGGGGGGGTGGTCTGACTAGAATGGTTTGGAATAAACGCCTTCGAGTGTAGTAACCCTAGTGTATCTCCCCAGTGCAGGAGTGATTTTCTCTCTACCCATTCTGAGATGGTTTTCCTGGCAGCACTTTTTGCAATGCCCGCAAATGGTTCTGGTTCTATGAACACAGATTCAATTCCTCCTTTTGCGAGTGTGTCGTCCAATTCATTGTCTTCCACATTTTATTTGTATTTAAGGAACAACTAATATATGACCCATACCCAAGAAAAGAAAAAATCAGACACCCGTATAACACCTTTGATTTATGACTTAATTATACCCCAGTCCCAGTACCAGATTGGATTTTTTAAAACAGCATATGCGGAAAGTGAATATTAAGTAACTGTCCTTATTTCGACAGCCAACTGACCTCTGCGATAACCTGGAACCTAAACCAAAGTTACTTTGTTCCTTGTTCCAATTTATTGAGGAGATGTATACGAGTCTTAAATCAATTTCTTCTTTAGAGCTCAGTGCCTTGAGGGCTAGCTAGCTAAATCAATAACTTAGCGTTCACTGAAATATTATATTAGTGAAAAAGGCAGTAACCACTGCATTCCCTTGAATGTATGTTTTCTCTTCGCAGCTTTGACGAAAGGATGAAAGGTTAGAAAAAGGTCGCTACAAAAATATTTCTCATAACGCTACTACTTCGATATGACTAAAATATTCTGAAAAATACATATCCAGCGCTTTTAATCTAGCAAAAGGTAAGGCCTAGGCCTGTACATAGAGTTGATGTTGAGTGCATTTCTATAATTTCGGAATCATATAATAAAACATAGGCGTGCTTATGGGGCTAACTATGAATTAAATATTCATCATCTTTATTTAAATGCAATGGCTCTTCGTTGTTGTTATTTTTTTTATAACTGAGCAGACCGCACCATGCGGATTCGGATGAGCTTCCCTATAGCTGCATATCAAGCGTCAGCAACAGCTCGAGTTGATCGCATTCTGTCTCGAAGGGCCAGTAGTCGTAGATGACGATCTTACCCATCTGTAGTTCTTCTACGTGATTCATAATCTCTAGCTCGTTGCATTCGCCCTTCTGCGATCCATGCGCGCTATGCTGTTACAAGTGTAGCCACTCCACGCCTCATGGTTATAGCAATTGCTCGGAAAGAAGGACCACGTTCTTGTTGGTCTACAATCCGACCATATTCAAAGGGGCTTAACTGCGTAAACTCGGGCTGTCGTTTTCTAGGGGGCTTCTATACACTACCAATTCATCTCTTTTACACAACCAACTGGTCTCTCGCCAAATTTGCAACCGATATAATCGTTTTTGAATCGACAAAAAGCCATGCTTTGTTATTACACGTCTCGAGTATTTAGAGGTGCCATGTAGGTAAATAGCGTTTGAATGAACAAAAAGTGTTACATGTATACTAGAGACGGTACTGCCAAGCTGTGTACAAAGTTTCAATGCAAATATTCCTTTTTCTTCTAGATTTTCGGATTTCACTTACGACTAGTATATTTGGTTTTTGTAATGATTACGTTAGGAGTAAATCTATCAATCTAGGTATATATATATATCGATCTATCAATCTACTTCGATCCATTATAAGTCCTACTTTTGTACGAGTGTCCTAAATATATGGTAAGCCATAGTCATGGAGGAAATCTACGCTAAATGCAGTGTCGAATTTGTGCTGCGCCTATGGAGTAGACTCCATTTTAATCTGGAAAATTTGGGTCTTCCGCTGAAAAGCCAGCCGAAGCCATATCGGTGGCACGCTCTGGTGATTTGAGAGCAACTGAAAGAGAACATCAGCAAAGGAAGGAAAATTAAGATTTCCGTTAAAATCGGGATGACTCTGACAGTCCAAATCCATTAGGATTTATTGTTTATGTCGTTTTTCTATTGCAAAACTTTGAAACCATTTTAATGTTAGGATTACATTTTTTTGGGACAGAAAGTGTGCATTAAACTGTCGATTTATATGTGATATTTTTCAATAGGATGCTTGCAATGATCATACATTTTAATTAAGGGTATGTTCAAAGAACATATTCACAGGCTGTCTAGAAAAGACCTTACACCCTTGCTGCTGCTTAAATAAAGAAATTGGTAATCATAGCTTAGGTTTTTTCAAGTTTCTTCACGTGACTGTAACGGGTGCTGACGTCATTTGACAGTACGATATCGACAATCGCAGCATAATTATTTAAATCATGAGATACCACATCTAGCTGTATTTGCGAACCAGCGGCATAGCGTGATGTCAATACAAGGAGATGTAATAAGTAACCGCAATTAACATTTTACCAACACAATAAAGGTTGTTTTCTTTTTTATTAAGGTCTTTAGTTTTAAAGTTACAAAAATAAAATACACCAACCATGTAGCAGGTTAAAAAAAAATACCAAATCAATTTAAAAAAGAACTAAATCTAGGTTAAAAAACAAAGTTGTGAACGTATCTCTTGGATCTTACATTTTAAAATTAAGGGCAATTCTTCTAGTCAGAATCGTTCATCGGGAAGCGCAACTATATTTTACTTCATACTGCGAACAAGATGTGTTTAGGAAACCGCATCACCCACCGACATAAAACAGCGGACTAGACGCAGTGAGAACGTAATCACGGACGTACTCGGATCGCGTTGGGCGGCGTTCAAGATGTGACCAGGACAATCGCATCACTATCATCATCGTGCTTTCGAGATATTTTTATTTTTAACGTTTAGCATAGCTCTTAGCGTTATCTATAAAGCTCGATCAATACATACATTCAATAATTGAAATTGAATAATTTCATTGATTGGAATAAATTTGCTGAGAATTTTAGTTTATTGTAGGAGATCATAGTGACTTTTTTAAATGAAGACGGTATCACAATATTTGGAAGGGATGCGAAGCATCACCCGCATCAATGGAAGCTATGATGTTGTTGTGAACCTAAAAAGTTAAGACGCTTGCGTCAATCTGCTTCCATTTTGATTTCGACTTGTTGACGCTAAATCAAATTAAAATACTCGTTAAAAGTGACTTATGCTAACCTCAATAAAAATATGACGCGCGATAGGTGTGACAAGAAAATCTATCGACTAAAAACTGATTACGATACCTCACATGCCATCCCCAGTGAACTCAGACAGCACAGAATTTCAACAGCAATAATCTACTTCAAAATGGCGTCCATTGCTGCAATTTGATATGCAACGCTTGAACAATTATGCCTTGTTTGGAGTGGCAGTATTAGAATCTAGGGAGTCTTTATACAACGTGTTCCACCATCATGTCGACAAACTTTGAGGTATGAAAATACAATTGAAGTTATCGAGAAAAAATGCGAAAAAAAAAGGCGTCAACCTTTTGATTAATTTTTTGTTACATTTTCAGTTTCTGTATCACGACTCCATGGGTTCGCGCAGTTGTAGCGCCATAGCTTGATTATTTATCGACCGATTCACGACATTTTGGAGTCATTTTATAGGAGAATGACTGGGCATATCAACTGTAGCAAAAAAAGATAATACCTGACAATTTCTAAGGCTAAAAAAATTCACCAAACTGAAAAACATTTTTTTTGAAATGCACTTATTTGGGTTACTTACAAATAATTTGAAAAAAAGCCGTATTAGTGCCTGTTTATTACGATATTTTAATATTTAGCAGGATGTTTTGTATCTTACCACATGCAATTCGTGTATGTAGCACTAAAACTTTCGACAGAGTAGGCCTTTTTGTATTATGACTCCTGTATCACAGCCCCATGTGCTCAGTTGTAACGCCATATCTTGATTATTTGTCGAGCGATTCATGACTTTTTGGACTCATTAATAGGGGAATGACTGGGTATGTCGA
Source organism: Callosobruchus maculatus (assembly GCA_951848785.1). Classification (NCBI taxonomy): domain Eukaryota; kingdom Metazoa; phylum Arthropoda; class Insecta; order Coleoptera; family Chrysomelidae; genus Callosobruchus; species Callosobruchus maculatus. The sequence continues at coordinate 4,929,284 of CATOUR010000090.1, read as the reverse complement.
ATAAGGCAAAAAATACAATATCTGAGAATTTCTAAGGCTAAAAAAATTCACCAAACTGAAATTTTTTTTTAATGCACTTGTTTTGGTAACTTGCAAATAATTTGGAAAAAACCCATATTAGTGCCTATTTATAAACACAGCTTAATGTTTATCAGTATGCTTTCTGTCTTACGACTCGCAATTTGTTTAGGTAGCACTAAAATCATCGACGAGATAGACTTTTTTATTACGACTAATTTTAAAATAAACGAGATGGTGGAATACATTGTATGTCTTTTTTAGAAAATTTTAGTTATATCGAGGAAGTAGCACTATGACGCTACGGGAGATATTTCTGTAGCGAGGTTTTAAACTTTCATCCTTTCGTCAAGAAAACACAACTACAAGGGAATGCTTTTAGTAGTTCGAATACATCCAAAATATCTAACTGTTACTGTATTTTCCATCAATAAAATATTTTAATGAACAATAAGGTATTGATTCTGCGAATAGTCATCAAATTTCTTAAAACACACTAGAGTTGATGGCCATCAGATTTATGATCATAATGCACAGTTTCAGGGTGATCAAACATTGATCCACGTGCGGTAGTCATTGATTCAGTTAATAACAATCGTAACAAATTACGTTATCGGGGAAAATTTAATTTGATGTTTATTTGTTGATTTGACGCACTTTTTTATATCATACAATATGAAAAGGTAGTTCAAGAAATAGGGTGAGGTCGCCCATATTGAACCAAATTTTGAAAAATTGTCCGTACATGTGTGTCATTAAAAAAATTTAATAAATTGATAATACAAAACAAACCTCTCAACTTTCAGGAATATTTTAAGTAGCATAAATTATTTCTATATATATAATATTTAAAAATATTTTAGGCAACCTGCTCAAATTGAACTCCTGGCCTACTAATTGAACCTGCCCTCAGATCTTGATAAAGTAGGGATGATACTTCCAGCAAAACAAATTAAACTGAACTAGTGTCTATCAAAGAAAAGTTGGTAAATAACGAAACATATTTATTTTCTAATAATTACTAACAAAATATGTTAGGAAATTTTGTACTGCAAGAGATCAACACTTGAATATTTTATTTTTGGCTCGACACCAACACATTTCCAATAAAACCAAGTGTGGCAGTGAAGGCACTGAATCATTTCATTTCAACTTGGTCTTTAGTCTTGCGTTCAGATCACGAAAGCTCAGGTTCAGGAGCCCTAGAAGTTTAGGTAGCGCTTTAAAAAACTGCTATCTAATAAACAAATTATGAAATCCAAAGAACAAACCTACATTGTTTTAGTTAGATTTGAAGCCTTCGCCATGTTCACAAAATATTACTTTGCGCGTGGTCGAAATCTTCAACACTTCACAGATCTGTATTACGTTGTCCTAATCTAAATATCAACTGAGTCGCAAGAAGGTTTAAAGGTGTACTGTCGAATACCTGATGGCAACATTGCCAAGTTTTACGGAAAGTAACAAAAAACGGTAGAGGTTCAATTTGGAAGACAGTTCAATATGGGCAACCGCACCCTATAGCTGAAAATGTTTTCTAAAAAAACGAATAAAAACGAATCTCTATAATTTCTATAGCTACTGCTCAGGAAATAGGTACCATTTTATCTTCTGGTGTGCATACAACTCACACTAATTGGTATGATGCATGAAAAAACTCTTTTGCGATTGAAATGCTTTGAACTCCAATACCAATTCCCGCAATTTTTGAAGCAAACACAAACCGTCATCAAGCTCTACCAAACATCTCTTTGTGTTGCGAAATGTACAATACAATTCAATGGTGTTTATAGACATTGGCGTGCGCATACACCTGTTTGGGAAAAAATTGAGGGTAGACGAGCCTATTATCGAGAAGGGAATAAACAAATGGGATTTATTGAGACTTTTTCATTCCAAAAGATTGGAGTTCTTCAGAATAATTGCATAGCTCTATTTGGAAGAAGTATCAGGTACAATCTGTATAGGCTCTACATATAACCCCATCCCCAATTATCTTAAACCATTATCAGCACCACGGTTCAAATTAGCTTTAAAAGAACTTTATAATAGTGAATGAATATAGCTTAGATAAGTTTCTGTAAATTTAATATAGTCTTTAGTAGGTAAGAACATGTCTGTACATGGAGAGATATTTTTATTAGCAAGGGTGAGTGGAAGAGCACCTTGATGTGTACTCTCCCTTGAGGTTAGTGGGCATTTTTGTATGTTACGAGTACATTCTTTTATTTTTGTATCATATATGTATTCTTTTGTCCATTATTAAATGCATTATTATCAATTGCTTTTTTCGTCCAGGAGTCATTGGAATTGGTTTGTGTTATATGGTTTGAAATACCTTTGTTTGTATGTATTTGAATGTCCCAGTAGAACTTATATTATTTTGAAGCTCAGATGTTGGTCTCTATTTGTAGTATGGGTTAACAGCGATAAAAAGTAAAACATATGAGGGTTTACAGTACTCTGTGCTATTGCTTTTAATTTTAGAATCAATTTATCATATGCAGTCTTTATTGTTGCTTTCTTATTGTACTTTCTTTATCCAATGCACCACAAAGAAATTTCTTCCTGATGAATTTCAACCACATCATCGCTCGCGCGCCCACATGAAAAGTGTTATGTCTTTTATGCCACTAGGTTTTTCTTGACAGGTTAATGGACAGCCTATTATCAATACAAAAAATGTTTGTTTTATAACGCCTCACCCCCTAACCACACCAATTTCACTCTCACTCAAAAAAAGTAGAAAAGAATCAGGAACCCATAAAATGGCTGAAAACGAAGTTTAAGCTGTTTTGATATCTCTAGTTTTTTATTATTGCTGCACCTTCACTGAAACAATTTCTAAAAACCATATACGCTTTTCCCATACTCGCCATGGTAATAATATTGTGTAGAAAATTCATTAAAACCAAATCAATAGTTTCCACGTTACACAATACAGAACGATCTAAAGCAATACTCGTATGTATACATCAGAAAACTGGTTTCTGTAATAGGCAAGGTAACGTTCGGATGGACCTAAAGAAGTGCATTATGCCGCTGACTGTTTTTTTCACAGGTCAATGAATACAACACCTTTTCCAGTTTTAAAACCCCCCACCTCCTCTCACCTATCCCTCGTCTATCGGTGTGGGAAGTACAAAGCCGTTCATGCACTGATCTTCAAAATTGTAACAGCATTACCTACTACGACCACACAGCATATTGCTACCCAAATATCATCGCAATCCATACAGCGGTTACTGAGATTATGAGGCTAGAAGAACGTCAACAGACAGACAGACCAACAGCCAGACGGCGGCAAAGAGGTATCGGGCTCAATGGTTCTTAGTATGGTTATAACAGTATTACAAGAGGATGAGACCTGATGGCCTATGATGCAGATTAAAACCATTTTTTATTCACAACTCCTGTGGCCATTAATAAGGTATAATTATTTATCTGCTCCCGTTAAGTTAAACGGCGATTACCAAACCTCTTCTGAACAGATTATACTACCTATAAACAAACAGCGTGAATTATTATTCATAACTCAAGATCTAGCTCAAGATTATTATTCATAACTCTAGATCTATGAACATAGCCTACCTGACACCAGTACCAATCTGTTAGAAATGCATTGGATTAAATAGGCGCTAAATGGTCACTTTTATACTTTGCCGTTGCACGGCACGGTACGATAATGTTGTAGGTCGTGCCGTACCGTGGAATACCGCAGCGGTATGAACCGTCGGAGAAACTTTTATAATTCCACGATAAAATCGTTTCAGTCTGCTTCAGTAAGTGATCAGTAATGGACAAACGGCGGTTACTCCCTTTTTATTTGTTGTGTTTAAGACGTAAAAAGAGACAAATCACAAGGAGGTATTGGAGACACCTGTTACTAAAGGTAAAATACCTCGAAGGGTCATACTACACTGTTTTTGAGAAACTCAAAAAATATCCAGAGAAGCTTTTCAATTACATACTTCCGGATGTCAATGAAAACTTTTCATTATTTTCGGTCACTACAATTCGGTCTTTACATTCTGATATAGATTTATCCCAAATACAGGGCCTACCTTCAACGAGTTCCAAAAAAGTTATTATATCATACTTAAACGCCATTTATTTGTTACAGTACACGCATACTTCTTGCAAACACGCTTCTCCCGCTCGGCGGCACGATAAGGGAGCTAATACAGCTACGACGACGGCACGGCATAACGTTGACATTCACGGCATGCCGTTACCGTCGACAGTAAATTAAAAGCATCTAAACATAATCCTGTACATTTTGCTCTCTCATTTTACCGTAACGATAAAAAAGCGCCATACCGTGCCGTGTAACGGCAAATTATAAAAGCGACCAATAACTGCAAATGTCGCTATGAAACGTCAAACGCTAATTCGAACTGTGACAGTATTTATTTTAGTGACAGAAGTCAGGTTATGTTGTCAGTATTGTGTAATTATTATGTATTTCAATTGTAACCTTGGTCGTGGTATTGGCAATTCCAAAAATCGATGAGACCTCTAGCGGCAAAAATCTACACTGACAAAGCAGGTACTCGAATTTCGGACGGTACACAATTAACATGCCATTAACCGTTTATATGCCGTTTATGTTTCTTCGTTTAGTCGTGTTTTCGAGTTTGTGCTTTGTTAATTGGATTAAAGTGTGTTAGAATATTTCTTCGGACCTTCTTCTTACGCTATTGTCAACAATATGGCATCTACATCAGGCTTCAAATCAAGAAAGGCTAGCAAGTTTAATACAAACTGTAGTGTTTATGGTTGCCACTCCAAAAAAGACTATGATAAAAGCATTCATTGCCACGCATTCCCTCCAAAAGCGTGTCACAGCGTGTAGGATACCTGCTATCCTCCATATTTGTTTACAAACGCCAGCGCCCTCATCGGTAATTGGAATCGCCAATAGTCACGGCTCAACAATCAGCTGTCTTACTCACGGTCGGTTCCTTTGTGATGACGTGTTGCAAATATCTGACGTCAGCGACGCCATTTTGGGTTAGTTTCATTCGCCCTGACAGAGGCAGATTAGAAAAAAGTGTACAACAGGGCAGAATTAAGAAATAACACTCAACCTATGCGGTGTAAAAGTTTATGTTGTCCTTAATGTTTACCTCCCATAAAGTAGTAGATTTGCGCTGTGAGCTATATTATTTATCTCTATACTCATATTCTATGTAGACAGCCATGACCCTGCCGTGCCGCCGCTGTTGAAATCTATCTCTCTCTAACTCAAAATATCGATGCGCAAAGGGATCGGCGCAAAGCATCCCCAGACCTGGAGTAAGACAGCTGATTGTTTGTTGAGCCATGGTATAGTATTCAAATCGCGGTAATGGTAAAGACCCGTTCAGAGTGCGTTCTAGAACGCGGCCTTCCGGCGCTCTCTAACAATACAATGGAACGCTGTAACGCGGCGTTCTAGAACACGGCGTTCCGGCGTTCTAGAATGCCCTCTGTTTGACCGGGCCTTGAGTTCATCTATGTTTGAATCACTAGATATCTTGACAAAAATTGACGTAATGCTTTTGCTCAACCCGCCAAACAGGCCTGTTTGGTACAAACAACGGAATGCGGTAACGCGGCGTTAGAGAACGCCGGACCGCCGCGTTCTAGAACGCCCACTGTTTGACCGGCCTTAATACTCACTTGTTGATTTTTGTTGATTTAAAAAACTTCCACTACGTGAGTTATTATTATCATTACTACTCTTTGAATAATATACTATTGAAGCCTTTAAACCTTTGGTTCATCCGCACGCCTTTGAATCATGGTACGTAGACGGAAAGGCCGATATGGAAAATTTAATAATCGGCATAAAAGGTGAGTTTGTACATTTTTGTGTTTGAAAACCAATCAAGCGAGTAATTCAGGGCAACGCGAAACGGTAATCAAATAAAATTCGTATCGAGCGCGCTGTGATTATTTCTCTTTTTATAACAAAGCGTATCATATCTGAATCAGTACTAATTCGATTTGTTTGTTCGTTTAGCGGACATGCTCGTTGTGGCTACAACAGGGACGGACTCACTGGGTTTTCTAATTGGCAGAAAACATCAAAAAAGTTAATAAAAATAGAATACCAGCCCCGGTACTCTGATATTTAGGCTTTGCCTTCTCGGTTGTAAAAAAAAAATTCCATACCACATAGATGAACGTTAGTCGAGCTTATTGCGATTCAGTGCCATTCAGATTCAGAAAGAAGAGGAGAGTAACAACAGCAATTCATTCTTGGATGTTTTAGCGATGAGAAGCGACACAAAAAAAACAGCAGTATGCAAAAAACATACACACATACTATGTGGCCATCGTAAGTTGACCAGAGCGGCTTGAGGCAAGGGGAGCCAGGGGCTCTCTCTGGTTATGATCGTCATTATCATGTCGAGTCTAAAAAGGGATAGAGAAAATAAGTAAAACAAGGAAATTAGGTGAATATTGTCTGCAGCGATTGATCAATCACAATGCTGCGCCGTCTTCAAGTTATAAGTTTTATGAAGCGCATTTCAACAAGAGTTTAGACCAAACAGAGCAGCCCATTCAAGAACATGCATGTGTCAAAGTTATCTGAAAATGATTGATTTCTCTTGAAGTTTACCTCAAAAACCTCAAAAAGGTGAAGAATGACATGCCTTATATACAATCGACCACTATGAACTACCTAGTATTTTTTCCAGTCTCATTTTCTATCCTGAATGGGTGAAAGATTGCATTCTCTTGTTTAACAAAGAGTTTAGCGATTGCTGATCTCAACCAATCAGATACAACAAAAGCAGTACATTTGATCACTGGATTGTCGGTCTATCAAATGATAATGGTTACAAGAAATTCAAATTACTGCATTATTTTGATAGAACAATAATTTACTATCGATATACAGCTCATTCCACAGCGTCGAAGTTATCCAAAAAAAGAAATGCTGGAGGAGACTGGTTCGCGGAGTTGGGACCTCGACCTGGTAAGGATGAGCTCGCAGAGCTTCTCTAGTGTTCCTGGCTCGGACGGCCTTTCGTGTTATTATCTGAGAGAGCTCACTCGAACATCTTCCGTGATAGAATCTGTAAAACAGGGACAGGTCAGCCATCCTTCTTCGATGTTCCAGGCTGTAAAGGTCCTTTGTGAGGTTAGACGTATCGATTAGACTAATTTTTCTCTTTTGGATAGTGCCCAGAGGTTTTAGAGAGTCCTTCGGAGTGCATATCCACACATGGGAGCCTTGTAGAGCAGCAGTAGTTGCTCTGTTGTATAGAGCTTCCTGCAGCGGAACAAAACTCTAAGCTTCTGGAATGCCGAACCTGAAGAAGTTGTCGAAATTATCCCCTTCTAAGGTTCCTATGCGGCCACCCATGCCTCCAATCATGTATATACACTCAATTAGTGTACAAAATGCGGCGGATGCTAACAAACCTCCACACAATCGCCGTATTCCGCCACAACAAGCCTATGTACCCGGTATATGTCAACATTCCCTCAGATTTGCGCTCAATTGCAACGTCGCAATGGCAACGTCACAATGGCAAAGGCAAACACGATAAAATATTTATCGCAGCCTTTGTGTCATTAGCGTACAAGGCAGCAACAGGACTGCCGACAATCACCTTCAATTAGCCGCGCAAATGACGTCATCGTGCGGACAAAGATGGCCGTCACCGGTCGGTATGTGAAAACTCTAGCTTTATAGTAGAAGATCCGAATATAAGACGACCTTCACCGAACTGGTTAATGGATGAAAAAAATTTTATAATAAATTTAATATGTTAAAAACATAGTGGCAAGTGGGTTGGCTGAAAAATTTCAGTCCAGGATATGATTAATTAAATATTGAAAAATTAGTTTTTTTAAACATTTCACTGGTCTGGTTAATAGGCAAATCACATACCAATCGTAAGTATGAAGCCCATAGAATATGCAAACGTTAGGTTGGCTACGTTTTTCCCGTCCCAACTATAGGGTAGGCAGGTATAAACAGGTACATCAATAATAGTAATTTGCACCGGCGTGGTTAATGCATGAAACTTATATCAAAATAAAGATAATTTTATTGCCAAAACGTCGATATAGGGTTGCCTGCAAAAAATCAGTCTGGAATTCCGGTTGTCGAATTTTAAAGATATTAATTAATGAAAAAAATATTTATAACATTCATATATTTTGATTTTATGAATGTTACACATTTCATATATCTTTTATTAATAGCTTAATAACTTAATTTAATATTAATAAATTATTAGTGCTCCAAATTATTGCACAGCTTTTACGAGTGTATCGCTATCCTTTTCAATTTCACGGACGCATGACATGCGCACTCTCTTTCATTCAATGGCCGAGCTACACGCTACTCGCAGCTGCTATGCTGCGTCCTTCGTTAATACACGGGATAGTTTGCTCGCACCTCTCTGGCGCGCGTATTCACTGGCAGCAATATTTTGATCTTTAAAATTCGACAACCGGAATTCCAGACTGATTTTTTGCAGACAACCCTATATCGATGTGTTGGCAATAAAATTATCTTTATTTTAATATGAGTTTCATGCATTAACCACACCCGTGCAAATTACTATTATTGATTTACCTGTTTATACCTGCCTACCCTATAGTTGGGACAGGAAAAACGTAGCCAGCCTTACGTTTGCATATTCTATGGGCTTCATACTTTCGATTGGTATGTGATTTGTCTATTAACCAAACCAGTGAGAGGTTTAAAAGAAATAATTTTTCAATATTTAATTAATCATATCCTGGACTGAAATTTTTCAGCCAACCCACTCGCGATATGTTCATATTAATTTAATATAAAATGCTTTTCATCCATTAACCAGTTCGGTGAAGGTCGCTTTATATTCGGACCTTAGACTATTAGCATTTGAAAGAAAGTAACCCTAAATAGTTTGGCGTATATAGCACGTGATTGAATGCCCTGAATGTGACGTATTTGTTACTTGGCATACGTGGCTCTCGAACTTTCTTCTTCTTCAAACATAGGCTGGCTAATGAAAAGCTATGTTCGACCAATGTGAGTTAAGGGCGGGATAGTTGTTCTTGTCTTGTCACAGATTTATCACGCGCCAATCATTGTCTACGTTTACTTTCTTTCCTGGATGAATCGAATATATGCAGGTGTTGATGGCGTCATCGGGCGAACAAAGATGACTGATACTGGTCAGTGTATGCAACATTTATTCACATCCATCTCTGAAGCTCTAATATATGAGTAAAAATGCTCTTCTATCGGCGACTTAGACTTAAAATATAAAGTATACACAAGTATAAAACTACGAAAATATCAGGTAAAATGAAACCTAGTCATTTAATGTATATGCAACATGATTCAGTTCAATGTGCTGAAGTTGTAAGTAAAAGTAATTTAACTCTACAAGAGAAGGAAGAGGAAGAAGAGGAAGAAGAGGAAGAAGAGGAAGAAGAGGAAGAAGAGGAAGAAGAGGAAGAAGAGGAAGAAGAGGAAGAAGAGGAAGAAGAGGAAGAAGAGGAAGAAGAGGAAGAAGAGGAAGAAGAGGAAGAAGAGGAAGAAGAGGAAGAAGAGCAAGAAGAGGAAGAAGAGGAAGAAGAGGAAGAAGAGGAAGGAGAGGAAGAAGAGGAAGAAGCGGAAGAAGAGGAAGAAGAGGAAGAAGAGGAAGAAGAGGAAGAAGAGGAAGAAGAGGAAGAAAAGGAAGAGGAGGAAGAGGAGGAAGAAGAGGAAGAAGAGGAAGAAGAGGAAGAAGAGGAAGAAGAATAGGAGAAGAAGAAGCAGAAGAGGAGAAGAGGAAGACGAGGAAGAAGGAGAAGCTCAAGAATAAGGACAACAAGTATTTGAAGGTTATAGATCAAAGTCTTAAAACGTTATCTATAATTATCTTTTGAATAATTTCACTCAGATTGAAAATTTATTTATGTTTGAATATATAGATTGACCGGATTAATAATACTACAATACATACAAGCTAGAAGATCAGTGGCATAAACATCTTTTTCCTTAAACTCATTATTTCGTTTCTCCTAGTACCCGGTACTATCGCAAAATTAAATAAACAATTAAAATTCCAACCCAAAATTTTTTGCTCCAAGATTATTCTCAAAAATTTTCTCCTCTGAAAATCCCCCAAAAAATTTTGAATTGCCAAGCCATGCCTGACATCGGTAACACTGGCTAGAAGCTGCCAGTTCTACACTCTACATTGTCGTTCGTTTAACGCTCACTTTTAGACGAGTGATGCTACTTGAACAACTTGTTCACCAACGATACAAATACAGCCAAAACGTTATTTTATTTGAACGAATGCGAATTTATTCGTAGGCAAGGCAAGTGCGATGAAGACATACAGTCTAAACCCACCTTTATGGTGTTTAGAATGCGATGGCCCTTTTTGTAGTCGGAAATTAATGGAGGCTCTATTAAACAAAACGTCAACATTTCGACCTCCGAAAGGTTTTTGTGTTGCCTCTGCTCTGAAACTGGCTGGGGTTATGTATGAATGTCGGTAGTTATCGTGGCAGCTCATTTTTTACTGTGGCGGTTTTGTCAAACACGCGGCCCTGGCCAGTAATATTTTCATACAGTGGGTTTTAAAACTAATACAGGGTCTTTTATGACGAATAGAATATAGTTTAGAGCTTAGAAGAAGACTGTACTTATTTACAACAAAAAAGTCATATGACGCAGGATCCGATTTTCAACTGTTTCAGAGATAAATTGACTTTCAGAGATTTTCATTAAAATGCAGACTTCGAAAAGGAAACCCTAATAAAACAAAACTTTATTATCAGATTTTGGAATTTTTGGTATCAGTCCTTAGAGAATATGTTATCACGTTATTATTGACTAAAAGACACTGATCATGTATCAAACACCTCGTGAGATAGTGTCAAAATCAGCATTTGTTGAAAAGTGACTTCGAGAAACGTTACAAAAAAGGAATTTATCTTAAGAAATCACCAATGAATCAACCGGTCACTTAAAGGTAAACACATGCCTATCTTTCTAGTTATCCATTGGTATCACAAACTTGTAAATGTGGTAAACATAGGCAATAAGATTGCATATAAGCTCCAAAGGCATAATGGATCTCCGAGAGCGCAAAATTTCAAAAGACCGTTTGGCAAAGACTTGTCATCGGATGTTTAATTTTTGTTATTAGTATTTGAATAATGTGCTATATCATCATGATTAGTCTTAAAAATGTTGGGTTAACCAAAATTTCGGTATAGGGCCTCAAAATTGTAAAAGCTTAGAAGAAAACTTCAAGTTGTAATTTAAAATGGATTCGTCTTAAAAAGTCGTTAGGCAAGCAAACAAAACATGCAGGCCACCTTAAAAAGTATCTTGTATCTGTAGATTTCTAGTTATGTATGGATTCATTTGTCCCAAGAATGTCACTTCAAAAAGTTGCATCTTCGGCATCCACATGAAGCATAAATCGACAAAAATCCATTCTTATGACAGGACTGCCTTCCTTTAGAATCTGTACTGGCATGTAATGGTACGCATACAGACCAGTATTATGCGCAGTGAACCACACCTTCCACTGCGAAATACCGTATTGAGCCGATTTGCAACAGCGTAGGTGGATGCTCTAGGATGCAACTGTCACAACCCACTGGATCTTAATTTGCGCAGGCTTGCGTTCATTTTAGCCGATAGATAACAAAATCTACAGTTTGAGCCTTAGCGTACGTACTTTCATGATTGATCCGTAGTGTGAAGATATCATGCTTAATTTTAGATCTATTTCGTTCTGGATGATTTACGACCTCTCATTTATACATATGAGCGAATATCAGCAGATACACGATACTTAGTAACCTGGCTTGCATGTGCTGCTTGATTACATAGTAACATTTAAGAAATTACCCAGCGACTTTTTAAGACGAATCGATTTTAAATTACAACTTGAACTTTCGATCACTTTCAAAATTTTCAAAATTTCCTCTTCTCTAATATGAGAATTCTTTGCCAATCTGTTATATTTTAAATGGAGGAGAGCTAAGGCATAGCCCAGAGTTTCAGCGATCTCGATCAACGCCACTTTACGACCACTTAAAATTATGTTGTGAACTTTTTTTTATTTTTTTGCCGGTAACATGCTCTTTGGGTGGCCGCTGCGCGAATTACCCTCGGAACTCATTTCACCCCATTTAAACTTAGCAAACCGCTTTTCATCTGTTGAATTTCCTGGTCCGCAGTCCTCCGGATATTACTTGTCAAGCCAAGCTTTGGATTCAGCAAAGAGCAATGTTCTATTATGACACAGATTCTTGTTAATCCATTTCATAACTGTGAACAAAATTTGCTTCAGTCTCAATGCTATATCTCACGAACCAATTGTCCGAGAACTCTGAAATTTATAAAAATCTCTTTTGAATGTTAGAGCTAACTAAACATTATATGGATTTCATTCTAATAGTACCATCTGTATGTCAGCCCACGAACTTTTCGGTCCAACTGTTACATTTTTGTTGCCAAAGAGAACACGTCTTAGCTATACTAATATATATTATAATTTATATCTGGTTCTTGTAGCGTCAAGGCAGCTCTGACAACCTTCCTGTATAAATTCGTCTCTTTGACATTGTTTAGGCAGTTCAAAATGTGCCCTTTCATGGTATCCGCAATCAATTGTGTAAGCAACTCAGCAACTACAGTTCAATTCTACTTCTAACCACCACCAGCTGCACAAAACACGTGACCTTTCTACAAACAATAACCTTCAATTAGCTGAGATGACGTCAGCAGGTGAACAAAGATGGCCGACGGCTGCGAATCAAGAGCCGAGCAAATGTTGCCTTTGCCAGGCCCGATTTGCATTTAGATTGTGGGGAGTGGGTTTTGTTTTATTGTTGTGTTTATTGTAATCAAGGGCGGCTGTGGGGCTCCCGGCAGGGACAGTCACTTAAAGGAAGCTATAGACGAGGGTTCGCGGAATAAGATCGTTTGGTTCTAAAGGTCTATTTAGAACTTGTACTATCTATACAGTTATTTTATAGCGTTTTCGACTTATTGCCCTATCACTGCACTCATAGGAACTGAGTGTCAAAATTATGTTTGTCTTACATTTGAGTGCAAAACTAGTGTGGTTTTTTATTTTCGACTTATCCGCTTAATTGCACTTTAGTGCAAATTATCGCCACGGACTCTCTGAGCTCGTGGAGATTTCAGTGCATTTTTGACGTTTATAAATATTAATTATAACCTATTTTATCTGTCAGAGAAAATAATTTTTTGAATTAAGAACTGGGTAGTGGGGTAGTATACATAGTAGCATGAAAGGTGCGGAAAGTGTAGTTGGAAGAACTGCGAATATAGTCATCTTCGGATGATGAGGAAATTAAAGCATATCTAGTTAAATTGCAAACAACGGCTGCGGTGTCCCAAAAATATGAATATTTGTTGAAGATGTTCATGTACTGACGGAAGAAGAGATACAATAAGATATACATAAGTATTTACCGGTATAGATAGATATTCATTTTTAGTGCAGAAGTCATATTGCACAAAATGCTGTTAGTTTTTATGTCGATAAATAGAAGAAATTATTGAATAAGGCGAATTCAAACTATTGAAATTCCAAAACCACCACAGAATGAAATTGAGCTCTCGCGATGCAAAATGGCATCAAACTGTCATCAGTTGGCTGACAGAACAGTTACTTGAATTGCATTGAAATTTGGTGTATGTTCGACTTACCAGTTCAGATTAATTGCACTTCTGGGCACCAGACGAGCTTTCAATGTGCACTGTGGTGCAATCGTGGTTAAAATCAGTGCAGTAAGTCGAAAACGCTATTAGTATCACAACATTGGAACATATTTTTTTCAAGAATATTAGGCATCTATACAGGGTGTCGTTTAACGAATGGAAAATACTTTAAGAGAAGAATGTACAGCTGATTTCTAAAAAAATTCATATAAAGTAGGGTTCAATTTTCAACCGTTTCAGAGACAAATTGATTTTTAGAGATTTTCATTAAAATGCAGACCTCGAAACGAAATCCCTAATAAAACATAATTTTATTGTCGGATTTAGAAATTTTTGGTACTATTTCTGTGTTCACTGTTATGAAATGGAAAAACAAGAATCTGTGTCATAATAAAACATTGCCTTCTCGTGAAGCCAAGGCTTGGGTTATAAGCAATATCCGGACTGTGGACCAGGAAATTCACCAGATGAAAAGTGGTTTGCTAAGTTTAAACGGGGTGAAATGAGTTCCGAGGGCAATTCGCGCAGCGGCCCCCCAAAGAGCCTGTTACCGACAAAAAAATAAAAAAAGTTCACAACATAATTTTAAGTGGTCGTAAAGTGGCGTTGACCGAGATGGCTGAAACTCTGGCCTATGCCTTAGCCCTCCTGCATTTAAAATATCTAATTTTATATTGGTAATAGATTGGCTAAGAATTCTCATATTACAGAAGAGGAAATTTTGAAAATTTTGAAAGTGATCCAAAGTTCAAGATGTAATTTAAAATCGATTCGTCTTAAAAAGTTGCTGGGTAATTTCTTAAATGTTACTATGTAATCAAGCAGCACATGCAAGCCGGGTTATTAAGTATCGTGTATCTGTTGATTTTCGCTCATATGTATAAATGGGGAGGTCGCAAATCATCCAGAACGAAATATACCTAGAATTAAGCATGATATCTTCACACTATGAATCAATCATGAAAGTACGTACGCTAAGGCGCAAACTGTAGATTTTGTTGTATATCGGCTAAAATGAACGCAAGCCTGTGCAAATTAATATCCAGTGGGTTGTGGTAGTTGCATCCTACCGCATCCACCTACGCTGCTGCAAATCGGCTCAATACGGTATTTCGCAGTGGAAGGTGTGGTTCACTGCGCAAAATACTGGTCTGTATGCGTACCATTACATGCCAGTACACATTCTGAAGGAAGGCGATCCTGTCAGAAGAATGGATATTTGTCGATTTATGCTTCATGTGGATGCCGAAGATGCAACTTTTTGAAGTGAGATTCCTTCGACCAATGAGTCCATACATTACTAGAAATCTCCAGATACAAGATACTTTTTAAGGTGGCCTGCATGTTCTGTTTGCTTGTCTAACGACTTTTTAAGACGAATCCATTTTAAACTACAAGTTTAAATTTTCTTCTAAAATTATACAATTTTGAGACCCTATATCGAAGTTTTGGTTAACCGTTTACTTTTTATGACTAATCATGATGTATGTGCACATTATTCAAGTACCCATAACAAAAATTAAAAATCCGATGACAAGTTTTTGCCAAACGGTCTGTTGAAATTTTGCGCTCTCAGGACCGGTTTCTCAATGTCCAGTTAAATATTTATCTGCAATATAACAGCAACTGTTAGATAAATTGTTTAAACAACTGAAGGCTAAACTTACAAAGTCACGTAAATCTTATCTCACAGTTGTATCCATAACAACGCTATCTGGCAGATACCTACCTGACAATCTGACATTTTGACTGGACATTGAGAAACCGGCCCTGAATCTGTCATATTATTATCTAGCATTATAAGTGGCAAACAATAAGCAATTGTAATCTTGTGTGGCCAATTAGAAATACAATCACGGTAATTACAGTAATTAAAGCATTCGAAAAACTGGATACAAACCGTAACGAGTCATATTCCTCTGCCCAGCTCCAGGGCAATACCCTTACAGGCTGCTATCTCTATTAATAGGACGCAAATGTAGTAGAAAATCTTGGAGCCGAGGGTATTTGGGCATGAAGTATAGAAGGGATCGATAGTTATAATTTGTTTGAGGATATATGGGCATCGAAGGCATCGAAGTGAACCTGTCTGGTGTCTGGCGCTATCACATATGTTCAGAGCACTTCTTACAACTTGACTGGGCATGTGAAAAGATTTGACGCACTGTACTGAATAATAAGAAGAAAATTGTATCAAAGTGTAAAAATATAAGCGATCTGAAACAATGTGCGGAAGAACGAAGATCGTTTTATACAATGCTGGTTCAAATTGCGCTCGACTACACTCAACGATCAGTAGACATGGCGTGAAATGCATTAGGGTGATATTATGCATTTTCAAGTTATGCGAACATATTGAAAGAAATAAGTACGTGATATTTATAAAAATGGTACATCTAATCAACGAACGTCGTTATGCATTTTGTGCCGATGACATGTGTCGCTATAAAATATAGGTTGAAGTAACTAAAAACAAATACCACAGCATAATAAACAACCAGCATAATGTCTCTGAGGATCTCCTATATAAAAATGGTTCCCACAAAATTTGACCTTGGGAGGATTTATGGATGATTTTACGTCTGTGAAGTTTGAGTAGAGATGCGAAAATGAAAATATCGATACCAGTACCAACTCGATATTTTTTAGCCTCATAGGTGCGTTTGGTTCGTACAGAGAATTTTGTGCAACTGACTACACCCTCAATAATTATATAATTATTTTCGAACAAAAGCCTAGGATCGCTCAAAAAATATCTAAGATAAAAATAGTCGATATTAGTGCAGAAGTACAAGTATCAAAGTACCGTTACCATCCCTACAAAAAATCATCCAAAAGTGGGGATGCGCATGTAATTTCTGCCAACTTCAGTTATTGTGTTAGTTGTTTATTATGCTGCGCAAATACACTGTTATAGCATATCAAGTTAAAAAGTGAAAAATAATCCTCAACATAAGGTGAAAATAATAGTGAACCAATAATACTAGTATTATTGTGAAAAAAGTTTGGCTCTCCGATATACGGAAGATATGGCACTAAGCGCCTCAAACTTTTTTCACAATAATTCTAGTACTCTTTGTTCATTTGTTTTGTTTTTTTTAACAAATAGGAGCAGCACGGGCTCCGATACACCAAGCTGCTGCAACATTATGTAGTAACTACTCCTCACACTGTGAGGTGAGCAATCACTGGGTCCGTGAATCGTGCTTCATAAGTAGACGAAGAGACCCAAGGATGACTGCCTTCTACATTCGGGAGCCTATGATGTGCGCCGCCGCAGGGCACACCGGCATTGCGCGCAGTGTACAGAGCAGCGTATTCCTCATTCCTCCTAGGGATCCAATGACCATAACCAGCAGACTTACAGTGCAGTCTGGTCAGAGCTTGCGAAGTTATCCGAGCAACTCTTGATATTTGGTCCGCTTTTCCCTCTCCTTACAGACGATGTTCACCTCGACATGTGCCAAAAACTCTATAACGAGCATTGCTCTTATGTTGGCGGACTTATTTGCCTTTAAAAGCTCGAGCGTGAGGAATAAGTAGTTCCACTAAATTTGGCACCTCTCGTTCTCCACAATGGACTCTACATCCCTTGTAGCGTATGGCAAGACCATCGAGGTAGAATCCCAAGGAGACGCTATAAGATTCAATTTTGTATAACAAAAACGGTAGCAGGAAGCTTGGCTAAGTGTGGTAACAATATGGACGCCTCGCCAGAGCCGGATTCCTTTCTTATGTAAATAATTTTGAAAATTCATTACAATGATGATTTAAATATGAAGTATTGGGTTGATTTTTTAATCTAATGCGGAATTCATAGTTAAGTATATGAAAAAAAAACAGGCTTTGTAGAGACGACATTCATCATCAATTGAATAATACAACTGTATTATTGCTGCGATACGTTACACTGTATTGAGATAAAGATTACAAATGCGGTCCTGTACATTGTTATTTTTTGCATACATACCTATGAAATGTAATTCCTGTCGATTTCTTCTTATCCATGCCATCTCTGCTAGAGCAACTACGATAAGCACATAAAACCATTATTTCCTTTATGAATTCACTAGAATATCACTTAAAAATAACTAAAAATCTCGGTAAAAACACTCAAAAAAAGCAAACACGAAATTGTCAAAGAAACGTCAGCTGTTTGACATAAGTGTCGAATCAATATGGCCAACTTGCACCTGCTTTCAGCCACGTTATCGCGCCTCCATGGGATTCTACCTCGATGGGCAAGACCGGTGCCTCGTCGCTACCATATGAGTGCCTTAAATGATAGAAAACTTGTTGAGCCACGTTATGCCTATGAACGTAAGCTGTCTCAGAGTAGGTCCTACATGTCGACAAGAGATGTATAGGCGTCTTTGGCGCCTGTCGGCAAGCCCTACAACTGCTGTTGGTTACATCTACACCATGACCCGACGATGGTATACCAAAGTATTAAAGACAACGTTTTGGCAAGCCATTATAAAGCCCTCAATCTCCGACTTCAACCCACTAGACCTTAGGAAAGAGGTCAACAGCTCAGACAAGCCATGCTCTCCTAGATGTTTGTAGAACATTTCATACATTTGCTTATCTTTATGAACCCTTAAAAGGAAGTCAACTTAGGAAGCTTTAATGTAATTTTGCGGAAGCAAGTTCCGTACTGAGGTTGAGTTTCTCAACTGCTCGCGTTGCTGCTCTAAAAAGTAAGGCACCTGCATTCTCGGGCAGATTAGGAAAGCAGTACTCATTGTCACATAGCAGGCTGTAGTTAATACTATCCCTTGTGCAGACGCTTCAAACTCAATAGTTTACGCCCTCCAGGTGTCGCGGGAGGTATATTCGTGGGTCAGAGGATTTAGGATATTAAGGATAATTTTTCACTTTTTTGTTTGATGTGCTATAAAAGCGTGTTCGTTATAATTATTTTAAACTATGTTTTTTTTTACTTCTGTGTCATCGGCATCGACTACTTTGGTCATTATCCTCGTGTTCTGTGTAGGCTTTGTTACTGTTTCCCGGCGCCACTTAGGAACAGCACTGTTAATTAGAAGCCAACAGTGAATGCTCAGGTGGGGATTCTCGCTGAGCTTTTTAAACTATATTTATTTTTGACTTTTTAGTCTGATGTCTTATGAAAGCGTGTTTTCATTTTTTTAACAAATTTTATTTTCACTTGAATCTATCACTTGTATGACGTACGACATCGCCTGAAGTCGGTCTGATGACTGATCAATTCTTCTCTCTAAATTCGAGATGATGTTGACTGTACTATACCCAACAGTACGAGTAGATATAAAATACCATGCATAAAAGTTACCAGTCTCAGCGGATTTCCGCAGGTGGAAAATGTGGAAAATTCGGATTCTTTCTATACACACTGGTGCGGGAGTTATTAGGTTTTGTGACTGGAGGAACTTTGCTGTACTTCGTAGTTTGGCGCTTAGTTACTCTTCTTTGCCTTAAAGTTTCGCTGGTGGAGTCGCAGACAATTTTTTGTACTTCCCGAGTCACTGACATCTCGGTCAGGAACAAAAATTGCTCAATAATGATTGTGGCCTTATTGTGAAACAGAAACAGTATATAATAGTTTTTATATAAATAGGCAGACTAATGAGGTGAAACATTTAGGGCTGGTATTTAATGAAGATCTTCGTTTCAAGAAGCATATAACCAACTGTATCGAAAGGGCTTCCAGATCCAGAAAAAAATTGTATGGTTATAGAGATTTGTTGAATAGAAGTACCAAAAGCATACTTACCGCTTAGTGCTTTCTGATTTTACCGTTTTTGTGATGTCTTGTATAACAGGTGCAACATGATACAAAATGTCCAAAACGCATGCTTACGACTAATTCATGACATTTGACGCGAAAACAACATATCACACACATGTTGGTAGAAACAAACTTGCTAAATACGAGAGACTGAGTTAAACAGTGCAAGCATTTATCACAGGGTTGTAACAACTAAAACTCTTTGAAATTTCAATAATAAAATCATTCTTCGCCGCGATGTACACAAGGTGAACATAAGATTTAAAACTACAATTACACTGTTAGCTTACCATATGTGAAAGGTCTTTTTCCTAAAACATCTCGAAAGCTTATAATTCGATCCCCAACGTTTACAATCAAAATCCTTAAAAACCCTTACAAAACACTACACAATGCTTTTGAAATCCCACTATAGTACAAAACTAGACTAATTATTTCCTCACAATAACAAGTTTGATATATTATTAAGCTTTGCTACTAGTTCTCTTATAACAAGATTGTTCTATCCTTCATCCTTCCTTCAATTTTCATACTATATGAACTGCAAGGCGAGGGTTTTTTTATGGTCGGCCTCCCGCAAAGGCTGAAAGCCTATGGCGCTGTGGAAGCGCTGCGAGAGGATAGGTGGCGGTTCACGTTAGATTTGAAACGCTGCAGGTTGTCGGGAATTAAATTCCCCGGCAGCTGATTCCACAGCGTCGAAGTTCTCCAAAAGAAGGAATGCTGGGGGAGACTGGTTTGGGGAGTAAGGACCTCGACCTGGTAAGGATGAGTTCGCAGAGCTTCTCTAGTGTTCCTGGTTCGTACGGCCTGTGGTGTTATTATCTGGGACAGCTCACTCGAACATCTTTCGTGATAGAATCTGTAAAACAGGGATAGGTCAGCTACCCTCCTTCGATGTTCCAGGCTGTGGAGGTTCTTTGTGAGGTTAGGCGTATCGCTTAATCTAATTGCTCTTTCCTGGATAGTGTCCAGAAGCTTTAGAGGGTGTTTGGGAGCGCATCCCCACACATGGGAACAATACTCCAGCGATGGTAGGATCTGTGCCTTGTAGAGCAGCAGCAGTTTCTCTGTTGTATACAACTTCCTACAGCGGAATAAAACTCCAAGCTTCTGGGATGCCGTTTTAGCAATACTGGCGACGTGGTCATGCCAGGACATGTTATTGTTGATGTTGATTCGTAAGAGCTTGACGGAAGGTGATTCGACTATGGGGTGACCCTTCATTTTCTCGGTTGGTAAGCTATCGTGAGACTTCTTTGTAAGTGATGTTGCCTGGGTTTTTTGTACGTTGAACTGTACTTTATTTGCTAATCCCCACTCGACAATTGTTTTCATATCTGTGTTGATCTGTGAGGCATGCTGCTGTGGCCTCGACGTACCGTCTGCTGGGCTGATAGTGGTTTGCCTGGTTCCATGCACGACACTAATGTACTGTCATCTGCAAAGCTGTAGATTGGATTGGATGTTATTTCCAGCAGCTCGTTGATGTACAGCAGAGACAGTGTAGGGGATAGGACAGATCCCTGAGGAACACCGGCGTTTATTGAAAATACGTCTGATGAACAGCCCTCGACTACAACAAACAGAGATCGGTCGTTCAAAAAGCTATTCAGCCACTGGTGCAGGCCAGGTGGTAGTCCATAAGCAGCAAGCTGGACCAGAAGTCCGTCTTGCCACATTCTGTCGAAAGCTTTCGATATGTCAAGTGCAACAACACGGGATTCGCCATGATTGTCTATTGCTCTGTTCCACAAGTGAGTGACGTAGGCAAGGTCACCTGTAGACCTGTGCTTACGGAAGCCATACTGGCGATCATTTATGATGTTATTGTTGTCCAGGTATTTCAGGAGCTGTGTGTTAATGACAGTCTCCATAAACTTAGACATCATGCCGAGAAGAGCCACAGGTCTATAATTGGTGGGATCAGTTTTTTTGCCTTACTTAGGGATCGGTTGTATACAGCCAATCTTCCACGAAGCGGGAAACGGGAAAAACGCCTCGTTGATACGAAAGTTTGAAGAGCTTGCAAAGGATAGGTGCAAGCTCAGCGGCGCAGCGCTTAAGGACAATGGCTGGAATTTGGCCAAGACCAGTAGCTTTATTGGTGTTCAGTTTTTGGAGGATGCTTTTTACATCTCGATGTTGAAATTTGACCTCTGCCATTCTCGAGTTCACGCTTATGGTGGTGGTCGGAGTACTCCCTTGAAAGTCTACAGTGAAATTGGCTGCGAAGAGCTTCCCCAAGTCTGCTTTTTCTTTAGGAGCAGAAGCAATGGACTTGTCCTCTCTGGTCAAGGGTGGTATTGACGAATAGGAAAAGTTCTGACTAACAGCCTTAGCTACAGACCAAAATGTTCTGCACGAACTAGGACATGAGAGGAGCTTGTTCTTAATTTTTTGGTTGTGTTCCTCCTTGCTGCTGGCAATCACGCGTTTACAGTGAGCTCTGGCGTCGCCGTCGATAAAACTGCGGTGGCTCTCGGCATTTGGATTTTTCCTCCATTCTTTGTAATGTTAGTTTTTAGAGGTAACTGCATCTCTACAGCGCTGATTGAACCATGGCTTGTTTTTGGAGGCATGCTTGACGATATGAGGAATATAGGCTATAGGCCGGCTGTGAGGCTGGCAGTAGGTACTATTAGAAGTAAAATAGAAGAAGATTTTAGCACACCTGACTAAGGTGGAGCGATTTTACCTCTCACTAGGCAGAAGTCGGCCAAGGTTGCTTGTGGGCCTGCTATCTGGCCATAACACCTTCAAACGCCACTTGTATGTGATGGAGGTGACAAGCGACCCAACGTGTGTACGCTGTGGGGAGGAAGAAGAGTCTTCGGCACACATTCTATGTCGCTATAAAGTCTTGGGTATCACAGACAGACCATACTAGGCCCAAGGGTTCTTGAACCTGAGGATAAAAGATGGGCAGGACTCAAGGACTGAGCGCTGGACTTGGGAATTAGAGTAAGGAGAAGTGCGTAAGGGCGCGCTTGTAGACCTATGCACTGGAGGTTCTGGTCATCAGAAAGCCTCTCTCCTGTCATTAATTCATTCACTCATGTTCCTTTATCTCTTTATTATTTTTAAAAGCTTTTATTTAACTTGCAATGTATGTACGCTTGTTCGGGTGGAATCTTGCAACTCAATTTTGAAGCAGATATCTTCAACCGATTGAGCTGAAATTTTGTATACACGTTTAGTTTGGATGACAATGCACGATAAGTTATATGACGTCGTTCTAAATCCAAGTGGAGGAGAGGAAGCGAGGTTTGCGTAAGTACCTATAGGAATTCAGTTAAACAGAAATTTTAACACACTTAAATTTAGCATACCAAGTTAGTCAATTGAATAGGTACTAGTTAATTTACACAAGTATATTGCGCGACAAGCTTTTATGATCATATAAATTGTGTATCATGAGGCTATAAGTTGATAGTTAACACTCTAAAGGAACATTTTATTTTCTTTTTTTTGGAACCTATGAATAAAAGCTTTTTTTTAAAAAGTTGTTTTGTTTTAATTTATTCTTTTTCATAACGTGTCCTGGATCTTTGGATTACTAACTAAAATTCTAAAAGAACTAACTAAACAGTAAGGATGTAGCAGGACGTTTAAAACACATAGATTCCATTAGATAAGAGAGAGCTGTCTCTAACTTCAAAAACTAAAGTTCTACCATTTTTTGAAAGTCTGCTCCTTAATAGGGTACTTGCAGAGGTCATGAAATCGTCTCGGGAGTATACATAGCGTAAAGAAAACCATATCAAGAAGCAGTAGGAAACAAAAAACATGATTTTACTGACGGCCAAAAAAGATATTTGCAAAATAAAATAAGGATATATTCAAATTTTTCCACGTGACTTAAAACAAGGGCTGACGTCACAGGTATCTCATCGATATCGACAATCGATACTGCTACAGCGCAGGTCAGTGAGATTCAGCTGTAAACTAGAGATGATCTGAATTCTTTAACAATGTGACTCAATTTATTGATACTTAAAACATATTTGAAACAGGCAATTAACCCACTAGCATTTTCGTTGCAATACATTTTTATATCTGATAGGTATCACAGTTCATCCTTTTGTGACCGAGATTCTCAACTAATCGAAGCCATCATTTTATTTCGGCGCATCCCATTATGAATGAATCCAAAGATAGAATCTAATTCAAGCCCATCTCTACAAAGTGAATTAGTAATCTAGCCTAACTTTTATTCTTTTGACTTTTGTACTTTTGTGTGTGACTGTGTTTTGTAGTTATAATGATCAATGTCAAAATGTTAGGTTAGCACTGGCTATCGATATCGAATATCAATACTTTACATCCCATCACTATAGGATATCAGTAGAGTGTAAAAGATAGTTCTGAAACATACCCCCCACTCTCCACGCCTGTAGACCCCCCACCATTAGCCCCCCACCCATACCCCCTCTCTTCACAAATTCTGAAACATACCCCCCACTCTCCACGCCTGTAGACCCCCCACCATTAGCCCCCCACCCATACCCCCTCTCCACAAATTCTGAAACAGACCTCCCACTCTCCACGCCTGTAGACCCCCCACCATTATCGCCCCACCCCCCTCTCTTCACAAATATAGCCACCTCTCTGATGTATTAGAATGTAGTATATCCTCCCACCACCGTCTTAGAACATAATTAAACCTCTCTCCAATAAGAATGCCACACCCCAAGACCATTAATTGATAACCGGTTTGGGTGGAGGTGAGTGGGTTTTCAGTATAGGTTCAAGGGAACCAAAATGAAAGAAGCGTAAGCCGGTTTGATCGAGTTCAATAAACTGTTGAATGATGGTCATGCACCTGAGAAACCTGTTTGAGCGGATGTGAACCGGTTTGATGGGGTTCAAGAAGATTCAATGAACTTGCTCTCCGAATGCCACACTCCTAGACCATTAATTGATAACCGGTTTGAGTGGAGGTGATTGGGTTCTCAGTATAGGTTCAAGGGAACCAGAATGAAAAAAGAGTAAACCGGTTTGATCGAGTTCAATAAACTGTTGAATGATGGTCATGCATCTGAGAAACCTGTTTGAGCGGATGTGAACCGGTTTGATGGGATTCAATAAGATACAATGAACTTTCTTTTTGATGTATTAGAATGTAGTATACCCTCACACCACAATCTTAGAAGATAATTAAGCCTCTCTCCAAGATAAACACCACTCCCCTTAATTGCACACATACCAAAAAAACACACGTATGAGATGGGTGGCCACCAAGGAGAATATTTTTGTTGTGAGTGTAATTTACAGTATATGTCGCTGAGCAGTAGAATGTATCTTTTTTTGAAATATATAAAAGTGCTATTTTTTCTATTATCACCGCAATCAATGTGTGGTAGGCTGTGAGCTGTTTCTACTCCACTGGATAAACTAAGTGAAACTGTGACATGGGAACAATGTAATTAGAGAAAAATACTGTCCAAATCAAGAGGAATTCAAGAATCACTTGGATTGTCTAAAAAACTTAATGCAATGATTATATACAACATATAGTGTAACAGACGGAAATGAGTCATAAGAATTACTATACCCAAAAAAATACTGACGAAGGCTCTACACCTATAGCAGCTGGTCATTGTCCTAACACCAGACAAAAAAATACTGCCGACTACATAAATGCATCGATGCAAGGTCAAAAAAGTAACAAGTTATGATGGCTACAACCATGTAAGGAAAAATGAATGTACCAGACTGCTTGAAGGTACATGGAAGTAAATTGTTAAATTAAGTACCTGAAAAAGCAATCAGAACACCAGTGCACTTCAAAACTCGATGCCTGTCTACAAAAAACCAAGGATGTAATGCTTATTTAGCAAGTGCATTGCTCTCTCATAAAATGAAAAATCCCTCGACGTATGGAAGGCGATTTAATTTATTGAGCCATTAAGAAACTGCCTTGTGACAGGAGATACATATATGGAAATCCGTGAATAATAAAATTAATGAGTAGTAATAAATTGAAACCACTAGTGGTAGAATGCAGGTAGAACTAATTTGTTTGCATTGAACAGGACAAAAAACCGTACTGGTATATAAAGGCACTAGAACTGTTCTCGTCCTCGTACAAGATATTTGATATTTTGTGAACATGGCAGCGATCAAGATTTTGTCCCACATGAGAAGGCAGGCAGAGGAAGAGAGTTTTGAGGAAGTTGATACCAGCTTCGAAGTTATCTCAGGAAGGCTGGAAGACATCAGACCTTTAAATTCATCCACCCCGGTAATTAAAAAACTATTTAGTCAGTTTAAACCTCTACTCTTTAGTGATGTTTTTTGTAAGAAAGTGTTGTGTACCCAAAAATTATCCAAAAAAACTATTTAGTCAGTGTAAACTGCTACTTTTTAGCGATTTTTGTGAGATTATTTAGGAAATATTCATAAATGAATAAGTACAGTTTTAAAGCTCTATTAATTAAATATATGATATAGTAAGAGTTATCAGTATTTGATCTACTTTCAGTGCTTCAAACCTTACCTCAAGACTTGAAAAACAATATTAGGATTTTGTTAGATCAATCTCTTAGGTTTTTACAATATTAGGATTTTGTGAGAATAATCTCTTAGGCTTTTTACAGGAACAGAATTCTTAGGAATAAATTATTTTTATTCGTTATAGATACGCAGTCGTCAGGACCACGCAGAAACTGAGGAAACCGAGGGGGAAGATGAATTTAATACGACTATAAGCGATGAGGCAGAAAACTTCCTGCAGGAAGTGAACAATTTAAAAAGTAGAGGATTACAATTAGCTAGAAAACATAAAAAAAAACAGATGGATATTCAAAGAAAAATTAATAAACACAGAATGAAAATTTTAAAATTAGAAAGTAAATTAAAAAAAATTGATGATTTTATCAATTTATGTCAAAATTTAAGCACGTAGTTTTTTGCTGATTTTTTATTTTTGCTGATTTTTTGAGAAATTCATTTCGCTTTTTTATTTTTTTATTTTATAGATCTCAAAATTTCCATCTTTTCTTTATTATGGTTTCTGTATAGTTCTTATTTTTAAGTTGTTATTTTTAAGTTGTTATTTTTAAGTTGTTATTTTTAAGTTGTTATTTTTAAGTTGCTTTTTAAGTGGTTATTTTTTAATTGATAATCTTAATAAATATTTTTAACTGATAACTTCGTTTTTGATTTAACAAAACAGAAAATGCGTTCAGAGTGTTATGAAAAGAGTACTATGAAAAGAAGATTGACAAAGAGATGCAACAACAACAAATATGGCTGAACTTCAAAAATTGATTTTGTTATGTTATTTCAATAAATGAAAAAATCTCTGGTCTACCATACATTAAGACAAGATTGTCTTTCAACTAAATGGGTGAACAATTGTAAAGTCACACTTACTCGAAAGAAGACTGGCCTCTATATACCACCACAAAAACACATCATAACTAATTACAATAAGTCCCACATTCTTCACGTTGTATTGGAAAACGACAGCGGATCCACGGCGCGACGCATTGCGATGAAACGGTGGTACGGTTAGAGTGAGAGTCAAGACTGGTTATCAAAATTCGGCGACCCGGGGCCGGCGACCGAACAACGGGTCCTACCTACCTGCAGCTGTACCAGTTTTGGTTGAGGTGTATAATAACGGTAATTTATCACCCCAAATCCACGACCACAAAATGGAGCTCAGTAGCGTTGTACGAGGGCAAGCTGAGTAATATCTACACTACGAGGGGAAGCTGTGTAAGATCTACACTATGTGGGGGAGCTGAGCAATATCTACACTACGAGGGGTATCCTTTATGTTCCAACCACCCCTCCCTCAGCAACTTCCACCATTACGGTAAACGCGACCTCGTAATACGGTTGACGACAAAGCAGAACAGGTTTAACAGGTATGCTAAAGTGATTTTTTCGTTTGGATTGAAGTATTATAAAATGGGGCTCCAGCGCAGATCTCTCAGTAGTTGTATAGATATAGCTAACAAATGGCGAACTCAACCAATGTTTGTGATGCGATCAAAGCGCAAATAAAAAATGAGTTTGACGAGTGGCAATCTAAAACAAATATTCCAGAGCGATTTACAAAGATGGAACAGCTCAAAACATTGTACAACGCGGTTAGAGATTTTGAAGCTGGTTGGATATGTCAATGTGATTTAATCAATAGTATTAAATACAGTGAAAGGGCGGATTTATTTTACCCTCAGATGAGTCGACTGCCACCAAAGTTATACTGTTTTTTAAAAGAACAGTTTGAAGCTGAGGATCAACAAGTACCCGTACGTACAGCAACCTCTCTACAAGTCACAGTGTTGTCAGATGGAAGGCGACAAGTTTGTGCTTATGAATTGTAAGCCACAGGAAGAGGAGTATGTGAAGACCCCCCCTCCACCATCTTGTAACATGAAACATGTTAGTTTTTGTGACGATAACATCACAAGATACATAGTTGTGTGGTCCACCGCGGCAAGATTTGCGCGACAAGGAACGTGGCAACAGACTTTAGCAGACCGGTGTAGATTTGAGCAGCGCGTGACGCAAACTGCACAGGTTTTAGACAGAGTGTTGTGTGGAAACCATAGAGACAAAGTGTATAATGAGCGATTTGAGAATATAAGTGTGTCAAGTATATTGCAGGGTTATGCCCAGAATGTTATATCTAAATTGAAGAAAAAAATGGGGCAATAATAATACATTCATACATTCCAAACCCACACAGATCTATAACAATGGAGGGAGGCTTTCAGTTTTGTAATTATTTTTGATATGTATAATTGGGGGTATGAGTTGTTTTATTATATCCATTGTAGACATGTTATGTATGTACATTTCTTCACGTGTTAAGACAAGTTGTTACATTTAAACCTCACCTCTTGTAATTCATCAAGTAGAAATAAAAAAAGACGTTGAATACAATTATGCTTTTTTATTAAAAATTAGAACTCAATTGTTACAGCATCAAAACATACAATACTTTCACTTATACAAATCTTTCTTGTCGATCCAAGAAGACTTATTTAGCCCAAACCATGAGACTAAAACCTTCGACCCCTTCCGTTTCAAAATTTTTTCAACCAAGTACACGTCTGGATATTTCACTTTCTGAAGTTCGGGGGTATAAAAAGTACCCAAGATATCTTGACCATCTTCATCCTCCAGCAGGTAAGTGGTAGGGTTTGTATAGCGAACTTTTCTGATTTTAAAGACTTCATTGGACCAGTTTGGTGTGTAGGCCTTATTGAAGGTTGTTCTATGTTTGCTAACCCGCACATGAGTACCTGCTTGATATTTGACGCCCTTGGGGTCAATGGTCTTCAAACGCTTGTACACCGTATTCAAGAGGAGTTTGGCGTTCTTTTTGCTAACATCTTTTGGCCTCATTCGAATTGTGCGATGTATTGTGGCATTGTATGCGTCAGTTATCTTCGGTAGAAGGTCTAACCATCTGTATGATCCTTGGAGACTGAATTGCTTCCACATATGGTTTTTCAACGTACGATTAACTCTTTCAACTACGCTTGCTTTCATTGTAGAGTATGTACTATAGTGATTAATTTTGTATTGTTTCATTAATTTCTGAAAGTCATTATTGTAAAACTCTTTCCCCAAATCCGTCTGCAAATTTTTTGGTATATCTGGCATTTGCGCAAGAATGTTATTCATGGCTGCTGTAACTTCTTTTCCTGTTTTTCTTTTAACCGGTTGCGTCCACACAAATTTACTAAAGACGTTGATAACAATTAAGATGTAACGAAATCCTTTGTTAGTCTTCCAGTATGGAAGCATTTCCACGAGATCTGCCTGTAGAAGATCATTTAGCCCTTTTACAATAACTCGACGACGTCGGTATGTTTTTCTAGCGGGTTTATGTAGTTCTTGAACAATTTGTGTTTTAAAGTTCATCATTGTTTTACTAGTGGGCATCGAAGTACAATGTGAGCGTCGAGGTTGGGTTTAGGGTCTCGACTTGTGTAAAATTGTAATATGTCACCTTTTTGTAATATAGTATTGGCGGTAATCGAGCGTGAATCACGTGTTACCCTAACTTTTTTTGGTAGAGAAAGACTATCCACGATCCCTGCCACCGGGACGATATAATCTTTTTCATTATCACCGAATGTATAGAACATCCCTTCAGATGTAGTAGAATAAATAGGTAATGCACACAAACTATATAAGTTTGCTGTTAGAAAATCCGTGAATAAAGATGAAATAATATTGTTTTTTGAATGAAAAATATGTCTTCCAAATTTATCGACAGGCATTGTTACAGTGTAGCTGTCCAAACCTTAATGAAGAGATTTGAGTCCTCACATTTATTTTATAATTTTTAATTCCCGGAGCTCCTCCAGTATAGAAAGTATCTCATTCTGATGTGAATTGTTTCCCGCTAATTTTGAGGCAATTAAAATTCGAAGGCGAGGGATCAACTCATTGGGGTCGTTATAATAGACATAGTCAATTGGATTATTCGTAAGGCGAAGCATTCCTTTTCCTTTAAAAGAATGTACTCTTCGTAACCGACCTTTCGGTGGAGCAGGTTTCTCAAATGATTCTGGTCTGTAATCCGTCACACCTTTTAGTATGTTGTGTTCTTGTAAATATGGTTTGATTATATTCCTATACTTAGGTATTGTGGTCCCCTGTATTTGAGTATGGGGCTCATTATTTCTCCGGTATGTATTAGTACGGGCTAGCATATCCATATATTGAGTTAAATCATGTTGTGTGAATCCAATGGGGTTTTTTTTGAAAAGTAGTTCATAGAGACCTGGCGTACCTTTATATTTTATCTTTTCAACTACTATATCTGGTCCATCGAAAGTGACTAAGCTTTTACCCAGATTAAACTTATCGGTATCAAGATCATGCGTTAAGCCATAAGTGCGATCGAAATCTTTTTCATCTCCGCGCAGAGACGCATCTACATACTGTCGAGGTAAGGGGTCAAAACCTTCAAGGTATGATTCATATCCAGGTGCATCAATCAGTTGCTCTAATTCTTGTCGAGCATTTGTGACAGCTTGATTGATTGACTGATTTTCTCTATCGAATATTGTTGAATTAGGATCATACTCCTCTAGTGTCGAAACGGTGTTGGGATCTGGGAGATTGGAATATGTGTCCTCCAGAAAGCTTACTCCTACCGGTGGTAGATATCTTGTGTACAAATCTTCTTTCAATTCTTTACGGAGTGAATCCAACTTTTTAGGTGTAGATGTTGTTGATTCTACTTTTGTCGGTTCCTGTTTAATTTTAGGTACTTCAACCTTCTCAAGCAGTTGCTGCAAGGGCTCTGATATAGGTTTGAACCGCTTGTGTAGCTCACTTTCTGTATCAGCTATATCTGATTTCAGAGCCAGATATTTTTGCTTGACAGCTTTTCTTGTTTTGATCAACTCTTTTGCTAATTTAGGATCCATGTTTCTATACGAAATGTTTGTTTTATACTACGAAAATGGTTGAGTAAACAATATTTATATACGATTTCTAAAAACTAATGTTGCTGGTGAAACACTTTCTATACCGTCCTGAGTTCCTGGGGGCATCCTTGTCGATCACTACAAAACTGTGCGGCTCTTGCCAACATAACGAACACAAATTTTTAAATTCGTTAAAAGACATATCCAAACTTATGTGATCATCATAAATATGTTTCAAATTCAAATTGTCTTGTGGGAATAAAATCAACAGGTTGAGATTGTCTCTCAAATTATGCTTGGGTGTTGCAGTATACGTTTGACAAAGATAGAAGCAGTCTGTATTTCGGTGTCGTCCAAAACTGAAATATTGTCTAATGATATTTTGACTGCAGGAGGAAACATCATCGAAAATAATAACAGCGTTTGGTTTGATGAGTTCTGGTGATACAATATTCTCATCCTCACTATATTCAAAGTACCCTATTTGCTTCAGTGGTTTGAATAAGGTGCGTAAATACTGATATTTAGGTTGGTACAGTGACTTGCAGTATAAGTATACGTTTTCGAATCGCAATCCATTTGGGTGTGTCAACAAACTTATCATGACATTTGTTTTCCCTGATCCACTAGGACCGACAATTAAGGCTCGCTTAGAAGCTCCATTGAAAAGATGACCATGTTTTCTAAGCAGATGTTCCTGAGCAATTCCGTCATAATTTTGCACAGGTAATTGTACGACTGATGGTTCCACCTTCATTCTTCGAAGCTATAAATAGTACTGATGCCAAACTTCTCAGCATACTTAACTTTATACCTGATAAAAAGTATAAAAATGACGATTCATCGCAAGTTATTGAACAGTAACAAACGAGCAGTGGCAGCGAAAGGTACCGGTTTATTGGACTCTGTTATAGATAAGCTCCCTTTTGAATTACATCTACCCTCCTACAGATTTTGCGGGCCAGGTACTGCCCTGCAACAACGCCTTGAGCGAGGTGATACTGGAATAAATCCACTCGACAACGCCTGTAGAAAACACGATATTGCTTACGCATCATCCAAAGATAGCAATACTCGTCGTCAAGCGGACACAATCTTACGTGATCAAGCTCTCAAACGAGTAGTGGCATCTGACTCATCAATAGGTGAAAAGGTAGCTGCACTAGGTGTCACAGCTGCTATGAGCATCAAGAAAAAGTTAGGTCTTGGTATGCGTAAAAAAAAGTTTAGCCGTAAGGCGAAAAAGACTGGGCATGGTCTAAGGAAAAAACGAAGCAGTGTGAAAAAATCTCGACTACTTCCGATTCCTAAAACAGGAGGATTCCTACCTATACTTCTCCCACTTCTGGGTGCACTAGGTGCACTTGGAGGGGGGGCAGCATCAATCGCAAAAGCTGTTAATGATGCAAAGGCTAGTCAGTCTCAGCTGGCGGAACAGAAGCGACACAATCTAGCATTAGAACTTGCTAAACAAGGAAAAGGTTTATATTTGGCACCATATAAAAAAAACTGCTAATTAGCCTTCCTAGACATGCTCTAACGAACATAGATTTGATGGAATTTGCAAAAAAAATGAAGATTCCAAAGTTTAGGGGGGTTTTCATGAGAGACAGTTTACCTAGGAGAATTCGTGCTAAAGAGTGTGGTATCATTAATTTAGATGTCTCAACGGGTAGTGGTTCTCACTGGACTGCCTATTTGAAAAACAATAATCATGTCATATACTTTGATTCTTACGGTAACTTACGTCCTCCGAAAGAAATTGTTAAATACTTTTACAGCAATAACGATGTCACAGATATAGAGTACAACTATGAGACTATTCAATCATTTAACTCACACAACTGTGGGCAGCTGTGCTTGAGATTCCTATATAAGGTCAGCCCAATGCTCCTCCACTGAATATTGCTACATCATGTCAATGACATTTACTCTTACCGGTAATTCTTCTACTCTCCAAGCTGACTTCAATCCTCCAATCGAGCTAGCTGATGATGCAGAGTATGAAATAGGTTTATGCAACTTTGAATCATTCAACGTAATTCCTAATATCAATGACTCCAACAATACATTCATCTACTCGACGACTTCACTTGAGACAGATAGGGTTTCGTTTAAAATTCCTGTTGGTACATATGAAATATCAGACATAGTTGCTTTTCTTCAACGCAAACTTCCAGCTGGGTTGCAAATAACACTTACTGCCAACCAGGCGTCATCAACCGTCACTTTAAGAGCAAATTTTGATATCGATTTTACTCCAGCAAATACTATTGGACGCTTGTTAGGTTTTCAGCCCCAAGTATTACAAAGGAACATGTTCTATGATTCCGATTTCCCCGTTGAAATTTTGAAAGTAAATTCACTGTGTATCGATTGTAGCATAGCAACAGGTTCCTTCACGAATGGGCAACCTAGTCATATAGTTCACCACTTTTTCCCTGGCACCGGTGTAGGGTATAAAATCATAGAAGCTCCACAAACTGTGCTTTATTTTCCTGTGACTGTCAAGACGATCACCACGTTAACTTGTAAAGTGCTTGATCAAGACAACGATCTTGTGGACTTCAGAAACGAAACTATTACTATCCGTCTGCACTTACGTAAATCAAATAATGGTAATTAGATACAACGTTCCATACCACACGGAAAAAACCTATAAAAACCTGAATCGAAGATTTTACGACATCAGTGTTGGACCAGTCAACGCTACATCACGTCGTCGCACCTTGACCAAGGCAAACAAACAATATTTAAAGTCATTGGGGCTTCAACTGCTGCTCTAAAAATGAGTATTTTAAATGTTACCGAATCACCACTGATCGATAGATCCATAACAGAGTTGGAGTACCACACCTATCAACCATATATTAATGCCAACTTTGATCATAACGATGAAATTAGAATTGGTATCCAGGAGCTGGACGCCATTACTTTACCTTCTCAAAGTTTTGTATACATTGAAGGAGCCTTAAATAAGGCTGATGGTTCACCATCTACAAATTTGAAATTCATCAACAATGCCTTTAGCTTTTTGTTCCGAGAAGTTCGGTATGAGTTGAATGGAGTGGTAGTGGATTCGGTTCGAAACGTGGGACTCACTTCAACCTTGAAGGGGTATCTGTCTTACAATGAAAATGAGAGTTTGCGGCTACAAAATGCTGGTTGGTTTCCAAAAGAAACACACTTTTCCAGTGCTGGTAAATTTAATGTTTGCATTCCATTAAGCATGTGGATGGGATTTTTTGAAGACTATAGAAAAATAATTCTGAATATGAAACAGGAACTAGTTTTAATTCGTAGTAATGATGACGTTGATGCAGTTGTTACAACTGCAGATGAACAACCCAAAATTACTATAGAGAAAATTCAGTGGCGAGTACCCCACGTTTCGGTTGATATACCAGAACAGTTAGCTCTAACAAAACTGGTAAACAAAAATGTTGATATACCGCTTTACTTCCGTAGCTGGGAGCTTGTAGAGTATCCCTCCCTACCACAAACTACCAGACATACTTGGCCAGTTAAAACTAGTACCAAACTAGAAACCCCTAGGCATGTGATAATTGCTTTTCAATCAGATAAAAAAGGTAAATTGCAATCCAATATGTCAACATTTGACCACTGCAAGCTAACCAATATTCGAGTTTTTTTAAATTCGAATCGATATCCTTATAATGATTTATATTTGGACTTTCCAAATCAAAAATTTGCTGCCTTGTATGACATGTTTTCAAAATTTCGTCATTCGTATTATGAAACTGGAAATGAACCACTTTTCACCCCTAAGGACTTTGCAACTACTGCACCACTGACACATATTGATTGTTCTAAGCAGAAGGAAAGTATTCAAACTGGGTCTGTTGTTATGCGAATTGAATTTGAAACTAGCGAGAATGTGTCACCTAACACCTCAGCGTATTGTCTCCTGCTCCATGACCGGCTTTTTTTTTACAACCCTCTAACAAAGATAGTTAAACAGCGTTAGACTATAAAATCATTAAGCTACCAGACCAACCACTCATTCAAATCATGAAAGCGTACCGAAAAGCTTTAACAAGGCATCTGCAAAAGCTCAGGGCTCTGAGAAAAGCACTAAACTTTTATTGCTTGAAACAGCGTGTTGTGAGACAGTTTGCTGATTTAAAACTATGAATTTAATTGTGGACATACAGGGCTTCAAATTGGAGCACAATAAGTTCATAGTGAAAGAGCTGGCTGCCTTTGATGGAGTTAAAATCTGTCACTACATTTTTAAACCACCGTTTCCTTGGGACCTATTACCACGTGACCTGCAAACGCAAGCTCGATGGCTGATAAATCATCATCACTGCATTCCATGGGCTTCTGGATTCACACCACTTCATAAGGTATCTACTATCCTCCAGGAGTTAACGTCCACAGCAAACCAAATTTTTGTGAAGGGGAGAGAAAAAGCAAACTATGTAAGGCAGTATTCAGTAAAACCGATAATCGAACTGGATGAACACCCTCGCCTACCGGAAGGTCCAGCGCGCTGCTTTTACCACGTCAAAGATACATGCATATGTTCCTTATCAAATGTCTATTTTTTATATGATACTTTCATTATGTCATAGGTTATTCAAAAAATAAACTGTTTTTACCATTCTTATAGTTTTATTTACAGCAGAAATGCTGAACTAATATCTAACATTACATTTATTAGTGGCAATTACATTCTTCTTTGAAGGTGTTCTCATAGACGTACAGGAACTCCATCGCCATGGTAGTATTTTCTGTTGGAAAACTCTCTGCTGAATGTAGTAAATTGGCTGCATTTGTGATAAGATCCCCACCTTGAGTTTGAAGCCCGTTCTGTAACACTCTAAAGTAGTTTCCAAATTTTTGTAGTTTGAAGAGTTCAACGGTGTGATTCACAACTGGTAGCAAGTTCCACAGCGATGCCAAAGATTCGTATCCCAGGTATATCACTGAGCCATCTTTTGTCAATTTTAGAACTGGTGTACCGGAAATGTGTGTAAAGTTGATGGAGCAACAGCTCGTCAGAATTGGTGCACTTGCATCCGTTGCATACATGTTATGGGATATAACGTTTTGATAATCCAGGAACTCTTTCCACTCACTTTCAGTAAACACGATGTTATCACCTTTAACCCCCATCAGCTTAATTCCAGGCGAGTAATTGTATGCAGGATAAACTCCAATGGTCACATGTTTGCTTTTTGATTTGTTTAACGGATATCTTCTTTCACCTAGTACCACAACTGCATTATGGCTGGTCTGAGTGCTGCTGTCCACCATGTTGTATGAATAACTCTCTTTCAACACTGGATTTTTTTGCTGGGTAAACATTTCACTAGTCGTTGAGTATAGTTGGCTGATCCACTGTTGACTGTACCACTTCACACTGTCTTCACCACTTTTGAACCAGTGTCTAGTCATCGTTTGATTGTGGGGGGTATATACCGGTGCACTGCTGAGAAGTGGGAGGTATAAAACCAGCAGTACTAGGGTACACAACATCGCTGTAATCACAGGAATCCTCTGAAGTTTTGAATAAACACTAGTGTTCTCCTCCTCCTTCCGCACACACATGCGTTGTAACAGTTTATTGATGTGTTTTGCATAAACACAACCTTTTGTATACTTAACATGATCCTTGATAGGACAATCACCTTTTCTCCAATTATACAGTTTAACTCCACAACAAAATGCTTGACATATGTCACCCCTTCCAGTGTAAAAGAATCCAGCTAGAGCGATAGGTAGGGGGTCGACGTGATTTGGCCACTTACTAAATGTTAATAGACGTTTATCTAAAGAATTGAACTGCTTAAAGTTCACTGAGTGATCTTCACCACACATGACTTACAGTGTTTTCGAGACAACTAAGCAATCATCGATATGTTGCATCAATATAACTCAATATCTTTAGTGGAGGGGGGTTGTGACTGTGCAATTACGTACACGCTCTGTATCTTTTTATTCTCACCGTAATTGGAGAGTGAGTATTGATAGTGCGTGAGTATGACAATAACAACACATAATGTTCTGTATCACAAATAGTTTTATTGTTTTAAAAAAGAAAAAACCATGCCATAATCAAACATTATGCTTCTTCTCAATCCATTACACTTGTTGGAGCAAGTATATCTGTAGACTCTGGTGTTTCTGATAGACCTGATGCCTCTGCTGGACCTTGTGTATCTGTTGTGCCTTGTGTCTCTGCTGGACCTGGTGTCTCGCTGTCTTCAACACCCTCAACTACAGTCTGGATTTGTTGTCGACACTCCAACTCACAGGTGGCTGGTTCCTCAGGAAAAGCGATTCGTATTTGAACATCTTCAGGTAGAAATCGGAAGACTTGTCTGATTTCTGGAAAGTATGTTTTCAGGCGAATGATGGCTCCTATCCAACATTCTCCGCAGATCTTCCCTTCTTGGTACAGTTCTGTAAGTTCGAGCGCTGTACCTTCCAGTTTTGCTCGTTTCTGGCACTCTTCCATCGACCACCATCGCTCCATACCGTAAATTGCTTCGTGGTCGTACTCCCAACGATTTTTACTGAGTTCATCACAGAGGTAGTCTAACGCGCTGGTGAAATCCGTCACAGATACTGTATGACTGTATGCACGCCACATGTTTGCTGACTATGTGTACCATGAATGACCGCAGGCCTGTTAATACATCTACGTCTGTATAACTGGAGGGGGTGAGATGTAGGAGGGGATGTGGCTAGTGGTGGGAGGTGTTAAAGCAGTTTCAAGTCAAACTCAGCGATATAAAATTCTTCTTCTTCTTCGTCTTCTTCTTTGTCTTCTTGTTTATCATTACTTTTAGGTTGGACAAGTGTATCAAGCATATCCCCAAACTCTATCTGGTTTTCGATTTGTCTGTATCTTTCCATTACTGGGATTGCGTGATGCCCCCAAGCCATAGTATGAATACTGCCAGGAACAAAATACCTTTTGTCATCTACACTCGTCAAAGCTACCTTGTTCTTCAGCTCTGTGTAAATAGTGTGCAAACATGATTTAAAGACAAACATTTTCTTGTACAAGTTTCCTCCTTCCTTAACTATGTGCTTGTAATCAGCTACAGTTAACTCTTTGATAGCACTATTTCTCACACCTTTTGCTTTTTTGATATCACCGTCCTGTAGTTTTATACAATATGTTTTTGCACCTAAGCCATAAAATTTGTGAATTGGAGCTCCCGCATATTCATCTTTCATTTTTCCAACCACAGATGGGGTCTTCGTAATTCCATGTATATTATTTTCTGGAAAATTCGATGTATCAAAATAGTTGATATTACTTCTCATATCATCATAAAAGTTGTCTGTTCTTATATGCATCACTAACGAATCTGTATCTGTGTAGCATAGTACAGCATCATCACCATATTTTGCTTTGATATAGTCATAGTAAAAGCTGTACATTATATTTTTGGCTATCTCTAATACAGTGAAGCCCACAAATATTGGTTTGTCATAAGTAATTTCTATGGGAGACATTTGCACTGCGACTAGATTCTCGGAAAATATGGAAACTGATTTGAAATTCGGCTTACTAATCAAATCTTGTGCTCCAACACTTCCTTGAGTTGACTCCCAGTGTGTACAAAGTCTGATGTCAACACGTTTGTCTGGATTCTCCATCGTTTTGCCAAATACTGCATTATTGAATAATTTGAATAAATCTTTCTCAAATTTGCTACTTGCTTTATTCCTCAAAATGGTATTTAGATCAATGTAACTTTTCAGCCAGGGTGATTGGTCAAATTCAAGAATTCTGTGTATTTTTTTTAATTGTAGCCCATGTTGTAAACACTGTTGTAGATTTCTGTAGTGGATGACGTACTTGGTTTTATTTTTCAATGTGGCCAGAAGCTTCTTGTGTTTTCCTTTGGGTGGCACAGCTGTTTCAGGGCAGAAAGGGAGGTCGTTGTGGAGGTCATGTAAATGCTTTGGATACAGTAAGTCAACTTCTAAAATATACCCCTTTTTACTGTTTTCATCGGCAGTGGACCACTTGCAGCTTTCAATCTCTCCTTCTGTTAACCATTTGAAACCTCCGGTTGGTAAGCACTGTGACATTGCTTTTCCATACAGATTCGTGGCATCGAGGTAAACTACATATGAGGAGGGTTTTGTTTCATCATAATCTGATATGAACTTGTTGTTTGCTTCTGCAGCTCTTTGACTGCATTGGCTCAAACCTCCTCTGATAGCCTTTCGAAAAAAGTGGAGCATATCCACATCTGTTAGCAGGTCCAACTCCACTTTCGTTTGACGCAGCATTGCATCCCATGCCAACGAAGGTGCTGTGAAGTACTGAGCTGGATCCAACTTGTACGTCGTCAAACTCACTATACGAAAACGTTCAAACACATCTGCTAAAAGCAGCACGTCTGATTTAATATACACATCTGAATAATCCCCCAACGTTTCGCACTTGAAAAGCTTCCAAACGTAGCAAGCTCGATTATATTCTTCAGTAGTAATGTTTTCACCCCGCAATATATCAAAAAACTCAGCTCTGCTAGGTAACGAGGTGACACTTAGTTTTTCCCAGGAATCAACGTATGAATATGGAAAAATTCCTTTTTTTCTTATTTCATTGAATTCATCTTGATTTGAAAAAAATTTTTTTATTTCACAGCATTCCTCTGAGGCTAACGTTTCACTTAATTTATCCAGTGCGCTGGGTAGAAACCTGTATGAATCCAGGAATCGCAACTTCATGAATACATTGTCTTCTTTTTCATTTCCTTGCTCTACTAAAATCCTTTTTGAAAACGAAATATACTTTTCTTTGTTTTGTGCAATGACGTCTACTTTTTCTTTGTCTAATGCTAGTTTTTTTATAAATAGGTGACTATCGTAATTACTTAAGTTGTGCAGGAACACAGGCACAAAGCGTGGTAGCTTATAGTTGAGATTGCACACTGAATGAGCGGCAAACCTGTATTTCCCTGTCAGGTGACAATGATCTCTAACTTTGATATCTGCTTCTTGGAACTCTTTTTCACACACATGGCACACTGTGCTTTTCTTGAATTCATCTTCTTCTTGTGGTGTCAGTGGTAACATCTCTTTTGGTTGTTTCAAATATGTATGATATAGTCTAACTACGTGTTCTTCTAGTTTCTCTACAAATTTTTCAGCAGCATCGAGTCCTCTATATTGTACTATTTGTGATACAGAATCATCGAATGAGCATTTTATATAGAAGCAGAATGAAAACGGCACATGCTCGAACGTTTTTACTGAGAACGAATCTTCACTATTCGGCTCAGCATACTGAATAGGTTTCAGCATACTTTCGAAATCGGCATAGACTACAAAGGGGACTTTTAACTGCTTCTCTAGATTAGTGAATTTTAATTTGTTTTTTGGTATATACTCTCCATACTTGTTCAAACTCATATTTGTTGTTGGTAGCTTCGTTGTAACATGATTGCAATCATAAGTTTGATGTCGTTTCAATTTTTCCATTGCATCGTAGCATTGTAGACATCCATCACATATATAAATGCGACCCACATGCCGTGACCTTTGTCTGGAGATTAGTCGAGACATATCTTTGATCAGACAATAGTGATGTTCACCATTTTCTGTGAGTAGTAATAAATTTACATGAGTGGCTCTTCTTCCAGATGTAAAGTATAGGGGGCCAACAACCTTCCATATATTTGTTTTGTACTCATACTCCAATCCAAACACGTTGATGGAGATATTATTCTGTTTTTCAAATCTTGGTATGTCTTTCAGCTGTACAGGGAAATCTATACCATCAAAATTCAATAAACTTGAGAAATGTGGGTAAGATGTAGATCTACATGGATGCCCCATCGGTGGTATAAGAGCTGCTACAATCGAGTGCGCAAAACAACACTGGTCTTTGTTTTGGATATTCAGCACAGCCCTCTTGTATTCTATTTGTTTTGGTAGCTTGATGAAGCTTCCTGCTCTTAAAGGATTATATTGGTTTATATTTACCTCCAAATATAATAAACTCATTAACAACCACCCTGATTCTTTTTCTTCGAATGTTCCACACTTATTTACGATTTCTGTCTTGAATTCTTCATATATTTCATCCAACGCTGTTGATATCACAATAATTTTGTTTTTTGTATTAAAAGATTTTATATCTGTAGTCTGTTTCTCTGGTTTGCTATAAATACCAAAAAGCTCACAGTTTACTTTTAATGCCTGATATTCTGTTCGGTATTGTTTGATAATAGCAATTACTTTTTCTTTGACTCCTTGAAAAAATGCATCACAGTCCAACTTCACTTCTTCATTGGTTGTAAAACGATATGTACAGATCCTAGACTTGAATGCACTTGCTACCTTCTCCACACCTGGTGCTACAGCGGTTCCCGTTGCTTCCAATCGTCTCTTCCGTCGCCTTTGATTGTCTGCTCCCTGATCAGTTACAGATGTTGATGATGCATTGGCTTCACACCGTCTCCCACCCACTCTATCACTTTGGTTGTCTGCATTATGATCGAGCGTTGGTTGACCGTTGCTTCCCGATGTTGATGGTGTTGGATCACTGCTACTTCCAACCCTTCGCCTTTTGCTGCTCGACACTACATCAAATCTAAACGGACAGCTCTCTTTTTTGTGACGGCTAAGCGATGACTTCGATGCAAAAAGTTTGTAACACAATGGACACTTCATTTTACACAACACAGCAAATGTTCGCCTTTGTAGTCTATACCGATTTTTTCATATGCCTAATACTTTCAAGAGTTGCAGCTGTACTAACCTCCTTCCTTTTTAAAGCCATCTATATTCATCGCTGATGGAGATTATCCCCCACCAAACCTGTTTACTATTTTTTCTTTCTGCTTGATTTTCACTTCAAGTTCATTGAATCTTATTGAACCCCATCAAACCGGTTCACATCCGCTCAAACAGGTTTCTCAGGTGCATGACCATCATTCAACAGTTTATTGAACTCGATCAAACCGGTTTACTCTTTTTTCATTCTGGTTCCCTTGAACCTATACTGAGAACCCAATCACCTCCACTCAAACCGGTTATCAATTAATGGTCTAGGAGTGTGGCATTCGGAGAGCAAGTTCATTGAATCTTCTTGAACCCCATCAAACCGGTTCACATCCGCTCAAACAGGTTTCTCAGGTGCATGACCATCATTCAACAGTTTATTGAACTCGATCAAACCGGTTTACGCTTCTTTCATTTTGGTTCCCTTGAACCTATACTGAAAACCCACTCACCTCCACCCAAACCGGTTATCAATTAATGGTCTTGGGGTGTGGCATTCTTATTGGAGAGAGGTTTAATTATGTTCTAAGACGGTGGTGGGAGGATATACTACATTCTAATACATCAGAGAGGTGGCTATATTTGTGAAGAGAGGGGGGTGGGGCGATAATGGTGGGGGGTCTACAGGCGTGGAGAGTGGGAGGTCTGTTTCAGAATTTGTGGAGAGGGGGTATGGGTGGGGGGCTAATGGTGGGGGGTCTACAGGCGTGGAGAGTGGGGGGTATGTTTCAGAATTTGTGAAGAGAGGGGGTATGGGTGGGGGGCTAATGGTGGGGGGTCTACAGGCGTGGAGAGTGGGGGGTATGTTTCAGAACTATCTTTTACACTCTACTGATATCACTGATGTCAGAGGTTGTTTGCGCGGCATTTTCCGGCATTTGAAATAATTTTTGGAATATCTCTCACAGCCGATTCCAAAAAACCAAACAAGTCATTTTGTCAGGTTTACTAGACTCTAAGGAATGCGTAAACGACATAATATTTTTTTCTGCAAGTACCCTATTGTGGCACGTGACAGCAAAGCTAGAAATACCTCACCGGTCCGCATATGATACACGACGGTATCCGGTTATCCAGTTATCCGGCATCCTTTGTGTTAGTCCGTAGACGCAGTGTGCCGTGAAACAGGTTGTAAATTTGTTCGGCATTTTGCTAACGTAATTCACATGCTGATTCGATTTAACATTGAAGCGAACGTCAGATGCCGACTGTGCTGAAATCGGTAATGAAGCGACGCGCCCGGTAGCGTACCGCTGAAATTACGCCTACGGACAAAAGTAGACACGCTTTCATTCCTCCATACGCCATAGTAGTGGCGGCTCGCCTTAAGGAGCCAAGGAGCCATGGCGCCACCACAATAAATTGAGTACCTAACTTTTTTGTGCTACTTTTAAATATTATATTACAACCTGTTTTTTCAAAAATTATTTATAGGAGAAGATCCGAATATAAAACGACCCTCACCGAACTGGTTAATGGATGAAAAGCATTTTATATTAAATCTAATATGTTAAAAAACATATCGCGAGTGGGTTGGCTGAAAAATTGCAGTCCAGGATATGATTAATTAGATACTGAAAAATTAATTTTTTTTAAACCTTTCACTGGTTTGGTTAATAGACAAATCACATACCAATCGAAAGTATGAAGCCCATAGAATATGCAAACGTTAGGTTGGCTACGTTTTTTCCCGTCCCAAATATAGGGTAGGCAGGTATAAACAGGTAAATCAATAATAGTAATTTGCACCGGTGTGGTTAATGCATGAAACATATCAAAAGAAAGATAATTTTATTGCAAACACGTCCATATAGGGTTGTCTGCAAAAAATCAGTCTGGAATTCCGGTTGTCGAATTTTAAAGATCAAAATATTGCTGCCAGTGAATACGTGCGCCAGAGAGGTCCGAGCGAACTATCCCGTGTATTAACAAAGGACGCGGCATAGCAGCTGCGTGTAGCTCGGCCATTGAATGAAAAAAAGTGCGCATGTCATGTGTCCGTGAAAATGAAAAGGATAGCGATACACTTATAAACATTAAATTGTGATAAAAAATGGCTAAAAAGTGTTTTCTATGCATTCGGACGATGATGTTCCTGATTTTAACAATGAAGCGTATAAAAACTGTTCGTTGAAACTAAATTTTCGTAAAAAGAAAAATTTTAAATACAGTGGCGTTAAGTTAACCAATGCATCACTCGATTTTGTAGGTTATTATCATACCACGTGCTACAAAAAAGTGATTGCTTTGGGTAAAAAATATAATGAAGAGTTTAATAACTTTCTTGGTGAGAATACGGTAAGTGCATAATAATTTAACCTTCAAAACTATTTGAGACGGGAAAAACGTAGCCAACCTAACGTTTGCATGTTCTATGGGCTTCATACTTTCGATTGGTATGTGATTTGCCTATTAACTAAACCAGGGAAATGTTTAAAAAAATTAATTTTTCAATATTTAATTAATCATATCCTGGACTGAAATTTTTTAGCCAACCCACTCGCGATATGATTTTTAACATATTAAATTCAATATAAAATGCTTTTCATCCATTTACCAGTTCGGTGAAGGTCGTTTTATATTCGGATCTTAGACTATTAGCAAGAATTAAAAATTCACAAAAATCTAATATATTATAATAGTTTTTCGCCAAACATGCCCAGACTATTACTGTGAAAGCACGGCGTGCGGAACCGGAGCCAAACAGGCAGCGGCCCCAATGCTGCTATAATACATCCAGCATGATCCAGCCGAAAAGTTAAAGGAAGTCATATTAACGCTATGCGCAGAGCGCGGCGATTTTAATAGGACAAGGAGCCAGGTAACTGCTGGCTCACCAAGACCAGATCTTGTCGAGCTGTCGTTGTCGATTGGAAGTATTCGGATTAATTTCTACTGTCGTTTTGCGCCCCAGCGTGAAAGTTGGAAGTTATTTTAATAATATTTAGTGGTGACTCGTAATAAGTGAGGGACTATTGCCAAAATGAATAGTATTAGCAACCATTTTTTTTAAAAGCCGTTTTCCACATACTCGATTGAGGAGAAATTGAAATCAAGGAATTGAGAAGACCGCTTCTCGATTTAGATATTCAAAAAAAGCAAAATGTGTCCAGTTCGT
Organism: Callosobruchus maculatus; assembly: GCA_951848785.1. Taxonomy (NCBI): domain Eukaryota; kingdom Metazoa; phylum Arthropoda; class Insecta; order Coleoptera; family Chrysomelidae; genus Callosobruchus; species Callosobruchus maculatus. The sequence goes on along the minus strand of CATOUR010000090.1, from coordinate 4,884,480 downwards.
CGAATGTTAAAAGCCGAGTACCGTTCAGTCGAAATATGTACAACAAAAACAATGGGCTATTCACACAAAAAATATATTTTTTTCAAGAGAATTGGAAAATTGACTGGAATGTACGTTCATACAATTTTTTTCAGAATTTTTATACATCTAGTTTTAGCAAAATTTGAGTTTGAAATTCAAATTATGGGGCTAGTGACGTCACTGCTGCCACCGTATACCAGGATGGTCGACAAATTTTATTGGAAATACGTAGGCGTTTTAAACATATCGCTCTCAAAATACAGGCTTCTACCGTATGCACATTAATCATCTAAGTATTTAGCTAGTGCCGTATGTAAGTGTAGTTTTATGTGAGCGATAAATTCAATGAATTGCCGAATTATAAATAGACATTGTAAAGTAATCATCCCTCGTACATACCGACCTCAAGCATCTGGCATCGTTGTATTGTTATCTGTGTTCCAGTGACGTCGTGCTGTCATCTAGTGTCGCCAAAAAATTGTCATATTTAGATTTGGGGTTATGGTTGAATGGTCATCAGTATTATCACTGTCAGACAGACAACAAACTACTGTCAATGTCATCGACCATGGAACATGGAACGGCTTATTTAGCGTTCACAGAACACGACAGCTAAACGTAAGCGCCGCAACTAGAACCAAACCGAGCTTTCGGCATTGCCAAACTTCAATAGGGGTCCGTGACGTCATTCTGCAGTTTTCGACTTTTTTTTGCTTTTTGTCCTAATAAGAAGGTCGTCAAAATTCTAAAAAAAATTGTATGTGTTGGTCTCGTCGAAAACTATCCAGAGAGCCATTCCAAGAAAAATGGTAAATTAGCCCATTGGATTTGTAGATGTGATAAGAAAAACGCATTTTTTCATTCTCATGAGTTTTGTTTGGTGGCGATCCTACCCGGAGAAAGAATGGAGTTACCGATTTAGTGCCTTTTTCATGCTAAAAAGGATTAAGACTTTTCTAAGAAACTCTACGAAAAAAAAAAGATTCAGTGCTCTTGGAATGTGACCGGCCGAAAAAAAGTTTTTAAATAACATTTACTATTTTAACAAACATGTTATTGACACTTTTTCAAAAATAAGGAAAGACGATTAGATTTTACATACCGAGCAATTTAAAAGTGTATTTTTTGTTTTTGTACATAGATTATATTTAGATAAAGTTTTGGGTAAGTATTTTTATTGTTGTTTTATTATATTTTTTAAGGCGGCTCCTACGGAGAGCATAAACGGTCATTTTCAAGTGATCTCATTGCTCAATCCATGACGCTCTATTTTTCAATATTTTTGCATGAAATTTTTACATGAAGTTTAAAAGGAAATTACACAGGGGACTATCGAAGCATTTTTTGAAAAAAATTGATTGAACATGAAACATGATCGCTTGAAGTTGCCTATTTTCTTCGTCAACTTTGTAATTTTTTCAAGAAAAGCCCAGAAGCAAAAATGAAAAAGTGGTTCGACATCACTCTGAGCAATTTCCTTCTAAACATCATGTGAAAATTTCATGTAAAAATATTGGAAAATGAAGCGTCAGGAATTGGGATAAGGAACATCTGCAAATCGTCTTCCTCTTCAATTTTACAAATTTCGGGCAACGCGCTAACGTGACTGTTTCCATTTCTTTCTAATGCAGCGCGCACCTGTTTATTTATCACGCCCATCGTCGGTTCCTTTTCAGCTCCCCGCATCTTCCGGACTATTCCGGAGAAACTATTCCAGATTGTAGGAGCAGGATTAAGGTGCCGATAAATTTAGGTTACTTTCCATATTTTGGCTCTATCGGTCTCTTAAGTCACGAGCCGCCACTGCGTCATAGACAAACGAGAGCCGACCAAACGAGCATCCGGGTCTGATGAATAGACAGGCGCTGTCAAGAAATCGTACATTCAGGTTTGTAATCCAGGCATATAAAGCGAAGATAGTCGTCAACTCCGGAATTCGACGGAACCAGCTAGATTTTTCATGGACCTCCATTTTGACCTTGTTAGACTTGTCATGCTATCATAAATTTGTTTGCGAATATTCCGTTTGCTTTGCACTCCATGATATTTTTAGATATCAGGAATTTAAGGACTATGCTATTTTCTACAAATTTTGTCTGGAGCAATTTTCGATATAATTTTTTATGGTCAGCCTCCCGCAAGGTCTGAAAGCCTATGGCGCTGTAGAAGCGCTACGAGAGGATAAGTGGCTGTGCACGTTAGAACGCTAGATTTGAATCGCTGCAAGTTGTAGCCGTCGGAAAACAAACACCTTAGCAGCTCATTCCACAGGATGGGATCCGGCAACAGTTTTGTGGGCCCGGAACCAGCCTTAGTACTATCTGCAAACTTGATTAGGAAAACAACTGGAGAGTGGATCCAGAATAAACACTCTCTGAGATGGAACAACATCTCTGCTCATCTCCGTCAAGCTCGGGAACTATTAGCAGGGCCTGCAGAGAGAATAGGACGATTTTGTCTCTCTCTGGATAGGAGTAACTTGAGATTGCTAGTAGGCCTATTAACGGGTCACAACACCTTCAGGCGTCACACGTGCACGTGGTGTGGTGAAGAGGAAGAATCCTCGGCACACATCTTGTGTCGCTGTGAAACCCTGGGTTATCACAGGCAAACTATGCTGGGCTCAAGAACCTTGGAACCAATAGAGATAAAACGGACAGGACCTAAGAATGTACTTGCCTTTGCCAAAAGGGCAGGTCTTAGGAACTAGCGCGGATAGAGGCGCAAAAGGGCCCATTGTGTGGCCTATGCACCAGCCACATTCCGTGCTGGATAGCCTCTGGTCCTTATTCATTCATTCATTCAGCTCATTCCACAACGTCAAAGTTGTCCAAAAGAAATAATGCTGGAGGAGATTGGTTCGGGGTGTAGGGACTTCGATCTAGTAAGGATGAGCATGCAGAGCCTCTCTGGTGTTCCTCGTTCGGATGGCATTCAGTGTTATTATCTGAGAGAGCTCACTCGAACATCTTCCGTGATAGAATCTGTAGAACAGAGACCTGTCAGCTATTTTTTGATGTTCCAGGCTGTGGAGGTTCTTTGTGAGATTAGGCGTATCGATTAGTTCAATTGCTCTCCTCTGTGGAAGTCTATCATTCACAGCTATCGTTCAAAGTACTCTACATTTTGTTCATTATTCTTATCCTATCGTCTCTTGAGGGAACCTTGAAGGAACCTATCCTTCCTTGTGTATCTGTTTTCTAGACAACATCTACGAAACGGCGGGATTCATTTCGAGACGTTTTCTGTTATTCTTTTTTGTTTTGTGCCAGTATTTCGTGTTTTGTGCCGGTAATTTTACCAAATGCGACAGAAACTGACAACACCTTACTCCCAACCTATTCTGATAATCTGTGCCTCACTTCAAAATTAATTTACAAAACCACCTTGACTGCAACGAAATGTCGTGTTGACATCTCATGTTGACATGCAGCTTGAGTATCACTCAAAGGAGCCTTACGCGAGGAACGCTCAAGTAGCTCTCGAAACTCAAAACCATACTTAAGGGGCCTGGGTAGACACATTTATACATATGAATTTGGCATGTAAAATACGGATTCGCAAGATCCCGCACAACTCACTTATTTTTCAAACTACATACATAACATTTCAGAAGGTGATAGTTATAAGACCTTGATGAATGACAAGACCGAATTTTTCAAAAAAGTTCGTTAGTATACAAAAAACAAACTCGCAATGCAAAATAAGACATTCTTCAAACGTCTGTAATTTAAGAACCTTCTATCATGTTAATACTTTTTAATGTATGCATTAGTTGTACTATAGTCATACTACCACGCACAAGGTTCATGACCTTCTGTGGTTCTACTATTTATTTACCTTAAGTAGGAGTGAATAAATCATTATCATTATAACCAAACACGATATCAAAATAAGGCCACCATGTTGACATAGCACAAGCTTTCTTCTTCAATTTGCTTTTTGTATCATTACTGTTTAGAGGTAACGTCAGGAGCTTCAAAATGCGAAATTCATTTTTACAGACGTTGCCTTTGGACCTCTTAAGTACCTTACCTTTGGATTTTGGAACTTACCTCCCCTCATCTTAGACACACATAATGGAGAAAGGGAACAGGCGACCACGCCTCCTCGCTAACACAGCAATTCGTATTTTCTTGGATTCGCGCGCTATACCCTATCCCGTTAAGGAACTCTCAAGTATTAAGGGACCCTTAAGTATCAACTATGGGTAAGGCCCTTAGTACACCCATCATAGGGTCATTAAGCTCTGAATCCGACTTAAATCTTCGACCCTGCAAATGTTATTTGACTTCAAGGAACATAGCATTAGTGATTCCACAGAATATAGAATCGACAAATCTATGTCGGCAGTCTCGGCTCTGACTGTCCTAGAGTTGACCCTGTTTATAAATTCGTTTTACATACGTGGACAGCATATGTACTGGAAGCAATAATAAATTATGTTCCTCTAAAACGGTTTTGACTGTCACATTTATATGGACAAGCGACTGCCTGAAACTTTTATGACACCAAGCGGATTCTAGAACTTTATGCGTTGTCGTATATGTATATGGTGTGCCGGGGCATACTAGGGTTTGCATTTTGAGGAGAGCGTCCTTTTTATGTGTCTAGAGAGGGTCTAGAGATATATCAATAACATTTTCCTATTTTCAGACAGCAGAACGTTTATGTACGATAAATAAGGCGAATAGCCTTGATGAATGTATTGTGTCAGACTTTTGCGGCCAGTATCCGATGAACTGGTGGTGCTTGGGCTGTTCGGCCGGCGTCAACACGCTCCGCTGTCTTGGCTATGGCAGTCTTCGCTACTTGACGTTTTGCCAACACTAGTGGTCGACATCCTCAAAAGCTGATGTCACCTGTTTGGCGTGTTCCGGACACGACCGAGACCACTCGTGTTGGCGAAACCTCAAGCAGCAAAGCGCGCTGCCAAGGCGGCGGAGCGTGGCGACGCCGGCCGAACCGCCCAGGAACCAACAGTTCAACCTTGATGAGATTTTCTATGTCTCTAAAACTGGATTGTACAAATACGAGTATCTATAGCTATACCCTGAGGTAACGATCCACATTATATCGGGACATGAACAGAAACAAAGGTTCATATTCTTCCCAACATCTGAGATAGACAAATTCATGAGTAATAAATGTCTGTTCAGCCGGAAATGACCTGTCAAAATCCCTAATAGAAGGTTGCCTTTGTTCAAAAGCAATAGCGTACGGTTGTAGCCAAGGTCTGCTATAAAAGGCAGGTTAAAGGCAGATTGCTGTTCATACACAATTTAGAGACAACACAGATAAGCTTACTAGCTCCCCATCTATAATGTATGCACATTTAAGCGCGAGAGGAATAAGCCGAAACGATCGATGACGGCTCTACATTCCCGCAGCTGGTCGGTTAATTTTTTCTGTATCCATCGAAAAATTCCATCAGTGCCTAGCAGATAAAAATATTCCATAATCCATGAAGAGGCTTTTGAAAAACGTTTGCGCGGTCTGTGGCCCCATTTTTTACAACGTTTAGTGAAATGTATACAGCTTCTCTAGTTATATTCTGCAGCTTCTCTGCGTAGGAAGTAGAAGTTGTTAATTTCTGTATTTTCTATATGTATATGAAACGTGTGGGTATGAAACGTATGGTCACTTTCTGAGCTACAAGCATTCGAAAAGATTATCTCTGGTTGAGGTTTCCTCAATTTATTTTTAGATTTAGTATGAAGGGTTTTCAGAATCGACCAAGGTACCAGATATGCAAGGGGATCCTATTAAAAAAAGATGTAACTTTGATATGCGTAAACAACAAAATTTAAGTAAAATCGATTTAAGGTTGTAGCCTTGAAAATGTTTTGAAATATGTTTTAGTTAGCCTACTATTGGAAAGTATAAAACTGATATTTGGTAGTTCATGTCGTACAAGTACAAAACCTTCTAATACTATATTAAATATGTTTCTATACGAGTATATGTTCTGATAGTGAAGCTAAAAATCAGTAGACACTAGAACAAGATACTAACCTAGCTAAACAGCAGTCGGGGTTAGAAAAATTCGGTTTAGAGTTTGTTGGCTGTACTATGCAGTCTATCATAAAGTCTATATTTATAATCCTGCAAGCCTTTACGAAACTGCTTCAAATGACTTCCGACAGACAATCTGTATTCCATAAACTCGAAAAAAGGGAAACGGCCTTTTATATGACTGATGGAGGCGAGGCGGATCAATTTTTTATGGCGGTGTATGCAAATTTCTTTCCTATTTAAAATCGCTCTGACGCTGCGCTACAAATAAAAATTTCACCAGCGGTTACATGAAATGTGAATAATAAGTGGAAGAGAGATACAACGGCCACTGCCAGTCTCGATTCTGCTTCCATTTGCGTCCGTAAGGGGGGAGCAATGGGATGAATCTGGACAGAGTCTATACAAACAAATCTGTTAACATATCAGCTCTACTACAACTGTGATTTTGGTGATAGATGAAACTGGAACACGAATTAAGCTGTCGCTGTCAAATTCATGTTTTAGAATAAGTGATTTTAAGACAATCCCTTTTGAACGATATTCGTGCACATAAGTGATGCCATCGTAAACATATCCATCGCAAGTTTCGATTCTCCTTTTATTGACCCTCAATAGAGTGAAGACAGATCGATACAAAGACATTCGTCTACTTATCCGACCAGTCCTACTGCTCCTTCAATTTTGGCAAAAGTTACAATTGGAACACGAATGATGCTATCTGTGTCAAAGTACACTAGATCATGCCTTATTTTTATGATAATCTCTTTTGAAGAAAATTCATGCGTATAACCGATTCAGGTCCATCCTAAACAAGACCATTGCTAATTCGATATTAATCTTAAGAATGTGGGAGCAAGGTGATGAGTGAAGACAGATACAATATAAAAAACCTTCTTATATCTAGGAACAATTATACTACTCCTTCTTTTGGCGAAAGTTAGAATTGGAATATGTATGATGCTGTCTGTGTCAAAGTATAACAATTTAGGTTTTTGCATGTCATGTTTTGAACAAAACACATGGATATAAGTATTGTAGGAACATGGTAAACCTAGGGAATATACCATTTAGATGAGTTAAAACTAGAATATAAGAAATGAACCTCAGTTAATGGCAGTGGATCAGATAGGCAACACGGGGTTGGTTTCAGAAATAATTTTAAGTAAGGCCCGATTTTGGGGACCCACGTGGCTGCGCGGTGAACAGCGTCTGCCTTCGATAGTGGGGCAGCAGCAGCCTTGTGCGCGATTAGCGCTTGGTTGGGTGACCGAATTGCACCAGCGAGACTGAACAGTTTGGACTGGCTGTCGGTGTCGCCCACACGAGCGCTGATCGGAGCATCTTACGCTGCCGGCACTTTGGATGATCGACCGGATGGCCCGGACGGGGGACCCCCGTCGGATCGTCCGGGGCCTGGACCATCCGGGATGATTCCAACGGTGCTGGCCATCCACCGTCCCCCCTCTGGGAAGTCATAGTACAATAGACCAATAGGCTTAAGTGCTGACGGCTCCCAGAGGAAAAAAAGGCCCGATTTTATCAACATGCATATTTAACAAAGACTTTGACAAAGCTTTTCTATTGGATGTTATTTAGCAAAAGCTTTCTATTGGGTATTGAGAGCTATGTTAATAAGTATCATCCAATAGTATTTTATCAATATTGAAAACAACACGTCAAAGCTGGACGACACTTTTGTCAAAGATATTTTAGAAATTCATGGATCAAAATCATAGCAGAATATCAGAACTAAGCATGCCACATTTTCCATGTTTCCATTATAATTATTGTATAATTACTAATTGAAACTGCGATAATTTGTGATAAAAGTAGTAGGCACCTATATCAGTCACAGCATCTACCTACCTTATTTAATAATTACAAATCCCACGTCCATCAGTCAGATGGATTATATGAAAATACATAATTTTATGAAGAATCAATATTACATTTACTGGATGCATGTTTGTTATAGATCTTCTTATAGAAATATTCACAGGTGCAGCGTACACATTGTACATAAAATAGCACAATGTAAAATAGGGTTATACTTAACTATAAAATGGCAAGCATTGCTGTTCTGGGGTTCTAGATAGGCAACCAGTAATGCACATATGTTTGGGAAATAGCTGTAACTTTTGAAATGCAACAAAATGCTGTTTTTACCTCTTTTTACTATAAAACAAAGATATATTGCAGGTATTCATAATTATTATCGATAGTAAATCATTGTTGTATCCAAATAATGCAGTGAGTGAATTTCTTGTCATCATATCATTTGATACAACAAGAAAGTAGTGATCAAATGTACGGCTTCTCTGGAATCTCATTGGTTGAGATTAACAATTGTTAAATTTTTTGTTAAACAAGGAAATGCAATTTTTCACCCATTTAGGATGGAAAATCAGACTTGGAAAGATACCAGATGGTTCACAATGGTCAATTGTATATAAATTATGTCACTTTGATCTTTTTTGAGGTAAACTCCAAGAGAAATCAATAATTTTCAGAGTACTTTGACAGATGCATTTTCTTGAAAAGGCTGCTCTGATTGGTCAAAGTTTTTGTTAAAATCTGCATGTTGATAAAATCGGGCCTAAATTTTTCAGATCTGTGAGCCTCAAATACACATGCCACAGGTCAACCGGCGTACAGAGATATCATCTCACAACGTATACTTACTTAGATAAAATATTCATAGAAATGGCAGAGTGTGGCAGAAAGCATGATCGGTATTCAGGGATACACAGGCCTTTATTTTCCCCTGAAGGCAGAAAGAGAAAAGAGCTCTCGAGAGCAACACGGCACCAGTGCTAACTTAATTTTTAACGCCTTTCTCTGGCCGTATATTTCGCGGCTACAGGCTGTCTGATAGAAATAAAACTTCACTTTCTGACTAGGTTGTTGGGAATATAGAACTTGGCATGTTGCTGGCTCGCATACGCCATATATCTAAAACTTCTGAATCTGGATTTATGGAACGATCCTCACACAAATTCAAATGTATCGTAGATATACAAGGTTATTCAACGGAAAAATTATGAAAAGAATGAATGAACCACTCATGAAAAGAATTTTCATGAGTGGTTATCGCTAACCTGTCTTTCTCTGTAAACTCAGTTGATAAAAATTAATAATTGAGCACCACACACTAGAGTGAGGCAACCTCACCGATTTTTTCCTGGACATTCCTCTTTCTAATTCGTTTTTGTCATCACGATGACTAGCTACTTTTAATTATTTGTGAGTTGATATTGAAACAGAAACGATGCTATCTGTGTCAAGATATATTGGAGAATAATGTTCAATAAAGGTTACAAAAAAGTCATTATTACACATGCATAGATGAAGATACAAATATTTTTTAAGATAAATCAAATTATCTGGTGGCTCAGGCATCCTAGAAGTGAATGCTTTTATTGCAAATTACCCCAATTTCAAAAAAATATGCACCTTCACTTTTTTTTTGTAACGGAATCCTCAGTTATTTTTGAGCGTAAAGCTGTATCCACTTTTCACCCAAATTTTCTTGAACCCACATGCACAGTGAAATTTCGACTACAACCATTTTTTTGATGACGCTATGTCAAATTATATTATGCTTTAGCAATGAGCTGTGTTTACTTCAAGTATAGTGACCAAAATTTTCGCAACTGCGTTGATTGATTATAGAGTAATCAAAAGAAAATAACTCTAAGAATGATGCGTTTGTAAAAAGTCTCATTCCACTGCCGAATGTTTGCCTGAGCTGATCTTTCTATAACGTGGTTGGTATGATATTTTTAAAAACCATGTGAGGTTCATATTTCCTTAGACTCACATCTTCAGCAAAGCTTCCAATATTTAGGTTTTTTCTGGTTTTTCCTCGCTCTAGTTAACATTTTTCAAGAATTAAATGAAACAAAAGTCAACATATTTGTGTTGATCTAATTAAAGTTTTGGAATAAGTCTAGTACTGTTTTTCGTTCTTAAGCACTTTTTACGTAAATTGTTTTTGATTAAATTTGTAGAAATAATTCATCTGACATTGTTGCCTATTTTCATAAATAGACGAATTATTCTGGAGTTGGTATCAAAAGAGGCAAAAAAATGAGGATTAGAGTTTTAAATGGTTAAAAAGAATGTTTGTATACAGGGTTATTCACGATATTCGACACGGAGCATTATGGCTAAAGTATTTGATAAAAAACAAAATCATAATTTCGGATGGATAGAGATCCATAAAGGCTACATTTTAAAAATATTTTCATGTTACACAGGGTGTCCCAAAAACACGAAATGTATCAAAGTTATGTTTTTTTTTAAATGGAATACCCCGTATATTATTGCATATTCAAATTCCTTGGTAAATTCTAGTGTGACTTTATGTATCATACATGGGACTTAAAGTGAACCATTTAGCTGTAAATCACCATTTTAGGTATAAGTAGATATCAGGAAAAAATTGAATATCGCAGAGATTATAAAATTTGGAAGGCTGTGACTTTGCCGTATTACTAAGCATAAAATGCGTCAGCTTTGATGAGACTGTCAAATTTAAATAACGTTTATGCTTAACAACTAACTTGATTTTTTCAAATGGGAATGCCCAATTTTTTGTACGGTTAAACGTAGAATTTGATAACCTTTCTAATGACATAAGGTTGTGAATATCAATCTCTGGCAGTTTTCATTTAATTTTAAATTTCCAAACAAATCGGCGTTTTTCAATTCTCCTACCTCTAAGCAACGTAGCAGGCCATGAAATATAACAAAAACATGTGAATTCAGATGGAGGAAAACAAGTAACTTGGAAAAAAGATACAGACGCCATAGAATAAAGAGACAAGATTATAAAAATTCCTTACAACAAATCAACTCTCCCAGAAACAACTGCGACAACACATCTAAGGTCAAAGAGAAGCTGGAGTATGGCAGTAATATATATTTTTTACAGTCTACTGGCTACCGCAATTTACTAGAGGTTAAAAATTTCGAAGACAATTAAAAACCCTGATATGAAATAGAAACAACCAGCGACTATTGCTCCAGCACGCAATTATCAATCATATGTAATGGTGTTAAGAAGTAGTAATTTGCGTTGAAGTTGATACCTCTGACTGGGGCCCTTTTATTTTTCAATATCTATTAGCAATATTGCAAAAAAGGAATACTTACAAATCAGATTTAAATTTTCTGCCAGTTATGTTTTATAATTTGAAGAAATTTTAATTCATTCTTCATTTTCTGCGATCTTGCTAATAGGTACTGAAGAATTTTCAGAAGGTACTTTTGACCTGAGTTTTGACAGAACTGCATACTTTTTTATATCATTAAATGTCAGATTTTATTATGAAAATGATAAACTGCCTACAACAATGTCTAGTAGTTTCCGTTTCATTTCAAAATTTTTAATGGTTTTGGAAATTGCCAATCTCTAGTTTATTGCAGTAGCTAGTAGGTCGTAAAAAAATCCATTTCTGCTATACTCCAGCTTCTCTTTGACCATAGATATGTTACCGCCGTTATTTCTGGTTCGACTTTGATTGCTGTGAGTAATTTTTATAATCTTGTCCCTTTAATCTAGTTCGTGTGTATTATTCTGCTAAGTTAGTTGTTTTCTTCTACCTGAACAGGTTTTTGTTTATATTTCATGGCTTGCTACGTTACTTATAGGTAGAAAAATTGATAAACGCCGATTTGTTTGAAAATTTGAAATTAAATGAAAACTACCAGAGATTGATATTCACAACCTCATATCATTAGAAATAAAATTCTACGTTTAACCGTATAAAAAATTAGGCATTCCCATTCGAAAAAATCAAGTTATCGCTGATCGAAGTTTTCTTAATTAATCGACCGATTTCTCCAAGCATAAACGTAATTTAAATTTGATAGTCTCATAAAAGCTGACGCATTTTATGTTTAGTAATAGCCTCCCAAATTTTATAATCTCTGCGATATTCAATTTTTTCCTGATATCTACTTATTCCGAAAATGGTGATTTACACCTAAACGGTTCGCTTTAAGTCCCATGTACGATACATAATGTCACACTAGAATTCACCAGGGAATCTGAATATGCAATAATATACGGGGTGTTCCTTCTAAAAAAACATAACTTTGATACATTTTGTGTTTTGGGAAACCCTGTATAACATGAAAATATTTTTAAAATGTAGCCTTTATGGATCTCTATCCATCCGAAATTATTATTTTCTTTTTGATCAAATACTTTAGCCATAATGCTCCGTGTCGATTAACGTGAATAACCCTGTAGAATCTGATTTGGTTTTTGCATTCCGACTGTTCTCTTTGAACCTGATACATCCATCACATGTGCCAGAACCAAAATTATACTAAACCCATCGGCATAATCACAACGTGCAGTTTGTCCATAAGCACTTCGCTGTTATTTCAGATTTATGGACAACGATCTACATTAGCAATTATTAGTGCAAATTTAATGTTAATGCGTACACAGTCAGCAATAAATCAGCTCCAGCGGCGACACCTAAAATGCAAAATCAGCATAATATGCATTGCGCTACCAGAACACCAGATATGCATGTGCCTGTGCTTGCAGATTTAAACAATATAGTACAGTCATTATGAGGTTACTGCTAATACTTGGACACAGAATATAATCTACCGTTTTTTGTTGTTGTAGATTGTAATTACTATTACTCTGTGAAACTTATATATTAAGATAAAAGTTCTACAGCAAAAATGATCCACCACTACTTGAAAGCGTTCCAAAATTGACCTCTGTATCTTCATAGATGACATGTTACCTTTTTAATTAAATCCAGGCCTTAATATTGCACTGAATATACAGGGTGGGCCAATAGTGCGTGGACGGAGGATTGTGGGCTTACTGAAAAACATTTCAAAAATCTGTCACTTGACCGTGGTAGGCACCCTTGAGGGCTATAACCCAAAAATATTTTCACTTCAATTCTGATGTTTATACAGGGTGATTCATATCAAACTTACATTTTTTTGAATGGAACCCCCTATATATTATTGCATATTTGGATTCCTTGGTCAATTATAGTGTGACTTTATGGAACATGGAACTTTAAACGAACCGTTTAGGCGCAAATCACCATTTTTGGTATAAGTAGGTATCAGAAAAAAATTGAATATCGCAGCGATTATAAAACTTAGAAGGCCGTGACTTTGCGGTACGACTAAGCATGAAATGCGTCACCTAAGGTCAGCCGGCTAAATTTGAATTCTTTTTGTTCTTGGAGAAATCGATAGATTAATTAAGGAAACTTCAATCACAGATAACTTGATTTTTTCAAATGGGAATGCCTATTTTGGTTTAAAGAATCAAATGTAAAATTTGATTACCTTTCTAACGATATAGCGCTCTTGATATCAATCTTTCTTGGTTTTCATTTTATTTCAAATTGTTAGTCAAATCAGTGTTTTTCAATTTTCCTGCGTGCAAGCAACCTAGCAGGCCATGAAAAATAAACAAAAGCTCGTTAATGTGGAAGAAACCAACTAACTTAGTAGAAAGATGCAAACTAACTAGAGCAACGAGGCAAGGTTATGAAAATTTCTTACACCATATTAGCTCTAACCGGATACAGCAGCGGCAAGATATCTAATGTCAATGAGTAGCTGGGGTATGACAGAAGTGTTTGTTTTCACAGCCTACTAGCTATTGAGATCTACTAGAGCTTCACAGCTTTCCAAAATGATTAAAAATTTTGAAACAAAAGGAAAACTACCAGCGATTTTTGCTTACAGTCTAACATGTTTAGAATGAAATTTTACATTTAATGGGATAAAAAAATTAGTCGTTTCCGTTTAGTTAAGTCAAAAGCGAAGATATCTCCAACTGGAGCGTTCTGAACATCTATTGAAATAATTGCTAGAATTTTTTAATTACGCTATGTTGTAATTGCGATTATTTCATGTAGTTTTCTACAAACTAAATTATGTTTTACAATTCAAACAGACTGCAAATCAAGTTTCATTTTCCACGATTTTTCTAATAAGTAGAAGAAGGATTTGAAGGGTTCCAGTCAGAGGTATCATTACATTTGACTTATGGAAATGGCTACTTTTTCATAGCATTAAATGTGATAATTTATTCAGAAGACAGATATTCTACCGCCAGCAACAATCACTAGTAGTTTTCCTTTGATTAAATATTTTTTTACTGACTTTGGAAATTGGATAATAGCTAGTAGGCTGTGAAAAATGAGCGTTCTTGTTACCACTATTGTTTCTGGTTAGAGCTAATATGTTCTAAGGAATTTTGATAATCTTGCCTCGTTGCTCAGGTTAGTTTGCATCTTTCTACTAAGTTAGTTAGCTTCTTCCATATTAACGAGCTTTTGTTTATTTTTCATGGCCTGCTAAGTTGCTTGCATGCAGGAAAATTGAAAAACGCCGATTTGACTTAAAATTTGAAATAAAATGAAAACCAAAAAAGATTGATATCAAGAATGCGATATCGTTAGAAAGGTAATCAAATTTTACATTTGATTCTTTGAACCAAAATAGGCATTCCCATTTGAAAAAATCAAGTTATCTGTGATTGAAGTTTCCTTAATTTATCCTCTGATTTCTTCAAGTACAAAAAGAATTCAAATTTAGCCGTCTGACTTAAGGTGACGCATTTCATGCTTAGTCGTACTGCAAAGTCAAGGCCCTCTAGGTTTTATAATCGCTGCGATATTCAACTTTTTTCTGATACCTACTTATACCAAAAATGGTGATTTGCGCCTAAACGGTTCGTTTAAAGTTCCATGTGTGATACATAAAGTCACACTAGAATTGACCAAGGAGTCCAAATATGCAATAATATGTAGGGGGTTCTATTCAAAAAAATGTAAGTTTGATATGAATCACCCTGTATAAACGTCAGAATTTAAGTGAAAATATTTTTAGGTAATAGCCCTCAACGGTCCCTACCATGATCAAGTGACAGATTTTTGGAATATTTTTCAGTAAGCCCACAATCCTCCGTCCACGCACTATTGGCCCACCCTGTATACATCGGATGTAGTGTTCCAGGGGTTATCACGTATCAATGGTATGTCATACTATGATTATATTTCCTTTTGTTAAAGTCATAGTGAGGTTTTGAAATGTTTAGATATTGTATTTGAATTATTGTTGAGGGAAATCTTTAGAAACCACTAACCGTCACCAAACATTTCTTACATTAAAATAGTTTTTTTGTGAATATTTTATTTTATCACCATAATTAAATATTGGCACAATTTTTCTAATCATTTTTTTCTGTGTTTGGAAAGGTACTCCAAGAGACAGTTTTTTGTATTTCTGTTGACTGCAGAGGGAGGGAGAGAGATGACTGCAAGTAATCTAAATATTCATAGCGGGCCCTGATAAGAGCCATACGAGATGGCTTTTGAATAAAGGCAGAGATATGCTCAATCACTTGATATGGGTTCTCACTGGCCATTGCCCATTGAATAGACATTTGTCACTCATGAGAGTGGTAGGGGACCCCATTTACTCCAGTTGTTTGAAGGAGGACGAGACAGCTTTATGAGATGTGCTATGTATCGCAACCTCAGGATTAAGTTATTAGGCACGATGGAGCTCACTTCGTTCAGTGAGATGTTCGGGCATACTGACTCTCGTCAAGAGGTCTTGTAGGTTGTACAAGGAGCTTTGTTGGACTTAGGATTTAGTGTTTTCAGTGTTGGTTCAGTATCAGTGGGATTGGTCCAAAGGTGGCCTACCTGCCTGGCTTTGCCTCCCCATCACTATTGCTACTATAACTTCTCTGTTTGGAACAGAAACGAAGTTATCTGTGTCAAAATAAGTAACGTTTCAGCATGAAGCTTCATTGAGTTTATATGAATTATCAAATTTATGTACCGTTTTTGAATCCGAGTATAGTAAGTTGAGATCTATATTAAGACGTCTATCACTTACTATAATGGGAAGTAAGTTTTTGTTAATAAGTATGGTATTAAGCTGTTAGTCCCCATTATTTCAAGCGACAGCAACTACACTGCAGACTTTGCCGTGCATTGAACCAAACCAGTCAAGAAGGAAACTGAGATGCCCAGTATCGGTTGGCATGGAAGGGTGATTGCTGTCTGCTTTCGACGATAATCCAGTTACTTTCTCATTTCTGTGTGACGAAATCATATTCCGTGCACTAAACACTACCGTTCCAACACCGTCTCGTCCCATCCTAAATCACCCCTTATCGATCCGGCCCTACCATCAATCCGCTCAGGAGGTCTCAACTCGGCCGTTGGCAATTATCGTCGCTGGTTGGAGCCCTATCGAAGGTGTACAGGCCACCAGTGGTGGCGCACGTATAAAGTTCCGCTGCTAAGCTCACCTAGGAGCCACCTGACAAAACTCATTCATTCATTTATCTGTACTAGCCAAAATACAAATATTACCACCTCGAAGGTAATACCTTGTGTGAGGTATATGCCTATAAATTGACATTACAATAATAATTTAGTTATAACCTATTACACTAACCATCCGTTTCTTCTTTCCTGACTTGATAGTGGCCATTGGGTCTTACTTACTTACTTTAATTGTTTTCTTGTATGAAAAAACAGGTTAATTCCTTCAATTGTGCCGATTATGTGCCTTACAAAAACTCCAAATTTTGACGTGACGTTTCATAAGGATATTATATTATACTGCTCTCATTGAAACATTAAGACGATTTTATCAACAGGCGCATTTTAACAAAGACTTTGACCAATCAGAGCAGCCCGCTCAAGAACATGCATCTGTCAAAGTACTCTGAAAACTATTGATTTCTCTTGAAGTTTACCTCAAAAAGGTTAAAAATGACATGCTTTATATACAATCGACCATTATAAACCATCTAGTATCTCTTCCAGTCTGATTTTCCATCCAAAAAGTTTAGCAATTGCTAATTTCAACCAATCAGATTCCGCAAAAACTTCACATTTGATCGCTGGTTCTTTCTTCTGCTAAATGATAATGATGACAAAAAAATAGGGTTTTGAATAATTTTTTTGTGATAAATGGAGAGATCAAATATTACAACAAAATGATTTTGTTTTCTTTTTTCCGCAATAATTCAAAAGTTGTATCAAAATAAAAATGAGTTTTTGAATCCAGAACCGAAAACACGCCGACGGTTCCCGAACCCGTGTTACGTACTTCCTGAAAATACGTGTAACAGTTACCGTTGAGGCGATCCCTTTGGCGAGATGGTGGGTGGCTGAGAGGTATGATGTTCGACAACGCTTTTCTGTTTTTGTGGGTAGTGTTGGTGGGTGTTGGTTCGAGACCCAGCCCGTGCAACTACTCTCATTGTTTATTCTTGCATGGTTGAAGATGCCATATACCTCTGCCTGTGTGTTTTGCCATTTTCCAAATATTGCCGCTTTTGTCCTCTACTCGGTCTTTGATCTATTTGTGAACCAGGCGATTTCCCGATGCAGGTTCCGTTCTTCAAAATTCTTACAGCTTCAAAGTTTTTTTTTGAGGACACATTTCAGAGCTATGTGGTTCTTTCTTGCGTCCACTAATTGAACCCACTTCAGAGAGCCGACAACAAGTGCCCTTTATGTCTTGTCTATGTTACTATGTTACTGTTGCTATAGATACGTTCCGTTTTTTAACGATGCCTAGAATTTCTTTGTTCACATAGTTTCTTATGAAGGCTCGTTCAATGCGATAACTTTGGGCTATTTTGAGAATTCTAAGCATTGCCTGCTTTTCAAAGGCTTTCAGTCGTGAAATAATGTGGGATTCCAACATCCAGAATTCATTTCCATAAAAATATTAGTAGGCAAATTAAAATTGTGCTAAAGCTACGTGAGACAAACAAAACAGCTGATTAGAAGACAAAAGAGAAGCTAAATGAATAGGTATCAACTTAGCTTCAGAAGAGAAAGGGGAGCAAGAGAAGTAATATTGAGTCAAGAGTTAGCAAGATGAATAGATGTTATTTAAGGCATACAAGAAGAAGTGATAGGAGCATGGAAAACATTGGCAAGGACCTAATAATATCAGTGATAAAGAGGAACATTCAACTAGTTGCTCACACACAAAGAAATTCTCAATAAAATAGTGTTTATAAAATATGTTTAATACAAGAATATGTTCTCTCATTGAACCATAATTAATTTGATCATAAAATTATGTTGATCCACGAAAAATTTGTTTTATATCCTGTAGTAAATCTATCTGAAAAAAAAATATCCAAAACTTCATAAAAGGATCAAATCCTTGCTCAATACAACCATTTTGTTAAAAGGAACCAATAGAAGCTTTGGCCACAACTCACCAAAATTACCAAATGGTTATAAACATGCTCTTAAATTCTTATTCCAAGACGAACAAAACTTCAAAAGAAAGTTGACCTTTTTGCGTTTTAGTTAACATCAAGTATCCTTGTTTGCAAACTATTAATCTAGTAATCTTGTTGAATGAAAGCACATAGTCATCGCCTGAGAACCACCTTATCACCAATAACTAGGAAAAAAACTTATGGAAAAAAATCAACAGCATTTTTATCATCAACCGAAGAGACAGATCTATCATAGAATATGTTTTGACTTTAGACAATCATGATGATTCCTATCCCCTTTAATGTTGGATGAGTTTGTCTTGTGTTACCACAAACTGTGCCGCCACTGCTATCAAAGCGCTGTATCAACTTAACGGCCGATTTCGAGTACAGATATGAGAGCGGTATATCCAACGCTGTCCACCTAGGTGGTTTTTGGCGCTCGATAAGGAAATGGTCCGGCAACAGATAATGGGATTCCATAACAGCCCTTAGGTTGGTAGGTTATGCCACCCGTCTGGCTACTATTAAACTTCTTTTGTTTCCTATGCATAGGAAAAGCTGCTCCGCATAATCGAGTCATCTGTCTTATCTCATCATAAAAATATCTGAGAGGATTTAATAGATGTATTTATCCCAAAATACCGTGAGAGTAATTTCTGCCAGCCTCTCTGTGGGTTCATTTGTCGTGAGAACTGTCTTTTTTTTCTTTGAAAATATCGTTCATATCGACAAGTCATGTTGTTTTCCTGAACAACCGTTCGTCCTTGCGATCGTTTTTCAGTTTGTAATATCTTTGCTGCAAAATGATCTTCACGGGATCTTAACACAGGTGTTCTCCAGGGACTGGAGTGAGGTCTGATTTCCGTTCTGCCCTATATAAATCTGAGCATGAGCTCAGCTCAAGATTTTCAGAAACATTTGGACTTTTTTGAAAATTTTAAATTTTGAACATTTTTAAACTGAAAATTTAGAAAATATTGAAAATTTTGAGAAATTGTGAAAACTTTGAAAATTATGAAAATTTGCACTCATAGCAGTGGCAGTAGTCAACGACGATCAAAAAATTCGAAATAATTTTTGCAGGACGGAGACCAGTTCGGCATCATAGAGCCCTTCGACGTTTGAACAAAAGGGAGCGACGCTTGCAAATTTTTTTGTCACTCGGCGGTATATCCTTCTAGAAGGGATTATATTCAATTGGCCACGCCCAATATAGCTCGAAGCTTCATTCTCCCTTTACCCCCTCCCAAGTCTGCCGTCCTCAAGCAGTTTACTTTAACCTCCACTTAAACGAATAAATCCATCCCAAATTCCAGCCATTGTCCTCAAACGCTATACCACTGGTATTGCGTCCATTCTTTGCAAGCCCTTGAAACTATCGTATCAGCGACGCGTGTTTCCCGCTGCATGGAAGATTGGTTGCGTACAACCGATTCCTAAGAAAGGAAAAAACCGATTCCATCAATCATACACCTGTGGGCCTTTTCAGCATCATGTCTAAGGTTAACACACAGCTCCTGAAATACCTAAACAATAACATAATACAATACATAAACAATAACATAAAAAAGGATCACTAGTATGGCTACGAGTGACCTCCGCGCTTACGACACTCACTTGTGGAACAGAGCAATTGAAAATCATAGCGAATCCTAAGTTGTTGGGCTTGACATATCGAAAGCTTTCGATAGAGTGTAGAATGAGGGCCTTCTGGCCAAACTTGCTGCTTGTGGACTACCACCTGGCCTGTGCCAGTGGCTGAATAGCCTTTTGAACGATCGATCTCTGTTGCAGTCGAAGGCTGTTCACAGACGTATTTTCAAAAAACGTCGGTGATCCGGATCTCGGATCTGTCCTATCTCCTACACTATTTCTGCTATATATCAATGAGCTGCTGGAAATAACATCAATGACATCAATCCAATCTACAACTCTGCAGACATTGCATCATTATCATGCGTCGAACCAGGCAAGCCACTATCGTCCCAGGAGACGGTACGTGGGCGACAGCAATATGCCTCACAGGTCAACGGAGATATCAAAACTACTGTCGAATGGGGATGAGTAAATAAAGTACACTTTAACGTGTGGAAATGGAGGGACTCCCAATAGTCGAGTCACCTTCCGTCAAGCTTTTGAGGATCAACATCAACAACAACATGTTGTCACGACCACGTCGTGAGTATTGCTAAAACGGCATCCCAGAAGCTTGGAGTTTTGGTCAGCTGTAGCAAGTTATATACACTAGAGCAACTACTACTGCTCTACTAGGCACATATCCAACCATCGTGGGAGTATTGTTCCCATGTGTGAGGATGCGCTTCGAAAGACCCTCTAAAGCTTCTGGATAGTATCCAGGAGAGAGCAATTAGAATCATCGGTACGCCGAACCCCACAAAGGACGTCCAGGGTCTGGAACATCGAAGAAAGGTGGCTGACCTTTCCCTGTTTCACAGATTCTATCGCGGAAGATGTTCGAGTAAGCTCTCCCAGATAACATTACCGAAGACCGTCCGAACGAGGAACAATAGAGAGGCTCTGCGAGCTCATCCTTACCAGGTCGAGGCCCTACTCCCCGAACCAGTCTCCTCCAGCATTCCTTATTTTGGAGAACTTCGACACTATGAAATGAGCTGCCGGGGAATTTATTTTTCGACGGTTACAACCTGCAGCGTTTCAAATATCACGTGCATAGACACGTCTCCTATCCCAGCACTTCTACAGCGCCATAGGCTTTCAGCCTTTGCGGGAGGCTGACCATAAAAATGCACATCATGCACAAATTGCTAGCGAATCGCGAATCCCGCATTACGAATTGCGAACACACGCATAGTCTATAGCGACCTTACCGCATATTCAAATCCGAAAAATAAATGGGGAGTTCCGCTAAAAAAATATTCACGTCACATCAACTGTCTCCATGGGTTGAACAACGCGGTAGCGGCGGTCGGTCAGCCGGTTTAAAAATGACAAATGAAAGTCCCGGCCATAAATCACAGCCAACTTTTAACCAGCGAGCAGCGTTACGACAAAAGGCGATCTAATCAATCATATTAGCGGCGAATCGAACAATTTGTTTCTCTATATCGGAAGCGCTATAAATCAAGACGGCCATGCTCAGCCGACCGCGATCTGGCCGGACGATGTTGGAGATTGCGGGGTTTTTGGCAGCGAAATTGCCTTTTTGAAGGACTTAAGTGGCGTTTGGAAGAATATTCTACGTGACGAGTAACGACAAGGATGTTATAAAATTCGACTCGGCGCGGTCTTGAATACTCGGCGAAAATCGTTAACGTGGTTTTATGGGTCTCTGACACTTTACTTCCAAAGATAGTAGGCGAGCGAGGTATTTTTTTGGACGTTTTCGATTTTATATCTCGAAACACCATGTCACTCATTTCCGTCAGTGTGTCATCTGTATGGTAATCCTTGGCTCCTCGGTAACTCGAAAATGAGTGATCTGATCTGGTCTTTAAATAATCTTTTGCACCATGTTCCTGCTAGATCAATATTCTTGACTTGCTTTCTTCCATTATCGTAACACCTATTCTATTATACAGGATGTTTGGTAAATGGTAGTGGTAAATTTAAAGGGGGATTCTTTGGATTACTTTGAGAATATTTTGTTCTTTGATGATTTTTGAAAAACAAGCCATTTCGAAGATATACAGTGAACAAAATTTGCGAGAGCTACAAGATTTTATTACCAAAAATTGCATGGTAAGACGCGCAATTTTCAATGTGTCAAATGACTTCCACCACCTTTTACACAGGCTTGCAACCTTCTCATCAGTGATTGCCGAACTGTAACTACACCAGGTTCGTTTTACATCCTTTAATCATCCGATTTTGTAAGTCGTTCAAATTTTCCATTGGAGTAGCGTAAACTAACGACTTCAGATGAAGCCACAAGACATAATATAGAGGGTTTAAGTCTGGCGATCACGCAGGCCATGCGTGTGATCCACTTCGACCAATCCAGTGATATTTGTATGTTGCTCTTAAATACTAACGAGCAACCAAACTAAAATGGGGTGGTCAACCATCTTGCATAAACTACATTGCACATCTTGTTGCTAATGGTACATCATCCAGTAAGCCTGGTAGTGTTTCTTCTAAAAAGTTGAGATACCGTGTATATCACTTTTTATTTTAACTACAGCTATTTCCACCTCTATCTGCTCACATTACTCGTATGCAGATGTTATGAGTATGTATGCTCATTTAGGGAAGTTCGTATATTACATTCAGTTGAGCTTAATGAAGCCATCTGCCAGAAACACTGTACCGCTCGAGTAACCTAGTGTATAGACCTTTTTGTATGCTTCTGTGAATGCCGTTTATAGTTAAAAATGTCGATATGAAACATCAAAACGCTAACTCGAACGGTTGCAGTATTTAATTTAGTGACAGAAGTAAGTTTATGTTGAATTATTGTGTATTTATTATGTATTATACATATATATGTATATTAGGTCGTACTACCCGTACTCGCGGTAATGGTAATAACTCAATGTTCAACTGCGTGAGTTATTACAGTCCGCTCATTAAACAATAAATATTCTAGTTAAGTTAGTGACTGCTAAGACAAAACCTAAATAGCGAAATACCGAGACCGATACCAGCTTTGAACAGACCATGATACTGTGTTTCTGTGACCTCTTTGTTACTTATTTTACAAAAACAGCAATAACAATTTTAAAAGCTAGTTTATTTTTCTTTATTTACAGGTAAGAGCAGACCACCCCTCAATATGTGTGTAAGTATCATAATATATATACAGGGTGTCCCACGACATGGTGTCCCATTAAAATTTTTGAATCGGACGTCACGTGACCAAAAACAAATACCTTGTTGGGTGACACAATAATAAGAAAAGATGCTATATTTGCTCTTATTTACACCCCCAAAATTATAATTCGCTACTACTGCCCAGTCCCGATATGTTGCTTGTCTTAGTCGTCGTGGGACACCCTGTATATGCGTTTTGTAATCATCTATCATATATATTGATCGTTAGGTATCAAATAGATTTCGCTGAAAAAGAATAAGGTCGCAGAAAAGGGCTGTGTGGTACTTATCTCTTTGAATAAACATTCCGTGGGGTTCCCGTTTTGAAGCACTCAAATTAAAATACAAAGCATACAATCCATGTCAAAGTAAAATATATTTTGGCGAAATGTTTTTTTGCGAACAAATCATTAATAATATGCCTGCGGAAAATTCATTGTTAATATAATCCACTATGTGCTCTGGTGTACAAATAACAATATAAACAATCATGATCTAGTTACCTCCAATAGACTGGCAGAATGGCTAGTTTAATAGGATCTAAACTCGAATACTGACCATACTACGTACTGTTTTTCTCATTATGTGTGACTCAAATGATTAGTAGATTGCATTTGTACACACATAAACTACACCCTAATAATAAATAACTAATTAACACAAACATTCAGTAATCGTTTATTTCTACCCAGTCATATAGCGTATATTATTTAAAGCTTACAAACGAGTTGGCTATCACGGTTCTCTTTTCCACAAAGGATATATCATCGATTACTGAAATATAACAGCATAAAACATTGTTTTTATTTTCATGCTCACATCCGCATGTCAATTTAAGTTCGTACCAGAAAATGTCGGAGGCCGGCGGAACTCGAGTACAAATCTGGAGGTCGTGGGTTCAAGTCCCGCCGCTGCCGACTTCTTCCAACATTTACTAGGTTGTTGCTGAAATTGAAATTAAGTTCACTGTTCGTCTATGTGCACAAACCAAGCTATCTGTGTCAAAGTAGTAGACACTCTGATCAGACATGGAAATAATTATTTTACTTTCTGATTAAAATAATAAATGACATACCTACAAACAATCTACTGCAATGTAATTAATTATTTACATTTACAAATGATGTTGCAAAACAAGTAGAAATGATTAACATTGAGGTAAAAGCATTTATGACGCTTTATGTACAAATTAAGCTATCGGTGTCAAAGTAGCGGACGCTTTGTTCAACCAGTGATATAATATTATTTCCTGAATAAAATAATAATATTCCTACTAACAGTCTATTGTTTATATTATCGATTATGTACACTGCTCTACAAATTACATTATACAACAAGGTTTCTGCACGGATTTGTTGACCATGGAAAATCACAAAGCATTTACATCGAGGCGAGGTCCCTTCTATTTGACTATGCTCCGGAGATCAGCGCTCCATTATTTATATTTGACGTAACGGTCATTAGCGGACGCATAATCGAGTTGGCGATGAGTACACGCAACAACCGACATACCAGAGAGCTGGTATGGATGAACAGCGTTACATTATAGCATACACGCACTAATGAGCGCCACATTATCATCATGGAAAATGGGAGTTTACACTGAACGAAAAAAGTACCTATTTGCTATTAATAAAAAGTACATATAATAATCTTATAATTTTTGACGTTTTTTACCGCGTGTCTAGACACATTGAGTTACATAGTATGATGAATGGATGTACGAATGAAAGAAGGAAAGAGGCCACCTTGGCCAGAGCTTTCGAAATAAGTTCTCTAACTTGACGGAGATGTCCAGAGGTTCTTCTCCATCTCATAGCATGCTGATTTTGCAACCAGACTTCTGTTTTCCTTTTAATGGTACCTTCTGCCAGCCCCACAGCCGGCTCAACACCCAGGAAATTATTCCTCGACCCTCGCCTTACGAGCATGTCTGCCATTTTATTACCGCAAACTCTAGCATGATTCGGCACCCATATAAGGGACACCTGATATCTTGCCGAAATGTCATCCAAGACCTTTCTACATTGCAGACTGATCCTTCATGTAGACCTACAAGCGCTCAATGCCTTAACGCTGCCTAGCTGTCAGAGCAGATGATGATCCGCCTCCTGGGCCCCTGAATTTCGTGAATATAAAAGGCACAAGCTGAAATTGCATATACCTCTGCTTGGAATACCGTGATGTATCCACTAAGAGAGGGGGAGAGCTTTGTTTTTGGCGCACAGACCCCAGCGCCGGAGCCTTTGTCGGTAAGTGAGTCTGTGTACCGGACTGACCCTCCTTCCTCAGAAGGCTGCTAGCTGCTTGACCGCCACTTTTCCCTTGTAGGATACTTCACTGTAAATTTACAGTCGAAGCAATATGTAGGAGAAATTATATCATCCCTCATATGTGGGATAGGGTCATCCCTCTGCAGTTCCGAGGGTGTCCCCTATCAGGATTCACAAAGGACCAACTGCCTTGACTTCACAATCCCTTGAACCACCAAGTCGATTGGAGGGAGTATAATAGTGAAGACTTCAATTTTTAGCTTGTTATCAACTGTTAGGCCTCTGAGGCTTCTGGACACTATCCAGAAGAGAGTAATTAGACTAATAAATATGCATAACCCCACAAAGGACCTCCACAGCCCGGAACATCGAAGAAGGGTGGCTGACCTGTCATTGTTGTCATTGTTATACAGATGCTATCACGGAATATGTTCGAGTGAGCTCTCCCAGATAATAACACCAAAGGCTGTCCGAACGAGGAACACTAAAGAGGCTCTAATTACCAGGTCGAGGTCCCTACTCCCCGAACCAGTCTCCCCCAGCATTCCTTCTTTTAGAAAACTCCGACGCTGAGGAATGAGATTCCAGGGAATTTGTTTTCCGACGGCTACAACCTACAGCCTTTCAAATCTAACGTGCACCGATACTTATCCTCTCGCAGCGCTTCTACAGCACAATAGGCTATCAGCTTTTTTGGAGACAGACCATAAAAAATTGATTACACTCTTGAATACATAAAAAAGTTCGAATTACGCCATTTTCTATAGTGACCCTATAAACAAAATCAAGTTCGGGCTGCATCTCGGAAAATTGATATTTATAAGACAAAAGTTAAGTGCAGCTAAACTTAGATAAAATATTTAATGTTGATCAGACAAGAACTTTTGGAGAGATTGAACTGGTTCCATACACCAATTTTACCATCTACTAGGCAATATTTTGAAACAAACGATTACACGAAATGAACCTTTTGTTCATGCCTCAATTTCGAAGTCACTTTGTAGCTGCAATCTAGTTGCCATTGCTCGCTGGATACATCGACCAGCGGCTGATGCCGGACGGGGTCGTGTAGCATCCATCAGATGAGCGGTGCGCCTATTTGTAAATCATTTATCAGCGTAGGTCACGTAGGGACCCATGAACGTTCCCTTGTTTGACTCGGCGAACCGTGAAGCACTGAACTCGTTTTCGCCGTACGTTTAGCTTGAAATTGGGACGATACACAGAAGATTAGCAGTGGTATAGATACCGGTAGATAAAAGGGACATCATCATCATTATCATTATCACGGTCACAATGTCTTAACAGACATGTTGTGAACTCGTAAAATGCATTAAGTCGGAGCTAGAGTATTGCCGACACGAATATTATCAATAGTTTTGAGAACTGTAGCTCGCCAACGTTCGCGATTTACTGTCAGTTCAATGGCGCTCTTGATACGCATAAACAGCAAGCGTTTCGTCGTATGCACCAAGCGTGAAGGGGAATGGCCACGGCGCCGCCCACTCGGGGCATGACCCTGAAATACAAGTTTCTCCATATTATCGCTTTCGTGAATATGTCCAAAGGATTGTAAGCATTCTCATCGTCACAATGGAGGATAGTCTCTTTGGATCACCGAGCTTATCCAGTACGGAAACGTGACTTCGATGGGTAGTATAAGGAACTCTCAGCATTCTCCTCCACGTCCACATGTCAAAAGCATCTATGCGAGCTCGACATGACTTTTTAACACTTAAAGTTTCCGAGGCATACAAAAATATTTAGAACACAAGAGACTGAACCAGAGACATTTTGGTAGCTTTAGTGATGTTATGGTCATGCCATATTTTAGTAAGCTTTGTCATGGCCACACCTGCCTGTTGAATGCACCGTAGAATCTCATTTTCACAGCTACCCGAATTGTCCATCAAAGAACCGAGGTATACAAAACTTTGAACTAATTCACAACAACCTACTGACTATTTCTCGATAATTATCGTGCTCTCTGTCTACGATCATTACCTTGGTCTTGTTGTAGTTAATACTAAAACCGTATGCTGCACTCTGTTGTTCTAAATGTTTAATAGAGCTACTAGTTCTTCCTGAGAATCAGCAATAAGGATTGTATCGCCAGCAAATCTTAAGTTGAATATATTGCTTCCGCCAATAGTTATACCACCGTTCCAGTTGTCCAGTACCTGTCTCATCACAGATTCAGAGTATCAATGTTAAATAACATCGGATATAATTCACATCCCATACGCACTCCTTTTCTGGTTGCTGTTTGACCAGACAGGTTACCATCAATTCTTACACGAGCCGAGCTAGATTTGCAGCATGAGAGATACTAAGAAGGACATATCCTCCCTTTAAATAAAAAATAAAGCATACAAATGATTGGGACCACTATCTCTGAAAGTAGGTTGTATCAGCTGATTGTTTAGAACAGCTGCAAATGACGTTAGGATTGCCACGATGACATCTAACCTCCGCTAGGAGATGAAACTTGAAGAAGCATCTGATTATATTCACAAATATGGCAGACGATATTAAAAATAAGCTCTGAAAACGGGTGAACCGTTACACTGCCCATATCCATACTTGCGTTTATCCGAACGTCAATCAAATGTGCAGTGAGTGGGAATAACCAGCGGGAAGCGGGCTTGCCAAGCGGGACTGAAACTTTAATAACCCGCGGCATAGTGGCCGCTATCCTCTGGGAAGTTTCTCTCTTGATGTTTGTGTTAGCGGCTAAACAATAAGGTTATGTTTGTATTGTAGAGTACTGAGGTGGGCGTTTACGAGTCGTTAAATTGCATCGCTCAAGCCCAGCAAAGTAAGAAAATATTATTAGACTTTATATCTCAGCAGCCCCGGAAGCGCATCTGAAAGGTTAATTTGCAGAGTGAGGGAAAAGCAAATCTGGCGCAGTGTTTTTAAGTCGTTTTGGATAAAGGATGCTCCGGAGGTTAGCTAACCATTATGATGTATAAATGGCTGTTTCGAGACGATACTTTAACCTTTAAATCCTCTATAAGACAAGACTTCCTTAGCAATGATATTCATTGCATGGAACTAGTTTGCTAGGTATTTTTTCAACAGTACTTTTATACCCTTTTTAAAACAGTTATATGTATACAGGGTGGGCCAATAGTGCGTTGACGGAAGATTGTGGGCTTACTTAAAAATATTTCAAAAATCTGTCACTTGATGATGATAGGGACCCTTGAGGGCTATAACGTAAAAATATTTTCACTCAAATTTTGACGTTCATAAAGGGTGATTCATATCAAACTTACATTTTTTTGAATGAAACCCCCTATATATTATTGCATATTTGGATTCCTTGGTCAATTCTAGTGTGACTTTATGTATCATACATGGAACTTTAAACGAACCGTTTAGGCGCAAATCACCATTTTCGGTATAAGTAGGTATCAGAAAAAAATTGAATATCGCAGCGATAATAAAACTTAGAAGGCCGTGGCTTTGCGGTATGACTAAGCATGAAATTCGCCATCTTGAGTCAGACGGCTGAGTTTGAATTATTTTTGTACTTGGAGAAATCAGTAGATTAATTAAGGAATCTTCAATCACAGATAACTTGATTGTTTCAAATGGAAATGCCTATTTTGGTTTAAAGAATCAAATGTAATATTTGATTACCTTTCTAACGATATAGCATTCTCCATATCAATCTTTTTTAGTTTTCATTTTATTTCAAATTTTCAGTCAAATCGGTGTTTTCCGATTTTCTTGTGTGCAAGCAACCTAGCAGGCCATGAAAAATAAACAAAGGCCCGTTAATATGGAAGAAACCAACTAACCTAGTAGAAAGATGCAAACTAAATAGAGTAACGAGGCAAGATTATGAAAATTCCTTACAACATATTAGCTCTTACCAGAAACAAGAGCGGTAACGAGAACGCTCATTTTTCACAGCCTACTAGCTATTAGCCAATTTCCAAAGTCAGTAAGAAAATATTTAATCAAAGGAAAACTACTAGTGATTGTTGCTGGCAGTAGAACATCTATGTCTTCTGAATAAATTTTCACATTTAATGTTATCAAAAAGTAGCCATTTCCGTAAGTCAAAAGTAATGATACCTCTGACCTGCACCCTTCAATTTCTTCAGTAGGTACTTCTACTTATTAGCAAAATCGCGGAAAATGAAACTTTAAATGCAGTCTGTTTGAATTGTAAAGCATAATTTAGTTTGTAGAAAACTACATGAAATAAACACAATTACAACATAGCGTAATTAAAAAATTCTAGCAATTATTTCAGTAGATGTTCAGAATGCTCCAGTTAGAGATATCTTCACCTTTGACTTAACTAAACGGAAATGACCAATTTTTTTATCCCTAAATGTGAAATGTCATTCTAAATATGTTAGACTGTAAGGAAAAATCGCTGCTAGTTTTCCTTTTGTTTCAAAATCTTTAATCGTTTTGGAAATTGTCAAGCTCCAATAGCTAGTTGCCGCTGTTGTATCCGGTTAGAGCTGATGTGTTGTAAGGAATTTTCATGATCTTGCCTCGCTACTCTAGTTCATTTGCATTTGTATACTAAGTTAGTTGGTTTCTTCCATATTAACGGGATTTTGTTTATTTTTCATGGCCTGCTGGGTCGCTTTCACGCAGGAAAATCGAAAAACACCTATTTGACTGAAAATTTGAAATAAAATGAGAACCAAAAAAGATTAATATCTAGAATGCTATATCGTTAGAAAGGTAACAAAATTTTACTTTTGATTCCCATTTGAAAAAATCAAGTTATCTGTGACTGAAGATTCCTTAATTAATCTACTGATTTCTCCAAGTACAAAAATAATTCAAA
Source organism: Callosobruchus maculatus (assembly GCA_951848785.1). Taxonomy (NCBI): domain Eukaryota; kingdom Metazoa; phylum Arthropoda; class Insecta; order Coleoptera; family Chrysomelidae; genus Callosobruchus; species Callosobruchus maculatus. The sequence goes on along the minus strand of CATOUR010000090.1, from coordinate 4,854,281 downwards.
CTCAACCGTCTGACTTAAGATGTCGAATTTCATGCTTAGTCGTACCGCAAAGCCACGGCCTTCTAAGTTTGATAATTGCTGCGATATTCAATTTTTTTCTAATACCTACTTATACCAAAAATGGTGATTTGCGCCTAAACGGTTCGTTTAAAGTTCCATACATGATACATAAAGTCACACTAGAATTGACCAAGAAATCCAAATATGTAATAATATATAGGGGGTTCCATTCAAAAAAATGTAAGTTTGATATGAATCACCCTGTATAAACGTCAAAATTTAAGTGAACATATTTTTACATTATAGCCCTCAAGGGTCCCTACCATAATCAAGTGACAGATTTTTGAAATATTTTTCAGTAAGACCACAATCTTCCGTCCACGCACTATTGGCCCACCCTGTATATCAGTATATAACGAGACTGGTGTCTACAGTTTAAAAAGTGCTTAAATGACTTTCGTCCTATTGAAAATGATGACCGCTAGCATGAGACGTCTTATGTATCATCAAAGATTGTGACTAAGATACCTCATAATCCATCCCACTAACATGCTTGTAACATTAGAGGTTGTTTTTGCGCCGCTTTCACTCCTTCAGATTTAGATTTGGATTAAGTCTTACGAGCAAGTTCTATTTTATGGCTTTGTAATGAATGCTTCAGTGCAATTTCTTTGATGCAATGACTTATATTAAACAATCGCTTATCGGAGTGGGAAACAAAATCAGAAGCATACTAAATATTGGTCTCAACTTTCTTTCTACAGTATTTGTTCATAAATGCCAGTGCTCTCCCGAAGGATAGTTCATTTAAAACAGAATATCTGACAGATAAGAATCTTCCTCGTTATTTCTCCAACTAATTTCTCTGGTGTCACCTCGGAGGCCAATTTGAAAAACGAAGCTGTGTATAAATCTGCTGAGAGCTTTGACAGAAGAGCAATTTCTCACAGACAACAACAGCTGCAGCCTTAATGGGAAACTCGATAAATTTCCGTTGAATCTGGAGAAACTCAATAAGCCTTTAATACGCTAAGAAATGCGATATGAAACTAAAATAAATGAGAGAAGGAGGTCTCATTATGAGGGCGACTGCTGTGGCATCTCTGGTAGTTATTGTATAGGTGGAGAAGTGTATAGATCCATTTCATGATACTAAGGCTTGTACTTTTCTTGTCAGACATAATGTTACGATGTTTACACTCGTGCACACTGAATGCATGTCATATACATGACTATGATGAGTTTTATAAAAAAAAATAAAATTAAAGTATGCACATTGATATTATTAGTATATGTGTTAGGAGCAAACACCGATTTCGGCCAATGGACGGAAAATATGGTCAAAACGCGTTTTGGTTGCTACCGTTTTGCCAATGTCCAAATTATCGCTTTCCGGCTGTTCAATGTAGCCCAGAACGCGTTTTGGGTCAACTACGATTGCCAGAACACGTTCTATATTCTACTACGAATAAATAAATCTCAATTATTTGCCGTGTTGTGTTACAATATTTCCTCTGAGCTTAGAATCCATAACTAAGATGAATAAAAGCACTTGTAGATCTTAGGTCCGTGAAAAAAAAAACTGAAAGAGACATACCTCACAATCTCTTATGTCCAGCTCCCACATGAGCGGAATGAATAATGTCAAATGTTTCGTCTATCCTTCTTTCAATTAGCTTTTCGATATAGCCAATTTTTAAAATATCATACCTTTTCAATCGTTGTCTTTGTTTCGAAGATATTGTATCACCGTTACTTTTACAAGCTTTTGCCGCCTTTACCTTTGTGAGTGTTTGGTCGTATCTTTCTCTTGTACAAATATTATTACGATCATTGCTACCACTTATGACTTTTTGCAGTTCGTTATTAAAACATAACCTTAGGTCTTCCATGGCACTCTCTAGCTACTGTCTAACCCGCACAAAGACCAAAATAATACTAAATGAATGCACTAGCTCCAGAGGTATCGTTTACAAGTTGAGACACTCACAAAATCCACCACGCGTTATGGCAATCGCAGTAGAACAGGACGCGTTTTGGCAATCGCAGTTGAGCCAAAACACGTTCTGGGCTACATTAAACAGTCGGAAAGCGATAATTCGGACACTGGTAAAATGGTAGCAGCCAAAACGCGTTTTGGCCATATTTTTCGTCCATTGGACGAAATCGGTGTTTGCTCTTAACATTTATGCAGTAAATAAGACATCTTTCGACAAAGAGTAATTTACTTTGACACAGACAGTTTAGTTTAGTGTTTGTGCACAAAGGCCAACCGGAAAAAGGCCACTGCACAGCCCCTTTTTTCTTCAAAAACAAAGTGAGATATGAAGAAACATAAACAAACCAGAAGTTGTGTTTTATCTGCTAATCTAAGAAACAACATTTAGGTTTTTCAAGGTGAGGTGTACATTTTTTTCCAAATTTTGACACCCTGTATCTTGACACACGTTTATCTGAACTTTTATACTTGAATTTTGGGCAGAAATGCTCCTTTGGGAGTACGGTTCATCATCAGGTAACAGTAATAGACATTCGGTATAGAGTAATAAATGAAACAGACCATAGTCAATATATTTGAGCATCAACGATGAATTTAATATGATAGATACCATTCTATATTTTTCATCACCTGTATTTGATATACTGCCTCCACTCTTCTTATAGGTGGAAAAGAACTTGAAAACCCTATACCAGAAGCTCGCTACCATATCTTCCCATATTTATCAGTCCTCAGATTTTAAAACAGGTTCATTTGACGTACATGTAAAACTTGATATAGAACACGAAATAATTCGAAAAGCTAAGCTGTATAATTTAATAGCATCTACAACAATTTATTAATTAGCATTTATAGTAAGCTGGGTACCCATGAATTAACTGAATTCTAGATGCATTTGTGCTCCACTTGGAAATGGGCGAACCATTTCCAGAAATCTATCAACTTCATTGCTCGGTTTTCATTGGTGCGCTCATAGTATTGGAAACGAAATGGATCGAGTGCATTTGCATTTGTAGGCGGCTGTGAGATTAATTTAGAGCATTCTGATTGATGGATACAGGTCTATTCAACAAACGGAAAACTAATGCGTTGCTGTCACATTTACGCTATTCAAACGAACATGAACATGAAACATTATAATAGTATAACAAGTAAACTTAATAATAAATTAAATAGATGCCTGTATAGCTAAAAGTTATTTCCTTAATATGTCGACGTTTTGGCAGGTATTTCATGTTTTTCTCAGTACTTAATGATATGAAAAAAATATCATGGTATTGGAGGACGGAGATTGATACCAAAAGATATTGCGCAAATTTTGGATTCAAAATATTTGATCCTCACATCCTTCAGCATTAAAGATGGCGTAAGATAGACTTAGAAATAATGGTATATTGAGGAACAGTTCATTTATTTTGAAAATTACTATATTAAAGAGAATTTGCTTTACCTGAATTCCTATATCTTTGAAATATATGGGTAATGGCTTCTAGTGTACTTTATCTAGCCACCCCAGTAGGGCAACACTCTAAGCAGAACATTCCGCTTGGAAAATCTTTTTCTGAATACTTTGGAGTGGCTGTCAGGACACTCAGGTATAGTTGGTAATTAAAACGCAGATGAGTTTGCAAGAAAAAAGTCATCTGCTTCGTACATTTGTACAGAACCTGGCTTGGGGGTGCCTAAAAGAACAATTGGACATCAGGTCAGGGACTTCATCACAGTACTGATAGGGACAATTCTGTCAGGCAGCTTGTTGGAAAAAGCTATTTCTTCCACATTCATTATTCATAATTGTTCTGGCTTCATCTGGATCTTTTCCTATCCAACTTTGCTGATGATGGTAATGTTGTTGCTGTCTTCCCCAATTTGCCCCAAGATCCTGTCGTCAGATTTTCTTACTATAGTAACTGGTCTCAATACGGATCCCTACAGAACTTCTGTATTTACCATTTTCCTCATACTTTCTTGGGGCACGGTTGCCAGATGATTTTTTCTTATTTCCCTAGATTTTATACCTCATTGGGTGACACAATAATAAGGAAAGATACTATATTTGCTCTAATTTACACCCCCAAAATTATAATTCGCTACTACTGCCCAGTTCCAATATATTGCTTGTCTTAATCGTCGTGGGACACCCTGTATGTAATATGGGGTATAAATTAATTATTAGTCACTCAGTATACACAATTCTTTATTTTTTGTTTTCGGTGGTACTTTCTATCATTGAGAATTGAACCTGTGTGTTAGTTTTATTTCTCATTTTTGCCAAAGTCTGTTGATTTTCTTCTGAGGAGGATGGTGACGAGTGACGACATCGAATTATGGTAATCTTTAGATATAGATGCTTTAGAGGAGCTAATTTTTGAACGTTCTAAGAAATTTTTTAGCTCAAACAAGTAACTTTAATTAGATATATAAAAAATCAATTAACAGAAAAGTGGTTTTTCAGGGTATTATACTTAGGTACTGTTCTATTTTTCAATTTAAAATCCAGAACACTACCTTATGTTGAAAAAAATAAGTCCTATCAGAAATGGCACTAGTAGGTCGTCTAGTACGTACACTTTTAAAGATCTAACACTTATTATGTTAAAAAGACAAAATATTATTTACCAGTTTTTTTATTTAATGATTAGCTTAGTCATTTTCTGTCCTTCATTGAATATATCAGTATTTCCCTATTTTTCATATTAAAAAGATAAAAATTCCCTTTTTCCCTATTGTGCCGTAAATTTCCCCAGATCTAGGGAAATTTCCCTAGGTCTGGCAATCCTGTCTTGGGGTTATTGTAGTGATTCATCAGGTCAAGTAGCTTGATGTTTTTAGAACTTACTTGACTTGAAAGCTAAGTATTTTAGAAACTCACTACTTGACTTGATTTTTAATTGTTGCTATTTGACTTGATATCAAGTAGTGCCAAGCTACCTAATATTATTTGAATACATGCTACCGCATCACGCACCCTGCAAAAACATGGCCATTTAATGGTGGTGCGTGATTATATTCAAGACTGAGATGTAAACAGTAATGAGTGATTTTCTGAAATGGATTTAGAGCCGTTTCATAGCAGTGGGTCAGAATACGTGCATAGAGAAAAGTCATGAAAGTTCATTGTACAAAATTAGTACCAGACCAGGAACCGATTAAAATAAAAGAGATAGGAATGAGAAACAGAAAAGGATTATAGACTACTCCATGGTCAAGGAAGACTCACATAGTAGAGTAACAAAAAACAGTATGCACCTTATGTTACAATATCTAACTCTAACCATTGAGAAGGAGGAAATGGCTTGGCGTTATGAAATTGACAACTACTTATCTTATCCATGAGCTGACAGTCCTGAAAATACTTTAGAGTAGTGGACCAGACGCAAAAACGTTTCTCCAAAGATAGCCAGACCAGATATTTTTAGCCACATCAGTCTCTTCAGCTCCTGTTGAGAGATAGTTTTCCAGAGCAGCTCTTAGTGTTACAAAAACCCGAAAACGATTAAGCAGCAATGCTGTTTGAACTTTATGTGTCTCAGATCCTGAATGACAAATTATAATATCAATAATAAGGGCGCATTTTGAATTATCTAGCTTTACAAATGAAGACATAATAACTTTTAAGGATCATAATCCATGTCTCATGTCTCAAAAAATAGTGTCATAGTTTATTTTTATTTTATACTGTCATATAACTCCTCAAAACCTGAAAACTGTGTCAAGTAGTGAAACCCTATATATATTCCGATAAGCGAATAGCCTTCAACTAAAACAAGAAATGGAAAGCCAAAGCCTACATTGACCTTATCTCTAAGCTAGTACGAGTGTGTCTATTAGTCTTCGTAAGCCTTGAGGCGGGTTCTCATGATTCAGTTTCGCTGATTCAGTTTGACTGATTCACTGAAACTGAACATATAATGAACGTGAGAACACCTTTTCATTAAAACTGATCAGTGGGTTTGTACTTTCAGTCAAAGTGAAAGTCAGTCCAACTTTTCATTCATTTTGACTGAATCAGTATTGAAAAATGAATACAAACGTCAAACTGACGTGCGAGAATCTTTTCCGTCATCATGAGAGTCATCAGTTTTAGCACTTCAAGGTTATGAAAACGTGGTTTTAATGAATGCTGAATCAATTAAAATGATTCACTAAAACTGAACAGTGAGAACCCGCCTATAATTAAATTTAGTCTAAGATCCGAATATAAGACGACCTTCACCGAACTGGTTAATAGATGAAAAGCATTTTATATTAAATTTACCAAATAGAACAGAAAACAGAGCATAACGAGAGAAAGCAGGCAGATAACAGCGCTAAACAACAGAAAACCACTAAACACAGCGGAATACAACCGAAAATAACAGAAAACGGCTCTTAAAACAACAGAAATCAAGCAGACAACAACCGTAAACGGTAGAAAACGACCAAATACAACCGAATAGAGTCAAAAATAACTCAAAACGACAAAAATCAAGCAGATAACAGCGGGAAACAATAGTAAACGACTAAATACAGCCGAGTACAACAGAAAATAGCAGAAAACAGCTAAAAACACGAGAAAGCGAGCAGATAACAGCGCTGAACAACAAAAAACGACTAAACACAGCGGAATACAGCCGAAAGTAACGGAAAACAGCTCTCAAAACAACAGAAAGCAAGCAGATAACGGCTGTAGACGGTAGAAAACGACCGAATACAACTGAATAGAACAGAAAACAGAGCATAACATATTAAATTAAAAAACATATCGCGAGTGGGTTGGCTGAAAAATTTCAGTCCAGGATATGATTAATTAAAAATTGAAAAATGAATTTTTTTAAACATTTCACTGGTCCGGTTAATAGACAAATCACATACTAATCGAAAGTATGAAGCCCATAGAATATGCAAACGTTAGGTTGGCTACGTTTTCCCCGTTCCAACTATAGGCACTCTCTTTCATTCAATGGCCGAGCTACACGCAGCTGCTATGCTGCGTCCTTTGTTAATACACGGGATAGTTCGCTCGGACCTCTCTGGTGCACGTATTCACTCGCAGCAATATTTTGATCTTTAAAATTCGACAACCGGAATTCCAGACTGATTTATTGCAGACAACCCTATATCGACCTGTTTGCAATAAAATTATCTTTATTTCGATATATTATTGATTTACCTGTTTACACCTTCCTACCCTATAGTTGGGACGGACGGGAAAACGTAGCCAACCTAACGTTTGCATATTCTATGGGCTTCATACTTTCGATTGGTATGTGATTTGTCTATTAACCAAACCAGTGAAATGTTTAAAAAGAATTAATTTTTCAATATTTAATTAATCATATCCTGGACTGAAATTTTTCAGCCAACCCACTCGCGATATGTTTTTCAACATATTAAATTTAATACAAAATGCTTTTCATCCATTAACCAGTTCGGTGAAAGTCATCTTATATTCGGATCTTCTACTAATTGAATACATTTTGTGGTATCGGAGTGCCTCTGAGCCATTCTGATTCATTTCCCAGGCAACCTGAACAAGTAGAAAAAAAGCATCTCAGCTGCTTCCAGGTCAAGTGGCAAATTTATCCAGCCACGCTCCGGCAGAAATGGAAAAACAATACTCAAATTGAAATACGAAAGGAGGCAAAGAACGGGGGCGAAGAGGGACAGGGAGTGGGGGCCTCGCCTCTTGGTGCCAGATGGTGTAGTATTACTGTTTTGAATCCTAGTACAATACAATTAGACGAACCAGAGGCAGATATTCTGTTCTCAAATTTAGCGCTTAATTTTTTGTGAGCTTGAAAGACAGACTTTACATAACCTAGGGGTAACTGAGCTTAGCATCAAATTTTATTTGGGATCGGAAGAGCCACAGAGAAGAGGGGGAAGAACATACCTCATCGTGCGCTGTGAAGAATATCGTTCACGATGATGCCTGATACAAGTGGAGATATAGCAGAGGTATGAGAGAGGGAACAGGTTTTAACCAGTTTGTTGGAGATGGGGCCGAAGCTGGTACAACGTCAGAGGAGGGGGCAGATTCTCTCTCACACTTCCGGGCGTGGGAGTGCTTCCGCTTGGCAATCATGCCGTTTTCCTAAACCTTCTCTATAATGAAAAAACTACTACCTATATTACTATTACTAATACTAATAGTACTATTTAAAAAAACAAAGCCTTAACTGAATTTCCTTTGACAACAGGGGTGCCTCAAGGATTTGCTGTAGAGCAGTTACTCTGGAACACCTTGTATGATGGGGTACTAAACCGTCTTAAAGAAGGTGGCATACTCCGACGATATGACACTTGTTATCGTGGCAAATGAAGAGACAGAGAGACAGAGCTGATCCATAAAGCGAATGCATCCCTGTCAAGATTGACAGGTGGAGCAAGAGAGCTAACGTGGTCTTCTAATTAAAGGCAGTGAAAGTCCCAGCAAGCAAGTCCATAGTGTACTTGGAGTCACACTGGATAACGAGAGGTGTTACGAAGAACACCTTAAAAGAGTATCGGCACAGGCAGAGTATAAGGCGGCAATCCTTTAGTCCTATATGGAGCTTCTGTGTGGTGTAAGACCACGAAAAGGAAAAAGTATCAGAAGGTCATGACCCTGCAGAGAAAGTCTTCGCTGATCTACCATGGTCAAGCAGGCAATGCGATATGCCGCGCTGAACCTAAAATATTGACAGTAAGTAAGTGGCAAAGCATATGGAACGAGACCACTTATGTCGCACAGTGGAAGAAACGACTAATGCCGTTGATGAAAGAATGGAAGGAATGCAGTCACTGGCTGACGTCCTATTTCTTAATGCAGGCACTGTCTGGACATGGGCCTTTTCGAGTTTAAAGGATAGAATGGGTGATGGACGAAAGGTGCCCGCACTGCGAGGCGGAAGACACGGCCGAGTATGCCCTGTTTCTGTGTGATATATGGGGGTCATACAGAGAAGAGGCAAGTCAAAAACTGGAGGGTCAGCTGACCCCAAAGACTATGGTCCCGCTGATGCTTTTCAGCATAGTGACATGGAATATCATAGATGAAATGGTTAACAAAATATTCCCTGCAAAGGAGAAAAAGGAACACGAGTATAAGGCTAAATGAAGATCAGAAGATATTCCCAAATGTCATTATCAGTACCTCATATTACACTGCGAAGAAAATCGTTCACGATTATGCCAGCATCACAAGTAACAGAGAGGGAACGGGTTTTGGCCGGTCGGGCTGTGGTGGCATGTCGGACGGACGCGTTTGCGTCCATGGGACATGTGACCAGAGGACAGGTTGCATTTCCACCAGAGATCTGCGAGGATGTGTTCAGAGGAATGTGTTTTTAACGAACCAATAGAATCGCTTGGATTACCTCGCCTCGATCAGAACAGTTCTGGTAGAGACGGCTTAGCGGAGCAAAGTTTCTGTTTTGTCAAAGACTTACGCTTGGATTCACTGGGACGTTACACTCAGCATTCCTCAAATACAGCGATGTTTTATCCAATGGGAAGTGCAAAGTTAGTAACGAATTATATCGTATTGTTGACTCAACTACAAGATGTCATTGGATTCCAATGAATGATTCAATCGCAGCCTGTCGTTGAATCGAATCTGTGTTTGGTAATTGATTCTACTTTCTTTTCCTTGGACCAACACATTTTATTGCGAGGACAGCTGATCGATTCGTTTGGATGTTTAATGGTGTGATTTTGTGTGAAGTTATAAGGAGCATGATATAAGAATTAGACATAAGCCTGCACCAGTTGTTGCATTTTTACCTGAAATATAACTGTCTGACTAGTCTGAATACCCACAATCAAATGTGGGTGTTAGCTCTTCTAAGTCCCAATCTCTCAGTAGGTCATCCATTTAATATATAACTGGATACATTTATATCACACAATTGCGCAAAAAGCAAAAACACGAGATAACACAACACGGCTCACACCGAAACAACACGACAAAACACAACGAAACAACCTCGTCCATGTTGGCGGGTTGGCGCCGATAATAACACTAAGATGATCCTCCCGTTCTTTCTTTTTACGTTCATTGAATCGGGACATCAGTCTCGCCGAATACTGATTACAGTTCAGCGAACAACAAGGGCCATTGAATTCGATATATGATGTTGTTGTTACGAATACTACTTACCAATTTCTTTAACAGCATAGACAATGTTTTGAAATCATGGGTTATTGTTCGCGTAATAGTTACCTTTTGAAACAAAATTAATTTTTATCAGATGAATTATCACGAACTGCTGTTACAGTAATAATTTTTGTACATCGAATAGATTGTATGCTTTGATTAAATGAAACATAGGGTAAATTTCGAAAACAAAAGGATGTTTTGATTGCATTATATGTGAATACTGATATTAGAGGGACTATATATATTGTTAGAATGAATATAAAATTATTTTTAATTTATTGGCGTACCTGTGATTACTTCGAATATAAAGATTGAATTCTTTCAATGAAATGCATTTGAAACAACTGTAAATATATTTAAAGCGATGGAAAAGCATCGAAATACTAACAATTAATTGAAAACGCAACAGTATTTTTTTCTGTGTAGGCGAGCAAAGAGAAAACTCTAAAAAGAGCCCGTTACATATACTCCCAACGCTCATCTGCACACCGTTTCACAGCTCCGCTACACATCCTTGCAGCGCACATTTTCCTAGCACACCTCTGGTGGAAACGCAGCGTCAAACTGGTTTAACTTCGGGCGGTCAGACTCCCTCCCCCACTTACGAGTGTGCGAGTGCTTCTGTTCTCTCGATGAATCCGATTTTCCTAAACCCTTTATAATAAAAAAAACTACTGCTACTACTAAAAGCACCGAGCTATAGCCTCCGAACACAAATAAAAAATCCGATATTAAGTTTGAGCCAGTCGCTGTGCTCGCGAGGTAGATATGTATTTGCCTGCGCTTTCTCTCCGGAGTTGAACAGTAATTAAATGTGACATTCGGAACGGAATGGAGTTGGAGTTGGGAGTTTATACGCACTGCATAGCAAGTGGGATAAAAGGGCATTGTCCCTGTTCCGAGTTCTGCTAGGGATTCGTTCCCGGCTCAATCCGGGAAACGCCGAATTCGTTACGAGTTAATCAGAGAAATTTGCTTAAAATAATGTTTGCCGTGTGAGCTGCCAATTGTTTTGTGAAAATTTGGATTTGACGTTTACCTGTCGGTTGCGAGAGATCCAATTTTATTTATTTCCAGAAATATTGAAACTCCTTCGTTAAAATTTAATTTAACTTTGTTGCATTGTATTAATTATGATATAGTGAGGCGCATCTGTATAACATCTGTTTAGCACATGGGAAGTTCCGCAAAAATTTCGGTAACTATTACAAACACTAGCAACAGACTGCGCTGCTCGACGTTGGATTGACACTATAGTGCAGTCAAATCAAGCATCGTCGAGGACATCGTTAATTTAATGCTACACTATATTTACATTCAAATACAAAAGGAGGCTTATGGTCAAGAAACTAGTTTAGAAGAGAAAATCTTGGGGTTGGAATTTTGAAAAGAAACTCGGATCACTGTATAAACGAGACTCTCGTGTTAACTGCTAAGCTTTCGACAACGTTTATTGCCATCTCTAATGATAAGGTTTGCTCGCAAAAAATAGCAGTGTGCATTCTTTACATTCGGATACAAACTTCAGTTATATGCATTTTAAGGTAAATGTATTGGCATTTGAAATCTTAGGTTAGGTTAGGTCAGGTTGAAAGTGAGTGAGGAAGCACTGCCTGCTTCCACTGTGACTTAGTTGTGTCTATTGTGGCTCACACCTCTATAGAGTCCACTGTATAGTCCGCACCTCTTAGCGAAGGCGATCAACGTGAATGGTGAAACTTCTTTGAAGTCATGAGGCTCCAGTTGGGCAAATCCAAATGTCTGGAACCCAGCGCTCTCTAGTACTGGACAGGAGCAAAGAATATGCTCCGCTGTTTCGTCCTCCACATAGCAGAAGCGACAGTCTGAAGATTGTTCAAGACCCAATTTCCGCATGTGGTTCCTCAGACGACCATGTCCCGTCAGCAGACCAATCAGAATGCGAAGATCGTTCCTGTTACATTCCATGATCCATGGGGGGGGGGGGGGCTGACTCGAGGGGTATCTTATGAACGCCTTCGAGTGCAATAGCCCTGGTGTATCTCGCCAGTTCAGGAGTGCTTTCCTCTCTTCCCAGTTTGAGATGGTCTTTTTAGCGGTGCTTTTTACAATGCCCAATGTTCTATGAACACAGATTCAGTTCCTCCTCTTGCGAGCGCGTCGGCCAATACATTGATTTCCACTCCGCTGTGACCCGGAACCCAAAGCAAGGTTACCCTGTTCCCTGTTCCGAGTTTGTTGAGGAGGTGCATGCAGTTCCATACTAGTCTTGAATCAGCCCGATTGGAGCACAGTGCTTTCAGTGCAGCCTGGCTGTCTGAAAATATTTTGATAGATTTGTTTTTCAGGGGCCTTTTGATTAGTTCCCTAACTCCCAGTTCTATGGCAATCATTTCCGCTTGGGAGACTGTGGTATGCCTCCCAAGGGTTACTGAAATTTCAACTCTTGCATTGGTACCAACTACTCCCGCTCCTGCCCCCAGTTCAGACTTGGAGCCATCAGTAAATAGCGCAAGATCGGAGGGTGATATGAAGCCGTCCCTCCTCTTCCATTCATCCCTGCCTGGGAAAAGGACGCTATAGAATCTCTCTATGTGCACTTGGGAAACCATATAGTCCGAGACCATTCCGAGTATATTATAATGGGTGCTTTAACCCATGATACCCGTTGTGTCTGGTCCTAGTTCCGTTTTGTCCGGTCTGCCAGTTGATAGCAGTCTGCAGGTGACAACTTCTGCAACTCCTGGATCTGGATCTTAAGTCATTTACTCGTCAGTCACTTGTGAATGTATTTATTCGCAATTATATAACAGTTAGCTAGGAAAATGGCAGTTACAGTGCAAAGGCAAAGGTAAAGGATGGGTTGGAAAAAAAACTGGCGCGACCAAAATCTTGAGGTCCGAGCCTCTTTGAGTCTCGCGTTCCGGGGCTCTGACAAGACTATTGAGAAAGCGCACCCACACAGCTTTTAAGGCTACGTGGGATGACAATTCTGGCTGCTTAACTGTTAAGGAACTTCTTAGCTACCCTATTGAGGAGGTAGCTAAATACTATCTGTTCATGCCTATGAAAATGCGTGATTTTACTGGGCGCTGTCAGCTAAGGAAATATCTCTACAATATGAAGTTAAGTCATTTGGTTCACAAAAAAATCGGAAAAATGAAGGGGTCCGGCTGGATTCGAACCAAATGATTGGAATCATCTTCCTCTTGCGGAGTAAGCAAGCACCTTTCATTCCATGAAATTCTGGCCGACTGAGAAGTCGTACTTCAGTAAGAAAGAGAACTGTCGTGCAAATAGCGGTGGGAGATTCACACTCACCCAACTGCCGACCAGATCTCTCTGGATGACTGGAATACATGGTGCGCAGAGAGATGCGAGGGAGTGCTGGGTGTCCACGGAGTCGACACCATGTCGTCGGCGCTGTATATCGGCTGCATCACGGGGAACCATGGTGTAGTAGGTATCCCGTCAGCCTAGAATGCCGCAGACGCTGGTTCGAATCCAGCAGGTACCCTTCATTTCTCCGATTTTTCTGTGAACCAAATGATTGGAATCATCTCCTTCTTGCGGAGTAAGCAGGCACCTTTCATTCCATGAAGTTAAGAGATACACCACTGTGCATGGGATGTGGATAGGGAGACGAGACTGCCGAGAATCTGCTGAGCCATTGCCCAGCTGTATTATGCTAAGATCTATTCTAGAGAGATGCTGGCGTGGGACTTTGTATCTCATATTCATACATTCATACAGAAAGCGATAGCGATAGGAAAGATAAGACTTCGCTATCGCTTTGAAGGGCGGCTCTGTGTAACCAAATCGCTATAATCTCGACAATCGTGATGTTCGTTTTACGTCTTTGGGTAAAGTTATTTATATAGACAAATCCAAAAACATCGATTATTTCCTCATAAAACACGAAACTTCCGTCAAAACATTGGTCAAAACTGTCAAACCATCAAAATAACTTCCCTTTTCCAAGGCCAGGTATAGGGGAAACCCCAGTGAGCTGCATCATGACCATTCTCACTAAGTTGGGATGGCTGAACACTAAGTTCTGAGAGATCTTTAGGAGGATGTATAAGGGGCCCAATGGGGCCTAGGTACTGTAATCCTGCCAATGCAGAATACAGAAGGTCGTTATGCTATGACTTTTTAACTAACGCTGAGAATCGTACATCCTAGGATTGAGATTCTCACAGATTATTGCTGGCTGAGCAGAAATGTATCATTCATGAAAGTGGTAAAATACCCTATCTTCTTGAAATATTGGGAAGAAGACTAAACTTCGTTTCACATTCTGGGCGGAAAGGCTGCGTCTCGCAACCTTAGAGTTGAGTTACTTGGAAACAAAAGGTTCAAAGAGGAATCATTGCGCTCAGTAAATTGGTGAGGTGTACTGACCCGGTAGATTCAACAAAAAGTAGCTCTCAGGAGGCTATGAGGGTTTTACTGTAGGTTCTATGGGATGGCCCCTTATTACTACTATTCCTACTACTTGGTACAGTTGTGTTCAAAGTGAAAAGTTGAAAAATGCTTACAAGAGTTCACATCTTTTATAACAGTTACAATTAAAATGAGTAAATAAATATTATGATTTCTTCAACTAACCATGTCGTATGCTCGTATGTTCAATGCTTTATCGTACATACACCCTGTATGAATTGAATGAAAGAGGGAGAGAGACAGAACCGCCCCACCTTGATCAGAGGTCCTAAAATAAGTTCTCTCGCTTGACGGAGATGTCCAGAGATTCCTCTCCATCTGATAAAAAGCTGACTTTGCAACCACATCTCTGTCCTTCTAATGGTACCTACTGCCAGCCCCAAAGCTGGCTCAGGACCTACAAAGTTATCCCTCGACCCTCGCCTTGCGAGCGCGTCCGCCATTTCATTGCCACCAACTCCAGCATGACTCGGCACCGACATAATTGATACCTGATGTCTTGCCGAAATGTCCTGACCCTTCTACATTGCAGAACGAGCCTTAATGTAAACCTACAAGCACTTAATGCTTTTAATGCTGCCTGGCTGCCAGAGCAGATGGTGATTCGCCTGCTAGGCCCCCTGAATTTCGTGAGTACGGATGGCATAAACTGAAATTGCATATATCTGTGCTGGGAATACCGTGGTGCATCCCTCAAGAGAGAGGGAGATTACACCCTGTATAATAGAGCGTATATCGTAACGCTCAAAAAGCACATGAATATTTATACTCTAATTTTATGCAGTTTCCTCCACAAGTACTCAGTAAGTACAGAAACTACAAAGCGTATCGCCAATCGTGGTGTCATTGCGCTTTTGATATTGACGATACCGAAAACAAGGCTTTGAGTACCGTTAACAATACTCTGTACACCTTCAGACCACATGACTCCCCGCCCTTTTTCTTCATCCACAAAGGGCGCAGCTGACGGCTGGGCGCGTAATAGGCGCAAAGTAGATTTCCTGCAAGACAGAAGGGCGCTAAGCGATATTGTTCACTGCGGAACCCCTTGCCACCTTAGTGCAGTCAACTCAGGGTTTTATTACAGAAAACACGTTTTTGCCTGCAAGTCCCTGCAGTATTGGAAATATCTTCAATTTTGAATTTTTGACAAAGCTTTTCTATTGGATGTTGTTTAGCAAAAGTTTTCTATTGGGTATTGAGAGCTATGTTGATAAGTATCATCCAATCGTATTTTATCAAAATTGGAAACAAAACGTCAAAGCTGGATGACACTTTTGTCAAAAATATTTTAGAATGCATGGATTAAAATGATAGCAGAAAATCACAACAAAGCGATTGATTGGCAAATTAATGCCAAATTTTTAGTGCTTACCTTATAATTATTGTATAATAAGTAACTGCAACCTGCGATAGTTCGTGACAGAGTCATAAAGGTAGTTAGTATCTATCACAGCCACCTTAATTAATAATTAATAATCCCACCTCAGTCAGTCAGATTAATTATAGAAAAATATATACTCTTATGACCTTCTTATAGAAATATCCACAGAGGATGTAAATGTGCAGCAGCATTCAGTAAGGCATGCATATGAATAAAAATCCCCCCTGCTAGTTCCCTCCTTGCTCTGAAAAGTATATAAAGTGCCTGATTCACTTTCTGACTATACGACAGGTTTCTAGTTTACAAAACATAAGGTTATACTTTTGCCAGCCCGCGAGAATGCCGTTATGAGGGATAGGCAACCAGTAATGCACACTTGGGAAACAGATTGGCCAATAGTTAAATCGTGTGTTTAACTTTGTGAAATGCAACAAAATGTTATTTTTACCACTTTTTACTATAATACAAATGTGTATTGCAGGTATTTATAATTAATAACAATAGTAGATTATTGTTCTATCAAAATAATGCAGTGATTTGAATTTTTTTTCATCATTATCATTTGATAGGCCAACAGTCCAGTGATCAAATGTACTGCTTTTGTGGAATCTGATTGGTTGAGATTAGCAATTGCTAAACTCTTTGTTGAACAAGAAAATGAAATTTTTCACCCAATTGGGATGGAAAATCAGAGTTGAAAAGATACTAGATGGTTCATGATGGTCGACTGTATATAAAGAATATCATTTTTCACCTTTTGGATGTGAACTTTGAGAGAAATCAACAAATTTTCAGAGAACTTTGACAGCTACATATTGTTGAATGGGTTGCTCGGATTGGATCAAGGCCTTTGTTGAAGTGTCTGTGTTAATTGAATCGGGTCTCAGTCTATCCGTCTGTCTCAGCGTAACCTCAGTAACTACTACACAAATTTCATGAAATTTGGGATACTGGGTAACGTGCTGTGTGGCAACGGCTGTCACCAAAAATTTGTCTCCAAATCTTGGCTTGACAACTCTGACGGTTTGTGTCTAATGGCGTTAAATCAGGAGATTTGGCAGGCCATTCTATCCTCTTCAGACTCAGCGTCCTCTTAAATGGACATTATGGTTGTCGATTCTACGTTTATTATGTCTTTTTAGGGGTAAAACGGCATTGTGCATTTAAATGGAACTATAATTAACAGTGACAGGTATTAATTATAGTTCCATTTAAATGGACAATGCCGTTTTACTCCAAAAAAGACAGAAGAAACTTAAAATTGACGAAACGGACGCGAGGTTTGAAGAGGCTATATGCCTTCTTCGTCTTATCCACTTATCTAGAAACGCGGCGTCTAGCCATTGCCGAACCGGAAGAACATAGTGACTAGAAGCACCGTCTTGCTCGAAACAGATTTGAGCTTCATAAAGTGTAGGGTTTCCATCCTCTTCGATTTTGTTTTTAATAGCTTCAGGGATACGCGGATTGCTGGTATTTTCCAATATATCCAAATAAATGTCTCCATTAATAAACAATGAATCAACCACTTTGTTCCGCAAAATACCTGCCCATACATTAATTTTTGGGGGTACTAGACCAGTGCCGAAGCCTTCAAAAACAATAAAAAATGAAAAAAAATTACAGTAGGATGAAACCCATTAGAAATGGAGGGGAATATGATAAGAATAAAAGGAAAAATAAATAACGGTCGATTCGAGATCGGGAAGTGGTGGGGGGTGAGTTTTTAAGGGTAGAAAATGGTTTATCTTGATTTCTGGCAAAACTACAAGTCCTATGGGAAAAAGTTGAATGGCAAAGATGTAGGTAATAAAAAGATATACAACTTTTGTATTCTTAATTTTTTCACATAACCTTAAAATTTTGGTGAAAAATTCAAAAAACCAAGTTTTTGATCTTTTGTTTTTATCTTTTTCAAAAAAAATTATTTTTTACGAAATTTGGTGAAAACTTACCTTATTATGTCCCAAATACACTGTAATTTATTTGATTTAAAACATTTATTTTTTCGCCTTATTTGACCTTAAGATCAAAAATGCATCCCAATTTTCAATCGAAAATTCTCGCGTCAAACTATCAGGTTTTTTCAAAAAGTTTGCCAGCCTTTCGTTCGTTGAAATCTCTATTTTCTGACGGTGTAAAAAAATATACATTACTATGGAAAATCTTCTCAGAAAATGCAAAAAACTGAAAAAAAAACTCTAATTCGAAAATTTTTTTTACTCACTATACAATTTTGTGCTATTCATTAAAACTTACACTTATTTACTCAAAAAACGTGAGGTTTCATGTTACATTGATAAGCGAAAAAATTGCAAATTGGAATATCCTACTATAATTAACAAACAAATAAGTTAATATTTAATAAGACATCTACAATATTTTGAAAAAGTTGTAGAATCTTCTTTAAATAATATTTGTAGATGCCTATTTATTGCT
Organism: Callosobruchus maculatus; assembly: GCA_951848785.1. NCBI lineage: Eukaryota > Metazoa > Arthropoda > Insecta > Coleoptera > Chrysomelidae > Callosobruchus > Callosobruchus maculatus. The sequence goes on along the minus strand of CATOUR010000090.1, from coordinate 4,835,912 downwards.
GTTGTAAGATAATTTATATACCTGAGTGACATACGGTAAATGTTAGCCCATTGTAAGGTATTTCATGGAGAAGTGGGGACGGACTTAGCAGGGTCTGGGCCTTACTACATACCTGCTATTTCGTAGCAGCTGTAAAACCATTAGTCAGTGGTCATGGGTAACGCAGGCAAATTAAATATGCTGATACTATAACGCTGGCGCACTTCCTTGTATCAACGCAATGCGTTAACTCAAATGCGCTATGATACACGATACAGTTGAGAGCCAGAAGTAGATCCTTTACAAATATTCACTTACTCCGCACAGCCGATGCGGCGCAACGCGCAACTAATGCGTCATGTACCACGTTTTGTGCGGTTTGAGTTAATTGAGGTTACGTACGTTGACAAATGACAAGATTAACGTTTTCAAAAAAAAAAATATAATGAATAACGTAATCAGAATTAAGTATCTAAATTCAATAGTACGATTTACATGTATATTTATATTTTTTGAAAATTTCTATGACATGAATATAATTCGAATTTAATTAATAAACCTTTCAACTAAAAAAATTGCAGCAATCATATTTTTTTGATGAAATTGTACATAGTGAGTAAAAAAAACTACGAATTTGAGTTTTTTCAGTTTTTTGCATTTTCTGAGATTTTCCATAGAAATGTATATTTTTTTTACACCATCAGAAAATAGAGATTTCAGTGAATAAAAAGCTCCCAAACTATTTGAAAAAAGCTGATGCTTTGATGCGAGAATTTTCGATTGAAAATTGGGGTGCATTTTTGATATTAAGTTAAAACAAGGCGAAAAAATGAATATTTTAAAACAAATAAATTGCAGTGTATCTGGGACATAGTAAGGTAAGTTTTCACCAAATTTCGTAGAAAATTTTTTTTGTTTGAAAAAGAAAAATAAAAAACCAAAAACTTGTTTTTTGAATTTTTTACCAAAATTTTGAGGTTATGTGAAAGAATTGTAAATACAAAAGTTGTAGACCTTTTTATTACCTACAACTTTGCCATTTAACTTTTTTCCATAGGACTTGTAGTTTTGCCAGAAATCAAGATAAACCATTTTCTACCCTTAAAAACTCACCCCCTCCCACATCCCGATCTCGAATCGACCGTAATTTATTTTTCCTTTCATCCTTTTCATATTCCCCTCTTTTTCTAATGGGTTTGAGCTTACTGTAATTTTTTTTGGTTTCAAAAATTATCGACCATGGTCTATACTGGGTGCGCCCTTCTACAAAAGCATGAGGACTTTTATTGCTCCAATATGTGCTTATTAACAAATCCAGATAGATAACATATGCATCAGTGAAGCAGATAATTTTCTCCTTCGTGACGATTTATTGCAGCTTGTGCACTGCCCAGTGGATTATTATCAAACTTTTTTTAACAAGAAGGCGCAACCCTGGCTCCGACACACCGAGCTGCTGTTACATTACCCAGTGACTACTCCTCACACCGTGAGGTAAGCAATCACTGGGTCCGCAAATCGTGCGCTCTAAGTAGACGAAGGGATCTAAAGATAACTGCCTTCTGCATTCTCGCGGCTAAGATGTACTTCGCCGCACGGCATACCGGCATTGCGCGCAGTGGAGAGAGCAGCGCATTTCAAATTCCATATTTAGTCCACACATCAAGATACAAAAAGAAGGGTGTTGTGTGTTTGTAATTTTACACGTAGATGTTGGAAGACACCATAATAGCATAGTAATTTTTTTTTAATTGTGACGATTACTGTAGCTAGCATTTGAAAGTCGTTGCACTCAATGCAGTTGCTGTTTTTTACATTGGCAAACCTCACCGTTGTGAGTATACTTAGAAAATTCGTTATAATATTTTGAAACTTAATTTTCTTTTTCTTTTCTTTGAACTACGTAGAAAGCCCTGAAGATGGCAACAAGCATTGCCAAAAGCTTGGCAGTTAACACCAGAGTGTCCTAGTCATTTTTCAAAATTTTGGCCACAACCCTAAGATTTTCTCATCTAGGTTAAGCTGATGAATTTGTGGTTCTTGGGTTTTTAGGCCGGCGTCATTTAGCGTTAAAGCTTGACGTTTCGCCACCACGAGTGGATGGCATCTTCAGAAGCTATTTCACTTCGGCGACTTCCAAAATACTGACGGCTGGTGGATCTGCACCTGTATTTATACCTGCTAATGGTGACGTGGTCCAACCAGGTAGCGTCGGTAGCCCCGCCCCTTCGCGATATGGTAGTGTTTCCAGATCCTTTAGGATGGGTACCCATGTCCGGTTGACTTTCTGTGTTTCTTATCAGTATTTTGGAAGTCGCCGAAGTGAAATAGCTTCTGAAGATGCCATCCACTCGTGGTGGCGAAACGTCAAGCTTTAACGCTAAACGACGCCGGCCTAAAAACCCAAGAACCACAGCTTTATTGGACGATGGCCGCGAAAGCCTTACATAGTATACTAGATTAAGCTTTTCGGCCATAAGCTCCCTTGGTATTAAAGAATTTTCTAACTTTCTCGAAAACGAATCGATCAATTTAAAAAAAAATCAAACGTCAAAATAAAGGACTTCGACTTATCTTTAAAACATTACTTGATAACTCTTGTCATTTACATTTTTTAAGGAGATGACCCTGAAGTGGTCACAAGGGGGTAAAATGGTTTTTGATAAAAAAGTTTTTATCCTTGATAAACCCTTTGAGGCGCCTCGTCATTTTTTCGTTTAATTAGTGGTATGCCATAAATCCGTGCTGGGAAGTTTTCAAATGAATATCCTGTATACGTATATGTAACTTGAACATTTTTCACCCGACTATAAGGCGCTAAAGAGCTAACGATCCCCATTCCTTTTCGTTGGCTCAGCTCGTCATTACCCCTGTGATCCTCAAGGACCATCCCTCCAACCCTCTCCTCGAGCTCGACCCTAAAAGCCCTTGAAGTAACGGCGGTGGTATGGTACGCAACATTATGAAAGGTTAAGGACGACATTAAGTCTCTCTCTGTGGTCGAGCTTTAGGAATTAGAGGTTGCGCTTCGGAATTCCTCGCTTTGAACAACAGTGCATGCTTTGAATAGAATAGATTTTGAGATACATTATGGAATCATGCTGTACAGCAATCTATACTTCAATTTCAAACGTAAATTCAGGCTATTTGACATCACGTCGCAAATAGTTCGACATTATAGAATATTGTGTTAAAAATATGAACAATCAATTTGATTCACTTTAGAAATTCAAAGCGATGAATATGTTTTTCCTCTTCTGGATAATTAAGCCATAAGAAATAGGGGATGCATTGTGTAAGATTTTCGCGTCCATGATCCGATGAACTGTTGGTTCTTGGGCTGTGCGGCCGGCATCGATGCGCCCCTCCGCATTGACTTCGGCGCGCTTCGCTGCTTAACGTTTCGTCAATACGAGTGGTTGCCTCGTGAGGCCTACGTTTTTCAGAACGACACTTGAATTGTCTCAGTCAGTAAAGTATCTAGGAGTCATACTGGATCACAAGCTGACTTGGAGGCAGCACGTGGATTATAAGGTAAGCAAGGCTCGAAACTCATTATGGGCCTGCAGAAGAGTTGTCGGTAGTAGCTGGGGCCTGAGCCCAAAAGTGGTGCACTGGCTCTATACTACAATAGTCAGACCGTCATTAATATATGGCTCCATAGTGTGGTGGACCTGTATAAAGACGGAGGCAATAGGAGCCAAACTTAATAAGGTTCAACGTTTGGCATGTCTTAGTATAACCAGTGCAGTGCGCACAACACCTTTGAGTGCCATTGAAACACTATTGAATCTTCCTCCTTTGGATCTGGTAATTCAAGGGAAAGCTAGAAAAACTGGGTTCCGTCTCTGGAGTCAGGGTAGCTGGACTTTTATGAATCCAGGCAAAGGACATTCGACGATTCTAGCAGAGTTGCAGGAGGATAGTACTACTGTTGGCGAGGAGCGAGAGTCTAGGGAAAGACAGCTCATCGAAGGAGGAGGACAGGTCTGGTACACAGACGGTTCACTCGCTAGAGAGGGCTCGGGCTCGGGAGTCTACGGACCCCATACAAGACTTTCATTCCCTCTTGAGGGGCACACCACAGTATTCCAGGCTGAGGTCTATGCGATACTTGCCTCTGTAAATCGTATTCGGGAAATTGACGGATCTAGGAGGCGGATTACTATCTGCTCTGACAGTCAGACAGCCATCAAAGCACTGAGTGCTTGGAAAATAACGTCGGGACTGGTCCTGGAGTGCAGGAGGGCTCTTGACGACATCTCAGCTAAACACAAGGTATCACTGATGTGGGTACCTGGGCACGCTGGGGTAAAGGGTAATGAAATGGCGGATCATCTGGCTAGGATGGGATCCGGAAACAGTTTTGTGGGTCCGGAACCAGCCTTAGGACTGTCTGCAAACTTGATTAGGAAAACAACTGGAGAGTGGATCCAGAATCAACACTCTCTGAGATGGAACAACATCTCTGGTCATCTCCGTCAGGCTTGGGAGCTATAAGCAGGGCCTGCAGAGAGAATAGGATGATTTTGTCTCTCTCTTGATAGGAGTAACTTGAGATTGCTAGTAGGCCGATTAACGGGTCACAACACCTAGGCGTCACTTGTTTGTGATGAGGGTGGTCAACGACCCAACGTGCACGTGGTGTGGTGAAGAGGAAGAATCCTCGGCACACATCTTGTGTCGCTGTGAAACCCTGGGTTATCACAGGCAGACTATTCTGGGCTCAAGAACCTTGGAACCAATAGAGATAAAACGGATAGGACCTAAGAATGTACTTGTCTTTGCCAAAAGGGCAGGTCTTAGGAACTAGCGCGGATAGAGGCGCAAAAGGGCCCATCGTGTGGCCTATGCACCAGCCACATTCCGTGCTGGATAGCCTCTGGTCCTTATTCATTCATACGAGTCGCTGGCATCCTGAGAAGTTGATGTTACTTGTTCGGCGTGTCCCGAGGAACATAGGCCGCGTCACAGGGTTGAGCGCTTATATACCCCGGATTAGGAATGGGTGCGGCTGTGCTGTGCATAGCCGATCCCTGTGGTTCTCTTGCGCTTCCTAGAATCTTTGTGTCTCTAAAGGCGGGTATCCATATTGTGTTGAGCTTGTATGCGTCTTCTCTGTTGTTGAACTTATTTTTGTGCTTATAAATACCGATAACTTTTGCTCGATTGCAGTTTACAATTCAGTCGCATTGGAAGTTTCAGTGGAGGTTATCTCGAAAACGGTTACCTCTAAGGACTCATAAAATTATACCTTTTTCACGTAAAACATTGAGGAAACGCATTTTTAGTAATCACATTGATGCACCAAACCAGAAAAAAGTGTTGATAATCTAAGGCCCGATTTTATCAACATTCGCAATTTAACAAAGACTTTGACCAATCAGAGCAGCCCTTTCAAGAACATGCATCTGTCAACGTACTCTGAAAATTATTGATTTCTCTTGAAGTTTACCTCAAAAAGCTCAAAAATGACATATTTTATATACAATCGAGCATTGTAAATCATCTAGCCTCTTTTCCAGTCTGATTTTCCACCCTAAATGGGTGAAAAATTGCATTTTCTTGTTTAATCAAAAGTTTAGCAATTGCTAATCTCAACCAATCAGATTCCAGATTCCATTTCCATTTGATCGCTGGTTTCATGCTGTATTAAATATGATATGATGACAAAAAATTCACTCATTGCATTATTTGGATAAAACAATTTACTATCGATACTAACTATAAATACATGCAATATATCTTTGTTTTATAGTAAAAAGGGGTAAACATAGCACATTGTTACATTTTAAAAGTTAAACAAACGATTTAACTGTTAGGCAACCTATTTTCCAAGCATACACGTGCATTACTGGTTGTTTATCCAGAACGTCATTATTTAGCTGCGTATAACCTGATATTTTATATTATAAATGCTGCATCTTTAGATCCTCTGTGAATATTTCTATAAGATGGTCTATAACAAACATGTATCCAGTAAATGAAAGATTGATTCTTCATAAAAGTATGTATATTTTTTTTGTATAATTCGTCTGACTGACGGAGGTGGGATTTGTAATATTATTAAACAAGGTAGTTGTACTTTTATGATTCTGTCACAAATTATCGCAGTTTGCAATTAGTAATTATAGAATAATTATAATGTAAACATGAAAAATGTGGCATTAATTTGCAAATTAATCGCTTTGTTCTAATATCATGCTATGATTTTGATCCATAAATTCTAAAATATTTTTGACAAAAGTGTCATCCAGCTTTGACGTTTTATTTTCAATATTGATAAAATACTATTGGATGATACTTATTAACATAGCCCTCAATACCCAATAGAAAGCTTTTGCTAAATAACATCCAATAGAAAAGCTTTGTCAAAGTCTTTGTTAAATATGCGTGTTGATAAAATCGGGCCTAAATGTGTTCAATGTGCCACGGGTGGCGCCATCTATTCATGATAGCAAAACTACGGTTGAATTTGGATTTCTTGCCTTAAAAAATTATTCGATACATAACTTTAGATCGTTCTGCCATTTTATTCCAAAATAGTTGAAAAAAAAACGAAAATAAAAGTAAAACTTTGACACCCTGTATCTTGAATATTAAGCATTTTAAGGCTTCATGTTTCTGTCTTAATGTTCATGAAAATGTGAGGTCTATCATCCACCATTTACGAAGCATTCACGAACTTCAACACCTCCTATTTAAAAAATTAGATATATTTGAAACGTGTTTTTTTATATATCTAATATTAATTCGTGCCAGAAAACCGATAATTCTTTCGATCATATTTTGCAAGTAATTGGAGTGCCTTGAAAATTTTAATAAAAAAATTTTAATCTCGAAAACGGTTACCCCTAGGGACATAAACAATGTATACCTTTTTTATATAACGCATATTGAGAAAACGGTTTCCTTTATATTCACGTTGATGCACAAAAACGGAAAACAGTTCTGTTAATTTAAAAGAGTTCGATGTGCCTTAGGTGGCGCCCTTTATTTATGTTAGCAAAACCGTGGCCGGATTTGGATTTTTCGCCTTAAAAAACCCTCCGATGCGTAATTTTATATCGTTGTGCCATTTTATTGCGGAATAATTAAGAAAACACCAAAATCAAAGTGAAACTTTGACACCCTATATCTTGAAAATTAAGTATACTAAGGTTCCAGGTTCCTATCATAATTCATAATAATGTGACGTCGTCCTGAATAAACCATGAATAAACATGTATCTTGAAGATTTTGGAATTCAAGATGCAGGGTGTCAAAGATTGGAAATAAAATTGTTTTTTTTATCAATGTCATAAACATTAATGAGCCGTTTCTTAACTTGTCACTGTTTTTCACTGCATTAAGAATCTAAGTCACCACTGAGTAGAAGATAATTATACTTTCCAGTGGCGTGTCGGGAGTCGGGGGGCAGTCCCACTAAAATATTAGCAAAAAGACGTACACCACTGACCTTGAAAAATTAAATGGTGTTTTTCAGTTTAAACAGATAACATTTTATTTTCTTTTAATGTCTCTTCGTATCTCACTCTGTTTTGGAACAAATAAATGAAAACCACTTCATTTCATAGCTCCACTTTTCCGACGTTGGTTTTTATTTTTTTCGTCCAAAACAAAGTGGGATACAAAGAAACATCAAAAGACAAAAAAGTTGGGTTTTCATCTGTTTCGTCTAAAAAACAATATTTAGTTTTTTTTTGAAGGTCATACATTCAATATTTTCCAAACTGTGACACCATGTATCTTGACGACCAGACCTTAGGACACATGCTTAAGTGAACTAAACTGAACTACTTAAATTTGGTTCAGAGATACGTCATCGAAGTTGCAACCTATCATTAATTAACGGTAGATAATAATGTCCAGAGAACAAACGTAAAATTGATTAAAGAAACAGGGGAATGCAAAGGTGAAGACGTCTTGATTCCACGCATCCGTATGATTACAAAAAACATGCCATTCGACTTTAAACGGTTGCAATTTTCAGTGCGGCTTACATTTACAATGGCGATAACTAAATCGCAAGGGCAGTCGTTAAATGCTTGTGGGACCAACCTTGATAATCCATGTTTTCCACATGCTCATGTAGCCAGTTCCGTGTTGAAAAAAATCATCATTACTTATTTACGCGCCCAAAAACAAAACAAAACATGTTGGATATCGAAAAGTATTTAAATACTATGCTTTTCAGATATTTATGATTCAATGCAGATTTAAGTTCAATTCTAATATTCATAGCTAAGACAGGACAGCGTTTGTCGCATCAGCTAGTATTTTTATATTTTCGAAGCATATACTGCTTATATACGCAGTAATCATCTTTGTATGTAATTATAATCTTAATTTTGAGTTGTGTGTAAGAAGAAGTAGGATTTTGGGCAGATGTGATAATTGACACGAGTTCAGTGAAATAGAAGAAGAAGAAGAAGAGAAAGAAGAGGTGTTATGGCCGTAGCTCAACTGTACTGATGAAAACTATAAAAAGGAATTCCCCTTTCCATAAATAACTTGACTTTGTTTTAAAAGTTATTTAACCGGTACTCTTAAAACCATTGAAAGGCACTGGAGTTAGCCGTAATCCAATCTATAAAAGCAGAAATACCGATGATTCATGACGTATTCAATATTTAAAGAAAATAGATAGCTAAACGCTGATATTTTAAAATATTCAAAACGCTTCTACCCTCTGTTTTATGTTTGCTAAATCAATAAACCGATTCGTTTAATATCCAATTAGGAAACAAAAGAGAAGGGAGATGAAGTGGGCACAATCAATATCGGGCCGCAAATAACCAAGTATACATTTAATACAGCATTGAAATATCAGCAAAGGCTTTTCAAAATCCAGATAAAAAAGTGGAGTCAAGTTGATTGACCCAGTACTTCCCACCATAATAATGATACAATTTTATTGTTTTCCCATTGCATGAAGCTATAGTCCGAAATCCTCTTGCAACCAAATCATCGCCCACCCGCCCGCAAAAAAAATTCAACACAAAAACTCTCGTAAATAGTTTCTTGCGTCTCCCTCCTCAGGAACTAGGACGCCACAGTTTTCATTCTGAGTGCTTCAACTGGACGATGCGAAACGATCAGGAGCCTACAAACCATCTAAAAACGAAGTATGCGCTGTTTTTATATTTTTAGTTTTTTGAATATTGTTGCGCCGCCACTGACACGATTTTTCAGAAACTGGCGCGTTTTTCGTTGTTGCCGCGATAGTAAATTCTGTGTCGAAATTTCATTAAAATCAATTCAATAATTTTCGCTTTACGCAATATACATAGAACGAAATTAAGCAACAGTCGTATATGTATACATTATAAAATTCTATAATGAGCAAGGCAATGTTCGAATGAACCTAAAAAGGTGTATTATGCCGCTAGGTTTTTCATTCACAGGCCAATGGACAGCCTATTATGAATACAACGAATTTTTAGTTTTACAACCCCCCACCCCCGAACCATCCCAAATTCACCCCTACGCAACAAAGTAGAAAATGACCAGGAACCCCTAAAACGCCTAAAAACGAAGTTTGAGCTATTTTTACATTTTTGGATTTTTCATTATTGCTGCGCCGCAACTGTCACGATTTTTCCAAAAGATACGCGCTTTCCATCCTCGCCGCGGTAACAATACTTTGTCAAAATTTCATCAAAATCGATTCAATAATTTTCGCGTTACGCAAAATAGAACTATCTAAAGCAATACTAGTATGTATACATCACAAATTCATAGTCCTTTGGTTTCTATAACAAGCAAGGCAATGTTCGGATAGACCTAAAAAAGTTATTATGCCGCTAGGTTTTTCATTCACAGGTCAATGGGCAACCGTTTATGAATACAACAAATTTTTCAGTTTCACAACCCCCCCCTCACCCAATTACTTCGCCCATGCACCGATTTTCAAAATTTTAGCAGCATTACCTACTAGGACCCCACAGCATATTGCTACCCAAATTTCATCACAATCCATGCAGCAGTTACTGAGATTACGAAGTTAGAAGAACGCCAACAGACAGACAGATAGATCGACAGACCGACGGACAGACAGACAGACCGACAGACCGACGGAAATGAGTGACATGGATTTTCGTTATGCAGACATTATAGGCCCAAAAAGCGTATTATCTCAAAATCGAAAATTTTCGCGATCACAATACTCCCCTCATCTATCGGTGTGGGAAGTAGATAGCTTGAGCTGAAAATCATAATTATTGCTGGTTTTTGAATTTTGGCCAACCAAGTGGAACTAAAAGTTTTGTCCTATACATTGGCGCAGATCTTGCTTTAGGTGCCCAAAAGCACAATTAGACAACAAGTAAGGGAATGCGTGAAACTTCAGTCCAAGGAATATTGGGACCTGGACGCCTGGATGTCGACATGGGAAAGCATGAAGCAAATTCAACACTGCATTCATCGTTTCATAAGCGCCTGTCATATCATTAAGAAATAAGATTTGTGTATCATCCGCATACATTTGATACTTTCAGTCAAATGAGAATGTAAGTTAGAAGTATAAATAGAATATAAAAGGGGCCCTAGCACAGACCCCTGTGGTGCCCCTTTGGTGATAGGGAGGTCATTCGAGTGTTTCCCTTTCATAACAACTTTTTGTTTTCTACTGTTTAAATATTCTTTTATGAATGAGAGCAGATTCGTCCAAACTGATATACTGGATATTTTTCAATGAAATTACATGACGTATCAAATGCGTTTGAGTGATCCAATAAAACAAGTCACTTGTCACAGTCAAAACACTTGCCACTAGAATGTAGCTATTTAGATATCGTCAGTAACATTTAACAGTGCTGTGCTGCAATTATGATTAGAACGAAAGCCAGATTGCGTTTCTGGCAGTGTATTATGGTTTTCTAAATGCAGGAGTAGCTTGCACTTGATTATTTTCTCTAAAATTTTTGATATTACATATAATATAGTAATGACCGATAAAGTCACGTAACACACCTGGTCAATTGTCGCTACTGTCACTATAGTATTTTCTTCTAGCACCGCCATCTAGTGTTAGTCTTAGAACTTTTCATCCGAACTGTTAGTTGCAGAAACAATAAGCTATTGCGTTTAGCAGTAATCCTGATGTCTAGCGTGGGAGTAAAATCAAGCGATTCAGGTGCTGTTGAATATTTTAGGCGGATAAATAGATGACTAAACGTTGCGAGTTTAAAATATTTAAAACGCTTCAACCCTCCGTTTGTTTTTGTTAAATCAATAAACCGATTCGTTCAATCAATAACCCTAATTAGAGAACAAAAGGCTGGAGGAGAGTCGAAACAACACGGGCAAAATGAAGCGAACAATAGCTTGTTTTAGCGAAAGCTCGTAAAATGGGCGCACGTGACTTTATATGACAACAGAAGGCCGATGTTTTGCTTTTTTATTATAGCTATACAGATCAGGGGAAGAGGGTCTGGTACAAAGGCGAAAAGTTGCAGAAAAAAGAACCTACTACCAGTGGAACTTGAACCCGCAACCTCCGGATTTCTAGTCCGACGTCTCGCATCTATGGCCGCCATATTCTGATAGCATCTTGATTTTAGAGCCCAACATATGGCCAATAGTATAAAAAAATGAAGTCAAGTTGATTGACTCAGTACTTCTCACACACTACGGTGATACCAGTTTATTATTTTCCCATAGCATGAAGGTATACCTATATAGTCTAAGATCCCCTTGCAACCAAATAATCGCAAGCCCCCCCCCCCCAAAATTGCCCATTACCAATACAACAAGTTTTTCAGTTTTACAGCCCCCCAAACCCCAACCACCCAGTTTCACCTACATCTAAAGAAAGTAGGAAAATGATCCGAGACCCCTCAAACGCCTAGAATCGATGTTTAGTCTGTTTTTGTATTTATAGTTTTTTTGTTGTTGCAGCGCCATCACTGACACGATTTCTAAAAACCATACGTGTTTTCCATTCTCGCCAAGGTAATAATACTGTGTCGAAATTTCGTTAAAATAAATTAGGTCATTTCCAAGTTAGTCGATACAGAACGATCTAAAGCCATACTCGTATGTACATATCTACATCACAAAATTCTAAGTCCCTTGGTTTCTGTAATAGGGAAGGAAACGTTAGGAAGGACCTAAAAAAGTGTGTTATGCCGCTTGGTCTTTCTTTGCCTTCACAGGCAATGGACAGTCTATCATGAATACAAGAAATTTTTCAGTTTTTCAATCCTCCAACCACCCTAATTTCACTCCTACCCAAAAAAAGTAGAAAATGATCAGGATCCGCTGAAACGTTTAAAAACGAAGATTGAGCTGTTTTTATATTTTTATTTTTTTGAATAGTCCTGCGCCGCCGCTGGCACGATCTATAAAAGCTATTCGCATTTTGATCATCGCCACGGTAGTAATACTGCGTAAAAATTTTATTCAAATCAATTCAACCGTTTCCACGTTACACAATACATCAAAAAATTGTAAGTCCTTTGGTGTCTGTAATAGGTAAGGCAATGCTCGGATGGACCTAAAAAAGCGCTTTATGTCGCTAGGTCCTCCTTCACAGGTCAGTGGACAGTCTATTACGAATACAACAAATTTTTAAATTTTTCAACCCCCCACCCCTCAAATACCCCAAAAATTTCATCCCTACAAGAAAAAGTAGAAAATGATCAGGAATACCCAAAATGCCTAAAAACGAAGTTTTTGCTGCCCAAATTTCATCAAAATCCATGCAGTGGTTGCTGAGATTACGGGGCTAGAGAAACGCCAACAGACCGACAGACAGACAGGGTTCTTGTTATGTAGGTTTCAAAAAAGGCCCAAAAAGCGTGTTATCCCAAAAACGAAAATTTCCGCAATCACAATACTCCCCTCACCTACCGGTGTGGGAAGTAAAATGGTAAAACAAGAAGAATACAAAAAGGCAACTTAGAAGATGGATTGTTGTCAGCATAGGTAGAGGACGATCTTGCAGAACTAAGCTTATTTATTGCTTATTGGATAGTTGTTTCGTAGGACTGTTTTTACATGCTGAAATTCGTTGTTCAGATAGCTGCATTCTACAGTCTCAAACTGATATCGTATAGAGCAGGCGACAGAAGAGATCTGCCTGTGCGCCATCTGGCACCCGAAGGTAACGGCAAACCAAAGAAAATCGCTGCTAAACAGCAGCAGACCTCTTGGTGGAACCCACGGCGCGTTCGCTTGGCCACCAGAAGAGCGCGGTTCTATATGCTGCTGCATATGACAGCCGATGTACGAGGGTTGCTCTATATCTCCGTCAATCCACCAGTACGCAGACAGCTGTTTCACACCTAATAGCGATCATCAGGGCGCCATAGGTCGATTGACGGAGATAGAGAGCATCAGAATTTTCATCTCTACCAGGCACGTGAAGCATGTGAGAGCGGGCGACAGAAAAGATCTGCCTGTGCGCCATCTGGCGCCCGAAGGTAACTGCAAACCAAAGAAAATTGCTGCTAAACAGCAGCAGACTTCTTGGTGGAACGCCACGGCCCGTTCGCAAGGCCACCAGAAGAGCGCGGTTCTATATGCTGCTGCATATGGGAGCCGATGTGCGAGGGTTGCTCCATATCTCCGTCAATCTGCCAGTACGCAGACAGCTGTTCCACGCTTATTAGCGATCATCGGTGCGCCATAGGTCGATTAACGGAGATAGAGAGCATCAGAATTTTCATGTCTACCAGACATGCGAAGCATGTGAGAGCAGGCGACAGAAAAGATCTGCCGGTGCGCCATCTGGTACCCGAAGGTAACGGCAAACCAAAGAAAATCGCAGCTAAACAGCAGCAAACTTCCTGGTGGAACGCCACGGCGCGTTCGCTTGGCCACCAGAAGAGCGTGGTTCTAAATGCTGCTGCATATGTGAGCCGATGTACGAGGGTTGCTCTATATCTCCGTCAATCCGCCAGTACGCAGACAGCTGTTTCACGCTTAATAGTGATCATCAGTGCGCCATAGGTCGATTGACGGAGATAGAGATATCTACCAGACATTTGAAGCATGAGAACAGGCGACAGAGAGGTTCGGCCAGACGTCATCTGGTACCCGAAGGTAACGGCAAACCAGCAGCAGACTTCTTGGTGGATATAGCATAAACAGCTGATGAGTGACTTACAAAACGTTCGCTTAGTGTTGGTTATTCAACAAAGTTCTGAATAACAGGAAACACGTCATCGTTCCCTGATTCCGAAAGCGGAGAACGAAGCTTCAGTGAAGCGAATTGCTAAAGTATCTATTATCCTGATAGAGACCCCGGAGAGAGAGAGAGAGATCTCTTAAAGGGCGGAAATTCACACAAAAGGCACCACCAAGAGTGAACAGCCACACGCGCTCCGATGCTCCTTTACGCTTATATTGTCGCAGACTAATTTTCCGGGCGAGGTTGCCATATTTACGATATCTTTCACGAATGGCTTAAAACTCGACGGATATACAAGGTGGCGCAAAAACAAGTAGCATATGGATGTTTGTCATAGTTAAGTTTGTTTGACCTTTTCTGTTTGAATGGAGCTGTACATAAGCAGAACTATCGTTTCTGGGGTAGTGAGAATCCACAAATTATTCACCCAAACGTATTTACACTTTCGGAAAACAATTTTCAAGGGTTTTTCTTGAATCAGAAGTTATCATAAGCCAAGACAAATTAGTGTCATAATGACCATATTATTGCATCTAGTAGTTGAAAATGGTGGAAGTGCCTAGATCCAATAAAAATCACATTCACCATTCTCCAATCTATTCCTGAGGCAAGCTTTGAAAAAATGTAGTCAAGTTGATTGATTACAAAAAAGTGTTTTATCTAGGTGCATCTTTCACAGGTCAATGGACAATCTATTATCAATACAACACATTTTTGAGTTTTACATACCCCCAACCCCGAACCACCCCAATTTCACTTCCTCTCCAAAAAAAAAAGCAGAAAATGATCAGGAACCCCTAAAATGCCTAAAAACGAAGTTTGAGCTGTTTTCACATTTTTAGATTTTTTTAATATTGCTGCGCCGCCACTGAGACGATTCCTGAAAAGCAGACGCGTTTTCCATCCTCGCCAAAGTAGTAGATACTGTGCCGAAATTTCATTAACATCAATTCAGTAGTTTCCACACTATAAAATACAGAACGCTCTAAAGCAATACTCGTATGTATACATCGGAAAATCCTCTAAGTCCCTTGGTTTCCGTAAACACAAGGTAATGTTCGGATGGACCTAAAAAAGTGTATTATACCGCTAGGTCTTTCTCTCTCAGGTCAGTAGACAGCCTATTATGAGTACAACAAATTTTTCAGCTTTACAACCCCCCACCCCCCAACCACCCCAATTTCACCCCTACCAAAAAAAAGTAGAAAATGATCAGAAACCCCCAAAAACGCCTAAAAACGAAGTTTGAGGCATATTTAAAATTTTTCGTTTTTCGCTAATTACTCCGCCGCCCATGCACCGATTTTCAAAGTTGTAGCAGCATTACCTACTACGACCCTACATCATATCGCTGCCCAAATTTCATCAAAATCTATGCAGCGGTTACTGAGATTAGGAGGCTAGAAAAACGCCAACAGACAGACCGACAGACAGACAGACAGACAGACAGACAGACAGACAGACAGACCGACGGAAATGAGTGACGTGGAGGTTCGTTATGTAGGGATCATAAAACGCCCAAAAAGTATATTATCTAAAAATCGAAGATTTTTGCGATCACAATACTCCCCTCACCTACCGGTGCGGGAAGTAATAATGCCTTTTCTGTAATTTTATGATGTCATGTGAAATTTTTTTCACAGCGACTGGCTTCAACCGGGACAAAAGCCTTGTTCAAACAGGAAAGTCTAGTTTATGTCTTAGAACATATGCTTTCAGTATTGCATACTTTCTAATGCAGTGACCTCTTTCAAACAACAACAACAATCTCTAGGCCCGATGCGTATGAAACCACCCCCGTACATACAACGAAACTATGTATTTTCCAAATAACTGAGTAATACTGTGCAAAATTCTTAAAACTGCCCAAAAATCGTCAAAAATCCACAATAATCTCCAAATTTCACAAAAATTCTCATAAATTCCACAAAAATCCCCATGAACTTCCAAAAAAATCACTAGATTTCCTTGAAAATATATCCAAATTTAAAATCCCCAGAAATCGCCAAAAATCCTGTTAATATCCCAAAAAACTCATAACTCGCGATGAATTCCCATAAACCCTAAAAAATCCCCAAAAATATCCAAATATCCCCGATAATCCCCAGAATCTACAATAACTCCACATATGTCCAAAAACCTCCAGATATCTTCATGAATGCCCTGAAATCTCAAATAGTTCCAAATATCCTGAATTGTGGAGTAAAATTACTCGTAGTATGATAGAAATTTTTTGTTATTAAATGAATTATGACATATAATAATTTCATTTTTTGAGAAGTATCACATTTGATAGCCACATACCTATAGCACAATAACTCAAGATGGCGGAAATTACACGCGCATCCCCACTTTTGGAGGGTTTTTTATAGGGATTCTAACGATACTTCGATACTTCTGCACTAATATCGCGTATTTTTGTCATCGATACTTTTTGAGGCATTCCAAGCTGGTATTGGTACTTTTGTATCGGTATCGAAAATAATTATATAATTATTGAGGGGTGTAATCAGTTGTATAAAATGCTCTGTACGAACCAAACGCGCCTATTTGGCTAGAAAATATCGAGTTGGTACCGGTATCCATATTTTCATTTTCGCATCTCCACAGCCGTAAAATCATCCATAAACCCTCCCAAGGTCAAATTCTTTGGGAACCATTTTTATATAGGAAATCCTGAGAGATATTATTCTAGTTGTTTATTATGCTGTGCCTACACCTTCAGTAGCTTATTCCGAGGATGGGTTCATCTTCCTCTATTCATCCTAATAACTCGGATTGTCATTACTACCCTCAAACGTAGCCTGTCTGTACGCAAACATCTGGTTGGATGTTAAGCGGGAGCCAGGACCCGCCCTATCAATTTACTTGGGGATGTCTCCAGCTACAAACTGCATATATTCCTTGGCATTTACATGTATACATACTAGTATACGTAATTCACTTAGTAGCAGTGGTAGAGTAGCTAATTGCGGTACCAGACGAAAGACCTTTTGTGCATTGAAGCCCATGTTTGCTCAGTTTTCGGTTACTGTCGTATAACATTTACAAGGAACCCTCTAGTTATACGGGGTGCGCCATTTTTATGGCTATAACTTTGATCCCGGGATCGAATCATTTACCTATGTAGTATGGTATAACTGTGGTGAGTTGAATCAGATTTTACTCAATATGTTATAGCAGGGTGCATTGATAACTATCTTACTGGTTTTTGTCTCAAAAATAGCGCCATAAAGCGGTGGTATTGCTAGTTTCTTTACAATCAACACTTTGCATGCTTAAAATAACGATAACCACAAAATTAGTTGGTGTTGATTTGCAACTAGGAAATGACTTTAGAAGTTTAAAAATAAGTCTCACTGGAAAGTTGTTTTAATTCCAATCAGATAGAGAGTTAATACGTAAGTAAGATTTATTTTATTTTTTATATATTTTCGACTGTTTATTCATTGCCACCAATACTTTGGTGGCCTGGTACCCAACTGAGATTTATAGCGTTGCGTGAAGCTGATAAGCTGAGAGTATCGAAACAGTCTCATACCGTCGGTTTTGATGTTATCTCCTCTAAGAGTCCAAGGCATTTCAAGCGACCTGGGAGTCCAAGAAGTATGACCTTGGCCACAGGCTAATGACAGGATAATTTCAATTGATATATTTTTGCAATCCCGTAGGTCAGAGGCCACCCTCACCCACAGTATATATCAAACTAGACCTATTTCACATTTTTCTAGTTTATAACCGCGAAGTCACATTTTTGGTGATATTCATTCATTCATGCCAAATATTGGCAATTTATGGTGATTTCCATACCAAAAGCTTTCTACAAACATACTTATTATCTGTTATGAGTAAGACACCAACACGCTCCTCCGAAGTCTTCTTCTTCTTCTTCTTCGTATGACTAGGATTTCTCCTGTTTGTCTGCCTTTTATTTTGCTGACGTTGTTGTTGACATCAAATTATCTTCCCATCTTTTCTTTGGCCGTCCCGGAGGTCATCGATTGTATGGTTTATTATTTTTACATATGTAATCCAATCTGTTGGGTATCATTCTATTTACATGTTCGTCCCATTCTTTCTTCCGTGTTTTTACCCATTTATTGATGCTGTTAACGTTGCATTGTTCTCGTATGTTTTTATTTGTTTGTCTGTCCCTGAGAGTTATTCCCATAATCGATCTTAGTGTTTTCATTTCTATGCTGTTGAACATTTGTTTTGTTCTCTTTGTGTCTGCTCGTGTTTCTGACGCATATGTTAGAACATATATTTGTTCTACCATACAGTTTCTCTTAAACATCCACTAACTCTACCTGCTTTTGTCGCCTGTCTTTTAACTTCTGTAATCAGGTTCCTATCACTGGTTATGCCAATGCCCAAGTAGTTAAATGTCATCACTTGTTCAATAATTTTACCTTCCACTTCCAGTTTACATCTACGTGGTTCTCTACTGATGACCATGCATTTTGGTTTCTCCGCTGAAATTACCATATTGTATCTTTTGGCCGTGATGTTGAAAGTGTGGAGCTCTCTTTGCAAATCGTCTTCATTATTAGCGCATCGTCGGCGTAACACATTATGTTGATCTTATGTGGTCCCATTCTAAATCCTTCTCGCTTTTTTACTTCTAATATTATTTTGTTCATTATCATGTTAAATAATAATGGGCTTAGTGAGTCTCCTTGACGTATTCCTCCCTTTAGGGGCAGGAGACCTCTTTCGCCCTTAGATGTTATGATTTTTGTTCTGTTGTACTTGTTCATATCATCGATTACACTAATTAGTTGCTCCTGAATTCAAATGTATTAGATTTGTAAGATGTATGAGGGGTCGGTATCTCCTCTTCATTAGTAGCTTTGGCCGTATGAAGCTGAAGCTTAGTTGTATTTGAGATTTCGCACCCCAGATCTATCCAACTTTGCCAATCATGTATAGGATGTAAAGTACAAGGCTCTCAAGTCCATCAAACGGTTCTCAAAGCACAAAGTTATCGAGTCAACTGCCACCCGAGTCGCTTTACTTGACGCTATTTTTTATGTAAAACCCTAAAGCGCTGAGAAGTTGCTATTTATACAGCGGCATTAAATATTTTCCATCATGGGAAATTAGCTATTAAGAAGAGCGTAAATTAGAAGTTTAATTGACGGTAATAAAAGCGCCCACAATCTTTCTAATGGAAAAGAGACCGCAATAATATAGACGTAGCAGAACAATCTTTATCCAGGACCGAAATATCATGGCAGTGCCATTAATACATTTTGAGTATATTAGAAAATAATGAGACTGGTGCTATAGTATTATAATATTATTTAAAAGTATTTAACAACTATACTGCCCGTGTGGGGGCGGGTTAGAATATCTCCCATCATATATCCTGCGCGTCGTAAAAGGCGACTAAAAGGAACACCAAACTACTGTCGGTATAAGCAGTAACCTCTTCTCAACCAACAGCTTTGGGTAGACGAGTTGAGAAGAGTCAGGACACCTTCTTGCCCTTGGGGTGAGAAATTGCCCCTAAAGGCGGATGAACCAGTAGATACCATCTGGTCAACGGCATGAGGATGCAGAAAGCAAATGGGAAACTACTGCATTAAAGATCTTAAAGATGTCCCAAGAGAAACTCGTAAAATGTGTAAATGCATTTGACGAATTCACAACATGTCAGTTAAGACATTGTGACTATGATGATGAACAACTATACGGAAGAACATTATAATAAATACTGAAGAAATACAGGGTGTTCTAAAAGTTGGGACTTTCCTCTTTTGAAGCAACAGCCCTTGAAATGGCAAAGCTAATGCTCGGTGAATCAGCAGCAAAACAGTAAAAAAAAATTCAAGCAAGTACTCACTATTTTGTAGCTACGGAAGTTGTAACTACGGTCCTACCGCAGGCGCCTTACAGGTAAAAGTACGATTTGCGATGTCTTCTTTAATTTGGACCACACGATGTTGTCGAGGTCTTCCAGCGTGACCACCACGATGTGGATTCAGACATCCGGTGTCTCTAGCTCTTTGCACAAGCCAGACAAATCGACGAAGTGCAGGGTTAGTACGGTTAGGGAAACGATCGGCGTACACTCACGAAGCCGCAGCGGTATTTTGGCCACACTCACCGTACATTAAAATCATGTCCACCAGTTCATTATTGTTATAAGCATGCACCATTGTTGTTGTTTTTAAAGCCCGATCAGCAGACGTAGCAACGGCAACGCGACGGTATGATCAACTGCCTGTTTTTCTCACCGACATCGGCAGTTCGGGCACCACTAGCGCTGCCTTGTTTGTTGTGATATTGTGACATGGTGGGCCATTGCTAAGGGACGGACTTAGAATTGAGGATTTCTTTTAAGGTCAGTATCTCGTTTTCTCTAAATATTTTGTTTATATGTTACTGGGAAAAACACTCATTTGGCGAGTACTATCTGCTGTATGAAAAAAAGTCCCAACTTATGAAACACCCTATATTGGCCATTGGTTTCGTGGTTACATATCTCCTCTATCACATCCAACAGCATTTTCTGAGAGATCTGTATCATTTAACATTTATCGTTACAATCAAGTTCCTGATGCACTCAAACTTTTCGAATCAAATTGATCAAATAAAAATATAAAAAATTACTATGGGACTTTTAGCGAATTTCGTGCACCACAGATTATGTAAAAAAAGTTGTCAACAGTAATGGTAATACTTAAGTTGATCAATAATATTGGTATAAACCTTACTCAAAAATAAGAGACTATAGCTGATTAGTTAGCTAATTATGCGAAAGACTGACATTCTCTTTTGCGTTGGAGCCGAACTCGATCATTTTTAATGTCTTCGGTATTTTTTGTAGCATATCAATTTTAGGATTATTATTTATATTCATTGACTTGTATGTTGCTGCAAATAAATATTATGACTAGTATTATACACGCAAAGGGAAACAACCATAGCTGCCGATATGTGTTTCGTACTAATTGGACCTTATCTAGTGGCATTAGAAATGTGGGCCTATCGAATAATTTTCAAGACCTCTTGAACTGAGAAGGTCTCAAACTTAGGGGTACGTGAAAGGATGTTTAAAGAAAGAGAAATAATAGATTTTTTATGGCCAGCCTCCTACAAAGGCTGAAAACCTATGAGGCTGTAGAAGCGATGCGAGAGTGTCGGCGTACGTTAGATTTGAAACGCTGAAGGTTATAGCCGTCAGAAAAAAAACCCGGCAGCTCATTCCACAGCAGTTCTGCGAAAGAAGGAATGCTGGAGGAGACTGGTTCGGGGAGTAGGGACCTCGACCTGGTAAGGCTGAGCTCGCAGAGACTCTCTCAGTGTTCCTCGTTCCGACGACCTTTGGTGTTATTATCTGAGAGAGCTCACTCAAACATTTTCCTTGATAGAATCTGTAAAACAAGGACAGGTCAGCCACCCTTCTTCGATGTTCTGGGCTGTGGAGGTCCTTTGTGATGTTAAGAGTATCGATTAGTCTAATTGCTGTCTTCTGGATAGCGTCCAAAAGCTTTAGAGAGTGCTTCGGAGCGCACACATGGGAGCAATACTCCAACGATGATCGGATCTAGGCGTTGTAGAGCAGATGTAGTTGCTCTGATGTATACAGCTTCCTTCATCGCAACAAAACTCCAAGCTTCTGAGATGCTGTTCTAGCAATACTGATGACCTGGTCGTGCCAGAACACGTTATCGTTGATGTTGATCCCCAAAAGTTTGACGGAAGATGACTCGACTATTGGGTGACCCTCCACTTCCACAGTTGGTCAGCCAACGTGAGACTTCTTCGTCAGTGTTGTTGCCTGAATTTTCTGTACATTGAACTGTACTTTATTTACTAATCTCCACTCGACAATTGTTTTGATATCTACGTTGATCTGTGAGGCATGTTGCTATCGCCGACGTACCGTCTCCTGGGATGATATTAGCTTGCCTGATTTCATGCATGAAATTAATGCACTGTTGTCTGCGAAGCTGTAGATTGGACTGGACATTATTTCCAGCAGCTCGTTGATGTACAACAGAAACAGTCTAGGGGATAGGACAGATCCCCGAGGAACACCGGCGTTTATTGCAAATACGTCTGATGAACAGCTTTCGACTACAATAAACAGAGATTGATCGTTCAAAAAGTTTTTCACCTGACCGTAAGTTTTTGTCACTTTCTTACTTATGTCAAGTAACAAAGACAAAATATGAAGATAAGCTATCTGACAATTTCTCAAAGATCCGGACCTGTCCCAAACTTGTCACGTTACAGCTTAATGGAATGAATCTGGAGAAAAATACGGCATTTCTCAATCCCTCTGCTTTTCTGTCTCTTTCCATCCAATCGTGTAATGAAGGTGTCCCTGAGATATTAAAAAGAGCTTCGCTGGATTGTATGCCTCCAATTCAAACGATGAATACCAAAGGAAGTAGTAATGAGGTGTGTTTGCTGCAAAACACTCTGGTAAAAAACATAATTTATGACGGGTATCGTCTCATAGACATTTGCGGGCTCTGAAATAACAAGTGTTATTCGATACAAAATGCTGAAAAATATACAGAGTGCTTCTTAAGGCTCTAGGATATAGAGCGCGAAATTTAAAATCCAAGAAAATACGTATTCCCGTATTAGCGAGGAGTCGTGGCCGCCTGTTCCCTTTCTCCAGTGTGTGTGTCTAACATAAGGGCACATAAGTCCAAAAATCTAAAGGTAAGGTCAAAAGGTCCGAAGGTAAGGTCAAAAGGTCCGAAGGTAAGGTCCAAAGGTCACTGTAAAAATGAATTTCGCATTTCCAAGCTCCTGACGTTACCTTTAAACTTACAGTAATAATTTAAAAAGCAAATTGAAGAAGAAAGCTGGCGCTTTGTCACCTATTTGGCCTTTTTTTGATATCGTGTATAATACATTTGAAGAAGGGATGATTTTGCATTGCGAGTTTTTTTGGTTTTTTGAGAAAATCGCAAATGGTTGTCATTTATTAAGGTCTTAACTATCACCTTCTAAAATACTGTGTATATAGTTTGGTAAACAAGTGAGTTCTGTTCGATATGGGAATCCATGTTTTAACATGACGCAGGCCCCTTAACAGCATGAAAATAATACGCGGTATGATCAAAACTGACATATTATCGTAAGAAAGGTTCCAAATCGCCATATTCAAAATGTCGTCCACATTTTTTATGGGGACATTTGGAATTCGAAGTCTATATTACGCAGTCTGGTCCTATAGATGATCTCCATAGTGACTACGAAGATGTTGAGAAATGTGCGAAGTTATTTTATATATCGCCCTTTCTTACGATAATATTTGAGGTAATGAAAATAATACTTCAATCTTCAATCTGATGGCACTGTTGTATTTGTCAATGAATTCCCTTAAAGATGTATCGTGGTTGTTTTTCATGGGTTTCGATCAACGATTGAAACTATAACTTTCCTTCACTACGTTTCGGTTTATTTTAATCTAAACCATCTTCAGATGTCGGTTACATTTCTGTAAAATTGTTTTGTTTGTCTCAACCCGTAGAGGCTGTTTCACAAACAAAACAATTTTACAGAAATGTAACCGACATCTGAAATTAACACACCTGAAAATGGTTTAGATTAAAATAAACCGAAACGTAGTGAAGGAAAGTTATAGTTTCAATCGTGGACCGAAACCCGTAAAAAACAATCATAATATATAGTCGCGGTCACTAGAAAAATAAGCTTAAAAATGTATCACAAGTATGATGGTGTCATCTAAGAGTTTGAAGTAGGGGTTGCTAGAGGTGAGGTGGTTGATGGCATTTTTATTATTTTTTAGAGATAAGGGGGTGGGAAATTTTAGCTGGAACACACTGTGTGTATCTACTGAAGAATTTCCAGAACGCCAGTCAGACGTATCGTTACTTTTGACTTGATGAAAATGAATAATTTTGTATAACGTTAAATGTGAAATGATATTTTGAAGATATTAAACTGCCAGAAATATTCGCTGTTAGTTCTCTTTTTATCTCAGAATATTTAATGGTTTTGGAAATCGTCAATCTCTAGTATGTTGCAGTAGCTAGTAGGCTGTGAAAAATATTCATTAATGTTATAAGTAATTTTTAAAATCTTGTCTCTTTACTCTAGTTCGTCTGTATCTTTATAAGTTAGTTGTTTTCTTCCATCTGAACAGGTTTTTGTGTATATTTCACAGCCTGCTAGGTTGCTTATAAGTAGGAAAATTTAAAAACATCGAATTGATTGAAAATATGAAATCAAATAAAAACTACCAGAGATTGATGTTAACAAAATTTCACATTTGGCTGTATACAAAGAAAATGGAGTCAATCAAGTTGATTGACTCGGTACTTCCCACACATAACGGTGATATCACTTTATTATTTTTCCTTTGTATGAAGCTATAGTCTGAGATCCCTTACAACCATATCATCGCCCGCCTGTCCTCAAAAGACATCCAACAAAAAAACTAGTAAATAGTTTCCTAAATCCCTCGAAGGAACTAAAACGACACAATTTTTATTCTGCGAGCTTCAACTGGATGAAATGAAACAATCAGGAACCCTCAAAATGCTTAAAAACGAAGATTAAGCTATTTTTATGTTTTTAGTTTTTTTATTATTGCTGCGCCACCACAGAGACGATTTTTGAAAACTATACGCATTTTTCATCCTTGCCACGGTAATAATACTGTGTCTAAATTTCATTAAAATCAATTCCATAGTTTCCATGTTATTAAATTCAGAGCGATCTAAAGCAATACTCGTATGTATACATCAAAAAATTCTAAGCCCCTTGATTCCTGTAATAGCCAAGGCAATGCTCGGAACGACCTAAAAAAGGGCATTATGCCGCTAGGTCTTTCTTTCACAGATCAGTGGACAGCCTATTATGAATAGAACAAATTTTTGGGTTTTACAACCCTCCCACCCCATAACCATCCCAATTTCACTTTCCACCCAAAAAAAAGTAAAAAATGATCAGGAACCCCTAAAACGCCTAAAAACGAAGTTTGAGGGATATTTAATTTTTTTCGTCTTTTGCTAGTCACTCCGCCGCCCCTACATCGATTTTCAAAATTATACCAGCATTACCTACCAGGACCTCACAGCATATCGGTACCTACCCAAATTTCATCACAATCCATGCAGCAGTTGCTGAGATTACGAGGGTAGAAAAACGCGAAAAGACAGACCGACAGACAGACAGACAGACCGACGGAAATGGGTGACGTGGATTCTCGTTATGTAGACATCATAAAACGTCCAAAAAGTGTATTATCTCAGAATGGAAAATTTTCGCGATCACAATACTCCCCTCACTTATCGATGTGGGAAGTAAAATAGGTAAAAATCAAGTTATCTCTGATTGAAGTTTCCTTGATTAATGCTTCGTGTTAAACAACGTGAATAACCCTGTATAATTCCAACATAAAGTATCAGTGCCTCTTAATAAGGACGTCTTTGCCTCATGATCGTTTTGTTTCCGTTTTCTCGAGCTGCCAAGAGCCTTTTTGCGTTTCCATATCGCCGTATGGAAAAGCCTATTCATCAGTCGCCATTTTCCACCCAGAAGGCTTACTGTATAATTCAGATCGCGGCGCAAAATTTTTATCGCTTCGAGCGGAATATGAAATGTTCCCATCGGGAACGGGAACTTTTTTCATCTGGGAACTTTTGCTCCTGAACTTTCCTCCCACGAGTGATCGTCGCCGGCAGCAGCTTTGCGAGTATGAATTTTTAATTAATTCTACGATTGCCTTAGTCGCCTAGAAAAAGTTCCCACTACGGTGCTCTAGCTCACGATGGGAACAAAGCGAACAGATAAAATTAATGAATTAGGATAGCTAATGAATATATGTAGTTAAAAAAACTAAAAAACACGCTTTTAAAAAATATCGGACTAAAAAGGTGAAAATAATTTTTAAACTAGGCTTAAAACAATAATAAATATGGTAGTATTATTGTGAAAAAAAGCGTCGTTCCCTCGATTTACGAATAATATGGCACAAATAATATTTTCGTTTATTATTGTCTTAAGCTTATTTTAAAAACATATTTTTAACTGTTCAGTGCACTGTTTTTCAAAAGCGCGTTTTTTATTTATATTATTTTATTAACTATATTTATTTTTAATTTCTTAGTTAACTTTATCACTGAATCGTGCTTTTTTAGTTTTTTAAACTGTATTTATTAATACTGCCAAAATATACATGACACTGGTTTTCGTCCTCATAGGAAGTAAGATAACGATTTTAGATTTTTAGAGTGTACTTGAAGATTTGAGGGTCTGAAAATTTTTGAGGCTGAAACTCAAAGCAACGGCTAGGTTTGTAATTAGCGCCCTCAAAATATACATGATACAAGTTCTCTCCTTGATAGAATGCCAGATAACGATTTTAGATTTTTAGGATTGACAATCTTTGATATTCGTTTACCTGAAGCTGAAACTCAAAACACTAGCCGGATTTGTAATAAGCACCCTCAAAATATATATGATACCAGTTTTAGGCCTGATAGGAAGCTAGATACCGATTTTAGATTTTTGGGGTTTAGATTTTTGGGGTGAACTTAAAGATCTGAGTCTCTGAAAATTTTTGATATTCGTTACCTCTGGCTGAAACTCAAAACAACGGTTGGATTTTTAATAAGCACCTTTAAAGTATACATGATACGAGTATTAGTCCTGATCGAAAACCAAATAACGATTTCAGATTTTTGTGGTGAACTTGAAGATCTGAAGGTTTGAAATTTTTTTAGCTGTGGCTAAAACTCGAAACAACGGTCAGATTTGTAATAGATACCATCAACATATGCATGATAGGAGTATTCGTCCCGATCGGAAGCCAGATAACGATTTTAGATTTTTAGGGAGAACTTGAAGATCTGAGGGCCTGAAAATTTTTGATGTTCGTTATCTGAGGCTGAAACTCAAAACAACGGTCAGATTTGTAATAAGCATCCTCAAAGTATACATGATACGAGTATTCGTCCTGATGGGAAGCCAGATAACGATTTTAGATTTTTAGGGTGAACTTGAAGATCTGAGGGCCTGAAAATGTTTGATCTTCGTTACTTGTAGCGGAAACTTAAACCAACGGTCAGATTTGTAATAAGCACCCTCAAATTATACATCATACAAGTTTTCAACCTGATAGAATGGGATGTACTGAAGATCTGAGGGTCTGAAAATTTTTGATGTTCGTTACCTTCGGCCGAAACTCAAAACAATGGCTAGATTTGCAATTAGCGCCCTCAAAATATATATGATAGGAGTTTTTGTCCTGACAGGAAGCCAGATAGCGGTTTAAGATTTTTAGGGTGAACTTGAAGATCTGAGGCCCTGAAATTTTTTTATTTTTGTTGGTTGTGGCTGAAACTCAAAATAACGGCCGGATTTGTCATTGGCACCCTCAAGATATACATGATACGAGTTTTCATCCTGATAGAAAGCCAAATAACGATTTTAGATTTTAGGGGTTAACTTGAAGATCTGAGGGCCTGAAAATTTCTGATGTTCCTTACCTGTGGCTGAAACTCAAAACAATGGCTGGATTTGTAATAAGCACCTCAAAATATACGTGGTACGAGTATTTGTCCTGATCGGAAGCCAGACAATGATTTTAGATTTTTAGGATGAACCTGAAGATCTGAGGGTTTGCAAATTTTTTATTTTTGTTACCTGTGGCTGAAACTCAAAAAATCGGACGTATTTGGAATAAGCACCCTCAATATATACGTGATACGAGTTGTCGTCGTGATAGAAAGCCAAATAACGATTTTAGATTTTTGGGGTGAACTTGAAGATCTGAGGGACTGAAAATTTTTGATATTAGTTAGTTACCTGAGGCTGAAACTCAAAACAACGCCTAGATTTCCAATTAGCTACACTCAAAATATACATGATACGAGTATATTCGTCCTGATCGGAAGCCAAATAACAATTTTAGATTTTTGGGATAAAGTTGAAGATTTGAGGGTGTGTATTATTCAGTTATACGTATATAAGGATTGATTTAAACTTTATGTTTCAGGCTCATTTGATATAAAGTCTATACCATCAATTGTTGCCAGATGTCTGATGGCTATGTATTAATCGAAATTTCGTATAAAGAGATATAGGAAGTTTTTGTTTCAGTTAAGACCTAATTCTAAAAATAGAACAACCCAAGTTCATCAAAAACATAGAGTTTTTAGGTTAACCTACGAATTTTTACACCCAACTATCATATTTATGGGTCAATAAAGTGAAATAGTCACTGAAAAATCCACACGAGAATTTTCGGTAATCGAGTTTGATTTTTTTCAGTTGGGTTTAGTTGTTTAGCCTTAAGGCTTATTGTGCACCCCCGTTCAAAGGGAGGATCAAAGAGAGCCCCATGGTAAGTAATTTGCGAACTTTGAGATGCATTAGACTATGCTTTCTTGTCTTCCTTTCTGGTCTACATTCAGATAGGAGTTCCTGCTTTCACTCAGGGCAGCACAGTCGAAGATAGTGTGTCAGTCCGACCCTGTCCGCCATCTCGCGTTAGTCGCAAACTCCCGAGAACGGGCCGACTTCCAGAACCAGCGTCGAGGACGCGGATAGAACGTTCGAGAGAGAGAGAAAGAGAGGGCGACTCGTATCATATAAGAGACAACGGCGCTGTCAGACGGCAGAGTTAAAGCCTTGTACACACTAGTAGACCATATTGCGCGATTTGTCTATTGACCGTCCAGAGACAGTCTAGAGACACGGTTTATAGACCATCTAGAGACACTATTTTATGTATCGTCTAGCGTCTATACTACAACCTGCAGATTTAGACGGGACAAGGAATTCCTCATCAGTCTCATTTTCGCTGTCCACTATGGAAGACATTGCATTGTGCGGAATAAGTTCCTGTTTAGTGTTAATTAATTGTGAAATAAAGCGCAAACAAACGATGGTGGACGCGAGAAGTGATAGCAGGAGGAACTCTTCGTTCAGTAATACATTACTAAACAAATTAAGACTGGAAGATGCCATGAGTTTCCGGAATTTCGCTCAGCTGACGCCTACTGACTTTGAATAGTTGCTTTTGATGGTCGGGGGGTTGATAATGAAGCAAGAAATAATATTTAGAGAAACAATCCCAGCTTATCTTCAACTCGCACTCACACTGCGTTTCCTAGCAAGTGCAGACTCATTCACGAGCCTCATGTATACCTTCAGAATATCTAAGCAGGTTATATCAAAAAATTATACCCTGTTTTTGTAGTCGAGACTATTAACATCCCACAAACAATGAGACGTTTGAAAACCTTCAATCAGTTTTAAAACCTCCTTGTTCGACCATATCTCTAAAAAGCAGTGTATAAACATAAGAAATAAAGATTCACACAAAGAGCCGGATACAAAAACAGTCGAACTACGCCACTCGTTCGTCTCTAGACTCCGGTTGACGTCCACACTGTCAAAATGTTGCGCAACATGTCTAATGTGGAATGAAGTCTCCCATTCGTGTCGGGAGACCATAGACCTGCGATTTTTGGTCTCGCAACAGGACCATAGACGGGAATTGGTCTATAGACATGTCTACGTGGACAACCTTAGACATGTCTCTGAGACAAAAATCGCGCAACACGTCTACTAGTGTGTACACGGCTTAACAGAGTGAATCAGCGAGTCGCGGTCCGTCTACCAGTGGCGTGCGCAAAATAAGTGGATAGTGAAATAAATTATTAGTGGAGTGAGAAGCAAACATAGATTAGTGTAGTGACAGTAAATAAATTAGACTGATGATGAGGTGATAGGTTGGGCGTAGGCATGCCAGTGTATAAAGTTAGTATAGATAAAGAGTTGAATCCGTACCAAGTGCTTTTTTGCTCAGTAATACCAAAGACTTGTAACAATAACATGCTTAGTTGTTTCCTCTGCCTCTGAGTTTGATTTCTCATTCAACCGTATCGGTTCTGCTGTTCAAAAGTACTTGAAAGTCGTTGACGGCAGAACTTAACTTCCTTTAGAAGGCATATTCAGCTAACATTGGAGTTCAGTCGCCCGACTTTGGCCCCCCAGCTGCTAATTGTTTGCTTACCGACCTCTTATTTGTGTATGTAAAGCGCTCGGTTTTTCTTAATGAGACTTCATAACGTGCAGTGGAGGGTAGAAGCACAGAATCTCGCCCTCGCACTATACACCGTTTCTTTTCTATTGTGTCTTGCGCGCTTTTGTCTCGGTTCAAGTTTCTTGCCTCTCTGTAACAATCAGCGGCGGGTTTTTCTGGAAATCTTATAGAAATTTGGAAATTTATAGTGGGAGATATGACAGAGAAATTTTCTACCAATTGCTATCAAGTTTTCTAACTTGGGGAGGAATTTGAAAAAGTATGTACCTAAAAATAGGAAAAAATCAGGTATAGCTTGAAAAAGCCAGGATAAATCTGGAAAATCTGGAAACATTGAAGTTCACAAAAAGTCTGAAAAGAACTGGACAAAATCTAAAAAAGGGAAAATTGTTAAAAAAAATCAAAAAAATTTGAGGAAAATCGGGAAAAACTTGACAGACATCGGAAACAAATTGAGAAGACATGGCAAAAGCTAGAAATAATCAAAGAAGATCTGGAAACACCTACATCAGAAAAAATGGCGTCGAAAAATTGGAGTTTGCCACAAGTGAATCAAGGAAAGTATCGATAAATTGGAAATGTCGGTATAAGGAAATAATTACGAAAAATCGGAAAAAATCACGAACAATCAGGAAAAGATTGGACAATCCGGAAAATAGTGAGAATTCGGGAAAAATGGAACATAAAAAATCGGGCCAGATCGATAAAGCAGGAAAAACGGGACAAATCTGGAAAATTCGAGAGAAATTGGGAAAAAGCGGCAAAAATAAGAAAAAAATAGGAAAAGGAATCCTGGAAAGTCGGAGAAAACAGGCAACGGACAGACACGAGAGATATCGGAAAGCATCGGAAAACATAGGGAAACGTTGGTAAACAATGCAAGATATCCGGACAAAATGTAAAAATAAAATAGGGACAAAAATTGCGAGAAATAGAGAAAAATTGCAAAAAGGGGAAACACCCAAATCGGAAATAAGTAGGTGGGCAGATAAGGGGAAGTTGGAAAATATGAGGAAGAAAAGGGAAAGGACTCGGATTTTTTCCCGGGAAGATCGGAAAAATGGGATAATTATACTTATATAATAATACTGGAAGAATCGGGAGCAGCTAAACCACTTGAAGAGGTCGGGAAAAATTGCAAAAGATCTGAATAAATTGGGGAAAATTGAGATAAGTAGGCAAAAATCAGAAATGATGAAAATAACAAAGAATTGAAAAGGATCGGGAAAATGAAAAAACCGGGCAAACTGGGGTATACATCGGGAGAACTCGGGCCAAGTCACGAGGAGAAAATCACAAAAAATTGAGAAAAGAGATGAAAAAACGGAAAGAATTTAAAATAAGAGCAAATAAATACTTTTGGCTACACTGCAAACAGTAGCAGCTTTAAGTTTAATTTAAAATTAAATGGAATGCCCTTATTAACGTGAATAGCCAGGAGCTGAATTTCGCCTCCAGTATCAGTAATATTGTTTTGTATTTGTTTCATTATGGTAATAAAATACAGTTTATTATCATGATTGTTTTGATGATGTTTTATTTTTGCGAAAATTGGACCAGTAAAGTCAGACGATGTCGCCCCCAAAAGAATACAACAATTCGACTTTGGTAGGCAAAAGCTAAAGAAAGTATACACTTTTTATGTGATGCTATTTGTGCATATTAGAGTGGATGATTTAGTTTTTGTCAAAGACAAGTTTGAAACGTAGCCTTCAGGGTCAGGTATCGGATGTCGAACTTCTCAGCTATACGGTAATAAGTCAGATATTGCACTATATGTACAGGGTGTTTCAGAACTATGGGATCAAACTCCTAGAGGCTATTCAGTGCAACAGTAGAAACCTTTCGAGTATAGGGACCCATGTCCGGAAAAGTGTCCGTACGGTACTACGGCCCTAAGAAGCGTTAAAATGTAAAAAGACGATGAATTGCCTAAATAACCTTTAATGCATCCAATTTTTGCCTTTTGTACATGATATCAACACAACAATTGTTCAAAATGTCTTCCTTTGATTGGGCCATACCTTCTACCGGAACGGTTAACAGGACCTATTTACTGGCGTTTCTTGGAGGAGGTTCTTCCAGAAATTCTTGAAAATGTTCCAATAAACGTTCGACAGCAAATGTGGTTTCAGCGCGATGGAGCGCCGGCTCACTTTTCTGTACCAGTACGTGAGGATTTGGTTCAGCGGTTTGGGCACCGTTAGATTACTAAAGGTGGAGCCGTTTCTTGGCCTCCTAGATCACTTGATTTAACGCCGCTAGATTTTGTACTGTGGGGACATGTAAAGTCTTTGGTCTACGAAACTCCAGTAGAAACAGAGCAAGACTTAATCGTATAAATTACAGCAGCATTTGAAATAATTCAAAACGAGTAGCAAATTTTTAGTCAAGTCCGCCGAAATCATGTGCGCGTTCAAATCGATGTATTCAGGTGGGAGGAAGACATTTTAAACAATTGTTGTGATGATATCATGTACAAAAGGCAAAAAGTGAATGCAAGGCTATTTAGGCAATTCATCGTCTTCCTACATTTTAACGCTTCTTAGGGCCGTAGTACCGTACGGACACTTTTCCGGACGTGGGTCCCTATACTCAAAAGTGTTCTACTGTTGCACTGAATAACCCCTAGAAGTTTGAGCCCATAGTTCTGAAACACCCTGTATACTTTATCTTTTATACACGCGCCGCTATAGTGCGGGATAGTGCAACAGCTGGTATAATTCCTATTACCTTATATATTTTCCGCCTTTCCTCTGTTTCTTTTCGCCATTTGTTGTATTGCGATTTTGAATTTGTTACAGTCCACTTTCGCCCGAAATTACCCATACAAAGATCATGTTGCGGACACGTGATGTGCCCGGCGGTGGCGTAGCCCTTTTGGGGCGAATATAGGCGGCCTTTGAAGATTAATGGATGATGGCGGGAGGCACTAAAAAATGGTTAGTTACCTTGATTATCTGGTGGCGTTGGTTGGGTACGTTGCGTCTTCTGACCCTGCAGGGTCCTGCTGATGGTCACAAGGGTAGCGGAGGCGCGGCGAATAAAAAGGCGTATATCGCTATATAAATGGCGGAGCAAACTGCGTTAGCGCGACTTGTAGCGAGTCGAGAGTTCTTGGCGATAGATCTTGCGATCGTTCTAGCGATGGTTCTGGCGATAGTTCTGGCGATAGTGGAGGTTACCACTTAGCGCATGTCCCTTTATGGACAACCAAAGGCGTCACCACCTCTTAGTGCCAAGGGGGTTTAAGCGATATAGTTCAAAATTGACAAAAACAATTATAAAGCGAAAAAAGGTCACCCGGGTCGCAACAGATCGCTATTATTTTTCGCAAATTACAGAACAAGTCTACATCGGTATATTCTAAAAAAAGACAGGGATTGATAGTTAAAAAGTTTGGACTTCTTATAGCCTGATTCCTGTATGTACCTCCTGAAAAAATGTTCTGCTACGCCATTGGTAGCTTTTTAATTTGTCGGCCGTAGGCGATTTAATAATTTTCGTCTAGCCTGCGGGATCTGATTATTTATTAAGTGCGGCACAATGAGGAATTTTTTCCAGGAGAAATATTAATTATGCTTTCTTGTCGCAAATTATTTTTACCTCGGAGCTAGAGAACGCTTTTTAGACAATGAGTACTTTAGAAAGTAAACGAAAGGATATTTTAATCAAAGCTACAAGTCTAATAACTTTAAAATTGTTGGACGTTGTATTTGTAGAAATTGATGGCATTTTGTCTTTTTCTTCGAAGCGATGACAACATTTTACTGTCAGTTGACGCCTCAGGGTGGGTAACCACTATATTCACATCGAGTAAGCAAACAACTTTCAAATCAGGTACTGAAGTCCAGCATAAAAATTATACTATCTATATATTATAGATGACATATAACAGCTATTGAATCTCCCTGTAAGTTGGTCAGTTTTTTATAATCTAAGTAAAAAGGCTAAGGAAAGGGGTTGGAAAACTGAAAAATTTGTTGTACTCATAACGGGCTGTCCATTGACCTGTGAATGAAAGACCAAGCGGCATAATACACTTTTTTAGGTTCGAACATTGCCTTGCTCATTATAGAAACTAAGGGAGTTTGTGATGTATACAGACATACGAGTATTGTTTTAGATCGTTCTATATTGCGTAAAGCGAAAATTATCCAATTGATTTTAACGAAATGTTGACACAATATTGCTACCGCGGCGAGGATGGAAAACGTGTATGTATTGGAAAAATCGTGTCAGTGGCAGCGCAACAATAATTAAAAAACTAAAAATATAAACTCAGCTCATACTTCGCTTTTAGACGGTTTAGAGGCTCCTGATCGTTTTGCATCGTTCAATTGAAGCACGCAGAATGAAAACTGTGGCGTCCTAGTTTCTTAGGAGGGGGACGCAAGAAATTATTCACGAGAGTTTTTGTGTTGGATGTTTTTTTGCGGGAGGGTGAGCGATGATTTGGTTGCAAGTAGATTTCAGACTATAGCTTCATGCAATGAAAAAACAATATAATGAAATCATTATTATGTGTAGGAAGTACTGAGTCAATCAACTTGACTCCATTTTTTCCATTGTTAACTGGCATATACCTTGCTATTAATAAGCATGTGTATCCGGAGCGTTTGCTTTTAGCAAGACCGATAAGAGCATGCTCTAGAAAGCAAATGTGTCACTTCAGTTATTCTTTTGTAGGATAAGGTCATATAAACAAAAACTCCTTATTTTCCTATCTGCAACATTTCGACTTATGTTAAGTCATCCTCAGGCAACTAAAACAATTGATGGTGAAGGCTATAAACAAATTAGCATAAACAACAGAAATACACAAAGCCTAACACTGACTTTTCAGTTTTTTTTATTGAAAAATAATGGATGCCATTTGCTAAAACGCACGGGTGATTTGATTTGTATTTAAAATAGTACAGAATATACAAAAAAACTCAAAACAATAAAAGTAATTTTTCCAATAAGTTGACTTACCAGAAAAACGAAGTTTTCGTCGTTTGTATGGTAATAACCATCAGAGTTTAACTATATAAAAATACTGGAAAGAGACGAAACTACTAACGGTTTTAATATATAACTTCACTTTCAGTATATTTATCTAGTTAAACTCTGATGATTATTACCATACAAACGATGAAAACTTCGTTTTTCTGGTAAGTCAACTTTTTTTTTTTTTTTTTTTACTTCTGTGTCATCGGCATCGACTACTTTGGTCATTAGCCTCGTGTTCTGTGTAGGCTTTGTTACTGTTTCCCGGCGCCACTTAGGAACAGCACTGTTAATTAGAAGCCAACAGTGAATGCTCAGGTGAGGATTCTCGCTGAGCTTTTTTTTATGGATATTTATTTTTGGTTGAAAAAACCAGAAATAAATTTCCGCCTCTAACGAGAATCGAACCCGGGACCTTCCGGTCACGAGCCCTCGACCCTAACCACTGGGCCAACCCACCCCCCTGGTAAGTCAACTTATTGGAAAAATTACTTTTATTGTTTTTGAGGTTTTTTTTTTGTATATTTTATACTATTTGAAATACAAATCAATCACCCGTGCATTTTAGCAAGTGGCATTCATCATTTTTCAATAAAAAAATGAAAAGTCAGTGTTAGGTTTTGTGTATTTCTGTTGTTTATTTTAATTTGTTTATAGCCTTCACCATCAATTGTTTTAGTTGCCTGAGGATGACTTAATATAAGTCGAAACGTTGCAGATAGGAAAATAAGGAGTTTTTGTTTATATTACCTTATCCTACAAAAAAATAACCGAAGTTCATCACAGTAGGTCAAAAACCTTTACAAGCAAATGTGTCAGTTTCATGAGCATGCTAATTTTGAGGATGCTTAATAAGCATGCCATTTATGAGCATATTTGAACAACGTTTGGAATGCCGACACACAATTGCACTGGACATGTAGCGTACGTCCTTGGTAGCAATTAAATCATACAAGAAATAAACATTCAATAATAATAATCCATATACCGCCCGACTGGGAGGATAGGTACCTAAAGCCATTCCAATTCAGTTGGACGTAACGTTAAATCGGATTGTGAGCCGGAGCTACGGTAGCAGTCCTCAAACAGCACATCTATTATCAATTGTGCCATTCGGGAGGCTCAGTAATCTCATTGCATCCGTAAGCCTAAGAGGCCGTTGCATTATTGATTAAAGCATTTAGCAGATATTGTAATATTGATTATACGCGGCGGTCGACTCGGTCTGTTTGAATGCATGATTAGATGACACTAGTTGACTAGATGTACATATATTATGATGATGCTGCTGCAGTAGTTAGCCATTTTACTTCCCACGCCGATAGGTGAGGGGAGAATAGGGTACTTGCAGAAAAAAATATTATGTCGTTTACGCGTTCCTTAGAGCCTAGTAAACATGTATTGATATTCGATATCGATAGCCAGTGCTAACCTAACATTTTGACATTGACCATTATAACCACAAAACACAGGCACACACAAAAGTACAAAAGTCAAAAGAATAAAAGTTAGGCTAGATTACTAATTCACTTTGTAGGGATGGGCTTCAATTAGATTCTATCTTTGGATTCATTCATAATGGGATGCGCCTAAATAAAATGACGGCTTCGATTAGTTGCGAATCTCGGTCACAAACAGGATGAACTGTGATACCTATCAGATATAAAAATGTATTGCAACGAAAATGCTAGTGGGTTAATTGCCTGTTTCGAATATTTTTAAGTATCAATAAATTGAGTCGCACTGTTAAAGAATTCAGATCATCTCTAGTTTGCAGTTGAATCTCACTGACCTGCGCTGTAGCAGTATCGATTGTCGATATCGATAAGATACCTGTGACGTCAGCCCTTATTTTAAGTCACGTGGAAAAATTTGAATATATCCTCATTTTATTTTACAAATATCTTTTTTTGACCGTCAGTAAAATCATGTTTTTTGTTTCCTACTGCTTCTTGATATAGTTTTCTTTACGCTATGTATACTCCTGAGGCGATTTCACGACCTCTGCAAATACCCCATTGACCTATTGTGATCGCGAAAATTTTCGATCTTGAGGTAATACGCCTTTTGGGCGTTTTATGATGTCTACATAACGAAAATCCACGTCACTCATTTCCGTCTTCTAGTCTCGTAATCTCAGTAACCGCTGCATGGATTGTGATGAAATTTGGGCAGCGATGTGCTGTGGGGTCGTAGAAGGTAATGTTCCTATAATTTTGAAAATTGAAGTCACGGGCGGCGGAGTAATTAGCAAGAAACAATACATTCTAAACATTCCTCAAACTTCGTTTTTAGGCGTTTTAGGAGTTCCTGATCATTTTCTACTTTTTTTTTTGGGTGCGGATGGAATTGGGATAGTTGGCGAATGGGGGGTCATAAAACTAAAAAATGTTTTGTATTCATAATAGTCTATCTACTAACCTGTGAAAGAAAGACTCACTTTTTTTGGTCGGGCGGGTGATGATTGGGTTGCAAGGGGACCTCAGACTATAGCTTCATGCTATGGGAAAATATTGAACTGGTGTCACCGTAATGTGTGGGAAGTACTGAGTCAATCAACTCGACTTAATTTTTTATATTAGGAATCGATCTGTTTAGATAGTTTTTTGTTCAATATAAAGACGAATCAATAACATTGAGAAATGCGGCGTGAATGAATTGAGTAGTGGACTGTATTTTTGCGTGAAATGCGAAATGAGAGTGTTCGCTTTCTTCCCATTTTTGCTTATCGTACTTCTTCGGTACTACTCATAGCAAGGCGATCAATAGACCAGTCGAGGTCAGCTGGCGCGCAAATTGGCAACATGCCGCGATATATTTAAATTTGAAAAAATGAATATATAAATGAACACAATGAATCCTGAACAAACATTAAAAGGTAAAATCCATCATTTAAGCACTACTGTCGTTTATTCTACCAAGACTCGACATTAAATTATGACGTAGTCTCAGAATTTTCAACTTTTTTAAAATCTCTTAAATTTTCAAAATGTTCAAATAGTTCAAAATTTTCGAGATTTTCCAGATAATCAAAATTGTCAAAATTCTGAAAATTTTATTTTATTTATGGTTAGCCTCCCACAAAGGCTGAAAGCCTATGGCATTGTAAAAGCGCTGCGAGAGGATAAGTGGCGGTGTACGTTAGATTTGAAACACTGCAGGTTGTAGCGTCGGGAAACAAATTCGCCGGCAGCTCATCCACAGCATCGAAGTCCTCCAAGAGAAGGAATGCTGGAGGAGACTGGTTCGGGGACTAGGGACCTCGACCTGGTAAGGATGAGCTCGCAGAGCCCCTCTAGTGTTCCTGGCTCGAACGGCCTTTGGTGTTATTATCTGGGAGAGCTCACTCGGTCATCTTCCGTGATAGAACCTGTCAGACACCCTTTTTCGATGTTCCAGACTGTGGAGGTCCTTTGAGAGGTTAGGCGTATTGATTAATCTAATTTCTCTCTTCTGGAGAGAAGCTTTGAAGAGTGCTTCAGAGCGCATCCCCACACATGGAAGTAATACTCATACGATGGTCGAATCTGTGCCCCGTAGAGCAGCAGTAATTGCTCTGGTGTATACACAGTATACAGCTTCCTACAGCGGAACAAAGCTCCAGGCTTCTGGGATGCCATTTTAGCAATACTGACGACGTGGTCGTGCCAGGATGTGTTATTGTTGATGTTGATCCCCAAAAGCTTGAAGGAAGGCGACTCGACTATGGGGTGATCTTTACTAGAAAGCCTGTATAAAAGTCGTTATTTATAAAATATAGTCCAACTCGACATACACTCACATTCATAGTAATTTTTTCAAAAGAGATATCGTTTGGTCACAATAGTCCGAGGCGTTGAGCTTGACTCACCCTATATAAAACCACGTCATGAACAACAGCAGTAACAGCAAGGAACGGATGCGGGATCTGCAAAACGAGCCGACCCGCTGAAACGCGCTCGTGTATCTTTGTTTGTTCAGCCGTTCTGCAAACTTTCCAACCACCACCTCTCCCCTCAACCCCACCCTCCTCAGACAGCCACTTTTCCCCGGTTTTGGATCCGCTACGAAGGGAATTTGCATTACAAACTATCCCACACCACCTCTCGCCGCTTGCTGCCTGCTGATGTACTCTCTATATCGATTCTAAATCTCGGCGATGAAGACACTCCAAGTGAGACGAAAGGGGAATAATTCCATTGTATTAAATTCAACCACCGATTGTAGTTGTATCAGAAAACACTTCGTATGGGCGTGGAGCTATAGAATCACAATTCTGCCAGAGTGCTGGTTCCTCAAGCGGATGGTAGTGGTAGGATTGTAACAGATGGTGTGGTGAACATGTTCTGCTAGTCAATACAAATAAAACGAGTTGGTTCTCTTCATGAGGAAAAGGAAAATGGCAAATATTGGCCAGTCCAAACTCCAAGATGTCAGTCTGCTATTGGATTCTGATGTTAAATAACTATAGTAGAAGATCCGAATATAAGACGACCTTCACCGAACTGGTTAATGGATGAAAAGCATTTTATATTAAATTTAATATGTTAAAAAACATATCGCGAGTGGGTTGGCTGAAAAATTTCAGTCATTAATTAAATATTGAAAAATTAATTTTTTTAAATATTTCACTGGTTTGGTTAATAGACAAATCACATACCAATCGAAAGTATGAATCCCATAGAATATGCAAACGTTAGGTTGGCTACGTTTTTCCCGTCCCAACTATAGGGTAGGCAGGTACAAACAGGTAAATCAATAATAGTAATTTGCACCGGTGTGGTTAATGCATGAAACTTATATCAAAATTAAGATATTTTTATTGCAAACACGTCGATATAGGATTGTCTGCAAAAAATCAGTCTGGAATTCCGGTTGTCGAATTTTAAAGATCAAAATATGGCTGCCAGTGAATACGTGCGCCAGAGAGGTCCGAGCGAACAATCCTGTGTATTAACAAAGGACGCAGCATAGCAGCTGCGTGTTGCTCGGCCATTGCATGAAAGAGAGTGCGCAACTGCGCATGTCATGTGTCCGTGAAATTGAAAAGGATAGCGATACACTCGTAAATGCTGTGCATCATTGTATCGGAACAGTTTGCCTCATTCTTCTGAACTGAAAAAGCGTGCTAATACTACTATATTGATTGTTGTTATTTATAAACATTGAATTGTGATAAAAAATGGCTAAAAAGTGTTTTCTATGCAATTCGAACGACGATGTTCTTGATTTTAACGATGAAACGCATCAAAACTGTTCGTTGAAATTAAATTTTCGTAAAAAGAAAAATTTTAAATACATTAAATACGTTGAGTTAACCAATGCATCACTCGATTTTGCAGGTTATCATTCCACGTGCTACAAAAAAGTGACTGCTTTGGGTAAAAAATATAATGAAGAGTTTAATAACTTTCTTGGTGAGAATACGGTAAGTGCATAATAATTTAATCTTCAAAACTATCTTAGTAAATACATCTTTTAAATTTTTTTAATTGTGGAATAATGACATGGAAGATTCATAAATTTATACATTTTTGATTATGTTTCATTCAAATAAATCATTTCAATTTCACGGACACATGACATGCGCACTCTCTTTCATTCAATGGCCGAATACACGCAGTTGCTATGCTGCGTTCTTTGTTAATACACGGGATAGTTCGCTCGGACCTCTCTGGCGCACGTATTCACTGGCAGCAATATTTTGATCTCTAAAATTCGACAACCGGAATTCCAGACTGATTTTTTGCAGACAACCCTATATCGACGTGTTTGCAATAAAATTATCTTTTTTTGATATAAGTTTTATGCATTAACCACACCGGTGCAAATTACTATTATGATTTACCTGTTTATACCCTATAGTTGGGACGGTAAAAACGTAGCCAACCTAACGTTTGCATATTCTATGGGATTCATACTTTCGATTGGTATGTGATTTGTCTATTAACCAAACCAGTGAAATGTTTAAAAAAAATAATTTTTCAATATTTAATTAATCATATCCTGGACTGAAATTTTTCAGCCAACCCACTCGCGATATGTTTTCTAACATATTAAATTTAATATAAAATGCTTTTCATCCATTAACCAGTTCGGTGAAGGTCGTCTTATATTCGGATCTTAGACTACTAGGAGTAACTTTAGATTGCAGAATTTTGGAATCTTTATCTATACCATTTCCAGCAATAGTTTCAATAGTTTGAAAAGGATCAAACTACATTTCTAAGGCCTAAATTGTAAATTCAAATTGTCAGTTGTAATATTACATCACACAGTAAAGTGTTGAGTACCTCCTGTGTGACTTTCTAGCTGTCTCATCAATGCAAAAATCCATTCTTGGAAATATCTGGTCTTCTATAGCTAGGTTAAGGGGAATCCTGCTTCAACACTACATTTTTTTTACTAGATTGGAATGACGGAGCATGTAATGCTGAATAGGATGGTCTCCAAAGTGAGTATGTATGTGTAACTTTTGTAGAGAGCATGATGGTCTAAAAACACACTATACGCTTACCCGTATCCTGAACGCGCCTATGGTGGGAAGCTGTGAATTAATAAAAACAACACACAGTACACTCTTTATGCAAATCTGCATGAGAACCAACAGGCTTCAACAGCATAATCTATGCGTGGTTGCAAACTTTAATTTGCGAGCTAATATGTAAAGATACAGACCCATAGAGATACTCCAGCTTCGTATTAGTACTATCGGAAACTGTCAAAAATGATAACTCAGTAATGCGCCCACAAAGTAGTACTCTTGCTTCAACTTCAAGTACAGCTACAGCTTCATCTACAGCTTCGCAGATGACAGTACATTAGTGTCGTGCATGGAACCAGGCAAGCCACTATCATCCTAGGAGACGATACGTCGGCGACAGCAGCATGCCTCACAGATCAACGCTGATACCAAAACAAATTGTCGAGTGGGGATTAGCAAATAAAGTACAGTTCAACGTACAAAAAACTCAGGCAACACTTACAAAGAAGTCTCACGATGGCTTACCAACCGAGGAAATGGAGGGCCACCTCATAGTCGAATCACCTTTCGTCAAACTTTTGGGGATCAACATCAATAATAACATGTCCTGGCACGACCACGTCGTCAGTATTGCTAAAACGGTATCCCAGAAGCTTGGAGTTTCGTTCCGCTGTAGGAAGTTGTATACACCAAAGCAACTGTTGCTGCCCTACAAGGCACAGGTCCGACCATCGCTGGAGCATTGCTTCCATGTGTGGGGATGCGGTCCGAAACACTCTCTAAAGCTTTTGG
This sequence comes from Callosobruchus maculatus, assembly GCA_951848785.1. Lineage (NCBI taxonomy): Eukaryota > Metazoa > Arthropoda > Insecta > Coleoptera > Chrysomelidae > Callosobruchus > Callosobruchus maculatus. The sequence goes on along the minus strand of CATOUR010000090.1, from coordinate 4,793,498 downwards.
ACACTATCCAGAAAAGAGAAATTAGATTAATCGATACGCCTTACCTCACAAAGGACCTCCACAGCCTGGAGCATCGAAGGAGGGTGGCTGACCTATCCCTGTTTTACAGATTCTATCACGGAAGATGTTCAAGTGAGCTCTCCTAGATAATAACACCAAAGGCCGTCCGAACCAGGAACACTAGAGGAGCTCTGCGAGCTCATCCTTACCAGGTCGAGGTCCTTACTCCCCGAACCAGTCTCCTCCAGCATTCACTCTTTTGGAGAACTTCGACCCTGTGGAATCAGCTGCCGGGGAATTTGTTTCCCGATGGTTACAACCTGCAGCATTTCAAATGTAACGAGAACCGACACTTATCCGCTCGCAGCGCTTCTACAACGCCATAGGCTTTCAGCCTTTGCGGGAGGCTGACCATAAAAAAAGCTTGTGAAGAAATGCTACACAAACGTTGCTATCACTTATTTAAGTTTCATTTTCTTTTTAGTATAGGGAAATCTTGTAGCACCTAATTTAAATAACTCTTTGAACAACAAAATAAGGACATTAAAAACAGGCAATAGATTGAACGGAGCATCTATAATAAAAACAGGCATACCGCAGGGATTGGTACTAGGTCCGATACCATTTTTGGTATACATTAACGATACTACAGAAAGTACTTTTCGTTTTCGAGGTTCCTTGGGAAATAAATGCTCACGAAGTTGCAATAATTGCTAATATGCGTCAGGAGTCCTTGAGACAGTAATCACAAATACTAAAATATTTGCCATTTCAATGAAATACGCAATGTAGACGGAAAATTCTTGGCTATCGTAAGTGCAGGGACGTTCATTGCATAAAAATGCTACAAAAAGCAAAGTTTGCTGCTTGATACTTGAGGTTTTGAATAAACATTTTTTTGTCATAAGTTTTATAATAAAACTGTTTTTGTTTTCTTTTTTTCGCAATAATTCAAAAGTTATATCAAAATAGAAATGGGTTTTTGAATCGAGTGCTGAAAACACGCCGACGGCTCCCGAACCCGTGTGACGTCACGATGGCGGTAAGGATGCTCCTTTGACCAACGACGTCCTACTCCGATACTAGATTCTAGATTCCCAGCCAATCGCGAAAATACGTACTGCTAAACTGGTAACTAGTGTATATTTGTTGCAACACAGTCGATGAATGAAGTTTGCAGCTCGGGACGAAGTCTACGATCGAAATAAATTTGCTTTTGAATGTTTGAAGTTGAAGTCAGATTACAGATTCCAGTAAGTAAGTACCTAATCAAATATGTTTCGTTAGAAAGATCTCCTCAATCGAAGGATGGTCCAGTGGTTAGAGAGTCCGATAGTGGATCTCAGGGTCTTTGGATCGAAACCCAGGCCTTCCAACTTTTTTTTTATTTTTTTTAATCAAAAATTTCATTGATGTGCTTTTTGCACTTATTACGCACACTTTTCTACGATCAACATAAATATGTGTTTGAATCAAATTTTGTTAGACTGCACAGTGCTTGTTAAATTTTTATGAAAATTTAATATTGTTAATAATAATACCAAGTGATAAACAGAATGTAATTACGAGTTTGAGTAACTTTTTTTACAATAAAAAACTTGAAAATGAATGAATTGCATGGATGAAGGGATTTTGCTTTCTTAACCAACTATTACATTTAAAAAAATATTAATGGCGATTGATATTGACGGACAAGCCTCATTTCCACTGATTTTTTGAATTGTCCACCGCCTCCTGTACTTAGTTTTTGCACTGTGCAGTGCACGTAATATGTCTAACAAAATTTGATTCAAAAACATATTTATGTTGATCGTAGAAAAAATGTGCGTAACAAGTGCAAAAAGCACATCAATAAAATTTTTGACAAAAAAAATTAAAAAAAAAAGTTGGAAGGCCTGGGCTTCGACCCAAAGACCCCAAAGACCCCGAGATCCACTATCGGACTCTCTAACCACTGGGCCATCCTTCGATTGAGGAGATCTTTCCAACGAAACATATTTGATTAGGTACTTACTTACTGGAATCTGTAACCTGACTTCAACTTCAAACATTCAAAAACAAATTTATTTCGATCGTAGACTTCGCCCCGATCGTAGACTTCGTCCCTGACCGCCATGGTGACGTCACACAAGTTCGGGAGCCGTCAGCGTGTTTTCGGTACTCGATCCAAAAACCCATTTTTATTTTGATATAACTTTTGAATTATTGCGAAAAAAAAGAAAACAAAAACAGTTTTGTTATAAAACTTATATATGATCTTTCCATTTATCACAAAAAAGTACTTTTTTTCTTAATTCAAAATCTCAATTCAAGTACTTTGTATTAGCCCAGGCACTCCTTTGGAAACGCTAAGTAACATAAATGACAAAAAAGTAGTTAAAAGTTCAGTAACATCCAAAAACGTAATCCCAATTCCACCTGACCGTCGATAAAGTGCCATTAGCCCTTCCAACCCTTCGCAAAAGTGGATATTCTCCGCTGAGCGGCCCAGTTCCCATGGTGCTTGAAGCTCTCCCACCGCAAAACTCGAAATACCATCGCTCTTAGCCATCCAGGCGGCTGTGGCATGGCTCCAGCAGCAGCCGTTCACCTCCTCTCGTCCTTTCAGAAATCGCATTGATTCCCCTTCTTCCTCGCAACCCCCGTTCTACCCCATCCTCCCCCGCTTTCCCCTTCCTCACCTCCAACCCCAGCCCGCAGTATCCGCTAAGTGGATTAATCAAAGCCGCGGGCCGCTCCATTCCGATTCAAATCCGATTATGCGTTGCGTCTGTGGACCCACCGCCCGCGCACTATTTCCACATAGGCGCAGCCTAAGGCGGACCTCACTGGTTGACATTTTACTTATTTTAGCCGAGGGAAATCTTATAACCCTCTATCTAACTGAAAATATTGTTGTTGCGATGGTTATACAATTGGCGCCCAACGTGGGGCGCTCAACGTTGGGCGCCAATTGAGGTTTTGAATAAATTTTTTTTTGTCATAAATGGAAAGATCATATATAAGTTTTATAACAAGACTGTTTTTGTTTTCTTTTTTTTTCGCAATAGTACAAAAGTTATATCAAAATAAAAATGGGTTTTTGGTACAGTATCGAAAACATGCCGATGACTCCCGAGCCGTGTGACGTCACCATGGCGTCAGGATGCTTCTTTGCCCAACGACGACCTACTCCGATACTAGATTCTAGATTCCCAACCAATCGCGAAAATACGTACTGGTAAACTGTTAACTAGTGGATATTTGTTGCAATACAGTCGATAAATGAAGCTTGCAGCTCGAGATGAAGTCTAAGATGGAAATAAATATGTTTTTGAATATTTGAAGTTGAAGTCAGATTACAGATTCTAATAAGTAAGTACCTAATCAAATATGTTTTGTTGAAAAGATCTCCTCAATCGAAGGATGGCCCAGTGGTTAGTGGATCTCAGGGTCTTTGGATCGAAACCCAGGCCTTCCAACTTTTTTTTTATTTTTTTTATCAAAAAATTTATTGATGTGCCTTTTGCACTTGTTGCGCACATTTTTTCTACGATCAACATAAATATGTATTTGAATCAAATTTTGTTAGACGTATTACTTGCAGTGCACAGTGCTTGTTGAATTTTTATGAAAATTTAATTTTTAAGCTTCATTACCCAAGGTTAAATAAATAATAATACCAAGTGATGAACAGAATGTGATTACGAGTTTGAGTTACTTTTTGTACATTAAAAAACTTAATAATGAATGAATTTGATGGATGAAGAGATTTTGTTTTATTAACCAACTATTACATTTAAAAAAAAATTAATGGCGATTGATATTGACGGACGAACCTCATTTCCACTGATTTTTTGAATTGTCCACTGCCTCCTGTACTTAGTTTTTGCACTGTGCAGTGCAAGTAATACGTCTAACAAAATTTGATTCAAACACATATCTATGTTGATCTTAGAAAAAATGTGCGTAACAAATGCAAAAAGCACATCAATAAATTTTTTGATAAAAATTTATAAAAAAAAGTTGGAAGGCTTGGGTTTCGATCCAAAGACCCTGAGATCCACTATCGGACTCTCTAATCACTGGGCCATCCTTCGATTGAGGAGATCTTTTCAACGTAACATATTTGATTAGGTACTTACTTACTGGAATCTGTAATCTGACTTCAAATTCAGACATTCAAAAACATATTTATTACGATCTTAGACTTCGTCTCGAGCTGCAAGCTTCATTTATCGACTGTATTGCAACAAATATCCACTAGTTACCCAGTATCGGAGTAGGACGTCGTTGGTCAAAAGAGTATCCTGACCGCCATGGTGACATCACACGGGTTCGGGAGCCATCGGCGTGTTTTCGGTACCCAAGAACCCATTTTTATTTTGATATAATTATTGCAAAAAAAAAGAAAACAAAAACAGTTTTGTTATGAAACTTATATATGATCTTTCCAATTACGACAAAAAAATATTTTTGTTCTTAATTTGAGACCTCAAGTGTATAAACTATGTAACTAAAAACACTGCAGGTGTAAGTTGACGATGAACGGGCGATGGCGGGTCTTGGGTTGTCCGGTTGGCGTCGACTTGCTCCGGTTCCTTGGTGTCGGCGCGCTTCGATGCTTGACGTTTCGCAATAACGCGTGTTTGGAGTCTTCATAAGCTGTTACCTGTTCCGAGAAACTAAGACCGCCTCACTGGGTTGAGCACATATACACCCCCCGATTAGGAGTGGGGGCAGCTGCGCTGTGCACTGCCGATCCCTGGAGATCTCCTGTACACCCCAGGATCTTTGCGTCTCTTGGGGCGAGCATCTACATTCTGCTAACCCTGTGTGCTTCTTCTTTGTCATTGAAGCGTTTTTACTTTCATAAATCTCAATGAACTCACTGTACAATCTAGCGTAATCAGAAGATATCATAGCCAGAACCTGTGTCTCATCGAACTTTATCTTGTGGTCATCGCTTTCCTGCAGTGCATGCTTAACTACTGCAGTTTTATCTGTCTATCTAATCGACAATTTGATCTGAGTTCTGAAATTCTGGTTTGTACCGATCTCTTTGTTGTTCCACTTCCACAAGTACATGGCATCCGATAAATCCCTGATGCTGTCCACGGATCCCTTTTGTCCTTTATTGATCTTGAATGCTGTTGTATTTTCCAAGTTGGTTTGTATATCGTCTTAATATATGCCTTCTGCAGTAACTGCGAAAGCAATGCAGCTCCATAGAAGCTATCTAGCAAACCGCTAGTTCAGGAAACAGCTCAGCTCAGCAGTGTGGTGCCAGTGTCACATTTGGTTGAGAAATGAAATTGAAAGAGGTTAGTTAATCCAGGGACGCTCTATATGTATCTAAAAACATCGTTGTTGCAATGGTTATACAAGTGGCGCCCAACGTGGGGCGCTCAGCATAAACTAGAAAAGCTAATAGTTTTTCCCCTTGGACATTTACCTTTTTTATTCAGAAGAAGCCATGTGGCACTTTGTCTATTAAATAATGGGTTGTGGAGGCAACAGAACAAAACGAGTGAAAACCTTCAGAGAATTAGACGCAGCAGCTATGATTAAATCAGACTTGCCTGAAGGATGAGTGCTGTGTCAACTAGGGTTTTTTGTATCTCTAAGAAGGTATATAAAACCTCTTCTGGGCCCATGATAATATCTGGTATACAAACGTAATGCTGAAAGAATGATTGAAGTTTCGCTTTTTTTATTCAGAAGAAGCCCTGATTCTTGTTGTGATATTCAAATAACAAAAGAGAATGGGTGAACATTAGCAATGAATTAGACATACTATAGATGTTGTTGTTAGATGTAAGAGACTTAACATAAGGATCATTACTGGATCTGTTGCACAGATAATTGAGGTTATGAAATTTTTTTTCCTAATCAAGCTTGCTTAGGAGGTGAACACTTACGTAGTAATAGTTTATATTCTTTGGTACTTTCTTGTTATAATGACAAATAAAGCAAGCAGCTTTGAGCCATCCTCTGAGGTTTGAGGCTTATTACTTGTATAAATTGTTACAGAAAAAAAACCTAAAATTGAATTTCCGTTCCATGCATTGGAAGGGTATTGTGATCGCGAAGGCTCCGGTGTTGTTTGTTGCCATTTTTCTACCCGCATAATATCAGTTATCGCTACATTGGTCTTGGTGATATTTGGTGAGCGACGAATTATTAAACCCTAGTGGCGGGGGATATAATTAGCAAAAAAATTATCTCTGTATGTTTCTCGTCATCCGTCTGCATACCTGATCTCAGTAACCGATGTACCAGTTTTGATGGAGTTTAGACAGCGACGTGCCGTAGGATCGTTGGAAGTGACGTCAAACAATAATTCATCTCGCTTCACTGGCCAAACACATATGCTATAAGGTCAACTTTGCTATCGTTTCGGCCACATCTGAATCCTCTGTCAAAGTAGTAAACCAACTATTATGATTGTGGGCCTCATTGATATATCAGTAAAGTGAAATAGAACAGAGGTAAAACCGCAAGCCATACCAAATCTTCAAAGTAGTTAAGAACGAACAGTTGTGGACCTTGAAGAAAAATTGAAGCACCACCAAGAAGAGCAGGCAGCTGTTATACAAGCGACCGTCGTGGAACTAAAGCACCACCAGGATGAGGCAGTCGCCGGTTTGAAAACTGGGCAAGAACTTGTGATGACTAGACTGGAGGAGCAGAGGCAAGCCGTAAGTCAGGCATTAGAAAATCAAGATCAACGTATCAGTGCAATAGAGACATCTTTTGATAACAAGCTAGAGATATCACAAAAATACGTTGAAGAACAGCTAGCGACATCGCAAAAGCACGTTGAGAAAAAAATATTATGTCGTTTACGTGTTCCTTAGAGCCTAGTAAACATGACAAAATCACTTGTTTGGTTTTTTGGAATCCGCTGTGAGAGATATTCCAAAAATTATTTCAAATGCCGGAAAATGCCGCGCAAACAACCTCTGACGTCAGTGATATCCTATAGTGATGGGATGTAAAGTATTGATATTCGATATCGATAGCCAGTGCTAACCTAACATTTTGACACTGATCATTATAACCACAAAACACAGTAACACACAAAAGTACAAAAGTCAAAAGAATAAAAGTTAGGTTGAGTTAGGCTAGATTACTAATTCACTTTGTAGGGATGGGCTTGAATCAGATTCTATCTTTGGATTCATTCATAATGGGATGCGCCGAAATAAAATGATGGCTGCGATTAGCTGCGAATCTCGGTCACAAACAGGATGAACTGTGATACCTATCAGATATAAAAATGTATTACAACGAAAATGCTAGTGGGTTAATTGCTTGTTTCAAATATGTTTGAGTATCAATAAATTGAGTCGCATTGTTAAATAATTCAGATCATCTCTAGTTTGCAGTTGAATCTCACTGACCTGCGCTGTAGCAGAATCGATTGTCGATATCGATAAGATACCTGTGACGTCAGCCCTTATTTTAAGTCACGTGGAAAAATTTGAATATATCCTTATTTTATTTTGCAAATATCTTTTTTTGGACGTCAGTAAAATCATGTTTTTTGTTTCCTACTGCTTCTTGATATGATTTTCTTTACGCTACGTATACTCCCAAGATGATTTTATGACCTCTGCAAGTACCCTATTACACAAGTCAAGCAGCGAAGCATGTAGAGGAGCATATCGACACGGGCCAAACAAGCCCAACAACAACAGTAGTATGACAGGGTGACTCCGCTACTGCCCCTATTCCTCCCTCATCACTTTCCTCCCCTGACGTCCCTCCGGCCGTAGCAGTCGGCCTCAATTGTCAAGTTAATTGCGGGAGTAATGAGCCGTTGTCGTTTTAATGAAACGCTTTCCGATACGATTCGTGGAATTGCCGGACGATGTTGCCGACTCTACGCATACACAAGCAGTTGGGGTTTTGAATAATTTTTTTTGTGTGATGCACCGAAAGATCACATATAAGTTTTATGACAAAACTATTTTTGTTTTTTTTCGCAATAATTCAAAAGTTAAATCAAAATAAAGATGGGTTTTTGCATCCAGTACAGAAGTCACGCTGACAGCTCCCGAACCCACGTGGCGACACGATTGTGGTCACGATGTTCCTTTTACCAAAGACGCCCTACCCCGATAGTAGATTCTAGATTCCCAGCTAATACGTGAAAATATTTACTTGTACTAGTGTATGTTTGTTGCAACACAGACGATGAATGAAGTTTGCAGCTCGGGACGAAGCCTACGATCGAAATAAACGTCTTTTTGAACGTTTGACATTAAATCATAAATTCCAGTAATAAAGTATTGTTTGACAGGGGAAAGAATGCGAGGCAAAAGAATGCGGGCTGTTGTCAGATGTTCACGATAAGTTATTTTCAGTATTTTTCTATCATGTTATCGAATGATGATAAGAATACTCTACATCACGTACTTTCATAACATGTACTGCTGTATAATACATGTACTACAATTTTTTCAATTAAAATATATACCTAGTTGTTAAAGAACAACAGTATAAATATTTTGGAATAAGAAAAGGTTTGAAAAGTAGGCAAGCTTACACCACAGCAGACCGCCTCTTGAAACTAACACTATGTGGATGGTGTTGTGCCATAAGAAATTTAACATAATCTTGGTTGTAATCGGTTATTTAATACTAAAACCTGGATGTTCTATTCTACATTGAGCATAAATGTCCTAAACCACTATTCACATGTTGGCGACATCTGTGGTTCCTATTCCATACTGTCAAACCAATAATCTAATGAAGAAATTCATTAATATCCATCCAGTGGAGAAACGGGAAAACAGGTGAGCTAAGAGTGAGTTCTCGTGGCTTGGTCAGAGGCAAGGTTACACTTTTCCTGAAGAATCAAATACACAGCTGTTTGTCGACGCTTCCTCATAATATGGTCTAAACAGGCTTGCCAAACATCGAAAACACATGAACATTATCATCACATTTTTATGTGCCCTGTTTCTCCGCTGGATAGATATAACAATATTATAATCCACAACATGTGGATTATATACTGCGTACTGTGGACGAGTGCGTAAAAGCAAGTTGGTTTCTGCTCACGTGAATATGTAAATACAGATAAACATCTCTCCAAAGTCAAGATTTTGAAAACATCTTGAAAGAAGTGGTCTTGATTCAGATTTAGAGATTGAGGAAAAACAACTTTGTTAAACTCAGCGTACTTCAGCTTATTTGGGTAGATAGGTGGTCCATTTGTGCTAATAAATCTTATGTCTGGTTTGGTTATTTTTTCTTAATTTTATTTGCATATAAAAAACTATAATAAGAGTGTTTTTTAACTAGTACAGTCCAGAAGGCAGCTTAATACAAAACTAATTTTCTCAAAACAACAGATCTATGGCTCACGTCACTAGTGTATAACACCGTCCATTTGTCGTTCCTGGAAAGATGTCGCGTCGGTGGTTACCGTGTAAACAGGTCTCGCATATATCGAGAACACGTGAACACCATGAATTTTTTGCGCTCTTTTTCTTTGGTGGACCGAGTTATAGTATATCACCACAACAGTATAGATGTCAGGTCTAATTATGTCAAAAGTGTAGATATTGTTTGACTTGCCCTTATACATACAACGAACAGCATGTACAACACAGCTATGCCCATCTTTTATCAGCTTCGATGGATGGGCTTAACACAACACTTATTTGATAATAATATATGAACTCTATTAACCACAACAATGGAACAAACATTACCAGCGAGTAGCATTGTTTGAGTTGTCCATATTGATCACCGGCAAAGATTGAGGGTGGCAAACATCGTGAGGCCGACGTTCGATTGCGTCCTCAATCATCGGAGATGGGGAAGAACGATTGATAAACAGCAGATGTCCTCTTCTCAACAGCAAATTTGCCAGGCGGTTTGTTTTTCATAAATGCTTTCGCAGAAATGGAATTTAATTCTGAGCGTTCACTCGACGAGCAATTACTGAGATACAGGGTGACGCTTTTCTTATTTCCTCAAACCAATGCGGGACTGCGGAAAAGGGTGCGGTACCGAGACAGCCAGGTCAAAAGCACAGATCACAGAAACACATATCAGTCTTTAGATATGAAACTAAGGCCCGATTTTATCAACATGCATATTTAACAAAGAATTTGACAAACCTTTTCTATTGGATGTTGTTTAGCAAAAGCTTTCTATTGGGTTTTGCGGGCTAGGTTAATAAGTATCATCCAATAGTATTTTATCGATATTGGAAACAAAACGTCAAAGCTGGATGACACTTTCATTAAAAATATTTTAGAATTCATGGATCAAAATCATAGCAGAAAATCAGAACAAAGAGATTGATTTGCAAATTAATGCTAGATTTTTAATGTTTACCTTATAATTATTGTATATATTGCAATTGCAGACAGATTGATTATAGACTGGATGCATGTTTGTTATAGAATAGACCTTCTTATAGAAATATCCACAGAGGATGTAAACATTGTAGGTAGGCACCGCGAAAATGGCACCGTAGCGCAGAAACACATTTATTTAAAGCACCTTATTCACTTTCTGACTATACGAAAGGTTTCTAGTTTAGGAAAAATAAGTATATAGGTACGTTATACTTTTGCCAGATCGCAAGGCTTTGCTGTCAAGCAGGATAGACAACCAGTAATGCACGCTTGCATCGTGTGTGTCTATATAGCTTTGTGAAATGCAATAAAACGTTATTTTTACCATTTTTCACTATAATACAAAGGTATATTGGAGGTATTTATAATTATTATCGATTGTAAATTATTGTTTTATCAAAATAGTGAAGTAATTTGAATTTCTTGTGATCATCATCATTAAATTAACAGTACATTTTATCGAGTGATCAAATGTGTCGGTTTTGTGGAATCTGATTGGTTGAGATTAGCAATTGCTAAACTCTTTGTTAAACAGGAAAATGCAAGTTTTTACCCATTTAGGATGGAAAATCAGGGTTAAAAAGATACTAGAGGGTGCACAATGGTTGATTATATATAAAGCATGTCTTTTTTTACCTTTTTGAAGTAAATTTCACGAGAAATCAATAATTTTCAGAGAACTTTGACAGATGCAAGTTCTTGAATGGGCTGCTCTGATTGGTCAAAACCTTTGTTAAAATGCCCGTGTTGATAAAATTGGGCCGTAATATAGTCAATTGTCAAAAAATGTTCGTAATGTTCGTATTACACCCCCTGGTGTTTGCGACCTTAACGTAAGCTTATACAAGGTGTGATCTTCAAGGGTGGCCTTTGTTTATACTTGTACGAATAAATAATAGTAGCAGTTTACGTGGATCATGTCTCGAACTGGTTCGGGACTGGTTCGGGACTGATTCGGATGAAAAGCGCATCCACATTTTGATTAAGGGCATTCGTGGTATGTAAATTTTGTATGTAAGCTATTAAATTAGTGAAAAAATCTAACAACATAGGTACCTACCTACCTTTGACACAAATTCTAGGAGATGAACACCAAATAATTACTTGTATCCATATATTTATGTAATGTATAGTAGGTCTAAATGAAAAGTGTAAACCGTCAGCCATCTACTTGTAAAACGAATTTGATGTACATGTAAGTTGTAATAGGAAGACTTTACAAGTACTAAGACAAAGAAATTTCAAATATTTACTTTTGTGCTACAAAAAACTTAATAGGCAAAGAGTGATGGTCCGAAAAAACCTACAAAAGTTAATACCAAAATAATGTAGCTGGAAATTGATGTCGTTTACTTCGGATTTCAACGCAATTCAGTACACATCACCTTTCAGACTTCAATTGTGGCTCAAAGTTCTCCATCAGGAATGATAAATACAGTGCTATATCACTCAAAAATGTATAATTTATTGTTATCGCCATTCATGAAGTAGCACATACATTGTACTTTTTCAAATTCGAAAGTTCAAAACAAAGTCATAACAAAGTATTTCAAGCCGAAAGCTTGTGACACTAAGGTCCGTATTCATAGTCGTTTCTCAAGTATCCCTTGAGTAGTGTTGCTCAAGGGATACTTGAGGGTTACTTGACGGTTACTCAAGGGACCCTCTAGTGTGGCTCTCCTTGTGTATTCGTTTCCTAGGCAACATCTACCACACGGCGGGATTCATTTTGCAAATATACCCTATACCCACGCATTTTGTTGTTTTCTGTTATCTCTTGTTATCTCTTTCTGTACTGTGCCAGCATTTGGTGTTCTGTGGTGGACATTTTTCTGGATGTGATAGAAACTGACAACACCGTACTCCAAAATTAACCCACAAAATCGCATTGACTGCAAGTAAATGTCATGTTGACAATTCGTTACTTGAGTATTACTCAAGGGAGCTTTACGTAAGGGACCCTCAAGTAAGGTTTCGAAACACAAAACCTTACTTAAGGGACTCTCAAGTATTGAGGGACCCTTAAGTATCGACTATGAATACGACCCTTAAGTAAAGGGTTTTTCAATAAGGACGGGTCGATGTTGGCAATCTGTGGCGGCCATGTTGTTTTGACAGCGTGTGTCTAATCTAGTGATTTATGATTAGTGACTTATGCCAAATCACCATGACAGGTTACACAATTGAGCAGCGAGTACAAATGATAAAACTTTATTATCAAAATGAGTGTTCACTAGTGTAGACCATGCGCGCGTCACGCCCATTTTCCGGAAGACGCGGGGGTCCTTTAAAGTCGACTTTACAACGTTTGGTGTGGAAATTCGAGACGATTGGTTCAGTTAACAATCAGCCAACACCCTTACGTCAAAGGAGTACCAGGTCAGCCGAGAACATTGCCGCTGTCCACGAAAGTGTCCAAGAGAACCCAAGGAAGTCATGAAGTCTGCGAAAGGCCGAGTTCTTGTGAACGGCGAGGAATTGACTTCCTTGGGTTCTCTTGGACACTTTCGCGACAATGTTCTCGGTTGATCTGGAACTCCTTTGACGTAAGGGTGTTGGCTGATTGTTAACTGAACCAGTCGTCTCAAATTTCCACACCAAACGTTGCAAACTCGACTTTGAAGGACCCCCGCGTCTTCCGTAAAATGGGCGTAACGCGCGCATGGTCTACACTAGTGAACACTCATTTTGATAATAAAGTTTTATCATTTAACTCGCTGCTCAATTGTGTAACCTGTCATGGTGATTTGTCATAAGTCACTAATCATAAATCACTAGATTAGACACACGCTGTCAAAACAACATGGCCGCCACAGATTGCCAACATCGACCCGTCCTTATTGAAAAACCCTTTAGTAGATTTAAAATATGGTGGCGCGTCATCTGGCATTTGAGATCTAATACAGAATAATTTTCGGCGAGAACGGCAAAGTGATAAATATAAACTTTGTTTCTGTGGTCAAAAGTGATCCGGACGAACGTAATGTCAGGCGACATTTCACATGTGTATTCGAAATAACTGAGAAGCTTAGAGTATACGGAAGCAAAGTCCATGTTTTTCAGAGCTGATATATCATAAATAAGCTTATAATTCCTAACTATAAAGCCTGAAGTGCTATTATAAATATGTGACAATCAAAACTACGTAAACAATCAAAACGAGCTCCTAAATGATAGACCGTTTCACAACGTCCAAGAGGAATTTGCTCTATCGAATATAAAAACTCAGTCGTATTACGTTTTCGAGATAATGACATAACTTTATATTTTTTGACATTTAAATGGAGCTTATTATTCCAACACGAGTTTTGTAGAATATCCAGCTGAAGTTGGATGTTTTTACAGACATTAATACGTTTGATCTCTGCGAATACTTTTAAGTCGTTAGCAAATAGCAATGTACTGCAGGATACGACATAAGTCATCTGTAAATATCAAGAACACCAAGGGTCCAGATTAGATTCCTGTGGTACTCCAGTGGCAGTGTAAGAGCGCGACTTATAAACGTTTATATGCAACAATTTGCTGACGATTCTGTAAATAAGATGATTACAGAGCAATAAGTGAGCCTGAACAAGCTACATCGAGAAACAGAAAAAAAATGACAAATTCGATTTCTTTTGAGCCACCTTGTATCTTGTACGTATCACTAACATTTTGATGAAATATTCAGAGCTACCGGAGTGCCGCAGCTCTGAAGGGCAGCGACCCTTAGTAAATACGTTGGGAGCTTGGGGCTTATTTGATTTTCAGTGCTCAGTGATTCGAAAGCATGATTGTTAGTCCAAATTACCATACGGTGGATGGCAACTCAAGGCTGTTTTGTATACCGAACCAAACAACTTCCTTTCACTGAGAAATAACATTCAATCTAAGGTATATGTAGCTAGCTGAGCTATAGATAAGGGTATAGGGCAACTGAATGATAATAATTACAATAAGAACGGCACTGTATGTGGCTAAAACCAACTCCTGTTCAAAATTATCGCGTTGGTTAATATTTCGGTGTACTTCAATGTTCCATAGCTGTTACACTAATAACTCCACTTTTGCAAAATCTTTGTGAGACGTTAGTACAATTTCGAGAAATTATCCTGTGATACTTAAATATTTTTAGGTTGCATATGGTTTGCATGTCTTGTTTTTTGTCGAATAACAGCCTTCTTCGCAAAAAAAATCATCCAAAACAAGCATACATTTTCGGAATCGAAAACAATCACAAGTACAGGGTGTCGCACGACGATTAAGACAAGCAGTATATCGGAACTGTGCAGTATTAGAGAATTATAATTTTGGAGGTGTAAATTAGAGCAAATGTTATATCTTTTTGACGTCCGATTCAAAATTATTAATGGGATACTTACTCAACACACATGTATCGTTAGAGGCATAACGTCCTCATGGAAAAATAAGCATAATATATCTATTACTTGTACAGGGTCATACAAGTAGTTTCTCACCATATCTCATCTCCCCCGAAACGGAAAATAATTTTCCTTCTTTAGGAAGTAAGATTCTCTCGTCCGATAGAGAAATGCTACATGGCAACAAAACAACAATAAGAAAACTAATAACTTAAAATTTTTACACCTTGCCAAAATGTTTCATAATAAATTTAGGGTGTACCACGACGATTAAGACAAGCAATATGTCGGAACTGGGTAATAGTAGAGAATTATAACTTTGGGGGTGTAAATTAGAGCAAATGTTGTGTCTTTTCTTGTCATTGTGTTACCCAATGAGATATTTGTTTTTGGTCACGTGACGTCCGATTCAAAATTAATAATGGAACACCCTGTATATCTGTGCCTTTCTGTGTCCCTCCCGATAAAACAATTCCAACAAACTACACTTGTAGTCTAAAGTGATTAATTCAAGAGTTACAGGTACTTGAAGGATCGTACCACTATCACTACAAAAGTGAAACAAACACTAGCAAAATAATTTAACTGGGGTACATCGTAGTGGTACAATCCTTTAAGTTCTTGAATGAATCACTTTAGTCCCCAAGTGTGCTAGTTCGTTGGAATTGTTTTATCGAGAGGAACACAGAAAGGCACTAATATCACGAATAATTTTGAGTCGGATGTTACGTGACCAAAAACGAATACCTCATTGAGTAACACAATAACAAAAAGACACAAAATTTGCTCTAATTTACATCCCCAGAATTGTAATTCTTTACTACTGCTCAGATCCGATACATTGCTTGTCTTATAGCGTTTTCAACTTACTGCACTGATTTTAACCACGATTGCACTACAGTGCACATTGAAAATTCGTCTGGTGCCCAGAAGTGCAATAAATCTGAACTGGTAAGTCGAACATACACTAAATTTCAGTGCAATTCAAGTAACTGTTCTGTCAACCAACTGATGACAGTTTTATGGCATTTTGCATTCCGAGAGTTCAATTTCATCCTGTGGTGGTTTTGGAATTTAGTATATGGTTTGAATCCGCCTTATTCAATCATATTCTATTTATCGACGTTAAAACGAACAGCATTTTGTGCAATATGGCTTTTGCACTAAAAATGAATATCAATATCGGTAAATACTTAAGTATATCTTGTTGTATCTCTTCTTCCGTCAGTCTAAAAACAACATCTTTAATAAATAGTATTCGTATTTTTGGGACACCCGCAGCCATTGTCTGCAATTTAACTAGATATGCTTTAATTTCCTCATTATCCGAAGATAACGATATTCGCAGTTCTTCCATCTACACTTTCAGCACCTTTCATGCTACTATGTATACTACCCCACTACCCAGTTCTTAATTCAAAAAGTTATTTTCTCTGATAAATAAAATAGGTTACAATTAATATTTTGTAGACGTCAAAAATGCACTGAAATCGCCACGAGCTCAAAGAGTCCGTGGCGATAATTTGCACTCAAGTGCAATTAAGCGGATAAGTCAAAAACAAAAAACCACTCTAGTTTTGCACTCAAATCTAAGGCGAACATAATTTTGACACTCAGTTTCTATGAGTGCAGTGATAGGGCACTAAGTCAAAAACGCTATTAATTCTCGTGGGACGAATATGATCACAAAACTGATAGTGCAGAAATTATGCAATGTTACAAGAACCATGGGTCGTTTAGCTGACAACAGACATATGACATGACTGTGCTACTAATGCTCATGCCAATGTCCTATACTAACAAGATATTTGTTCATTCCATACAATGAGAATAACTAATCATTTTCACTTTTACGAATATCTTTGTCAAATATCTGTTGTCCAATATTTGGAAGTAAAATATAGCCTTAAGACACCGACGTATTACTGGCTGCCATTTTGGATTTGTCGACAATGTGAACGCAACACCCTATTGCCGAAAGGCGTCGTAAAGTAAACTAAACAACGAGTAGACACATCACTGTGTTACAATAAACTGTAAAAGTGCATTATGCGCACATGTGCATAGCTGCTATAACTTTTGTCTGTGTCGGTCATATTAGATTAGAGTTGTATTATCTTATTTCCCATGCACAATTCCTTTAACGAAATGTACAATGATCAGAACCTTCCTTGAAAATGACACATTCAAATAGCATACATTCCAGAAGTTAGCTGACGGTATACTTCATGAGTTCATACATAAAATAGTCATTGTAATATTCTATTTTTAATGCTTAATTGCCTTAAGGAAATTTACAAAGATCAAAACCTTTCTTGGAGGCCTTACATTAGAACAGCGTGCATTTCTTGTACCATTGCTCCATTCAACGTAAGATAGCTCAGGGTATAGAGTTCATACATGAAATACTCATTAGAATGATGTTTTTTACTTTTCAGTTCATTCCCAAGACATCAAAATTTTCGTGAAAATGGAGCAACTTCATTATTTCCGCGGCACTTTTCATTGATGCTTTCGAGAAATATTTTTAATTGCATTTTCTGTTTCGCGTAGCGACCAGGGCAACTGACGAGTGTCCAATAGAAGACAGTGGTGGGGAAACCACCTGATCCGTTGTTTCGGTAGAAGTACCTCCTATCTCAGTTTACATTTAAGTATCATTAAGTCATACGTTGTGTGATCTGCCCTTCAGTCAGTTGATGCGGAACTTAACAGAAATTTCGGAAGAATCGGATCGAAAGAATTGCTGGTGCATTAAAGCATAAAGTACCTTCTATCTGTTGGTAGAAGCCTCCCACTCACCCCTGTCAAGCAATTTCCTCACAGCAGTAACGTTTTTGTCCGTAACTGACATTCGTGGCCTAGAGTCAAATTGCCACTTTCGAATTCTCTATATCACCTGAATATCGTTGTACAAACTGAACAACCGTCATATGGTCCACGAAGCATTTATTCTAAGTATTGGTCTATGTTTAAACCACGTACGAAATTATAACGCAAACCTGCCCTTACCTCATTTCGTGATCGCAAGTACGTCACACTCTCATTGCTATCGAATAACTGAGCTCCTCGATTTGGCGTGACGGATGTTGTCATGTCTCAACATGCAGCTTACTACGATTCATTGCTGCTTCATATTCTTCTTTCTGTCTACCATGCCCATGTGTCATCGAGACTGAGGTACGGTGTTTGCTTTTGGGGAACTACATCCTCGTCCGTACAGATATGTAAAGCACAAAAAAGAGTAGTTAGAGCACTGTCAGGTATTTCGCAAAGAACATCGTGTAAGAGCTCTTTCAAATCATTCGAAATATTAACTTTGCCCTCCATTGTTATGTTGGAGCTTTCAATATTTATCTATTGCCATCAGGATAAGTATCTTAAGAATAAAGACATGCATGCTTATTGTACGAGAAACAGGGATATGTATGCAATACCTTTCTCTAAGTATCGGATTGGTCGGCATTCCCCTGCCCATTTGGGTGTAAAAATTTTCAATAAACTGAGTAATGACATAAAATGCTCAACAACCGTGAACATATTTAAAAATAAGTTAAAACCCTTTTTACTCGAGAAATGCTTTCTCTATCGAAGAATTTTTACTCGAATGATTTTAGGTGATGATCATATAATGTATGTTTGTTATATACTATTATAATTTTGTGTTTGCGACTATTTAGTGTTGGATTTTTGTAACTGATCGATGCTGATATTACTATACTTCTGACGCTTTTCCACAATGTTATATATACATTCTTATGGAAATAAAATGATCTATCTATCTATCTATCTGTATTGCAAAAGTGTCGTTGTACCCATTGTACACTTCACGTGAAAAAAGGTGTTAATTGACAAATAAATATAGAACCACTCACTAAAGGTTCACCTCACTCTATATGTATGTATAGTCATGCAGTAAGCCCTCTTCTCCAGTCACTTTCATCAGAAAGTATAGATGAATTCAAAAATATAAGAATTGTTTACATTTTTTGTCCTCCTACCCAGTGCCGACACTACAAAGTATGCCTTATGCCTTAACAAGACTCCTGACGATTCCGACCACGGTAATCCTCTTTCGGCATTTTTTGCTGAGCCGGCTAGGGGGCTAGCACGGTCATTAGTGCACTGCATCTATTGACCAAAAGGGCTGAAGGTATATGTATATCGCGGAAGGTGCTTGCCAACGCGGCGAAGAACTACCATACAGAAAACAATGGACGAGTGGCAGAGGATCTGGGCCAGTACAACGGGGGTGGCGCAGTGGACGAAGCGTCTAAGTCCAAACATACGAGAGTGGCAGAGTATGAATAAAGGACAGTATGCTATTACCTAAAATAGACGTTGTCAGGCCACGGTCCCTCCCGGTTTCCAGGTATATAGGAATATCAGGGCGAGCGACGTAGTTTCGCTGTCAATATTGCAGCCAAAGCGACACAGTCGAGCACATCCTGTTTGAGTGCGACAGATGGTCCTATTACAAGTAGGAAGCGAGAGTGAACCTGTCTGAGGATCTCACTCCAGAGAACATGGTGCTCATAAGATATGGAGCGAGAAACACTGGGAAATATTACATAAGCAGGTTCAGGGCATTCTGATATCTAAAGAGAGAGGGGGGCGTAGGGGCATGTAGCAAGAAGAAGGAGAATAAGCAAATACTTAACTTATCTTGTGCTGCGAAGAATATCGTTCAGGATGATGCCCGGTGCAAATGAAGGTTTAGCAGAGGTTTTTTCAAGGTCAGTCGCCCATAAAGGCTGAAAGCTTATAACCCTGTAGAAACGCTGCGAGAGGATAAGTATCTATGAACATTAGATTTGAAACGCTGCCGGTTGTAGCCGTCGGGAAACAGATTCCTTGGTAGCTAATTCCACAGGGTCGAAGTTCCCTAAAAGAAGGAATGCTGGAGGAGACTGGTTTGGGGAGTAGGGACCTCGACCTAGTAAGGATGAGCTCGCAGAGGTTCTCTAGTCTTCCTCGTTCGAATGGCCTTCGGTGTTATTAGCTGGGAGAGCTCACTTGAACATCTTCCGTGATAGAATCTGTAAAACAGGAACCGGACAGCCACCCTCATTTGATGTTCCAGGCTGTGGAGGTCCTTTGTGAGGTTAAGCGTATCGATTAGTCTAATTGATATCTTCTAGATAGTATCCAGAAGCTTTAGAAAGTGCTTCAGAGCGCATCCCCACACATGTGAGCAATACTCCAACGATGGTCGGATCTGTGCCTTGTAAAGCAGCAGCATTTGTTTTGGTGTATACAGCTTTTTACATAAAGCGGAACAAAACTTCAAACATCTGGGATGTCGTTTTAGCAATACTGACGACGTGGTCGCCTCAAAACATGTTATTGTTGATGTTGATCTCCAAAAGCTTGACGAAAGCCAACGTGAGACTTATTTGTGTGAGTGTTGTTGTCAGAGTTTCCTGTACGTTGAACTGTACTTTATTTACTAATCCCCACTCGACAATTATTTTGGTATCTACGTTGATCTGTGAGGCATCTTGCTGTCACCGACGTGCCATCTTCTGGAATGATAGTGGCTTGCCTGGTTTCATCCAGGTAAGAAAAGAGGAAACGGGTTTTAGCCGGTCGGGCCGTGATGGCATGTCGGGTGGACGCGTTAGCATCCGTTGGGCATGTGATCAGAGGACTCAAGCTGGTTTAATGTCGGGCGGGCAGATTCTTTCTCACCTAGGGTAACCATCCGTCCGAAAAATCCCGGACATGTCCGGAAATTGGGAGCTAAATTTCGTGTCCGGGCGAATATACAAAAATCGGTAAAATTTCCGAAATTTGTACCCCAAATCTGAAATAGTTGGCACAACATACAGCAAAATAAACAAATACACTGAACGGACAGGCAAAAAAATCACTACCGTCGCTTGATGGCTCATCTGTCTTCGTTCTGTTACAGTCCACTCCCCCTCCATCATCATCATCATAGTCACAATGTCTTAACAGACATGTTGTGAACTCGTAAAATGCATTAAGTCGGAGCTAGAGTATTGCCGACACGAATATTATCAATAGTTTTGAGCACTGTAGCTCGCCATCATTCGCGATTTGTTGTCAGTTTAGTGGCGCTCTTGACACTCATATCCAGCAACTGTTTCGTCGTATCCACCCAGCGTGTAGGAGGACGGCCACGGCGCCGCCCACTCGGGGCATGACCCTGAACTACAAGTTTCTCCATATTATCGCTTCTCTGTATATGTCCGAAGAATGTAAGCATTCTCGTCGACACAATGGAGGATAGTCTCTTTAGATTACCGACCTCATCCAGTATGGAGACGTTAGTTCGATGGGCGGTATAAGGAACTCTCAGCATTCTCCTCCATGTCCACATTTCAAGAGCGTCTATGCGAGCTCGATCTGCCTTTTTAACAGTCCAAGTTTCCGAGGCATACAAAAATATGGAGAACACAAGAGACTGAACCAGCGATATTTTTGTAGCTTTAGTGATGTTATGGTCATGCCGTATTTTAGTCTTTTAGTTTTGTCATGGCCACATGTGCCTGTTGAATGCGCCGTCGAATCTCATTTTCACAGCTACCCGAATTATCGATCAAAGAACCGAGGTATATAAAACTTTGAACTACTTCACAACGGCCTATTGACCTTATTTCTCGATAATTATCATGCTCTTTATCTACGATCATAACCTTGGTCTTATTGTGGTTAATACCAAGTCCATACTCTGCACTACGTTGTTCTAAGATGTTTAATAGAGCTACTAGTTCTTCCTGAGAAGCTGCAATAAGGGTTGTATCGTCAGCAAATCTTAAGTTGGATATTTTGCTTCCGCCAATAGTTACACCGCCATTCCAGTTGTCTAATACCTGTCTCATCACAAATTCAGAGTAAATGTTAAATGGCATCGGAGATAATACACATCCCTGACGAACTCCTTTTCTGGTTGCAGTTTGACCCCCCCTCCAAGCGTGCGGAATTGATCTATGAAGTATATGGTCATCCTACCCTCATCACATTTCCGGGTGTGCGAGTGCTTTTGTCCTTGCGATCAAGGATTATAATAAAGATTATAATAAAACAAAAACAAAGCGCCAAGGCGTCGCGTACAAGCGACCCCAAACACACGCCGCTGCTTGAAACGCGAACAGGTGAAATTCCACCGCGCTCGAACGACGCGCCGCGACGCCCGGCGTCGCTTTTTCGGCGTCGGCGTCGGCGTGGGGACGCTGCCGCCTTGCCGCCGCGGCGCGGCGCTTCGAGTCCTGTTGTGCCTTCGGCTTCGTTTGTGAAGGACGCTGTCGTAATTTGTCACGGGCCACAATTATTTTCCCGAACCGCTCCCAGCGACGAATACATTACGCAGCACGGAAACAGAGCCTCCTGCAAAACGTTTTTTTCCTGCTTTGTCTCGCAGCCGAAGAGGTGTTCGGATCGGTATGATGAGGGGACGGTGAGGGGTGAAGAGGTAACATGCGCGTTTCAACATGTCCTGCATAACATTATGGCCCGATTTTATCAACACGCATATTCAACAAAGACTTTGACAAAGCTTTTCTATTGGATGTTATTTAACAAAAGCTTCCTATTGGGTATTGAGGGCTATGTTAATAAGTATCATCCAATAGTATTTTATCAATATTGGAAACAAGACATCAAAGCTGGATGATAGCAGGATATCAGAACAAAGCGATTAATTTGCAAATTAATGCCACATTTTTCATGTTTACATTATAATTATTCTATAATTACTAATATTGCAAACTGCGGTAATTTGTGACAAAATCATAAAAGTAGTATCAATCACAGCAACTACCTTATTTAATAATTACAAATCCCACCTCCGTCAGTCAGATGGATTATAGAAAAAATATACATACTTTTATGAAGAATCAATCTTTCATTTACTGGATGCATGTTTGTTATAGTTATTAGTTGATCAATGATAGTTTAGAAAAATTTTTACAAAATAAGAAAATTGCAATCCACAAACACCACATTATTCTAGGTGATATAAACATTAATATATCACAGAATACCAAATTGTCCAATGAATACTTAAATTTAATGGCGAGTATGGGTTTTATATCCCATATTAACGAACCAACAAGAATTAGTAATAGTGTAAGTACTTGTATTGACCATTGCTTTATAAAAGATTCTTCAAACAGCTTCAAACATATACCTTTTATTATCCAAACTGATATAACCGACCATCTCCCTACAGCCATTCTTCTATGTGCAGCACAACTTGATCAAAATCAGTTTTACTCCAATAATTCTGAACGGTATAAATATTTTGTAGATAACAAAAAACTAATGTTAAACGTTCAACTGGAAACATGGATAGAAGTATACTCATCCAATAATATAGAAGATGCAACAAATTTACATATAAAGAAAATTCAGTGTTTGATAGCAGCTAGTACAAACAAAGTCAAAATTAAACGGCATGAAAAGGCTAGAAGTCCTTGGATAACAACAGGGCTATTAAAATCCGCGAACAAAAAGGATCACCTCTATAAGATTATGAAATCCTCTCCAACCACGACTAACTCTGATGCCTACAATCAATACAAGAATGTTTTTATTAAATTAACAAGAGAAGCAAAACGGAATTATTATTTAAAAAAAATACATAACAATAAATCAGATCCAAGAAAACTTTGGTCAGTAGTGGATGATTTGACTAAACAAACTGATAAAAGAAATAACATTTCTGAAATCAGGAACGTTAATGGAACATTAACAAATGATATGCAAGAAATATCTGATGAATTTGTTAGTTTTTTTACTAGTGTAGGAGAAAACTTGGCGGATGATATTAAAAAGAAGGGAATCAGGGAAGAATTTCCACAAAAACGGGTAATTAGCTCCTTCTTTTTAGAAGACGTCAGTTCTTCAGAAGTACAACAGGCTATATTTTCTCTAAAAAATAAGAAAAGCCCTGGTTTAGATGGAATTAGAGCTGAATATCTAAAACAAATTGCACAGCATTTGGCAGATCCACTTGCATATTTAATAAATCGTTGCTTTCAGCTAGGTAAATGTCCAATAGCATTTAAAACATCAGTGATAACACCTGTATATAAAAATGGAGATAAATTAGACATATCAAATTACAGACCGATATCTCTGTTATCAAATCTAGGAAAAATTTTTGAAAAACTAATTCATTACAGAATATTACAGTTTTTAAATAAAAACAACATTATGAGTTCAAACCAGTATGGATTTACAAGAGGTAAATCAACAACAGACGCAATTTTGTCGGCTACGAATGAAATTATCTCTAATATTGATAAAAAAATGCCTACTATTCGTATCTTCGTTGACTTGAAAAATGCGTTCGATACGGTGAGCGACAGTGAGCTTTTAAAGGTGATGGAAAGATTAGGTTTTAGAGGAACATCACAATTATTATTAAAAAATTATCTCTCAAACCGTACTCAAATGGTAAGAATCTCTAACTTTTATAGCAAGGAAATGTTGATTAAATATGGTGTCCCACAGGGAACAGTACTAGGCCCGCTTCTATTTAACTTGTACCTGAATGATTTATTTGAAATTAACAGTGTTGGAAAAATAATATGCTTTGCGGATGATACCCTCATACTATATAAAGCTGACGATTGGACAATATTAAAAGAAATTATTGAGAAAGATTTTATCAAGGTTATTCAATGGTTTGATACCAAAATTTTAACAGTAAATTTCAGAAAAACCAATTTCGTTGCTTTTACTTCCTATGCTAGATTTTAACCTTGCTATGAACACCTCTCCATTAAATACCATGGAAAAAAGACTGAAATTAGTAGAGTAGATAGCATGAAATATCTTGGAGTATATCTAGATTCACATTTAAAGTGGGATAAGCAAATTTTACATGTGATGAAGAAAATAAGATGTGTAGCATATAAACTCAAAATTCTGTCCAATATTCTAACAGATAATTTGCTTAAAATATTGTATCATGCTTTAGTTGAAACACATCTAATATATGGAATACCAGCTTGGGGATCTGCCTGCAAGACATATATTTCTGAATTGGATATATTACAAAAATATGTGCTGAAATCTATATTTCATAAATCTAAGCTCTATCCGTCAAACGATTTATACCAGGAAACAAAGATACTCGATACTAGGCAACTTTATTTCTTACATACTAGCAATTTATTCCACAAAATCTGTGTTGATGAACTAAAACATAAACATATACATGAATATAGCACGAGGCACAAATTATGGTCATCAAACTCAGTTCGACCACACAAAACTATATTCCAACGATCATTTATGTACCTAGCTCCGAAATTATATTGTGCAATACCATTAACCATAAAGTCCTTCAAATTTGGCAAAAATTTTAAACAAAAACTAAAGGAATGGATTTACTGTGTAGAGCGAATGATTATTCATAATATTATGAATCAATAAAATTTGTTCTAGTAATATTTTGATATGTATATTTGAAAACATTTAAATTTTTAGATCACATTTTATATCCACCCACAGGCAATGCCTACTGTGGATTTATTTATATTTATTTACTACATTGTACTTATGGTGAATAAATATTATTATTCTGATTTTTCAAGTTTCTCTCGCTTCACAGAGGATCTAAAGATGCAGCATTTATAATATAAAATATAAGGTTATACGCAGCTAAATAATGAGCTTTGCCGTTCTGGATAGGCAACCAGTAATGCGCATGTACGCTTGGAAAATAGCTTGCCTAACAGCTAATTTTTTGTTCAACTTTTGAAATGTAACTAAGTGCTATGTTTACCCATTTTTACTATAAAACAAAGATATATTGCATGTATTTATAATTATTATCGATAGTAAATTGTTTTATCCAAATAATGCAATGAGTTAATTTCTTGTCATCATATGATTAGATACAGCATGAAACCAGCGATCAAATGGAAATGGAATCTAGATTCTGGTTGGTTGAGATTAGCAATTGCTAAACTAAACAAGAAAATGCAATTTTTCATCCATTTAGAGTGGAAAATCAGACTGGAAAAGATACTAGATGATTTACAATGGTCGATTGTATATAAAGTATGTCATTTTTGAGTTTTTTGAGGTCAACTTCAAGAGAAATCAATAATTTTCAGAGTACTTTGACAGATGCATGTTCTTGAAAGGGCTGCTCTGATTAGTCAAAGTCTTTGTTAAATTGCGCATGTTGATCAAATCGGGCCTATATTTTCTTAATATCCTCTTTGAAATCTATAGATAGTTGCAAACCCTACACAGTCTATAAACCTAATTTTGGCTGATATTAGGTTGAGCGATCCAACTCCAGATAAAAGTCGTATACATGATTGGCTAAGTTGAATCTGGGGTGCGAAACCTCATCAAGCCGCAATTACACATTCGCACGAACTGCGAGCCGAATCGCGAAGCGAGAATGTGTAATCACCTCGCTCGTCATTCGCCTCGCCTCTCGCCTTGTGCTTCGTGAGCTCGCGTCGGAAGCGGCGGGGATGAACCTCAGAGTAACAGCTGAACATAGAGGTAGTAAACAAACCACTTCAGCATGGCGTGCTCAAGGCCATCATCTTTTGACACTTCAGCCTCCAAACATTGCCAACTAACCTGAAAATTCTTCCAATGCAACCCATGTTACAAACACTGCTCTGCACTGTCCCATCTCGAAAAACTGTTAAACTACACTCGAATATAGCACAGCAAGTCCGTAAGGCTTCACTACAGTTACCAATAAATAGCGAATTCGATTTTACTGACCAAACATAAAAGACGCACAAACAAAACAAACGTTTGACAGTCGGAGGTTACCGTAAACAAATCGCAGGAAAATTACATAGGCGTTGCCAACTCCTCAAAATTTATGTAAGACAGAATTTGCGTTAATGATGAAGAAACATGCAGTAACGCAGTAGAGGTCAACATATCTATTGATTTTGCTGTACTCATTTCTGAACCATCAAAATACCGTCTTTTTTAACGTAGATTGGAATATTTCTGGATACTATACAATTAGGACGATAGTAAACAATTATGATTGCCGTATCTGGTGGTCGATATGACAACGTAAGAAAAGATAATAGAATTAGTTGTTTACTACCTCTATGTTCAGTTGTTACTCTGAGGGACGAACCGATGAGGTGAACTTATCGTTCACACATTCGCCGGTCAGGCAGTAACAATTCCGTCTTCAATACGTGTATTAATTGTTGTTATTTAAAGAAAAAGAAATGGCAGGCTATCATCCACCATCTTCTACGGGGGCGCTTTTCTGAGTTTTTTTACGAAGAGCCTGGCAGATACTTAGCAAATGCTGCTACTACAACTTCCAGGTCATCCGTAGCTAGGCGAACCGCGACTGCGAGTGTGAAAATGCGTTGTTCGCTTTTCAAGTACGATGTGCGAATGCATTCGCGAGTGACGAGGCGAAACGCGACTGCGAATGTGTAAATGCAGTATTAAATGCAACTAACAGAGAAGGTACAAACGGGCAAAGCCATCGGTTAGAAAGAGACACCTAACCCCTCATGCATCTTATATTCCCCACTACATTTACAGCCAGGTGCAACTTTCTCTGGAGCGCGTTGAAGTCTTACTCAAAGCAAGTATCGCGTGCTGTCAGGTTTAAGTATACTTATAGCCAGCTTTTGACATGAAAATCGCCAGGAATATTCGGCATGCATGAATGAAAGTCACCAGACATGACGACTTCGCGGTTGTGAATGTGAAAAGTGCCAATACGGAAGCGCCTAGTAAGACATATTCTGTGGCTGCGGGTCACCTTGGATCAACGGAACTGCAAAATTATTTCAAACTGAACTTATCTTCTGGTTAGCCTGTGGTCAAGGTCATACTTATTGCAGAAACTAAGGGCTATTGTTATCCTCCCGGATTAACAGGCCGTTTGAAATGCCTTGAACTCCTGGAGGAGATTACATCAAAATTGGTATAGAACTGTTTCAATACCCTCAGGTTACTAGATTCACGCAACGCTGTACATTTTAGTTGACCACCAGGCCGCGAAAGAATTGGTGGCAATGAGTCTACAGGGTGTCCCATTTTGGGCACTTTTACTGGGTATCTTGGTTATTTTAGAAGATAGAGAGTTGCGGTTTTCGCGGCAGTGTGCTACTTTTTTGTGAAACTAAAGATGCCGTCAACAAAATTATCATGGCCCTCTTGGTCTTTGAGATACAGGGTGAAATCGA
Source organism: Callosobruchus maculatus (assembly GCA_951848785.1). Lineage (NCBI taxonomy): Eukaryota > Metazoa > Arthropoda > Insecta > Coleoptera > Chrysomelidae > Callosobruchus > Callosobruchus maculatus. The sequence goes on along the minus strand of CATOUR010000090.1, from coordinate 4,765,595 downwards.
AAATTATCAATTTTGGGACCACCCTCGTACCTCGGTTGTCTTTTATTTTATTAAAAGGTATAAAAAAGGGTGTTATAGAATTTTTTCTGTAGAATCTAGTGGTGTAGTTTGGTTTTTTCTTACTCTAATCATTTTCAGTTATGAAGCAAACATATATTTTTAAATGGAACACCCTGTATATTATTTTTGAGGTCAATCGGAAATAATTCATGCTTTTCAAAAATATATACTAATATTAAGTTATTTTGAAAATAACGCTCAAAATTTGATTTTTCATTTTTTAAAATACTTGTAGCAGTAGGCCTAATGGTTAATCAACCATAAATAATAAGCATCTAAGCAGTTATTACTCTACAAGAGACTTCCTACTCGAATTCGAAAAAGAGAATCAAAATACATTTTTTTAAATAATAATGTCTCATTAAAATGATGAATATTGTGTTATTATAATATTGAGAAGATAATGGGCTATGACTCATCTATTAAAAACAAAAAAGCAAATATGTAAAAAACTTGCGAGACTCAGCCTTTCATTATATTTTTATTAAATATAACTTTGTTCTTTCTGTGTTTTCATTTTAATTATTATCAATTTTCTATAATAATGGCAGCTTAGATACCCAGAGAGACAGCAACCGTTTTTAGATATATTTGCTCGTCTAAAAATAAATATAGTTAGGTACGGATCCTTTTTTCAACCACGTCCTAAAACTTATATCAAGAAAAATAGGGAGCAAAGTGAAATAAACGTATTAGGTTACATAGAAGCAACGCATTCATCATCTTGAAGCACAAAGAAATAGCTGTAGGGGTACAAAAATCAGCTGCAGAACTAGTTATAAAGATACTAGATAATACAATTACCATCCATACAAGTTTAAGATACTTCAAAATTTGCACAGGATCCAAGTTTGGGAATTTTTTATCGCCATAACATGAAGAAGACCAATAATTCTTTTAAATGCCATTAAAAGAATAAGAAATTGTGCCAGATTTGCATTCGAAAAAATAGTCTCCAACTTGAACCAACATCTCTAAAAGCTCCTCGATGTTTTTAGTTTTTATTTTTGCTCAAATTCAAATGTAATAGTGTGTTGATATTCTTTAGATATAGGTAATGTTTGGTTTCAAGTAGTGTAATACAATAAGTAGTATTTACTGAACATTATCACAAATAGTAGTTAATAGCGTATAAAATACTATTAAATAATTGAGTTTAAAAGTATTGAGTAGCTTGTATCTATCTGTAATAATTGTTTACTTGGATATTGTTTTTAATAGATTAGTCATGGCCCACTACTACAAATAAAGTAAAAAATGAAATTTTGAGCTTAGTTATCAGAAAAAATTCATACTAATATATATTTTTGAATAGCCTGAATTATTTCCGATCGACCTCAAAAATAATATATAGGGTGTTCCATTTAATAAAATATATGTTTGCTCCATAACTGAAAAATAGTTAGAGTAAGAAAAAACCAAACTACACTACTGCGTTCTTCAGAACAAATTCTATAAGACCCTTCTTTAAACTTTTTAATGAGCTAAAATACAACCGAGATACGAGGGTGGTCTCAAAATCGATAATTTTCGATTTCACCCTGAGCTCAAAAACCAAGAGGGCCATGATAATTTTGTTGACGGCATCTTTAGTTTCACAAAAAAGTAGCACACTTTCACGAAAACCGCAGCTCTTTATCTTCAAAAATAACCGAGATACCCCGTAAAAGTGCCCAAAATAGGACACCCTGTACAGTTGAAAATAAATAAACATTACTACGTATGTATTGTGCAAGGCTTTCGCAGCCGTAATCCGATGGACTGTTGGTTCTTGAGCTTTCCATGGACACAAAATAATAAGGATAACGTGTTATACGCTCTACGATTCACCCGGCGCGGCTGTCCTAAGAATATGATCATTAATATACGGCCGTAGAAAGAGTAGTTTAATACTAGACGGTGAATTGGCGACTTGCGACATAGTAACTCACCTAAATATTGAATATATATCATTATATATATTATATCAAAGACGCCGTGCAGGTGGTCTATTGTAGCTCGACTCAGAAATACGAGGTGTAATCTAGTGGAAGATATCTATTGACATAGGATGTCACGATTCATCGCACTAATCCGGTAGTTTGGTTTGTTTCAATTAGTATTAGAAATACGTCAAGCGATATTTTGTACATAATGGACTCAAAAACTGCAGGTCCGATTTTTCTTTATTTTTTATCAAATAATCTCCATTCCAACGAGATTTGTAATGGTTTTCAAATTTTTTCTTGCAGGTCCATTCGTGATAGTATGGAAGAAAGGCACGACATTGCTGAGCGCAGGTCAACAACTGATCAGCATGGATCCAAGGATCTCCTTGATCGGCTACAACTTGCAGTTGAAAGACATCCGTCACGAAGACCAAGGGGACTACACCTGTCAAATAGGAGACGGCAGCCAAGGGGATCTCATACACACCATCGAAATCTTGAGTAAGTGCTTCTTGTGTTTGCTTAGTGATAGGGTTTAGGGGTCACTGAGCACCTTGAGTCAGTTTTAGTTCAAACATCAGCTGAGATTTCGTTACATGATCTTTTCATTCTTTTTAAACATTTTAACGCTCTGTAGTAATACTGAGCGTAGAGATGTTATAATCTTCAGCGACAGTAAGAGTGCAGCTATGAGATTAGAGCATTTAAGAATTTCATCGACTTTCAACCACATCATCTCAAACATAATGAAATTGATTTACAGACACAACAATTTTGATAAAAATGTAAAAAATTGTATGGACTAAGGGACATACAGGTATACCTCAAAACGACACCGTCGACATACTAGCAAAGATGGCGACTACAGATGGAATATTAATGAGGAATTTCAAAATTCCCTACAGTGACTTGAACAGTAAATTAAACAAGAATCTGAAAGAAAAGTGAAGTGAACACTACCATAGAAATCCAGCCGGAACGATATACAAACAGATACAGCAGAACATAAGAACAGAACCCTGGTTTAAGAGAGAAACGAATAGACCACTTGTGAGAACACTTTGCAGATTGAGGTGCGGTCATTGCTTAAGCCCTCAACACAAAACTAGAATAGGGCTAGACGATGACCCTCACTGCAGATGTGGAGAGATTGGTACTGCTCAACACTGTATACTAGAATTGATCAATAATGAGGTAACAGACCTGTATCACAGATTGTCAAACTATAGCTAGTGAAAACAACTGTGCATACAAACTATTATATAACTTTTGCACACAAAAACTAAAAATAACACTGTAACTTTCAACTATAACTAATATAAAACAATGTTCATATTATTAAGAAAAAATAATGTCCATCCAAAATAGAACTGGCCAGATGATCTCAGATCAGAGTCAATAACATAAATAAAAAAGATGCACTGTAGCTTGCAAACAAAATTTTGCGAGAAGAATCGAGACTGGTTATATAGTAACAATGAGAACTCATTTTTAATAGCCCATCATAGCGTTGTTGAGCCCCACATACGACTCAAATCTTCAATCTTCCAATTATTTTTTGTTGACTTCAAGAAACAAATGGAAGTAACGTGAAGCAATGTCGAGAGAACAGAGGGGACGAACCGTAACTTTCACCTCTAAGTTATAAATAATTGGTAGTTGACAAATCGCTTATCTTTGAACCGGAGCATTGTTTTTATTAGTTTTGGCTTTACGTGTCCTTGAAACAGAAACACATGAGAGAAGTATCTCCAATTACTGGACGTCCTTTAAGTACAATGTGATCGTAATTAACTCCGCATTTATCAAAAAAAATCATTAAAAAATCATTTTAATAGTGTTGGCCTTCTGCGGCCTGAACTGCCGTTTTGGAATCTATTTTGTGGTACTCTGAGTAGAATTGTATGACATATTAACATTTTCAAATTCATTTTATGCCAATTTGGTGATCATCTTGTATCAAGTCGTTCATTTTTGTAATTTTTAGGACAGTCCGCGCATTTAAGATCAACCGGGACGAGGTTCACCTTCGGATGCACACCCGTCTTCAAACTTCTCATCTCACTGAAATCTCTACATCATGATAAACCATGATCCGGATATGCACTTTTAATTATTTTAAATGTTTCAGTTGGTATTTTATCCAGACCCAAACTTTATCGCATGTTTTTGGTTCGTTTTATTTTTTTCGATGAGTACGCAAAGCACAACTTGAATGAAAGTACATTAAAGAGGGCTTTCATGTCTCATTTTCCGTGTTATACAATTAAAATTGTATGGTGAGAAGTACTTTCTGGCTCTGAGTAGGTACCCAAGCTTTTTACCAGCAGCTGTTGCAATTGACGCGACGTGTTCGTGCCAGATCAGATTTCCTGTAATGTTGACTCCTAACAGCTTGGATAAGTGACTCCTTGGTAGAGCCCTGTTGTTTATTAGAACCTGGTGTTGGCTTGGGCACTTTTTGTTTGCGTACAACACTGGGTCTTGGAAGCATTAAATTTTACCATATTTTTGAGCCTCCAAGCGGTGATGGTATCGAGATCCTTTAAAAGTGAAGCTGCCACTGCCAGTCTTCTGCATTCCAGCTCGACCACAGAGATCGGTCTTTTGCTCATGATGCCTGCATGCAGCGTCATCCGCAAAACTCATTAATGTGAAGCAAGAACAATGTCGGAGCCAATACCGATCCCTGTGGAACCCCAGCATTGATGCTATGGAAAAAAGAGGAAAAGCCGTCTACCATGACAGATTTCCCAACTGAGAGGAAATCTGCGAGCTAACCGCAAAGCTTAACAGGGAGCCTGTAAGACGGGAGCTTGTTTAGGAAAGCTGCATGCAACAGTTCGATCGAATGCCTTTGAAATATCGATAGCAACGACGTGAGCCTCGCCAAATGACTGGATGAGTTTACTCCACATATGTGTGACGTAAGCCAGGAGATCTCCAGTTGATCTTTGGTGTCGGAATCCATATTGTCTGTCGTTGATTAAGTGATGGAGCTCTAGGTATTTCATGAGCTCTTGGTTGATGCATTTCTCCATCACTTTACTGATTACAGAGAGCAGAGCTGTAGGTCTGTGGTTGGTCGGATCAGTTTTGGATCCCTTTTTTTGGCTCCGGCTGGTAGCAAGCTGTTTTCCAGTTTTTTGGGAAAATGCCGAAAATGAAAAATTAAAGTAAACATGCTTGCAACAATTTTCTTCGGCTTTAAAAGCGTTTAGACAAAACGTTGTAGAAAACGTAGCGTCTGGACCAGCCTTAACTGTGCCACAAAATGGCGCACTATATGCACGGCCTGTGTGACGGGGAATCCCGGAGCGGATGTTTTTTTTAAGCGAACTCGCTCCGCCGGGACGAGAGCATCCTGTCTCGAAAACACGCCGTTCCCGCGTTCTATGAATATTTATACGCCTTTTGCTTGATTGCAAGTTTAAAATGCAAAATAGGCAATTTACATTCATTAGGGCTGAATTTTCGCGTCTGACGTCCCTGAGGTAGCCGCTGTTCGCTGTTCGGTGCGCGCCTGTGTGGTGCCGGTGGTGAGACTTCAAAGCTGCTACCATGTACATATAGAATATAGATGAATATAAAACGCATCCTGCCTGAATTCTGCATAATAAAGGAGCTGGGCCGTTTGTGCGGTGATAGCGATGACATGAAAGCGTGTGCCTCACGGAGTGGGTGGAATTCGGGTTACTGAATGGTATAAGGACGATTTGGCAGCAAAATGGACTAACAAGCAGCAAATACGAGTATAATCAGTCGTGTGCTGTGGCGTATTCTGCAACGATGGTAACAATAGAGCATACGTCTACTAGTACATCATCAGGCGATATGTTTTTAACAGCTATATGCTGTCAGTATGAAGAAAAAAAAGAAAAAAGGAAGCATTTCGTGCATGATATACAGGGTGAGTTTTTAGTACAGGCTCGGTCGATATCTCCACTACTATAGAAGATAGCGAAAAATGTTGTATATGAAGGTTGTAGCCACGGATATGCTCTTACAGAGAAAATATTTAGATTTATACAGGGCGATCCATAACTACGTGGTGATGCAAACATGCATTTTTTTAATGAGACACCCTATATATTATTCCACATCCAAATTCTACTAATGATTTCCGTTCTTCCGATATAGGGTATTGTTACATTATACAGGGTATTTCAAAATTTATGACCATTTCTATATATCCAAACCGCAGTCAAATGAACGTATATCAAAAAGTAATAAATCAAACATTATTTTTTGCATGAAAAGATTAAACATATCTTCTAGTTTTAAAATTGGCTATAAAAAGAGCCCGTAACGAATATTCGTATACAGGGTGATGTAGAATGCAAAATCTAAATTTTCTCTTTTTTTTTAAATATAACCCCAATATTTTATTATACGAAAAAATTGCTTTTAATATGCTCTTTCATTTTTGTATAACACTTCTTACGGCTGCATTCATTAGTTTCTGAGATATTTCGGTTTTCCTACAAACTTTAAATATACCTTCTATTTGTTTACTAAAATTTATTTATTTTGAGAAAATACTACCAAATTTTATGTTTGCTCAACAAACGACTAAAACATAAGGCTATAATAGTAGTTGATCAAGTCAAAAAACTGAATTAATGAGATAATATAGGTCAAGTGTGCCGAGGAAATAATTTTATAGACGTCATGCCATAATTATCAAGCAGATGTGTCAGGTAGGCTATAAAATATTAAACGACACAGTACAAATAAAACAATTGTTCAATCTTTCAAACGCATTAGCTTTATAGTGCCTCCGTTCTGGATATTCCTGTTCACAGTTGATATATTCTAGAGGCATGTAGACAACTTCTCAAAGATTCTCCTAAATACTCCCAATGGAAAATTTAATTTTTAAAGCTGGCTTTTCATACAGTATGAAATTATTGAGCAGGTTATGAAAACTGTCAATGTTTCAAAGCATACCTGATAAATCTGCTTGATAATTATGCATCACGCCTACAAAATTGTTTCCTCAGCATACTTGACTTTATTATCTCGGTGACTTGGGTTTTGACTTCATCAAATAGTACCATGACCCGAGCCATGACCTTATAATTTAGATGTTCATTAAATAAAAAACAAATTAGATAGTACTTTCTCAAAAAAATAAATTTAAGTACACAGATAGAAGCTATATTTTAAATTTACCGAAAACTGATGCACTTAGGCACAGCAAGTCCTATACAAAGATGAAAGAGCATATTAAGCAATTCTTTGGGATAATAAAATATTGGGGGTTACACTTAAAAAAAGAGTTAAAATCTAGACTCATCATCCTGTATACGAACATTCGTCACGGGATTTCTTTATAGCCGATTTTAAAACTCGAGGACATTTTTAAACTTTTCATGTAAAAAAAGATAATTATTAATTCATTACTTTTTGATATACAGTACGTACATTTGACCGCGATTTGGATATAAAAATGGTCATAACTTTGAAATACCCTGTATAATGTAACAATACTCTATATTGGAAGAACGGATGTCATTAGTAGAATTTGAGTATGGAATAATATATAGGGTATCTCATTTAAAAAAATGCATGTTTGCATCACCACGTAGTTATGCATTACCCTGTATAAATCTAAATATTTTCTAAGTAAGGAACATATCCGTGGCTACAACTTTTATATAAAACTTCTTTCGCTATCTTCTACAGTAGTGGAGTTATCGACCGATCGGGTACTAAGAATTCACCCTGTATATAGGCTGATTGGTAATTCGATACATTCATTTGGGGAGGTGATAGTAGAGGTGTTAAGCTAGTAACTTGACCATATAATACCTTGTCCAACTCCAACTAGTTTCCGAGATAAGTAGAATTTTAGAGATTTTCATTAAAATGCAGACCTCCAACGAAAACCCTAATAAAACAAAATTCTATTTTCAGATTTTGGAATTTTTTATACTATTTCTTAGAAAATATGCTATTACGTCATTATGGACTGAAAAAAGTGATCATGTATCAAATACTTACAGATATAGTGTCAAAATCAGCATGTGTTGAAAGCGAATTCAAGGAACGTTACAAAGAAATAAATGTATCTTAAATAAATCACTAAATAGTTAACCATGCACTTTGCGGTGAAACATGCCCATATTTATAGTTATCCGTTGGTACCATAAACTTGTTATAAATGTGGTAAACTCAGACAATGAAATAGAATTTAAGCTCTAAAAGCATAATGGTTCTCAGAGTGTACAATTCTTCAAAAGAGCCTTTGGCAAAAACTTGCCATTGGATCTCTATTCTTTGTTATATTTACTTGAATAATGCGTGGTAAGCCTCGTCTGTAGGATCCCGAAGACAAGAACCAAATTCTTCAAAAATTTGAACAAGACCCTATAGCATCCACCAACACTGTTGCAAATTGCCTTAAAATGGTATTTCACAGTGGAAGGTGTGGTTTACTGCGGACATGGCTGGTCTGCATCCGTACCATTAGACGCCAGTACACATTTTGCAGGAAGGTGACCCAGTCAGGAGAATGGATTTTTGTCGATTTATGCTTCATGAGGACGCAGAAAATGCAACTTTTTTAAGTACCGTTCTTTGGGTAGATGAGTCCATACATAACATCCAATGTATTTGTGGTAATATTGGTGAACAATTTACAGTTTCTTACAATAAAGCCACACATCCTAGCGGCTTAATTCACTTTTTGCTGTATGTGCTCATTTAAAACTGAGACTCAAATCAAACCATACACCAATGTCCTTCACCATGTGGTCAAAAAAGCAGATGACATTTTTATTCTTAGTCAATGATAAAATACAACATTTATATAAATTTACAGAAATTCATTTGTGTCGTACCATTGCTCAAGAGGTCAAGATTTTGCATTGCTTATATTTGAAAATATTAACAAAGGTCCAATGTTGGAGCCGCGAGTAGCACCGGAGCATTCTAGACTTATAACCATTATAACAGACATATTTTGGTCGATTCGCTAAGTAAAACCTCTTAAATAAAAAGAAATGTGTTAAATCCTTACCTAATTTTTACCATAATATCGATTATGAATACACTAAAGGCAAACAAAATTAATACGTATTCAATTTTTGTCTTACATAACGAAGAGGCTGAGAGTCCGATTGCAAATAGCCAGCTAAATAATTTTTAGGAGGGTTGCTCTATATCGTATATTGACTCTCATGTGCGCCTATCTGGTTAGGTAAGCGAATGCGCCTTTACGATCCACTAAAAATTTTGCTGCTGTTTAGCAGTGACTTTCTTTGGTTTGCCGTTACATCCGGGTACCAGATGGCGCACAGGCCGCCTACTCTAAATAATTTTTGTTTTCTGAAGGATTACACGGTTTTCTGACAAGCCCCTACGCAGGTAACAGAGGCTCTAAGATGGAGCTAATTACGGTTGACTGAACAGGTTGGTCATAAATAGGGATAATTTGGAGTTTTTCGAAACACGTGTCTGCCTTGAAAACTGTACAGTTTTATACATACGTATCTTTTGTTATGTATAACGTAATATTGTTGTCTTTATTTTTTTTATTAATATGCAGTAATGCACAACTCACACCAAGTCCACCTCATAGAAAATGTGTCTAATATACGGTGACCAACGACTTTATGAATCACCCTTTTTTATCTTCATTAAGTCATCCGAGGAGGCTTTCATATTTAAGCCATAGCTAAAGCTAAAAATATTTCCTCCAACTGTTCCCTAACCCTCTTGGTCAGATAATTAAAACTAAAATATATGATGGCGATGTGTCTCTAGCAGAGAGCAATAGAAAAGACAGAAGGAGCAGCTAAAGTACCCATAGTCGTCCAACAGAGGTTTTAATGAAGACAACATTTACAACAATTTTCGTTATTAAAACTTAATAATATTAAGTTAAAAAAGGCGTCATTGTGATAAAAACATTTGTATTTGTCTAAAATCGTGATGATCACACTTACGACGTCTACATGTGATTCGATTTTGGTATTGACAATATTACAACATTCGGATCGAAAGTAATTGAGCTTCAAGGTCGATACCGCTCTTTTCTGTGATCGAATTTGTTGGACAGAGATTCATGTAAACGGACAACCGTATTGAAACCCAATCGGCGACTGCGCATATGGAACAGATTTACCTGAATGAGTAATATGATTTCTAAACAAAGAAAACAAAATCGTGAACACATAAAGCTTCCAAAGTTCGGGTGCACAAAAAAAAACTAGGCTATGTGAGATTTATCGCACAGCATAGTAAACAACCAGCATAATATCTTTGAGGCTTTCCCATATAAAAATGGTTCCCACAGAATTTGACCTTGGAATGATGTGTGTGCTAGAGATGCAAAAATGAAAATATCGATACCGGTACCAAGTCAACCAAGTCGATATTTTTTAGCCAAATAGGCGCGTTTGGTTCGTACAGAGCATTTTGTGCAACTGATTATACTCAATAATTATATAATTATTTTCGATACCGATACCAGCTTGGAATGCCTTAAAAAGTATCGATGACAAAAATACTCGATATTACTGCAGAAGTATCGAAGTATCGTAAGCATCCCTACAAGAAATCATCCAAAAGGGGGATGCGCGTGTAATTACCGCCAACCTGAGTTATTGTGCTGGTTGTTTACTATGCTGTGATTTGTAGTTTAGGATAGTTTTCACAGCTTGCTCGCCACCCACGGACTCAGATCGATCTAGAAACTAAGCAAGCAAACACATGAAGTGCCGAATATGGTATCGTATTCAAATCGAACTGAATTCCCATGTAAAAGTAATAAGTGATCCTTCATCTATGGTGTGATAACTAAAAGTATGCAGAAAAGCTAAAACGTGATACTAATTGAGGTCATTAGTGATAGTGAAATCGCGCACTAAGAACTAAACATAGAAGATATTAAGGGTCGTATTCATAGTCTATACTTAAGGCTTTCTCAAGTAAGGTGTAGTGTTTCGACAGCTACTTGAAGGTCCCTTGTGTAAGGCTGCCTTGTGTAATATTCAAGTAACGAAATGTCTACATGACATGTCAACATGACAGTTCGTTGCAGCCAAGGTGATTTTGTAGGTTAATTTTGGAGTACGGTGTTGTCAGTTCCTGCCACATCCAGAAAAATGTCAGGCACAAAATACAAAATACGTAGGCGTAGGCATAGGCATAAAAAATTGACTTATATTTGAAATATGACATCTCGCCAAATCAATCCCTTCATCGTCCGTGTTGTCTAGGAAACAAATACACAAGAACAGCCACCTGAGGGTCCCTTAAGTATCCCTTGAGGGTTACTTGAGGGAACCTCAAGTATTTTTCAAGGGACGACTACGAATACGGCCCTAATTTGACAGCTGCCAGACAATTCATTTGTGAGATATAGCATTGTGAGTGAAGCAACCTTAGTTTACTGTTGAAAAATGGATAAACAAGAATTTCGTGTCTTAATTAAACGTTACTTTTTGGGGGAAAATGCTACAAGGTACCTGTATCTATATAGTGGGGAGGATGAGTTGTCCTACTGCATATAGGCCACAACTGGCCCATTATGCATCTTCCAGGGAACTGTTTTCTCTGGTCATCGTCCATGCTGCCAATTTTAGGAAGGTGGACATGTCGCTTGGAGACATCTCCCTTGTGCGACCATCTGTAGGCCAAGACTCGCCGAACGCACACTCTCTCATAGAAGATAACTCTGGGCACTCATATATGACGTGTATCGCAGTTTCGTCTTCACTTCCACACACTCTACACATCGATGTGTGACTTAACCCCATAATGTGGAGGTGGTTTCTGAGTTTAAAATGGCCGGTTAGGAATTCTACTATGAGACCTAGGCTTAATCTGGTTATCGCCAAGTAGTTCTTGGATATTGCCATGCCAAAACCTGCAAGGATTTCCTTGGTAAATCGGCAACCTTGTAGTTCCTCCCATCGTTTTACCATTTAAGCATGGGAATGTTTAGTTTACTGTTAAAAAATGGATAAACAAGAGTTTTGTGTCTTGATAAAATACTATTATTTGATGAAAAAGATGCTTCAAGATAATAATAATAATACTAATAATACCCTTTATTGCCCAACAGATTAACCAATTACAGGGCAAACAAAAAAATTAATAAAATACAAAGTAACAAGAAACAAACAATATACTTTTTATGCACCGAAGTGTCGCCGAAATTCACATAGAATGGTGGGAACTGAGTCACCAAATATATCACAGTCATATGATATTAAATTGAAGTTAGCATTCATTGTATTCGCTGGCGAGCATTGCATAACATTAGATGGCAATTCTTACAATAGGTCTGTTTTTACAGCAATCACAAACTAGTCAGCGTCACTTTGATTGGCCAGTACTAGTCAGAAATAGTTTGACAACTACAATGGAGAATACTGATTGGCTCTGACTGGTTTGTGATTCTCTGTAAAAACAGACCTAATAAAAAGTAGGAGATCTACGTGCATTTAGCCTAGGGATAAGCAAGTTTAGTTGGTCCAGCAAACCTATGCAATCGATTGAATTGTGTAGAAGCTTATAAAGAAAAACTATGGCGGAGTTGCAGCGTCTCAATTCAAGACTATCAAGATTGAATGAATGAAGGAGTGAGTAACAGATTATCATCAAGCATTTGCGAAAGCTTCTACTAATAACAGCATAACTGTTAGATAAAGTGTGACCTACAGACTAAGCAATACTGTAACTGATCTCCTTTTAAAAGGAAGGTGAAGATCATCATCATTTATTTGTACTATGGCGATACAATACAAATACTGCCACCTTGAAGGCTACGACTTGTATGAGGTATTGGCATTGACATTTCAGAAATTTACATTCAAATTTAGCGAACCTATCTTCTCTGCTGCCCCTTTTTAAACTGCTATGTTCTGCCAACTCTTGCTATTCCACTTCATGACCTCCAATGGATCTATCTCAGCTTGCAGCATACATTCTACATTCTTCTTTAATGTGATTCATATCATCGTTTTAAACTTAAAATTTGGATGTGACGTCAAGAGTACTTTGACATTATTGATAATAATAATATCACGCCTCGTTCTCAACCCAGAAACGTCCTCATGTCCTCCTAAGAGAATGCGCCCCTCAGTTTAAGAGACAATGATTTATTATCTACGCCCATGCATTTAACTGTCTGGACAGCTGACGTCCATCGTAAAAATCATCCCCTTGATGGTGCTCCGGAGGCGCGAAGGGGTTGAGACTGGATGACATATGCGGAGAAATGATTTAAATTCCGGGGCTGACCCGAAGCGGTGGAGATTTTTTTCGAGGCAGTTAGGGGGCTGGCCGATTCGGAGGGTTGTTTGTCTAATTAGATTTGGGGTTTTTGAAGGGCGGGTTTCGGCTTGTTAGGCGGATGCCGGCGGTATCGGATACTCATTTTAAATTAAGCCGCATAATTGTGAATCTCTAGTACATAACAGTAGCTAGTAGGCTGTGAAAAATATCGATTTTGGTCTTACTCCAGAAATGTTACCGCTATTGTTTCTAGTGAGAGTCGATTTGTTATAAGAAATGTTTATAATCTTGTTTCTTCACTCTAGTTCGTCTGTATTTTATACAAAGTTAGCTGATCTCTTCCACCTGAACAGGTTTTATTTCCCACACCGATAGGTGAGGGGAGTATTCTGATCGCGAAAATTTTAGATTCTGAGACAACACGCTTTGGGCGTTTTATGATACATACATAACGAAAATCCACGTCACTCATTACCGTCGGTGTGTCTGTCAGTCTGTCTGTCTGCCTGTTGGCGTTTTTCTAGGGTAAAATTGAAAAATTTGTGGTATTCGTAATAGACAGTCCACTGACCTATGAAGGAAGACCTAGCGACATAAATAGCTTTTTAGGTCCATCCGAACATTGCCTTGCTTATTACAGAAACCAAAGGATGTAAACATACGAGTATTGCTTTAGATAGTTCTGTATTGTGTAGCGTGGAAACTGTTGAATTGATTTAAATGAAATTTTGACACAGTATTACCACCGTGGCGGGGATGAAAATGCGTATGGTTTTTATAAATCGTGCCAATGGCGGCACAGAACTAATAAAAAAACTAAAAATATAAAAACAGCTCAAAATGCGGTTTTAAGCATTTTAGAGGATCCTGAACATTTTCTACTTTTTCTTTGGTGGAGATGAGAATTGGGTGGTTGAGGCGTGGGGGGTTGAAAAACTGAAAAATATGTTGTATTCATAATAGACTGTCCATTGACAGTAAAAGAAAGACCTAGCGGCATAGGGCACTTTTTTGGTCCTTCCTACCGTTTCTTTCCCTATTTCAGAAACCAAGGGACTTAGAATTTTTTGATGTAGATACATACTAGTATCGCTTTAGATTCTTCTGTATCGTGTTACTTGGAAATTTGGACACAGTATTATTACCTTGGCGAGGATGGAAAACATGTAATGGTCTTTAGAAATCGCGTCAGTGGTGGCGCTGCAATAACCAAACAAAAAAAAAATACAAAAACAGATCAAACTTCGTTTCTAGGCATTTTAGGGGTCCCGGATCATGTTGGGAGGTGGGGGGTTGTAAAACTGAAAACTTGGTTGAATTGATGATAGGCTGTCAACTGACATGTGAAGGAAAGACCTATCCGCATAACACAATTTTTGGAGGGAGGGGGGGGCTGGCGATGACTTGGTTGCAAGGGGATCTCAGATTATAGCTTCATGCTATGGGAAAATAATAAACTGGTATCACCGTAATGTGTGGAAAGTACTGAGTCAATGAACTTGACTTGATTTTTTGTTTATATTTCATGGCCTACTGGGTTGGTTATAGGCGGGAACATTAAAAAACATCAGTTTGATTAAAAATTTGAAATCAAACGATAACTACTAGAGATACTGATACTCACAACCTTACATCACTATTAAATTTTGAATTCGATCATGTAAAAATAGGCATCCTCATTTGAAAATATCAACTTATCTGTGATTGAAGTTTCCTTAATTATTCAATCGATTTCTCTAAGTACAAAAATAATTCAAATTTTACCGTCTAAACTAAGCTGATGCATGTTATGGTTACTCACATGGAAAAGTCACAGCCTTCTAAGTTTTACAATAGCTACGATACCCAATTTTTTCAGATATCTGCGACTCCTCACATCACTTTGAAAAAAATGTATACCTTTGACTACATTCATCCCCAGTGTCATTCATTTTGACAAGTTATATTCAGATTGGTGATACACGTATCGTATCATTGTACACATTAAGAGGTAGAGAAGTTTTTAAAAGCACTCGAACAACTTTGTCCCATTTATTTATTTGTTTACATCATGTTGAAAACAACCTCCCTAAATTTAATAGAAATTCAAAATTAATTATTTAGGTAGTATTTGTGACTAATTATTACTTGACGCCAAAAAAAAGTTAATGAATGTTTTTATAAAATAAACACAGAAGAGAAAATGTTGATTTTTGTGATTTCCTACAAATATTACAAAAGCAATAGTATGAAAAGTCGAGGATGTTCAGGGTACAGGTCTATTGATAAATTA
Source organism: Callosobruchus maculatus (assembly GCA_951848785.1). Lineage (NCBI taxonomy): Eukaryota > Metazoa > Arthropoda > Insecta > Coleoptera > Chrysomelidae > Callosobruchus > Callosobruchus maculatus. Next base: position 4,750,085 of record CATOUR010000090.1, on the reverse strand, counting down.
TTGTAACATCCTGTATATAGCATTGCTTATTTGAATTGTTGTTGATGTTTCGTTCAAAATGTTAGGTTAGATTTTTTTGATGTGTAAACGTCATCGAATCATCTGGAATTTTCGAGACTGACGGATGGGCACTCTAGAACACTCTAGAGTGTGGATGTCGCGAATTTTCTAGATGGTTCGATGGAGTATATAAGGCGCCACAAGTAGCTTGGTAGTAGTTCAGTTCAGTTGAGTTGAGATAAGGTCAAGAGATATTGTACTGAGTTGTGAAGTAAAACAGTGAAGGTTACGTCCCGCTTGATTCTTTGGTGAAGAAAAAGAGGCCGTCGTGACAATGTCTTTGAAATGGGCTTATCTGTACGCCCACGGAGTTTGGATAACCCTCTGCCAAACACCCTGTATATATATATTTTTTTTTTTTTTTTTCTTTGTATGTTTTTTGTGTTTTTATTGATTGCTTTTATATGTGTTCTATAGGAACTTCTGTTTATTGACAGAGGCGCTACTAGCATAAGCCAGTAGTTTATGTACAGAACTTTATTTTTTTGACCTGTGTAAATGCATTGCATGACCAACACCAATAAATATTATTATTATTATTATTATTATTATACGTAGTTATATAACCGCAAGCCTACAGTCTAGGGATTTCCCAAATTCCGCCTAATGAATTCGGTGCGCCAGCGGTAGCGTAGCCGTTGTTAACTTTAAAACTTAATTAAAATATGAATAGTGGTACATCTTTTATTCCTAATTTATACTGGGATGAAGACGCTGACTACGTAGTCGGTGGATGGAGGGATAAAGGGAGGGAGACGTGAGAAGTTCAGGCAAGGATTATCTCTGTCTACTAGATCTACGCTAGGCGCAAATTTTCGTCTTTTAAGCGGAATTGTATTTGAATTTTAAACAGACGGGTGGTTTCTATGTTCTATACTACTCAAATGTTATGTCTGGTCTGTGCTCTTGTATGGTGCTGAGTCCTGGACGTTGACGGAAGCGTCCATAAGGAAAATTGAGGCTTTTGAGATGTGGCTATATAGGCGAGTTCTCAGAATTTCCTGGGTTGACCACGTGTCCAACAACAGAATTTTTGAAAGGCTTCAAAAAGAGACTGAACTTGTGGGCATTATTAAAAAACGCAAATTGGAATACCTGGGCCACATAATGAGGATCCAAAAGAGATACGGTCTGCTCTACCTGATACTTCAGGGAAAGGTCTTCGGAAGAAGAGGATCCGGTAGGCGCAGAATCTCGTGGCTGAAAAACCTTAGAACTTGGTTCTCCCTGTCCACACGAGGATTGTTCAGAGCTTCTTCTTCTTCTTCGTGTGCCCTGTGCAATTCCGCACGTCGGCGATCCCTCGTATTATTCTCACATCATATGTAGGGTGCCATTTTCTGCCTGTCTGAATATTGTGGCGGCATCTCTTATTCCGCACCAATCTCTTTTATTTCGAAGCCAAGAGTGCTGTTTCCTCCCCGGACCTCGTCGGCCTTCTATCTTACCTTGCAGTATCAATTTGGGTATCGAGTATCTGGCACCTCTAAGGATATGACCAAGGTAAGATATTTTCCGATGTTTGACAATATGAAGAAGTTCTCTGTTTACGCCAGCGATTCTCAGTGCTTCTTCATTGGTTTTATGTGCAGTCCAGGGAATGCGGAGGAGTTTCCGGAGTGTCCACATTTCAAATGCTTCTATGCGGTTCAATGTTCGTACTTTAAGAGACCACGTTTATGCTCCGTAAAGTAATATGGGCCAAACATAGCACTTTACTACCCGAAGCCGCAGAGCCAACGGAAGACTTCGTGCTAGAAGAAAGTTCTTTAATTTAAGGAATGTACTCTTCGCATATCCAACCCGTGCTCTTACTTCTTCATCGCAGTCCCATTTACTGTTCATTGTGGATCCTAGGTACTTAAAACGTTATCTGTTCTATCTGTTCTGTTCAGAGCTGCAGCAAGTAAAGTTCAAATTGCTTTGCTTATCGCCATCGTCCGGAACGGATAGGCACACTAAGAAGAAGAAGATATTGCTATGGAGTATGACTGATCATACAAAGGATGCTGAGAAGACCTCAAGGATGCTTAGTAGCCTGAGGATTATGAGTCGCAAAGAAAAATTTCACGTACGAAATCTGCTTGAGTTATCGCTGATTTACTGATTCATCGTATGACCTTTTACACAAACAAAGTCGATTAACCATATATACAAGATAAGTGCAGCTCAACGCCTCGGACTATTTTGATCAAATGATATCTCTTTTTAGAAAAATATCTATGCGAGTGTATGTATGCATGTCGAGTTGAACTACAGTTTAAAAATGATCGCTTGTATACTAATAAAAGCGTGACATAACAAAGTTATATTTTTTTAAATGGAACACCCTATATATAACATATAGGAATCTAAGAATGCATTTAGATTCCTTAGTCAATTGTAGTTCAGAATCGTTAGAAATCATATCTCCTTCCAGAATATTACCAGCTTTCCAACGGCGCTTTTCCCGAGTCCAATTAACGTTCGTGTCGCCTGGCTTTGTCTACTAACTGAACGACATGTCCCTGCATTCTACGGTTCTAAGGGATACGCCCCCTACCTGAGTTCAGTTTTCTGAATTTCTGTACGACTCAAAACGGCAATCTCACCTGGATGGGCTTTGACAAATCGGAATGTTAATAGACTGAAGGATGCTTCACAAATTCAAGAGTCTCCTTTTTTAAGTAATATTTACTCATTTTGTACGTATAAGAAAGAGTTGAACGGTGTTATATCCCTTTTTTAATGGAAGAGATACATAATCGGTATCGCCTCATCGACTCTGTTTGCTGTTACAGCTGTTGACCTAATCTCTCATTAAAGTAAGAGAGCAGTATTTAATACAGGCTTTTGAAAATTATTGTACTATTCAGACAGAATTAGAAGATTTAGATGAGGGTTGCGCAAATGACAGAGAGGTGGTCGAGGAAGGGTATCTCACTTTACTATCAAATTTGAAGCGCAAAGCGAACCAATTATCTCAATCTAGTGGTTATGGATCACAAGCCGGGTCACATCAACATAATGGTAATGTGCAACAATCCAACATTCTACCTATTCATGCTAATAAATTTACTCATAGCAATAAATATAAGCTTGCCTGTGAGACGATTGAAACCTGTCTAGGCATTTCGAGACTAGCAGCACATCTCATTCCAAAGCATTACCCTCTTTCCTACCAACCCTGCTTGTCCCCAGACCAACTAACATTCGCGTCATTTAGCTTTGTCCATTAGCTGAACGACAGCCTCTGCATTCTTCGGTTATAAAGTATCTTCCTATACGCTCTGTAGCTTGGTTCAGATTTCCAAATTTAGGTATTACTCAAACCGGCGATCTACAAGGTGGATGGGCTTCTCCAACACGGAGTGCTAATAGGATTGTGCCTCAAAATTTAAAAGTCTCCCTTTTTACACCCGTTTTCTTCTATTGTCCATGACACATGCCTAAAACGTCTCATGAACTGTATTTTATCCCTTGTTTCAAGAAAGTAATACATAATAACATGGCTTTACTTATTCCGTTTGTTCATTCAGCTGTTGACTTAATCTCTCATTTACCCATAGCATTGAATAAGCTTATATTTAAGACGATTGAAACTTGTCTATGCATTCCGAGATCAGCAGCATATCTCGGCCCAATGCATTATCCTCTTTTCTACCCTGCTTGTCCCTAGTGCAACTAACATTCGCGTCTTTTAGATTTGTCTATTAGGTGAACGACATGCCTCTGCATTCTTTGGTTATAAGGTATCTTCCTATATGCTCAGTAGCTTGGTTCAGACTTCAAATTTAGGTACCACTCAAACCGGAGATCTCTAAGGTGGATGGGCTCTGCCAACACGAAATGCTACTAGATTGTGCCTCAAATCTCGCAAGTCTCTCTTTTTGCACCCGTTTTCTATTATTATCCATGGCCCATGCTTACAACGACCCAGGAACTGTCTTTTATCCCCTGTTTCAAGAAAGCAGTACATAATAACATGGCTTCACTTATTCCGTTTGCTCACGCAGCTGTTGACTTAATCTCTCACTTACTCATAGCACTGAATAAGCTTATATTAACGACGATTGAAACCTGTCTATGCATTCCGAGACCAGCAGCATATCTCGGTCCAATGCATTATCCTCTTTCCTACCCTTCTTGTCACCAGTCCATTCGCGGCTTTTAGCTTTGTCTATTAGCTGAACGACATGCCTCTGCGTTCTAGGGTTATGAAGTATCTTTCGATACGCTCTGTAGCTTGGTTCAGATTTTCATATTTCGGTACCACCCAAACCGGTGATCTTCAAGGTGATGGGCTCTGCCAACACGAAATACTACTAGGATTGTGCCTCAATACCCGTAAGTCTCTCTTTTTGCAGCCGTTTTCTATTATTATCCATGGGCCATGCTTAAAATGACCCCGGAACTGTCGTTTATCCCTTGCTTCAAGAAAGCAGTACATAATAACATGGTTTCACTTATTCCGTTTGCTCATTCAGCTGTTGGCAATCTCTGATTCACTCATAGCATTGAATAAGCTTATACTTAAGACGATTGAAACCTGTCTATGCATTCCGAGGCCAGCAGCATATCTCGGTCCAATGCATTATTCTCTTTCCTACCCTGCTTGTCCCTAGTCCAACTAACATTCGCGTCTTTTAGATTTTTCTATTAGGTGAACGACATGCCTCTGCATTCTTTGGTTATAAGGTATCTTCCTATATGCTCAGTAGCTTGGTTCAGACTTCAAATTTAGGTACCACTCAAACCGGAGATCTCTAAGTTGGATGGGCTTTGTCAACACCAAATGCTACTAGGATTGTGCCTTAAAATTTGAAACTCTCTTTTTACACGCGTTTTCTATTATTATCTATGGCCCATGCTTAAAACGACCCAGGAACTGTCTTTTATCCCTTGTATCAAGAAAGCAGTACATAATAATATAGCTTCACTCACTCCGTTTGCTCATTCACCTGTTGACCTAATCTCCAATGATATTCTATACAGGCATACCATTAAGACAAGTTCCCTCTGTCTTAGGTATCCGAAGATATAGAATCGTTAGAAACCATATCTCGTTCTGGAACGTTTCATGCCTTCCCATCGCGCTTTTCCCGAGTCCAATTAACATTCGCGTCGCCTGGCTTTGTCTATTACGTCGACGACATGCCTCTCTGTTCTACCATTCTAAGGTATCCCCTGATACGCCCCTAGCCGAGTTCAGATTCCTGAATCTCTGTGCGACCTTACCGGCAATCACCGCAGGATGGGCTTTGACAATACGGAACCTTGGGTGGTCTGAAGCATACCCTCAAAATTGAAAACTCTTTTTTTCGCACAACATACACTGGTTCTGTATTATTCATATCACAGGAGTGGCATAAGAGGGTGTCGAGTTGGTTTCTAGTTTATTTTTACAGAAAGCGATTTATCATATGCATTGCGACAGGATGGGCTTTGAGAAAATTCAGAGCATTTTCATTTACACAGTGTCTACTAGTATTATACATTATACATGTTTCAACTTTAAAATGACACAAGAATGATAAAATAAGCCTTGATTTATCTTCTGTTCCTTTTTTTAAAGAAACGAACATATTCCGTCTACTCACTCACCTTTCTCGGCAGCAGAAAAGAAGAGTAAACAAGCGTTAAGGCCCGGTCAAACATCATCATCATTTACCTTATTTATTATTACTGCGCATGCTCAAAATGATAGTCGCGAAATTCGTTATTCCTGGTGGTCCAAAAATGCACCAATGTCTCAAAATAAACATTATTTGAAAAGCCGGACTTGATTTGCAATTAGCAAACACCTTTGGAAGGTTTAAAATAAAGGAATCTCACTGGGAAGTTCTTCTAATTCCAATCAGGTAGACAGAGTTAATACTGAAATAATTTTTGTTGAAGTAAAAAATCAAATACATATTAATCTTTATTTAGATGAGAAAATCTTGGGGTTGCGGCCAAAGTTTTGAAAAAAGAGACTGGGTCACAGCATGGAGGAGACTCAGGTGCTAACAGTTGGTATCGTTACAACTGTCAATATAATTAATATTAAAATTTCATATGTCAATCGTTTTCCCTTCCTGCTTTCTACTTCCACATTTCACTAAGTAACGGCCATTTTATCACCTGTTAGACCAAGAAGGTTTTTATTTAAGAAAAACCTAGATCATAAAATGTGTGTTTTTAAACCACGGATTTTATAATATACCTACGGGTTTTAAAATTTCAACATGTAAAGGTCGTTTCTGTGTGTTTGTAATTTACAACTATATGTTCGTTTACTTCCTGACCTGTTAGTGGAAGACGCCATGATAGCATAGGTTTTGAATAATTTTATGAAAAATTGTGACGATTATTTAGTTGCATTAAGAAGTCGTTTGCACTCAATGCGATTGCTGTTGTTAAATTAGCAAACCTCAACGTTGTGAGTATAACTTTAATAATGTATTATATATTTTGAAACTAAATTCTTTTTTTGTTTCCTTCTAACTATGTAGAGAGCCCTGAAGAGGGCAATAAACATTTCCGAAAGCTTGGCTGTTAGCACCAGAGTCTCCTCGATGCTGTGACCCAGTCTCTTTTTCCAAAATTTTGGCCACAACCTCAAGAATTTCTCATCTAAATTCAGTTTTTTGACCATTAGCTTACTTTGTATTATTAATCTTTATGTATTTTCAACTGTATACTCATTGCCACAAATACCTTCGTGGCCTGGTACCCAACTGAGATGTACAGCATTGCGTGAAGCTAGTAAGCTGACAGTATTGAAACCTTAGATAAGGAAAGAGAGGGGATACCGCGCCGCGCGCCTGTCTGTTGCTATATGATTTAGCTGTGACAGAAAACGATTAGCTGTCAACATTTTGTTGGAAAACTAATAATTTGGTACGGTAGCATTTTTTGTGATATATAGCGTTTTTAAGACCAATAATTGCAAAATATTGTGGTGTGCATTATGATAGGGTGTGCAGCTTATGGTTGTAAAAGTCACAGCAGCCAGGAATCACTTTTCACAGGTAAATTTGTGTTCATATTTTTTGGTGCATTCGAAGTTTATATTTTTATATCTAGTTCAGAGATGTATATATATTTTCAAATGTAATACCACTAACATGCGAATCATAATATTTTTGATCATATAAAATGTAAAAATTATATTTTTTAAGCATATTTTCGTTCAAATATAATCAGTTTTCCAGTGACGTATCTGCTATAGCATACATTTTGCAAGACAAGATATCGGTCAAATGGAAGTTCACGGTTAAGTTAATGTTAATTACTTAAATTTGAAATGTGGATGGTGAAATTGGCCATACAGGGTCCGTGAATAACTGTATTTTAATAAATTTTATTTAAAAACAGATTATTTCTTCATATAGCCTAACCATAATATTAATCCCATTAGCTTCAGCACTGGGACTAGCGCTTTGATACTCTTTGGTTACAGAGATGTCAGCTGCGCGTTCTGTTCTCTCTTCTTCCTTGTTTAAGATTGAAACCGTCCCATACCAGTCTTGATGTAATCTCCTCCAGGAGTCCAAAGCCTTTTAGGCGACCTGAGAGGGTCACAAAAGCCCTTAGTTTCTACAATAAATACAACCCTGAGCACAGGCAATCATAGGATAGTTTCAGTTTGACATATTTTTGCAGTTCCGTAGGTCAGTGGCGCCGGTGGTCATAGGTCACCCCCATACAGAAACTGTCATACTGGGCGTTCCGGCATTTACATTTCTCACGTTCATAACCGCGAAGTCGTCATTTCTGGCGACTTTCATTCATGCGTGCCAAAAATGGCCGATTTCTGGCGATTTTCATGTCAAAAGCTGGCTATAAAGATACTTACAACCTGGCAAGATGCGATACTCGACATCAGCGCACTCCACCGAAACTTGGGCCTGACTGTAAATGTAGCGGAAATGTAGGATGGAGGACTGATTGCTTTGCACGTATGTACCTTCTCTGTTAGTTGCGTTGGAGATTTAGCAGCCTAGATGCAACTTTGCCAATCGTATACATACCTTTCATCCCACAATTCGTCAATTCTTGTCAGAGCGGTCCGGTGGACCTTTGCTCTTAGTTACAGTCTTTTAGGTCGGTCGGTCTATCAGGACTGGTTACCCAGATACCAGACAATGTCATGGAGAATTAAGAGAAGAAAAAGAAAGGAAGGAAGGAGAAGAGCAAAGAGGAGGAAGTTCGTCGGTTGGAGGGTATAGCTTATTGACATAGTTGATACTGATTTCGATAATCTTTGAGTTAACCAAAAGGGTTAATTTTGAGATTCGATATTTAAACGGGCAAAAATTTAGTTGTCTTTAAAATTACACGATTTAATTTTGATCACAGTGCGAGCCGCTGCCTTGTCTGCTTGCGAACTTGCTCGACTGTGCAGTCCACTGATACGCGCAACAGAGGGTTGCTGTATGATTCCGCTTGACTAAAACCTAAACATTTACAGGAAAAATCTCCTGCAGGGCCCGTGTGGCGCTTATCAGGGGACTAATTATCAGCTGCAAGGACTTGAGCGTCGTTGCAAGGTCCATGCTATGAGCAGTGGAAGGTGAGCTCGAAGCAGCAGGTGAAGTCATCCTTGGCGGCGTCGGCGTATGACTTTGCTCGCTTTTGTGCGATGATCTGCAGATTCCTTCTAGGCGTGAATCTACAGGTGGGACTATTTGCTGGGTGATCCCCACCACAGTTCGCACATTTGAGCACCTCTTGTCCTGTTTGAGGGCACAGATATGTCATGTGGTCTTGGGCACATTTCAGGCACTTTGGTGAAGCAGTACAATAGGACTGAGCGTGTCCATACCTCTGACAGCAGTGGCACTGATTTATCAATCGAGAGTTCTTTTGAACCTCGACTCTGATAGACAGTCCCAGAAATTCATGTTCATTAAACACTTGCTGGGATTTTTCAGTCTTCGGCAGAATCACCACTACCAAAGGCATGGGCACGCCGCCATTGCGCTTCAGGCGAATTATGTCGTGGGGAGCATAACCCTTCTGTTCGAGCTCCCTTTTGACTTCTTGCTCAGTAGTTGATGTTGGGATGCCTCTGATGACGGCATGGATGTTTCGTTCAGAGGGCAGAGGAAATGTATAAAAAAATAGTTAACGGTGCGCCATCTCGTCGCATCTCTTAATACAACAGCTAGCCTGTTTTGAGGCTAGCGTTAGTGCACCTATTGGCTGGCTGGCAGAAATGGAAGGATCAGAGACAGGCGGTATTATGCTGATTGAAGATGCGTTATTTGGGGATTTGTGTTGTTGTAAAGGAGGAAATTCGCCCATTTTACTAATAGTTCGCCTTTTGCGCTGTCGAACGGGAATGAAATTATCATCCTGTATATGGTCCTCAGTCTCCGTTAGTGAGTCAGTAGTGGGCGTGTCATGTCTACGCTTTGACATTTTAGAAGAACTGTCATTATTGGGAATAAATTTGTTTAGCATATTAGATAGATTAAAAACCTGGGTATTCAGTGATTCAATGCAGTCCGTTAGTCGATTTATCTGCTCTGCCTGGTCCTTGATCTGCGCTGCCTGGTTCGCTATAATATGGAGCAGCTCATCCTGTTGACGCCCCTTCTCCGTTGCTGTCAGTGCCTCGCGATGCTCCTCTGATGTATTACGAATTTTTTCCCTTCTGGGGTCGAAATATACGTTGCCTCCACTCGTGGCAATGGAGGGGCCACTAAGTGACCCCCCAATCTCCTGGATTTATTCTAGAAATATGTCGCGGTCAAATTCTGACACTTCTGTCAGTTACCTGTATACAGGCACACAACTTCCATCCTATGTCAGTCCAATGATTCCTCATAGGACAACCCCATCCCTAGCAAACCAAGCAAGGGCCATATTCGCCTAGGAGTTCGACGCTACCTTGTAACTGCCGACGAGGATGACGCCGACACAGCGACGGTTTCAAATGTTACGACTTCCCCGTTAATGCTATCAGAGAGGGAGTTTACAGTGAAGCGCTTTATCAAACTTGCGCGCCGAAGTTGCGGCATGAATAAATCATGGTTTACGTACGGAGCAGGCAAATTCGCACAATAAAACACACCTCTAATTGAGCTTCTTGTAGTCGGATGTATCGTTATCAAAGTTACGTGGATGTTATTATACAGGATGTAACTAGAACACTTTGAAGATTGTTGCCTGAGTGATATACCGAAAGTAACGAAAGTAGTATTGTAACAATAAAAGCGCTGCTTGGTGATGAACCACCAACCAACATATTGCCCATAGCAACCAGCAGCTCAATCGGATTGTATGAGACAAGGGACTGGGGGTGCGTGCGTGTGTGCGTGAGTTTAGCTAGCCGTCAAGAAATGAAAACAGGACAAGAATGGTTTAATAAAGATTTACTTCATATACAGGGTGTCCCAAAAAATAGTGTCAAGCGGAAGTCCAGAGATAGAGCACACCTAGAAGTATCTGAAGCACCCCCATATATGTTATGCAATTTTTTGTAGTTTCCGAGTTATGAATTTTTTTCTGAATTTTAGAGAATCCTCTACCTCGACAACTCAAAACTGTTCCAAAAGAAATATTAAAAGACTTTTCCAAATTATCTTTTTTGGTGATTAATCTCCAAGAGTTTACGGTTCACACGTAAAATAATCGGCTTCGTAGCTTTGATGCAAGTTATGAAAATTTTAGTGTAAAGTGAAAAATTTACGATCTGATAATTATGACTTAAATCTTTGACTCTCAATTAAAAATCCAAAAAGGTGATTTCATGATTTCTAAGCAGGTCTAAAAACTTCTTCAGACTCTCAGCTATCACAGTCATTGAAAAAAAGTAGTACCTAATGGGGCTACTTTCGCTCTAATCGACCTTCAAAAACAAGAGGCGAAGATTTCTTGAAATTTGCGATGTGATATTCAATTCATCAATAGCCTAAGTTAACGCGCTAATAGCAGAATGGTTGTCAGTACCGCAATAATAAACGTTAAAAACGTTCCATAAATTAAACAGTTGTTAAGAAAAGATCCTATTTCTTGCTAAAAAAAAATCACAAGGAGGGCATTCTTCGAAACCAGTTCTTACCTGAGCGACAACAAAAAGAGCTAACGCAGTAAATGATATTGGAAAGAGATAGCTATGATATTGTTGTGATGTCTTTTCAAAAACAAGAACTTAGCTTCGGAGGGAGTAGTTCTCGTGGTGCCCTTCCAAGAGAAGGTGGTGCTCCAAAGAAGGTGTTACAACCGCACCCCAAAGAAGAATGGTTATCCGGAGAAGTGCTGGTGGCACCTCCAAAGAAGGGTGATTCCCCGGAGAAGTGGTAGTGTTCACATGGTGGCACCCCAAAGGAGGCTGGCTTTCTTCAAAAGGAGTTTTGGTGGTGCCCCTCCAGAGAAGTGTGGTGCCCCTCCAAAGAAGTGTTCATGGAACCCCAAAGAAGGGTGGTTTCCTGTGAATGAATTACAGCTGGTATTAGCACCACCAGAGAACTTCACAGGACACGATCTGTTTCTGAAGTATGGACCTTCATGCGTTCTTACATTTTGATAAATTGCGTTCATATACTTCAGAAACAAATCTATGAAATAGCATGGGCATATTAAAAAGCAAAAAAAGCAGACAACTTTCATATGTTCACATGGTAAATATTAAAAAAATACATATATTTACAAGAGCGTACAGATAGAACAATAATTAAAAAAATTCATAAATGCTTTATATTTACAGTCCTACCGGATCTTTTTAGATACATGGGGATAAATAAAAAAATATATATAAAATATGTTCGAAAATCTACAACTTTTCGTTAACCCTCGTAAAACGAAATTATACAAATATCCAACAGATCTTTTCATTGCGTTCTTAATTAGCAAATCTGACTGCTAGGTATTTTTACGTAAGGAATGTTATAAAAGAAATGTGAAACATACAGTACACACTAGATAAGGCATCTTAACACCAAAATATATGGCTAGAAACAAAGAACGATGTTCAGCGACTCTTTTGTTAGATAATTAATAAATATACAGCCCATGATTGACTTGATATTCAAGGATTAAAATGTTCGCCATCCCATGTTCATGGAAAATTTACAAATCGGAAAATCACATTCCTACACATAGCTGTAAAATAAAAGCAGAAGCAATAAAAATATGCGAAACCATAGCAATCAAATCATTATGATTTTGCATTGGAAATATAAATTCCTTACCTTGGTTACAACATATTGCACACACACAAAAAATTGTCTTACAGAGACATAGCTATTTGAGATGTTGACTTATCGAGTTCAGAAATGAAAAAGGGAAGAGGTACGTGTTTCGATATAAAAGGTAAAATTGCCAGAGAGAGAGAACACTCCCCCACTCATTAGATTTTCCCAAAATTTGTGCGCAGATTGTATAATATAATAATATTTCCAGCTGAAAGAAATAGAGATGGGAAAAGGAAGAAGTAAAAAGCAAACAGTTATGAAAACGTTACCAGTATAATTAGGAAATAGTTGCTAAGAATGGAAGTTATAAACTATTTGTGTGTGGTAACCAAGTAAATAATATAAAAATAATTTTGAAAACGGGTGAACCATTACAGTTTAACAGTAAAATACTTAACCAAACATCTTCAACAACTATCCCTCAAACTACTCTCAATTCTATTCATCCCATTGCTTTACCCACTTGTCATAAGCTTCGAAGGAACATTTTTAATAGCCTGTTTAGTATACCCCCTTACTCGAACCGAGCTAGACTCATAGAGTGTAGGAATTGATGGTAGCCTGTCTGGTCAAACTGCAACCAGAAAAGGAGTTCGTCAGGGATGTGTATTATCTCCGATGTCATTTAACATTTAGTCTGAATTTTTGATGAGACAGGTATTGGACAACTGGAATGACGGTATAACCATTGACGGAAGCAAAATATACAACTTAAGATTTGTTGACGATACAACCCTTATTGTTGCTTCCCAGGAAAAACTAGTAGCTCTATTAAACATCTTAGAACAACACAGTGCAGCATATGGTCTTGGTATTAACTGCAACAAGACCAAGGTTATGATCGTAGATAGAGAGCATGATAATCATCGAGAAATAAAGTCAGTAGGCCGTTGTGAAGTAGTTCAAAGTTTTGTGTACCTGGGTCCTTTGATCGACAATTCGGGTAGCTGTGAAAATGAGACTCGGCGGCGCATTCAACAGGCACGTGTGGCCATCACAAGTCTTACTAAAATATGGCGTGACCATAACATCACTAAGGCTACAAAATGTCGCTGGTTCAGTCTCTTGTGTTCTCCATGTTTTTGTATGCCTCGGATACTTGAACCGTTTAAAAGGCAGATCGAGCTCGCATAGATGCTTCTGAAATGTAGACGTCGAGGAAAATGCTGAGAGTTCCTTATACCGCCCATCGAACTAACGTTTCCATACCGGATGAGCTCGGTAATCCAAAGAGACTATCCTCCATTGTGTCGACGAGAATGCTTACATTCTTCATACACATTCACAGAAGCGATAATATGGAGAAACTCGTAGTTCAGGGTCATGCCCCGAGTGGGCGGCGCTGTGGCCGTTCCCCTACATGCTGGGTGGATACCACGAAACAGTTGCTGGATATGAGTATCAAGAGCGCCACTGAATTGACAGCAAATCGCGAACGATGGCGAGCTACAGTTCTCATTGATAATATTCGTATCGGCAATACCCTAGCTCCGACTTAATGCATTTTACGAGTTCACAACATATCTGTTAAGATATTGTGACTACGATGATGAGTTAGTATACCCATCACAGCGTTGCTGAGATCTAAAGTCGACCAAATCTGCAACCTGTCAAGTGTGAAAGTCACATGGAGTAGGGTTGAGAGGGCAGCCGAGGTTGAATCATCATTTATATCCCTAATTCTTGAACTTTTCGTTGACAAATCAGTGATTTGTGAGCCCAAGCATTGTCATTGTTTCCGAAAACTGAAAAATAAACGAGATATAGAATGAAAAAGACTTAATAGTCTGTTTATGTTTAGTTTTTGCTCGAATGTTTGTCTTATCGATCAGATATTGTACCTGACAGTTAGTGCACTAGTCATGTTCCGTTTATCGTAGTTCATTTTTAATTAGTAAATCCTAAAATTTGTTTCATAATAATGCGCCACTTTTAGAATTTTTAAATTAACCATGATAAGAATAAAATGACTACTAATAAGACAAAAATCCGAGCAAAAGCTGTTAGCTTTATTACCGTTTATCCAGATGTTCGGTCATTCAGTCGTCTATTCCTGACGTCTAACGTCTTTGGGCGAGCTACCTTTGTTGGGTACGGCTATTATTTTTGTACTGATGCGCATACATTCAGTTTTCCCACTGAACCGGTGAAACAACTGATAAGCGCTAGCGCCGGGCAGATGGTTTTGAGACGTCGTATAGGACGTGCCGTTTGCAGAGCTGTTCTGGATGTTTATGTTTACGCGTGTAGGGTGACGGTATTTTGGGGGTGTGCAATTATCGTATATTGTTGGCTGTAACCCAGAATAGCAGTAAGTATACACTGATTTATTGATTGGAATCGGATGCTGTTAAAGTATACACTGTAAAAGTAATGTTGAAGTAAAGGTGTGGTCATTAATCAGCTTTCTTTTATTTAAAACTTCCTTTGTTCAGTTCAGGAACTGGTGCTTACAAAAATAAATATGAACAGGTTATCTACGTCTTGACACATAAGCCCAGATTGGCTTTTTTAATTCCGTATCTCGCTTATTTTTCAGTTTTCCAAAAAAGTTATTTTAAAATGTTTATTTCAACGACTTCTGTACAGAGTTAAAAAAAAGCATCAACTACCTACCCTATATAAACCGGAGAAACCCTAACATTTTGAAATGATACAATTTTTTGTTGGCTGACTTTCTCGACATCCTGTATGTGCAGAGCAAGTTAATCCTATTATTCCATTTTTCGTATGTTTCTAATGCACGACTGGCGTTTGCATTACATTTTCGTAGCGGAAAATATTGTTTTAAGGTCCACGCCCCTCCACTCCATCTGGCGTATTATTCTGTTCCCCGGATAATCCCAGAAGGATCTGCTCTAATTTCATATGGTTATGGTAAACTCGCCACAAAGGGCTACCAATCCCTCGATCAAAATCTAATTATCTCCAACCCCTGCTCCCCCAACAGGTGCCCTGGGCTTGAGCTCTCCATAATGCTCTGAATAATCACCCTGATGAAACAGTAGGGCAGACATTTGGTTACTTCACATTGGTCATCTGTTGTCCTCATAATAACATGAGGATATATCAGTGTATAACGGGTATATATAGTTTGATATTTATTATTTTTATTATTTATTATGGAAATTGTAACAATATACGAGCTGATTGGGGATGAGCCACCAAGCAACATATTGCCCTTAGCAACCAGCAGCTCAATCAGGTTACATGAAACAAGGGCTGTGGGTGCGTGCGTGTGTGCGTGAGTCTAGCTAGCCGCCAAGAAATGAAAACATGACAACAATGGTTTAGTAAAGATTTATTTCATATATATGAATGCAGTACATTCGTACTCTATCTGATTTTTTTAAAAAACAAGAACTTAACTTCGGAGGGAAGTCCAGGGAGTAGTTGTCGTGGTGCCCTCCCGAAGAGAAGTTGGTGCTCCAAAGAAAGCGTTACATGCTGCTGTTGGCACCCCAAAGAAGGCTGGCTTCTTCAGAAGGAGTTCTGGTGGTGTCACCCCGAAAAAGTGTTTATGATGGTGGCACACCGAAAAAAAAGGGTGGTTTTCCTGTGAATGAGTTATGGCTGGTATTAGCTCCTTGTAGAGAACTTCACAGGACTTCACGATCCGTTTCTGAAGTATGGACCTTCATGCGTTCTTACATTTTGAAAAATTGCGTTCATATACTTCAGAAACAAATCTATGAAGTAGCATGGGCATATTTAAAAAGCTAAAAAGCAGATAACTTTCAAATGTTCACATGGTAAAGATTAAAAAAAAATATAAATATATTTACAAAAGCGAACAGATAGAACAATATTAAAAAAAAATCCTAAATGCTTTACATTTACAGTCCTACCGGATCTTTTCAGATATATGGTGATTAATAAAAAAAATACGTATAAAATATGTTCGAAAATCTACATCTTTTTCCTCAGGCCTCGTAAAATAAAATTACAAAAATGTCCAACAGATCTTTTCGTTGCGTTCTTAATTAGCACATCTGACTGCTAGGTATTTTTACGTAAGGAATGTTATAAAAAAAATGTGAAACATTATAATACACACAAGATAAGGCATCGTAACACAAAAATATATGGCTAGAAACAAAGAATGATGTTCAGCGACTCTTTTGTTAGATAATTAATAAACATACAGTGCATGATTGACTTGATATTTAAAGATAAAAATGTTCGCCATCACATGTTCATGGAAAAAAAATGTATAAATCGGAAAAATCACATTCCTACACATAGCTGTAAAATAAAAAAGCAGAAGTAATAAACATATGCGAAACCGTATCAATCAAATCGTTATGATTTTGCATTGGGAATATGAATCCCTTATCTTGGTTACCACATAACTGCACAGACATAAAAGATTGTCTTAGAGAGACACAATTATATTAGGTATTAACTGTTTGAGTTCAGAAGTGAAAGGAATAAACCATTACATTTCATCTAGAAACTAACGTCGGTAGAGAGAGAGCATACCCCCCCCACTCATTAGATTTTTCCCAAAATTTGTGCGCACTTGCGCAGTTTGTATAATATAATGACATTTCCAGCTAAAAAGAATAGAGATGGGAACAGGAAGAAGTAAGAAGTAAAACAGTTATAAAAATGTAATTAGTATAATGAGGAAGTAGTTGCTAAGAATGGAAGTTGTAAACTATTTGTATATGGTAGCCAAGTAAATAATACGAAAATAATTTTGAAAACGGGTGAACCGTTACAAAATTTATTGAAGTGTCAGAGTTTTACATACCCATCGCACTGTTGTCGAAATTAACGACTTGGTTAAAAAGTAATTATTCTAAGATTGGCTTAAAATGAATTTCTGATAAATTTAACTTGTCTTACGCTTTCATTAAAAAGTTATTCATGAAGCCCTGTGAACGCTTTTTAAGTTATATGAGAACAGATGTTGCAAATAGGATATTCTAAGGCGAGACCTAAAACATAAACCTGAAGAATAAGTACGTCAGAACAGAATAGTGAGGTTATGTATGGATTTGTAAATAATAATAATTTAATGCACTAGGTTTCTTCCTCATAGAAGATCAAATGAAGATTTCAAATTTTTTGCGGGTGAACCTTAGGATCCGGCAGTCCGAAATTTTCCATTTTCTTCAAACGAGGTCGAAACTCAAAACAGCAGACGGATTTGTAAATAATGACCTCAAATCATCTAGGACACGAGGTATCGTCCTTATAGAAGATCAAAAAAAATCTAGATTTTTTGTGGGTGAACCTCAGGATCCGGGAGTCCGAAATTTTCCATTTTCGTTAAACGATATTGAAACTCAAAACAGCAGACGGGTTTGTAAATAATGACCCCAAATCATCTAGGACACGAGGTTTCGTCCTTATAGAAGATCAAAAAAAAAATTCTAGATTTTTTGTGGATGAACCTCAGGATCCGGGAGTCCGAAATTTTCCATTTTCGTTAAACGATATTGAAACTCAAAACAGCAGTCGGATTTGTAAATAAAAATCATCTAGGACACGAGGTTTCTTCCTCATAGAAGATCAAATGAAGATTTCAAATTTTTTGCGGGTGAACCTTAGGATCCGGCAGTCCGAAATTTTCCATTTTCTTCAAACGAGGTCGAAACTCAAAACAGCAGACGGATTTGTAAATAATGACCTCAAATCATCTAGGACACGAGGTATCGTCCTTATAGAAGATCAAAAAAAATCTAGATTTTTTGTGGGTGAACCTCAGGATCCGGGAGTCCGAAATTTTCCATTTTCGTTAAACGATATTGAAACTCAAAACAGCAGACGGGTTTGTAAATAATGACCCCAAATCATCTAGGACACGAGGTTTCGTCCTTATAGAAGATCAAAAAAAAAATTCTAGATTTTTTGTGGATGAACCTCAGGATCCGGGAGTCCGAAATTTTCCATTTTCGTTAAACGATATTGAAACTCAAAACAGCAGTCGGATTTGTAAATAAAAATCATCTAGGACACGAGGTTTCGTCCTTATAGAAGATCAAATAAAGATTTTAGATTTTTTACGGGTGAACCTCAGGATCCGGGAGTCCGAAATTTTCCATTTTCGTTAAACGATATTAAAACTCAAAACAGCAATCGGATTTGTAAATAACGTTCCCAAATCATCTAGGACACGAGGTTTCATCGTCACAGAAGATCAAATAAAGATTTTGGATTTTTTGCGGGTGAACCTCAGGATCCGGGAGTTCGAAATTTTCCATTTCCTTTAAACGAGGTCGAAACTCAAAACAGCAGACGGGTTTGCAAATAATGACCTCAAATCATCTAGGACACGCGGTTTCGTCGTCACAGAAGATCAAATAAAGATTTTAGATTTTTTGCGGGTGAACCTCAGGATCCGGGAGTTCGAAATTTTCCATTTTCTTTAACGAGGTCGAAACTCAAAACAGCAGACGAGTTTGTAAATAATGTCCTCAAATCATCTAGGATACGCGGCCTCGTCCTTATAGAAGATCAAAAAAAAAATTCTAGATTTTTTTTTGGGTGAACCTCAGGATCCGGGAGTCCGAAATTTTCCATTTTCGTTAAACGATATTAAAACTCAAAACAGCAATCGGATTTGTAAATAACGTTCTCAAATCATCTAGGACACGAGGTTTCGTCGTCACGGAAGATCAAATAAAGATTTTAGATTTTTTGCGGGTGAACCTCAGGATCCGGGAGTTCGAAATTTTCCATTTTCGTTAAACGATATTAAAACTCAAAACAGCAATCGGATTTGTAAATAACGTTCTCAAATCATCTAGGACACGAGGTTTCATCGTCACAGAAGATCAAATAAAGATTTTAGATCTTTTGCGGGTGAACCTCAGGATCCGGGAGTTCGAAATTTTCCATTTTCTTTAAACGAGGTCGAAACTCAAAACAGCAGACGAGTTTGTAAATAATGTCCTCAAAGCATCTAGGATACGCGGCCTCGTCCTTATAGAAGATCAAAAAAAAAATTCTAGATTTTTTTTGGGTGAACCTCAGGATCCGGGAGTTCGAAATTTTCCATTTTCTTTAACGAGGTCGAAACTCAAAACAGCAGACGAGTTTGTAAATAATGTCCTCAAAGCATCTAGGATACGCGGCCTCGTCCTTATAGAAGATCAAAAAAAAAATTCTAGATTTTTTTTGGGTGAACCTCAGGATCCGGGAGTCCGAAATTTTCCATTTTCGTTAAACGATATTAAAACTCAAAACAGCAATCGGATTTGTAAATAACGTTCTCAAATCATCTAGTACACGATGTTTCATCGTCACAGAAGATCAAATAAAGATTTTAGATTTTTTGCGGGTGAACCTCAGGATCCGGGAGTTCGAAATTTTCCATTTTCTTTAAACGAGGTCGAAACTCAAAACAGCAGACGGGTTTGCAAATGATGACCTCAAATCATCTAGGACACGAGGTTTCGTCGTCACAGAAGATCAAATAAAGATTTTAGATTTTTTGCGGGTGAACCTCAGGATCCGAGAGTTCGAAATTTTCCATTTTCTTTAAACGAGGTCGAAACTCAAAACAGCAGACGGGTTTGTAAATGATGACCTCAAATCATCTAGGACACGAGGTTTCGTCGTCACGGAAGATCAAATAAAGATTTTAGATTTTTTGCGGGTGAACCTCAGGATCCGGGAGTCCGAAATTTTCCATTTTCGTTAAACGATATTAAAACTCAAAACAGCAATCGGATTTGTAAATAACGTTCTCAAATCATCTAGGACACGAGGTTTCGTCGTCACGGAAGATCAAATAAAGATTTTAGATTTTTTGCGGGTGAACCTCAGGATCCGGGAGTTCGAAATTTTCCATTTTCGTTAAACGATATTAAAACTCAAAACAGCAATCGGATTTGTAAATAACGTTCTCAAATCATCTAGGACACGAGGTTTCATCGTCACAGAAGATCAAATAAAGATTTTAGATCTTTTGCGGGTGAACCTCAGGATCCGGGAGTTCGAAATTTTCCATTTTCTTTAAACGAGGTCGAAACTCAAAACAGCAGACGGGTTTGCAAATGATGACCTCAAATCATCTAGGACACGAGGTTTTGTCGTCACAGAAGATCAAATAAAGATTTTAGATTTTTTGCGGATGAACCTCAGGATCCCGGAGTTCGAAATTTTCCATTTTCTTTAACGAGGTCGAAACTCAAAACAGCAGACGAGTTTGTAAATAATGTCCTCAAAGCATTTAGGATACGCGGCCTCGTCCTTATAGAAGATAAAAAAAAAAATTCTAGATTTTTTTTGGGTGAACCTCAGGATCCGGGAGTCCGAAATTTTCCATTTTCGTTAAACGATATTAAAACTCAAAACAGCAATCGGATTTGTAAATAACGTTCTCAAATCATCTAGTACACGATGTTTCATCGTCACAGAAGATCAAATAAAGATTTTAGTTTTTTTGAGGGTGAACCTCAGGATCCGGGAGTTCGAAATTTTCCATTTTCCTTAAACGAGGTCGAAACTCAAAACAGCAGACGGGTTTGCAAATGATGACCTCAAATCATCTAGGACACGAGGTTTCGTCGTCACAGAAGATCAAATAAAGATTTTAGATTTTTTGCGGGTGAACCTCAGGATCCGAGAGTTCGAAATTTTCCATTTTCTTTAAACGAGGTCGAAACTCAAAACAGCAGACGGGTTTGTAAATGATGACCTCAAGTCATCTAGGACACGAGGTTTCGTCGTCACGGAAGATCAAATAAAGATTTTAGATTTTTTGCGGGTGAACCTCAGGATCCGGGAGTCCGAAATTTTCCATTTTCGTTAAACGATATTAAAACTCAAAACAGCAATCGGATTTGTAAATAACGTTCTCAAATCATCTAGTACACGATGTTTCATCGTCACAGAAGATCAAATAGAGATTTTAGATTTTTTGCGGGTGAACCTCAGGATCCGGGAGTTCGAAATTTTCCATTTTCTTTAAACGAGGTCGAAACTCAAAACAGCAGACGGGTTTGCAAATGATGACCTCAAATCATCTAGGACACGAGGTTTCGTCGTCACAGAAGATCAAATAAAGATTTTAGATTTTTTGCGGGTGAACCTCAGGATCCGGGAGTTCGAAATTTTCCATTTTCTTTAAACGAGGTCGAAACTCAAAATAGCAGACGGGTTTGTAAATGATGACCTCAAATCATCTAGGACACGAGGTTTCGTCGTCACATAAGATCAAATAAAGATTTTAGATTTTTTGCGGGTGAACCTCAGGATCCGGGAGTTCGAAATTTTCCATTTTCTTTAAACGATGTCGAAACTCAAAACAGCAGACGAGTTTGTAAATAATGTCCTCAAGTTATCTAGGACACGAGGTCTCGTCCTCATAGAAGATCAAATAAAGATTTTGGATTTTTTGCGGTTGAACCTCAGGATCCGGGAGTCCGAAATTTTCCATTTTCTTTAAACGAGGTCGAAACTCAAAACAGCAGACGGGTTTGCAAATAATGTCCTAAAATCATCTAAGACACAAGGTTTTGTCGTCAGAAGATCAAGTAAAGATTTTAGATTTTTTACGGGTGAACCTCAGGAGCCGAGAGTTCGAAAACTTCCATTTTCTTCAAACGAGGTCGAAACTCAAAACAGCAGACGGGTTTGTAAATAATGACCTCAAATCATCTAGGACACGAGGTTTCGTCCTTATAGAAGATCAAAAAAAATTATAGATTTTTTGTGGGTGAACTTTAGGATCCGGGAGTCCGAAATTTTCCATTTTCGTTAAACGAGATTGAAACTCAAAACAGCAGTCGGATTTGTGAATAGTTTCCTCAAATCGTCTAGGACACGAGGTTTCGTCCTCATAGAAGATCAAATAAAGATTTTGGATTTTTTGCGGGTGAACCTCAGGATCCGGGAGTCCGAAATTTTCCATTTTCGTTAAACGATATTGAAACTCAAAGCAGCAGCCGGATTTGTGAATAATTTCCTCCAATCATCTAGGACACGAGGTGTCGTCCTTATAGAAGATCAAATAAAAGTTTTAGATTTTTTGCGGGTGAACCTCAGGATCCGGGAGTTCGAAATTTTCCATTTTCGTTAAACGATATTAAAACTCAAAACAGCAATCGGATTTGTAAATAACGTTCTCAAATCATCTAGGACACGAGGTTTCATCGTCACAGAAGATCAAATAAAGATTTTAGATTTTTTGCGGGTGAACCTCAGGATCCGGGAGTTCGAAATTTTCCATTTTCTTTAAACGAGGTCGAAACTCAAAACAGCAGACGGGTTTGCAAATGATGACCTCAAATCATCTAGGACACGAGGTTTTGTCGTCACAGAAGATCAAATAAAGATTTTAGATTTTTTGCGGGTGAACCTCAGGATCCGGGAGTTCGAAATTTTCCATTTTCTTTAACGAGGTTGAAACTCAAAACAGCAGACGAGTTTGTAAATAATGTCCTCAAATCATCTAGGATACGCGGCCTCGTCCTTATAGAAGATCAAAAAAAAATTCTAGATTTTTGTTGGGTGAACCTCAGGATCCGGGAGTCCGAAATTTTCCATTTTCGTTAAACGATATTAAAACTCAAAACAGCAATCGGATTTGTAAATAATGTTCTCAAATCATCTAGTACACGATGTTTGATCGTCACAGAAGATCAAATAGAGATTTTAGATTTTTTGCGGGTGAACCTCAGGATCCGGGAGTTCGAAATTTTCCATTTTCTTTAAACGAGGTCGAAACTCAAAACAGCAGACGGGTTTGCAAATGATGACCTCAAATCATCTAGACACGAGGTTTCGTCGTCACATAAGATCAAATAAAGATTTTAGATTTTTTGCGGGTGAACCTCAGGATCCGGGAGTTCGAAACTTTCCATTTTCTTTAAACGATGTCGAAACTCAAAACAGCAGACGAGTTTGTAAATAATGTCCTCAAATTATCTAGGACACGAGGTCTCGTCCTCATAGAAGATCAAATAAAGATTTTGGATTTTTTGCGGGTGAACCTCAGGATCCGGGAGTCCGAAGTTTTCCATTTTCTTTAAACGAGGTCGAAACTCAAAACAGCAGACGGGTTTGCAAATAATGTCCTCAAATCATCTAAGACACAAGGTTTTGTCGTCAGAAGATCAAGTAAAGATTTTAGATTTTTTACGGGTGAACCTCAGGAGCCGAGAGTTCGAAAACTTCCATTTTATTCAAACGAGGTCGAAACTCAAAACAGCAGTCGGATTTGTGAATAGTTTCCTCAAATCGTCTAGGACACGAGGTTTCGTCCTCATAGAAGATCAAATAAAGATTTTGGATTTTTTGCGGGTGAACCTCAGGATCCGGGAGTCCGAAATTTTCCATTTTCGTTAAACGATATTGAAACTCAAAGCAGCAGCCGGATTTGTGAATAATTTCCTCCAATCATCTAGGACACGAGGTATCGTCCTTATAGAAGATCAAATAAAAGTTTTAGATTTTTTGCGGGTGAACCTCAGGATCCGATAATCCGAAATTTTCCATTTTCATTAAACGATATTGAAACCCAAAGCAGCAACCGGATTTGTGAATAATTTCCTCAAATCATCCAGGACACGAGGTTTCGTCCTCATAGAAGATCAAATAAAGATTTTGGATTTTTTGCGGGTGAACCTCAGGATCCGGGAGTCCGAAATTTTCCATTTTCGTTAAACGATATTGAGTTTCAATATAAGTTCAGGTTAAGGGAGTTTTAAATAATAGAAAGCTGATTAATGACCACACCTTTATTTCAACATTACTCTTACAGTGTATATTTTAACAGTATACGATTCCAATCAATAGATCAGTGTGTACTTACTGTTATTCTGGGTCACAGCCAATAATATACAATGATTACACACCCAAAAATACCTTGACCCTCCACGCGTAAACATAAACATCCAACAACTCTTCAAACGGTACGTCCTATACGACGTCTCCAAACAATCTGCCCACCGGCGCAACTATCACCCGATAGCGGACAGTACACAAAAGAGTAGCTCGCCCAAAGACGTTAGACGTCAGGAATAGACGACTGAATGACCGAAAATCTGGATAAACCGTAATAAAGCTAACAGTACAAACTATTGTTCTGTATACTGAGTCATCCTACTCGACACCATTATTTCACTTGTGGAAGCGCCTGCCATAAATCCGTATACTAATTTCCTGAATGGCCCAATACGTCTTCCAAGAAATAAAGCAAAGTACCGCGGCAATACTTGTTGAGCCCAGCTAATAACTCTCTTGGAAGGTTGCCCGCGAAAAACGGCGAAGAAGAAGGCTCTCTACCGCTACTGTAAATCTATTCGGCAGCGCGATGGCATTTGCATTTAAATTAAACTCTCATTATACTCACACCCTGCGACCTGGGACCTTCCTGCTGCTACAGCTATGCCACGTAGTGCCAAGCGCGTGGTTAAGTTTTTTCTTGTGGGGGATGCATTTTTTTTTATTTAAACAAGAAACCGCATCAAACGCAAAGGGTTATTGACGGTATAACAATACATGAATATTATATGCCATAATACAGTCCAATATGCTTCAGAAAGGAAATAACACACAGAGTTAACATCTATAGAGGGAGTGTAAACAACAAAATGCACAGGTCGCTGACCAGCCAACATGTAACGGAAATTTTGACAGCTTGAGGGCATTACCAGTGTATATTAGAATTTGATGTTCATTAATACGCTGTGGGAACAAGAGTTTTTCTGCCAGTTTTTATCAGCTTCATGTGAAAATGCGGGAAGCACACTACTGAATAATCAGTTATCTTCTGCTTTCAGCTGTAATCCATCAAGCCACTTGTTTCTCATCACTATATTCGAAGGAAACCTACACAGATGTACATAACATACATTAAACAACCATTACAATTCCTCAAACTGGAGTGATGTTACTTTTTTCCCAGTTATTCCCATATATTACGCTACTGAAAACTAAAACAAACCCTATACTCACCTATGATAAGAAGTGTTCACCGATTCGTCGCTATTACAGCAAACTATGCACTTTTTATGTTGTCTCATCATGCAATTATGACAATATTGTTCATAAATAATTCAATTCACACCACAAATAGTCACAAAGTCAGTCGAATATACACTAAAACCACAAAAATATCAGCACACGCAATAACCACAACTACAATGACAGCCACATGACAGCTTAAGGGCACGCCGATTGTAGGTTGCTAGATTTATGACATATTAGAAGTTATTGCGACATTCCGCTATGAAATGGACTAGTATCATGAATTTCATTTTTGGTTGCATATGATAGAGTACGTTATAAAAAGCATCACATATTTTTTTTCGATTTTTTTGGGCACAGGAAAGCCGTGAAAATAAGGAAAATATTTGAATTCTCCTAGGGCAGTGACGTCACTGCCCTAAAGGCGAACAGCCAATCAAAAGACAGATATGTGTGCTGTGTTGCCGCATTCTGATGGCGCGCGAAATGCCGGAGCTGTACGCGGGCTGGCTCATCTATCTTGTCTTCTGTTCCCGTCTGCGAGTCGGAGCTGTTCTTGGCAACAATGCACTGCTGATGCTTCACACGGTTGGTACTGATTGGCTGAATTTGAATTCCTTTCTTTAAACTTTAGAATGGAATCACTTAAAAACAAAATGATGTAGAAAGTAACGAAATGCTGCAGTACGTTTATTTTTGTATGCACTAAGCGGTTATAACAATTAAATCATTGTTCTTAACCTCGTGATACTAGTCCATTTACCATTTTTGAGATTTCATTACATCAATACAAATTATCTTCACGTAAATCAGTTACATTGCAAGTATATTGGAATGTATAGTTAAATGCCCAGTTAAATACTTTGTGTTCAAACTGCTGAAACTGCCAGATTTTGAAGAGACTGGAAGCGGACGAAGAAGAGTGCCAATAGCGGCTATAGATGTTGGCTGGCTCGCTCTAGAGATGTTAACTTTTATGAAATAACATTTATAAAGTCCTTAGTTAGTGCTTGTCGAAGGTCCAGGGGTATATGATGTATCCGTCTGAAGTTGGAATAGGTTGGACACTGGATGATTATGTGTTTTACGGTAAGTTCTGTATTACACGTTGGACATGATGGTGCCACGCTTCTTGTAAACAGGTGGACGTGGGTTAAGTTCGAGAGTCCGATACGGAGCCGAGAGATTACCACTTGATCCCTTCTTTTCTTCGGCAGTTCCAGTCTGGTACGGATGTCTGGCTGGATTTCATACATGTTACTGTCGCTGCTCCATAATCTTTGCCACTGATCAAGCAAATTATTTTTGTAATGGGGCTTGAGGTCACAGTGGGATACTTGAGTGATCTTTAAGGCAGTTTCGTCAGTGATTGCTTTCGCAGCAGCTTCGTCGGCTTTTTCATTTCCTGCTATGCCACAGTGCGACGGCACCCAAAGAAACTTTATCGTTTTAGCAAGGTTATCTAAGTGGTTCAGTCATTCCTTGATTTGTTTCAGGATTTCGTTGACAGGGTACAGTCACTTCAGGTACTCTAGTGCACTCAATGAATCCGAAACGATCATAATTTGCCGATCCTCTAATACAGTCGCGTACCTCAGTGCTTCTCTGATGGCAGTGATCTCTCCAGTGTATATACTGGAATAATTAGAAAGCTTTATTAGCTGGTTGTAGTTCATACTGACTACTGCCACACCTACTCCTGTTTCAGACTTTGATGCATCAGTGAAGATCAGTTTATAGTCACTACGACGTGAGATGACTTCGGAGAATTTCTTACGTATGATTGAGTTGGCGGTTCTTTCTTAACAGCTTCAGGGATGTGTCTATTTCAGGTGTTGGAGTTTTCCATGGAGGTGAATAGAGCATTAGCGGCATAGTGGACTTGAATTTAGCCATGTCAAAATTTGTTCTCCTAATTCGTTCTTTGGAAGGGACATGTGTTCTTGATTGGTATGTAGCGGGGATGTTGCTTGGGAAAGTAACCTTGTATATTGGGTGTTCTGGGAGACCAGATACTCTTCCTGCATAGCACAGTGAAAGGTATTGTCTGCGGAGGTTTAGTGGGGGTTCGTTCACCAATGCCCGTGGACGGCTGACAGGACTGGTCATTTTGTTTCTTGGTTAGGGTAATTTTTTCTTGGGGGTAAAGGTATTTTGTTCATTTCGTTTTTAGCGGAATTACATTCATTCATTTTTTTTATTCATTTATTTGCAAGAAAATTACAAATAATTCCACCCTTAGAAGGCTGATCCTTGTAGAGGAGATGTCTAGTGGTGAAATTTAGAACCAAATGTTGTGTGTGTGTGACCGTGATATACCAGATTCTTTTAGCATGTATGTGTACCAACTCAGAGAGAATGAAATCAAACCAGAGAAACGTTATGATATTGTTTTATTACTTGATTCTTGTATTTATTAATCATGAGTTCTTTGTATTCCATATATTTTGCTGATGAAATATTTATATTTATATGTTGAAATATGTTGAAATGTACCATACATGGTGGGCTATGTCTCTGTAAAACGTCGTGGAGAGAAATATGGATGGGATATAGAAAAATGTAAAATATAGGCATATATAAATAAATAAATATAACCAACACATGTAAAGGAGTGAATAAAGGATATAATTAGAATAGGACATCGAAAATGTAAGCACAGCATAGCATATAAGCATATAAATAAATAAATAAATAAATATAAAAAATAAACAACATATAAACGAATGATTGGAGGAAACCGTATAGCGCGCAACCAGTCTTAACCCCACATAAAATAAATATCGTATATAAATAAAGAGAATCGATAAGGGTTGAAATAGATGCACCTAAACACCACAAAGGTGTCTCTGCTCACCACCAGCCTGCAATCTCTCAGAACCTAACACCTAGAGTAGACGTAAATCAGAGACCCAACGCCATATAATATCGTGTTAACTGACAGATTTATCGCATATATTATAAAACATACTTTAAATATTGTAGTCAGACCACATTAGTTAATAAAAGTCAAAAGACAACATACCTGCAAATATTCGTGAAAAACACTCAAAATACTCTCTGTTGAAATTTTGGTTGCTGGCCTGTTACTTTTTCCAAAAACAAAACCCTCTCGTGATCCCCAAACAAAAGCATGACAACAAGTTTATCCAAGTAACCACGACCCATCACGGAACAACACCTTTAGCTTGCATTCATGGAATGAACGGAACTAAGTGCTAAAGATGAACTATTAAGGAATTGTTTGCTCTATGAAAAGTCACTCATGATCTTACAAATAACAGAATATCTGAACAATATATGACGTCGTAATAATCAAATACATTACTTATTTGAACTTCATCGAATAATTACACTCATACACTTATGTTATAACAATCAACATTTTGATCGATTTTCTTTTCTATCATACGTCAATGTCGTCAATGTAAATTTTCGGTCGCGTGACAGCCGAGAGTGCGTTCTTCTAACGTATGGCAGCCAGGAGCGCGTTCCGGATCACCACACCACTAGTTCCAAGAAATACAAAAAAGAAACAGGAGGGGTGGTATTTGAAAGTCTAAGTTATTCCTTCGTTCATCCAAATTTGTAGCCTAAAAGCATTTCCAGCGGATATAATGAAGAATTTAATTTATATGGAAATTCTTACCACGCTGCGACGAATCTGAATGGACTCGGGAAAGCCAGTGAAAGACGTTTTCTTTGGCGTTTTCGGGTTCGGTTGAAGTGAATTCCCTAGCAGGTTATTAGGAAGGATCAACAGGTATTACAGGGAAAAGCCACCGTTTTTCTTATGGCTGCTTTTCTTGGGATGAAGTTAGCGTGGGAAAGTCGCTCGTCTAAAACACGGTTGTTAGGTTCATCGATTTATATGGATTTAAGGGGCTTGGGTGTACACAGTCAGACATATGTATTTGCCATGTTAAAACACGGATTCCTGATCATTTCAGTTTTTCAAACTACAAACACAGTATTTCAGAAGGTGATAGTTAAAACCTTAATAAATGACAACTATTTGCGATTTTCTCAAAAAAGTTTTTTAGTGTGCAAAAAAACTCTCAATGCAAAATCATACATTCTTCAAATGACTATAATTTAACAACCAACCACGACATCAAAAAAAAAGCCAAATAGGTGACAAAGCACAAGCTTTCTTCTTCAATTTGCTTTTTGAATCATTACTATAAGTTTAAAGGTAACGTCAGGAGCTTTGGACCTTTGGACCTTTTGACCTTACCTTTGGATTTTTGGACTTATCTCCCCTCATCTTAGACACACACACTGGAGAAAGGGACCAGACGGAATACGTATTTTCTTAGATTCTCAAATTCGCTCGCTATACCCTAGAGCCTTAAGCATGATTAGTGATTTTCAGGATTGCGTTTTCCAAAATATTCAACATTTTTAAAATGCCGTCAATGGACGAATTAGAAACACCATAACGATTAAACTTTAAATATGTATATTTTTTACAAATCTTTCGTCGTGGGATATTGAAACAATAGTGATTCGGAAAAGGCTTTTACTTCCCACACCGATAGGTGAGGGGAGTATTGTGATCGCAAAAATTTTCGATTTTGGGATAACACGCTTTTTGGGCGTTTTATGATGTCTACATAACAAAAATCCATGTCACTCATTTCCGTCGGTCTGTCTGTCTGTCTGTGCGCGTTTTTCTAGCCTCGTAATCTCAGTAACCGCTGCATGGATTGTGATGAAATTTGGGCAGCGATATGCAGTGAGGTTGTAGTAGGTAATGTTCTTATAATTTTGAAAATCGGTGCAGGGGCGGCGGAGTAATTAGCAAAAACAAAAAAATTAAATATTCCTCAAACATCGTTTTTAGGTGTTTTAGGGGTTCCTGATCATTTTCCACTTTTCTTTGGGTGGTGGTGAAATTGGGGTAGTTGGGGAGTGGGGGGTTGCAAATCTCAAAAATGTGTTGTACTCATGATAGGCTATCCATTGACCTGTAAAAGAGAGACCTAGCAGCATAATATCCTTATTTAGGCCCATCCGAATATTGCCTTGCCTATTCCAGAAACCAAGACTCAGAATTTTCTGATAAATACATAGGAATATTGCTTTAGGTCGGTCTGTATTGAGTAACGTAAAAGTTATGGAATGGATTTGAATGAAACTTTGTCATAGTATTGCTACCGCAGCGAGGATGGAAAACGCGTATGTCTTGGAAAAATCGTGTCAGTGGCGGCGCAGCAATAAGAAAAGAACAAAAAAAAATAAAAACGGCTCAAACTTTGTTTTTAGGCGTTTCAGGGATTCCTGATCATTTTCTACTTTTTTGGGTAGGGGTGAATTTGGGGTGGTTGGGGGGTGGGGGGTTGGAAAACTGAAAAATTTGTTGTATTCATAATGGCCTGTCCATTGGCTGTGAAAGAAAAACCTAGCGGCATAATACACTTTTTTAGGTCCATTTGAACATTGCCTAGAAACCAAGGGACTTAGAGTTTGTGGTGTATACAGACCATACAGACATACGAGTATTGTTTTAGATCGTTCTATATTGCGTAACGCGAAAATTATTCAATTGATTTTAAAGAAGTTTTGACACAGTATTACTACCGCGGCGGGGATGGAAAACGAGTATGTTTTGGAAAAATCGTGTCAGTGGCGTCGCAGCAATAATAAAAAACTTTTAGGGGTTCCTGATCATTTTCTACGTTTTTTTTGGGTGGGGGTGAAATTGGGGTGCTCGGGGGGTGCGGGGTTGTAAAACTGAAAGATTTGTTGTACTCATAATAGTTTGTTCATTGACGTATGGAAGAAGTACGTACCGGCGTATTTTTTTGAAGTCCATGTGAACATTTCCTTGCCTATTACAGGAACCAAGGGACTTGATTTCGTTCCATGTATATTGCGTGAAGCAAAAATTATTAAATTGATTTTAATGAAATTTCGACACTGAATTGACTATCGCGGTGAGAGTGAAAAACGCGCCAGTGTATGAAAAATCGTGTCAGTGGCGACGCTACAATAATTAAAAAACTAAAAATATGAAAATAGCTCATACTTCGCTTTTAGATGATTTAGAGGCTCCTGATCGTTTTGCATCGTTCAGTTGAAGCATGCATAATGAAAACCGAGAGTGGGCGATGATTTGGTTGCTAGGGGACTTCATGCAATGAGAAAACATTGAAATGAAATCATTATTATGTGTTGGAAGTACTGAGTCAATCGACTTGACTCCATTTTTTATTATCCTGGTAGTATCTACACCTTATGCAGCAGTAGTTTCCAAATGATAATATTGCGATTCTAAATTGCAGTTTCAAATAGTCTGTTGTAATTCCCGGAGCTTCAATTATTGTAGTTCCAGCGCAAGCCGCAAGATCACAATGGATCTTTTCAAGTAGTGTGTCTGTCTACATCTGATAAACTGTTGGTTATTGGGCTGTTCGGCCGGCATCGACACGCTCCGCCGCCTTGGCGCTTGAGGGGTTCCTGATCATTTTCTACAATTTTTGGTGGGGGTGAAATTGGGGGGTGCGTGGTTGTAGAACTGAAAAATATGTCGTACTCATATTAGGCTATCCATTGACCTGTGAAAGAATGATCTAGCGGTATAATACACTTTTTTAGGTCCATTGCCTTGTCTCTTAAAGAAATCAAGGGACTTGGGAATTTTTTGATGTATACATACGAGTATTGCTTCAGATCGTTTTGTATTGTGTAACGAGGAAACTATTTAATCGATTTTAATGAAATTTTGAAACATTATTATTACCGTGACCAGAATAGAAAACGCGTATGATTTTTAGAAATCCTGCCAGATTGTGAAAGTTTTAGATTCTGAAATAATACTTTTTTTGGGCGATTCATGATAAGTAAATAACGAAAATTCACGTCACTTATTTGTGTCGGTCTGTCTGTCTGTCTATTGGCGTTCTTATGGTCGCGTAATTTCAGTAACTGCTCCTTGGATTGTGATGAAATTTGGGTAGCGATATACCGTGGGATCGTGGTAAGTAATGCTTATATAATTATGAAAATTGATGCACTGGCAGCGGAGAAATTGATAGTAAACAAAAATTTATCAGAATTCCTCCAAACTTCGTTTTTAGGCATTTAGGTGTTCCTTATCCTTTTTCATTTTTTTATAGTGGTGGAATCGGGTTGGTGGGGCGGGTGATATGTTTAAAACTGAAACATTTGTTGTATTCATAAAATACCCTACATTGCGCTGATAGAAATCGACTTTTGTGATATCTTATGCTTTTTAGACCTATATACATATAGAGCAATAGTAATAACGTTTCGTTGCTGTAAATCTTTTCAGAGGTGGAGGAGAATCGATAAAAATTTCAAAATCGCTCAAACTTCATTTTTAGATATTTCAAAGGACCTTGACCACTGCCTACTTCTTTGAAGAACATTATGTAGGGATAGAGAAACTCCAAATATTTGTTGGCACCGATAATGTGTGGGAAGTACTGAGTCAAGGCACTTGACGCCATTTTTCAGAAACCTCGTAGAATTAAATACCCTGTATATGTGACGACGATAAAGTTACTAACACAGTTTAAAAAAGTCTTCTACCTTCCTTCTCTGACCAAACAGAATCGATTTGAGTCATCATAGGATTAACTGAGTGCCCTGTTTCCTCCTACAACACATATTATAGACTGACTTCTTCTTCCTCCTCACTTCAGGTTTTAGGCACTTTGCCTATTACTATACCCATATTTTTCTGGGCCTTCCGATATCTCTTCCTACAGAGCATTGATAAAATCTGGCTCTGAGTGGAATGCTATTTTCATGCATTCGTTCTATATGTTCTTTCCATTTAGTTTTATTTTCTTTTATTTCTTCGTTTCTGTTTCTTAATCTGTCTAATTTTGTGCAACCTTTCACTCTTCTTGAAAATTCCATTTCTTGTGTTTGTATCCTATTTTCTTCTTTTTTCGTTGTTGTCTATGTTTCACTACCGTATAGGAGGGTTGAAACAGCTATCGTCTTGTAAAATTTCATTCGAGTATCTTTCATTGTTTTATTTTTTAAGGCGCTGCTGATAGTTTCGCAAATATTAGAGAATTTATAACTTTTTCTTCTATATCATTGCTTCTGTCATAAGATATATCGCAGCCTAAGTATCTGAAGTGTTTTACCTGTTCCAGTACTTTATCGTTTACGACAATCTTTGTCGCAACTGGATATTCACCTGGAAAGGCCATGGTTTTTAGTTTTGTTTGTCGATATTCTCATGTCGTATTTTTGACAGATATTTTGCAGGGTGTAGACTCTTCTCTGTAGATCGTCTTCTGTTTCGGCTAAAAGTACTAGGTCGTCGGCATATAAAATAAGGGCTGTTCCAAATTACGGTTCTATCACCATCCCAGAACTGTATTCATAATGCCCCGCCCATATTACAGTTCTAAAAACGGTGATTGGTTGGTCCGCCAGCGTACCAGCCAATCATCGATTCTAAAATCACAAAATGGGCTGGGCAAGATGAAAACAGTTCTGGGACGGTGATAGAACCGTAATTTGGAACAACCCGTTTTCAACTCTTTTTATCACATTGTTGGACACTCTGCTGGCCGGGCCGGGAGGCTTCGTAATATGGCACCTCAAAACATTTCCATTTTTTTGCGTTTGTAACATGATTTGCGTTATCAAAATATTTTAGGGGTGTTCATTTTTGACTCTGTTTTTAATTTTTGAGGTTTTTGGTGACAATAAAAAAGACGGCTATATCTGTCGTGTCATATCACGGCAGACTTTATGTTCTAGAATGGCAACCACGGCTATAGCCGTCTGATCAGTGTAATCGTAAAACACATCTTGTGGGAAGAAAAGGACAATTTTCGAGACAAAAGCTAAAACAAAAACAACATTTTATTGTATCAAATTTATAAACAAAAACGCATCTCTCAGAATATAGACGGTATAAAAACAAAAAATCAAATTTATTAGCAGAGGTATCCCCGAACAAAACCGAATTTAGGCACAAATTTATGTTTGACGCCACTCTCCAAAGCAGTCTGGACACAAAGCAGGTTTCTTTTCACAACCCTTGCATCTATAGCTAGTTTCTTTGCATTTTCCAGACTTGAAACATTGTTTGCATCTAAGAAAATATGATTTTATTTTATGATCCTCTGGTAGGGGCAGCTTCTCTGGAAAACGTCTCACACGTGCTTCGAGTTTTGTATTGATATGAAACAATATATTCTATATGCATGTTATATGAGTTTATTACTCGCATTCCAAGTATCCCACGCAGTTAGATACTGCTAACCAAGCATTATCTTATCGTACTTCCAGGAAGCCCATATCGCAGCTATTTTTCTGGGAAACATTTGACTGGATGCTGATAAAGCAATCTCAGTCTATAAAAGCTTTCATAACCATTGTAAGCGTGCATTACGCCAGGGCCTTCAGCCGTATTCAGTACCATTCAAATGTCAAATTAGCTAAGTTCTCATTTGAATAAATAAATTTTTTAAAAAGTCTTTTATGCAACAAAGCATATAACATGTATAATAGGTGGACGACGAATATCTGTTTAGGATGAACATATCTGGTTACCTACCTCCCATCAGTACTGAAAACATGAAAATCAAACAAAAACACACTTGCAGTATGGCAGCTATACACGTGGTCAATGCATCACATTGGAGGTTATGGACGGTTATAGCCGTCGTGCCGTTTTACCCATGCACCTTAGAACATGAATAGTTGGGATAGCGTATAGTGGGTTAGAATTTGGCAATTTCAAAAATGACGAGCTTCACGTTACGGCACTAACATTGCTTAACAAGGCAAGTATACCGACATTCTGACGGTCGTTGCCGTTCTGCCGTAACAAGCAGATCACTTTTTGACTGATATAGCCGTCGTGGCGTATCACGATCGCTCCCCGCGGACGGCTATAGCCGTTGTGTCCAACAACGTGTTATAATGGCGTCTATAGACTGGCATAATGCATATTATCAGATTATTACTGTGAACCACAAAACTGCCGCACCTTCATCATCTAATAGCGAAAAGCGATAACACTCACCATATCATGGTCGGATCGTTTGCCATCATCGCTCCAATTATCATAAGCTCGTAATAATTCCTTCTAGGGAGGGCGCTTAACTCGTATCGCTTAGTCGTCCCCCAGCTTCCGTAAAAGAACCAATAAAATTTATACAGCAATCCCGGCATCTAGTCCCAAGGGATCCCCTACCGCGCGGTCGACCCTTATTCCCGACCTTCCGCTCGAAAAATATGCGATTTTATTCCTTTCCCTGAGCGATCTGCGAGGATTCCATTTTAGAATGATTATCTTGAAGGGGGTTTATAAAAATGTGTCGGGTAAGTGTGTTATACGTATATGTTTAGTTACCTAAAGTGACAGTTGTGATGAAGTATGGGCAGGCTGACACATAGATATCTATACGACCACAAGGTTAACATCTATAGAGGGAGTGTAAACAACAAAATGCACAGGTCGCTGATCAGCCAACATGTAACGGAAATTTTGACAGCTTGAGGGCATTACCAGTGGCGTGCGACTTTATATTAAAATTGGATGTTCATTAATACGAGGAGATTCAATTATTACTGTGATGTTACGAACTGATACCAATAAGTTGTATTAGTATTTAGCTATACTTAGAGAGTTACTCTTATTATAATTTTATTGTACCAGTTGATAATTTATTATTACCATGAAGTGTTTTTCAAAATATATCTAACAGTGTTCTGAAAGGTAGCCTGTTGGAATGGCTGCATCGTGTTTTTACTTCAGGAATAAAATATAATAATTGCATTAGGTAATATCCAGTTCTATAAAATTCTCATAGATAGATTTTCTGTAAGTAAATGTGGCATACATTTTTGCATTTCACGTCCTCAAATAGTTTAAAAAATGGAATTTGGAAAATTCATGTTGACTGACATGAACGTAATGCGTGCACAAATATACATATACAACCATTATTATTCCTCAAACTGGAGTGAAGTTACTTTTGTTCCCAGTTATCCCCATATATTACGCTACCGAAAACTAAAACAAAACCTATACTCACCTATGATAAGAAGTGTTCACCGATTCGTCGCTATTACAGCAAACTATGCACTTTTTATGTTGTCTCATCATGCAATTATGACAATATTGTTCATAAATAATTTAATTCAGACCACAAATAGTCACAAAGTCAGTCAAATATACACTAAAATTACTAAAATCTCGACACACGCAATAACCACAACTACAATGACAGCCACATGACAGCTTAAGGGCACGCCGATTGTAGGTTGCCAGATTTACGACATATTAGAAGTTATTGCGACATTCCGCTATGAAATTTACCATTTCTGAGATTTCATAAAATCAATACAAATTATCTTCACGTAAATTAGTTAAATTGCAAGTATATTGTAATGTATAGCTAAATACC
Organism: Callosobruchus maculatus; assembly: GCA_951848785.1. Taxonomy (NCBI): domain Eukaryota; kingdom Metazoa; phylum Arthropoda; class Insecta; order Coleoptera; family Chrysomelidae; genus Callosobruchus; species Callosobruchus maculatus. The sequence goes on along the minus strand of CATOUR010000090.1, from coordinate 4,713,523 downwards.
CAGTTAAATACCTTGTGTTCAAACTGCGGAAACAGCCAGATTTTGAAGCAACTGGAAGCGGACGAAGAAGAGTGGCAATAGCGCTATAGATGTTGGCTGGCCAATATTCAAATTAGGCTGCCTCTAGAGATGTTAACTCTGTGGATACTACAATCAAGTCCATTTGATTTTTAGCTCTAAACTTTGAGATACGTTCTAATCTAGTGCAGAAGATGAAGTTGTAGTTTAGTAAGGCTTCTTTTAAACAAATCACAGAAGGCCAGGGCTTTCTCAGAATGATAACTGCATCAATGCAACCTCTTGGTCATATCGTCTACAGTGATGTGTAATTGTTAACCTTTGGGTGTATTTCCTTAGCTCAGTGTCCACTCACAACATCGGTCATAAAGCAAAGGCACTATCTCGTCATGGACAAGTAGCTCTATTAGTTATCTCCTAACTAAGGTAGCAACCACGAGCTCCTAGGAATATAACCTCAAATTGAATTAATTACTGATCATAGAACAAAATTAAGATCAGCCAAAGGTGTTTCCGAGCGGTCAACCATCAAGGTGCTAACCGCGTCCGAATCTGCTTAGTTTCATTTGTTACGGTGCAGCCTCCTTGGCAAAATTTGCATTGCTTGGAAGTCTAGGTAGGTAATTAATAAACAGTCAATAACAAAGGCCCATAATTTACTATATCACACCCTTTAGGGGCTTTAGGATAGTACTAAACAGTACTAAATAAAAAATCTATGACAATAGGTGCTTTCCTTTTACATCTGCACTTACTCAGATCACTTAAAAATGAGTTGGCTCAGCTCAGTTGGAAACGTCAGATGCTCAGATATGTTAAAGGAACGTGTTTGTGCAGTTAAATGTCATTCCTCAAAATTTTGTAACATGCTATGGTTCTATTATCTATCGATCCTTTCCATAACCTAGTTTTTTACGTTTTTCGCCACTCACCTTACACTATCGATTATTCATACACCATAAAACCGGAAAGACCTGCTGAAATTCAAACTTACATACAATCCTAACCTCATTTATTTGACATCTAAATGATCTGAGACAAGTGATCTACCTTTCGAGCTTGTGCAGATGAGCTTAAGTGGGGGTAAAATATCTCACTTTAGTCTCAGTTTCAGAAAACAAAAGGAACGTACATCGAACTGAGTCATGACGTCACAAGCGAGATTTATCAGATAAATCAGGTAAAAGGAAAGCGCCTAATACGTTTACATTCTTATTGTATCATATTCATAGGGAACAAGTTTTACGCGATTCAAAAATGTAATTTGTACAAATATGATGACAGTGGCATTCAGCGGTTTGGGGGAAAATTAAAAATACTGTTAAACTTCACTCCATTAGGGTGATGGTTACTGATTTCTGATTGACACACCTTCATGCTGTTCAAAACTTAAGGACTGTCATAAAAATTTAATGACGCTGTCAAAGAATTATCATTACCAGCTATAGCGAAACATATTAAATCCTCAGTTTGAGAAAATATTTATAGGCAAATTTTTGGTTGAAGCATGTCGAAGTATGGGCCGAGAATAGCCATCACAGAGAAGCGACACAACAGGGATTGATTTTCATTACGCATGCGCGGGGTTATTGTGGACAAATGTCAAACCGTCAAACTCCACGTGCGCCCGTCCAATATCAGCTGATCAAGACGTTTGAGGTTATGGTCGTGGAATTGCTCTATATTGTGGATGCGTGTCAGTTCAAGCCGATTCAAGGTCACTAAATAATCACCCGCCGAACATCAAAGGTGCCGACAGGTTGTGTCGCTTCTCTATGGTGGCTATTCTCGGGTATGGGCTTGGGACGCAGCAACTGGACAACGTAAAAGGTCAACAATGGGCGAAACTACAAGATTTTCTCACTTGGGTAAGTGGTAGGTTGGCCACTAGTAGCTATATACAACTGTAACTGTGAATACAATAACTGTACCCTGAATTAAAGTCCAGTTTAGGTCAGTTTATTGGTTGGTTAAAGGCTTACAGTAACAAGAAAGCATAATTTCGGTCGATTGCAGTAAGCACTGTAGCAACGTTTGAGCTCTTGTTCTGAGAACAAGCCTACCGGATAAGACGAAAATGATGAGTCATTAAAGAATATCAAGGACGTCTGCGTTGCTTATAAATCGAAAATAAGAAATAGTATCTCAGAGTCATACACAACATTGTAGGAAAGACAAAACCGCAACTGATCTAAGTAAAACTCACTAGAAAGCATATTCACAGGGCGCAGGCAACTGCAGACTTAAAAATACAATCACTATTCAATTTTATATAACTTAACTTTGCTCTTTTAGCCTCAATATTATCTTCCTTGTGTATTATATAATACATCTTTCTCTAGCTGCGTAATCTCAGCAACCGTTTCACTCATTTTGGAAATTTTGGCGCATTTTGAGAAATTTGTAAATTTGAAGTCTTGGGAAATTTGGTCATACTGAACGTTTTGGAATTATGAATTTTTTTAAATCCTTAAAATTCCAAATATTAGCAAAATAAATTAAACCAGGCAGATTTTCAAAACACAGAATCACTAACTCATAAAAAATCTTACAATTTCTGAAAGCCTTTAAGATTTAAGTTTTTTTATAGAATGATAACCTTGAAAGTGATGATATTCAGAAATTTGGATGTACAGCGAAAGCGGTATCGTGGTATCTAACCTATTTCAAAGTATTTGTATTTACTTTGACAGCAGTTTTTCCATGGTTTATTTATAGGCTATTTAGTCATTCATAAATTAGAATGAAGAAAGTTTATCCTGTCACTTGTAGGTCTATTACGCAGGAACCATAGACCCCTTTTTAGGCTTAATTCAGATGCACACGACATCCGACGATACGACGGTACGACGAAACTGTTCCTACTGGTTGAAATATTCAAAATGATGTAAATTCGAAATATTTCAGCCAATAGAAACAGTTTAGCACCATCGTATCGTCGGATGTCGTGTGCATCTGAATTAAGCTTAAGGCCCCCACATATCGTTTTTTGGCAGTTTTACCGAGGCATTTTTCAGTATCGTTTACGTTTCTTCATCCATTCGTAGATAATTATAACAATCTTCCGGTTCTAGTAGTAATCCACTTAAAAGATACACGTGTGAAAATTGTTTAAGCTTAAGTAACTATCCTTTAGCCCATTTTGAACGTTTTTTCCTTAAATATTTTACTTTGCTGCGGCCACCACTGCCATCGTTGTCGTATTATCCATAACGAATTCGATGGGGATTATGGCACTAAGATTTCCGAAAAACTGAATGAAAAAGCAAGTAGTGTGTAATTGTGTTCGTGCTCACCGGTACCGTTTTATCCGCGCGGGTAAAACTGCCAAAAAATAACGACGTCTGTGGAGGCCTTTATGTTCAAGCGGCTCATTGGAACCTAAGTGCTGCTATAAAAATCATCAACGACATTTCCATACATTACTCATATCATGGAATATCGAGGATGAAATCACTTCAGTTATAATTAATAAATGTATATGCATCAGACATGATAACGCCCCCATTAAATTATTTGACATGCAAATTCGGGCGAAACATTTTGTTATGGAATACATCGGGACATTTTAATTACACATCACTATCTATGATTATCATCATTTGGTTGCAATAAAATAACGCTGCTACATGCATTGGGTTATAATCTAATCACAATGACAAATAATTCATACTTCGTCGATGAATCTTACCTCAGGTGCATGGGTACTGTAGAGTGTCAATCAGAGGTTGTTTTTGGTTAGGGTGACCATATACTTCATAGCACTGATTTCTCCAAGTACAAAAAGAACTCAAATATACCCGTCTGATCTAAGGTGATACATTTCATGCTTAGTCGTACCGCAAAGTCGCGGCCTTCTAGGTTTTAAAATTGCTGCAATTTTTTTCTGATACCTACTCACTTATACCAAAAATGGTGATTCGCGCCTAAACATTTCATTTAAAGTTCTATGTATGATACATAAAGTCACATTAGGATTGCCATTCGAAAAAATGTAAGTTTGATATGAATCACCCTGTATAAACGTCAAAATTTAAGTGAAAATATTTTTATGTTATAGCCCTCAAGGGTCCCGCCCATGATCAAGTGACAGATTTTTGAAATATTTTTTAGTAAGCCCACAACCTTCCGTCCACGCACTAGTGGCCCACCTTGTATATACCATTTTTTTTTTCAAGCAAAAATACCGAGCCTTGCAGCTACGTAAGAAAAACGTAGTAAAAAATAAATTTCCGGCTTTTCCTTGAGAGCTACTACGACGGAATTACCTTTTCCCTGAAAATAGAGCCGTGGACAAAGCTCATTGTTTGGGGCTTTATACGGCACAAAATAATGAAAATAAAACTATTATTTCTCTTTACTGCCTAAGACCACAACTATATAAGCAGTCGGCCATTCGTTTTCGTTAAACGCTCATTAGAAGTGGGACCAGCTTTGCTCCTGCGTTGCGTCCAGTTCAGAAACCGGAGTTGAATTAAAAAACTTTGATGGAAATTAAACCGGAGCAATTAGATTCGTGTAGAACTAGCGGGTGGAAAAACACAGAGGAGTGCTCAAAGCGACATAAATTCGGCGTGGTTACGAAACTTCGACAGGAATTTTCCCCGGAAAATTCTTCAATTACGCTGACACAAAAAAGTGGTTTGAACTAGGAACCAAATCATTCCACTGATCATTTTTTTGCGGAATCCTTTCTTGGTTTGAACCCAGGTCAAGGTAAAATTGGTAATAAATAACGTATGTAACAAAAGTTTTGAGAAGTTTTTCAAAAAATTAAAAAAATATCTCACAATAATATATTTGAACTGTAACAAGAGCTACAAAAATAACAATATTTCTTAATATAAAGATGATATTAAAGTACTGCTAATGGGCCATGATCTTCCATGGCTCGGATTTCCTCTTAATGTTCCTCATTAGGTTTTGGCCAGATTCTAAAACAATTTCTCTGATCTTAAGCATTATTCTGCTGTTCGTTTTGAGCTTTCCAGCCATTGTTATAAACTTTGCCACTCAGTTGAGCCCAAAAAGTTTCGAAAGGTCTTGTTTGAGAAAGATTGGGAGGGTTGCCGTTTCGTGGTACAAAAGACATTCCGTGTTGTTCTAGCCAGTTTCTCGTACGCAAAGCATAATGACTTGAAGCCAGATCTAGCCAAAACATTATATTGTCATTAGCGTGGTGGGTATTGAAGAAATTGAGTAGTTTAGGGAAACATCTTTGAGTATAGACTTCTGCGGTAACCGCTTCGGCCCTAACTCGTCCAACGTACGGCTGTGAAATACCGTTGTCTGGTATAGCGCACCTCACTAACACTTTGTGTTCAAACCTTTCTTTTCGTTTAAATTTTGCATTACCTGGACAGGCTTCAAAGTCTCTTGTATAAAAACCATCATTACCTTTGATTTCTGAGGTCGAAAATGTGAAATACTTTTCATCGTCAAGAATAATTTTTATGTTGCCAGCAAAATGAGTACGACATAAATTGCGACAGCATTAAGGTATTCTTTCTAACTGATTTGGGAAATACCTTGGACATTTTCTTCTTTTTCGGAATTCTAAGTTACTTCTCTTCATTTTTTTATAGATTGTGCTAGCATTGACGTGAAAAATGCGTCCAAGTTTTCGTATTGCATTCACGGATCGCTCGGTAAATTGTGGCAACAGAAATCTGATCTTGATATAGGTGAACTATTTCTTTTCTTTCAAGTCGTCCAACTAAACTGTAAATGCTCTTCCGAATATCTAATTTGTACGACATTTTGACAACCTATATCATAACCAAAATGGTTTTATTGTTACGTTTAGATGTTGACTGGTTTCCATGGTAACGATTTCTGAATTGTTTTCAACGGTAGAACTACCGCCCGAGTTTTGAAAAGAATTCTCAAAACTTTTGCAACATACGTTAGTTTAAGCTAAGCAAAATACAATACCCCATATTTTTTTCTAAGCTCCTCCGCATACGGGTCGATCTGATCGACACGTTTATAGTCGTACGGGTCCATCAGCGATGGTAAGTAACCACTATACTTCAAGGATAGTGTGGAACTGCTATATTACACTAAAGACACTGGCGAAGACCTACAGGGTAACGTTATCCTGGATGCCTAGCCACATAGTACCAGAACTCCCTCTCATCGGGCCAGAACCAGCATGTGGTATATCGTACAACATGGTACGGATAACTGTCACCAGTTGGGTGTCAAATGAACACCAGAAGCGCTGGGACAGAGTGGTGGGGATTGTTCAGTCTAAGGGGATGCTGAGGGGATCCTCGTGTTCTAATATCCAGGACGCTCTCAGACTGAGTAGGAACGAACTGCGAAAGGTGGTTGGATATTTTTTTTTTATTTATGTTATTGTCTCTAATCTGAGATCAACTGACCAGTTCTATTTTGGATGGACATCTATTTTTTCTTAATAATACGAACACTGTTTTATATTAGTTATAGTTGAAAGTTACAGCATCATTTTTAGTTTTTGTGTGCAAAAGGTATATAACAGTTTTATGCACAGTTGTTTTCAGTAGCTAGTATAGAGGTCATATTAGCAGGTAACGGAGTATAGTTTGACAATCTGTGATACAGGTCTCTTACCTCATTACTGATCAATTGGCATTCTAATATACAGTGTTAAGCAGTACCAATCTCTCCACATCTGCAATGCGGGTAATCGTCTAGCCCTATTCTAGTTTTGTGTTGAGGGCTTAAGCAATGACCACACCTCAATCTGCAAAATGTTCTCACAAGTGGTCTATTCGTTTCGCTCTTATAATTCGCCATTGGACGTTCAGTGCACACTTGCAGAAGCCGAGAGTTGAACCCATTATGCAGGAAGTGCGGTGAGGCACAGGAAACATCTAAGCATGTTATCTTCGACTGTCTTGGGTGAAAGCAGGAACTCCTATCTGAATATAGACCAGAAGAGAAGACAGGAGAGCATAGTCCAATTTTCATCTCAAAGGTCGCAAAGAACTTAGGATGGGACTCTCTCTAATCCCTTTGACTGGGGTGCACAATAAGCCTTAAGGCTGAGCGGCAACTATTATGGCAACCGAACTCTAACCCCCTCCCTACAAAAAAAAAATGGAGTCAAGTTGATTGACTCAGTACTTCCCACACATAACAGTAATATCACTTTATTATTTTTCCTTTGCATGAAGCTATAGTCTGAGATCCCTTGCAACCAAATAATCCTTCGCATGTCCTCAAAGAACATTCAACACAAAAACTAGTAAATAGCTTCCTGCATCTCTCCGTAGGAACTAAAATGGCACAATTTTTATTCTGCTTATTTTTTATTATTGTTGCGCCGCCACTGATACGATTTTTGGAAACCATACGCTTTTTTCATCCTCGCCACGGTAATAATGTTGTGCCTAAATTTCATTAAAATCAATTTCATAATTTCCATGTTACTAAATTCAGAAGTCCCCTGATTTTTGTAATAGCCAAGGCAATATTCGGATGGACCTAAAAAATTTCTATTATGCCGCTAGGTCTTTTTTTCACATGTCAATGGACAATGAATAAAACAAATTTTTAAGTTTTACAACACCCCACCCCCTAACCACCCCAATTTCATCCCCACCCAAAAAAAAGTAAAAAACAATCAGGAACTTCTAAAACGCCTAAAAACGAAGTTTGCGGGGTATTTTTTTGTTTTTTGCTAATTACTTGACCGCCCTTGCACCGATTTTCAAAATTATAGCAGCGTTACCTACTAGGACCTCGCAGCATAATATAGGCACCCAAATTTCATCATTATCTATACAGCGGTTGCTGAGATTACGAGGGTAGAAAGACGCGAACAGACAGACCGACAGACAGACAGACAGACAGACAGACCGACGGAAATGAGTGACGTGGATTTTCGTTATGTAGACATTATAAAACGCCCAAAAAGCGTATTATCTCAAAATCGAAAATTTTCGCGATCACAATACTCCCCTCACCTATCGGTGTGGGAAGTAATTATACACACGGGTCGATTCACTACCAGTCGACTGTGATGAAGGACATTGTTATGCTTCTGTGATTTCCAAAATGATTCAATACCTTTAAAGGAAAACTGCCAGCGATTATAACTGGAAGTCTAATATCTTCAGAATACAATTTCAAATTTACTGGTACAAACAGTAGTAACTTTTGTCAAAAGTAACGATAACTCTGACTAGAGCCTTTCTAATTACATTAAGAATTTTGTACTACTTCACGTGGGAACTGTGTTTATGTCATGCATTTTTATGCCAAGTAAAGTATGTTTTATAATTTTAACAGATTTTAATGCAGTTTCTATTTCTGCGCTCTTGCTAATGGGTTGAAGTTCCCTTAACTAGCCCACCAATTTTTCCAAGTACAATAAGAATTCAAATTTGTCCGTCTAACTGTCGCATTTCATTCTGTCACTCTGCAAATTCATACCCTACTGAAGGCCTCCACAGACGTGATTCTTTTTTGGCAGTTTTATACACGCGGGTACACTACTCGTTTTTTCGTTTATTTTTTCTGAAATCCTAGTGCCATAATCTGTATTTTTTTGTTACGGGCAATACGCCAAGGTTGGCAATGGGGGCCGCAGTGGCTATAAAAGTTAAATATTTAAGGAAAAAACGTTCAAAATGGGCTGCTGAATGGTTACTTAAGCTTAACCAATTTTTACACGTGTCTTTTGAGTGAGAGAAACAATAAAATTAGACACAGAGTACAAACACGTTTCAACAAGAAATTATTTAGGCTGATTTTAAAAGGTCTAAGTGTAGTACACTTTCCAATACTGTGAGGCAGTTTATTGATAATTTTAGAACCAATAACATTTGGACAATGACTAGAAACTTGTATTTCACAAACGGTATGCGGATGTGGTTCCGCTGGCTTGTTTGAGTTTCGTGTACATCCCTATTTAATAAATGCCTTGTTCGGTTCATAAATGTATTCCTTTTCAGAAACTTCGAAATCTCGTTTGATTGTTGGTAAAATAATCAATTTTGCAGACGATACGGCCATACTGTATAAAGAAGAAGAATGGGATAAACTAAAAAAATTTATTGAAAACGATTTTATCAAAATTATTCAATGGCTTACTCAAAAAAAATTGACAATAAACTTTTCTTAAAGACACTTTTTACCGTTTACATCTTATTCTAGGTATTTACAATCCTTCGACAACATTACATTAAATATAAATAATAAAAAAATTAAAATTGACAGATTGAACCGTATAAAGTATCTAGGAATATATTTAGACTCACACGTTGGGATATACATATCAATGATCTATTGAAAAAAATTGGATTCATTTGATATACGATAAAACTACTAGCAAACATTTTAACAGAAAAGCATCTACGTACAGTATACTATGCACTAATTGAAACCCATCTCATTTATGGTATATTGGCATGGGGTTCTGCATGCACAACATATATAAATGATTTAGAAATCCTCCAAAAAGCAATTCTAAAATCTATGTTCAGCAAACCGAAACTGTATCCTAGTGACGATTTGTTCAGGGAAGCTCTGATACACGATGTCAGGCAACTTTATTTCTTACATACTATCATTCGTTACCACAAAAATTCAAATGAGCAAGGCAACATCAAACACGATCATAACACAAGATATAAATCACACGCAAAAGGCATACCTAAAACGAGAAAATCGATTATGCACAAATCATACATTTATTTGGCGCCAAAACTATATCAAAGAGTACCTAATGATATAAAGGAATTACAATCCAATAAACGATTCAAAAAATATCTTAAAGAATGGCTAAGTCAGTAGATAGGAAGAAATACATGAATTAATAAATAAATCATATTATAATTGAATCCATAAGTAATCTTATAATTTTATAAACAAATATCATTCAAATTATTCATAACCGTATTTATCTTATACATACGTAAGTATATGTAATATTTATATGTGTATAATAATTACATTGTAACACTAATTCGTCCATGTACAGGCCTAGTCCTTCTATGGATGTTAACATATTTATTTACTCATTTTTTCAACGATTTGTTTTTTATGTACTTTGTGGGTAAATAAATATTATGTACTATTATTATTATCATTCATAAATTAGCAGTTTATAAACTACAATTATACATCCTGTGATTCTTTTTTGACATTAAAATACTCCATTTGCCTCGACTGAAAACTCCCCCAAACACAAACTACTTACCAGAGTCGTAAATAGTCATGCGTATAGTAGAAAGCACACACGTAGTTTGGAATTGGAGTGAGTTTAATGTTATATTCGCTGTAAATGGCTTTTCCCTCTCCTAGTGGCTGCGAAGGTACAAAAAAGCCATTGGTTTGCAACTGCACGTTCTTTCATTGTTTCCAAGTACATTTCGGTGTCACTATCAAAACTACCAGTCCCAATTTATACACCGCCTTAATAGCTTAATACTTGGTCGCGACCCTTTCCTCGATAAGCCGTAACGCTGATAAGGATGAGATATAAGCGAAATTTTCCCATAACGCGTATCCTGAAACACACTCCCAGGACCGCGAAAATGAATCCCAAGCGGAAACCCTCTAATAACTGTGAACGCTTCATTGTTTTATATCCTCTCCTTTTTTATATGCTTTTCTTTTATATTCTAGTTTCTTGGATCTTGAATTTTATTAATACAGTGGTCACAAGAGTGTTCTTTAACTGCTGGTCAGACAAAGTAGTAGATATGATCAAAATATAATGAATTATCCTCTGTTTAGCGTTTAGTCATCCACAGCAGACCGCCTCTTGAAACGAACACGATATGGATGGGGCTGTGCCATAAGGAATTTAACATAATTTCGGTTATAATCGTTTATTTGAAACCTCGACGTCCCATTCTACATTGAGCGTAAATGTCCTAAACCACTGTTCACATTTTGGCGACATCTTTGGGCAAGTTCCTATTCCATATTGTCTGACCAATAATCTAATGAAGAAATTCATCCAGCGGAAAAAACGGGAAAGCAGGTGAGCAATGAGTGAGTTCTCGTGGCTTGCTCAGAGGCAAGCTTACACCACTTGGAAATGCCAATGCCTAAGCGCACGCCTGGCACCGACAAATTTGGAGAACAGGCCACCTTTCCTGAAGAATCAAATACACAGCTGTTTGTCAACGCCTCCTCATACTACGGCCGCGGTCGTATTGTGGTCTAAACAGGTTTGCCAAACATCGAAAACACATAAATATGAACATCACATTTTTTTGTGTCCTGTTTTTCCGCTGGATAAATATAGCAGTATTATAATTCACAATATATGAGATATACACCATTATTGAAAAACTATAAGTCGTTGGTGTAGATTACTAGATGAAATATGATATCAAAGCTGTACAAGATTAGGTTGAACGTATTCCTTGAAGGTACTCGTATATTCGTCGGCAGACCAGGTAGGGGTGTTTTCAATATTTGATTAGAATTTGAAGCTAGGATGAGTACGCAAAAACAAGTTGGTTCCTGCTCACGTAAATAAGTAAATACAAATAAACATGCTTCTGTTAAGAAACTCATATGGTCCAAATCCTATGATGGTCATAATATTAAGCTGGTCTCCAAGCTCATTCACGTTTTGGATAATCATCTCTCATTTGAAAGAATCTCCAAAGTCAAGATTTTGAAAACATCTTGGAAGAAGTGGTCGTGATTCAGATTCAGAGATTGAGGAAAAGCAAGTCTGGTTTGGTAATTTTTTCCTAATTTTATTTGAATATAAAAAATTATAACAAGAGTGTTTTTTAACTAGTACAGTCCAGAAGGCAGTTTAATACAGAACTAATTTTCTCAGAACAACAGATCGGTGGCTCACGTCACTTTTGTATAACACCGTCCATTTGTCGTTCCTGGAAAGACTGTTGCCGTCGCCGTCGGTGGTTACTGTGTAAACAGGTCTCGCAAGAGCACGTGAACACCATGAATTTTTTGCGCTCTTTTTTTTCGGTGGACCGAGTATAAGTACTGTTCTCTATTTTGATGATTACATCCGCATGTGGATTTCTCAATTTAAATTCGTACCAGAAAATGTCGGAAAAAGTCGACAGCCGACGAGACTCGAACCCGCAACCTCCAGATTGGTACACCGGCCCGTTGAGCTACGGTTTCCATATCAACTCAACTTCGAAAGCGTCGACTAACTCTAATACTGTAAGAGGGAACTTTTTTGAGATTCTATTGAAAGATTAGTTAGACGCGTACTTTGAATTCAACAATTTGTCACGGCTCAACAAACATCAGGTGTCTTACTCACGGTCGGTTCCTTTGTGATGACGTGTTGCAAATATCTGACGTCAGCGACGCCATTTTGGGATAGTTTCATTCGCCCTGACAGGGGCGAGATAGAGAAAAGTGTAAAATATGGCAGAATTACGAAATAGGACTCAACCTATGCGGTGTAAAAGGAAGGTAAACATAAAGTGTATATGTTGTCCTTAATATTTACCTTCCATAAAGTACTGGATTTGCGCTGTGATCTATATTATTTATCTCTACTCATATTCTATGTAGATAGCCATGACCCTGCCGTGCCGCCGCTGCTGAAACCTATCTCTCTCTAACCCAAAATATTGATGCGCAAAGGGATCGTCGCAAAGCATCCCCAGACCTTGAGTAAGACAGCTGATTGTTTATTGAGCAGCTAATTTGTTTTGCAGTAGCCATTTTGACTAGCAAAAAAAATTGTCTACATCTGTAGCCTGTTAATGATTTCATAATATCAGTTAATAGTAGTTGACCATCTTCATCTATTTTTAGTTTCTCTCGTTCCTTACATAAACTTTCCAAAGTAACTTAACGGATGCTCTTATGAATACACCACAATGTGCTTTGTTAAATACACATTTTTCATCATTTAAGCTCCACAAAGGGTGCCTTGCAATTTTTTCTTCACCATAATGGAGAAAGGAAGTAGAACGTTAGCTGCTTAATTAAATACATTTGAGGTGAAAAAGTGTATTAAACCTGAAAAATGTACGACTATAATTTTCAGACGATTCTATTTAATGATTCCTGACACAATGGTATGCTTTTCAAGCAAGCTTTCAATGTGCGAAATAGAGTCGTTTCAATAGGCTGATTCTAACATTTAATAAATAGATTATGACATTTCTTGATATTCAAAATGGTTTTAGAACCAACAACAAATGGCTTCAGGTGGCTTGACTCAATGCTATCCACATACGTATGAAGTGACTCTTGATATTTTGGAGCACACTGACAAGCACTACATAACCACTCTCTAAACCGATATTTTCCAAACCTGACAATGGTTTAAAAAAATGTCGATACCCTAATATTATACAAGGTGCCTTTTTCCATAGGCTCATGTTTATTTGGAGACTTGAGGAGTATATTTCATAGATTTTTACTTTGTTAATAAACAATTTTAAAGTTAGAGTGAGTGTAAGAGTATACACCGGTCCCAGGATGAATCCCGAAAACATTAAGCGATGATTTCTGGCACCGACCGAAGTGGGCCACACACGTTTCAGTTATCTTTACAACCAAATTTCAAATGTTGATTTCTCTGAAACAAAAGCGAATTTCAGAATAATTCCTTTTGATATCGTCTTCACATTACGAAAAGTGCGATTTCTTTTTTCGGGATTCGTCCTGGGACAGGGTGTATAACAAATCACCCCACCCTTGTTGATAATACATTATTTTTGTTTATCAGATCACTCTTATTTTAAGCCTCTTAGGAATGATTCAGTTTTCATACGTTATACCTTACTGCATAACACTATGGGGTACTTGCAGTGGTCGTAATTTTGGATTAATATGTTTAGAGGAAAGATACACTTATTCAAATGCTGTCTATAACAAAACTCTTGATGCTATTCAGATGAATAAATTTGTAATTATAATCTACGGTTTTTTCAAATTTTTCCACGTGACTGGAAACAGCTACTGACGTCACGAGACAACCCCAAAAAGTACAAAACAACATGTTCCAGTCTGATTTGTGATTTGGACTTGTTGACACTAACGTCAATTAAAATATGACGAATTATCGACCAAAAAGTATTCATAATATCTCAAATCCCATCACTATAATGTCTTGTGACGTCAGAGGTTTTCGCGCCGTTTTCACTAGATAAAATTTATAGTTGGAATATGTCTCACAAGCAACATAAAAAATCAAAAACTTATATTTCATGATGTTTAATACGTTAATAGTGAATCTTAGAGCAATATTTCTTTTGGGTGCAAGGATGCTATTGTACAAACTGTTGTTACTAATTAAAGTTGTTTTACCTCCAACACCGGTAAGGGTGTATTGTGATCACGAAAACTTTCAATCTTTAGGTAATGTGCATAACGAAGATACACGTCACTAATTTTTGTTGATATGTCTGTCTGTTGGTATGTCTATTGTCGTTTTTCTAGGTGAGTAATCTCAGTAATCATTGCTTGAGTTGTGATGAAATTTGGGTTGCGCTATGCTGTGGGGTCATAGTGAGTAATCCAGCTATAATTTTAAAAATCGGTGCATTGGTGGTGGAGAAATTGATAAAAAACAAAAATTATCAGAACACCTCCAAACTTCGTTCTCAGGCATTTCATGGGTTCTTGATACTGTTCCATTTTTTTGGAAGGGGTGAAATCTGGGTGGTGTGACAGGCGGAGGCTTTGGGAACTCCAGTTTCAAGATTCAATAAAACTGTTTGCGCCGCTTTCCTTTAATTTTTCGTTTATTATTTTCCGCACCTCTTTTCTTTTTCGTCACACTTTATACGGAGAAAGAGCGAGGAGGTAAAGTGGCAACAGCGCATAGAGGACAGTACCAAGGACGAATTCACACGAGGAGTTGTAACGACGTGAGTGACTGTCGAGAGAAGAAGCATTCCGTCTCCGCATTTTCCGCATTTGATCTATTGAACATTTTCTTTATCGTGTAGTGCCTATTCGTGCCATCAGGATACATCAGGGAGGCCTCCCCATCTTCAACTGGTAGCTGAGCAAGGTAACCTCACCTCTTAGTTATTCGTAGTATAAAGTGTCGCAGGTCCTTCGAGTTTATTTTCCCTATACCGCACCATCGTTCCTCCATTTTGAATATCTTCACCCAACCAAAAACTATTAGGCGTGACAATAGATAATCAATTGAAATTCACTGCTCACATAAAAAATATAATGCATAAGACATATTTAAAATTAAGAACGCACACAGACATACTTTAAATTTTAAAATGCACAAAAAGCTATCTGAGGCCTTGTCTATCTGTCTTCAACTATTGCAGTATCGTCTATTTTTATTTTATCAATGAGCAAACTAAGAACAGAATCCAAATTGTTCAACAGTTGTGTCCGATTTATTTTTAGTTTAAGAAGATTTGACCATGTTTCGGAATTTTCCGTCAGACTAAATTGGATGAGAATGGTTGACTTCATCAAATACCAATATATACTTTTTGTACATCGTATCATGATGAAATCAAAACCCAGCTACTTGCGAGACAAACTTATTTTTTGTTGTGATACTCATAGTAGGCACTTGAGGGATAAACATAGTCTCTGTACTCCTTACCATCGAACTACCCTCTTTAGAAACTGCTTTTCATAATTATCTGTAAAATTTTATAAAATTTTATATTGATAGTACCTGGAAATCCTTGCCATTACCAAGTTTCAAAAGGAAAGTTAAAGCATTTATTTTAGGCACTCTTTAATCCCTTAGTCGAGCGATTTCGAGGCTCTATCGTGCCGTTTATTTTTTTTGGCGTATAACCAGATCAGACATAGTATGATTTGTTTATTATATTTTTAGGCATATGAAATCGCATTTTACGACATTTTTTTGTGGTCTGGAACAATTTAAATGTTAAATAACTGTAAATAATTGCGCTCTAAAAGAAGTGTACTTTTTTTTGTTCCCACGCCCATATCTTCAAAATTAATAAAGCTATTGAAATCATTCTTTCTGTATCTTCAAGGTGATACCAGAGCGCTTCAAACATTGGTTAATCTGATCACAAAATCGTCATTTTTTTAGCGTAAAAAATCACGAAAGTTAAAAAATGTAGATTTATGCATCAAAATTTTCACCAAGCGAGAAACTTTTTTATTTCTGAAAATTTTTATATACATACAGCGAAGCAAATTAAGCTTACATTCCAGAGAAGTTTTTAAAATAATTAGTTCAGCAACAAAGTATACAGTTTGGAAACGAGGATTTTTTAATCGCCGCGCTAACCTAGATTCTGGCAGCCGGGATAGGACCTGACACCGGCGCAGGCGGGGCGATGCGTATTAGTATCGCCTGTTGTAGTTTGTAGTCAAGTGGTAACGTGGTGGTAAAAGTGGTGTGATTGACTATGGGAGCAAGTATTTACGCGTTTTCATTTTGCATTATTTATAGGCTCGTAATAGGACAATGGCGTGTATAATTTGCAAAAAAGTGTGCAGGAGGCTGATAAACCTGTAGTACAGAAACCTAGGATACAGGGTATGCTGTCGTTACTGAACAGTGCAGAAAAGAGACGGTATTATATCTCAAAAGAAATTATATCTAGGAAAAAATCGATTTTGAGTGGCGAATACAAAGTAAAATATCATATAGACTGCCGAAAATCATATACAAGTTCTGTGAATGTTCAGTATCTTCAACAGTCAGCTAACGTAGCCGGTCCCTCAAATTACGCCAAAACTAGGATTAGGTCATGCGGTTTTGATGTTAGAACAATGTACCTTATTTGTAACACTAGAGGGACAAATCGATGACAATGAAGAATTATACGTACCTAAATGTTTGGAGCAGGTAACCGCTGAAAAACAAAATTCTATTCGAGCCAGTCTTGACAATTTCGATATGAATGAAGTAAAACTCTTGATGGAAAAAATACAACACATGTTATGGCTATGGTTGTATTTAAAGAAAAGCAGTCAGTACAGTCAACTAGAGAAAGGCTCAAAGGAGGTTCGTTAGCTTTAAGCGAGGAAGAAACTGATATAAGTTTGCAGCGAATTAAAAGATATAATAAGCCGGCAACCCGACCTACACCACTTGAACTAGTGCTACCAACAATAAAACACGAAAAATCATATTTCTACAAAAACATAAATTTTTCTTGGCGATTGCTAAAGTTCTTCTAAAGAGAGTATTCTTTTTTGGGGTGCAGTGATTTTCAAAACATTTTCTCAACAAACAATATTCCAATTTAGCATCAATGTCGGGTAATGGATCACTAAACACAAAGGAAGGTAGTTCCTTGCAGAAGTTAAATGAAACCAACGTGTCAAACATTATACACACTATTGAGCGAGATTGGTGCAATCCATTCGACATAAATAATGTGCCTTCCAGTTTAATAAATATCTGTACGGGAAAAGAAGTAAACGTAGACGTTGAATTAAGCCTAACTAACTTTATCGATGACACCGTCAGTAATAAAGAAAGATTTTGGAAGGTCGATCATCTAAATTTTTGGAAACATAGGACGAGAAATAAAATTTTGACATTTAAGGAAGGAAATGTAAAAAGCGTGTGCGTATATTTTATGTTTCTTCTATTATATGAGTTTATTAAAAAATCTGAATTATGGCATAATACACAGTATACATTTGCCTATCTCTTAGAATTTCGTAAAGGACGTTTGTGCTGAAACCACAGTAATTTTGAAACGCGCACACGTCAATGCTCGACGCGTTCGGATTATTGTGATTGTGAGCAGTTCTAGGCGACGCGACGGCGGGTGGGAATGTTCTCACTTTAAAAATTCACATACCATATACCGTATCTCCTACGTGAAAAACTGTAAATATAAAAACATTCTACATATATTAGCTTTACTTTGTTCGCTGCATGTATATAGAAATTTTCACAAATAAAAATTTTTCTCGATTGCTGAAAAATGCGCTACCAAAAACGACATGGTTATTGTTTTTATTTTTGCAACAATTTTTGGACATCATTTTCGTTTTCGGATATGACAAGCTTCGATGTTCTATTTCATCTGGTTGAATTATGAAAAAAATTATCTTGATATCTCCATTACTTTCATAGTTATACCGGTGGAAATGCTTGAAAACATATTTTCAGAAAAATGAGATTTTTCATGTTTTTTTGGTATAGAAAAGCTCCAGACCACTAAAAAATGTCGTAAATAACGATTTCATATAGACAATTATGTTGCTAAAGTATCGCACATGGTCTGATTTGGTTATACGCCAACTTTTTTTTTCTCGAAAACTAAGCGAGTTAGCTCGCGCAAATCGCTCCACTACCTGTGATACATTAGTTTATGAATCAGTTTATGTAAGATAGGTATGTGTAGATAGATAAGTGTTTTTTTTTATGAATCTATCCGCTGGTCCTTTTAGATAATTATTCAGGTTGTTTTGTGCGTTATGTTTCTTTTTTTTTCTTGCATCTTTTATATACTGTGTTGGAGGTTAAGTGTAAGAGTGGTTTTACCTAAACTTCGCCTCCATAACACTCACTTTAAGATATTGTACCGTTGCAAATAAAGACGATTTTATTAATATTATTAATAAATACTTATTGTATTCATAAAACACTGTTCAATGCACCAAAAAAAAATGACTTTGGTGACATATTGAGCGTTTTAAACCTATCCAATTTTTGCTTAAAATTGGTTTTTAGATGTCCCTGATAATTGTCCACTGTTTTGGTAAAAATAGTGTAGGGACAGTCCGATCTGCTATAAGGCCTATTCTTCAGTTTTTTAACTTACTATTAACACTTAAGGAAGTTGATTCAAAATCCCGCCTATCGATATGAGTAATAAGATCTCATCAATAGACGAAGAAACTGCACGTATTCCTGCGAAACTTTGTATCCCTTTGATCGAGCTCCTACGCTACGTGCGCCTCTTTTGGCAGCCTAAAGGCTACAACGTGCTTTTATGCGGCAGTTGTGATACCAATCTGGTTCGTGTTCGCCTGAAGGAAGGCACGTGTACTAGAATGCTAGATAAACGACTCGTGTGTAATTGCCACGTTAAGAGCTGGTCACCATTTACAAAGGAGTACTAGTGCGTTAGGAGGGATTCAACCGGAATTTCCTTGACACGTGATATTCTGGTAATAGAAAAAAGTTCAAACGACAATTGAGTAGTACTGTAGAAGGTATCAAAGGGTATTATATCATACCTAGCTTTCAAAACATTGTTTTTCGTACTTCAACCCTTAAAACTCACCCCCTACTTTCTTTTTCCAAATAGCATCCTATAGCTTTTCCATAAATGAAGACCTCATTTCATTTAAAATCTCGTAGTACCTTTGATTTTATACACAAACCTTTTTTTTCAGAAATCCATAAGGATAAGATTAATAAAATAAGAATTTGTATTTTCGTAAAAAAAGGATGAAAAAGAAAACTAAGTAGTTTTTTTTCGGGTACTGAATGCCCTATCATACATGCTTTCCAAATCAATTGTTTTTTTATACCTTTTTATAACGAAAACGTTACGCCTCAAAATATAAATAAATAAATACAATACTTATTTTATTTATTGTACGCTTATGACTTTACAAAAAAAAAAATTGGTTCGTGTATGAAATCAAAGGCACTACAACATTTTAAATAAAATAATGCCCTCATTTATTTAGGAAAAGCTGTAGGGTGCTATTTGAAAAAATGAAGTCAAGTTGATTGACTCAGTACTTCCCACACATTACGCTGATACCAGTTTATTATTTTCCCATAGCATGAAGATCCCTTGCAACCAAATAATTGCCCCCCCCCTTAAATTGTCTTATGCCGCTAGGTCTTTCCTTCACAGGTCAATGGAGAGCCTATTATCGATACTACAAACTTATCAGTTTTACAACCCCCTCCCCCCCCCCCAACCACCTCACTTTCACCCCCACCCAAAAAACTGGTAGGAAATGATCAGGAACCCCTAACACATCTAAAAACCGAATTTGAGTTGCTTTCATACTTGTCGCGTTCTTTGATTATTGCTACGCTGCCACTGACAAGATTTTTAACAAACATACGCGTTTTCCATTCTCACCACGGTAACAATATACTGTGTCAAAATTTCATTAGAATCAATTTAATAGTGTCCACGTTACAAAATACAAAAACGATTTAGACCAATAAATTCTCGTATAGTATACAGAAAATTCTAAGTCCCTTAGTTTCTGTAATAGGCTAGGCAATGTTCGTATGCACCTAAAAAGGTGATTTGTGTCGCTAGGTCTTCCTTCACAGGTTAGTGCACAGCCTATTACGAGTACAAGAATTTTTTTAATTTTTCAACCCCCAACTCCCCAACCACCCCAATTTCACCCCGACCCAAAAAAAACGCAGAAAATGATCAGGAGCCTCTAAAACGCTTAAAAACGAAGTTTGAGCTGTTTTTATATTTTTAGTTTTTTTATTATTTCTGCGCCGCCACTGGCACGATTTATCAAAACCATACGCGTTTTCCATCTTCGCCATGGTAGTAATCCCGTTTCAAAATTTCATTAAAATCAATTCAACAGTTTCCTCGTTACAACGATCTGACGCAATACTCTCGTATGTTTACATCAAAAAAATTCTAAGTCCTTTGCTTTCTGTAATAGGCAAAGGCAATATTCGGATAGACCTAAAAAAGTTATTTATGTCGCCAGGTCTTCCTTCACAGGTCAGTGGACAGTCTACTATGAAAGCAACAAATTTTTCAATTTTACAACCCCCCACCCCCCAACCACCCCAATTTCACCCCCACCCAAAAAAAAGTAGAAAATGATCAGGGACCCCTAAAACGCCTAAAAACGAAGTTTCAGCAATATTTAATTTTTTTGTTTTTTGCTAATTACTCCGCCGCCTATGCACCGATTTTCAAAATTATAGGAGCATTACCTACTACGACCCCACAGCATACCGCTGCCCAAATTTCATCACAATCCATGCAGCGGTTACTGAGATTACGAGGGTAGAAAAACGCGACAGACAGACAGACAGACCGACAGACCGACAGACCGACAGACAGACCGACGGAAATGAGTGACGTGGATTTTCGTTATGTACACATCATAAAACGCCCAAAAAACGTATTATCTCAAAATCGAAAATTTTCGCGATCACAATACTCCCCTCACCTATCGGTGTGGGAAGTAAAAAATATTGGGGGTGAGTTTTGGGGGTTAAAGTACAAAAGAAATGCTTCGAAAGCATGGTACGATAGGTCATTCAGTACCCTTGAAAGGTCCACTTAGTTTTCTTTTTTATCCGTTTTTGTTACAAAAATATTAGGCGTCAGATTCTTATTTCATTTATCCTATGCTTACGATTTTACGAAAGAAAATGGGTTTGTGTATGAAATCAAAGGTACTACAAGATTTTAAATAAAATAAGGGCTTCACTTATGTAGGAAAAGCTATAGGGTGCTATTTGGAAAAAGAAAGTTAGGGGTGAGTTTTAAGGGTTGAAGTACAAAAAAAATGTTTTGAAAGCTCGGTATGATAAACCCTTTAGTACCTTCTGAAATACCACTCAATCACTGAACTTTTTTTTGTTACAAGAATATCACGTGTCAAGGAAATTCAGGGACACTCTGTATAGTTTCAAAACTTGGTGCAAATGCAAAGAAATACAATCTCCCAGTATACTACCATTTAATTGTTTCATAGAAATCAATTTAGTAGTTCCCAGTAAATATGATGTCAAAGATAAGAGTCGCACTACTTCGCAAGTCCTATTCCTTTCTTTGAAATGCTTGAACTTGAATATCGAAGCTTTTACAATTCCTTGTCCTTTTTATTTTTCCCTGACACTGAATATGGCTAAATATTTGGAAACGTACTATGTTTTTTATCCATACCATATAAAAGTGCCACAAGAAACTGAATAATGACATGTTAGAATACATGTATACGTACATAATTATATAACATCAATTATTAATTAACAAACTATTGTGTAGGCCTACAATCGTACATGGATCTTCACGCAGCTTGATTAATACAGTCCAATTAAACTGAGACAATATAACTTTGATTAATAATATACAAGGTGAGTGAAGGAATTATCCAGTATCTTACCACAATGAATATCAATGTATTACTCTCACTAAAGAGTACCGAGGTACTGCGAAACTACGTAGTCCACTTCAGGAGCCTTTGACGGGAGTTGTTTAGTTTCATAGAATATCTTCGACCTATTTTGTTTGCCACAAATAGATAGTTAAACAGAATTGAAAACAATCATAGAAAAATCGTAACTGTCGATGTTGTACAACCAACTAGATACTCTAATATAATTAAAAATGCGCATATTATCCTATAAATCTGTGGATGATATGCCAAAAAAATTGCCTGACAAGTTTTTATAATCTTTTTAAGCTCATTCAACTTCTCCACGTAACAGGTCTTCAAAATTTGGTATTGCTTAGAGAGTCTTGTTGCTGATAAACAAAATTGATTCTAGGCTAACAAATAACTGTTTTGTACATTACTTAGAAATATATCTGTAACCATCCAGTTCGTCTATTTTCATTCTTACGACTTAAGGGATGTTTATTAAATACAAACGGAAGATTAGTTTTTATAAAGATATGTCTCTTAGAAATATTACTACTCTTTTTTGTGTTAAAATAGTTTGGATTAAATTACATTTTTATTTATTAATTGAAATAAATATTTTCATACAAATTAATTATTTTGAAATTAGTTATTGTTGCGTTTTGCCTTGTACGGTAAAGGTACAAAGAAATAATCGCACAATATGACATTGTACATGTCTATATGTATGTATAGGAGCACCACATTGCTGATAACATATTTCACTGAAACACTAAACTAAAACATGCCATTAATGCAATGTTATACATATGATATAAGTACCAGTGTTAGCTCTCAGAAACTCTAGAGTCTCAACAGATCAGCTGCACTATTTGTACTTATTACAAATGCATGAAATGAAACACTCTACACACTAATACATTCATCCTCAAAATAAAACTAATCTATTATTTTGTATGCACTACGTACATAAGCAAACGACGATGGAAACTGGTACTGTAAAAGCATAAAACATGCATGTATTTATTATCAAACTTTTTTGACATGTCTGTCAACTAGTGAATCTTGTTTTGACAAGATTACAATTTTTCAGTACTAAGATGCACCTTATTTTTGTAGACCAACTCTATTTCATGATGAGACAGGTATTGTTTGCAGTTATTGAAGATTCTTCGTCTGTTTGTCAGAAAACTTAAGTGATTCACATGAAGGCTACATGATTCGAGTGAAGAAATGTGGGATGTGAGTGACATGAATCTGTTACTGCAAAGGGTCTGCTTTCTCCATGCAATATCTGGCAGCGCAGTATATTACTTATTATTATTGTACTTTTTATAAATCTCCATTGGCTCGTTCTCTCTAGTCACCATACAGTGGCATCAAGACACTACAAAACAATACAAGAAACGTAACCTAAGAAGTTTCATTCAGTATTTTAAACACTCTGCTCTTCAGATGTAGTTTCCAGAGCATATTTAAGCTTGAATAAGGACGCTTCCAAGGGGGTAATTACCCCCCCCCCAGTACACGGAACAAAACTAATTAATTAAAAATAAGATGCAATAAGATTCATTGAAATTTAACTGTTTATGTTTATTGCTTTAAATATATTTACCTGTTTATATTATTTATAATAAGTCTGGTTTTGTTATATATTTTGTTTTTTTTTCTTATCCTCTTCAAACCCAGCATCCATTTAAATGGACACTATGGTTTTCGATTTTAAGTTTATTATGTTATTTTTGGAGTAAAACTGTGTTGTTCGTTTAAATGGAGCTATAATTAGCACAGATAGGTATTAACTATAGTTCCATTTAAATGGAAAACGCCATTTTACTGAAAAAAAAACATACAAGTAACTTAAAATCGAAAACCATGATGTCCATTTCAATGGTTTGAAGAGGTTATAATAAAAACTGGAAAATACCTGTATAATGTTTAATTTGATCTTTGCGGCTGAAAAATTTTAATTTCATAAATATTCATCTCTTACCGTATTATATCTTCATTTGACAAGATGTTTATTGTACCCTCCCCCCCCCCCTCTCCTTGGCGGCGCCCACTAGATTATCCATAAAGTAACTACCCCCCCCCCAGACAAACTTCCTAGAAGCGCCACTGCCTTGACAGTGGTTTTTGTCGAAAATTAAATTTATAAAAACAATATTGTTTCACCACTGACTGGTCGCATTGGGCGTAAAACTTTGGCGTACACCTCTGAACCGGGATTCGGAGTAATAGCAAACCACGCGACGATTCCAGCATTTTCCATTCTCCATTTTCGTTATCTTCGTTGAAGAGCTCTCCACGGCAATTCCACCCACTCGAAAAGCCACGCAAGTTCGACATCGCGACTTTTGTGGTGGTCGACAACTGAAACCGACGATTCGCGGTGGCACTGACTGTCACTGGACCAACGACCTTCCATAACTAGACAAAGAGTTTGGTTCTTCAAATTCAGGCGCTAAGCAAGTGCGTCGGTGAGGTAGGTAGTAAAGCCGATCACCTCTTCCCAAGAACGATTAAGAAGTAGTAATCCAAATCTCAATTTTCAAATGATGAGGTCATCAATCAACAGTAAAGACTGATCGATCCATTGTAGGTCATGGAAAGAAAATCGTTAAAACGCGTACCACAAACATAGCAATCTAAAGAGAGGCAACAGTGAGGTTACGTTAGCTAAATTGCAATGTATACAGGTGAGTTGTCACTTTTTTAAAACTGTGTATAGAGGTAAATAAAGAACTTTTTTATATAACTTTTATCAGAAAACTGAAAAAATAAGCGAACTACAGAATAACAAAGGTATATCTGGGCTTGTGTGTCAAGACGTACTCAGTCTATTTATGTTTAGTTTTTTGCTCGGATATTTCTCAAATCGATTAGGCACCATATCTGTCAGATGTTGCAATATTCAGTTTTTATTTATCCTTGTTAATTTTAAATTGGCAAATCTTAAAAGTGGTACATCATAGTGAAAGAACTTTTAGGATTTACCAATTTAAAATCAACTATGATAAACTGAAAGTGATTAGTGCACTAATTGACAGGTACAATACCTGATCGATAAAACAAAAATCCGAGCGAAAAACTAAACACAAACAGACTAGTTGCGTCTTGAAACACAAGCTCAAATTTACTTTTTTGATTTTGTATCTCGCTTATTTTTCAGTTTTCGGAAAAAAAGTTTTTTGAAAATGTTGTTAATTTTTAGGATTTCTATACACAGTTTAAAAAACAGTATCAACTTAGAACTCACCCTGTACTTTCAACATTTCAGGGTCAGTAACTCATATAAGGCGAAGCGTTCGATGTGGCAGTATTTGTATTGTATCCTGATACTCGTAGTACAAAATAAATGATCAAAATGATGACGGTTTGATCCATCCTAGATCCGTCTAGTGTAGCTCCAAGATAGAGTTGCGTACAACCCCTTTCTAAGAAAGGCAAAAAACCGATCACATCAATTATATTCAGGGTGTCCTACGACGATTAAGACAAGCAATATATAGGAACTGGGCAGTTGTTGCGAATTATAATTTTGGGACTTTAAATAAGAACAAATATAGTATCTTTTCTTATTACTGCATCACCCAATGAGGTATTTGTTTTTCATCACGTGACGTCCGATTCAAAATGTTTAATGGAACACCCTGTATATTTGTGACTTTTTGTGTTCCTCCCGATAAGGCAATTCCAACAAACTAGCACACTTGGTGTCTAAAGTGATTAGTTCAAGAGCTACAGGTACTTAGGATAGGATAGTACCACTACCATTGATTATAACATGTACCCCTACAGTTAAATTACTTTGGTAGTGTTTCATAATGGCAGTGGTACAGTTCTTTAAGTACCCGTTACTCTTGAATTAATCACTTTAGACCCCAAGTATGCTAGTTTTTTGGAATTGCTTTATCGAGAGAAATACAAAAAGTCACAAATATGCAGGATGTCCCATTAAAAGTTTTGAATCGGACGTCACGTGACCAAAAACAAATACCTTATTGGGTGACAAAATAATAAGAAAAGATACTATATTTGCTCTAATTTGTACGCCCAAAATTATAATTCGCTCCTACTGCCCAGTTCCGATATATTGCTTGTCTTAATCGTCGTGGGACACCTTGTATCTGTAGCTTAGCATCATTTCTAAGGTTATATGGAGATTGTCATCAACACACAACTAATGAAGTACCTGGACAACAGTAACATCATAAATGATCGCCAGTACGGCTACCGTAACCATAGATCTACGAGTGACCTCCTGACCTACGTCACTCACTTATGAAACAAAGCAATTGAAAATCATGGCGAATCCCGTGATGTTGCACTTGACATACCGAAAGCCTTCGATAGAGTGTGTCATGAGGGACTTCTGGTCAAGCTTGCTGCTAATGTATTACCACCTATCCTGCGCCAGTGACTGAATAGCCTTTTGGACGACCAATCTCTGTTTGTTGTAGTGGCAGGCTGTTCATCAGACGTATTTTTAATAAACGTCGGTGTTCCTCAGGGGTCTGTCATATTCCCTACACTGTTTCTGCGGTACATCAACGAGCTACTGGAAATAACATCCAATCCAACCTACAGCTTCGCAGACGACAGTACATTGATATCGTGAATGGAATCAAGTAAGCCACTATCATCCCAGGAGTCGGCACGTCCGTCAGCGACAGCAACATGCCTCATAGATCAACGTAGATATCAAAACAATTGTCGAGTGGGGATTAGTAAATGAAGTACAGTTCAACGTACAAAAAACTCAGGCAGGCAACAACACTGACAAAGAAGTCTCACGTTGATTACCAACTGTGGAAATGGAGGGTGACCCAATAGTCGAGTCACATTCCATCAAGCTTTGGGGCATCAACATCAACAATAACATCTCCTGGCACGACCACGGCTCAGTATTGTTAAAACGGAATCCCAGAAACTTGGAGTTTTGTTCCGCTGTAGATGTGTACACCAGAGTAAGTGCTGCTACTCTACAAGGTACAGATTCGATCATCGTTGAAGTATTGCTTCCATGTGTGGGAATGCGCTCCGAAGCACTCTCTAAAGCTTCTGGACACAATCCAGAAGAGAGCAACTAGACTAATCGATACGCCTAAGTGAGTGAGCTCTCCCAGATAATAATACCTAATGCCGTTCGAACGAGGAATACCAGAAAAGCTCAGCAAGCTCATCCTTACCAGGTCGATGTCCCTATTCCTTGAACCAGTCTCCTGCAGCAGTCCTTCTTTTGGAAAACTTCGACGCTGTGGACTGAGCTGCCGGGGAATTTGTTTCCTGGCGGTTTCAGCCTGCACCGAATGGGGCCTAAGTACCACGATGTTAGCATATAATCCTTCTTCCAATACAAAATACAGAAAAATTGCATGGAGATAGAGAGGGTGGGGAGATAGAGTGAGAGGAGAAAGATAGAGAGAGAGCGATACAGATAGAGAATATTGTTAGTCAAGGGCTGTTCCAGATTACGGTTCTATCACCGTCCCAGAACTGATTTCATCATGCCCCGCCCATTTTGTGATTGTAGAATCGATGATTGGATGGTACGCTGGCCGATCAACCAATCACCGTTTTTAGAACTCTAAAATGGGGGGGCATGATGAAAACAGTTCTGGGACGGTGATAGAACCGTAATTTGGAACAGCCCTATAATGTGCGAAAGTTAAGATAACAATCTAGTTTGTATGAAAGCTCAGTGGACGTCATTTGAAACCGCGCAGAGCTGATAAGGGCACACCGTACGTAAGCAAAATATGGAGAGCGCGTTGGTATAAAATGGTGAGAGATAAAAGTTTGCAAAAACAGCCGAAATGTAAAACAACCAGACAAAAACGGATCCCGGGTTTGCAACGAGCTAAACGTTACGATCCCACCAATTAGTGGGGAGTTTTTCCTGACAGCTCCAATTTTTATCTGTCGACCTGAATGACCGATGACGGTACACGTGTGTGGCTCTCCGATCAGATTGATAAAATCACTTTATTAATTACTATGCATTGGGATACAGGTTCTTTTCAAAAACGCCCAATCTTCTGAGCCCTAGAGCAGGGCCGGTTATACTATCCACGCTTAAGCTTCGGTTTAAGGCAAACCGACGTAAAATCACGGAAGTTGCAAAACGTCCATTGTACAATGCTGGCTTAGCCCCCACTCGAAGAGTTTAACAAACTAGCTCCAAGCTTAACATGAGCTTACCGTAAATCGAAGCTTAACGCGAGCTTAGCTGTGGTTTAAATACAAACACAGATCACAGAAACACGTAAACTTTGTTTCTGTGATCTGTGAAGACAAATGACATGATGCGTCAAGCAGAAGCCTTCAAATTGTCACTTGTCACTTGTCACTTGTCACTTATCACTTGTTACTTGTCACATTAGGCGCTTTCCTTTTACCTGATTTATCTGATAAATCTCACTTGTGACGTCATGACTCAGTTCGATGTACGTTCCTTTTGTTTTCTGAAACTGAGACTAAAGTGAGATATTTTACCCCCACTTAAGCCCATCTGCACAAGCTCGAAAGGTAGATCACTTGTCTCAGATCATTTAGATGTCAAATAGGATTGTATGTAAGTTTGAATTTCAGCAGGTTTTTCCGGTTTTATGGTGTATGGATAGTCGATAGTGTAAGGTGAGTGACGAAAAACGTAAAAAAACTAGGTTATGAAAAGGATCGACAGATAATAGAACCATAGCATATTACAAAATTTTGAGGAATGACATTTAACTGCACTAACACGTTCCTTTAACGCATCTGAGCATTTGAGGTTTCCAACTGAGCTGAGCCAACTTATTTTTAAGTGATCTGAGTAAGTGCAGATGTAAAAGGAAAGCACCTTTTATTAAGTTATAGTTTTGGAAAGACTTCGCTGTTGCCCGAATTTGACACAAACGGTCACAGTGACAAACCAGAAGAGGTTATATTTTTAGATAAATATGACAGTACGCATTATTGCTTCATTAGATGTTCAGATGCTCTTAGGGCGGGTTGTACAATGCAAACTTAAGCTTCAGTTTAAGGTAAGCCAACGTTAAACCACGTCAGTTGCAAAATGTCCGTTGTACAATGCTGGTTTATCCCCCCACTCTAAGCTTAACACGAGCTCACTTAAGCCGAAGCTCAAAGGTCAACCCAAGCTTAGCTGAGGTTTAAACCTAACCTGATATAAATGACATGATTTGTCAAGAAGGAACCTTCAAATTTCTTGTCACTTTATATTGTCACAAACATTATATTACACAGAGTCATAATCATACGGGGTGTTACTTACGAGTACATCCGTATGCACCGTTTGGCGATTCTAATCCTAGTTCCCAGATCGCGTTCTGCTAATCTTTGGCATCTATCTATGCACCGTCAAGGGATTAACTAATCCAGATTGGAGATACGACAAGGTTGTGTTCGCAAGATTGTTTTGACAGTGTCAGTGTCAAAATTGTCAGTTTGCGGTGCATAGTAAACAAGTAATCTAATCCAGGTTTACGTAACTAATCGCAAAATTGACTTACGGTGCATACGGGTGTCAATGAGTCAAGTCACATGTAAATCAAGTCAAGTAGTAAAACCCTACTAACAACCTATCAGAAAGTCCTTGCGATCTCCTGGTTCCATACATCATAATAAATATTAATTAATACGAAAAGTAATAATTCTGAGCCGATTTTGCAAGATTTACATATGGGCGTTTAAAAAAGATGCGGCTATATTCAAGGGGGTGACTCCTCAGGTCATTTCATGAAAAAAAGTTCATATAAACATATGTCCAAAAATGTATGGTTTCTAAGATACAGGATGTTAATTTTTTTTTAAATAACGTCTTTTTTTTAAATAATTCTATCATCTTCTAATCGATTCTGTTGAAATTCAGTAGCGTTGTTTTTAGTAGTAGGGGTGATTTTGCCCTAACTAGACAAAAAAATTATGTCCAGTGGCGTTAGAGGTGGCAATCTAATAACAATTAGAAGCGGAAAAATGTACGCCACTGACACATTTAATGTTAATATTTCTTTCAGGTGAACCAACTACAACTACAACCTCTTGCGGAATAAAAAATAAAAACTACTCTATTGCATATCCATTTATCATCAGAAAAGTTACAAAAACTGTTGGAAGTGACGTCCTCCAGCTCGTATGCAGGAATCCAGTCTTCTCCTCATTGATAGGCGAACTATTAACATTAAATGTGTCAGTGGCGTACATTTTTCCGCTTATAATTGTTATTAAATTGCCACCTCTAACGCCACTGGACATAATTTTTTTGTCTAGTTAGGGCAAGATCACCCCCTTACTACTAAAACAACGCTACTGAATTTCAACAGAATCGGTTAGAAGATGATAGAATTACTAAAAAAAACGTTATTTAAAAAAAATAACATCCTGTATCTTAGAAGCCATACATTTTTGGACATATGTTTATATGAACTTTTTTTTGATTGGAATGACCTGAGGAGTCACCCCCTTGAATATTGCCGCATCCTTTTAAACACCCTGTATAAGAAAAAACAGTGGTCTCAAATGAGATCCTTGGGGAACATGATGAGACGAATATCCGCCACTGGAATGTGTATGTGTAATAATATTATGTAAGACGGAATGCATCTGCGACTAGACAGATGTGAGCGTATGTACATTCAAGTGGCATACAGCTTGGCGGTTGCTAAAGTATGGAAAAGCACTCAGCAATAATGTAGATTTGAATGCGTAATGGAAATTACTCACAGAGATGATGTAGGAGAGACTAGGAGTTTGATAATGCGCGGAGAGTTTAGTGGTCCCCGCGGGCTACGCGGCAACGAGCAACTTTGTGGCTTAGCGGAATTGCTTCATTATGTTCTCCTATCTAGCTTTACTTTACAGCTATATATATAGAGAGTATGAATGCCTTAACAAACTTACCTTATACGAGGGTCTTTCGAAACCTTGATTTTGTCATTATTCCGTAATGGCGCGCAGCAATTGGAAAAATCGCAGGTGGCGTGGCTCGCAGAAGAAACAATTGGGTGGAAACCTTTCATCCAAAGTGTTCTGGCCTCTGATACAGAAAAATGTGTAGGCGCTGCATCTAACTGTAACCACATTATTCTTAAAAATTCCAGTGGTAAGTTTCCCAGCAAGTTTTCCAAATTTTCATTTAGAAAATTTTTGGTCAAACATTTTGCAGCTTCTAATAATATCACCCCATCTAAGACCCACTGAAGTAATACAAAAACGCTTTCTTAAGATAATACTAAGCAAAACAAACCGCTATCCCTCAGACCTTGCATATAAAGAAACACAGACAATGGATCTTCGACAACTATTTGCTTATAAAATTTTGATACATCAACACAGTAGTAAGTAAAGAAACTTTAGTATCAATTGAACACGAATATGGTACAAGACATAAATTAGAAAAAAACAAAGAAAGGTTTTGTTTATAAAACATTATAAAAGAGAATTAAAATACTGGACAATCTATATGTCGCGAGCCTCTATTTATCAATATGTTGACTTCGAAGTTTAACGAAATCTGCCTCCGCTGTCAGTCTCCATTGAGTATCACGACTTTGAGTATTCTTTATAAGATTTTACGTTAATTTTTGTTTTAAAGTTTTGGTCAATGATATGTTTATTTTCGTTTATATATTTTTCAAGTACACCTAAATTTATTCATTTCGATAAGGTGTGATGACGAGGAAATGGAGGAAATTGAAAAAAGAAATGTCCCACGTACAAATCTTGACAAAGATTTCAGTGGGTTTTTTATTTGTTTTCCTTATTTTTAAGTAAACGTCCTGTACTACGTAAATTTCGGGAAATAAATGAAAATGAATTTTAAAAAAAATGTTTAAACTCCATACTGGTTATCAACAAACCTCTAAAAATTTGGATTTACGTCGGTGCAAAAATGTAAATTATGACAAAAAGAAACACTTAGTGCGTGATAAGGGTTATTAAATCAAGAAAGAATATTAACATAGCCGGCGACAGTTTACATGGCATTTATTATGAAATGTAACTTTATCCGTAAACAACATGGGTATTATTTTTTTACATATTCTCCTTTCCTCTCTATACATTTTCCTACACTAAAGATGAACTGTAGATCTCCTGGATTACGACACATATTTGTGGAGCAAACTGGTCTATTCTTTTGGCAATGATATAACCCTCAATATAAGGCACTCAATCAGCTGGCGCGTTCAGCTCTCCGAAACAAGCTTTGATCCTACGCTTTTCGGTTGAGCTAAGTGGCTAGTTAGCTGACTTTCTCTCCAATTGCAAATCTCTGTCGTGGTAGATGGCTTTTCCTATTCCTTTCAGGACTTCGCAGAGATCTGTTTTGCCTCTGATAATGTCTCTGCATCACATCAATGATCTACTACCTAGTACTACAAATCCGACTCAGAGATTCGCGGATGGTAGTACTTTGCACGCAGACATTATGAGCAACAGATCGATCTCTCTGGTCATTGGTCAAGCTGAAGACCATTTCCGCTTGGGGACTTAAGACTTATGGTAAAATTCAACGAAGTGCCCAAGTGAGCACCAGGTTCTTATGAACAATCAGGCTCTGCAAGAAGCCACTCATTCAAGGTTTTAGAAGTTAACATTACAGAATACACGATCTGGCATGTACAACTTTCGTCGATCGTAACATTTATGCTGGAAAATGGTCGGACACCTATTCAGAAGCCAGAAAGTACTTCCCACCAACCTCCTTACGCTATATAAAGCCTAGATAAGACCTAACCTGGAGAACTGCTCACATATTGGGGCAGCTGCTAGCTCTTCTACTAATGCATTCCAGAAAAGTGTGGTTGGCAACTACTCATATTTCTAGTGGTATTCTAACGGAACCAACTCTTATGAGCTACTCTGCCTATTGCTGAGCCTATTGGATACACCCTCTGGACTGCTGCATCTCATCACAAGGCTCTGATAATAACTAATAACAGTGCATACTTTTGAGTGTTTCAGTACGAATTTTTCATGATTGGAGGGCTTTTGGGAGATGTGAGGAATTTTGGTGTGCTCCAAACTGCGTTAACCTCATTTTCTGTTTTAGAAAATGGAGCGTAGAGTCAAAAATTCAAAACAAATTAGGTTTAAATTATGAAAACATTATGTTAGTTTCCTCTTTATAATGAGCGTATTTCGATAAACTTCTACACATTACATCTAGAAGAAAAATAAGTAATTTCTTGGAAAGACAAAGTTACCTCTACCATGTTTCTGTAACGATTTGAGAAGTTTATTTCTAATTATTTTTTAAAAAGAAGCTGGAAGTGTTCTGGTGTATTATTTTCTCCAGAAGTTTTGCATTTCATTTTAAAGTGAGGAGCTTTCTAATAAATTACAGGTGTTGATTAAAGAAATGTTTCCTGAAGTTCTGTTTACGTATACAGTAGGGTATTCAAGATAACGACTTCTAGTATTAAAACAGTTAAAATACAAAAATGTTTTTTATGTATATGTAAAGATAATTCAGTCCACTTTGTCCGATATTTTTTTTCAAGAATAACCCTTGAACTGCATAATGTATCACTCCCCTCTCTATGAAAATGTAATCTAAAACCACAGTAATCCCTTTTGACGAATAAGAATAGTAGTAATTGGATTCAAATTATCACCGAACCACATGTCGTCCTTAGGGTGAAATTTAAAGCAGTCTAAAAATTATATGGGGTAAGGGATATGACTCACAGCATATCTGCATACATGAAGAGCAGACTTTCAAATTACATTTTGTCCATTATTACAAATATTCAGGAGAAGGAAAAAATAGTATAAAAAACCAAATCACAGAGGAAAAAAAATTGGGATAATATAATGATATGGGGTTTATGGAACCCAATCGTAAAACTTGATACAAGAAAGTTGAAAAACAACTTGGAAAAATTGAAAACACTATTGGGCATAATGCAGTTTGTTTGTTTCTATTAGACATAATGCTGATAGTTTGTCACTACGGACTACTAGACAAAATATAATTTGAGTTTCATTGTTAAGTAGCAAAAACAAAAATTTGGTAAAAAATTTGCAGCATATTAAAATAAAACAAAAAAAAACATAATAGTAGAATAATAGTATGTGTAGACAATTATTTTTTTTAAATGAAATCATTTTGATCATACTCAGCGGATTCAAAAACATTATTCTGAGCATGCGCAGTGTGTTTCGAATAACGGATAAGCGTGTGCCTTGTGTATAGTTTTTGTAACCGAAATCTGTGACGTGTATCGTTGCGTCATTTGACAATTGACATTAACAATTATTGGACCTATTTGATTTTAACTTAACCTCGGAAATGTTCAAGAAACGTTACGTGCAACAAGTAAACACCACAAGCAGAAAATAGATCACATCGAAAGTAAAATTAAAAACAGGTTATGCAGGATCGGCGAAGCATTTCAGATTTCACTACCATGGTTCAGTCCCGTGATGATCACACGCTGTTGCCGGAGACGCCTAAATTTGTAGCTTTTATTGGATAATACTGTCAAATAAAATTGATGGAAGAAAACCTGATCCTTTTGTACAACGATAAACCACAAAATAAGTATTGTTGCTTTCAAAATCATCACGGTTCTTTTCTCATTGCCGCATAGTGGTTTAGACCTGGCAATACCGTACGTAATCATATTGTACCGTAAACTTCCATAGCTAACGTACAACTTTATCGTTTATTCGCCGATTCGGTTATTTCGGGAGAACTGCGCATGCCACAAATAGCCGACATGCAATAACGTCAGGAAATGGTCGTCCAAAAACTCTCTATTTAGTTCCATTCTCGTTCTATACATCACTAGTTAGCGATATTTTTCTCATGAAATTCAGCTATCATTTTAGCTCCGGAACTGTATCGTACAATATATGAGAATAAAACCCCAATCAAAATGCATTTTGTCCATAAACTCAAATCAGTTTGCTTGTCTACATTTGATTTCCTACCAAATACTATGGATACGGAGACTCAATGCATTTTGTCTGTCTTATTGTTCATAAAGAGTAAGCATTTTCTCATTTATTGGGATTGAGCTCTATACAATGATCTTTTGACATGCGCGAAAGAGCATTCAAGTCACAATTAATCTTCAAGTTAGCATTATACAAGTCAGCAAAAGGAAAAGAGAAATAGAGCTGAGTGTCATCGGCACTCAGGTGAGATTGACAGCTTTTCAAGCACATACAAAGCTGCTATGTCTAGACGCAAAACAAAAGTGGCCCTAGTATTGAACCTAGGGGCACACCACAGAAAATATGATCATGGTATGTAAGTAGATTTTTACTATACGTGTTGAGTCCCTCGAAAAGCCTATATGTTCGAGTATGGCAAGTAGCAATGCGTGATAGCACATATCCCATGACTAACTTCTGTAGGAACCATTATTATATAGGAAATCCTCAGAAATATCCTTATACCTCAGACAAGAAAAGAGAGAGGACAGAATGCGCGGCTGACATCTCTGTTACCAAAAAGTACCAAAGCGCTAGTCCCAGTGCCGCAACTAAGGGGATAATGTTATTATGGTTAAGCTATTTGGGGAAATAATCTATTTTCAAATAAAATTTATTAGAATATTGTTATTCACGAGTTCTGTGTGGCCAATTTCACCATCCACAGTTCAAATTTAAGTAATTAACATTAACTTAACCGTGAACTTCCATTTGACCGATATCTTGTCTTGCAAAATGTAAGCTATAACAATACGTCACTGGAAAACTGTATTTGAACCAAAACATGCATTAAAAGATATAATTTTTACACTTTACATGCTCAAAAATATTATGATTCGAATGTTAGTAGTACATTTGAAATTATATTTTGGATACATACAGGGTGTCCCACGACGATTAAGACAATCAAATATCGGAACTGGGCAGTAGTAACAAATTATAATTTTGGGTGTGTAAATTAGAGCAAACATAGTATCTTTTCTTATTATTGTGTCACACAAAGAGGTATTTGTTTTTGGTCACGTGACGTCCGATTCAAATTTTTTAATGGGACACCCTGTATATTTGTGATCTTTTGTGTTCCTCCCGATAAAGCAATTCCAACATATTAGCACACATGGGGTCTAAAGTGACCAATTCAAGAGCTACAGGCACTTAAAGGACTGTATCACTACCATTATGAAACACTACCAAAGTAATTTAACTGTAGGGGTACATGCTATAATCAATGATAGTGGTACCATCCTTTAAGTACCTATAGCACTTGAATTAATCACTTTAGACCCCAAGTGTGCTAGTTTGTTAGAATTATTTTATCGGGAGGAATACGAAAAGTCACAAATATACAAGGTGTCCCATTAAAATTTTTGAATCGGACGTGACCAAAAACAAATACCTCACTGGGTGACACAATAATAAGAGAAATTGCTGTATTTGCTCTAATTTGAACCCCCAAAGTTATAATCCGCTACTACTGCCCAGTTCCGATATATTGCTTGTCTTAGTTGTCGTGGGATACCCTATATCATATTTCTGAACTAAATATCGAGATTTGCATAAACTTCGAATGTACCAAAAAATAAGAACAAAAATTTACCTGTGAAAAGTGATTCCTGGCTCCTTCCTACTGCTGTGGCTTTTACAAACGTAAGCTGCACACTACCATTATGCACACCACAAAATTTAACAATAAAATTGGTCTTAAAAACGCTAAGTACCACAAAAAAAATACTAAGGTACCAAATTATTTGTATTTCACCAAAATTTTGACAGCTATTCGTTTTCTGTCACAGCTAGCTCATATTTCATCATACAGGCACGCGGTATCCTCTTTCCTTTCTTATCCAAGTATCCTGCTGATTGCTTAGTATGTTGTGGTGATAGTTCTGCCACAGCATAATAAACAACCAGCATAATATCTCTGAGGATTTCCTATATAAAAATGGTTCCCAAAAAATTTGACCTTGGGAGGGTTTATGGATGATTTTACGGCTGTGGAGATGCGAAAATGAAAATATCGATACCGGTACCAACTCGATATTTTCTAGCCAAATAGGCGCGTTTGGTTCGTACAGAGAATTTTGTGCAACTGATTGCACCCCTCAATAATTATATAATTATTTTCGATACCGACTCAAAAGTATCAATACCAGCTTGGAATGCCTCAAAAAGTATCGATGACAAAAATACTCGATATTAGTGCAGAAGTATCGAAGTATCGTTAGCATCCCTATAAAGAACCCTCCAAAAGTGGGGATGCGCGTGTAATTTCCGCCATCTGGAGTTATTGTGCTGGCTGTTTACAATGCTGTAGTTCTGCTCTGACAAAAATTACCTCTACCACAGTATAAATACAAATACATACTAGACATAACTGCGACATCGACCATTATTTCCCGAAACTCCGCAATAATACCATCGACGTTTGACTGCAACCTATTTACATTCCACGCCGCTAGAGGACGCAATACCCACGCTGCAGAATTGGCAACAGTCAATTAATTATATGAAAATGTAACAGTTATTGGAGCCATATCCACCAGCCAATCCTTTTACCTACGTAACGTATATATGCGACTGCTTAATTTGATTGATCCCAGCAATGCAGCAGTGGGGTGGCGACAATATTTTCCAACGACATTGCACATTTTATTGCAATAACATTGTCATAAAATGGAAATTTATGTGTTTTGGTTGGCCGATAAAATTTCCGAGGCAACGTTAATAGCTGGAGGGCCGTATATTATTATCGACGGAAAACTGGGGATTCGGCGGAATGCAGTTTGTTTTCCAGTTTGCAGGAAATTGCGACAGATTGGTGGGCGTCCTCCTGTTTACGATGAACTACAAAAACATGGTCCATGATCCGGAGATGCATTTACACAAATAGCGGTGCAGAGATGCATTTACACAGATATCGGTCCAGAAAGTTTGGATATGCTGATGATTGGGTATCTGGGTGATCGTCATACATTCACATTTATAATCTGACTAGCGGATCTGAAGCTACAAAAGAAATGCGGATAAAAATGTTCGATGTTGCCAAGTTTATTTATAAAAAAAGCAAAATTAACGGTGACAGCTATTTAAGACATTTTTATAGCTTCTTTAATATAGCTGTCAAAGTATTTTTATTTAGTCACTGATATTTTTATATATTTTTAAATGTATTTTTATTTAATAACCGATATTTCTTAATCTGATTGTTACAAAATGTACATATTTTCTGAAGATATTATCAACTTCTGGTTAATCGACAACAACTCACGAATCCTGTCATCCAACGTCTTGTCAGGGAACCTTATTAGTTGAGGATCTGCTACTATGCCGTTGGAGATTAAATCTTGCTATTGGCCGCCCTGCCACCAACTTCATGTTACTGTGTCTCTCTCTCTGTCCGGAAATATCGAAATACCAGTGGCGTTTTGTATGTCGTGTTTATAATCTTTCTACAGATGGTCCCAAACTATTTAAATATCTGTTTTGTCGAGTTTATTGTCTTGTCAGCCTGTTAGGTACACTGTTTTTCGTCGTTATTATTGTTATTATTTTATCTAAAAATGAACGTTTATACGAAAGGAAACACGCTTCATAGCCCTGAAGTATTCACGTAAAATCCGCACGCCTATGGCTATTTTATGAATGAAATCGGCCAATTTTTTTACAACTATACCCCTCTTACCGATACCCCTTAGCTTCAGAACCGTTGGCCAGATTATATCTGGGTGATAGACATCTCAGAGTAACAAATGAACATAGAGATAGTAAACAACTGATTCTAATAGGCCGAAATCTTTTTTTTTCGTTGTCATATTGACCACCAGATACGGCAATCATAATTGTTTACTATCGTCTTAATTGTACAGTATTCAGAAATATTCCATTCTACGTTAAAAAAGACGGTGTTTTGATGGTTCAGGAATGATTACAGCAAAATCAGTAGATATGTTGACCTCTACTGCGTTATTGCATATTTCTTCATCATAAACGCAAATTCTGAAGTCTTGCATAATTTTGAGGAGAGGGCAACGCCGCATGCGACTTGTTTACGGTAGATGCTCGACTGTCAAACGTTTGTTTTGTTTGTGCGTCTTTTATGCTTGGTCAGTAAAATCGAATTCGCTATTTGTTGGTAACTGTAGTGAAGCTTTACAGACTTGCTGTGCTATATTCGAGGGTAGTTTTAACAGTTTTTCGAGATGGAACTCAAAAAGTGCAGTGTTTGTAACATGGGTTGCATTGGAAGAATTTTCAGGTTAGTTGGCGTTACACAGCATTGTTTACAATTTGAACTGTCACTGCGAGGTCACAGCTGATCAATGTTTGGAGACTGAAGTGTCAAAGATGATGGCTTTGAGCACTCCACGCTGAAGTGGTTTGTTTACTACCTCTATGTTCAGCTGTTGCTCTGAGATCCACATCTACATGACATTGACATTCTACGTTTCTAGCTCTTTGCACGAGATAGACAAATCAACGGGGTGCTGGGTGAATACCGTCAGGGAAACGACATTATAGTTATAACGGCTGCACCATTTTTGTTGTTCTTAAAGTCCGTTGTAGCACGTCAACAATTCGAGGGATCTGAAACGCACGCTGCTAGGTACATATAAATATGCTTCGTAGTCCGTTTTTGTGTCTGTTTTGATGTAGTCGCACAGGGACGGAGTTAGAAATGAGGATTCCAATGTTGGTCAATATCTAAACATTTCGTTTATATGTTACTGGGAAAAATCACTCCTTTTGGAAGTTTTCAGAATACAGAAAAAGAATGAGGTCTAATTAATTGACTCAGTACTTCGCATATCCCACGCATTGCGGTGATACCAGCTATAGTCTGGCTTCCCCTTGCCACCAAATCATCGCTCACCCGCAAAAAAATGTGTTATGCCGCTAAGTCTTTCTTTAGCAAGTCAACAGATAGCCTATACAACTAGTTCAGTTTTGCGAAGAATTTTCAAAACTCAAAATTTTCTTGATTTTCAAAATTTTCTGAATTTTAAAAATGGTTGCATTAGAGTATATCTGCACACGCGTTGTTTATAAACGTCATTCGGTACTAAACTATAATTTAAAATAAATAACCGGATTAGCGTTACTTCATGTGAACTTTCACCAATTCTCCAAGGAGAACATGATTAAAAATTAAGAAAATCATAAATAACATTACAAAAGATGGAAATGAGGAGATAACGTATTTTGCAAAAGTTTTGAGAATTTTTTTCAAAATTCGGGAGGTTTCATCGTTGGAAACAATTCAGAAATCGTTACCATGGTAACCAGTCAACATCTAAACGTAACAATAAAACCATTTTGGTTATGATATAAGCTGTCAAAATGTCGTACAAATTAGATATTCGGAAGAGTATTTACAGTCTAGATGGACGACTTGAAAAAAAAAGAAATAGTTCGCCTATATCAAGATCAAAATATTTCTGTTGCCACAATTTATCGAGCGATCCGTGAATGCGAAGAAGGTATTCTTTGTATAAATTTACCAAAAAGTGGACGTCCAAGAGCGTTGAGTGCTGCTACAGTTCAAAGAATGGTCAACAGAAGTGAACATCGAGTTGGAACTTTAACACGAAAACTTGGACGCATTTTCACGTCAATGCTAACACAATCTGTAAAAAATGAAGAGAAATAATTTAAAGTTCCGAAAAAGAAGTAAAAATCCAAAGTATTCCCCAAATCAGTTAGAAAGAATTCCTCAATGCTGTCGCAATTTACGTCGTACTTATTTTGCTGGTAACATAAAAATTATTCTTGATGATGAAAAGTAAGTATTTCACGTTTTCGAACTCAGAAATCAAAGGTAATGATGGTTTTTATACAAGGGAATTTGAAGCCTGTCCAGATAATGTAAAATTTAAACGAAAAGTTTGAAAATAAAGTGTTAGTTTGGTGCGCTATATCAGACAACGGTATCTCACAGCCGTACGTTGGACGAATTAGGGCAGAAGCGGTTACCACAGAAGTCTATACTCAAAGCTGTTTGCATAAACTACCCAATTTTATTAATACCCACCATGCTAATGACAATATAATGTTTTGACCAGATCTGGCTTCATGTCATTATGCTTTGAATACGAGAAACTGGCTAGAACAACGCGGAATACCTTTTGTAGTTTTGTACCACGAAACGACAACCCTCCCAATCTTCCTCAAGCAAGACTTATCGAAACTTTTTGGGCTCAACTGAGTGCCAAAGTTTATAACAAGCTCAAAACGAACAGCAGTTAAGAAGAAGAGTAATGCTGATTTAGAATCTGTCTCTGTCCAAAACCTAATGAGGGACATTAAGAGGAAATTGCGAGCCGTGGAGCATCATGGCCCATTAGCAGTACTTTAATATCAATTTTATATTAAGAAATATTGTTATTTTTTTAGTTCTTGTTACAGTTCAAATATATTATTGTGAGATATTTTTTTAATTTTTTTGAAAAATTTCTGAAAACTTTTGCAACATACGTTACTAATTATGTAAAATGTTTTGACAAAATAAAGCCGGAAGCTGCTTGATTCAATATGTTGCGCTACGGCGTTTCAATTTTCAATACAGGGGTCCGGAGATCGATTCCTAAGCTATACGACTTTTTTTCCTAATTACACCGGATGATAAGTAAAGAGCTCTTAAGAAAAAGCTTTTTGTGACAGGTGATACCTAGGTGAAAAGCTCTTAAGAATTGACTTTTAGCTTGTTATTAGGTTGGATAAATATTAGGAAGAAGAGTCTTGCGCAATAGTCTGACCATACGTTTATCACACCATCTATTAACAAATATCTGGAATCATATTATGGTGGCTTCATATGCTATTGTCTTTACCGATAATAATACGTCTTTTTCGACTTATGTGCAGCTTGTCATTGTTTTACGTTAAGGGGCCTGGGTATACACAGTTATACATATGTATTTGCCATGTTAAAACACGGGTTCCCATTTCGAACAGAACTCACTTGTTTTTCAAACTACATACATAGTATTTCAGAAGGTGATACTTAAGACCTTAATGAATGACAACTATTTGCGATTTTCTCAAAAAACATTCATTCATACATTCTTCAAATGTCTGTAATTTAACAACCAAACAGGATATCAAAAAAGGCCAAATAGGTGACAAAGCGTAAGCTTTCTCCTTCAATTTGCTTTTTGAATCATCACTGTGTGTTTAAAGGTAACGTCAGGAGCTTGGAAATGCGAAATTCATTTTTATAGTGACCTTTGGATCTTTTGACCTTACCTTTGGATTTTTGGACTTTCTCCCCTCATCTTAGACACATACATTGGAGAAAGGGAACAGGCTGCCACGCCTCCTCGCCACAGGCGTATACAAGGGGGGTAACAGGGGTAATTACCCCTCCCAAGATTTTCGTAAAAAAAAACTCAATTCATATTTGACTTATTTTATTTGACTTATTTATTTAAGCAATTGTCGCACTAAAAAAAACTTTTTGCAGTAACTAAATTTCAAAAGGGTTTTTTTGCATTATTACATATCTAATATATTCCCATTGTTACATAATCAGTTGAATGTCCTATAGAACATGGTAGCTTGTCACAGAAATTTACCTAACCCAATAATTACCTGTTTTGAAAATTGCACCGATTAGAAAAGTTAAAACACTAATTAAAAAA
Source organism: Callosobruchus maculatus (assembly GCA_951848785.1). Lineage (NCBI taxonomy): Eukaryota > Metazoa > Arthropoda > Insecta > Coleoptera > Chrysomelidae > Callosobruchus > Callosobruchus maculatus. The sequence continues at coordinate 4,670,939 of CATOUR010000090.1, read as the reverse complement.
AAATGGAGTACGTGTTGTGGCTACTAGGTTACCTGACTGTTGAGTGTTCATGATCGTTCAATTTTGTATGCTGTGCCAGTAAAATGTTCACGGATGATACGTATTACATATTATTTGTATTCCGTAAAATCAAAATTGATTGATGCATCAATAGATTTTTTATTTCATCTCCCTAAAATACCTGATACTCCACTGTTTTACTTGCTGTTTATATCTTTTCTATTTTAATACTATTAACATTTTCCTTTTCTCTTGCATCAACGGTCCTTCACGAAGGTATTACAAAAAATGGTGAAAGCACACACAACTTCATGCCCCGCTAGCCCCCCCCCCCCCGCAAGACTGAGGTCTGTATACGCTCCTGCTCCTCACTAACACGGGAATACGTCTTTTCTTAGATTCTCAATTTTGCGCGCTATACCCTAGGCCCTTAAACCCTTCAATTGTATTTCTCGTCATTGGACCGTTTGTTTTGGAGCGGCCGTTCCACGTAAGCTCTACGCTCTATGCTCTATTATGGGAACGTCATTAATAGAACGCCACATTCGCGAAAATACGTCGCCTCGCTGTCGTTTAAGAGATTTCCAACGATTCATGGTTTTCCGCAGATGGAAAATGGGAAAATTCACTTTAGGGAAACGCATACGGCGAGTCGCGTTGTCTTTATGCGAACGATAGGCGCTTTGCCAGCGCCGCCTTTGTTTGTTCGTTTTTTGGCACAAAAGTGAGGCAAGTGATGTATTGTGCGATGATTTTAGAATTAGAAATGATGAGATGTTGCGTTCTTATCCCCACGCCATTGCTAAAGGCGGGTGGAAGTAAAGTCTAAATGAAAACGATTTTCTCCAAGGCCATTACGGGAGTTATTCGAAAACGGTTGTGGATACCAAACATTGTCATATTTATAAGAGTGGATATTCTGACTCATTTGACTAAAAGATGATGCAGAAATCATAAGCATCGACTCTGATATGCAGTCGCATCTAGAACCCGCGCTCTCTGGTGGCTAAACCGGACGCGCCGTGGCGTTCCACCAAGAGGTCTGTTGCTGTTAGCAGCGATTTTCTTTGGTTGCCGTTACCTTCGGGTAGCAGATGGCGCACTGGCAGAACCTTTCTGTCTCTGCTCTCACATGTTTCTCATGTTTAGTAAACATGAAAGACCTGATGCTCTCTATTTCCGTCAATCGACCTATGACGCACTGACAATCGCTAATAAGCGTGAAATAGCTGTCTGCGTACTGGTGGATTGATGGACATATAGAGCGACCCTCTTATATCGACTTTAATATGCAGTCGCATATAGAACCCGCGGGCGTTCCATCAATTGGTCTGCTGCTGTTAGCAGCGATTTTCTTTGGTTGCCGTTATTATACCTTCGGGTACCAGATGGCGCACCGGCAGAACCTTTCTGTCTCTGGAATCAAAGCATGTTATTATTAATATTACGGAGAAACGTAGCGACGAGAGCTCAAAGGGCATGACAACTGCTTGGAAGTTGATATTTTTGTGAAATTTATTCAGGAAAATCGACAGCTTTAATTATCGTTTATCCAGTAATGGTAGTTAATATGCTATCATTATTGATCAAAAACAATTGTTCATCTTCATTACACAGGGTATTAATAAATACAGGTTGAAAAAACTGAAACAACAAAAAAGTTAAAAATAATTCTTAGCATAAGTTTAAAACAATAATGAATGAAAAATACTAAATAAAGTACCTAGTTGTCATCTGCGTATAAAACGGCCCCGGTATAGAGCACTGAGACATACCTTAGGTTACATATTTTAAAGCGGATTTGAGAAACATGAAAGTAATTCCCCTAATTCCATAATATTTCTCCATTTTATTCAGAAGTCAGTCTGAAACCTCACCATTCTCCATATTAAGAACTGAATAGTGTAACAAGATCCTTTTCAGAAGCAATTCAGCATCCACAACGAACCAAAATTTGTCACTTTGTCAGAAAGAAGAGTAGTAGCCCAGGATGGAGCCCTGAGGCACACCGAAAGTTACATCTCTTAAAGCCACATATTGTTTTCTGCCTTGCAGGTAGGATTTAACCTTTAGCTACATACACCTTGCTTTAAAACCTACACGCGTGGTGTATTCTGAACACCATTTACATATATATATTATATCTGAGGTAATAAATGCCAACAAACTAATTATTGCAAAATTGGTATTAACATCATTAACTATTTTATTACAAAAGAAACACTCATACCTTATCCTTGGGAAACAGGTTCAACGTAGTGAATAATATCATATCGCTCTAATACTCTTCTGTTTCACAAGTACGCGCGTGGTGTATTCTATGCACAAGACGAAGCAGCATTAGCAAAAATATTGTTATCGTTACATTTATAAAGCTATTTTGTTAAAGGGGATTGTAGATATTGAAAGGTATATTTATAAAAACCCCAAAACAAGGCACAAGTTTGTTAAATAACTTTAATAATATTGTACCAGTCCGGCCCTGTCCCTTTCTAAAAAACCGGCCCTGAGACTGAAAGCGGACGGAAGGCTTCCGAACCAGAGATGCGTATATACAGGGTGTTTACGATCTTAATGCCGTTATGTAAAGTACGAATATTACACATCATTGTAATGCTTGTACCACAAATTTAATACGAATATCCCAAATTTGAAGTTTCAAAAAAATCGCAACATTTTCTGATAACACAGAATTTGCGGCAACAGGTCTAGAGATGAACAAATGCTATTTGTTTACGTGAATATCTCCAAAAACACCTGACAGTAACTACGGCGAATACTGGGCAACGTTGCCGGATTGTGATTTTGCAGTCATAATTTTTAATTTTTTTCTCTTTAACTATGCGTTAACTAGTGAAATGGTACTGGGGTTTCAGGTTCGAAATATCATGATCTATCGTTCCTTAAAATTAATGCACCAAGATCGTAAACACCCTGTATAGTGGCATCGCACGGTCAGACGGGGGAGTTCATGGAGACAGTTAACAGAGTTCAGGGCAGTGGGAAGTAATCCGCGATATATACCAGTGGCGCGCGCAAAATAAATGTACAGTGACAAAAATTAGTGAAGTGAAGGACAAATATAAATTAGTGCAGTGACTCGGTGACTATAAATAAACTAGACTGTAAAGTATTAGGTTAGGCGTAGTGTATATAGTTAGTGCAAATAAATAGTTGGCTCATTGTCTCGCAAGAGACCTCCGTACGTCCCGAGGGATCGCCAGTGAATTCCAACGTCTGTTTGGCCAGATGGAGAGCTGAAGAGACAGGGTGGACGAGTCGGCCAAGTGCTAGAGTTACGAAGTGACCAGAGACGACTCTACTACTTGATTTCGAAGGAGAGGTCCTATCAGAAACTGACATACCGGACTTTATGGGAGGCACTCCTGGACCTCAGAGAGAAGCTGCTAACCGCAAATGTTTTGAAGCTGGCGATTCCTAAGCTAGCTTGCGGACGGGACGGCCTGGATTGGCGAAACATGCTAGAAGTTCTCTTCAGGTTCACGGGAATCGAAATTCTGGTCTGCAGCTGGAACCCGAGGGGACCGACAGAACACAGAACCACGCATTGTTTCTCTTACCAAACTTCTGGCTGCAGGAAGGGCGTACTGTATCCATTCAGACATGAACGTTTCGGGGACGAAACGGCCTTAAGGAGGGGGCAGTGTGCCAGTCCGGCCCTGTCTCTTATGTAAACTGGTAAAGTAGAATCCGATCGTCCAGAAGCTTTCTAGAAAAACGGTAGCGCTGCGCGAAGGTTCTCGGCGCTCGGCAGGCATCTATACAGGGTGTCCCAAAAAATAGTGTCAAGCGGAAGTCCAGAGACAGAGCACACCTAGAAGTATCTGAATCACCCCCATATATGTTATGCAATTGTTTGTAGTTTTTGAGTTATGCATTTTTTTCTGAATTTTAGAGAATTCTCTACTTCGACAACTTAAAACTGTCCAAAAAAGAAAACTAAAAGACTTTTCCAAATTTTCTCTTTTGCTAATTAATCCTAAAGAGTTTACTGTTCATACGTAAAGAAATCGGCTTAGCAAATCTGGTGAAAGTCATGAAAATTATAGTGTAAGATGAAAAATTTACGTTCTGTTAATTATGACTCAAATTTTCGACTCGCAATTAAAAATCTAAAGAGGTGATTTCATGATTTTACTTTGGCTCCAATCGACCTTCAACCACAAGAGGCGGAGATCAGAGTATCGTTAGATGCCCACCTGTGTCACTTTGCTAAGATGTTTTTTACATGTACGACTTCTTTTCTGTAAGTGGGAAATTGTAAAATGAAACGAAATTATCACATTTATTCACTAAGTTTATTAAATTTCACAAGAAATTTTCAAAATGTCTACCTTCTTGTTCGATGCATAATCTACATCTTCTGAAAAAATTGTTTTTTAAATTAACAAATTTTGTTGTTTTTTTTTGTTTCTTCAGCCTGTGTTAATTTGTTGCGTAATTCGCTGATGTTTTTCTTTAGCATAAACTAGTTCTTTGTAGTAGCTCCAAACAAAAAACTATCGGATTTAAATAAGGTGACCGTAGCGGCCATTCAGTGGGTCCAACACGACCTACCCATTTGTTGCATAGTCTCTTGTAGAAAAAAACATCGTTAAATCCAGCTGTCGTGCACTCAAGGTCCGTAGGAATAGCCAAGTAGTCAGACAACAGAAACAACACCAATCCAAACTGATAGCACTCAGAATCCGTAGGAAAAGCCAAATTTCGAATTTGCGTGCACTCAATAATCCGTGAAGAAAGCCCAATTGTCAAAATAATTCACCAAACAAGAGCGTATCGTTTTAAAGACAGACAGACGACTGAATAAATACAACGAAAGCAATCTATGCAATGACACATTTTGAAAAGACATCCCAGCAATATCATAGCTATCTCTTCCTAACATCGTTTGCTGCGTTAGCGTTAGCTCTTTTTGTTGTCGCTCAGGTAAAAACCGGTTTTGAATAATGCACTTCTTGTGGTTTTTAGCAAGAAATAGGATCTTTTTTAACAAATGTATAATTTATGGATCTTTTTTAACGTTTATTATTGCGGTACTGACAACCATTCTGCTATTAGCGCGTTAACGTAAGTTACTGATGAATTGAAAATCACATCGCTAATTTCAAGAAATCTTCGCCTCTTGTCTCTGAAGGTCGATTGGAGCGAAGGTAGCCCCATTAAGTATTACTTTTTTTTAATGACTGTGATAGCTGAGTCTGAAGAAGTTTTTAGACTTGCTTAGAAATCATGATATCACTTCTTTGGATTTTGAATTACGAGTCGAAGATTTAAGTCATAATTTTCAGATCGTAAAATTTTCAGTTTACACTAAAATTTTCATGACTTTCATCAAAGTCACGAAGCCGAATATTTTACGTATAAACAGTAAACTCTTGGAGATTAATTAGCAAAAAAGAGAATTTGGAAAAGTCTTTTAATTTTCCTTTTGGAACAGTTTTAAGTTGTAGAGGTAGAGAATTCTCTAAAATTCAGAAAAAAATTCATAACTCGGAAACTACAAGCAATTGCATAACATACATGGCGCTGATTCAGATACTTTTAGGTGTGCTCTATCTCGGGACTTCCGCTTGACACTATTTTTTGGGAGACCCTGTATAACCGGCGCCGGCGGGCAGGCAAGGAGAGTTACACAAACAGTCAACAGAGTGCAGTAGTCGGTGAATACGCGATATTTCAGTGGCGCGCGCGAAAATAAATGTACAGGGACATAAATTAGTGAGGTGAAGGACAAATATAAATTAGTGCAATGACTCAGTGACTGTAAATAAACTAGTCTGTTAAGTATTATGTTAGGCGTAGAGTATATCTATAGTTAGTGCAAATAAATAGTTAAATCCGTGCCAAGTGTTTTCTTGCCCAATCAAACTAAAGACTTGTAATAATATCTTTTTTCACAACTACACACGCGGTGAATTCTACGCACCAAGAGGACTAGCGGTCAAGCTTTGCTTGCTCGGCAAAATTTTCGAGACAACTGACGACTGACGGCGAAGCAAGCTTTAAGTAAATACCATATTTGAGGGTTATATAGAACGGCAGAGGCGATACCTTACATCTTTCAGGAAATTCAATGTACTTACATCCGATGGTGAACACATTACACCAGCGCATGTAGTTAAAGATTAAAAACATATCAAACTAATTCTCGTAAATATCCATAATACTTCTCCATTTTATTCAGGAGTAAATTCAGAACCTTTCCACTCTCTGTATTAAAAACTGAGTAATGTAACGAGACCCTATTCAAAAGCAACACGGCATCCACAACGAACGAAAATATGTCATTGTGTCAGAACGAAGCAGGCCATGCTTAGAGACAGAGGCCGGCCGGCTTGAAACATTTAGCCGACGCAATCGAGTCATGTGGCGGCGAAACAAAAGCAAAAAGCGCGATGTTGTAGAGCAGGCGGCCATGCAAAATGCATCCGCATTCGCCGGGTCGCCACACGACGGGTTTCACGCATTTTAACCCGAAACAGGCTCGCAGAGCAGGCTTGCCCGCAGTGGTGCCAACCCTGGAGACGGTTTAATTAAATCCCTAGCGGTTCTAGCGGAACAATAGCTATATACCGCATAGGCGCACCCGTCAATGTTCCTCCTTAATTCAGAATTCAGACATATGACAGACTAAGATAAGGAGGCGGGTTTGTATCTACTGCGGGCTGGCAACGACTGTATTTATTCTCCACACGCAAGGTATCATTAAGGGTCTAGGGCAGGGATTTCCAATCTTTTTCAACCCGCGGCGCACTTTCAAGTTTGGCATTTTGTCACGGCGCCCTATCCAAGACAGCTATTTTAAATAGATACTGTCGAAACAAATAGGTATCTACAATAATAGTAGACACAAAAATAAAAACTTCCTCATTAGGAAATGAAGTTTATTTTATTATATTTATAAGAATTCAGAATTGAAACAGAAAACAAAAAGAAAGGCTCAAGAAAAACAAAAATAAAATACGCCAGTCAACTGAATGTGACGATGAGCTTGGTGATCTCCGCATAGTTGTTCAAAACGGGAATAAAATTCGATACTGCGACTCTCATTTCTTGCTCCTCATTGATCCTTGAGCGATATTTGACCTTGGTTACAGCTACGGCTGAAAATCCAGCTTCATATAAATATGACGTTGCGAACGGAATAAAAATTCTTAAAGTTTTTGAAGTTAGGTTTGGATATTCATTTTGAATCGATAACCAAAACTCCACCAAATCGGATTTGGAGAATTCTGGCGGAGCTTCCGTATGAAAGGGATCTTGGATTCATGCAAATTTTTTGACATCATCATCATCTGCAAAGTATTTCGAAAACCCTTCAGTGAGCTTCCATAGGTGCTCCGTGAAAAGGGCCATCAGGTCTTGTGAGACAACCAGTTCGTTGGATCCCGCATATTTATACAATTGTGGAAAGCAATCTTGACCGCCGCCTTCATTCGTCTTTTTTATCCAAACTTGTAGTTTCTTCCTGAACGTTGTAATCTTCTCCAGTAGTTTCAAAGTATGGCGAGCGTCAGAATAGGTATTGTTGCTTTTTAGGCACCCACAAATATTTGTGCTTTAGACTTAGAGGATCGACTCACGGCGCCCCTCTTTACTTTCTGTGGCGCATCAGGGCACCGCGGCGCACAGGTTGGGAACCCCAGGTCTAGGGCATAGTGCGCGGAATTGAGAATCCAAGAAAATACGTATTCCCGCCTGTTCCCTTTCTCCAGTATGAGGGTCTAAAATGAGGGGAGGTAAGTCCAAAAGTCCAAAGGTAAGGTCCAAAGGTCGCCATAAAAATGAATTTAGCCTTTCAAAGCTCCTGACCTTACTTTTAAACTTACAGTAATGATTCAAAAAGCAAATTGAAGAAGAGAGCTGGCGCTATGTCACTTCTGTGGCTATGTTTTGATATCGTTTTTGCTTGTTAAAATACAGACATTTGAAGAATGTTGCGTTGCAAGTTTTTTTGCACACTAAAAAACTTTTTTCAAAAAATTGCTCTAAAATGTCATTTATTAAAGTCTTAGCTATGTTTTGTGATCCCGTCCACCCTACAGTTTCGCAATCTATATGTTTTGTGTTCGTAATTTGCAAGACGCAAAGTCGTTGATTGCAGGGCTCCGCTGAATAACTGTATTAACTGTCTCCTCAAAAATTATTGCATTGAGTATTTGGACAAAACATGGAGGACAAAGATAAGAAAAGAGGGCCAAATTACACAGAAAAAGAGAAATCCACTCCAAAATGTGCATGACAGTGAGCTTCGTCGCTCTGAATATTTGAAAAAAATTAATGATTCATCCAGCATATTGAAATTATTCAGTCGTCCTTTAGTTTGCCTAGGTATCCCTGAAACAATTAATTTCACTTCCACTCACTCGTAATCATCATATATTAGGTATTAAATGATTTCTGAATAAATCCATTTTTGAACTTTTCCTTGCGTATATCGAAAAGAAATAAGCTGGAAGCTGTCAGCTTTTTAGGTTATATCACTAAGTATCACTTTAAGCCAAAGAAATCTTCGGCTTAGTTTGATGTCACTCTAAGTAAGGCTTAAAACTGGTTTTGTGGACCGTGCAAACGAATTTGACAGTTCAAGCGCTAGTTAAAGTTAAGGTTCACCTAAGTGTAACCGGTGCAAACGGGCCTAAAATATGCTTATCTTTCTAGTGATTGCGACTATAGGTTATGGTTGTTTTTCATAGGTTTCGGTCAACGATTGAAAGTATAACTTTCCTTCACTACGTTTCGGTTTATTTTAATCTAGACCATTTTCAGGTGTCTATAAATGCATAGGAAATGATCTGTATATAATAAAAATAAGAATAAAAAAACAAAAACAAAAAAACACAAAAACAAAAAAACTATTAATTAAAATAATTATTAATTGTATGTGTAACGTAGTGAAGGAAAGTTATCGTTTCAATCGTTGACCGAAACCCATGAAAAATAACCATAGTCATTAAAATATAAAGCTGGTATCGTAAGCATATGAAAATCGAACGAATTGGCTTTCCACAATCCGCATGAAGTCATTTTTTTCCAAGTAAACGCAGCAGCAGCAGAGTATATTGTTCCGTAACTCTGTATATTTCCACCTCATTATCGGTTCAGCTTCAGCGATGTGAAGCTGCTCTTGAAGCTTGATCAATATTCGATTAAAACTTTGCATCTGTCATTTAAAGTTGACGTCGAACGATGACGGGCCTGCTCAGTCTATACATATTTCGATGTAAATGGATTATGTTTGTTGCGCTTTCAGTAGTTAGTAGCGTTGCCGATTACAACCACACATACTGATTTGATTTGTAACAGTTGGTATGAAAAGTCCGTAGGCAAACATCATCAACATCGTCACAATGTCTTAACGGACATGTTGTGAACTCGTAAAATTCATTAAGTCGGTGCTAGAGTATTGCAGTTATATTATCAATAATTTTGAAAACTGTAGCTCGTCATCGTTCGCGATTTACTGTCAGTTCAGTGGCGCTCTTGATACTTATATCCAGCAACTGTTTCGTCTTATCCACCCAGCGTATAGAGGAACGGCCACGGCGCTGCCCTGAACTACAAGTTTCTCCATATTATCGCTTCTGTGAATATGTCCGAAGAGTGTAAATTCTCGTCGACATAATGGAGGACAGTCTCTTTGGATTGCCGTGCTCATCCAGTATGGAAACGTTAGTTCGATGGGTGATATAAGGGACTCTCAGCATTGTCCTCCACGTCCACATTTCAAATGCATCTATGCGAGCTCGATCTGCCACAAGAGACCGAACCAGCGACATTTTGGTAGCTTTAGTGGCGTTATGGTCACTCCATATTTTAGTAAGCTTTGTCATGGCGACACGTGCCTGTTGCATGCCATGTCGAATCTCATTTTCACAGCTACCCGAATTGGCGATCAAAGAACCGAGGTACACAGAGCTTTTTTGAACTACTTCAAAATGGCCTACTGACTTTATCTCTCGATGATTATCGTGCTCTCTCTCTCTCTCTCTCCCTACAATCATAACCTTGGTCTTGTTGTAGTTAATACTAAGACCATATGCTGCACTGTGTTTTTCTAAGATGTTTAATAGAGCTACTAGTTCTTCCTTGAGAAGCAGCAATAAGGGTTGTATCGTCAGCAAATCTTAAGTTGGATATTTTGCTTCCGCCAATAGTTATACTGCCATTTCAGTTGTCCAATACCTATCTCATCACAAATTCAGAGTAAATGTTAAATACAAACATAATGAACATCTGATACTAAGCTCTCTGAAAAGTATTGTGAATGACGTAGCCTGTATTGGCCTTTTGATAGGTTCTCATATTAAAGTTGTAATTATTTACAGACATTATTCACGATGCAAACCGAAAACCCCATACACACCAAGTCGTAATTTCACGTTAATGTTTGAACAACTGCGCCATCTGTTGCCACTCCACAGGGACCGTGTTATTTCTAACTAGCTACCCTGTTCCTACTTTTTTAATTACCATAAAACAGGGTAGTGTAGTTGTATGCGTTATAGTCTAGTAAGCCTAGTCACACCATATTCAATCGCTCATGTACTGAATAGATAAATAAATAAATAGATACTGTACGGCCATCGTAAATTGACCAGCGCGGTATGAGGAAGGGGAGCGGGAGGTTCCTGAGGTAGCGATCTTGATTAACATGTCGAGTCTAAAAAGGGATAGAAAACATGAGTATAACAGGGACATTAAATATCGTCTGCCGCGACTATCCATTCCTGGTGCTGGACCGACTCAAAATGTAGGGAATAAAATCTGCTATTGCCGGTTGTAGCTATAAGTTCTATGAAATAGATCAATAGAATATTAAGTAAAGATGAATTTTGTGACGTTTACTTTATATACTAAATAAATCAAGTCGTAAAAGAAGGAAATAGGGATAAAGTATTAAGAGTTATGGCAACGTCCTCACTTCTTTCACCGATACGTTTGTACACATAGATATTTATATAGAGATTGTTAATTTTAAAACTCCCCACCACGAATTTACCGAAAACAACTGATTAAGAGAAAAAATGAGGTCAAGTTGATTGACTCAGTACTTCCCACACATTAGGATGATACCAGTTTATTATTTTCTCATATCATGAAGCTTTAGTCTAAGATCTCCTTGCAACAAAACCATCGCTAATCCCCTCCCCCCCCAAATTGTCTTATGCGGCTAGGTCTTTCCTTCACAGGTTAATGAACAGCCTATTATCAATAATACAAGATTTTCAGTTTTACAACCCCCCACCCCCAACCACCTCAATTTCACCCCCACCCAAAAAATGTAGAAAACGGTCATGAACCCCTAAAACATCTAAAACGAAGTTTGAGCTGTTTTCATATTTTTAATTTTTTGATTATTGCCACTGACACGATACGCGTTTTCCATCCCCATCACGGTAATAATGCTGTATCAAAATGTCATTAAAATCAACTCAACAGTTTTCTCGTTACACAATATAGAACGATCTAAAGCAATACTCTCGTATGTTCACACCAGATTCATGACCAATGCCCAAATAGCTTTCATTTCTGCTGTAGTATTGCTATGCGGATCTTCAATTCCGAGAAAGTCAAACTCATCTTCATTAACTACATGTCTCCTACTCTCATACTTCACGCCGACTTAACTTCAAATTTTGACAACCAACATGCAGCTTAAATATTTAGGATGGTATTATTGCATGATAAACTAACGTTTTCAAAAATTTCTAAATGAAAATTTGGAAAATCTGCTGCAAAATTTACCACTGAAGTTTTTTAAGAATAACGTGGTTACAGTTAGATGCATTACAGAATAATTACAAAATCGTAAATACCTTGAAACCCATCAAAGATGGAACAGACGAACAGAATTTAATTTCGCATCCACTGATGGGACACTTATTATACCATCCCATTTGAAACAAAAAGGTCATAACGTTTTAAAGTAAATTTGAAAATCGCTAGTTTATTGATCTAACGTGGTTATGAAGTGATAATCTTATTGGAACACAGGCATGTTTCTTGCTCGTTTTGAAACCGAAAACCGCATCTTTCTGACTTACTTATTTTCCGAGATATTAACATTTCTTGTAAACTACTACACGCGTCAGATTTTCTAGATTTTGCTGAATAACTTCGGAAATAGGCTCCGTAGATATAAACTGTGGTTAACAAGCTGAACATAGAAATCGATGCTGAATTGAATAACGTAATAATATAGGGTGTTCTGTTTAAAATAAGAAAGTTGATACCTACTTCCGATATACCCGGATGTCCGCCATCTTTGAAATTATTTTCTGCAAATAGACCATATGAAGAGAAACGTTTTTTATCCAAGCCATCTTCATCTAATTTAAACAGTAAACCCGCTAGAGAGCACCACCTATATACTGTTCCCATGAATGTTCTTTATCCCATAATTCTGGTTTTGCCTTATATTCCGTTATTAAAGACAATATCTCCATCCATTTTGCCCATCCAAAACTTTCCGTGCAACAACGTCCAGTTGACCTGAATTGTTTCGTGAGCCGACTTTATCGACTACAATTTTGTATCGGCGCAACACCGCATTCATGTTGCTCGTTAAGGATCTAGGGTATAGCGCGCGAAATTGACAATCATAGGAAATGCGTATTCCCGTGTTAGCGAGGAGGCGTGGCTGCCTGTTCCCTTTATCCAATGTGTGTGTCTAAGATGAGGGGAGATGAGTCCAAAAATCCAAAGGTAAGGTCAAAAGGTCCAAAGGTCACCATAAACATGAGTTTTGCATTTCCAAGCTCCTGACGTTACCTTTAAATCTACAGTAATAATTTAAAATGCAAATAGAAGAAGGCTTGCCCTTTGTTACCGTGGTGGTCTTTTTTGTTTTTTATATCGTGCTTGGTTGTTAAATTACAGACATTTGATGAATGCATGATTCTGAATTGCGTGTTTTTTGCACACTAAAAAACTTTTCTGAAAAAATTGCTCTTAGATGTCATTCATTAAGGTCTTAACTATCACCTTCTGAAATAAAGTGTATGTAGTTTGAAAAACAAGTGTGTACCCAGGCCCGTTAACCAAAGATTGCAGAATAAAATATAAGATACCTCACTTGAGCATATTTGCCGGTTCTAAGGCGACGTGCCGCCAGCCGAAAGCCAGCCGAGTTATTTGTCGACTGGCAGTATACGGGTGACGGTCGAATTGAACGGTTTATTGATTAACGCTCAGTAGTCCTCACTTTTAATATTGTAGTGGTGTATTTTGCGTTGGCTGTGTTATTTAGTATCTTGTGTTCAGTCATTGGTTATTTGAATAAAAAATGCCTACTTATTGTTCGGTAGATGGCTGTAGCAGTACAAATACAATTATATAAAATACTAAAAGAAAAGAACTATAAATATTTATTTACCAGAAGTTTAAATCAAGATTGTTTAAAAAAATTTTTCGGTCAAGTTCGAAATCGTTCAGGGAATGCTAAAAATCCAACACACATAAAATTTTGCCGAGCGTTTAAGAAATTATTATCCTTGAAATTTTTTGATCAAGTAGAAGGTGCGAGTTGTACAGATGACGTGAATCACCTACTGTTGAATATTAACTCGAATACTGAAAAATATTATGAAATTCTGGTTGAGCAAGATGTTTCTAAAGTAAATCCAATAAGAGTTTTTACCAGCGATTATCAAAATCTTAGCAGCCCTAAAGGAAGCGGACTAGTTTATGTAACAGGGTACCTCTTGAAAAAATGTTTAATTCAGCATACTTGCAATAGTTGTGTAGATTTTGCCAGCTCATCAAAAGATCTCACAAATGAGGAAACTGTTTTTTGCAAATTGGAAGCATACACGGACACAAAATCTTTTGGTGGTTTGAACACTACCCTCAAAACATATTGCGAAGCAGGTAATAAATATGGAAAATATTTCAATAGTGTTGCTGCACGCAAAGGAATTTGTAATTTTCTCAAAAACCATCCATGTAAAGACTTTCCTTTAAGCTATTTCATTTCTTTATACGTAAGACTTCGCATTTATTTTACTTTAAAATCTTTCAACCAGGATGTAAAAAATAATAAGTTCAGCCATTGAAAAATTTGAAATTACAAATCTTGCAAAACTTGTAATCATACAGATATATTTCTTTATGTTTTAATATTATGTAGTAAAAGAGTAGCTTTATTACGTAACTTATATAGTTTATTATTATATTTGAGAATAAAATACTTAAAATAACCACGCGGTGCTCCTTATTTTCGTATCGCCCTCGTAAAACACTATTTCGAGCTGTAAGCAGCAATAAATTATGCCATGGCTTTTGACGATTGAGCGACGGTGTCGGCATGAATCATGGCCGACTCTACACTAGGCCGAAGCCTTAGATGTGGCAACGTGGCTTAGCTGTCAAATAGTGGGCCTATAGTTTCATAATAACTATTACATTTTATATGTATTAGAGTTCATCTGGGTTAATAAATTAAGAAAAATACTTTTTAGAACTACTACTACTAATACCACTTACATCTGATGTCTGTCACAGTCACAGTCTGTCACAGTCAGACACTACAAAATAAAAATAAACGCAACCTGTTTCCTGCTGCCACTTCCACTTAAATGAACACTCAATTTACTTTGTAAATTGTCACTTGAGCTAGAAAAATTCACTATTATGTCGTTGTGAAGCCATTCTTGCTGGTCTTGATTACCTTTCACTATCAAATCTTTTCGTAGGTATGCCCCAGATGCATGCCCAGATGAGTTCTATTAACTGTATTTTTCTGTGATATTTGGGAGGTCCAGAAAACATTATAGGTACCACATTGTCCTTTAAAATAGGTCTTATCCTTTGAAATGTTTGCAAATTATTGTCTTTATCCTTATAAATATAACCAGCCCTTCCGAGGAATACCTTTCACCCACTTCTGTTTATGTCCCTTATTGGACGCACAATTGCTAGTGCAACCTGGTACTACACACTTTACAGGCATCTTTTTATCTTTATAGTTTCATTTGTGCAGGTAAATAAGTAGAAACACATTAAAAATCACCTTGCAACGTTCTTTTTACTCTGGAATAAGGTTATGTTGGGCCATGGTTTGGTATGTCCTCTATTGGGCTGCAACCTGGTACTACACACTTTGCAGGCATCTTGTTATCTTTATAGTTTTGTTTGTGCAGGTAAATAATTAGAAACACATTAATAATCACCTTCCAACCATATTTTCTGCTCTGGAAGAATACACATGACATAACAACAAATAAAAACTCGGCCCGCTGATTTAGTGTTGCCATATTTCATGCTCCGGCCTAGTGAGTAAAGTCGGCCATGCATGAATTTAAGTGCGATTTCCTTTGTAAGTACCCCGAGTGGGGTATCTTATATTTTATTCTGTAATCTTTGCCCTAACGTTTCGTCCATATGTACACAGGCGACAGGGACTGCGATTACGTTGTGCAACATTGTTGCGCTACAAATGTATCCAGTGGACTTGTGCCTTTTGATGTCCAGAGTACGCGGACGCGTCTGTTTGACCGGGGCTTTAAAATCCCGTTTAGTCAACATTCTGACTATCACCGGACTATTAGGGTAACGTGTCCGTCCGGTGATTCCAGCGGACCGGATCGCTCTCCGCCGGCCCGGAGCTCTAAAATTTATACCGACCGGAGCGTCGGCTGGGCCTAATATTTGTTTAACCGTCGCCGCAAATGTAAAACAAACAATACCGAAACAAATTTATACCGGCAACAATAACATTAAATCAAATTGAGTGCGCGGATGCAGCACAACTCTGCTGTGGACGATAGAGCACAGCCTATCTAATCCGGGAATGTTATTTCACTGACGCGCACAGTGGCGGAACTAACTGGGCACCCATTGCATTTCAGGGGACAAAACAGATGAGAAAGAAATAGATATGTTACGGTTAAAGTGTTTACTTTGATAGTTTATATACTAGCTGGATAGTATAAAAACTATCCAAATGTCTCGTTATTTTGATGGAAACTTATATTTCAACTAAAATAGCTATGAATATTGGTTGGTTTGTATACTAGCTTGTAACTATACAAGATATGCCGCTAAAGTATATACCACAAAGATGTCACACATATTAACCAGTGTTTCTGGCCAGTTTACAAGCTATCCACATTATTTGGATAAGGTATGCACCTAATATCTCTAGTAATACATAATAACCAACTCGTTGGTTAGTATGTAAACTAACCAATCCTCTTTGGTTAGTATGTAAACAAACTAATTTTCTTTGGTCAGTTTAACAGAAAAGTGAGGTTATGTTTATGGCAAGTGTAAGTGTGGCGTGTTGATATTGTTTACTGTCGTGCCTTGTAAAATTTGTTTAAGAACATGTATCTAGTTACCAAAAATGGATCAGCAACAGCAGTTTGAAACGTTACTATTAGAATGTTACGAGAAAAAGTACCAACATTCAAAATTAATGAACGACAGTGATTATAATGTACTTCTGCAACATATAAAGAGAATACGCGAACAAGGACCTAACACTAATAACAAGATTGATTATCATGAAATGAATACTTATGATTTACAGAGAATCGAATCATCTTATGTAATCTAATATAAAAGATCTGGAAAGATTATTTTACGTTTGAGTGAAACCTATGATGCCATTAAAGCTGCCCAGGGTCTAGAGATTTATTTTATATGAATATTTTGTTACACAAATAGTATTTCCGTTTGTTTTACTTATTTTTAGGTAATTATAGCAATTGTATGTTGTATCTATGAATAAACCTTACTTTTGATTAAAAATTGTTTTTTTAAACTAAAATAACCAAAGAGGATTGGTTAGTTTACATACTAACCAACGAGTTGGATATTATGTAGTACCAGAGATATTAGGTGCATACTTTATCCAAATGATGTGGATAGTTTGTAAACTAACCAGAAACACTGGTTAATATGTGTGATATCTTTGTGGTTTAATACTTTAGCGGCATATCTTGTATAGTTTATAAACTAGCTGGATAGTATACAAACCAACCAATATTGATAGCGATTTTAGTAGAAATATAATTTTCCATTAAAATAACGAGACATTTGGATGGTTTATATACTAGCTGGATAGTATATGTATAAACTATCAAAGTAAACACCGTAACAGATATACACACACGGTACAGAGCTGAGATTAACTGCTAGTTGCACCCGTCCCTCTTAATATGGAACCAAGTCATGAGGAGGCTTATCTTTAAGGTGAAGATCGTTTTCATCATGGCAATCGTAACTGAAGTTTATCTAACTATTGCTGGAGGGTGGGTTGACTCAGTATGGTTAGAGTCGAAGGCTCGTGACAGGAAGGTTCCGGGTTCGATTCTCGTTAGAGGTGGAAACTTATTTGTGGTCTTTTCAATCAAAGATAGATATCCATAAAAAAAGTTCAGCCAGAATCCCCATCTGAGCTTGGCTTCTAATTAACAGTGCTGTTCATAGAGTGGCGCCGGAAAACAGTAACAAAGCCTACACACAACACTAGGCTAATGACCAGAGCGGTCGATGCCGATGACACAGAAGTAAGTAAGGTATTGCAAATGCTTGGCAACATCGCAAATATTACAATTTTGTGATGAATGATATCGTGTGTTCCAGATTAGAGTGCTGATAGATTGATCTATAAAGATACGCGATAAAAGCCTGTTGCACAAAGTCGGAGAAACAGCACAAGCTGATTCATAGGAGTTATACTATTTATGCTGTACATTTGTCTATTTTATAAATCTGTATATATACAGTTACCAAATTATCTTACGTGTCAAAGGGATATCCAAATCAGTCCCATCCTCAGGCTTAGAATATGCACACCCTGAATCGATGAAAAAAGGTGAGTTCATCAAACTTGTAGGAATAATCCACCCTCTCAAATAGTTGTCTAGGCACCTCATGCAAAGTTAAACCTAATTTTGTACTACACTATCATCGTCAAGCACTTTATTTTAAATTCTACCGTCCCTTTTTGTTTTCTTACATATTGTCTCGACTATAGGTACTCAACAAACTTCAGAACTAAAAATAGCACGTAAGTCTAAATGTACCTTAATCCAGAAACATATATTGTTTTTCTTGACCATGGCCTAGCTTACTCTTAACCGCTCCTTAGATCCTCACAGAAGATCAAATAAAGATTTTAGATTTTTTGCGGGTGAACCTCAAGATCCGGGAGACCGAAATTTTCCATTTCCGTTAAATGAGATTGAAACTAGAAACAGCGGCAGGATTTGTAAATGGTGACCTCAAATCATGTAGGATACGAGGTTTCGTCCTAATAGAAGATCAAATAAAGATTTTAGATTTTTTGCGGGTGAACCTCAAGATCCGGGAGACCAAAATTTTCCATTTCCGTTAAATGAGATTGAAATTAAAAACAGCGGCGGGCTTTGTAAATGGTGTTCTAAAATCATGTAGGATACGAGGTTTCGTCCTAATAGAAGATCAAATAAAGATTTTAGATTTTTTGCGGGTGAACCTCAAGATCCGGGAGACCAAAATTTTCCATTTCCGTTAAATGAGATTGAAATTAAAAACAGCGGCGGGCTTTGTAAATGGTGTTCTAAAATCATGTAGGATACGAGGTTTCGTCCTAATAGAAGATCAAATAAAGATTTTAGATTTTTTGCGGGTGAACCTCAAGATCCGGGAGACCGAAATTTTCCATTTCCGTTAAATGAGATTGAAACTAGAAACAGCGGCAGGATTTGTAAATGGTGACCTCAAATCATGTAGGATACGAGGTTTCGTCCTAATAGAAGATCAAATAAAGATTTTAGATTTTTTGCGGGTGAACCTCAAGATCCGGGAGACCAAAATTTTCCATTTCCGTTAAATGAGATTGAAATTAAAAACAGCGGCGGGCTTTGTAAATGGTGTTCTAAAATCATGTAGGATACGAGGTTTCGTCCTAATAGAAGATCAAATAAAGATTTTAGATTTTTTGCGGGTGAACCTCAAGATCCGGGAGACCGAAATTTTCAATTTCCGTTAAATGAGATTGAAATTAAAAACAGCTGCCGGATTTGTAAATGGTGTCCTCAAATCATGTAGGATACGAGGTTTCGTCCTCATAGAAGATCAAATAAAGATTTTAGATTTTTTGCGGGTGAACCTCAAGATCCGGGAGACCGAAATTTTCCATTTCCGTTAAATGAGATTGAAATTAAAAACGGCGGCTGGCTTTGTAAATGGTGTCCTCAAATCATGTAGGATACGAGGTTTCGTCCTCATAGAAGATCAAATAAAGATTTTAGATTTTTTGCGGGTGAACCTCAAGATCCGGGAGACCGAAATTTTCCATTTCCGTTAAATGAGATTGAAATTAAAAACAGCGGCTGGCTTTGTAAATGGTGTCCTCAAATCATGTAGGATACGAGGTTTCGTCCTCATAGAAGATCAAATAAAGATTTTAGATTTTTTGCGGGTGAACCTCAAGATCCGGGAGACCGAAATTTTCCATTTCCGTTAAATGAGATTGAAATTAAAAACAGCGGCTGGCTTTGTAAATGGTGTCCTCAAATCATGTAGGATACGAGGTTTCGTCCTCATAGAAGATCAAATAAAGATTTTAGATTTTTTGCGGGTGAACCTCAAGATCCGGGAGACCGAAATTTTCCATTTCCGTTAAATGAGATCGAAACTAAAAACAGCTGCCGGATTTGTAAATGGTGTCCTCAAATCATGTAGGATACGAGGTTTCGTCCTCATAGAAGGTCAAATAAAGATTTTAGATTTTTGCGGGTGAACCTCAAGATCCGGGAGACCGAAATTTTCCATTTCCGTTAAATGAGATCGAAACTAAAAACAGCTGCCGGATTTGTAAATGGTGTCCTCAAATCATGTAGGATACGAGGTTTCGTCCTCATAGAAGATCAAATAAAGATTTTAGATTTTTTGCGGGTGAACCTCAAGATCCGGGAGACCGAAATTTTCCATTTCCGTTAAATGAGACTGAAATTAAAAACAGCGGCTGGCTTTGTAAATGGTGTCCTCAAATCATGTAGGATACGAGGTTTCGTCCTCATAGAAGATCAAATAAAGATTTTAGATTTTTTGCGGGTGAACCTCAAGATCCGGGAGACCGAAATTTTCCATTTCCGTTAAATGAGATTGAAACTAAAAACAGTGGCCGGATTTGTAAATAGTGTCCTCAAATCATGTAGGATACGAGGTTTCGTCCTCAGTGCAAAGCAGCACTATGATCTCGGGTCCATCTAACCACCAAGTGTTGGTACAACTAGCTGTAAACCGATTGATATCAAGAGGTTATGTTAAAATAATGTGACTTAAATATGCTAACAATAGCAGGCTCAATAAATACATCTCCTGGCAGTCCGCCACATGGATTTGACACTTTAGTGGGGCTCCCTGATGGACATACTGCTGTACTGGGTAACGAGAAGGCCGATCATCTGACTAGAATAGAGGCTAAAAGCTTCTGCGCCCTCCTGTGCATCTAGGAATTAGTAGGTTCTGGTCCTGTGGGGTCGGCAAAAAAGTGTCTAAGGTGGCCTTGTTTCGATTCATCTCGCACTATTACTGCTGCTACTACCATATTTCATGGTATTCAGGTATCCAAATAAAATAAGATCTGATGTTCTGCAGAAGTGTAATCAGGTTTACCACGTTATAAGACAAGCTATCTTCCAAATATTTAACGTCTTATTTGCCACCGATCTGTCAGCGCAGGTCCTGATTTTTCTGCACACGACATTGATCAACCAAAACTGAAAATTCCTACCCAAAATATCATGCTGCCTCCCTCAAAGGGGTGTGAAAGTACCTTTGAAATGATTATTTGTCAAACAACTTTGTACTTTGAGAAAACCTGCAGCAGCCAAATCGTTAATCATTATTCTATGGTCAGCCTGCCGCAAAGGGTTAAAGGCTATGGCGCTGTAGAAACGCTGCGACAGGGTAAGTGTCTGTGCATGTTAGATTTGAAACGCTGCGGGTTGCAGCCGTCGGGAGACAAATTTCCTGCCAGCTCATTGCACAGCGTCGAAGTTCTTCAAAAGAAGAAATGCTGGAGGAGATGATTCGGAGAGTACGGACCCCGACCTGGTGAGCGTGAGCTCGCAGAGCCCCTCCAGTGTTTCTCGTTAGAACGGTCCTTGGTGTTATTATCTGGATTAATAGCTAATAGCTTTCTTCTGATTAGTGTCAAGAAGCTTTAAAGAGTGATTTGGAGCGCATCTCCACACATGGGGCTTTTCATTTCATCGTAAGTGGTTTTCTTTAAACACCAGAGAAGCTTAATGCGTTTTTCAAAAGAACTTAAAATATGTTTCTGTAAACTATTGGCAACTCGGAAATTCGGCAATATCTAGTACACACCTGCATTTCTGATCGTGTAATAATTTGATCTCCTTAAGTAGCTCGATTGGATTTCGGTACTGATTCGATGCAAATGCATGTCAGTAAGCGAAATATGAAATTGGCTCCATCAACACCAGCTTGGCGTTCTCACCCGTCATAAAGTCATTCCAAGATTTATTGAAATAAATATTCGGGTGCCTTGAGATTTGCCGAAATAGACCTGAAATAATGAGTAATAGAGGGGGGTATGCAGATACTGGGCCTGTACTTGTCATGCATTAACTTACCAAGGTAATAAAACAATATAGGTTGCTGGGTGCTGGATGCCATCTTTATTTTTCTAGTCCTTTATATATTTCTCTGAAAGAAAATCTGGAAAATTGTCCGAAATTGGTAATTTTTGGTAATAATGTCACTTTTTAATGCAAGTAAATAGCATCACTATCAACATTTGTGTAAGTCGAAAGCTTACTTTTTTATGCATTTAGGAGTATAAAGAAAATAAGAATTAAGGTTTCATCTACCAGTGTGTATAAGCTGTTGATATGAACACATTTGACGTTTTTGTAGTAGCTTCCATACACTACTAGATATTTTAAGTAACTGGGAGAAGCTATTATTTTCAGATTATTCACTGTTCGTTAAGGCGGGTTCTAACTGTTCAGTTTCACTGAATCAGTTTGCCTGATTCAGCTTAATGAAAGCGACGCTTTCATAACCTTGAAGTGCTAAAACTGATGACTCTCATGATGACGGAAAAGATTCTCGCACGTCAGTTTGACGTTTGTATTTATTTTTCAATACTGATTCAGTCAAAATGAATGAAAGGTAGGACTGGATTTCACTTTGACTGAAAGTACAAACCCACTGATCAGTCTTAATGAAAAGTTGTTCTCACGTTCATTATCTGTTCAGTATCACTGAATCAGTCAAACTGATTCAGTGAAGCTGAATCGTGAGAACCCGTCTTTAGACATTGTATTGAAACAAGTGATTATAGTTCTGAATGCATAAAAAATAAACATTCCAATGATGCCAGCTTTGACTAGTGGTACTATTTAAAAAAAAGTTTGTGCAGGGTCTTAAAAATTAAGATAAATCAGCAATTGAAATGTCTTGATTGATAGGAGATGCTTGCAGATAAATTAACATTGCAAAATTTCATGTTAAACTGACAAATGTATAGGGTAGGTCGTCGGGAGGAACGCACGAAGCTAGGGGTGTATTATACGCTTGAAAATAATGTAAAAAGCCTCATATGTTCTCATCTGTTTCTCATATATTTTCAAGTTATAGCATAATTAGAAATGTTTATCTAGCGTTCCATTTATATCTAAATTGCTGTCTTAATCGAAGTACGCTATTAATGTAATGATAAAGTGTCAATGTGCAGTGACAGTAATTAAACATTTATGTGATGATTAGTGTTTCAGAATGCCAGATAGTTATTCCAATTCCGAATATGCAAATATGATGTTTGTTTGTGGTTTCTGTAATGAAAATGCTACAGCTGCTATTGAAGAATATCGTCAAGGTTTTTCTCATCAAAGAAATCCTGATAAAAACGTTTTTATCAGAATTTTCAACAAACTGTGCGAGACTGGTAAGCTTCTCAGTGTTAACATGTAATCTGATCGTGCTACTGGACAAGATTTAGAAGAAGTACAAAATATTTTCGATCTAGTAGAAGAAGATGCAACTACCAGCTTAGGAAAAAATGGTACTTAATTGAGAATTTAAAAAAAGTGCAATTAGTACATTCCATGAGAACAGTTTATATCCCAACCGCATACAGAGAGTACAGCACCCACAATCAGAGGATTATCCTAACAGTATAGAGTTTTGTCGGTGCAATATTTGGACGGACGTTTTCCATGAAGTTTGAGTAGTCATGGAGGTCCTATTAGTTTGCCTGCAAGATCTCCAGACGTCACACCAGTAATTATCATTTATCTGGCTGGATAACAAATGACCGCATTTGTAATCTTTATCTCAATAAAGTGCAACGTATCGCAGCAATAATACAGTTGTATTATTCAATTGATGATGAATGTCGTCTCTACAAAGCCTGTTTTTTTTCATATACTTAACTATGAATTTCGCATTAGATTGAAAAATCAACCCAATACTTCATATTTAAATCACAATTGTAATGAATTTTCAAAATTATTTACATAAGAAAGTAGTCCGGCTCTGGCGAGGCGTCCATATTGTTACCACACTTAGCCACGACTCCTGCTACCGTTGTTGTTATGCAAAATTGAACCTTATAGCGTCTCCTTGGGATTCTATCTCTATGGGTCAGTGGCATATTTCTGAATAGTTATTAAAAGGACGGTATGATTAAAAAAATGTTAAGTACATACATATGTATTTGCCATGTAAAACGAGGATTCCCATTTCGAACAGAACTCACTTGTTTTTCAAACTACATACACAATATTTCGGTAGGTGATAGCTAAGACCTTAATGAATGATATCTAAGAGCAGTTTTTTCAAAAAAATTTTTTAGTGTCCAAAAAAACAGGCAATGCAAAATCACATATTTTTCAAATGTCTATAATTTAACAGTCAAACACGATATCAAAAAAAAGACCACCACAGTGACAAAGCGCAAGCCTTCTTCTTCAAGCTGCCTTTTGAATCATTACTATAGGTTAAAATTTAACGTGAGCAGCTTGGAAATGCGAAATTCATTTTAATGGTGACCTTTGGACCTTACCTTTGGACCTTTTGACCTTACCTTTGGATTTTTGGACTTATCTCTCCTCGTCTTAGACACACACACACATTGGAGAAAGGGAAAGGCGGCCACGCCTCCTCGCTAACACCGGAATACGTATTTTCTTGGATTCTCAATTTCGCGCCCTAAGCCTAGACCCTTAATGTGCAAAATTTATTTATTTGTTATTATGCTATAACATGAAAACGAATGAGAATTGTATAGAGACATATGAGTTTTTTTACATTATTTTCACTCCTAGAGTGGTGCGTTCCTCTTGGCTCATCCTGTACATTACTACTACTAATACTGTGGTGTAGAAAGTAAAATGGTTCCATACATCATTGGCTATCGTAATACAAATAGATATAAATCCATTCGAAATTTTTCTAGCCAACCCTGCGTAGAGCTTTGCATAAAATACCGCCTACGAAACACATTTCAGATGTAGTGAGGCACGCGAAAATGTCTCCGGAATTTATACCCCTTCTCGGTGTAACCGCTCACGTTTAGCCTCACTAAATAAATAACCTCCGGCCTTTTGTGCGAGACAACGTTGGCAGATGTAAAAATTTCATGGAAAATTGTTGATGTGCCGTAAAAGACCCGCTTTTCTCTGCCTTCGCTGAATACCGTTTGCACAGTTTGTGTGTGTGTATGCACTTCTTTACCTCCTCCTCTCTTTTCTCCTGTCTCAGGCGGCATAGGCGTAACTTATAGTGGTGGGCTGACTTCAAGTACCTTAAAACACTACCGCTGCATCTACTATCCATCAAACCGGTTCAATCAAGCGAATACACACGTTTAATAATAATAATAATAATAATTTTTATCAGACAAAGACATAGAAAGTTACAGAAATAGTCTACAGAAGCAGAAAAAAGACAAAAGACACCTTTGCTGCAAATAAACGGGAAAAATCCACAGAGTGCATAACACTGTACGTGGTTATATGAATGTATAAATAAATAAATATAAAAAGTATTAAAAAATATATATAAGAACCACTGAAAGATCGCATCCAAGTTATTTAAATACTCTAACACAAATCTATACACATAATTTTCACAAACACTTATCCATCCAGTACAACACAGAAAAAGAGAAAGTTTTAAAATATACACTATGGAAAAACCTATATCATTTATCATTCTACAGTTTGGAACAATGTGTTGTAGTCAAAATTCATCACATAATTTTTTAACCTATTTTTGAAAAGTGCCTGCGAGTTTAAAAGCTTTATGCTGTTTGGTAATAAATTATAAAGTTTTATCCCTAAAAATGTCAAACTTCTTTGACCTATGGATCTGCACATAAAACTGGTAATGTAGTTACATTGAGAATTTCTAGTGGCATAATCGTGGTTCAAATATGTAAGAAGCAGTTTATTTCTGTACAGGTAGATGCAGCATTACTTGTAAAGCATGTCGGTGGGATACAACGGCAGTTTATTGAGTATAATTTTAAAAAAACGTTTTTGCAGTATTTGTAGAGGGTTAACATGAGTTTTTAGAACACCTCCCCAGCTGACAATACCATATGAAGTATGAGGCTCTACAACAGCTTGATATAATATCCTTAAATGGCGGTAATCCAATACTTTTTTGATAGTATAAAATATGTAAATAATTGAACGCAATTTCTTCATTATGAAATCTAAATGAAAATCCCATCGTAGTTGGCTGTCAATGTAGATTCCCAGGTACTTTACTGATTGGGAAGATTTGATAGATATTATACTATCATTATCATTTATATTTAAAGTGTGTAGTGTGTTGTGTTTCATTTAACAAATCCTTATACTACTACCGCCATCTATTTTATCCTTTGGGTAAAGGTTCTGTTAGCAAGCCTAGTGCGAAAATTACACTAATCTGGCAGCCCCTCATAAGAAATATAAAAAACTAAAATTGGACAGAACAAACTTGGACACAAATGTGGGACGCAGTGATAATCGAACGGCCACGTCAGGAAGAACCTACGCCACTGAACCAGAACTGCCGCACTTAGGAGAACGCGGCGCCGACCAATCAGTTAATGATAAATATTTGTCAAGAATATTTGTTAATAAACTACTTTTAGAGCACTACAGTGAGTACATCAACTATATGAATTCTGTTAAGTGGCTTTTTGGGGTGTCAGCATCGTCAACACTTTGCCTTATTTTAAACTCATGCTGTAGCGATTTCACACACACATCACGACAATAATATTCTTCTGAGACCTGCCAGGAGACGCTATGAAAAAGACTGAAGAGGTGACAACCTTATCTGGGGGTGTCTGTTGTTTTAGAGTATTAAAATATCAAAGTGAGTTTTTGTCTGCTGACGCCTGGACCCACCAGGCATTTAGTAGCTACGTCTGCATAAGCCAAATTCAACCTAATGTTAGTTAACTACATGTCCCCGATATATTTAACATAAAAAATTGAAAGTATCATAAATATTTTTTTATCATTCAATTCCGAGGTTTGCGGCTGGTGTAGTTGCTTATCTTTTCCATAGGGGGTGCGATAAAGTAAATGCTTAGGAATTCAAAGTAGCATAACTGTTTCATCCTTCATTTTCAGATATTGTGACTGGTGTCATTGTACTATACTTATTAAATGCTTTAGAATGATATGAAGCTTGACCATATATCAGGGGTAAAGTGAAGCCAAAAGCCAAAAGGGTAAAGTAAAAGCTTACTGATTTTAAATTGGTGCAAAATTTTGTATGTCACAGTGGTCGAGTTTAATAACTGAGGTATCTATATAATGTAAAATTCTATTCACCTTTATTCCATGGGTCTTTTCAATAGGAGTACCTATCAGCTTTCAAGATACGCAGCCCTAGATAGCCGCAAAATGTTAGACTTATGAGTTTTAGATGTCATCCGACGCAAAATTAAGTGCTTTTTAGTATTGCACAAAATAACATTTTCCATCCGATGCATCATTGTCCAGCTACAGCCAAAAAACTAAAACATGTGCAAAAATTTGACAGTTTTTGGGCTTTCAAAGGTTAAGCACACCACCTGGAGTGGTGCAAACTCAGATTACGCGTATATAGGACCAAAGAGGTACCTACTAAAACTTTTTGTAGCTTGCTGAGACTTCCAGAAAAAATCTCAATTTGATTGGCGTGTATGAAATATTTTGGTTTTCAACCTTATCTCGCTCATAGCTTAAGGCACCCTCGGTGTCGACGAGACTTAGATACTGGAAGGGACATTTATTATAGAATTATTTCTAAATGTTTTGGCAAATACTTCAGCTTTGTCCTTGGAAGCTGTTGCGATTGTTCCATTCTGACAGTGATAGGAAAACAGCTACCCTTTGAGAAGTTCCTCTCTATTTGTTTTGCTAGAGTCTAGAAGAATCGGCTGCCATTGGTATGTGACATAACCTTCTGTCTTATTTTAGCATCGTGTTGGCTTTTGCATGTTCTAATTGTTGTTCCCAAACTCGACTCGCCCTGTTTTCGGGTTTGTTGGGTTGCAAGAATTGATGGATTGATGTTGCTATTGATCCCGTAGATGTTTATGAAAAATAATTTGAAGTCGATAATGTTCCCTCGAGGACTCCCTGCTTTTGAAAATTCCTAATGAGAAGGGGCTTTACGTCCGGACAAAAATTCCGTCAAAGCCTCAAACTCTTGAAGGGTTCATCATCATTCTTGTTGATGAAGGGGAGGAATCCGACTCAGTGACCTGCAACTTGAGTGAAGAAAAATGTGAATATCTTACCTCAACTACAGAGGCGGGATGAAGCTATCCACTACAACGAGGATCAGCGAGGGATACCACCTAACCATCATCTGCCTATCTACTGCCTAAAGTTGACTAATTGAAAAAACCCCCAGATACATGTTTTAATGCACGTCCCTGATCTTTCTCTCCCTGCTCCTCTGTTCCACTTTACTGAGATTATCTGATTGCTGGGAATTGTGTAGCTTTTTTCCATAGCGCCGCTTTTCGTAGATTCTATATTTGGGGTCAGATAATACGATTTATGTTGTTATTTCGCTACCTGGAAACTGAAATTCTAGATGTAATTTTTTTGTTTTTCGTTCTGTTTCGCGTAACATCTTGATTTATATAGCAGTCACAAACACAATATTGTTTTATAGGATAATGTTTATTTTTGACTTGAATAACGAAGCATGACACTAGATAAATCTAAAACGAGAGACATGTGAAAATGGGATACAAGAAACTCAAATATAACGTAGTCTAAAAGAGCCAGGGAGTGGACCAACTTACATGGTGCTTCAGCCGATTTTGACACAGTTTAGAAGGGAACGCGGGGTGAAATAATTAAGTGAGAAATATGAAGTTTCTGTCAATGTACGACATATATTTTCAGTTTCTCTAGAAGCTACTACTATTTTTTTCTATTTCTGCAAAAGACATTGTAATGTATTTTACAATTAATTAAGATATTTAAGTTTCTGATATCAAAGTTTTTTTATTTCTTGTACAAAAACTAACGAGTATCCTTGAATGCACATTACAGTGGGACCCCGCACCGAGCCTGAAAGGTCTAGTGGGCCCTCGACTTGGAGAAACCCTCGGTAGGCTTCAGACCAGATTTGAATGCCGAATGGTTCATTTAGCCCCACTAGCTCCTAGCAGCTTCCAGCAAATCCTAGTTGGACTCTAGAAGTCCCAGACCAACACTGGGTCAAACTTTCGTTTATACATTTGAAAACATCCCACCACAAATTTATCAAAAAAAAAAAATTAGAAAAATACTTATGTATCTTATTTTTTTCAGATAGAAAACAAAAAGATACAAAAACATCACCTTTTATTGCAATAAGTGTTCAAAATGTTGCCGATTATTTATTGGCCAAACAGATGTTCAAACTGCTGACGGACAGTTTAATAGACAAGAACATATTGTGAGATATTATGGCAACCTTCGATGATCCGCTTAAGAAGGTTATCCCCTCCTCACTCTATCCATATATCTGGAAACGCGTCGTTTAGCTAGTGGTGAACCGGAAAAATATAATGAGGAGGAGTGCCATCTCGCTGGAAATAGATTTGAGCCTCATCAAGTATAAGGTTTCCATTCTCGTTTCTCTTCGATATGGTTTTTCCAACATATCCAAATAAATGTATCCATTTAAATTTCCATCAACAAACAATAGTCCCATCACTTTTTTTTACCAAAATGCTTACCCATACAGTAACGTATCAAAGAGCTGCTGGAAATAACATCCAATCGAATATGCAGCTTCGCAGACGACAGTACATTAATATCATTCATGGAACCAAGCAAGCCACTATCGTCCCAGGAGACTGTACCTGAGTGGGGATTAGTAAATAAAGTACAGCTCAACCTACAGAAAACTCAGGCAATAACACTAAGAAAGCAATTTCACGTTTGTTTACCAACTGCGAAAATGGAGGGTCACCCAATAGTCCGTCAAGCTTCATCAAAAATAACATGTCCTGGCATGACCACGTCATCAGTATTGCTAAAACGGCATCCCAGAAGCTTGGAGTTTGGTTCTGCTGTAGGTAACTGTATACACCAAAGTAGCTAGTGCTGCACTACAAAGCACAGACTCGACCATCGTTAGAGTATTACTCCCATATGTGGGGATGCGCTCCGAATCACTCTCTAAAGCTTCTGGACA
Organism: Callosobruchus maculatus; assembly: GCA_951848785.1. Classification (NCBI taxonomy): domain Eukaryota; kingdom Metazoa; phylum Arthropoda; class Insecta; order Coleoptera; family Chrysomelidae; genus Callosobruchus; species Callosobruchus maculatus. Next base: position 4,641,257 of record CATOUR010000090.1, on the reverse strand, counting down.
TTATCCAGAAGAGAGCAATTAGACTAATCGATACGCCTGATCTCACAAAGGACCTCCACAGCCTGGAATGTCGAAGAAGGGTGACCAACCTGTCCCTTTTTTTACAGATGCTATCATGGAAGATGTCCGAGTGACCTCTTCCAGATAATAACACCAAAGGCCGCGCTAACGAGGAATACTGGAGGAGCTCTGCGAGCTTATCCTTACCAGGTCAAGGTCCCTACCCCCCGAACCTGTCTCTTCGAGCATTCCTTCTTTTGGAGAACTTCGAAGCTGTGGAATGAGCTGCGGGGAATTTGTTTCCATAAAGCTACAACCTGCAGCATTTCAAATCTAATACTTATCCTCTCGCAGCGCTTCTACAGCGCCATACACATTTGCGGGAGGCTTAACTTAAAAAAACCTCCCTCCTTATCGACGACAGATACATAGTTACACACTTTTTTTTTCTTTTGTAGGCCTATGTAACCATTGTTGCGTGACACCACTGCCCCACAGCCCGACATACACTACCGTTGCACCGTCATCAGCGCGATGTCCTCTCATGCGAACGCTTTGTGCTGTTTCCATGTTAATTCGGCATATAATTAAATAGCCGCGCCCCGGCCTCAGTGCGACCTCTCGCTCTGAGGCCGCTACTGCTGCCCTCTGCAGTCTGCTGCCACCACTTCCCAAACCGCCGGCCGCCGAGCCTGCTTCCCCCCCCCCCCTGCTTTAATTCGACCACTCCAATTAATACTAGGATATTTAATTGAGTTAAGCGGACTGCGGGGGTGGAGGTACTGAAATCCTCTCTTCAGGTATGCGGATTATCAATAGAGCGAAGTGGGCTTCATCTGTCCGTGAAATTCCGGATAATCGTTCTGGGTCGATTTCCATTCGAGCCAATTTTCATAGAGAGAAACCAAAAATGGTAGGAGAGCCTGAATCGTTTAATACTAGTTGCTGTTTAGAGTTATTTTTTTTATTTATGTTATAGTTATAGTTGAAAGTTACAGTATTATTTTTAGTTTTTGTGTGCAAAAGTTATATAATAGTTTGTATGCACAGTTGTTTTCACTAGCTAGTATCGAGATCATATTAGCAGGTAACGGAATATAGTTTGACAATCTTTGATACAGGTCTGTTACCTCATTACTGAATAATTGTCATTCTAATATATAGTGTTGAGCAGTACCAACCTCTCCACATCTGCAGTGAGGGTCATCCTCTAGTCCTATTCTAGTTTTGTGTTGAGGGCTGAAGCAATAACCACACCTCAATCTGCAAAGTGTTCTCACAAATGGTCTATTCGTTTCTCTCTTAAACCAGGGTTCTGTTCTTATGTTCTGCTGGATCTGTTTGTATATCGTTCCGGATGGATTTCTATGGTAGTGTTCACTTCACTTTTCTTTCAGGTTCTTGTTTAATTTACTGTTCAAGTCACTGTAGAGAATTTTGAAATTCCTCATCAATATTCCATCTGTAGTCGCCATCTTTGCTAGTATGTCGACTGTGTCGTTTTGAGGTATACCTGTATGTCCTTTAATCCATACAATTTTTACATTCTTATCCAAATTGTTGTGTCTGTAAATCAATTTCATTATGTATGAGATGCTTTGGTTGAATGTCGGTGAAATTCTTAAATGCTCTAATCTCATAACTGCACTCTTGCTGTCGCTGAAGATTATAACATCTCTAAGCTCATTATTACTGAGAGAATATTCTAGTGCTTTTTGAATGGCTGTCAACTCAGCTGTATATATTGAACAATCTGGAGGAAGTTTGTATAATTCTTGATATTTTTCATTTTCATGGTAGAAAGCGCATCCTACACCGTTTGTCGTTTTTGAACCGTCTGTGTATATGTGTTCACATTGATCCCATTTTTCTTCTATCTGCTGTTTAAACTTGATGTATGTGGCAGGGTCAGCTTGATAAAAGTTCGTATATTCTACTCCTAGTTTGAAGTTGTATGTCTTTTATTCAGTGGTATAGTAGGGGTGTCACACGTTGGAATATATTTGGTCTCTGATTGGTAATAAGTATTCATAGATTTCTATAAGTAAGGGCGTTTTTTATGCTGCCAGTATTTGCTAGTCATCCCCAAAATGAAAAGTTTATGAATATATGCAACTTTGTCTTTGCTAATCTGCTTCAGTACTGCTCTTGTACTCAGTTTCTGTCTTCTTAGATACAAAGGAGGTTCATTGCGCTCTACCTGCATTACATTGATTGGAGTACTTGGTAAGTATCCAACACAAAGTCTTAAACATTTGTTTTTTATTTTTTCTATTTTTTGCAGATTTTGCTTTGATGCGTTGCCGTATTGCATCGATCCATAGTCTGATATTGATCTAATTAGAGATCTGTAGAATGTTAGACAGATATTTGGGTCTGCACCCCATTTATAATTACTAAAGGTTTTCAAAATATTGATTGCATTTTCTGCTCTTCTGATAATTATTTAGGATTAGAAAGATATATTTTTATAGCATTGTGCTTCACTGACGCGTAATTAAAACTACTTGCGAAATCGAGATCCAAATGTCATGGAAACACCAGCTGTCACTTTCAAAACGTTTTAAAATGAACTATGCGCAGTATGTTGCTGTCTAATGTCACTATTGCAAGTTTATTAAAGTTTATTCGATATTTGAAACTAAAAATTTATGATAAACGACCAAATAGGTTTTAAAACTAGGAAATGATAGTTGTCAAGAGTGTCAGTTGCAAATGTTTTGAATGCGTTTCGGAATTTTTTTCGAAACCTGTGGTGATCCGGAACGCGCTCCTGGCTGTCAGCCGTTAGAACGCACCTTTAGCGGTCACGTGACCGAAGTTTGACATTGATGTCATCGACGGATGATTTATAAAAAAATGTAAGATCTGAGTATGAGTGTAACTAGGCGATGAAATTCAGATAAGTAATGTATTTGATTATTACTACATCATATATTGTTCAGATATTTTTATATTTGTCAGACCATGAGTGACTTTTCATAGAGTAAATAGTTCCGTGTTTATTTTCAATCTGTGACTCAAAGCTACACTACAGTTCTGTGATGCTTTTGTGTTTTGTGTTTTGCCACGTAAAGTAGTGGGTTGTGATAATCGTTGCCATGGTCTTATTTATGATTACGAGAGGGGTTTGGTTTTAAAAAACGTAACAAGCAGGAGACCAAAATTTCAACAAAATGGTTTTTGATTCTTTTTCACGAAGATCTGCAGGTATGTTGTCTTTTGAGTTTGTATTATTAACTAATGTGGTCTGGCTACGATAGTTAAAGTGTTTCACAATGTATACTATACATCCTGCTTTTGAGACGATACTATATGGCGATGGGTCTCTGATTTCCGCCTACTCTAGGTATTAGGTCCTGGAGCTTGCAGCTTGGTGGTGTTTAGGTGTATTTATCAAAATCCTTTCTGATTTCTCTTTATTTATATATGATATTTACTTACGGAAGGCCGATAGCCTGTCAACAACCCAGGTCGGACCTATTCCAATTATCTCCTTTATTTACTCTTTTATATGGTTGGTTATATTTATTTATTTATATATGCTGATATTTTACATTTTTCCACATCCTATCCATATTTCTCTCGTTGAACAGAGATCTAGCCCACCATGTATTATTATTATTATTTATCATTTAGACTGTGAATGTTTATAACCATTTCTTTATTATACAAATATCAATAACAAGAGCCAGTTTACCACTATTATTAAGACATTTTTTGAATCGTATATTTCAACATATCAATATAAATACTTCACCAGTAAAACATTGAAATACAAAGCACTCATGATTTGATAAATACAAGGATCAAGTAATAAAACTATACCATAAACACTCAGCACTCATGATTAATAAATTCAAAACAAATGTTAAGAAACAAATAATAAAAAACCATATCATAACATTTCTGTGTTTTGATTTCATTCTCTCTGAGTTGGTACACATGCATGCTAAATGAATCTAGTTACCACGGGCACACATACAACATTGGGTTCTAAATTCCACCACTAGACATCTTGATCACTTTGGCTATTTCTAAATTTGGTATCGGTTTCGACAGTGACCAGTTGCTCACTACAAACCTATAGTGAAAACACCGAAAATCCAAAATCGCAAAACGTATTGAGTATTTTTGTCATCGATACTTTTTGAGGGATTCCAAATTGGTATCAATACATTTGGAGGGGTATGGGTATAGAAAATAATAAATTACGGAGAATTTTAATCAATTGCACAAAATTCTCTGTACGAACCAAACGCGCTTTCATTGGCGTATACAGCTATATACTTTTTATTTTCGCATCCCTACCCAGAGTTCTCACCCATAAAGGCACCATCAAGGTCAAAGGTCAAATTTTGTAGGAACCATTTTTATATAGGAAACACTCAGTTATTCTGCTGGTTGTTCACTATGCTGTGGTGAGAAGCGTTACATCACATGAGGCAACAACTGTTTGGGTAGCCCAAATACAACGAATAGAGGGAATTGTACAAACCAGTGCACATCTCCAAACTGCTGAAATGGGTCAGTACCCATTCTCATAAAAGAAGGGAGTTATAATACAATAAGCATTGAGGCTGCCGTATTAACATGGACAGTTTTGTTGGATGGCTCATAGGGAAAAAATAAAAAATTCAACCACACTGGGTCACAGACTATCAATGCAATTACACTTTTGCCTCCTATGAAAAAGGTATTCTTTAGCAAAAGGCACAAATAGTACAATTCTTGAATAAATCATAGGTTTGAAGGTAAAAATGATGGCACTCAAATACAGTGCCTTGTGCCCTGCACCACATAAACTGCACTAATACTAAGCGAAACAGGTCGTATAGTACAAAATAATCTAAACAAATGTTATGTAAATGGGCTCTCAGAGTAAATTACATTGAAGATGGTCTCTAGTACACACCTTTTTCTTTGTCGGTGAAGATATGGTTCTGCACGATAAGGTAAAAAGAAAGACAGCATATTTAATTTGAAATTAGAAATGTTGCGATCAGTTATGAATCAGAATCAGAATAAAAAGCGAATTATCTGAAAAAATTAATATCGAAGGAGGAGTAAGGCAGGGATGTGTCCTCTCACCTCTATTGTTTAACGTCTACTTGGAAGAGATATTCAGGAGAGCTTTAGAAGGCACCACAGATGGTATAATTACAAATGGGCGATACATTAGCAACTTGCGTTACGCTGATGACACGGTTATTCTAGCAGATAGTGCTGAAGCACTGCAACGACTGATGAACCGAGTAACAACAGCATGTGAAGAGTTTGGGATGGAATTAAACACACAAAGAAAACAAAGACGATGGTTATCAGCAAACATTAGAACAAGACAGTCAAAATTAACGTCAACGGAGCAGAGCTAGAAAGAGTAAGAAGAATAAATTACCTCGGAAGTAACCTTGATGAAGCTTGGGACCATTCACTAGAGATAAGAACACGCATAGAAAAAGCACGTAACTTACAGAATACAAAAGGTACTATGCAGCCGCCAACTTAATATCCCATTAAGAGCTCGAATACTGAAGTGTTTTGTTTTCTCCACTATTACTCTACGGTGTTGAGGCTTCGACAACAACAGAAGCAACACAAAAAAAGAATACAAACTTTTGAACTCTGGTGTTACCGTAAAATGCTTAGAATATCTTACGTGAGTCATACGACAAATGTCGTCGGAAGTCCTGCTGAGAATGAACAAGACACCAGAGCTTATGAACCTCATAAAAGAGAGGAAAAGACAATACTTTGGCCGCATTATGAGAAACGTGAAATACAAACTGCTCCGTCTTATCATCGAAGTAGAGGTGAGTCGATTCCGAACGAATCGTTCCATAGGAACGATACCGTAATAGGAATCAAAGTAATCGATTCCGAGGACTCAAAGGAATCGATTCCGATGGTGTAGAATTGTAAATGACAAATCCGCGCACGGACTCGGACTCGGACTGTCGATGTTGGTGTCGGTTAGCCAAACTTACTAGTGAATCGTGTTGTCGATTCCGTAGCGTTGTACGGGAATCATGAACGAGATGAAAAAAACAATCCACGGCATTCACGCCTGACGCTGCTATAGTGCGGTGTAGTTATTTCTTGCAATTCCATTACTTTTTCTTTGTGAAGTACCTGGTACAGAAATTTTAAAAGCTTTTCTTTAACTTGCAATGTATGTTTTTTTGTGCGGGTGGAATCTTGCTACTCAATGTTTTTGATGTCAATCACCTTTAATGTTCGAAGATGTCAATACGATAAGCTCTGTGCCGTCATTCTAAATCCAATATGGCAGGCCATCCAGGATGGCGGAATAGTAAATTTTAATGCATTTGTACAATATGGGTATCAAATTAAAGGGGTTATATTGAGAGTAACTCGAAAAGAATGTGACTTCATTCTAAATCTAATATGGCCGACCATCCAAGTTGGCGGAATAGCTATTTTTTAGGCACTTCTGCAATAAGGGTATGAAATGTAAGGCTTGCCGAGAATATAATTAGAAAAATATTCTGAAATCATTCTTAATCCAATATGGCGGACTTTTGAAGTTTTTTTATGCTTTCCTATAATATTAGTATTAAGCGACAGGTTCGCTGAGAATAAAATTGCAGGTTAATAACTGAGAATTAAAAAATAAATTAAGAGAAAACACTTTTTTAAAAGAAGCTTTTATTTAAATGCTCTAAAAAGAAGAAAATTAAAATTTTTCCTTTTTTATTGAATTACTTACTTGAAAACGTACTGGATTCGGTACAATTGTACCGAAATGGCAGCACTGGCCTGTAGTGGACTAATGGAATCGTGAACGTAGTGAACGAATTGGAGTAATCGATTCCGAAAAAGGAATCGATACCGTGGAATCGAATCACCAAAAGGAACGACTGAGCCCCGTTCTACATCGAAGGCAAAATCAATAGCAAAAGGGGACCAGGAAGAAGACGCAACTCTTGGCTCAAAAATGTGCGACAATGGTCAAATATGACATCAATAGAATTATTTAGAGCCGCCACTAATAAGATTAAATGGGCAAATGTAATAGCCAACGTCCTCAAAGATAAGGCAAATTAAGAAGAAGAAGTTATGAAGCAGTAAATAGAATGAAAAGTGTAAAGCGTTTAGTCCGCCTCTGCAGCTCATCTACCGACAGTCCAATAGATTAAACCCTTCGTTGTAGAGCAACATGGAGGGCTGCGTCGTGTAATTTTGCTGAACCATCAGCATGTTTCTGCATGTAGGACACGCGCTGGGGACGTGCACTGCTTTGTCCGCTGCAAAATACCACCAATAAATTCGCTCCCATGATTCTATGGTGTTTGTGTGTATGTGTCGTGTATTGCTGGGGGACGCCTGCCAGGATATCTATGCCTAGGCACTGCTCTGTTAGAATTGATGGAATAAAAAGCTACTAGTGGCGTGCAAAGGCCAAAATCGGGGGAATGGGGTATTTAAAAAAAATATACAGGGTGAGTTTTTAGTACCGGCTCGGTCCATAACTCCACTACTGTAGAAGATAGCGAAAAAAGTTGTACATAAAAGTTGTAGCCACGGATATGCCCCTTGCTCAGAAAATATTCTGATCTATACAGGGTCATCCATAACTACGTGGTGACGCAAACATATATTTTTTTAAGTAAGACGCCCTAAATATTATCACATTTTTAGATTCTAATAATAATTTCTCTTCTCACAATATAAGGTATTATACAATTATACAGGGCATGTCAAAAGTTATGACCATTTTTATATCCAAATCGCTGCAAACGATCGTACTGTGTATCAAAAAGTAATTAATCAAAAATGATTTTTTTACATGCAAAGATTAAAAACATCCTCTAGTTTTAAAATCGGCTGCAAAAAGAAGCCCGCAACGCATATTCGTATAGAGGGTGATATAGATGCAAAATCCAGATTTTCTCTTTTTTTAAAATGTATCTCCCAATATTTTATTATTCCAAAGAATTGCTTTTAATATGCTCTTTTATCTTTGTATAGCAGTTGTTGTACTCACCTCCATCAGTTTTCGAGATATTTTGATTTTTCGGTAAATACAAAATATAGCATCTATTTGTGTACTGAAATCTATTTATTTTGAGAAAGTATTATCGAATTTGTTTTTTATTTAACGAACAACTGAATTATAAGGTCATGATCGTATTTGATGAAGTCAAAACCCTGAATCATCAATAAAGTAAAGTATGCTGAGGAAACAATTTTGTAGGCGTGATGCATAACTATCAAACAGATTTATCAGGTATGCTCTGAAAAATTGACAGTTTTCATAACCCGCTCAATAATTCCGTACTGTGTGAAAAACGAGCTTTAAAAATGAATCTTTCCATTGAGGGTATTTAGGAGAATCTTTGAGAAATTGCCTACTTGACTCTAGAATATATCAACTATAAACAGCAATATCCAAAACGGAGGCACTCTAAAACTAATGCGTTTGAAAGATTGAGGAATCGTTTTATTTGGACCGTGTCGTTTAGGTCCGCTTGATAATTATGTATGACGTCCATAAAATTGTTTCCTCAGCACACTTGACCTGTATTATCTCGTTAATCCAGTATTTTGACTTGATCAAGTACTATTATGGCCTTATGTTTTAGATGTTTGTTAAGCAAAAATCAAATTTGATAGTATTTTCTCAACATAAATAAGTTTTAGTAAACAAATAGAAGGTATATTTAAAATTTGTAGAAAAATCTCAGAAACTAATGAATGCAGCCATAACTAGTGCTATACAAAAATTAAAGAGCATATTAAGGGAATTCTTTGGTATAACAAAATATTGGGAGTTACATTTAAAAAAAGAGAGGAAATCTAGATTTTGCATTCTACATCACCCTGTATACGAATATGCGTCGCGGACTTTTTTATAGCCGATTTTAAAACTAGATGATATTTTTTAACCATCTATGTAAGAAAATGGTTTTTCATTCATTAGTTTTTGATATACAGTACGATTATTTGATAGCGATTTGGATATAGAAATGGTCATAACTTTTGAAATAGCCTGTATAATGTAACAATATTCTATATTGGAAGAACCGAAATCATTAGTAGAATTTGAATACGGAATAATATATAGGATGTCTCATTTAAAAAAATGCAGGTTTGGATCACGACGTAGTTATAGATCACCCTGTATAAATCAAAATATTTTCTGAGCAAGGAGCATATGCGTGGCTACAACTTTTATAAACATCTTCTACACAAGTGGAGTTATCGACCGAGCCGGTACTAAAAACTCAACCTGTATATGACGTAATGTTGATGTTATGTGTCCTAAGAACCTTGTAAAGTTCAAACATGAAATTTCGTGCCAAAACTGTGACGTAATCAATGTTCAACGTCATAGGTCTTTCGGGGAGCCATCCTTGGAATATGACTCTATCGCAGCATACTGAGCAATCAGCAGAATATCTCTCAAGATTTCTATAAAAACGGTTCGTACAGAAGTTTGCCTTGTCGGCGCCATTGTGGATTAGAAGTCTGGGTAATGATGCGACAATAACAAAAAATACCGAAACCAATTCGATATTTTTGGGCAAGTATCGATACTCCCCGATACTTGAAGACATCTATTTTCTTAAGTATCGGTATCGAAAATTTGCATAAACTGTCCACTACAAAGCATTTTGTGGAGTTAATTCAAATTCTGCAATAGCTCTTCCCTATAGCTACTTATGGTCGACACGTCTAGCCCTACCATAAAAAGTACATGAATTAATTAAGGAAAAAAATCACTTTAGATGCATGATTTCTGCTTATACGTAGCTATACCGATTTCAAGGATAGACTGAACCGATTTGGATGGTAGCGTCAACCGCTGGTGATTAGTCAGTAACACTTCTAAGTTATTTTGAACCAAAAGTACCATTGATAATGACAAACATTTAAGTGAACGGTTACACCTTTTAGTGAGCTCCCAATTTTTGTTCAGAAGTTACTAAAAAAACCCAGGCTTGTATAAAATTTAGCTCAAAAACGTGCTGGTTGATCAGCTGTTATCTATCAAATCAAGTTAACTCGCCTCAATCTCAAAAATCATGACCAAACTGCTATCCAGGCAACAACAAGGACTTCCTCCAAGTCTAGCCATTGCTAGGCTCGATATTAACTTATAATTTATAGTTACTATATGATGTTTTCTTTTTTATGCGTACTAGGTATAACCATATTACGCTAAATAAATAATTCAAATTCTTTTTGTACTTGAATTTGGAAAAATGGTGGAAGCGACACGCAAAATACAGACCTCCAGCAAAAAAGCTAACTTCGTCGCATCCACCATTATTTGAACTGGACCAATACTTGCTTTACAGTTTAGTTTAGACCAGTTATTCTCAACCGCCGGTCCGGCGGACCATGAGTGGTCCGCGGAGAAATTTTACTGGTCCGCGAACATTTCCCCTATCCACGAAAAAATGTACTTAATTTAGTTCTACGTAATTAGTAGATTATAGCACTGAAGACAAATTTCCAAAATTCTTAAAAGTGTAATTCCTGTCGGAAGTAATGAACGTACAGAATCAAAAAATTATTTTTGGGTGGCTAAATTAAATAACAATTATATTGATATTTTTAATAATTATTTTGAGTTTGTTAATTTGCAACAAGATTCAAACTTATCAAAATTAAATAATAAAAAATAAATAAATAAAATCATTAGGAAATACTTACCATCCTTAGATGTTCGTTTCGAATAATATTTTCCATCTGATAAAACCACGTGTGAAAGAAATGTGGAGATAACAAACCCCTTCATAACATATGACAGTAGTAAGTTAGATTTAAATGTCAGAGAATATGAATCCCTTCTTGAGATTAATGCAGATGTTAAGCTAGTTTTTCAACAATGCCCATTGATAAATTTTGGATCAAATTGGAAAATGAATATCCATCTATATACGAAAAAGCAATGAAAATGTTATTCCCGTTGGCAACTAGATATTTATCTGAATCGCGATTTTAATCTATGACGGTAATAAAAAATAAATTTAGAAATCGGCTTTTCGTTATTTCACCACTCCGACTTAGCTTGTCTAATTTGGAACCAACAATTGAAGAAGAGCAGCAGCAATCTTCTCATTAACAATATGTTCTTCTGCAATGAGTTTTAGATTATTTTTATAATTTCTCATTTTTTGTTCCCATTGATCCAATTTTCTTGGTAATCGTAAGAATGGTATTTTTGTTGTGTTCTTACATCCATGAGTTTCTATTTTTTTTTTAATTTTCTGTCATTTTTGTTAAGGGCTTATATACTTACGTTTTATTATAATATAATAACATATTATGTATGTATAATTATATATCTTTACGTTTGAATATTACTGTAGGCAAATGGTAATGAAAATGTTACAACTAACTTACGTAGTAGTTATTTATAAATACTTAGTAAAAATTTGTTGAGAAAATATCACTGGTCCGCAATTTTTTTTAAAGAATCTACTGGGTCCGCGGGCGAAAAAAGGTTGAGAAACGCTGGTCTAGATAGTGCCTTTTTTACGAGAGTTGCTCTATATCTCCGTCAATCCACCAGTACGCAGACAGCTGTTTCACGCCTATTAGCGACCATCAGTGCGCTATAGGTCGATTGACGGAGATGGAAAGCATCAGAATTTTCATGTCTATCAAACATGTAAAGCATGTGAGAGTAGGCGGCAGAAAAGATCTGCCTGTGCGCCATCTGGTACACGGAGATAATGGCAAACCAAAGGAAGTCGCTGCTAGAAAGCAGCAGACTCCTTGGCGGAACGCAAAGGCGCATTAGCTTCACCTAACCAGAAGAGCGCTCTTTTATGCCAACTGCATATGAGAGTCGATATACGAGGGTTGCTGTCATATACAGTTGGCATACAAACGCGCTCTTCTGGTCAGGTGAAGCGAATGCGTCAAGGAGTCTTCTGCTTTTTAGCGGCAACTTCCTTTGGTTTGCCGTTATGTCCGGGTACCAGATGGCGCACAGGCAGATCGTTTCTGCCGCCTACTGTCAAGTGCCTTTTTCATGCCTTAGCGCATGCGCACAACAGTGCATGCAATATAATGCACAACACCATTTTCCTTTGTATATCGTGCAACATACCATTTACACGCACATTGATATTATGTGCGTCTTACACGTTCCATCATAGATATTTTCTATATTAGGTTTGTGTGCTGCGGTTATTGTCAAAGATCCTCAATCTTCACTGGTATCTGACACTTAGAAAACCACTTTTTAACAATAGAGTTTCCTGGTGCAGACTCTAAACTCACTAATGAACTAGGCTTTATGCTACAAGCTTTCTATCTACCAGACCATCAGCTATACAATAAATTTAGCTGAACAAAACACGGCTGCGTAGCTGGTCAAATCGACGACAATAAAAATAGCGTCCGGTCGTGTACGTTCCAAAAAACATAGTGGGCGGTCAGAGCTAAATAACAGGTCACCGACAGGACGTTAGTTACCATGACAGACACGTACATGTTCGCAGGTCCAATATAGAGGCTATAAAAAATGTTATGGAACAATTTGCTTAATCGTCTATCGGAAAATTTTTGAAATGCGGATTACGCATGTTGAACAGGTACAGTGCAGGGATGGACTTGTTACTATCTTCCTTCGGGCTTACAAAAACATAAATCAGAAGTAGGATCAGCACAGAAAAAATACTGTTGCGTTTCCAATTGATTGTTAGTATTTGAATGTTTTTCCATCGCTTTAAATATATTTACAGTTGTTTCAAATCCATGTCATTGAAAGAATTCAATCCTTATATTCGAAGTAACCACAGGTACGCCAATAGATTCAAAATAATTTTATATTCGTTCTAACGATATGTATAATCCTCCTGATACCATTATTGACATATAATGCAATCAAAACATCCTTTTGTTTTCGAAATTTACCCTATGCTTCATTTAAGCAAAGCATACAATCTATTCAATGAACAAAAATTCTTACTGCAACAGCAATTCGTGATAATTCACCTGATAGAAATTAATTTTGTTTCAATTGCCCTTATTGTTCACTGAACTATAATCAGTATTCGGCAGGACTGATTTCCCGATTCAATGAACGTAAAAAGAAAGAACGTAGGATCACCTTAGCGTTATTATCGCCGCCAACCCGCCAACATGGACGAGGTTGTTTCGTGTTTCGTTGTATTGTTTCAGTGTTAGTTGTGTTGTGTCATGTCGTGGTTTTGCCTATTGCATCAGCAATTGTGTGATTTAAATGTGTCCAGTTATATATTAAATGGAGGACCTACTGATAAATTGGGGCTAGAAGAGCTAACACTCACATTTGAATGTAGGTATTTAGATAAGTCAGACAGTTATATTTCAGGTAAAAATGCAACAACTGGTGCAGACTTATGTCTAATTCTTATATCATGCTCCTTATAACTTCATACAAAATCACACAATTAAACATCCAAACAAATCGATCAGCTGTCCTCACAATAAAATCTGTTGGTCCAAGGAAAATAAAGTAGTTTAGAATCAATTACCAAACACAAATTCGATTCAACGATAGGCTGCGATTGAATTATTCATTGGAATCCAATGACATCTTGTAGTTGAATCGACAATACGATATAATTCGTTACCAAATATACACTTCCCATTGGATAAAACATCGCTGTGTTTGAGGAATACTGAGTGTAACGTCCCGTTGAATCCAAGCGTAAGTCTTTGACAGAACGACAGATTTTTCTGTGTGAGGACGTCGTAAGTGCCTGACGATACTTCATAACCCTCAAAATTGTTTACTAGCCTAACCAAAAGATGCAAAGATGACCTGAAGAGAAACAAATATCCCAAGACATCAGTGAAGAAGACCCAAGAAGAGCTCTAACAGTACGTAGAAGTCGGCATGTAGGAATGACAAGGACACTGCAACAATACAAGATTCAGAATCAATCAATTAATCAACCAACCATACTTCAATACATTTGTTTATTTGGTATTTTACTGAATACTTTTTTGGTCAGTACTCAGTATTCTGGATTCTAAATACCGTTTTTAAGTCGCTGTATTCGAATGCAGTATTGGAATCCTCGGATTCGAATTCTGTATGAATATTCTTAAATTTTTTTATGGTCAGCCTCTCGCAAATTCTGAAAGCCTGTGGCGTTGTAGAAGCGCTGCGAGAGGGTAATTGTCGGTGAACGTTAGATTTGAAACCGCTGCAGGTTGTAGCCGTCGGGAAACGAATTCCCCGGCAGCTCATGGACTCGCAGCGCATCTCTAGTGTTCCTCGTTCGGACGCTTTGGTGTTATTATCTGGTCAGCCACCCTTCTTCGATGTTCCAGGCTGTGGAGGTCCTCTGTGAAGTTAGGCGTATCGATTAGTCTAATTTCTCTCTTCTGGATAGTGCAGAAGCTTTAGAGAGTGCTTTGGAGCGCATCCCCACATATGGGACCAATACTTCAACAGTAGTGGGATCTCTGGCTTGTAGAGCAGTAGTAGGATGTATACAGCTTTCTACAGCGGAACAAAACTCCAAGCCTTTCGAATGCCGTTTCAGCAATACTGACGACGTGGTCGTTCCAGGACATGTTATTGTTCATGTTGATCCCTAAAAGCTTGACGAAAGGTGACTCGACTATTGGGTGGCCCTCCATTTTCACAGTTGGTAAGCCAACGTGAGTTTCAATATCTTCTGTAACTGTCAAAATATGCAATACCGTGGTCTTCTTCGGTATAAACCGCAGCTCAGAAATATTCTTCCTCCCGCTTTTGCAACTAGTCCTTCCGCTTTATTTATATTGCAAACAATCAAAAAACTCATTATCACCGTCGCTAAACAAATTTATATCTTAAAACTCAATTGTCAGATTGTCAGACAGAGGCAGTCAGGTTAGAAAAATAGGAACAGAAAAAAATTAAAAAATATTCCTAATCTACAACCTATAATCAATCTCGGAAATTTACTTCGAACATCAATATAGAACTAACACAGTCTTTCGACATTTTTATATGTGCGGTAAACCTTCAGTTACCATTACCATTTCAACCACAGTTAAGTATTTAACTTTAAGATAAGTTTGACTTTCGGTTGTGCAACATTTTATAAAAAAGTTTGGTGTCAACTTCCAGATAATATATTTAACTGTACATTGAGAAACCGACCCTGAACCAGATGAAACAGAGCATGAGTTCACCAAAACGCAAGTCCAGCATCGACAGAATAAATAACAATCTTTATCTAAGCTTGTGATAAAGTCCAGCTCATATGGCTATTTTAAACAATCAACTTTGGAATCGTGTTAGCCTGTTCGTAACAGAAAAGTTTCTTCACTCAAAAGTATTGGCATTTTATTATAATATATTTCTTTTGTTTCAGTGCCACCCAGCTTACAAATTCTGCCCCCCACAGGTGAGGTAGTCACAAGAAAAGGAGGTCAGGTATCATTTGAATGCAAGGCGAATGGTAATCCAGCCCCCACCGTGCAGTGGTCAAAAAAGGTGAGATTCCTGAGATTAATGTAACTTAACAAAGGTGTGAATAAATATCATTATTATTATCCTGACTATTTAGGTTTCTCTTACATGATTGTGGTAGCAGCAAATGTTGACGGTGTGTGCCAAGTCAACACCTGAACTATTGTTGATCTGAATTCAGGAAAGATCGTACAATACTACAGATTTTCAAGATTACAGACTTTGTATTATTACTATTACTTAACAAAAAGATGCAGCCCGGACTCCGACTCACCGAGCTACTATTCTGTTATCCAGTGACTACTATTCCCTTTTACATCTGCACTAACTCAGATCGTTTAAAAATGAGACGACTCAGCTGACCTGGAAATCTCATAGCTCAGATAAGTTAAAGGAACGTGTTTGTGCAGTTAAATGCCATTCCCCGAAGTTTTGTAAAATGCTATGGTTCTATGATTTGTCCATTCTTTCCATAACCTAGTTATTTACGTTTTTGGAAGAGATTGTCGCTCACCATACACATACACCACAAAACCCGCTGAAATAACAAAAAATCCCAACCTCATTTATTTGACACCTAATGATCTGAGACAACTGATCTACTTATCGAGCTAGTGCAGATGGGCTTAAGTGGGGGTAAAATATCTCACTTTAGACTCAGATTCAGAAAACAAAAAAGGAACGTACATTGAAATGAGTCATGACGTCACAAGTGAGAATTAAAAGCATGCAAAAGGAAAGCACCTATCGGTTATGTTGTCATATTTTTTAAAAAATGTCAAGGGCATGATCTATGACCGTCGACACAAACTATTTATCGTGATATCTCAGAGCGCACAAATAACGCTTTTCAGCAGAACGCCAACTGTTGAGATGTAGCGGCTACAAAGGTAGCTCCTCCTTATCTTTCTGTCAAATGCAATCAATCAACGCTATTCCAGCAATATCCAGGTCATTAGAAGGTTGTTCTAGAGGTTTCCGTATAATTCATTAGTATGAATATCATTATTTGGAACCAGTAAGCTAGCCGGTTCCAGAGGAAATTCAATTGAAAAAGGTTTCAGGACGTATCACTGTTGTTCCTGGTATATATTATTTATTCTGTTCGCCATAAGACTTGACCTCACTATATTCCTTAATTCTGCCCTGTTGTCCCGATAACACTTTTTCTACTTCGCCTCTGTCATTTTGAATGAAACCATCCCAAAATTACGGCGCTGACGTCAGATATTTGCAACATGTCATCTCAAAGGAAAGACAGCTGATTGTTGAGCTGTGCGTATAAGTTACGATACTTTAGACTGGCTTGATGTCTATTTGATAGGTATCAGCTGACGAAGAAGTGCATCTCAAATTTAATTTTTTACTAGCGGTGTTGACTGGTATTCCTGCGATCAGGACAAAGGAATGACTATTTTCGTAAACATAAAATTGCTTTAATATCCAGAACTTCGCAGCAAAAATGGTTGGTTAAAAGAAATAGATTATTTTATTGATTTGTATATTAGCGACTATCAAAATACTCCCATATTTAGCAATAAGGACGATTCAATGAATAGCTTGCTTCACTAGTGGGATATTTATTGGTTAAAAGTTAAAACGTACAACGCACAATTGGAGAAGAGTATAAAGTAAGTACATGGAGTAAAATTAATATAATGGTAGAGTTTAACTGATCAGCTTGCGTCAAAAATATTTCTAATTAAATTACTAATTATTTGGTACCTCTGTAATGTTCAGTTCTATTTCAGGAAATCGAACCTGTGTAAACTGTCTGAAATAGCTCCATTCATTTTTTACTATTTGTATAGCCGTTGCGCGTTGGTTGCCCTTCAACGTTTTATTTTTCTTCAATTGCTGTAATAAGAAATGTCAGGACTCAGTGTGTTTTTGTATGGTTAAGCTAGAAATGCTTTTATCTTCATTCTTACCTCATTTAAAGCGTACTCATCATCATTCAGACCAGCCATACTGATGCACTGAAAGAAAGCCAGATTTTCCGAGAAAATATAAAATAAGCGTAGACCTCGCAGATCATAGACGAAAACGTCACCAAGTGATACTCGTCATTATCAGGACTTGCACTCAGTTCGGCCCTGTATTCCTTCAAAGCTTAAAATTGACAGACCAAGACTCAATCTGGGGTATTATAAGTGAACAGCTGTTCGCTGATGACACGGCTGACAGTTTAAAGTATAGGGTAACAGGGTATAGGTTATGTACGTAATGGCTTCATCCACCGACGATAAAGATGCGTCTTCAGTGGCTTCACCAGAAACAGAACCAGAATCAGAGCCACAACCGCAAAAAGAACCTAGAACCCTCAAATTAATAGTGTTCGACTTGGACTTCACATTGTGGCCCTACTGCGTGGGTATGAGTATCGCAAGTCCCTTCAGTCGTGACGCAAATGGAGATGTGGTGGACTCATCCGGCACTATCCTTGAGTACTATCCAGACGTTCCAGAAGTATTGGCTGACCTCCACCAAAGAGGATACATCCTGGGCGTGGCATCAAGGTGTCCAGACTTAGCAGGTTGCAAACAGCTACTAAATCTTTTTGGCTGGGACAAGTATTTTAATTACGTAGAGATCCATCCTGGTCACAAATTCCAGCATTTGGAAAAGATAAAGAATTCTTCAGGTGTAGATTTTTCAGAAATGTTATTTTTTGATGACGATCAAAGAAATGTACGTGATATAAGCAGTATGGGGGTGGTTTCTGTATTGGTACCCGAAGGTGGTATCACGAAACAAGTTGTGGAGCATGGTATTAAACTGTTTGAAAGGTGAATGTAATATGTTTCTTGATTAAAATCATTTGCTTGAGTATATTTCCTTGTTCTTCATTGTATTTTGAGCGAGTCCCTAATAGTAGTGAACTAGGAATGTCTTGCCTGATGCGATTCAGGACATGTCCCAAACAAGGTTTGTGACACCCTTGAGCTCACTTCGGGTAAAATGGAAATAATAATAAGTCAACCTCCTGCAAAGGCTAAAAGCTTATGGCGCTGTAGGAGCGCTGCGAGAGGATAAGTTTCGGTGCACGTTAGATTTGAAACGCTGCAGGTTGTAGCCGGCGGGAAACAAATTCCCCGGCAGCTCGTTCCACAGCGTCGAAGTCCTCTAAAAGAAGGAATGCTGGAGGAGACTGGTTCGTAGAGTAGGGACCTCAACCTGGTAAGGATGAGCTCGCAGAGCCTCTTTAGTGTTCCTCGTTCGGACGGCCTTTGCTGTTATTACCTGGGAGAGCTCACTTGAACATCTTCCGTGATAGAATCTGTAGAACAGGGACAGGTCAGCCACCCTTCTTCGATGTTCCAGGCTGTGGAGGTACTTTGTGAGGCTTGGAGTATCGATTAGTCTAATCACTCTCATCTGGATAGTGTCTAGAAGCTTTAGAGAGTGCTTCGGAGCGCATCCCCACACATGGGAGCAATACTCCAGCGATGGTCGAATCTGTGCCTTGTAGAGCAACAGTAGTTGCTCTGGTGTGTACAGCTTCCTACAGCGGAACAAAACTCCAACCTTCTGGGATGCCGTTTTAGCAGTACTGACGACGTGGTCGTACCACATGTTGTTGTTGATGTTGATCCCCAAAAGCTTGACGGAAGGTGACTCGTCTATGGGGTGACCCTCCATTTCCACTGTTGGTAAGCCGATGTGAGACTTCTTTGTAAGTGTTGTTGCCTGAGTTTTCTGTACGTTGAACTGTACTTTATAGTAAATATACTAATCCCCACTCGACAATTGTTTTCATATCTGCGTTGATCTGCGAGGCATGCTGCTGTCGCCGACGTGCCGTCTCTTGGAATGATAGTGGCTTGCCTGGTTCCATGCACGATATTAATGTACTGTCGTCTGCGAAGCTGTAGATTGGATTGGATGTTATTTACAGCAGCTCCTTGATGTACAGCAGGAACAGTGTAGGGGATAAGACAGATCCCTGAGGAACACCGGCGTTTATTGAAAATACATCGTAAGAACAGCCTTCGACTACAACAAACAGAGATCGGTGGTTCAAAAGGCTACTCAGCCACTGGCGCAGGCCAGGTGGTAGTCCATAAGCAGCAAGCTTGACTAGAAGTCCCTCATGCCACACTCCGTCGAAGGCTTTCGATATGTCTAGTGCAACAACACGAGATTCGCCATGGTTTTCAATTGTTCCACAACTGAGTGACGTAGGCCAGGAGGTCACCCGTAGACCTGTGCTTACGGAAGCCATACTGGCGAACATTTATGATGTTATTGTTGCCAGGTATTTAAGGATCTGTGTGTTAGTGACAGTCTCCATAACCTTAGACATGATGCTAAGAAGAGCCACAGGCCTGTAGTTAGTGGGAACGGTTTTTTGCCTTTCTTAGGGATAGGCTGTACGCAGCCAATCTTCCATGAAGTGGGAAACATGCCTCGCTGATATGATAGTTTGAAGAGCTTGCAAAGAATAGGTGCAAGCTCAGCGGCACAGCGTTTAAGGACAATTGCTGGAATTTGGTCAGGACCAGTAGCTTTCTTCGTGTTTAGTTTTTGGAGGATGCATTTTACATTTCGATGTTGAAATTTGACCTCTGCCATTCTCGAGTTCACGTTTATGGTGGTAGTCAGAGTACTTCCTTGGAAGTCTACAGTGGAACTGGTTGCGAAAAGCCTCCCTAAGATGTCTGCTTTTTCTCTAGGAGCGGAAGCGATAGACTTGTCCTCTCTGGTCAAGGGTGGTATTAATGAATAGGAAAAGTTATGACTAACAGCCTTAGCTACAGACCAGAATGTTCTGGACGAACCAGGACATGAGAGGAGCTTGTTCTTACTTTTTTGGTTGTTTTGCTGCTGTCAATCACGCGTTTACAGTGGTTTCTGGCATCGATAAAACCGCGGTGGTTCTCGGCATTTGGACTTTTCCTCCATTCCCTGTAATGTTGGCTTTTAGATGTAACTGCATCTCTACAACGCTAATTAAACCATGGCTTGTTTTTGGAGGGACGCTTGACGACATGTGGAATATAGGCTTCCATGCCGCATATTAATACCTCTGTTATTTCTTGGGTCCAAGCTGATGGGTCGTTATTTCTCTTGGTTCACAGCTTTCAGTTATGCAACGTGTCCGGTGGATGGAATACAGTATTTTTGTTAGTACAACACTGGTGCATCAATTGAACAAAAGACAAAGTGGCTGTCATTTTATTTTGGTGGGAGAATAACTACTTTTCAGGGGTGATTTCTCGATAAAAGTTAACATATTTTATCCCCTCTAAAGGCTCTGACACCGATGATCGGACAACAAGTCGCCTAAATGACCAAAAATTTATTGAGCTTGGTTGATTCTTGATGTGGATCATTTCCTTATTATTGCTTTCAAGTTGATTACTAAAAATTTTTGGTTTCTCAAAATTAAATGCATGACCTGTGTCTATACTTTATTTAGCTAGATCCGCAGACTCTTTTCCATTCAACGTATCATACAATTTTATTGTATCAGGCAAATCGTAGATATCACATCACATCACATTTATGTATTTAAAGGCAATGGAAGTGCCTAATAATATTTTTGAAACCTCAAACTATAATTTTGACAAATTTTAAACTGTAGATGCCATCACATAATCACGTTTCTAAAATGGGTCCTTGTTCCAGGATGGTTTGCTACCATCAGGACTTCAGGTAGAAACAGGGTATCTGCTGAATCTCAATGAAGTTCAACGACAAGACGGTGGAATCTATCAATGTACAGCTTCGAATGGAATTGGACAGCCTGTGACTGGGGAGATACGACTACATGTTCTCTGTAAGCTAAAAATAAAATCAATAATAGTATGTTAAACACTAAAAAATAAATAGTAATTTATAGGGTCAAACTAGAAAGTAAAACATAATTTTAATTTAGAGAATTTTGTCCAATAGCGATGGAATTGAAAATAACTTAATAAGAACGAGTAGCGTCTAGAGTTTGGTAACAGAGGGTGAAGTAACAGAAAAATGTAGCCAAATTTATTGGCAACTTCGATTAAAAACGTATAGACCTTTCTATTCTATGATATAGCAATATTGCCTTAGGTTTCACAATAATGAAATATATATATTTGGAATTACAGAATGATGTCAATCTGTAAATCAACTAACTAACTGTAAATTAGCTAACTATTCTATTTTTTAGCCCTCGAACAAACTTAAATTTGCAGCAATTTCGGATGAAAGGCTAAAAACTTACTAGTTTGAAAAACGACGAAAGTGCTGGTTGAGTGTAGGAATTTTAAAAAACGGTGAAAGTGTCAATTCAAACAATTACTTGTTCTGATGCTGAATTACAGAATGATGTCAATCTGTTAATCAACTAACTAACTGTAAATTAACTAACTATTCTATTTTTTTGTCCTCGAACAAACTTAAATGTGCGGCAATTTCGGAAGAAGAGCTAAAAACTTACGAGTTTGAAAAACGACTAAAGAGCTAGTTGAGTATAGGAATTTTAAGAAATGGTGAAAGTTTCAATTCAAACAATTACTAGTCCTGCTCATTTTAATTAGGCTATCAAAAGAAGTTTTTTGACTTATTGTATAGTAATCGAATAGTTCAATAGGTGCGCAGATTTTTTAATCCAACACTTTGTATTGTTTGCAAATATTACTTTGCATAACTGGATAAACAGGGTGTTCATTTAGGGTTCCGGTCTTTGATTGTAGCTGAATTTTATTATACAGGATGTCCAGTTAGTGTGTAATTCTTCGATATCTCGCAAGGTATACCTGATAGAAGAAAATGTCGAATACAAAAGTTATTTGGTTACTTAACAACTTGATTTTTTTTATATGGAACTTTTTCTTAAATTTTTCTAGTTTGCATCATTGATCTCTATTCAACCCTCAAATATTTTTGGGATCGGTTGCGACGTTGCCAAGTTATTATTTATTTTCCGTTAATTTCCGGATTTGCAAGGTCGCAAGTAATACGTCCAAATTGATGTATTCCTTCAACTTTTCTAAATAATATTATACACCGAGTTACTCAAATATTAAATGGATATTATTTTGGATCTTACCAGCAATTTGTATCTACAGGGTGTTTTTGGCAGAATTTTAAATTACGGCAATTTGAAGGCCATCTTACTTTGTTTTTTTAAATATAACACCCTGTATGTTTTATTTTAAATCGAAATATCTACTAATACCCTACCTCGCCTTGTAATTTTTTTTCGCGTTTGTGGCGTTGTGCAAATTTTTAAACAAATATCCCCGATTTCAATTTATTTTAAATAGAATCCTCTACTTGTTTTTACTGCAATGAATTGCACATGTCGAACTTAGTAAGATCTCACAATTTCAAAATTTTGTTTCTGTTAATTATTGAGATACGGCAACACCGCTTTTTCAGTAAACAGTACCGGAACGCTTAAATATTTCCAAAACTGCCACAGCTAGAACGATGAAATTCAATACTTCGGGGTTTTTGAACATACAGAATTCAAAAACGCTAACATCAATGTTGTCATATTTAATAAGTTTACGTTAGGCTTCACAAATAGAGCATTCCATTCAAAATGATGACGTAAAATTGGTAAATCTGACAATACTGATGTTAGCGTTTTTGAATTCTGTATGTTCAAAAACCTCCAAGTATTGAATTTCACCTCTCTAGCTGTGGAGGTTTTGAAAATATTTAAGCGTTCCGGTACCGTTTACTGAAAAAGCGGTGTTTCCGTATCTCAGTAATTAATAGAAACAAAATTTTTAAATTGTGAGATCTTACTAAATTCGACATGCGCAATTCGCTGCAATAAAAATAAGTAGAGGATTCTATTTAAAATAAATTAAAATCGGGGATATTTGTCCAAATATTTGGAAAGATAATTTATAACTTAGCAACGTCGCAAACGCGAAAAAAATATTACAAAGCGAGATAGGGTATTAGTAGATGTTTCGATTTAAAATAAAAAATACAGGGTGTTACATTTAAAAAACAAAATAAAATGACCTTCCAGTTGCCGTAATTTAAAATTCTGTCAAAAACACCCTGTAAATACAAATTGCTGGTAACGTCCAAAATAATATCCACTTAATATTCAAGCAACTTGCTGTATAATATCATTGAGAAAGGTTAAAGGAATATATCAATTTCGACGTATTACTTGCGACCTTGCAAATCCGGAAATTAATAGAAAATAAATTATAACTTGGCAACATCGCAACGATCCGGAAAATATTTTAGGGTTAAATAGAAATCAATGACGGAAACTAAAAGAATTTAAAAAAAGGTATAGTTCCATATAGAAAAATTAAGTTGATCACTATCCTACTTTCCCGCAACACCCTGTATATTTCAAAATATTTTTAGAATATGTGTCTTAAGTAACCAAATAACTTCTGTATTCAACATGTTCTTCGATCAGGTATACTTTGCGAGATATCTAAAGATTACACACTAACTGGACACCCTGTATACCTAGGTACTGATATATCCTCGTATGTTTGAAGACCAGCATAATTATGTATTTACAATGTTAAGCTAGCATATAAGAATGAATCAGAAAGGACAACTTTCAGAAAGTACTTTAATAAAGATATGTAAAAATGTTTCTTTCAGATCCGCCAGAAGTGAGCGTCTTGAGATCGTGGGTGAACTCGGGCGAAGGATTAGAAGCAAAACTGGATTGCATCGTACACGCAGATCCTCCGTCAGAGGTGAGTAATTACTGGAAATCAACAATTTATGTGTCTTGAGCCTACTTGCGACTACCTGAAATAATAAATTAATTTCGAATTTGCTGCTGCAGGTGCCATGCTGCAACATGGCAATGCAGTTATGATAGATAGATAGATAGATTAATCTTTATTCTTTTGATCATCACAGATGATATAGAACATGTCAAAGAGTCAGGTTTACATTTCTTAAAGAAAATAACAATAATTATATAATATTATGATTATAAGTGAGGATCGCACTCACGATGTCAATCAAAATGTATTCGAATAGATGAATATAATTATGATATGAGTAAAAAACGTCATAAAACACTTAACACTTGATGTACATGAAATTAAGAACAACAAAAAAAAACAGAAAAATTTAAAACTTGTACATGTTAGAGTTAGGTTTACATATCTTGAAAAAATTGCAACGATTGTATAATATTGTGATAAAAAGCGAGGATTGCGCTCACGACGTAAAGAAAATGTCTATGATACGAGTAAAAAAAATCCATCGTAAAACAACACCTGATATGCACAAAATTAACAACAACACCAAAAACACAAAAATTTAAAACTTGTACATGTATCTACTCATAAAAAAATATTAAAGAATTAGAATGTCTCCAAGATACTCAGCGGTGGAGTGCTTTCCTAATTAAAAGTAATTTAACTCTAGTTTAAACCTAGTCTCAGACATGTTTCTGAAACGGTTAGGTAATCTGTTATACAATTTGAATGCCATAAGCTTTGGACTATTTTCTGTGATAGCAAGTCTATGAGAAGGAACAATTAATGTATTACTATTTCGTGTTGA
Organism: Callosobruchus maculatus; assembly: GCA_951848785.1. Taxonomy (NCBI): domain Eukaryota; kingdom Metazoa; phylum Arthropoda; class Insecta; order Coleoptera; family Chrysomelidae; genus Callosobruchus; species Callosobruchus maculatus. The sequence goes on along the minus strand of CATOUR010000090.1, from coordinate 4,616,326 downwards.
GTAGTTGTTATGACAGTTAAGCCTGCAGAAGTTGTCAATATCTAGCTTCACATAAATCAGTAGCTCAAAAATATATAATGATGGCAGAGTCATGATACCTAGCTGCGAAAATATTTGTTTGCAGCTAGTTCTGTTACTGACGCCAGCAATCAACCTGACCACCCTCTTTTGCATAATAAAGATTCTCCTTGCTTGGCTACTTGCTCCCCAAACGGCTATACCATACGATAGAGTTGACTGGAAAAATGCATAGTAGTATGTCATCAGAACATCTTCCTGAAGATTGGCTCCGCTCCACGTATATCGCAATACCCAAATCAAATGGTGCAACTTCATGTAAAGACTATCGTCCCATTACTTTAATGAGCCACATCTTAAAGCCTTTTCTTTGAATCCTACATACACAACAAATCTGAGGGCACAGCTTGGATTAAAGAGTGGATTTGGAACCAGAGAAGCCATACTTTAGTCTCCATCCAAACATTAGTACAGAGCTGCCAAGACCAAAGAAAAGATGTCTTTATGTCCTTCATCGATGATGAGAAAGTATTTGACAATGTTAAACATGATCTCCTGATATCATATCTTGGCGAGTTGGGACTTGATGACAGATTGATTGGTAATCTGTACTCGAACCAAAATGTATTCAAGCCCATAAAGCATAAAACATGATATCAACAAAATATATACACATATCGAAGCTGATAAAAGATCGAAAAAAAATTACATACATACATACACTAATTGTGAAAGTTCTTAAAAAACGATAATAAAAATGAAAAACAAAAAACAACACTGTGGAGAAGGAGATCAATATCAAAAGTATCTGCAGCTCTGTTACAATATGCATAAAGCCCTTGGTCTGGAGAAAATTAAGTAAAACGATTCTAATTCTCATAATAATTATTATATAGAAGGTCTGGCTAGCTCTAGCGTATTCCCTTGGACCCAAGAAATTAAGTAAATGTAAAACATTACAACAACCAATTTGATTGCGCAATATCTTACTACTGAATCTGGTTGTCCCGTCATCTCTCCTCAGCTTCAACGAACAGACATTGGGCTCCTTAAAGAGAAGTCCACTATGATAGTTTTTTATGACCAGCTTCCCGCAAAGGCTGAAATTCTGTGGCGCCGTAGAAGCGTTGCGATAGGATAAGTGTCTACCCACCTTACATTTGAAACGCTGTAGGTTGTAGCCGTCAGGAAACAGATTCCCGGCAAGACATTCCACAAGGCCAAAGTTCTCCAAAAGAAGGAATGCTGGAGGAGACTTTTTCGGGGAGTACGGACCCCGGCCTGGTAAGGCTGATGTCGCACAGCCTCTCTAGTGTTCGTCGTTCGGATGGCCTTTGATATTTTTATCTGAGAGAACTCACTCGAACATCTCTATACAGGGTGGGCCAATAGTGCGTGGGCGGAGGATTGTGGGCTTACTAAAAAATATTTCAAAAATCTGTCACTTGATCATGGTAAGGACCCTTGAGGGCTATAACGTAAAAATATTTTCACTTAAATTTTGACGTTTATACAGGGTGATTCATATCAAACTTACATTTTTTTAAATGGAACCCCCTATATATTATTGCATATTTAGATTCCTTGGTCAATTTTAGTGTGACTTTATGTATCACACATGGAACTTTAAACGAACCGTTTAGGCGCAAATCACCATTTTTGGCATAAGTAGGTATCAGAACAAAATTGAATATCGCAGCGATTATAAAACTTAGAAGGCCGTGACTTTAAGGTACAACTAAGCATGAAATGCGTCACCTTAGGTCAGACGTCTAAAATTGAATTCTTTTTTTACTTGGAGAAATCAGTAGATTAATTAAGGAAACTTCAATCACAGATAACTTGATTTTTTCAAATAGCAATGCCTATTTTGGTTTAAAAAATCGAATGTAATATTTCATTACCTTTCTAACGATATCGCATACTCGACACCAATCTTTCTTAGTTTTCATTTTATTTCAAATTTTTCGTCAAATCGGTGTTTTTCAATTTTCCTGCATGCAAGCAACCTAGCAGGCCATGAAAAATAAACAAAAGCTCGTTAATATGGAAGAAACCAACTAACTTAGTAGAAAGATGCAAATTAACTAGAGCAACGGGGCAAGATTATGAAAATTTTTTACAACATATTAGCTCTAACCAGAAACAATAGCGGTAACAAGAACGCTCATTTTTCACAGCCTACTAGCTATTAGTCAATTTCCAACGTCAGTAAAAAAATATTTAATCAAAGGAAAACTACTACTGATTGTTGCTGGCAGTATAATATTTATGTCTTCTGAATAAATTTCCACATTTAATGCTATAAAAAAGTAGCCATTTCCGTAAGTCAAAAGTAATGATACCTCTGACTGGAACCCTTCAAATTCTTCAGTAGGTACTTCTTTATTAGCAAAATCGCGGAAAATGAAACTTGAATTGCAGTCTGTTTGAATTGTAAAACATAGTTTAGTTTGCAGAAAACTACATGAAATAAACACAATTGCAACATAGCGTAATTAAAAAATTCTAGCAATTATTTCAATAGATGTTCAGAATGCTCCAGTTGGAGATTTCACTTTTGACTTAACTAAACGGAAGAGACTAATCTTTTTATCCCATTAGATATGAAATTCTAAACATGTTAGACTGTAAGCAAAAATCGCTGGTAGTTTTCCTTTTGTTTCAAAATTTTTAATCGTTTTGGAAAGTTGTCAAGCTCTGGTAGACCTCGATAGCTAGTAGGCTGTGAAAAACAAATACTTCTGTCATAGCTCAGCTACTCATTTACATTAGATATCTTGGGGCTGTTGTATCCGGGTAGAGCTAATATGTTGCAAGGAATTTTCATAATCTTGCCTCGTTGCTCCAGTTAGTTTGCATCTTTCTACTAAGTTAGTTGTTTTCTTCCATATTAACGAGCTTCTGTTTATTTTTCATGGCCTGCTAGGTTGCTTGCACGCAGGAAAATTGAAAAACACCGATTTGACTGAAAATTTGAAATAAAATGAAAACCAAAAAAGATTGATATCAAGAATGCTATATCGTTAGAAAGGTGATCAAATTTTACATTCGATTTTTTAAACCAAAATAGGCATTGCCATTTGAAAAAATCAAGTTATCTGTGATTGAAGTTTCCTTAATTAATCTACTGATTTCTCCAAGCACAAAAAGAATTCAATTTTAGCCGTCTGACCTAAGGTGACGCATTTCATGCTTCGTTATACCGCAAAGTCACGGCCTTCTAGGTTTCATGGTCGCTGCGATATTCAATTTTTTTCTGATACCTACTTATACCAAAAATGGTGATTTGCGCCTAAACGGTTCGTTTAAAGTTCCATATGTGATACATAAAGTCACACTAAAATTGACCAAGGAATCCAAATATGCAATAATATATAGGGAGTTCCATTTAAAAAAATGTAAGTTTGATATGAATCACCCTGTATAAACGTCAAAATTTGAGTGAAAATATTTTTACATCATAGCCCTCAAGGGTCCCTACCATGATCAAGTGACAGATTTTTGAAATATTTTTTATTAAGCCCACAATCCTCCGTCCACGCACTATTGGCCCACCCTGTATATAAAAATGAGTCCCTTTTTCCCTTGGTCACGGCATCACGTGAGAACGGCTTTACCAATTTCATCCATCTTTTTTCTATAAGTTTGCTATTACTTCGTAGAAGGTTCTTACGCGAAGAAATCTAAGGAAAATTATTCAGAACGTTAGAAAATTTGAAAAAAATGTGAGAAAACTTGACAACTACGAAGGGTGTATAGCGTTAGTGATTTGTTTGATATTGTTGTCATGTATGACGTTGCTGTCAAAAATACCGGTTAGGTGTCAGATGTTTAAACGTCAATTGTGCGTCGTATAAACAATGACAAATGCGTATACAGAGTGTTAATTATTGATAGACCGTAATTCCAAAGGCATGTTTATGACTCAAATTCAAATAAAAAAAGCTCATACAGGGTAGGGTGTCCGTATAATCGACCGACAACGCTTGACAGGTGATAGACCCCACATTTCTATGAACGTTGAGATAGGAACATGAAGCCTTACAATGTTTTATTTTCAGGATACAGGGTGTCAAAATGTTCTCTTTTATTTTCGTTTTTTCTCAATTCTCTCGCAATAAAATGGCACAACGATATAAAATTACGTATCGGGGGTTTTTTAAGGTGAAAAATCCAAATTCAACCATCGTTTTGCTATCATGAATAGAGGTAGCCAACCAAGGGACTTTGAAAGGATTTTAATCATCAAACCTCTTTTCCGGTTTGCTGCATCAATGTATCAAAAAAATCCTCAATATGTTTTACATGAAAAGTATGATTTGTTTGAGTCTCTAGAGGTAACTGTTTTTGAGATAATCTTCATTGAAATTTTCAATGCGACTGAATTGTAAATTGCGATCAAAAGAATTATCGGTATTTCCGCACGAATGAATATCAGGCTTAGGCTCATAGTTTTAAACACCATTTACGAAGTATTCTCAAATTTCAACACCACCTATTTTAAAAACTAGATATATTTGGAACATGTTTTTTGATCTACCTAATATTAATTCGTGCAGAAAACCGATAATTCTTTGATCACATTTTACAAGTAATTGGGCTGCCTTGGATATTATAGTAAAGGTTATCTCGAAAACTGTTACCTCTAGGGACTTAAACAAAGTATACCTTTTTTTCGTAACACATATTGGGGAAACGATGTTTTTAATATTCAGGTTGATGCTCCAAAACGAAAAAAAGTTTCCTTAATTTAAAAGAGTTCGATGTGCCGTAGGTGACGCCTCTATTCATGTTAGCAAAACCGTGGTTGAGTTACCGATACATAATTTTAGATACGTTGTGCCATTTTATTGCGGAATAATTGAGAGAAAACTAAAATAAAAGGAAACATTGACACCCTGTATCTTGAAAATTGAGCATATTAAGGCTTCAGGTCCCATCTGAATGTCCATAATAATGTGAAGTCACCCTGAATAAACAATGGATCGACATGTAGCTTGAAGATTCTGGATTTCAAGATACAGGGTGTGAAAGATTGGAAATGAATTTTTTTTTTATCAATGACTTAAACATTAATGAGCCGTTTTTTTAATCTGTAGTCTTTCACTGCATTAAGAAGGAGAAGTCACCACTGACTAGAAGATAATTATCCTTTCCAGTGGCGTGTCGGGGGTCGGGGGGCAATCCCACGATTAAAAGATGTACGGCTCTAACTTTGAAAAAATTAAATGCTGTTTTTCAGACTAAACAGATAAAAATACCTTTTCTATTTTTTAAATGTCAATTCGTATCTCACTTTGTTTTGGAACAAATAAATAAAAACCATTTCATTTCATAGCTACACTTTTTCGATGGGCTATGAAGTGGTTTTTATTTTTTTCCTCCAAAACAAAGTGGGATACGAAGAGACATCAAAAGACAGAAAAGTTGAATTTCCATCTGTTTCGTCTGAAAAACAATATTTATTTTTTTTTTAAGGTTAGTGGCATACATTCTATATTTTCCAAAATTTGACACCATGTATCTTGAAGACCAGACTTTAGGCACATGTTTAAGTGAACTTTTCTACTTGAATTTGGGTCGGAAATACGTTCAGAAAAAAACGTAAAATTGATTAAAAATACAGGGGAATACAAAAGCGAAGACGTCTTGATTCCACGCATCCCTGTGATTTTAAACAACATGCCATTCGACTTGAAGGGATTGCAATTTTCAGTGAGGCTTGCATTTGCATGACGATAACTAAATAGCAAGGACAGTCGTTGAACATTTGTGGGATCAATCTTGATAATGCATGTTTTCCATATGGTCATGTAGCCTGTTCCGTGTTAACAAAATCATCATTATTTATTTATGGGACCGAAAACGAAACAAAACATGTTGGATATCAAAAAGTATTTCAATGATCGCTATGCTCTTCAGATAGGTAATTATTAGCTGAGACAGGACAGCGTCTGTCGGGTCAGCTAGTCTTATAATAGAATCTGTTAAGCAGGGACAAGTCAGCCACCCTTCTTCGATGTTCCAGGCTGTGGAGTTCCTTTGTGAGGTTAGGCGTATCGATTATTCTAATTGCTCTCATCAAAATAGCCTCTAAAAGCTTTAGACAGTGCTTCGGAGCGCATCCCCACACATGAGAGCAACGATGGTCGGATCTGTGCCTTGAGAGCAGCAGTAGTTGCTCTGGTGTATACAGCTTCCTACAGCGGGACAAAACTCCTAGCTTCTGGGATGCCATTTTATCAACACTGAAAACGTGGTCGTGCCAGGATATGTTGTTGTTGATGATGATCTCCAAAATCCTACCGGAAGGTGATTCGACCAACAGATGACCCTCCATTCCGACAGTTGGTAAGCCAATGTGAGACTTCTGTTGGTGGATAAATACCATTAGCACTGAAGTGCATCTGGTTCCTTTGAACACTTTCATGAAAAGTTGCGGAAAAGTTAGACAGTAAATGGTCTGAACAAAAAGCGCCGCGTCGCTCAATCGTATCCATTCGTCATCAGCATAATTAGAAGTTTCGTCTGTGCAACAAGCTCCGAACGAGCCTGAAAACTAATTGTAACCGAAGTTTCTGGCGGTACGCGGAGTAAATATCTCGGAATCGCATTGTGATATTGCTCTCCCATCCGGCGTCCGCAACAGTCGCAACGATGGCGGCGCCGCGGTGCGGCGGCGAGCGTATCAGAACTTCGAAATACAATTAAAACAGCAGAACTAGCGATACTCGTCAGCCAGGATCGTCACGCCGCCTCCGCTTCTGTTTTAAACCCGCACCGCCCGCCCGCCGTCCAACTTTCCACTGGCAATTATAAGCGCACAGTTCCACGCTCGCTCCAGAGCCGTCCCTATTCATTATACGCGGTCTAATAAATGAGAAGATGAAAAAAACTATCAAAATGATTCAGTGGCGAACACTTGTGCGGATATGCATAGTCGTTCGCAGTGTTGGGCAAATTCCCTGTAGCGTATTGGTCCGTTTGCACCGGTCACACTAAGGTGGACCTCATCTTTAAGCAGCACGCAGATATCAAAACAATTGTAGACAAGTAGGGTCACTCGCCGGGCCGACTTTGATGCGAGTCTCACAAATGCGAGCCGCCTGATGTGAGAGGGGTTGCCTTCGTGCGGACTCGGACTCGTCTACTTACGGGGAATCCGACTGTATGATATTCTCGACGTCGACGGTCGACGTTCACTTTACTTATACGGGAGTCAGTAGAAATGAATTGTATAGTATATATATAGAATATAATTTATTATCCAATAAACCATTCAACACAATAACTGCAGATGCGGCTACTGGAGTGGCAAATAGCTCAAGGAGTATTATAGATCATGTTTTGTCAGATAGATGTAGTAATTTGAAATGTACGATTCAAGTAGTAAGTAACAGTAACAGTCCGATCATTCATAATTTGTTGTCAATAACCTTAGGTGTAAACATAAAAGTATTTGCGACAAAATATAGAAAAAAAGTAAATAGAATAGATCATAAAAGATTCATCTCAATATTTGAAAAGAATATTCAAACTACAGAAGTTCAATCACTTCAGGAACTAATTGACTTAATCACTTCTTGTAAAAAAGATTCGGAATTCAAAAAGATGTATAAGATACGTGAAAATAAGGACTGGATAAATCAAGAAATTCTCGAAATGATCAAAAACCGAGTCAAAATTTATAAACAAAAAGTTAAAGAACCAGGAAACACGATTTTGGAAAATTAATTTAAAAAGCTCAAGAATCAAGTATTAATTAAAGTACTAAAAACAGATATTTTAAAAATCAGTGGGAATAAGTAGGCACAAAAAACAGTGGGACCATATACAGAGTATGTCGCCGGGATTTTTTTGTGAAATACGCGCAAAGCGCTCAATAACACACAAACACCACTTATTTGGGCACCCCGGTAGATCCGACCGATTGTATCCCGTGCACCGTGTCGCGTGTTAGGTGTTGTTAGGTGGGCTGACCCTGTAAACCACAGCTGCTAGCGCTCGGCTACAGCTCGAGATCAGCGGGTGCCAGAATCTGCCAATGATCCGCCAGCTTGCGTAGTATCCGAGAGCAGAGCTGGAAAGACCACATTAGGGGCGGAGCTTAGAGTGACCCTACTTGGTGTGGATTAGTAAATAAAGTACAGTTCAACGTACAGAAAACTCAGGCAACAACACTGACAAATAAGTGTCATGTTGGCTTCTCAACTGTGGAAAAGGAGATCACCCAATAGTCGAGTCGCCTCCCGTGAGTCAAGCTTTTGGTGATCAACATCAACAATGACATGTCCTGACACGGCCACGTCATCAGTATTGCTAAGAGCCCGTTCACACGACACCGATTCAGCTAGTGTACTGCAGAGGCACGTATATTTGAATGAACGTGTTCACACGACAAGTCTACGGCAATTTCGTCGTTTCGGTCGCGTGTTATCTCAGAAAACCGAGTAAAACCTAATCTGTGTATGGTGGCTATTTGTATGCATGTAAAGTGTTTACAACAGTTTTCTGTTTGAACATACCATTCGGTTTGCGCCGATTCGTTAAAATTACCGAAACCGTGATTTGACCGCATCGTGTGAACGAGCTGTAACACGACATCCCAGAAGCTTGAAATTTTGTTCCGCTGTAGGAAGGTGTATACACCAGAGCAATTACTGCTGCTCTTCAAGGCACAGATCCGACCATCGCTGGAGGGTTGCTCCCATGTGTGGGGATGCGCTCCGAAGTACTCTATAAAGCTCCTGGACGCTATTAGACCAATTGATACGCCTAACCTCACAAAGGACCACCACAGCCTGGAACATCGAAGAAGAGTAGCTTACCTGTCTCTGTTTTACAGATTCTATCATGGAAGATGTTCGAGTGAGCTCTCGGAGACAATAGCACCGAACGACAAACACTAGAGAGGCTCCGCGAGCTCATCCATACCAGGTCGAGGTCACTACTCCTCTAACCCTCTAAGCATTCCCTCTTTTGGAGAACTTCGGCGCTGTGGAATGAGCTGGCGGGGAATTTGTTTCCCGAAGGCTACATTCTGCAGCGTTTCAAATCCAATGTGACATTTATTCTCTCGCAGCGCTTCTATAGCGTCATAGGCTTTTAGTGTTTGCGGGAGGCTGACCATAAAAGAAACCCCCAAAGTGGTTTGCACGGTGCACAAAATCTACTTTAGGAGCACCTTAAAGTTACGTCAACCTAAGCGGTGAAAATCTTCTGCTTAAGGTGAGCTTCAGAGAAAACCCAACCTCAAAATCTGAGGGTTCTCAAGTTCACAGCATTTATGATAACCATACTCCACCGATAAGTGCTACTTTTTCATTACTATTTAGAAAGTGTAATGTCTTGCAAAGTTTTCAAGATTAGTTTGGCGCTCCAGGACCAGGCTTACGTATTTTTAATTTTATTTTGAACGTTGTCTGTCTCCTGACTAAAATAGTGAATTCAAACTTTGGGCCCAAAATGTACTTAATTATTGGTCGGATGTACAGGTTTTCTTTATTGGATATCAAAATAGGCTTAACACTGAGTATAATTGCTGAAAAAAGTTGAAGCCAAAAAGCAATTTTGTTTTTGGTTCTGACGATTCCGTGAAAACACTGGAAAATCTCTAAATTTTCGAAAAACAAGTCATAACTCGAAAGCCAGATATCAATAATCGCTACACATATATGGTCGTATTTAGGATAGGTCTCGGTACGGGTTATCTAAAAAAAAAATAATAACGTCACCCGATTGATTACTCTGTATCAGAGTGTTCAGTGCGGCAGTCGTATCCGCGATATACCGTACCGGTGGCGCGCGAAAATAAATGAACTGTGACATAAATTAGTGAAGTGAAGGAAAAATATAAATTAGTGTAGTGACTCAGTGACTGTAAATAAATCAGACTGCTAAGTATTAGGTTAGGCGTAGTGTATATAGTTAGTGCAAGTAAATAGTTAAATCTGTACCAAGTGTTTTCTTGCCCAATCGAACTAAAGACAACATGCAATTATAAAAAAATTGATGATACTGGTCCGGTATATTGAACTATAATACTGAATTTTATCAAAAACATAGGTCTTCTTATGTTTGACTACGAACCTTTTAGTCCAAACGTAACGCCCCTGTTGAACATCTAGCGATATGCCAAAGAGGAAAATGGCTTGGTAATATAATTATGAAATCTGGAGATTAAACATTTAAGGAGATTGGGAGCAGTAATTGCCTTGGAATGCAAAGACGTAAGCCGAAAGTCTTACTGCCGAGCTGCAATTTCCATTTCTCTTTCCGGGGCTTACATCATATAATTATTTCCTCTAAGACAGATTCGAAGTCTAGACGCTCCAGATGTCCAAGATGCAAGAAATCAGCTTATAAATAATGGGGAAATTATATCTCAAGTATTTACGACAACGGCTAACGAGGCGGAGAAAAATGGTACGATGTGATGTGGTAGAACAGACGGAGAGATACTGGCTTTTAAAGTCGCAAAGTAATTTGCTCTAATAAAATTTGGGTAAAGTAGCTTAACTCGGTACTTGTTACGCATGTTCTTTTGAACATAACCTGCAACAGAAAATCGTCTGGTGCACAGATTGATCAAAGAACGAGCTACTGACAGGAGCTCTAGGGCCCTATTCATAACTGATACTTAAGAGTTCCTCAATAGTACTTGAGTGTCCCTTAAAGGGGTGACACACGTACGAACTTTAAGTACGCGGTTTTTAAGTTCGCGAACTTACTCGGCTCGACGTGGTGACGCACGTGAAGCTGAAATCACTTATTTTGATAATTTCCCTAAATCAACAAAACTTTTAACAAACGCCAAACACAGCAAGCGTTGCGCATCGATGGCCTGCCGAAAAGTGGTGGTTTGCGGCTCGCAGTACGAGCCGAGACAAGCTTCGAGTAAAAGGGGTGATACACGTACGAGCAAGTACGCGTACTTATGGCTCGACGACCTTTCTCGGCTGTGTGTCACCGTAAGTACGCGTACTTTAAAACCGTCGCGCAAACCGCCGGCGATCCAACGGGTTTGAAATCTTGCTCGTAACTTGTCTCGGCTCGTACTGCGAGGGGCGAGCCACCACTTTGTTTTGGCAGGCCATCGATATGCAACGCTTGTTGTGCTTGGCGTTTGTTAAAAGTTTTGTTTATTTAGGAAAATTATCAAGATGAGTGATTTCAGCTTCACGTGTGTCACCGACGTCGAGCCGAGTAAGTTCGCGAACTTAAAAACCGCGTATTAAAAGTTCGTACGTGTATCACCCCCTTAAGATTTCAAACCAGTTGGATCGCCGGCGGTTTGCGCGACGGTTTTAAAGTACGCGTACTTACGGTGACACACAGGCGAAAAAGGTCGTCGAGCCATAAGTACGCGTACTTGCTCGAACGTGTATCACCCCTTTTAAGTATGGTTTTGTATTTCGACAGCTACTTGAGAGTCCCTCACGTAAGGCTCTCTTGAGTAATACCACTGACAGTAATACTCTTGTGGTCAAAGCGATTTTGTAGGCTAATTTTGGAGTAAGATCACATTTGGAAAAATGTTCGGCCCAAATTCAAAATACTGGCACAAAACAAAAAAGATAACAGAAAACATCAAAAGGCGTAGGCTTAGGCATAACAAATTGACTTATATTTGAAATATGACAACGTCGCCAAATGAATCCCGCCGTCTCGTAGATGGCGTCAAGGACTGGCTGAGGAAAAGTGGAAGAGTACTGGCCTTTATACGTAGCAACCTATCCTGCTGAAGAGTTCCCGCTCTAGGATCTAGTAGATAGGATATTTTATTGCTTAAGCTGACCCTCAGCCATTTCCCGAGCTCATTTGCTTTGCTGCCTGTGCCGCCCATCCTTGTACAACAACTGGACTTGGTCTCCTGGATTATCTGTCCGATAAGATCAACTTCCTAAACAGCAAATATCCGTCTTCAGAGGTAGCTCTCTTGGGTAACTTCAATGTTCACAATAGGTGCTTTCCTTTTACATCTGCACTAACTCAGATCAAAATCAGATGGCTCAGCTCAGTTGGAAACCTCAGATGCTCAGATGAGTTAAAGGAACGTGTTTGTGCAGTTAAATGTCAATCCTCGAAATTTTGTAATATGCTGTGGTTCTATAATCTGTCGATCCTTTCCATAACCAATTTTTTTACGTTTTTCGTAGCTCACCATACACTATCGGCTATCCATACACCACAAAACCCGCTAAAATTCAATCTTACAAAAAAATCTAACCTCATTTATTGATTTATTTGACATCTAAATGAACTGAGACAACTGATCTACCTTTCGATCTTGTGCAGATGGGCTTGAGTGGGGGTAAAATATCTCACTTTAGACTCAGATTCAGAAGACAAAAGGAACGTACATCGAAATGAGTCATGACGTCTCAAGTGAGATTTATCAGATAAATCAGGTAAAAGGAAAGCGCCTATTGTCTTTTCTGATGACGCATCCTGGCACAAGTCGCAAAATCTGGCATTACGGCCATGCTGACAGATCATCTGAGAGACTTTTTTTCTAGCATTCCCTGGAGCGAGGTCTGCTTTGCCAAACACGATGTATCAACTGTCTGCTCGGAAATCACAGATGTTATTCATGTCGACATGGAAGCGTACATCTCGCAATCCAGCGAAACATCCAAGCCAGGATCCAACATCCAACTGGTTTGACAAGTCTGTGATACAGCTCGTCGGAAAAATACGAACAAATACAATGAAACCGTTGGGCATGCAAACAGCCAATACCATTCCAAAACAAAACAGAAGGCTATGGCGCATTCCAATCGGAACCAATCCCACTATGTCACATCCCAATCGGAACCAATCCCTCTTGACTTTGGCCAAAAAAATGCTGGACTCTAGGCAAACAAATAGAGAGACATTTCTCGAGGATTAGCTTTTCTCCTATCACATATGCGAACAGTCGCAACAGCCTCCAAGGACAAATTCGAAGGAATTGCTTATGACCTGAAGGAAAACCTGAAGAAGACAGGGCTGTACGATGGAAGCTCTGACTAAAGACAACGTGTGAAAGGACAGGATCAACCTATGAGTTACAAGCGTTAGCTCATAAGACATAAAGACCCTCTGGGAAGCACAGCCTAGAAGCAATAGACTTTGAGTCAGTACTAAGACCAGCGTCGGTACTCTGTAACTTAGAAACGTGTTTCTATGCACTATGTGCTATGGGATCGGGTGGCCTCGTGAATATGACAGCGTGCCGTGACAGCGTAGTAGACACGTAATAGGCGCCCGAACTGCCCGATCGTCATGGTCGTCATGGTGATAGAAACATGTTTCTATCTCTTAAGATAGAGAGTACCGACGCAGTATGGAAACTGTAAAAACTCGTGTAGAGCTCTAAACTGCTGGCCCATAGGTAACAAATCCTTGGAACACATAGACCACATACATTCTAAGGGCCGGTTGTACAAATGCGGGTTTAACACGAGCTTTGTTAAACCTAAGCTTAGCTAAGCTCAGGCTTAAAGTCGACACCCGTTGTACAATCGTCGGCTTAGCTAAACCTGGTTATAATGAAATTCACTAACTGTAGTTAGTGAATTTCATTATTTGATGCCAACTGTGGCATCAATGAAGCAATACGTACTGACATAATCATCTAAAAATTTACCTTTCTTGGTTAGGCGCTTATGACAGTTTGTGTCAAATTTCGGCAACGACCGTTTCTGTCTCTGTTCTTTCATTTGCTCTCTTTGTTAAATTAGACACAAATTTTTAAAAAAATATGACCTAATAAAGTGACAAGCAATTTGAAGGTTCATCTTTGACATATTATGTCGCTTGTATCAGGTTAGGTTTAAACCTTAGCTAAGCTCGCGTTAAGCTTCGGCTTACGTAAGCTCGTGTCAAGCTTGGAGTGGGGGACTAAGCCAGCATTGTACAACGGACGTTTTGCAACTGACATGGTTTAACGTCGGCTTACCTTAAGCCTAAGCTTAAGCTTGCATTGTACAACCGGCCCTAAATGTCTCCCCTATGTTAGAATGTTTTTATCTCAATCTCACGTTCTTATGAATTATGAACACGTTCAAAACCGAAGACAGAGCATTTTTCAATTTTTCGTCAGGCTACAGATATTTTTCTCATTCCAGGTGACGTGGTACCAAGATTCATTCATCCTGCAGCCTACAGATCGGCGACTGATGTCAAAAACTGGGAACACGCACACTTTAACCATCAGAAACGTCCAACTGAGCGACTTTGGCAACTATAGCTGCTTGGTAGCGAACTCTATCGGCAGAGAGAAGAGGTACATAGAGCTGTCAGGGAAGCCAGGACCTGCCAAGGTCGTCAGCGGTCAGTACTCCAATCCTCACGACTACGACCTCAAATGGGTCGTCCAGAGCGTGTTTCCTATCATGGAGGTCAGGATGCTGTATAGAAGGATCATGGTAGGTTTACTTTATCAGCCTTTCTTATTTGTTTATTTGAAGTCGCTTTATAAGAGCAAGGTTAAACAAGGCATGAAGTAAATATAGGTTACAACATTGATGGCTTAAACATACATATAAACTTACAGCATTTTCGACTTACTGCACTGATTTTAACCACAATTGCGCTACAGTGCACATTGAAAACTCGTCTGGTGCCCAGAAGTGCAATAAATCTGAACTGGTAAGTCGAACATACACCAAATTTCAGTGCAATTCTGTCAGCCAACTGATGACAGTTTGATGTCATTTTGCATCGCGAGAGCTCAATTTCATTCTGTGGTGGTTTTGGAATTTGAATAGTTTGAATCCGCCTTATTCAATAATTTATTCTATTTATCGACATAAAAACTAACAGCATTTCGTGCAATATGACTTTTGCACTAAAAATGATTATCTATCTATATCGGTAAATACTTAGTATATCTTGTAGTATCTCTTCTTCCGTCAGTATATGAACAACATCTTCAACAAATATTCGTATTTTTCAGACACCTGCAGCTGTTGTTTGCAATTTAACTAGATATGCTTCAATTTCCTCATCATCCGAAGATGACGATATTGGCAGTTCTTCCAACTACACTTTCCGCACCTTTCATGCTACTATGTATACTACCCTACTACCCAGTTCTTAATTAAAAAAATTATTTTCTCTGACAAATAAAATAGGTTATAATTAATTAGACGTCAAAAATGCACTGAAATCTCCACGAGCTCAAAGAGTCCGTGGCGATAATTTGCACTCAAGTGCAATTAAGCGGTTTAGTCGAAAACAAAAAACCACACTAGTTTTGCACTCAAATCTAAGACGAACATAATTTTGACACTCAGTTCCTATGCGTGCAGTGATAGGGCAATAAGTTGAAAACGCTATTAGTTGCGACAGTTGCGTTGATGGCTTTAATGAATTTAGGGTCCTCAAACAATGCTCCCATGAGTCTAAGTTACTGGTGATGGTTCCTGGGATGTTCAACCGCTCTGTTGCTGGCATAAGGTGTGTGCATTTGACTACAATATGGAGCTCAGTCAGATTTTCTTCACATAATGGGCATTTTTTTGGTTCTTCTTTGGTAATACGATGGATATATGAAGCATTTATGTGATCAGTTCTAAGTCTGGTGATTGTACATTGATCTATTCTGTTTAAGCAGAATCGCATAGTAATCCTTTGTTGTGCGAATCAGTGGACTACACAGTGGAGCATATTCGCAGCTCCGTAAACTAAAAAGAAAGTTGCATCGCGAATTAAGTATATCCAAAATTAAAACATTTTACGAAAACTAATCAAAATTAAACTTTCTACCACACTTCAAAAATGCCTAAGCGCCTCCTGCTCTAACGGATTTTCCCCCTCTTTGCTCTCCACCTTTCTTACTTACGTTCCTCATCTCTATTGGATTTCTGTAGAATGTAAAAGACTAGACGGACAAGGTTGGAATCGGAAAATCACACGAAGTCGAGGCTGGTATTTAGTAGTTTCTTCTTTGCGTAAACGAACTTCTACAGACAAAAACCTCCACAATGCTCTCAAGGTGTCTCATATAGTAATGATTTCTGGCCAGAAAGTTAGAAACAGAGTAAGGCACTGATTTAAGACCAAGACGGACAGTGTGGGGGCAGGTTAGAATATATCCCATCGTATATCCTGCGTGTAGTAGAAGGTGTCTAAAAGGAACCGAACTACTGTCGGTATAAACAGTAACCTCTTCTCAACCAAGAGCTTTGGGTGGACGAGTTGAGAAGAGTCAGGACACCTTCCTGTCCTTGGGGTGAGAAATTGCCCCTAAAGGCGAATGAACCAGTAGATACCATCTGGTCAACGGCATGAAGATGCAGAGAGCAAATGGGAAACTACTGCATTAAAGATCTTAAATATATCCCAAGAGAAACTCGTAAAATGAGTAAATGCATTTTACAAATTCACAACATGTCTGTCAAGACATTGTGACTATGATGGACAGTATAAAAATCTGTCTGATCATTTGCTTAGACATTGGTAACCTGTACTCTTTACAGAATCAATATTCCTTTAAACCTGTTGTGATAGCCGCGTACTTGTGTACAACTGTACAGACGTCCTAATGTACGTTACTCCACCACTACTGCACAAGAAGTATCTAGATTTCGTAACGGTCTGGGGTGGAATAAATTTGGAAGAAAAAACGGACCTTGTGATACCGGAAACCATCCATATATATTTTTCCGTATAACCTACAACATTCTTTACCTGTATTTTGACTTGTCTTATATCTATGGATTTAGATCTTTGGATGAAATATACTATCTATCTATCTAACACTTAATGTAGCTTAACTGTATTTAGTCGATTTATATTCGGAAGATTCCTGGATTTCATGTCGAATTCAAAAAAAGATAACGCTTTGCCGTCGTTAAGCTTTGCGGACTTCGCCCCTATTGTAAAATCTCCCACGTGGTCAAGTGGCAAGTGAGTTAGAAAGCAGAATCTGGCAATAGACCTGGAGTTATAGGTACCTAGGCACACAAGAATGTGATCAAGCATCAAGTGAGAAGTACCCAAATGGACATAATGTTCTGATGTATGGCTAGATATGTTGACGTGATCCTTTCAAATCATGTTATTCCTGCAGCATATGGTATTGGTCCTGGATTTCTTTTCATGCAAGATCATTATAGGCCGCATAATGCTGCCATAGTCATGGATTTTCCTCATGAGCATGTAATTCGTACAATGAATTGGTCAGGCTTGATCCCTACCTCAATCTATAGGATATATTGGACAATGGACAGCTATATTCGCCGCCGCCTAAATCCTCAAAGTCTTCAACAACTAACAGAAGCACTTACTTAAAAATGGGACAGTGTACCACATAAAGACATTTGACGGCTTGTACGAAGTATGCCAAGGAGATGCCAACAATTAGTTAGAGCTGCAGGAGGACTCGCGCCATACTAATACTAAACCCTATAACGATCAAATAACCAGACACTAACTATACAAAGCTATCCGATATTCACTTTGTTTTTGTACTTTATTCAATTTGTAAGTTCATTCTTAGAAAGAAATGTACAATTAAGCATTATATTATTCAAATTATTCGGAGCTTGTTTTCGAATATGTATGCTCCATCTGAATGTAACTGGCACTTTGAAAGGTACAAGTGCACAAAAAGTTGTTCCGTTAATTTTTTTAAGCAGTGTATTTGTCACATTTATCAGTAATGTTGAAATTACCCTTACAATCTTCTACTTCCAGACGAACTCCTCATACCACCACCCTGGCCAATGGCACGACCTCCTGGTGAAGCCTCCTCAGACCTTCAATTCGGCAACCAGTGAGCGTACCCAGCACTACAGGCTAACTGACCTTGCTCCTGACTCTGTCTACGAAGTTTTGATACAGACCAAGAACCAACACGGCTACGGGGAGTTGTCTGACCTTCATCAATGGTTCACCTCCCCTAGAGGGCGGATCCTAGTGCGCGGGGGCGGGGCCAAGCATACGGCGCCCTTGTGGGTGGTGCTAGTGACGATAAGCGCAGTTGTGGTTATGTGCTGAATCATTCTTTGTTTGGGACATGCGTTTTTTGTGTCTTTGTAAGTAATTTACTGAAAAGATCGGGTTACCTGAATACTATGTTTCTGCGTTTTTGTATTTTTAACCTTTAAGATATAGATTTAAGGAAATGTTTGCCATTGGATGTTGCGTGAAAAGGGTCATTAGAGATGTTACTACAGAAATACAGAATATTCGTCAGGAAAGAAGGGTTTTGAATAATGCAAATCTCTGAAACGGTCATAATGGACTGGCATCATGAAATTTTTATGACTGTATACGATAGAGGAAGTCACAAGAATCTTTTCATATCTTTCCGCGATTTTTTTGGGCACGGGAAAGCCGAGAAAATGAAGAAAATATTTGAATCCCCCCTAGCGTCACGGTCCTACAGGGAAACAACCAATCGGCAGACGGGTATGTGGGCCGCGTTGCCGTTCTAACTTGAGTACCCAATATTCAAGGGATACTTTTATTTGGTAGTCTACACATTCGAAAAACATAATTTTATATATGCATCAAATGAAGCAGACTTTACTAACCTGGTAGATACTTGGTTGTAAGGTTTGTGTTTAGCAAGTAGAGATAATAGAGTGGAGTATCCATTAATGCGAAAATGATGTGGTACTTTTCAAATTCTCGGACACAAAAAGGTTCAATTCGAGACAGAAAATTTATTAAATTATACGGTTATAGATTTAACTTCATTTCACGATTCCAGACAGGAAACTACTACTACTACCAGTACTAGAACCAGCAGGGAAACTGTACAAATTAGTGTAGTTCTTTTATGGTCAGCTTTTCGCAAACGCTGAAAGCCTATAGCGCTATAAAAGCGCTGCGAGAGGGCGTCACAGTTTTGCAAAAGAAGGAATGCAGGAGGAGACTGGTGCTGGGAGTAGGGTCCTCGACCTGGTAAGAATGAGCTCGCAAAGCCTCTCTAGTGTTCCTCATTCAGGCGGCCTTTGGTTATTATCTGGGAGAGTTTATTCGAACATTTTCCGTGATAGAATCTGTAAAACAGAGACAGGTCAGCCATCCTTTTTCGATGTTCCAGGCTGTGGAGGTCCTTTGTGAGGTTAGGCGTATCGATTAGTCTAATTGTTTTTTTTCTGGATAGTGTCCAGAAGCTTCAGGTAGTGCTTCTGAGCGCATCCCCATACATGAGAGCAATACTCCAACGATGGTCGGATCGGTGCCTTGTAAAGCAGCAGTAGTTGCTCTGGTGTATACAACTTCTTACAGTGAAACAAAACTTCAAGCTTCTGGGATGCCGTTTTAACAATACTGACGACGTGGTCCTACCAGAATATCTTACGTTGATGTTGATTCGCATAAGATTGACGGAAGTTGACTCGACTACTGGGTGACCAACCATTTTCACAGTTGGTGAGCCAACCTGAGACTTCTCTGTCAGTGTTGATGCCTGAGCTTTCTGTACGTAAAACTGTACTTTATATTTACTAATCCCCACTCGACAATTGTTTTGACATCTACGTTGATCTGTGCGGCATGTTGCTGTTGCCGACGTACCGTCTCCTGGGATGATAGTGATTTGCCTAGTTCCATGCCTGATATTAATTTACTGTCGTCTGCAAAGCTGTAGATTGGATTGGATGTTATTTTCAGCAGCTCATTGATATATAGCAGAAACAGTGTAGGGGATGGGACATATTCCTGAGAAGGTACACCGGTGTTTATTGAAAATACGTCTGATGAACAGCCTTCGACTACAACAGAGACCGGTCGTTCAAAAAGCTATTTCTCCACTGCTGCAGGCCAGGTGGTAGTGCACAAACAGCAAGCTGACCAGAAGTCCCTCATGCCACAAACTATCGAAGGCTTCCGATATGTCAAGTGCAACAACACAATAATATTACCTTTGGATTTTTGATGGTATTCTACCTAACGATCATGTTGTTGCTCGCAGATGCATTTCCAAATGTCTAGCCTGTTTAGTGTCTTTGCAGATTGTGACAGTTAAGAGACGATTTTCATCGCAATAATCAAAATAATCCAAATTTTTTGAGCCTTATGATGAACCGTGCCGAACAGTTTACTTTCTTAGATTATTATTTGGAACTGTTTACCAAGCAGTTGTCTATCTAATAAAGAACATCCCATACTAGGTTTTATAAGATTTGGAACCGTTTTTATTTAACTGTAAATGACGAATACTTTTGAAGAGATCAGATTAAACAGATTTAATGTTTAATGGTTAGAATATTTCAAAAAAGACTAATAGCGAAATGGTTCTGGATTCGTTAGGGTGAGAATATATTCATTTGAGTCTTGATATAAGTGCGGTAAAACAGGTGTATAGTTTAAGACAGTATCCAGAGATGTACATCATCTCACTGGAAATAAACTATATAGTAACGTGCGAAGAGTATTTTTTTAATATATAGTCGATATAAGTATTTGTTGTGACTGAAGCTTGTTGTGAAAGTATTTTATAGAATTTCTTGAGGCAAACAAAGTCAGATATAAAAAAAAAGTACTACAACAACAACAATACTGCGTTGCTCATTGTGGCATAGTAGCATAACTTTATCCTTTGAGATAGTTATGACGTTGAACCAATCACTCTACAGCCTTGAAAATAATGCTTTTGGTAACAGAGCTCACTTATATTATAAGGAAGACATACGTACATATTACCCTGAAAGTAGACCCTTCTTTTTCCGTCAGGACTATCCTTGAAATAATAAGCAAAATATTGGTAAAATTGTAGAAAATTAAATTTTAAGTATCATCTTGGCACACCTATCCTATTGATACAGAGTGTCTCATTTTGCATAAGCTACAAAATATTTGAAATACTTTGAAAGAAGCCTTAAAAGAATTGTAAGGTTTGGAGGAGGCCAAATGTTGAGTGCGATCTTGACTATGACTTTTAAGGTCATCTAGGAATAAATTAAAACCTTTTGAATGACTGTTAAGGTTATTTAATATTAAATTGAATTTTAATTGAAACCCTAATTATGAAAACTGTTTTAAATATAATCTTGGCCATAATCTTGGCCATGACCTTGAAAAAGGCACATTTTCTGAACGGCCCTTTTTTATATCTGACTATGTGTCCGCTACTATGTTTTTATTCACATTTTATCTTTACCTTATACAGTATTCGAACAACGATGACCTAATGTTTAAACTCAAAGTTACCAATTAGTGTTTTTATACTTGGCTGTGTTTCAAATTTTCGTGAGCTTAAAAGTGTTTTGTGTGTTTTATCAAGATTTATACTGTAAATATAAGAGAGAGTGATGTAATGCAAGACAAAATTTCACCAAATGTTTTATTTCCTACATAGTATACAGCATATAGAGTAGACCTCTTATAGAATATAATATATATGACAACTTTTTCAGATGTACATTATTTCAAATAAAGACATTTTACTACACAAGTTTGTTTCTTTAGGTAAACAATGATGTAAGAGTAAGAAGGGCTCTCGGTAGTTTTCAGGCGATTATACTTGAATTCGTTTTTGAATAAAAAACATTCATAAAGTAGATTAGAAAACAAAATAAGAAATAATATTTTCACTTTAATTTCAATGTTTATACTGGTTATACATTAGATAGGCACATTTTCTTAATAGAATCCCCTGAGATATATTATTGCACATTTGGATTCCTTGGTTAATTCTAGTGTGACTTTATGTACACATGCAACTTAAAACTAAATGTTTATGCGCATATAACAATTTTTGGTATAAGTAGATACCAGAGAAAAATTAATATCGTCGCTATTATAAGATTTAGACAATGAATCTCTTTTCTTTTTTAATTCAGTGACTATGTACTTATGACCCATTTTAACAGAAGTCATCGGACATCATAAACATCATTCCGATTATTATGGGTTCGTAATGAAGATGCATTCCATATTACAGATTCATATTCATAACACTCCAAAAATTCAAAAACTGTTCCATGAGATCACTCCATTTCTTCATTCTACGACAACAAACAGTTTTGCGAATTTTCGCTTGCAAAAGAACTAATATGTGGATGTGGTGAATATGTTATGCCGCTAGGGTTTACTTTCATAGATCAATGGAGAGGCTATTGTAAATATTACAAATTTTTCAGTTTTACAATAGCCCTTACGGTCCAACCACCCCAATTTGAACCCACCCAAAAAAGTAGAAAATCATCAGGGACTCCTAAAAAACCTAAAAACGAAGTTTAAGCCGTTTTTATATTTCTAGTTTTCTGACTATTGTCGGGCCGCCACTGACACGACTTATAAAAACCATGCGTGTTTTCCAGCCTCCTCACACTAATAATACAGTGTCCAAATTTCATTAAATTCAATTTGATAGTTTCCATGTTACACAATACAGAACGATCTAAAGCAATACTAGAATGATGTAGTCCCTTGGTTTCTGTTATAGGCAAGGTAATGTTCGGATGGACCTAGAAAAGTATATTATGCCGCTAGTGCTTATTTCACAGGTCAATGGACATCCCGTTATAAATACAAAAAAACTTTTAGGTTTACAACCCACCAACCCACAACCACCCCACTTTCACCGCCACCCAAAAAAAAAAGATAAAAATGATCAGGACCCTCTAAAATGCCTGAAAACGAAGTTTGAGGAATATTTTAAATTTTTCTTTGCTCTTTACTCCACCGCCCATGCAGCGATTTTCAAAATTACGGCAGAATTACCTACTACGATCCCACAGAATATTGCTATATAAATTTCATCACAATCCAGGCAGCGGTTACTAAAATTACGAAGCTAGGAGAACGCCAACAGACAGACAGACCGACAGACAGAACGACGAAAATGAGTGACGTGGATTTCCCTTATGTATACATCATAAAACGCCCAAAAAGAGCTATCTCAAAATAAAACATTTTTGCGATCACTATACTCCCCTCATCTATCGGTGTGGGAAGTGAAAAACGACCATACTATGTGGAGCCCCTATTTGGGTTATTTGCCATATTTGCGCAAATAGGACAAATCATGTAGAAAATTGAGTTGCAAATTATCCACAGTTGCTCGCATACGATCACAATTTATAGAACCGTGCGTAATTAGACATTAATTTATGCCAACCTTTAATCACAAAGTTTGAGGGATATTTCAGATTTTTTGTTTTTTGCTAATTACTCCGTCGCCCATGCAGCGATTTTCAAAATTATGGCAGCATTACCTACTGCGATCCCACAGCATATTGCTACAGAAATTTCATCACAATCCATGCAGCGGTTTGAGTTTGAGCGAGTTGTGCGCTGTTTTCGGATCGGTATTATCTTTTGTGTTTAACTAAAATATATCATTGGAGCGAAAATAAATAAAATTGGGGCATTAATACACTCATTTAGTAATCTTCCGCTGGAAGAATACTTGAAAAACTTATTGATAGTGGACAGAAATGATGAAAACAATAATTGGATAAGTAACTGTAAAGAAGTTAACAAACTGTTTTGTTTTTGTTCTATTTGGAGGCGAAAAAAGGCACGGATGATCTTATTCATGTATGGGAGAAAATGAAGACCCATGGAAAATCTAAAGTGCATATGAATAATGTTTTCAGTTTATCGATGCTTGGTAAGTCGAACATAAAGACTCAGTTAAATTCGGCTTATCGTCTAGTTATGAGTATTTTTTTTTCAATTTTATATCGGTTTGAAATGTTGGCTGTCATTCTGGCACTACCTCTCTAGGTTGGCACGAGCCGCTACTGGATCACAATACTTCCCTCACCTATAGGTGAGCGAAGTGAAAAACGACCATATTATGTGGAGCCCCTATTTGGGTTATTTGCCATATTTGAGCAAATAGGACAAATCATGTATAAAATTGAGTTGCAAATTATCCACAGTTGCTCGCATACAATCACAATTTATAGAACCGTGCGTAATTAGACAATAATTTATGCCAAACTTTAATCACAAAGCAAATAATTTATACAAGCAAAAAGCGGACGGACAGAGTGACCTAAATTCGATTTATAACTAGAAACTGATAATGTTTGATGGACGAGACAAATTTCACAGATAAATGACCAACGGTTATAAGGGGAGTTTTAGTGTTTATTTATTGCTAATCCATAACGGTAATTATTTCTAGTTGAACTCGTGCATATGCCACGCGAGGCTATGCCACGTATATAAAGGGGTATAAAAGGGTGTGCCTTCGATACGGTATCTAATATGTTCATTTGCATCAAGCAAACAAGTCGTATGAGTACCGGGTAAGTGGTGTATCAAGGCTCCCTGTAATTTCACGTTGCACAGCACCTGAAGCCATGAACTCACTTAAGGAGTATTTAATGTCATTTGGCGTAGCAACAAAACCGATCGCCAAACACGTTTCACTAAATTTATTCTTCTTCTTCTTATGCGCCGTTTCCTTTCGAAGGTTGGCGATCCAAATAGCTAACGTAGTCCTAGATACGGCCATGCGAAAAATTTCAAGTGATGAGCAACCAAACCATCTTCGGATGTCTTTCAACCAAGAATTTTGTCGTCTGCCGACAGACCCTTTACTTGGACTTTTTCCTCTATAATCAGTCGCAGAAGTTCGTATTTTTCCCCTCGCATGATATGACCTATATAAGCCGCTTTTCGTTCCTTGCTGGTTTCTTCATACGATTAAGGACTTCAACGTTCGTTATTCTTCGAACCCATGATATTCTGAGTATACGGCGATAAATGTACATTTCAAAGGCGTCGATTTTCTTTTCCAATGCAGCATCAAGAGTCCAACTCTCACATCAGTACAGGATAACCGAGAAAATGTAGCATCTGACCATGCGTATCCTAAGTTTTAGGCTGAGATCTGACCTTATGAAAAATCTTCGCATACTCAAAATGCCTTTCTGGCCTGTTCAATGCGGCATCTTACTTCTTTCTTCTCATTTACAATACACCCCAGATATTTGTATGACGATACTTGTTCCACCGTACTACCATTGATAATCAGATGAGCCTGTACAGGTGTGTTGGCAAAGGCAACGACTTTAGTTTTTGCAGTATTTATAAGTAGGCCAAAGTTTTCACTGTATCGTACAATACTATCTATCAGCCTTTGTAAGTCGTGCACATTCTCAGCTAACACAACGGTGTCGTCCACATATCTGATGTTATTGATTATTTTCCCGTTGATCTTAATACCATACTCCATCCTTCCAGAGCTTCTTTGAAAATAGCCTCAGAATATATATTAAATAAGAGCGGCGACTACATTTATTAGCGTTTCCTAATTGGTTTATTTGGAAATTTGGGACACAACAGAACAAATGTTCCACAAAGCATCCACTATACAGGCTGTCCCTGAATTTTCTTGTTGCGTGATATTCTCTCAACAAAAAAAAAGTTCAAACGAAAACTGAGTGGAATTTTCGAAAGTACTACTACATACCATGTTTTCAAACTTTTTTTTGTACGTCAACCATTAAAACTCGCCCCAAACTTTTTTTCAAATAGCACCCAATAGTTTTTTCTACATAAATTAGGTCCTTATTTTATTTAAAACCTTGTAGTACCTTTGGTTTTATAAAAAAACCTATTTTTTTCATAAAGTAATGCATAAAACAAATAAAATAAGGATTTGTTTGAGGCGCCATATTTTCGGCAAAAAAACAAAAATAAAACTAAGTGGGCTTGTCAAGGGTACAGAATGACCTATCATATCATGCCTTTCCATTTTTTTTACTTAAACCCATAAAACTCACCTCCAACTTTTTTTCCAAATAGCACCCCACAGCTTTTCTTGCATTAATGAGGTCATTAATTTATTTAAAATTATAGTGCCTTTGACTTCATACACAAACCAATTTTTTCCGTAACATAAGATAAATAAAATGAGGATTTGTTCGAGGCGTAATATTTTCGTAATAAGAAAGGATAAAAGAGACATTTGTTATTGAAACTATTTATTATGGGTCATTCAGTACCCTTAAAAACCCAATTAGTTTTGCGTCAAACAAATTTTTATTTTATTTATGTTATGCTTATGATATTACGAATGAAATAAGTTTGCACATAAAATCAAAGGTACTACAAGATTTTAAATAAACTAAGGATTCAAAGTTGAGGCTGAGTTCTAAGGGTTGAAGTACAAAAATAATATTTTAAAAGCATGGTATGATAGACCCTATAGTACTTACATAAAATTCCACCCGGTTTTCGTTTGAATTTTTTATTGTTACGAAAATATTTCATGCCAATGAAATTCAGGGACATACTTTGTAAATAACTACTTGAGGCTATTTATTCGTACCTAAAATATATTATATCAGTATCAAAAATTAGTGAAAATGTATTTCCAACGAATACCCCCTCAGTTCATTTTTGAATGCCATCTAATTGATGTTGAATATGTCATGGTTTTTACAATGATTATTAGATTCTATTTCCATTCTTATCAAAGGCGATATTTGTCCGAGATTTGTTTTACAGAACGGAATGCTAAAGTCGGTGTTGCTAAAATGGCTTCCCAGAAGCTTGGAGTTTTGTTCCGCTGTAGGAAGCTGTATACACCAGAGCAACTACTGCTGCTGCTGCTCTACAAGGCACATATTCGATCATCGTTGGAGTATTGCTCTCATGTGTGGGCATGTGGTAGCTTCTGAACACTATCAAGAAGAGAGCAATTAGACTAATCGATACGCCTAACCTCACAATGGACCACAGCCTGGAACATCGAAGAAGGGTGGCTAACCTGTCCCTGTTTTACAGCTGATTCTATCACGGGAGATGTTCGAGTGAGATCTCCAAGACAGTAACACCGAAGGCCGTCAGAACAAGGAGTATTAGAAAGGATCTGCGAGTTCATCCTTACTAGGACGAGGTCTCTACTTCCCGAACCAGTCTCACCAGCATTCCTTCTATTGGAGAACTTCAACACTGTGGAATGAACTGCCGGTGAATTTGTTTCCTGACAGCTGCAACCTGCAGCGTTTCAAATCTAACGTAAACAGACATGTATCCTCTCTCAGCGCTTCTATAGCGCCATAGGCTTTCAGCCTCTGCGGGAGGCTGGCCATAACCAAAAGTTCCAGCAGAAGTTCACTATTAGAAACTTTGACAGAAATATTTGATAGCACTTATTATAGAGTTGACAATTGTGAAAATACAACACAAATTGGAAATAGATCTTTTATAGCTCAGTAGTTGCTCTGCTATATACAGCTTTCTACAGCAGAACAAAACTCCGAGCTTCTGGGATGCCGTTTTAGCAATACTGATGACGACTGATTCTGAAACACTTATCCAACTTGAGACTCAATAAATTTATATTACGCCATCGAACAAAGTTATTCAAATTACACTGAAGTTTTTCAGCCAACTCAATATCTTTAGTAGCATTGTATAACTTCAAATCACCTGCAAAAAGTAAAACATGACTATTAGATATGACATCCTGAATATCGTTAATGAAACAGCTAAATTAAAGGGGATCCAGATCACTACCCTGCGGAACACCTGACGAGTCAGCGGTAAGAGTCGAAACAGCATTGCCGCATTTAACGCATTGAATGAGGCCTACAAGATCCACTTATCCAATTAATTACAGATCCTTCAATTCCTAATGCCCGCAATTTTGCAATTAATAATTTTTCATTAACATTGTCAAAGACCATTGTAAAATCAGTCCTCTTTCAAGAATCTGGAGTATCTGACCGCCGATGTCCTAGGAGAACTGAAGTGACCATTGTTGTAGTCTCTATATTCTGTCACAATACACACTAAGATAAACCATCCTAAATCCTGAATTTATTAATATGTTCTATATTTTGAAACAGCATCGAACATCGAACATGATGGTCAAAAGCAGAAACGTATACCACGTTGTGGCACCAATTTTGGCAGTGTCAAAGTTAGCTGCGGTATGTAATGTAAGAAGGACTAAAGGTAGCAATGCTACATATAGATACACAAAGTCAGTTTTTATGACTGTGGTTCAAGCAGCAATACTGATTGTTTGTATGCTACATTTAGGGTTCATACCCTACGCTGTTATATACCTGGAGCAGGTAAGTTGTCCTAAAAAACTTCACATCACAAGCAATGCCTAATATCATCTGTTTTTGTCATACAAAGGTTTATAGCAAACTGTGTAAATAAATTTGAATTCAGAATTTTCCCATTACTTCAGGTGTCTCAAATATTTGAGGCTAAGGTTTAGAAACCTACCACACGTAAGATCAATTATTTATTACACAAAAACTAACAAATAAACTGACTTTTATTAAAAAGCCATTGAGAATCGATGATGTGAGGTTAAGTTTACGAAAAGTGGCTATTTGAGCCGCTTTTGAGGTTACAGGAACCCGCCAGATGATATTTCTGTTTTTCTTTATATGCATCACGTCACAAGTTAATGTGCAATTCGTTTTGAAACTCTATTTGATTCTAGCTTGAGCCAGGAGAGCAGTCGATAAATTCCACTGTAATCAATCACCTTGGAGGCGATTTGACAAGCCAAAAATTTATAACAAAAATGGCGAATATAGTTTTGCTCTCTGTGACAGCCATTTTAGCTAGAATAGCTAACACAGTGCAACTGCCCAAGATCCTGCCTAGCTTAATGGAAGATATTTATAATTTTGACAAAATCGCGCCCAGGTCTAACACGGACTTTGCTTGGATTTTTGGACTGTCAGGTATTGAACGAAACAAACGTGGCCCTAACAAAAAGGAGCTATACTGTATTCACAACCAAGCTAGACCAAATGAAAACAAGCCCGCGTGTTGGTCGGCTCGTGTCGGTGGGGGTCCCTAATAGTCCAGTACATTATGTGTAAATTGTGTGTTATGATCTGGCAAGTCAAAATCTCCAAGGCTGACTGAAAAGTAGATCCAAATATGCAATGTCAAGTATTCATTGCCTAATGATCATTTCAAACTGGCAACTGGCTACTTTTGAGTTGCAATGGGCTCGTAGGGCAACCCTTTTAAATAGTCATATAAAATTTCATAATTGCACTGGACTATAGCTGGCGAGTTCGCAGACGTTAGCGGACAGTAACCACTGAATGTTGCATGCGACTGTTTATTTGGAGTCTATCTTGGGATTGAATATACTGTAGTTGCATTGCTGTGAAAAATGTTTTCTATCAAATTTTTATGGAAAATATTTAAAAATAATAATTATTATTTAAACACCACATTTTATAAAAACCAAGCACTGAAATTACTTCTGTGTTTCATGTGCTTTTATCAACATCACATGTACATAGGGCGAGTTTTTAGTACCAGACTTTTTGATAACTCCACTACTGCAGAACATAGCGAAAAAAGTTATATACAAAAGTTGTACCTAGGATATGCTCCTTGCTCAGAAAATAGTTTGATCTATACAGGGTGATTCGTACCTACGTGGTGATGCAAACATAATTTTTTTTCAATGAGACACCCTATATATTATCCCATATTTAGATTCTGATAATGATCCTCATTCTTACAATATCAGGTATTGTAACATTTTACAGAGTATTTCAAAAGTTACGACCATTTTTATATCTCAACCGCTTTCAAATGAACGAAAATACTATTATGGGCTTATATTTTAGTTGTTCATTAAATAGAAGTAACATTCTATGGTCCTTTCTCAGAATAAATAAATTTCAGTACACAAATCTCTTACAGTAGTGGAGTTATCGACCGAAATGGTACTAAAAACTCACCCTGTATATGTTCCACAATTTAAATGCGAGTTTTCAGAACTTTTAACACAGCATAGTAAACAACCAGCACAATATCTCTGAGGATTTTCTATATAAAAATGGTTCCCACAAAATTTGAACTTGACTTGATGATTTATGGATGATTTTACGGCTGTGAAGTTTGGCTAGAGATGCGAAAATGAAAATATCGATACCGGTACCAACTCGATATTTTTTAGCCAAATAGGCGCGCTTGGTTCGTACAGAGAATTTTGTGCAACTGATTACACCCCTCAATAATTATATAATTATTTTCGATACCGATACTCCTACAAAAGTATTGATACCAGCTTGGAATCGCTCAAAAAGTATCCAAGACAAAAATGCTCGATATTAGTGAAGAAGTACAATATCGAAGTGTCGTTAGCATCCCTACAAAAAAATCATCCAAAAGGCGGGTAATTGCCGCCAACCTGAGATATTGTGCTGGTTGTTTAGTATGCTGTGCTTTTACTTTAAAGATTAGTTGTTGAAGATTATCAAATTAATATTTCAGTTCAACCATAGACTATAGCAGTAGTCTCGAGTTTTAGATGCATCCTCTTATAAAGCTCTTAGAAGCATCCTGTTTACCATGTTTTTCTTTGGCAGTTGTCCTGGTTCTGATATCTTGGCCCTATCAGTTCTACTCCATTCTGTTGGTAACTGCGGACAACTGGGCAGCATTTTTGATGTTCTACATCAACCTCTACAATAATTTTTCATGCATATCGTGCGAATTTCAGTTTGTCAGTCTATGTTGGCTGATTCAATCTCGTTTTAAAGGGATTTTGGATGAGCTAAAGGAGATTCTCTTCAAAAACATGATGGATTTTGGTGAGTACAATATGTAACTTATTTTTCTGGACATTTTATTCTTAGAATACCATTACCAAGGAATTAATTAACCCATTAATGTCTACTGCTTCGTTATATATCCAGATGACTTAGGAAATTGAGTTTTCGAACAAAGAATTTGAAATTTCAAAGGAATTGAACGCTTTCGATGCTACCAATACATTTGTTTAGGAAGTGAAGCTCTCCACAAAAAATGTTGGCCTATACTCGTTGGGCTGACAAGTTCCTAGTTTGATGTATAGATGGCGTTATTAGAAATTGGAATGACATCCATATAATTTTCAATGAAGCAACTTTTGTTTACTGTTAAAAAAATATCGTGAAGTGTGTTGACTCAGCGCTTCCCACACATTATCGGTGCTAACAAAAAATTTGGAGTACCTCTATCCCTACACGATCCTCTTCAAAAAAAATAGACATTGATGAGAGATCGTTGAAACAAAGAAAAACGAAGTTTGAGCGAGTTTTTCCGTTTTTGTTGATTTGTCCTCCGTCACTGGCAAGGCTTCCAGAAACGATATGCTGTTACTATTTCCATAGAAGTAAAACCACAGCATAGTAAACAACCAGCAGAATAACTCAGATTGGCGGTAATTACGCGCGCATCCCCCCTTTTGGATGATTTTTTGTAAGGATGCACTAATATCGAGTATTTCTGTCATCGATACTTTTTGAGGCATTCCAAGCTGGTATCGATACTTTTGTATCGGTATCGAAAATAATTACATAATTATTGAGGGGTGTAATCAGTTGCGCAAAATGCTCTGTACGAACCAAACGCGCCTATTTGGCTAAAAAAAATATCGAGTTGGTACTGGTATCGATATTTTCATTTTCGCATCTCTACCCAAACTTCACATCCGTAAAATCATCCCAAGGTCAAATTCTGTAGGAACCATTTTTATATGGGAAATCCTCAGAGATGTTATGCTGGTTTTGTTTACTATGCTGTGGTAAAACCGTGTCAAAATTTCATCATAATTAAGTTAGCAGTTTCCAACTTACACGTTAGGAGGATAATATGTAGGTAGGTGTATGTATTAAATTATTTTACAGATATAAAAGGCAACAATAGGATTGGCCTAAACAGCACAAGATATCGCCAAACTCAATTTTTTTCAGCGTATTTTATGGATGCAACAAATTTTTGAGTTTACAAACCCCCCGCTCGCCCACCACCCCGATTTCATCTTCCCCCCCCCCCCCAAGAAAAAAACGGTAAAGGATTAGGAATCCTCCTTGAAACCAAGTTTGGAGCTGGTTCTGATAATTATTTGTCTTTTCCCAGTTTCTCTACCATCATCAATGCGCCGATTTGCAACATTATAGCAGTATTACCTACAACGACCTTACACAGATCGTTACCTAAATTTGATACGATTAAAAAGCGGTGTATCATCTCAAAATTTAAAATTTTTGCAATCACAACACTCATCCCCTGTTCCCTATCAGTATGGGAAGCGAAATTTGGACAACGTTAAGGGATCTCCAAATCGCCTAAGAAACGAAGTTTGATCTGTTTTTATATTTTTATTTTTTGATTATTGCTGCGCCCCCATTGACATGATTTCTAAAAACCATAACCCATTTCCATCCTCGCAAAAATTCATTAAAATCAATTCAATAATTTCCAGGCCACATAATACCTACAGAATGATATAAAGCGATACTTGTATGTATATATCAGAAAATTGAGGTTTTGAAAGAAAAAAAAAATATTTTATTGTGATAAATGGAAAGATCATGTATAAGTTTTATAACAAAACTGTTTTTGTTTTCTTTTTCCGCAATAATTCAAAATTTATATGAAAATAAAAATGGGTTTTTGAATCGTCGAGTACCGAAAACACGCCGACGGCTCCCGAACCCGTGTGACGTCACCATGGCGGTCAGGATGCTCCTTTGACCAACGACGTCCTACTCCGATACTAGATTCTAGATTCCTAGCCAATCGCGAGAATACGTACTGGTAAACTGGTAACTAGTGGATATTTGTTGCAATACAGTCGATGAATGAAGTTTGCAGCTTGAGACGAAGTCTACGAACGAAATAAATATGTGTTTGAATGTTTGAAGTTGAAGTCAGATTACAGATTCCAGTAAGTAAGTACCTAATCAAATATGTTTCTTTGAAAAGATCTCCTCATTCGAAAGAGTGATTAGAGTGTCCGATAGTGAATCTCAGGGTCTTTGGATCGAAACCCAGGACTTCAAACATTCAAGTAATGGGTCTGGCAAAGTATTGTACAACAAATTAAAATTCCATCTAATAAGCTACATATAAATCCGCGCGGGGAACTTTTCAAATGAACACCCTGTATAACTGACCTTATAATAAATTCCATTTAATAAGTTATATACATACAGAAAACTAACTGTATAATAACGTAGTGTCTGAAATAAAGCCCGACCTAGTCCACAGTAAAAAAAAGTAATTTCGCTGAAGCGGTGAAGCATCAAATCCAGTTTTCCACTCTTTCAGGGGGCGGGTAATTAAAAGCAAATATATGTATATGTCCATAGGAATTTGCGATGAAATTTGAAATTCTTCAATTTATATGCAAATAGGCAAAAGCATAATAACTGCGATGTGTTAGGATTGGGATGGCAGACACAGGATAAAACGGATATATTACAACAGGGAGCAGTGACGTACTACTGAATAATTATCTCGTTCTATATACAGGGTGCTTTAATTCTCATGTCAGTAGGCGGTGGAGGTACTATAATCGCGAAAAATGTTAGATAGATATATAGGGTGTCCCACGACGACTAAGACAAGCAATATATCGGAACTGGGCAGTAGTAGCGAATTATAATTTTATCAAATTTTTAAAGTTTAACGTAATCATACCTCTTTTCAGATGGTACCATGATAAATAAGCTGAAACGATTAGAAAAATCCAACAAACTCCTCACCGAGATCTGTGTGAAGATGAACTCTCTATACAACTTCCAGCTGTTCATCATTCTCAGTGGACTAACTCTGAATACTTTGTTCAGCTTCTATTTCGCAATTTTCGGCGGTTTTGAAAAACATTCCAACAAAACCAGCATTTCTTTCCAGAAAATATCCAACATTGTTAATGATGTATTGTGGAGTTTTTATTACTTCGCAAGATTTTTCTTCATATGTGTGGTTGGAGGAGTTGTAGCCGATAAGGTAAAGGTATTAGTAGCAAAGCTGAAATTATAAGTTCGCGTTTACTTTATTGCTGCCTCAGGAGGTAGGTATTCGAAAAAACTGCCCCCTTATTGTATTATTACTCATAGCTTCTCCAGTATAAACCGCTGCAGTAATTTGTAAAGTTTCCCTGCTGGTCCTGCTCCTGAGTTCAGCTCCAATTAGTGGAGGTATGAAAGGGGGGGCACATACAATTTTAAATAAAAAAACTACATGAAAATCCTACCAGTGATTGTTGAGACAGCAGCCACAGGCGTATATAGGGGGGGTAACAGGGACAATTACCCCTCCCATGATTTCGAAAAAAACTCAATTCAACTTTGACTTATTTTATTTGACTTATTTATTTATGCAATTGTCGCACTGAAAAAAAATCTTTTTTGCAGTAACTAAATTACAAAAGGGTTTGTTTTGCATTATTACAGTAATGCATATCTAATATATTCCCATTGTTACATAATCAGTTGAATGTCCTATAGAACGTGGCAGCGTGTCACAAAAATTTACCTAACTCATTAATTACCTGTTTTGAAAATTTCACCGATTAGAAAAGTTTTAAAACACTAATTAAAAAAATTGAGTACGTGTTGTGACTACTAGGGTACCTGACTGTTGAGTGTTCATGACCGTTTAATTTTGTATGCTGTGCCAATAAGATGTTCACGGATGATACGTATAACATATTATTTGTATTCCGTAAAATTAAAATTGATTAATGAATCAATAGATTTTTTTCATTTCCCTAAAGTACCTGATACTCCACTGTTTCACTTGCTGTTTATATCTTCTTTTTTATTTTAATACTATTAACATTTTCCTTTTCTCTTTCATCAACGTCCTTCACGAAGGTATTACAAAAAATGGAGAAAGCACAACTTCATGCCCAGTTACCCCCTCCACGACTGAGGTCTGGATACGCCCTTGACAGCAGCTGTACCCTGCACATAATAAGAGTTTCCGGTTTCCACAAACAGCTATTTCTTGAGA
The DNA here is from genome assembly GCA_951848785.1 of Callosobruchus maculatus. Taxonomy (NCBI): domain Eukaryota; kingdom Metazoa; phylum Arthropoda; class Insecta; order Coleoptera; family Chrysomelidae; genus Callosobruchus; species Callosobruchus maculatus. The sequence goes on along the minus strand of CATOUR010000090.1, from coordinate 4,581,613 downwards.
GTTTTTTTCTTGTTAATATCACAAAAAGTCACTTCTCAAGAGTGTTTTGCTTATCACACAACACAAAATGTTGTTATTTCTTAAGAGTTTTTAACTTATCCTCCGTCCAACCAAGAAAAAAAATGTAGTCTAGCTTGGGATTCGAACTCCCAACGCCTGATTGAAACACGTCACCTTTAATCTTTAACACATTTATTGATTAATTATTATTACAATACTTGTCGTGGTATCTATAATGAGATTGGCCCTAGGGCTCACATTTTAACCAAGGGAACTGAGCCCATAACCCAGTTGTGCTCCCTCGGGTGCCTGGTGGTAGGCTGTATTTACAACAAATAATACCTATTTGACATGCTAATGTAAGTTTTATCACCTCCTGGCATGTGATAAGTCTGATATACCCCATATGATTAGTTAACCAAAGCAATTCATCCTTCAGCACAATTTTTTCTGGTAAAAAAAGTTATATTCTTTTGCGGGAAAATGGTAAAAACCCACTTAAAAAAATTATTTGCTGTTATATCCTAAATCTAGTTATTTATACTATTTACATTACTTACAGAACATATAATACATATTTACACTGAGGGTTCTATAAGAATAAGGTCGTAGATTAGACCGTGTTTCCGGGTTTTCCCATCCAGATGGGATATTTTTTTTTTTTTTGTGTTTTTTTTTATAATTTAGCTGTTACTCCTGTTAATAACAAATTTGTATGCACTCATTGGTTAAGTGTAAGAGTAGCTGTAGCTAAACTTCGCCATTGAGCTGCTCACTTGTTTCCATATTGATATAGATGTCTGTATCTTTAGGAATAATAAAGACGGTTTATTATTATTATTATTATATTGGCAGTAAGTGGGCTATTTTGCACTGAATATCTGTAAAATTTTCGGGTAATTTCGTGTATGACTTGCCTGATGTTTATGAATTTTTTATCATAGATCCGCAGTCGTTCCTTAATTTGTTCATTGGTTTCTCTTTGCTCGGTGCTCATTATTAATCTTAAAATCTTATTCTCTATCCTTTGTAGGAAACCTATCTGCGTATCAGATGCTGAGCTGTAAACTGCACAGCCGTAAGTCAAGGCAGGTCTTATTACTTGTTTATAAATAAGTAATTTTACGCTTCTATGCAGCTTACTATTCCTGCATATGAGGGGATATAAGGTTTTAATCATTGCTGATGACCTGGCTCGTAATTTTGCGATGTGCCTATGAAACGATAAACGCTCATCTAGTGTAATGCCCAAATAATTGATTGTTTTGCTCTCCTGAATTTCACAATCAGACACTCTTAATTTTCTAAATATTTTGGTTTTACGCCTTGCAAAATTTTTTGTGCATCTGAATACCTGTGTCTTTTCTGTATTCAGGGAGATTTTATTTTCGTTCAGGTATGGGACTATTTTCCGATTTATATGTATTTCTACTTGCCTGCATGCAACCTCTGCTTGGACAGCTGTTGCGTACACGCAAGTATCATCAGCGTATGAAGCGAGTTCTGTTTTTTCGAATTTTGTGATATCAGCCATATATAACGTGAAGAGTACAGGAGATAGTGAAGACCCCTGTGGGACGCCACCACTCATAAAAAATTGTCCATAGTTTTTTTCATTAATTTTCACAGAAAATGTTCTACGCGATAGATATGAATCTATTACATGTACTATGAATGAGGGAAATCCAAATCCTGATAACTTCACAACTAGTTTTTCAGTCCAGACTTTGTCAAAAGCTTTTTCCATGTCAAGCAAAGCCATAACGGTGCTTTTCCCGTTGTTAAAGCCTTCTTTGATGTGATGAACAACCCTGGCCACCTGTCCGACTGTACTGTGCCCCGCCCTAAAACCAAATTGTTCTGGGGGTAGTATTTTCAGTTTATTTTCTTCTGTCAATATAATTTCTAAAATGAATCGATCTATCACTTTCGCCCCTGCACTTAATAATGATATTGGTCTGTATGAATCTGGAAATCGTGGATTTTTATTTGGTTTTAGGATAGGACACACAACAGCTTTTTTCAGACATATCGGATAATATTGTAACTGGATTATCGCATTTATTATGTTTGTTAGTTGTGCTCTGGCCTTGTTTGACAATTGCTTTAGTATATTTTTATCTATATCGTCGTCCCCAGGAGCCTTATTGTTTGCCAGGCGTTCAATCTCATTTTTCACACTTTTGGGAGAAACAATAAACCTACCTATCTGTTTTATATCGTGAGCATTGTTTTGAGCGTTTCTTATTTCTATAATTTTATTTGAGACTCTGTGATGTTCCTCTTGAGTGTCAGGCAACGTAGTCCACCTTTTTTCCAAATTGAGTCCGATACATTCCCCTTTATCTGCGTCTGAGACATACCGATTTCCGTTTGTTTCAAGTGCAGGAATTTGCCATTGTTTTCCTTTATTTTTTAACTGTTTGGAGATCTTCCATATCTCTCTGTCCCCTTTTTTCAGGTTTTTTATTTTTTGCACCCATTTCCCTGATGTTTCTTCCGCAATATCATCATTTATTTGTTTTGATAATTGTAAATATAAATCTTTATCATTCATATTTCCAAATTTTTGCCATAGTTTCCTGAGATTATTTCTGAGTTTAATTTTTTCTTTAATACGGTCCGAAATGTTATCATAGTCTTCAGGTACTGGTATCCTTTTAACTACTTTCTTTCTGCTCTGTTGTATTGCTGCAATAAAACTCTCAGTCGCTTTGTCCAGGGTGTTAATGTCGACAATTTTTTCTATCTGAATCGCTTTATCTAAATGATATCTAAAAGATCTCCAATCTGCTTTTTTATAATCCCATATCAATTTTTTGTCTCTGTTGATGGTGTATGCAATGTTTATATAAATTGGATTATGATCTGAGGACAGCTCGTTTAAAGTCACTACCTGCGTCATTTTTTCAATGTTTTTATTCAACACGATGTCCAGAACAGATGGGGTTGAGTTATTGAAAGGGAAATGTGTCGGTTCATCTGGATAGTAAAGAGCAACATCATCTCTGTTTTCTAAATAATTATTCAGTATATGGCCATTAGAGTTATTATTTACATTTCCCCAGTTTTTATGTCTGCAATTAAAATCGCCCATCATTATTACTTTTTCGTACGAGTTGAACACTGTATTTAGTTCAGTATCTCTTAATACAACTTTGGGATTTTTGTATATGGCCATGAGAAAAATTCCGTTGTCTAATTTTATAGCAATATTTTCCATGGTACAATTGCTCATGTCTACTTCCGTATAACAGATTGAATGCCTGACAAACAGAATTAACCCACCTCCTGCTTTAGTCTTCTTTAAATCTGGATTCATTGGCTTATCCTTTCTGATTTGACTGAAACCCTTTAGGTTGATTTTATCGCAGTCTCTAAATTGAGTCTCAGACACTGCTACAATGTCAAAACCATATTTTTTAACAAAATTAACAAATTCCGGCTTTTTATTGTTCAAACCATTTATATTTATATATGCAATTTTCAAACTACCCATTTCAAATATTATATTAATCTAAATCAGACATAAATTGTGTGAAGGTCATGAATTTCTCTTGAGAACTCCTGGCTACATTCAGTAACTGATTGAGGTCTCTGAATGCATCCAGCAATCCCTTAAGGTTAACTAACCTGTTGAGGTCTTTGACCTCTTGAGCGATATCAGTGAAGAGGCCGATGCCCTGGTTGACCTCTATGTCTTCATGGTGTCTCGTCTCTGTGGCCCCGCTCCTTCTCGGTGCAGGAACCGTTCCTCCTCCTCCGCTGCCTCTGGTTAGCGGTGGAAAATGTTCCCTCATTGGCATCTGCTGCCTGGTCTGGTCGGTTGCACCTGGTGCAATTTGGGTGGTGGTGTGGCGGCGTCTCTGATCCCAGGCTGACGTGGATGGTATCGGTGCAGGTTTCAGCTGTTGAGTGGCTTGTTCTCGCTTCTCCTCCAAAACATCGACTCTTCTGGTGTACTCGATGCAGCCAGAGTAGTTTGCTGGATGGGCTTCTTTACAATTGGCACATTTTGCGGGCAGTTCTTTGGGCTTTGTGCAGTCAAGAAGTTGTTGTCTGTTGTGATCTAAGGCTTTGGACACAACGGGGACCATTGACCCTCGACCATCGATCATAGCATCCGTTGTGTCCACCCACTAAGCTCGAATTTACCGTAGTACCGTGTACGATGAGCGGCGCTCCGTTGTGACCACTCAGAGCTAAGAGTGTGCGTTTATTTTATTTTATTTTTTTGTTTGGTGAGTGGAGCTATATGTATATATTAGGGTACGATGCTATGGTCGGAGGTCAAGGATCGACACTCCGTTGTGTTCGCTCACTAACGCGTCGCACTCACAGGGTACACGAAAGGCTAACTCTGTTCCTCTCCCACATTTTCTGCAGTTGGAATCTCCATCGCATTCCACTCCCTTTAGGTGTTCCTTGAGCCACAATACAAAATCAGTACTTCAGCCATTGGCTTGGGCCTTTAATGAATTGCTTCTCATAGCTACATCACCCATTCCCTGACCTAGTGCCTAATTAGGCTCGTGGGCAACACCAACGCAGGTTCTACGCCAGTGTACAAGGTAGATGCTCATTTTCTTGTAAACTGATCTGCCTTTTTTAATCAGCTAAACCTGAGTGTCATGGCAACCACTGTGGGCCGTTGGTGGTACCAAAGGATGGCGCAAGTGAGTTGGCGAGAGCGCCGGAGTACCGATCTGGAGGTCGAAGGTTCAAGTCCCGCCGGTCGCCAACTTTTTCCGACATTTTCTGGTACGAATTTAAACCACTACAATGTTACGTTATTGGGTTTTGCCATAGGCTTCCTAAGCAGTCCTTGTTGGCATTCCCAGTCTAGTGCAGCTAGACGTCACTCTGGGACTTTCTGGTGTCCTGAGCAGTGTAGCTTGACTGTCTGTTGCAAGAGTCTATTGAGTATAGCCAATGCCGACGTTAGGGAGGGGTAAAAGAGACAAATGCCCAGGGGACCAGGCTCATAGAGGGTGCGCTCGACGAATATATTAATAAAATTCAAAACTGGCCTCTTTATAGAATGTTCAAGCAACAATGACAGTATAATAAGCAGCTGAAATGTGTTATAGATTAGGCTCAAAAATGTTTATTTCGAAAATATTTCCCAAATTTTGTTAGTTTATGTTACATCAATGAGCACGGATATAGGCATATTTATTCTGCAGTAAAAACTGACGGATGTATGCAGGATATGTAGGTAAAAGCCTGGAATGAAAAAGTTATCTGGTAAGTCACTGTTATAGGGTTTTAATGAAAGAGGAGGGGTGGGTCAGCTGTACTCAAGATCTATTCATCTAGTTGCCTAGAGGCCAAGGAATCCTGTCACCAGGCCTGTTTTGTCCGCTCGCTCATTGTTTCCTTGCAACAATGGTACTCTGCTACTCTGCCCTAAATATAGAAGCGTATTTTCAGAGTGCATCAACGCTGAGTCTGGACACTAGAGCTTTGCCCTTTTCCAAAAATTCCCGCTCCTGTCCCTTACTCGGTCTACCTGTATACTAGACGAAATTTCCCGTTGAGGGTTCGGGTCTTCGAAGGCTTTTCGATGCTTGCGTGCTTGAAGTTTTTGATGGAGATACATTTCGGAGTTATATGATCCTTATAAATTCCCCTTTGTTGAATCTTCTGACTAGAGTAGCCCATTCTCGCCTCCCTCACTGCAATTGTAAGGAGAAAGGTGGAGGATGGTTTCCAGAGTTGCAGTTGATGCACTCTGCATTGCTTCCATTAAAGACAGGCAAGCAAGTCCCAGTTCCCTGCAATAGCATGTTTGGTCACCATACCAAAGATGCATATGCATGTATTTAGAGGCGGTCCAGGGGGTCCGGATCCCCCCCCCCCCCGAAACGTTATGTAATGCCGACTAAAAAATGGAATCCACAACTGTTTGCCCCCCCCCCCCCCCCGGACGAGAGCAAATTTAAGGTGGCAGCTCTAATCTGGACCCCCCCGAAAGGTCAAGCAAGTGACACCCATAATCTGGACCCCCCAAAACCAAATCCTGGATACGTGCCTGATTATATGGGTCTTACCACCATCATATACGTCCAGTACATCATGGAGGGGCTTAGAACCCATGTTTGCACATCAAAGCGCCTTGTAAAAAACACTAGTGTTATCCACTCTCCTTTCACTTGTTTGGGTTGGGAGTTCCAGGTTAACTTGGGTGGGCTTAGACCCCATTTTTGAACATGAAAATGCCTTGATAACACTAGTGTCACCTTCGCTCCCTTTTCACTCCTTTGAGTTGGGAGTTCCAGCTTAACTTGAAGTCTGGTATGACCCCTAAGAATTTAATCTCACCCGACGGCTATATTTGACTACCTAGTAGTTGTAGAGGTCCTAGACCCCCAATAATCCTGCTTTTGGTAGGTTTAGCTATACTATATTTAACATTCATTTGTAGGCAAATGAGCCAAAAAGGATAATTAGTGAGATTCTCCTAAAACCGTTTTCAGAGGAAATAAAGCAAAAGGTAAGAATTTATTATTTTACATATGCCTTCGTAACTATTTTTTATTTTCAGTTGTGGGAGTATTTGGTCTATGTTAAAACGCACAAAATTGAATTTTCTGCATGTGGATTCTTCAAAGTGAACATAGCCTTGATAACGTCGGTTTGTATAGAAATTTTGTACTCGATAGGCAACTGAAAATGTTTGGTTTTGTTTCTTTTCTCTTGCTGTCTTAAAGGGGCCTTCATACAAGGGATAGTGAATATATCACTATATGAAACATTTCGAATCGATATATTTAGCAGAAAAGTGAAATGGAATGACATTCATTTATCTTATAATATGATATCAAAGACCTATGTACCAGCTACTAATTAATAATAAATTTTCAGGCAGTATCTCTCGGAACAACATACCTGGTGATATTGGCCCAATTTCAAAACAAGCAATACTAAATTACTACATTCTGGATTTAGTGGCGCATAGCTGTGTGCTTCTAGCTAGGCTTAAGAATTTTATAGTGTACCACACCAGTACTATTTACTGTTTTCCTACAGCCAGCAAAGTGATTGAGAGTTTAAGTCACAAATATATGTATGTTTGTATATCAGAGTTTTAGTTTGGGTACCCTACGTATTACCTAATAAGTGCACCGCTGATTGTAGGAAAATTTGTCAATGTTTTCAGATAACTCTAACTTGGTAATTCGCTTACCGGTGCACCTTGTGCATTACCGACTGGCAATCCAATTCTATAAAAAATCAACGATGCTGAACTCTCACTACCCCTGAATAGGCAGATAGCTACCTATCTGCTGTCATTCTTGTCTAATCAAGCCATGTCAACAACCTCATATGTTTTGTGATGTCAACATTGTCAACGAACTAACCTAACTTTTGTGCGTCTATTAGGAATCAGTATAACATTTTTATAATTTTATTCATAAACTCAATATATGTTAAGTAATATTTGGAAACCGTGAAACAAGAATGGCAGACTTCTATATACGCTACTACGTCGGCCACAAAGGCAAATTCGGTCACGAATTCTTGGAGTTTGAGTTCAGACCTGACGGCAAGCTCAGGTACGCTAACAATTCCAACTACAAGAACGATACCATGATCAGAAAAGAAGTGTACGTACATCCTTGCGTCATGGACGAGCTAAAACGTATCATAATTGACTCTGAAATAATGCAAGAAGATGACTCACTGTGGCCCCCACCCGATAGGATTGGCAGGCAGGAGCTGGAAATCGTGATAAAGGATGAGCATATTTCCTTCACCACCTCGAAAACGGGGTCTTTGGTGGATGTGAGCCAGTCTAAGGATCCTGAGGGACTTCGTTGCTTCTACTACCTTGTTCAGGATTTAAAGTGTCTTGTGTTCTCACTTATTGGACTACATTTTAAGATTAAGCCTATATAATCGCTAATTTTTGTGAATGTGTTAATTGGATCCAAATATTTGACAACACAAAGAAATAAATGTAATGTTTTTCTATAATGTAATGTTTGATTCACTTTTATTTATGTTTTATAAGAGAACTGCTATAGATTTTTCAGCTGGAACTAGAACAACATTTTTTGAATGTATAAATCTGATCCAAATTTTTGGCAACACATAAATATAATGTTTTTATAGCATGTTTTTTCCATATTTATATTATAATACAATAATTAAGTTTGTAACAGTATGCACCTTTTGCAGCTGTAGTTTCTAAAGCTAGTGATAATTCGAAAACAGTCAAGTTAATTTTCCAACTCGTCAATCGTAAATTCAAACTGAGAGGTATAAATTACACATGACAGTTTGAAATAACAAGTGGCAAGTTGGAAAATGAACTTGAAAATTTTGAATGATCACTTGACACTTTAGAAACTACAGACGAAAAAGGTGTAGAAGTGCCTAGATTGTTTAACAAATAATGATAAAAATACTCTCTATTTTGTAGGCATCACCTTCTATTCATTAGTTGAAATTCTTCTAGTAGATATCAACATTAATAATATATAAACACAAAATTAGTCTAATAGATGATTTATTGTTTTTGCCTGAAATGTTACATTTTATGTCAGAGGTCATAATCATCTTGATGATACAGCTCAGAAAGCAGGCGGTAGACATAAGAAGGTGAGTTTCCTCCCCTGAAAAAAACATTTTATAGATGTAGATATTCTTGCATCTTGTGATTTAATTGTGACAAAGATTCTTTATAAACTTATCTTGGTTGTGGCTGCAATTGCCAACAACTAAATCCCCTTGCGTTAAAATCAATATTTTCACATTAAGTTGTTCAAATCATAAATAACAATAACTGACTGACTGAAATAATACATACTGGTGGGATATGAATAGAGTAACAAGTTCGGGAGGTACATAATCATAAACAGGGTTGTACACCTCAATCTGCTTTAATATAGGCCCAGTAGCATATGGAATGACACCTGCTGGAGATACACATACATTAAACGCTTCATGGTTGGGTGATCCCACATAAGTTGGACTGAATTTGTACATGTGTGATAACACCATTACCTAAAAGCAAAACAAAAATAAATACATAAACATATTCATGTATGAACAAGAAAGGGCATTTTTCTTCTTTTTTTCAATCCAACTACAGAATATTGTGCAAAAGGTATCGTGTAATAAATATCCAAAGAGATGCTTCTATATCATTCAAATATTAATAAGAACACCTTTTTACTAGCTAATTGCTTGAGGAGGAATACTAAAACTATTCCATTTAGATTTGTAAATATCGGAAATAGGTGTTTTATATTGATATCCAAATATGAATCAAAAATACATTTAATTTGGCTATGCACTTAACAGGCAATAAAGCAGGACTAAATAAGTTCCTTTTAGACCTAGTAATTTCAAAGAAAGATGAAAAGACACAGATTGTAAGTAATTCGCCACAGACTAGTTAATACTCTACTTCATAAATAAATCTAGCAGACCTTGTGATTTTCTTGAATGCACTTACAGGTACAGAATAATGTTTGGCAGCTAAAGCAACAGCATGGATTCCACTTGCTGCTCTCAAGCCTCCATTAGCCAGCACAGTGTGCGTCCCAATGATGACTTTGTTTACCCTTGACATCATTGCAAATACTGCAGAGTCAGCAATTACAGTGGTCTGGATATTACTTTTTGCTAAGCTTGTTGCCATTGTGTGACCCTGTAACATATATTTTGTCAGACTCAGAATGAAAATCGCAATCAAATTGTATGTATGATTTTTCTCTAGGGTTGGACCGCTGAACCATGTGTCAGCCATAATTTGGTGCAACTTACTAATTTCAGTTAACAATATAAGGGGCAAAATACTTTAATATTTACAACTACTAAAGAAGTAAGTATACAGTGTGTTCCAGGACAAATTCTGAAAACTTTAAGGGATGATTTCTGGCACCAACTTATGATATAATATGATTAAATTATATGTTTATTATTAATAGCCAAAAAGGTGAAATTCCTTTAAATAGATCGCAAATTGGTTAATGTGTGGGCATCCTTGTCATCTTTGTACCATACAAGCAATACATCATCTATAAACAATTGACAAAAAAACATTCAAAATACCTGTTCGTGTAACCTGATATGCTTCGTTTTTGCAAGAAATTCCCGAAAGTGGAAGTGGGCCACACACATTTCAGTTATCTTAACAACAAACTTCAAAGATTGACTTCTTTACAACCAATGTGAATTTCAGAATAATGCCTTTTGATATTGACTCCACATTCCGAAACCTAAGTGCTATTTCTTTTTTTGGGATTCGTCTTGTAGTGTAATGTAAATTTACTCACATCATAGAGTGGTGCTCCTTCTACTACAATAACATTGAATGTTCTATCTTTAGCAGCTCTTTTTAAAAACTTCTCTACTGTCTTTGATTTTCCCACAGTCAGTATGATCTCATTTGTATGGATATGCTCTAAAGCTTGAGCGGCAATATTTTCAGAGCTACAAATTAAAAGAAGCTAGTAACAATGCCATGTTTTGCTATTGTTTAGTCTTACCTAGATTCAAGTTCAACTTTGTACTCAGTCAGATGATCCACAATACTGGATCTTAAATCAATAAGAGAATCAGAGTAGTCTAATACATTGCTGGGAGTAGCTGTTACTAGTTCGTGTAGTGATTGACCTTCATCCTTTTTCTAGAATAAAAGTTCTTAAATTGAAAACACATTCCACTGATATAACACAGAAAGTCTGTACATTTAGTACTATAACAAATTATATGGGGCAACAGCAATGCTGGATTAAGCTTTTATGGGGATCAGGGCTATTATAGTGTTAAGGGGTCCTTTATGAATAGCATGCAAATAATATAGCCCTTGCAGGGTTTCATTGAACCATGGGGCTGGGGGCTCCAGCCCCTTTAGCCTCATACTTGATCTGGATGTGGGCAACAGGTATAAGCTTTTCTAAAATGTGCTTTTTACCTTAGAAGCGGACTGATATTCTTCTCGTATAACCTTGAGTGTATGCCTCATTATGTTTGGTGCAGTTGCCTCTTGTGGCAAGTTCTCTCTCACTAACTGTATTCTTGTTTTTACCAAGTTCATAAGTTCCCTATGGTGAAAAAAATATAGTTTTGTAGCTATACAAAATAATACTTAATACTTAGCACTTTTCCATTGGCCTTTTGAGATCAATTCCTCTAGGAGCTCCTCGGTTCGTAGGGCAATATCATAAGATCTAACTAGTTTCCTACAGATAACAATATGTTTAGAAATAAGGACCTTGCAAAGTACTGTTAAATACTTACTTATGTTGAATGTCGCTTATAAGTCGACGAATATCTAACAGGTTTTCTATGTCTGGCATTGTGAATCCTATTTGTGGGATATGAGAATTGTAAATCAACAATTTTCGAAATGTGTATTCAAAATATAAATATAGGTTAATTAATTGTTAACTTTGCTGCTGTCACTGTCGCAGGTCACAGTAGTGTAGTGTCACCTGTCAAACACGTCGGCGATCGACTTTTGTTAATTCCTTATCTAAAAGGGGTGATACACGTACGAACTTTAAGTACGCGGTTTTTAAGTTCGCGAACTTACTCGGCTCGACGCGGTGACACACGCGAAGCTGAAATCACTAGTTTTGATAATTTTCCCAAATAAACAAAACTTTTAACAAACGCCAAACACAACAAGCGTTGCGCATCGATAGCCTGCTAAAACAAAGTGGTGGCTCGCGGCTCGCAGTACGAGCTGAGACCAGCTACGAGCAACATTTCAAACCAGTTGGCTCGCCGGCGGTTTGCGCGACGGTTTTAAAGTACGCGTACTTACGGTGACACACAGGCGAAAAATAGAGAGTTTTTGGTCCGCACATATGTCAGTGAAATCGTGGTTATCGTTATTTAGAGTCTGCGCAGTAACGATTTGACACACAGTTAACTTTATTAAACATAACAGACGTGGTTAATTACGTCAGATTAGCGGTATGGTTATTTGTGCTTTTGTGGTTATTTTTATGTGACATTTGCTAGGTCATCGTATATATTTTTATGTTCTGTGGTGTTGTGTGATAATTTATCTCGCAATCGACGTCTAGGGCACAATCCGTTCTAATCATAATCACGTATTTTGTTTAGAATGTCCAAATACTCCAAATTAACCTAAAATTCCTACACTTGTCAACGGCGACAGTACTGACAGTTCGATTCCTTAAAGTTTGACGCGTCCAAAAACTCTACATTTTGCGACGAAAAGTTATCGTTATTAACGACAAAGTTAACCATAACCATAACGAAATTGTCGTTTGCCGTGACTGACCAAAAACTCTCTAATGTCGTCGAGCCATAAGTACGCGTACTTGCTCGTACGTGTATCAGCCCTTTTAGGTTAATTCAGTATGGGGACATCTAGAGTTTAGCATTCAGCATTCTCATTATTAACCACCAGAAAATAGATATCTGTGCCGGTAGTTGACGAAAGGACCATATTCAAGTACAAAGTTAAATTTAAAAGTGCATTTTTGTCTAATGTCTATTGTCTAATGAAGTTGTCGATACGGATACATAAGTAGGGCACTTTCGAAGTTTGGTGCTACAGATAGTCACTGTTCCAAATAAAGCAGAGTCACGAAACGTAATAAAAAAAATAAGCATGTGAAATCATATGAGAAAGTTCAGAGCAGTTCAGAGTCGGTGTATATGGCACCCTGAACCCTCTCACATGATTTCACATGTTTATAATTTTTTTAAGTCTTAGGTTACGTCTTACGTTACGTGACTCTGAGCGCTCCTTAACTCTGTTCTTTGGCCTTTTTTGCTCTCGGATAGAAGAAAATGAAGACGATCAGGGACATTACCCTCCCTATCACAGTGCATCCTCAGATCCTCTGTGTCATGGCCGACTCTACACTAGGCCGGAGCCTTAGATGTGGCAACGTGGCTTAGCTGACAAATAGTGGGCCTATAGTTTCAGAATAATTATTACATTTTATATGTATTAGAGTTCATCTGGGTTAATAAATTAAGAAAAAAATGCTTTTTAGAACTACTATTACTAATATCACTTACATCTGATGTCTGGTTCCAGACACTACAAAATAAAAATAAAGCAACCTATTTCCTGCTGCCACTTCCACTTAAATGAACACTAAATTTACTTTGTAAATTGTCACTTGAGCTAGAAAAATTCAATATTAGGTCACTGTGAAGCCATTCTTGCTGGTCTTGATTCCCTTTCACTATCAAATCTTTTCGTAGGTATGCCCAGATGCATGCCCTCGTTGGCTTGCCCAGATGAGTTCTATTAACTGTATTTTTCTGTGATATTTGGGAAGTCCAGAAAACATTGTAGGTACCACATTGTGCTCTAAAATAGGTCTTATCATGGCCGACTGAGTAGAGACGGCCATGGTCTTATCCTTTGAAATGTTTGTAAAGTATTGTTTTTATTCTTATAAATATAACCAGCCCATACGAGGAATACCGTTCACCCACTTCTGTTTATGTCCCTTATTGGAAGCACAATTGCTAATGAACACTCAATTTACTTTGTAAATTTTAACTTGAGCTAGAAAAATTCACTATTAGGTCACTTTGAAGCCATTCTTGCTGGTCTTGACTCCCTTTCAATAGTTTCAATATCAAATCTTTTCGTAGGCGGTATGCCCAGATGCATACCCAGATGAGTTCTATTAACTGTCTTTTTCTGTGATATTTGGGAGGTCCAGAAAACATTGTATAGGTACCACATTGTGCTCTAAAATAGGTGTTATCCTCTGAAATGTTTGTATTGTCTTTATTCTTATAAATATAACCAGCCCATACGAGGAATACCGTTCACCCACTTCTGTTTATGTCCCTTATTGGAAGCACAATTGCTAATGAACGCTCAATTTACTTTGTAAATTTCATCTTGAGCTAGAAAAATTCACTATTAGGTCACTTTGAAGCCATTCTTGCTGGTTTTGTATTCCCTTTCACTATCAAGTCTTTTCGTAGATATGCCCAGATGCATGCCCAGATGAGTTCTATTAACTGTCTTTTTCTGTGATATTTGGGAGGTCCAGAAAACATTGTAGGTACCACATTGTGGTTTAAAATAGGTCTTATCCTTTAAAATGTTTGTAATTATATTCTTTATTCTTATAAAAATAACCAGCCCTTATGAGGAATACCTTTCACCCACTTCTGTTTATGTCCTCCATTGGAAGCACTAATTGCTACCTGGTACTACACACTTTGCAGGCATCTTTTTATCTTCATAGTTTCGTTTGTGCAGGTAAATAATTAGAAACACATTAACAATCACCTTCCACTCTTCGTTGTTACTCTGGAAGGTTATGTTGGTATGTCCTTGATTGGCTAGTGCAACCTGGTACTACACACTTTGCAGGCATCTTTTTACCTTTATAGTTTCGTTTGTGCAGGTAAATAATTAGAAACACTTTAAAAATCACCTTCCAACCATATTTTCTGCTCTGGAAGAATACACATGACTTAACCTCAAATAAAAACCCGGCCCGCTGATTCAGTGTTGCCATATTTCATGCTCCGGCCTAGTGAGTAAAGTCGGCCATGTCTGTGTCTATGGTTGTATGTCACTTATGTCTTATGTTAAGCTTAATTCAGATGTACACGACATCCGACGATACACGGTACGAAACTGTTCCTATTGGTGGAAATATTCAAAATGAAGTCAAATCAAAATATTTTAACCAATAGGAACAGTTTCGTACCGTCGTATCGTTGGGTGGCGTGTGCATCTGAATTTAGCTTTATTGATGTCAGATTTTGTGGATGTCAGTTAAAAAACAACAATTTACCATTTGGCATTTACAGTGTTTTGAGTTTTGACTGTTTTGTGGTTTTGACATTTGACCATTGCTGTTGAAGCTGTTGAAGCAAATGTGTGGAAGTGTTGACCCGTTGACCAATATGTAAACAATTTATTAACGAAAAAAGAAACTACCGTATATAGATATGTTCGATAAATTAGGAAAAACTGCAATAGCTGCTATAAGGAATTTTCACGCAACATCTACATGCCGGTGGAATATTCCCAAACAAGCTGAACTAGATATCAACTACTTGTGCAATCCTAATAATTTGAGCTGTATAGAAAAAAACATAGCGAATAGAAAGGGAGTTGGGGATATTAGGCTGGCCCAAGAACTGAAGACGCGACTAGATAAAACCGATACTTCATCTAATGAATACATTGACTTGAAAGAACAGCTTTATCATGAGCTACTTAGGATACCCAATGGAACTCATCCAGAGGTAGCAGAATTGAAGGAGGACCCAAAGGTGGTGAAGCTAGTTAACAAAAAACCTTACGAAGGATTTAAATATTTGGAATTTCATGAAATAGCAAAGAGACTCAAGGTGGTAAGGACTGAGCAGCTCGGCAATGTCTGTGGAAATAGAAGTTATTACATTTTAGGAGAAATGGCAGAGTTAGAACATGCTTTAGTGAATTACTTTCTGGAAAATTTAGTTGTAAACCATGGTTTTGAGCTGGTCTCTGTGCCAGACATATTGCCTAGAGACGTTATAGAAAGATGTGGAATGAATACTAGGGGAGATCGAAATCAAGTAAGTAGTTATAGTAGATACCTACTTTAGGCTACAGTTGACTCTGAAACCTACCATTCAGTATCTTTTATGCTTAATTTGAGTTTCCAAAACTATTCAAAGCATTTTCATTTGAGGGATAGGTATCAATTTATTTAATATTCTGTATTTTTCTTGCCCGACAAAAGGCACTTCTTTGTCTATTTTCTCAGCATTATTTGTATGTACATAGTTTACCTTTATTATACATTTATAAGATCAATGATGTTTGATAAACGTGTTGAAACAATTATCATAATTTTTAAATATATGTGGTGATTTTTCATCAAAACATTTATGTATATATCATTCACTTGATTAGTTACTGATTTTTGTGAATCCGTCTGGACACAAAATTTATCTTCAAACTTCCAGACGTGTTTGGGATTTTCCAGATGAATGGTCACTTGATTAACTTTCACAATTTTATTCTTCCTTTTTTTCTTCACATTTTTTTTGTTCCTGTATAGCTATTGCTAACTACTCTAACATTTATAAATAATAATAATCTTTATTGCCAGCACAAGTTTCACAACAAACCATAGCAACGTCACATACAGATTAAAATTTAAAAAGACAATTAAAAGAAAAATTATTTATAAAAGTATTGAAAACAATACATACACATTCAAAAAATATCTAAAAGTGGAATGAAAGAAGTACTGCTATTTAACATATTGCAAAGTGGCTTTCCTGAACATCTTAACACTACCTATAGCTTTTACAGTAGCAGGGAGGGATGTATACGCTTTAACAGCCACATAATATACACCATTCTCATAGAATGATGAATTATGGGTATTATAGGTACTCTTAAGTTGGTTATAACCCCTTGTTATCATCACCATATACTGCTATTGTACTGATCCTGATCCTTCACTAAAATTACCAGGGATAGGAAGTATAAGGATGGTAGTGTCAAAATGTCCAGTTGTATGAAATGTTCTCTACAGGAAGTACTAGAAGGAAATATTTCTTAAACAATTTTTTTTCATTCTCACTAATTTGCCATATTTCTCAAATTTGGATACCTTAAGTCAACATTTAATCATAATATTTGAAGGACATGACCCAATAGCCCATACATTCTTTATCTTCTTTATTAAATTGTTTTTATGGTAGGTGCCAAGAAAGTTTATTGGGCAACATATTTTTAGGTATACACATTAGACCCAAACTTACATGGTCCTGATTTATGTTTATCAGGGACATCAGAAATGGCTTTGGCTGGCTTCTTGAGTGGCAAGGTTTTGAAAGAAGAGGAATTACCAAAGAAATTGGCTGCTGTTAGTAGGTGTTTTAGAGCTGAGACCTCCAGTGTTTCAGAGGAGAGGGGCATATATAGGTATGTATTAACTGTAACATTAAAAGTTTGAATTATAATTATGTAGGATTTAGATGACATATTTTCTAATCTTAGTTTATTTTGTTAGCTTACTTGATTTGTAAAACCCTTTTCGTTACGTCTTTGTTAAACGTATGACACTGTCTTTTTTCTAGAAAATGTCAGGACTGTCACCTTTTTACATTTTTCATTTTTGGCCAACCAGTTAACAATAAGACTGTCCATGTGACTCTAAAGACGATAAGACGAGCATGGTTAACTAAACCTAATCGAAAATAATTTTAAGACACTGTAAACGTGTGTTGTAAAATCATAGGTGCAAGACTCACAAGTCACATTGCTGCTTTGCAAGAAGCTATATACAGATTACAATTCAGATGTGATTGTATGCTCATGAAAATTGAGTTCTCCTTTCCACAAAATCTTGAAATCAGGCAAAATTACATGGAAGAAACATTTTTTGACTGTCAGTATGAATTTCCGACTTTCAGAGTCCATGAATTCACGAAGGTAGAAATGTTTCTTGCTACGATTCCCGACACATCTGAAAAGCACTTAAAAGAGATACTTAGAATACAAGAGAAGAGCTTTGAATCTTTAGGGCTGCACTTTCAAGTTCTCGACATGCCTCCTCATGAACTTGGTGCTCCTGCTTACAGAAAGTATGACATTGAGGCATGGATGCCTGGCAGAAAAATGTTTGGAGAGATTTCCAGTTGCAGCGATTGTACTGACTACCAATCAAGAAGGTATGGTGACCGATCATTCTCTCATATTAAAATGAACATACACTGTTTAAATTACATAATAAAGGGGTAAATTGAAAGCAGTCCTCAGCAAACATGTTTGGACAGTTAGGGTACAGTGTAAAATGGAATTTGCATATACCGGGTGTCCCAAAATTTCCTTGACACGTGATATTTTCGTAACGAAAAACGGTTCAAGCAAGAACTGAGTGGTACTTTTGAAGGTACTATAGGGTCTATCATACCATGCATTCAAAACATTTTTTTTTATACGTCAACCCCTAAAACTCACCCCAACTTTTTTTTTCAAATAGCACCCCATAGGTTTTCCTAGATAAATGATATCCCCATTTTATTTAAAATCTTGTGGTACCTTTAATTTTATATGCAAACTTATTTTTTCAGTAAAATCATAAGCACAAGACAAATGAAATGATAATTTGTTTGACCCCTGATATTTTTGTAACAAAAACGGATAACAAGGAAAAGTAAGTGGGTTTTTCAAGGGTAGTGAATGACCTATCATTCCTTGCTTACGAATCATCATTTTCTTACTTGAACCCCTGGAATCCACCCCTAGCTTGTTCTTTGAAATTTCAATCCACAATTTTGCCGGGAAAAATGAATTGTTTACTTGAATTTAATTATCGTAGTGCCTTACTTTTTATGCCCCTACTGCAATTTATCGTTAATTTTCTTCGTTTAATCCATGAAATCGTAAGCATAAATTAATTAAAACACATGTATGGAAAATATTTTTTTATTATCATGAATCAACTAATAACAAAAATGTGACAACAAAACTAAGTGCAAAACCGTGAAAAAGTTTTATAGTTACATCGAGCCGCGCGAACCCCGTGTGCAGGGTGTGCCCCGCATACGGGCGCCAAAATTAACGATAAATTGCAGTAGGGGCATAAAAAGTAAGGCACTACGATAATTAAATTCAAGTAAAGAATGATAGGTCATTCACTACCCTTGAAAAACCCACTTACTTTTCTTTTTTATCCGTTTTTGTTACAAAAATATCAGGCGTCAAACAAATTATCATTTCATTTGTCTTATGCTTATGATTTTACGGAAAAAATAAGTTTGCATATAAAATTAAAGGTACCACAAGATTTTAAATAAAATGGGGATATCATTTATGTAGGAAAACCTATGGGGTGCTATTTGAAAAAAAAAGTTGGGGGTGAGTTTAAGGGGTTGACGTACACAAAAAATGTTTTGAATGCATGGTATGATAGACCCTATAGTACCTTCAAAAGTACCACTCAGTTCTTGCTTGAAACGTTTTTCGTTACGAAAATATCACGTGTCAAGGAAATTCTGGGACACCCGGTATACAGGATGGACCTACATCTTTAAAATATGTTTACTCATATTTAGTTCTTTACACAGGATCATTGATATCAAAAACACATGTTTTTAAATAGAACTCCCTGCATATTATTGAGATTTTTTAGTCAAATGTAGTGTGACCTGACTTATCACACATGTGGACCTAAAATGAACCGTTTATGCGCAAATTATTATTTTTTTGGTATAAAAAGTTATCAGAAACAAAATTAATATCGCATCAACTATTAAACAGAAGGCTATGAATTTGCGGCATCAACTTAGGTTAGATGGTCAAGTTTGAACTCTTTTTGCGATTTGAGAAATCAGTAGAATAATTAAGGAATCAGAGATGACTTGATTTTTTTCAAATGGAAATGCCTATTTTTTTTCTACTATCAAATGTAATTTGATAGCCTTTCTAATGATATAAGATTGTCGATATCAATCTTTTGTAAGTAGATAAACAAAAAGGGTTCTGGTATCAAAAGTGCGCGAAGGTGTTTGAATTTGGCGGTTGAATTTGACAGATGACGTGGACACGAGTCAATTTTGACAGATGGAGCAGTCAGGCAGAGGGATTTGTGTTCTGTCACTGGTTGACATATGCTACGTCATGACAGTTTCGTGTTCTGTGATTCTAATTAATCACAGAACAAGAAAGTATCACGTGTTCACGTATTTGTCAAATTAAACCGCCAAATTCAAACCTTCTCGCGCTTTCGATGGCAGAGCCTGCGTTGTTTATGTACTCTTGTAGTTTTCATTTTATTTAAAAGGTTCATACACATTTTTCGTTTTCCTAACTATAGGCAACCAAGCTGGCCATGAAAAATAAACAAAAGCTGTTCAGATGAAAAAAAGCAGTTGATAGAAAAATGCAAACGAACTAGAGTAACGAGGCCAGATTGTAGAAATACCTTACAACATATCAGTTCTAATGATTCTCAAAACGCGAGTGCTACTCTACCACTATTCTATATATTCCATATTTTTCAGACTTGGCATCAAGTATGTGACAAAATTTGGACACAAGAGGTTCGTGCACACCTTAAACGGTACAGCATGCGCCATACCAAGACTGCTGATAGCCTTGACAGAAACCTTCCAACACGAAAAGGGCTACATCAACATTCCCTTGGTGCTGCATAAGTATATGAGAGGCAAGACGACGATATCTAAACAAAAACAGATACCCGAACTGAAACTTATAAAGCATAAGAAATAAAGTTAGATATAAGTTAGAAGACGCTGACACGTTCGGGCTTTTTTTTCGGCTCCCTTGTAATGCAATGTAAGTTACGTCATTTTGCTTATTGTGTGCCATCGATTATGAATAATTTTCTAACATGGGAACTGGGAACTCGAGGAAATATGACCATAACTGTTTCATCTATTGTCCGATAGATGGCGTTTCTAAAAGTTATGTCTGCCTCTACATATCCACTACATGTTCAACATTCTTGAATGACCGACTGAATTTGAATGACAGTTCAGCCCAAGATCAGTAATCAAAAGTTCTTTGCAGGGGAGTCTATCCTTCAACAGCCTAAAAATATATGTAAACAGCCTAGTAAACCAAAGAGTTCTCTCACTTCAAAACTTTACTAGATATTTGATCTCAGTGAATCGTTGCATATATGTTCTCAAAATGTTATTTTTGTAAGTTTAATTTTGGAGGGTCTATACCATCGAGGTGGAATCCCATGGAGGCGCGATAACGTGAATGAAAGCAGGTGCAAGTTGGCCATATTGATTCGACACTTATGTCAAACAGCTGACGTTTCTTTGACAATTTCGTGTTTGCTTTTTTAAGTGTTTTTACCGAGATTTTTAGTTATTTCTAAGTGATATTCTAGTGAATTCATAAAGGAAATAATGGTTTCATGTGCTTATCGTAGTTGCTCTAGCAGAGATGGCATGGATAAGAGGAAATCGACAGGAATTATATTTCATAGGTATGTATGCAAAAAATAACAATGTACAGGACCGCATCTGTAATCTTTATCTCAATAAAGTGTAACGTATCGCAGCAATAATACAGTTGTATTATTCAATTGATGATGAATGTCGTCTCTACAAAGCCTGTTTTTTTTTTCATATACTTAACCATGAATTTCGCATTAGATTGAAAAATCAACCCAATACTTCATATTTAAATCATCATTGTAATGAATTTTCAAAATTATTTACATAAGAAAATAATCCGGCTCTGGCGAGGCGTCCATATTGTTACCACACTTAGCCACGCCTCCTGCTACCGTTTTTGTTATGCGAAATTGAACCTTATAGCGTCTCCTTGGGATTCTACCTCGATGGTCTATACTGTCAGAATCATGAAAGCTGAGACAAAACTGACAATTTCTGTCCATGATCTGAACTGTTTTATCTACCGTCGAATTATCGCCATAGATGGCGACAATTTTGAATGACTTGACAAAAACGGGGATTTTTAACCTCCATTAAACTCTGTGAGACAATGGGGTATTTTCCGAACAAAATTTTATGACGGAATATTGATGTTAAGTCCCCAAAAACCATGTAACTAACATTTTTACTTTTTACTGTGAACGCGAAGTGGCTTAAAAGCACCTGCAAAGTTCAAACATAAAATTTCGCGCCAAAGCTGTGACGTAATAAATCTAAGCGTGACGTAATAAGTCTTTCGTGGAGCTATCCTTAGAATGTGACTGTACCTTGTCATCTGACCTCCTTTTCTCCATCTGCAGACATAACCTCCACTTCGTATTGATATTGACAGATGTTTGTTTATATCATTTCATGATCTATCTTGGTTAAATGCGATACCGAGACAGTCGTGACACCAGGGGAGGTTATGTATGCATGACACTATAGTGACAGGCTGTTAAAGACGAGTGTTGCCGAATGATGAGTAAAATTGTGAAAAGTAACTATTAAACATTCTCAGAGTAAACTGCTAATTACATAACAATGCAAAAAATGGAAAAGCTGTGCAATATAACTAAATAAACATAAATAAAGTTTACATCCTTTATAGAAAAATTATGCAAAATATTAACAACGTGACAACCTTGAATCTACGCCCAATTCAAATTAAAATAGTCACATCCTATCTACATCCGGCATAAAAATCACTTTTGATTGATTGATTTCTTAGGCGGGTGGTTTAAGAGATTTAAATGAGCTCTTTTCAAAGGGATGATTTTCAAAGTATATCTCCATGTGGGCAGAAAAAAATTGAGCAAACACTGCCATCATTACAAATTATCCATTTCAGCCATTAAACAGGCAATATTAGCAAGTTGGAAAATACCCCATTGATCTTGGTTCCACAATGGAATCTTTCTTATTACGTTTGTGATAACGTTAGGGCTCGCGTTTGAAATAAAAAAAATACACAGTTAAGGGTTTCTTTAGTTTATTAACGGCTTACATAAACTTATACATATAGAATAATTTATAAACGGCAAAAGGTAAAATTTACTTCCTAGATAACTTATATCTGTAATGGGAAAATAGAGGATAATTTTATGGAGTATTTACAATTATATACACACTTAACATTCAAGTCCTTTTTCGTTTAATAATTAATAATAATAGTAATAAAACACCGACTGTAGTTATAGTAACATCCACATAATAATGCACATGAAGGATTCCATTTAATGACGTGTGCTCTTCTAAGCTACCAATGGGTTATGGTGCACGTATTTTTGTGTTGAAGCTCGGAGAATGTCGATTTGAAAGAAACGCGTGTGAACGTTAGAAGTATTCTAATTGGCGCTTCTAAAGCTTTTCAGATGTATGAGGGTATATATTTCCATAAAGCAGCGAATTTACTACAAGAATCGTTTTTTTAATGAAAGTTGTTCGTTCCAATAGCAAACAGTCGATAAATTTGGAAAATATGCAAGGCTCCAGCAAAAAAGCTGCAACACAGCTACTCAGTCAGTTTTAGAGATTTCTCTCAATGAATAAAAAATGCATATTAAAAAAGCGTGAAGATTTTCTATACTTGATGAACAGGGTAGGAAAAAACATGGTTCAAGTTTTTCTACCAAGCGGCCTTATTCTCATTTTTTTTATTTTTTGTTTACACGAACCTTCATAGCATATAGTTTAAATAATTTTACATATACATCATGAAATGAAGTTGCTTAATAAATTGTATTCTTTAATTTACCTTAAAACACATGACGTCACGTGTACTGAACCAATAAGAGCACGCTGATATGTTTGGGTTTTGTGCTTAACACACCTGTCAAATTGCGATTCATTAGGTATCAAGTAGAGTCAACTGCCATGTCTCATCTCTTGTTCTATGAGCTTATGCGACTCATTTCATATTCTTCTTCAGGTGCCATCTCTATTTAATGAAGGTTGACGACAATGCGGCGCACTTACTTCGATCCTGAGTGGTACGAATTAAAGATGATATGTCCATAGCAGTCCAATCGCGAAGGTTTTTAATCATTAATGTTGTCTGCGACCAGGACCACGTTTTCCTTCGAATGTTCGTTCTATTATTAGTTTCAGTATATTATACTTGTTGTTACCGAGGATGTGGCCCAGATAAGCGATCTTTCTTCGTTCTATTATTGTAACTCTCTTTCCCTTCTCATACGCCTAAGCATTTCATTTTTAGGTATATGTTGAGTCCATGATATCTTTAGTAGTCTACGGAAGCGGAAGGTCCACATTTCAAAAGCCTCGGATCTGTTTATGGTATCCATGTCCATGTCCATGTTTCTGCTCCATACATCTTCTAAGGATGACAAATTGCTGCCATATTGTCGTCAACCACGTGCAGGGAACGACGAATATTACTGGTTTAGTACATGTGACGTAATTTTAGCGGGTTCCAGGTTATTTTAATTTTCTTCATAGTGATATTTTTATTTAGCTTAAAATGTCTGCATTATTTTTATAGCAAAGAGTGGTTTTGAATAGTAATACCTCAGTTAACAAACTGAGTATTATAAGATGGCGGTTTAACCCCATTACCTATGAACGAATATAAAATATTAAAGATCCGCCATGACAATTTCGCCACTTTAAGTATTCTAGACAAAATAAAAATGTATTTATGAGCCTTATTTCATCAAAAAAAAAATCCATCGATAAACGAAAATACGCATGACTCACACGTCTGTGTTTTACAAAACGTCTTAGACTTTCTCTGAACCGCCCCTAGATGGCGCCAGTAGAACACTTTTACGGAATGGAACCGAATTTACTTAAATGTGAACTTTTGAAGTCTCGATAGGTAAAATCACAGCCGGAAGACTACGGTACTGTATAGTACCGTTGTCAATGAAGGCTGTTTGACTAGATAAACCTGGTCAGACCTAACTTGCATTCTTCATACAGCCGCTGCCTAGCCTATATGACGTGTCTGGCTTTGTCTAACGTTAGGTTTTTATTCCGATTTACGTCTAATATTTACACTTCATGTTGGAATATGATCGCAGAACAGTTTGCGCACAGAACTAAAAACAGTGACCTAAAACTCCTAACGTTTGAGAGACAGAGGTAACGCTAAGCTAAAAGTATCTTAAGTATAATTTCATATACTTCATATAATTATGCATCCTAGAGATCATTTTTATGTAGGAGTGACAAGACTGCCCAATCCACATAAAAAGGGCACTGGTAAAAGAAAGGTATCTGGAATGGTACTCGAGATGTTAAAATAATGATTTTTTACCACTCTGTTGTCAAACGCAAAGAGGTTTAGGTCGTAGCTTTAAACGAAATATGCTTTCTCTGTTAGATGTACGAAGGTACTATTAGTTCAAAAGGTAATTCTGTAGCGCAGTCTGGCAATATCATTTGCTATCATTTTCCAATTCAACCGATACCAAAGCAGCCCATGGAATAAAACCCGAAAGTTAAACTACAAGTCGTCAGTCTTGTACAAACGATAACTTTGGTCTAAGTCGGACAACATACACCGATTTTATTACATTACCTCAAAATCATATGAGTCACCAACGATAAATACATGGTAAGGGTAGGTGTATTCAAATTTCAGTCTGTCCTTCTGACAGCAGCATCAATCTTTGTATGAAGACAAAGTTTCATTTGAATTGTCACAGCTCTTTACTTACCGATGAAAAGACACATCTGAAGATGTTTTTTGATTTCTGTCTTTTTCATCGTCAGTAGTATGAACGTATCTTTCATTATAGTGTATAAAACACATGCTTGAACTTGAACTTTTGGAACTGATGTTAATTGTTAGAAACCAGTAGTCAATACATTGTGTTTTATCTAAAGGTAAACCTACCTTACTTTCACTTCATTGAAAAATGCGTAACCTGTCAGAGTTAAACCGTAACATTTAAGTTATCGAAGGAAGTGCCTTGAATCCCTTAAGAACAAAACCGACGACCCTGTCCTAACCTAACATTTCTACACTTGTCATAAGTACTTAAACATACTTTGCCGCGTACAATAAGCTCCGAAAGCCAAATTACGGGAATAACTGCTCTACCGTAAGTGTTTGTAAAATTTGTTTAAAAATGGAAGAGCTAGGGCTTTAAGGGATGTAAAAAATTGAGCAACACCTAAAATTCAGCTATGTTTGTCGAGAGTATATTCGTGTATATGGTACATTGGAAACGAAACATGAATTCATGCTGTCTTCTATTTCCGCACATACACTGCCTTCGGCTTCTCCATTTCATAACTTGATAAAATGGCGAAATGCTACATTCTTACTTATCATTTCAGTTTCACAATCGTTGGTAACCCCTGGTAGTCACTTAACCGACAGATGGAGTTAACCAGTAGCATCGGATCGCTCTGTTTCAGAAAGAAAGCCAGTGGTTGAGCTTATTTTTATCTTCAAGTTGACAAGTATACCTAACCTTTGTATTCATATTTTTGACTTGTGCCACAACACACTATAAAATCTAAATCCATCGACGTCTTAGACGTCAATGTCAAAATGCATGTTTTTATAACCTCCAAAGCAAGCATGTGTCATCGGTTGACCACAACAAACGTCAGAGATAACCGATACTTTATCCTTGGGTTAACTGAACTATACTAGATAACCAGAGCCGATTATGAAACGCAGTGTTCGCTAACCACCGGTTTTCTTTTAATCTCTAGTTAACTGCCGATTGTGAAACCGGCTTAAGATAGAGGTAGTACCAGGACCAAGCAGGAAAAGTAACTAGTGCAGTGCTTTAGACTGCTGGAATGAGTTCTGTAAAATATAGGAATTATAAAACAATAAGCATCAAGGCTGTATTATTATCAGATTAATCTTCCAAGAAAAATCTAGTATATCGCCCTTTTATCGTTCAACTTGCCTTAATCAGTACATAATGAAAAAAATATCAAAAATATAACTTCGTCAAGATATTCTTCGTACCCATCTTTTCTCCATTTTGTTTGGCACACAAGAATTGGCTGTATATGCCATGTGACGTTAGGATTATTCAGAGAGTCCTTAACATGCTGTTTTTTTTTCAAGATCCAGAGTTTGTGTACATTTAAACATAATCAATTGCGAAATTGTTTAAACATTGACATCGATGATCACTGCATGCTGGGCAGTTGTTTGATAAAAAAAAAATTTTGGATCAACTATTCACAGTAGTATACAATCGTAAATCTAGAAAATTCGTTATATCAGAGTATATGTATGTATACATTCCATACTAAGATTTACAGTAAAAGGACGGCGCTTTCTCTGAATTTAGAGATATTTTATGTTGATGTGCCACATTTTTATCCACCACCTGAACGCCTTTTAGATATATAAGGTGTCCCTGAATTTCCTTGTCACGTGATATAGGTACTGAATTGCCTATCGTACCGTGCTTCCGAAATATTTTTTTAGTACTTCAATCCCTAAAACTCACCCCCATTTTTTTGAATTAGCACCCCACAGCTCTTCTACATAAAGGTAATTATTTCATTTAAAATTTTGTATTGCCTTTATTTCATACACAAACTAATTTTCTCCCCAATTTAATAACCATAAGATAAATAAAATAAGAATTTTTTGAGGCCTAATATATTTCTAATAAAAAAGGACAAATAAGACATTTGTTTTCGAATGTATGTATCAAATACTTTTTAAAACCCACTTAGTTTTCTTTTTTATCCGTTTTTTGCGTTAAACAAATTCTTATTTTATTTGTAATATGCTTATTATTTCCCGCAAAAAATACGTTTGCGTATAAATTAAAAATGTACCACAAGATTCTTATTAAAATAGGGATATTATTTATGTAGGAAAACCTATAGACAAAAACAAAGTTGGGATGAGTTTAAGGGTTGACGTCAAACAAATGTTTTGAAAGCATGGTGTGATAGAACCTACCGTACCTTCAAAAATAGTACTCAGTTTTTGCTTAAAGTTTTTTTAACGAGAATATCACGTGTCAAGAAAATTCAGGGACACCCTGTGTATAAATGTATCAAAAAATTCTGGTATAGAGTACGAAATTCAAAATACATGCCTTTGACCTTGAAATGGCTTTCATGAACTAGCTCAAGGTCACCCCTAGCTGATCATAAATTTAAACAATCGAATCTAAGACTGGATGTGGCACACTTTATTCCCGAGTATCTGAAGATCTGCACAACTATACCAAAAATTCAAATTAAAAATACAGCTGAACAGAAGGCAAAAATTCAAGACTGCTGCTCTTCAAGAGAGTGGTTTGAGACTCAACATTTTAACGCCGTCCTCGTAAACAGTCTGACAGTTCAAGGACTCTCTGCGTCCTCACGTCTCATATGGCAGTTAGTACGCTTGGCGTGAACGTCCTCTTAGAAGTTCGTATCGTAGTCT
Organism: Callosobruchus maculatus; assembly: GCA_951848785.1. Classification (NCBI taxonomy): domain Eukaryota; kingdom Metazoa; phylum Arthropoda; class Insecta; order Coleoptera; family Chrysomelidae; genus Callosobruchus; species Callosobruchus maculatus. The sequence goes on along the minus strand of CATOUR010000090.1, from coordinate 4,553,823 downwards.
GACCTCCTGCGACCCGCATAGTGCATGGCCGAAGTGCTACCCGCATGGCTGCTACCGGGGTTGTTGCCGTAGTAGCTGTTGTAGTAGTACCCGTTCCATTCTGATCGCCAGCTGTCGTACAGGTTCGACATGCTGTTGTCGTGAATGGAGCCGTTCGACCTCTGGAAATGCTGCAGTCAGATTGTTGTCAAGCGTGGAAATTGTAGGAGGATATGTCAGAGAATAATGAGACTGGTTCCAAGTACAAAATACAGGGTTATTCACGTTATTCGACACGGAGCATTATGGCTAAAGTATTTGATAAAAAAGAAAATAATAATTTCGGATGGATAGAGACCCATAAAGGCTACATTTTAAAAATATTTTCATGTTATACAGGGTGTCCCAAAAACACGAAATGTATCACAGTTATATTTTTTTAAATGGAACACCCCGTATATTATTGCATATTCAGATTCTTTGGTGAATTCTAGTGTGACTTTATGTATCACACATGGGACCTAAAGTGAACCGTTTAGGTGTAAATCACCATTTTTGATATAAGTAGATATCAGGAAAAAATTGAATATCGCAGAGATTATAAAATTTGGAAGGCTGTGACTTTGCCGTATTACTAAGCATAAAATGCGCCAGCTTTGATGAGATTGTCAAATTTAAATTAGGTTTATGCTTGGAGAAATCGGTCGATTAATTAAGGAAACTTTGATCAACGATAACTTGATTTTTTCAAATAGGAATGCCTAATTTTTTTTATACGGTTAAACGTAGAATTTGATAATCTTTCTGATGATATAAGGTTGTGAATATCTATCTCCGGTAGTTTTCATTTAATATTAAATTTTTAAACAAATCGGCGTTTATCAATTTTCCTACCTATGAGCAACGTAGCAGGCCATGAAATATAAACAAAAACCTGTTCAGGTAGAAGAAAACAACTAACTTAGCTGAAAAATACACACGAACTAGACTAAAGGGACAAGATTATAAAAATTACTCACAACAAACAAAGTCTAACCAGAAACAACGGCGGTAACATATCTTTGGTCAAAGAGAAGCTGGAGTATGGCAGAATGGATTTTTTCACGGCCTACTAGCTACTGCAATGTACTAGAGATTGGAAATTTCGAAACTAGTAAAAATTTTGAAATAAAATAATAACTACTAGAGAATGTTGTAAGCAGTTTATTATTTTCGTAATAAAATTTCACATTTAATGATATTAAAAAGTATGCAATTCTGTCAAAACTCAAGTCAAAAGTACCTCTGACTGGAGTTCTGAAAATTCTTCAGTACCTGTTAGCAAGATCGCAGAAAATGAAGAATGAATTAAAATTTGTTCAATTTATAAAACATAACTCAAATGACAGAAAATTTAAATCTGATTTGTCAGTATTCCTTTTTTGCAATATTGCTAATAGATATCGAAAAATGGAAGGGCTCTAGCCAGAGGTATCGACTTCGACGCAAATTAGTACTTTTTTACACCACTACATATGATTGATAGTTGCGTGCTGGAGTAACAGTCGCTGGGTGTTTTTGTTTCATATCAGGGTTTTTAATTGTCTTGGAAGTTTTTAACCTCTAGTAAATTGCGGTAGCCAGTAGACTGTAAAAAATATCTATTACTGCCATACTCCAGCTTCTCTTTGGCCATAGAGATGTTATCGCAGTTGTTTCTGGGAGAGTTGATTTGTTGTAAGGAATTTTTATAATCTTGTCCCTTTAGTCTAGTTAGTGTGCATTTTTCAGCTAAGTTAGTTGTTTTCTTCTACCTGAACTGGTTTTTGTTTATATTTCATGGCCTGCTACGTTGCTTATAGGTAGGAAAATTGAAAATCGCCGATTTGTTTAAAAATTTAAAATTAAATGAAAACTACCAGAGATTGATATTCACAACCTTATATCATTAGAAAGGTTATCAAATTCTACGTTTAACAGTATAAAAAAAATTAGGCATCCCCATTTGAAAAAATCAAGTTATCGCTGATCGAAGTTTCCTTAATTAATCGACCGATTTCTCCAAGCATAATCGTAATTCAAATTTGACAGTCTCATCAAAGCTGACGCATTTTATGCTTAGTAATAAGGCAAAGACACAGCCTTCCATGCTTTATAATCTCTGCGATATTCAATTTTTTCCTGATATCTACTTATACCGAAAATGGTGATTTGCACCTAAACGGTTCACTTTAGGTCCCATGTGTGATACATAAAGTCACACTAGAATTCACCAAGGAATCTGAATATGCAATAATATACGGGGTGTTCCATTTAAAAAAACAACTTTGATACATTTCGTGCTTTTCGGACACCCTGTATAACATGAAAATATTTTTAAAATGTAGTTTTTATGGGTCTCTATCCATTCGAAACTATCATTTTCTTTTTTATCACATACCTTAGCCATAATGCTCCGTGTCGAATAACGTGAATAACCCTGTATAGTAATGACATATTTATATTTAAAAACCTTCATTAACTATCCTTCAAAGTACAATACACTTATTTTTACACTTTACATACTTTTTTAGCCAATTTACTCTATGTTAAGTGGCAGAATAGCTATAGGCTAAACTTCGCCTATTGTAAATTGAAGGCAATAAAGACGATTTATTATTATTATTTACTATTTTCCTATTTTTTCTCGTATAGTTGCGGTAGTAACAAGTATTGACGGGCTGTGCCAAGTCAACACCTGACCTACTTTTATTCGGAATTCAGGAAGGACCGTACAATGCTACAGGTCTTGAGGATTAGAGACTTTTGGAAGGTTTTGTGTAACTTTTCGTCCAGGCCCAACTGTTGCAGGTGTGGCGTAAATGTATTTGGGGTAAGGTGTAAGGCCTGATACCAGCATAATGAGGGGGACGATAATAACGTTGTTTTGTTTCCAGAGCCGTTTTATTTCTATGGCAAGATCTGTGTATTTAGAAATCTTCCCAGCGTAGGTGTTTTGGATATTCATATCATTGGGAATCGCAATATCTATAAAAAATAGGCCACTTTATGTGTCTTTGACTGAAAAACTATATCTGGTTTACGAGGGTTGCTCTATACCTCCGTCAATCCACCAGTACGCAGACAGCTGTTTCACGCTTATTAGCGATCATCAGTGCGCCATAGGTCGATTGACGGAAATAGAGAGCATCAATTCTTTCATGTCTACCAGACATGTGAAGCATGTTGTATGTAGGAAGCGACAGAAGGTTCTGTCGGCTTTCATACGCAGCAGCCTATAAAAAACCCGTGCTCTCTGGTGGCCAAGCGGACGCACTGTGGCGTCCCACCAAGGAATCTATACTGCTGTGCAGCGATTTTCTTGGTTTGCCTTTACCTTCGGGCACCAGATGGCGTACCGGCAGAACCTTCTGTCACTTGCTATATCTGGTTTATTGGCTGGGATGGTTTTGTCTGTATGTACATCAATGTCCCAGTATAATTTGAATTGATATTGAGTTCGGCGTGTAATTATAATATGGATCTGTGCTTTCAGTTTGTTTGTTGTGGCCAGTGCTGAAGTATGACTTTGGCTGCAGCGTTATGCCTGGCTGTGTGCTCAGTTCCAGCGAGAGTTTTTCATCCACTTGTTACGTGTTCTATTGTTTCCTTCTGTTGGTGGCATTTTCTGCAACTATCGTCGGTGATAGATGAATCTTTGATTATATACTTCTTGTAATTTCGTGTCGCAATGACTTGGTCCTGGATAGCAAGCATAAAGTCCTTCGTTTCTAGAAAGAGCTGGTCATCCTGCAGCCAGATGTACGACTGCTTTTCATCAATGTGGTCTTGTGTTACACGGTATCTATGTTTGCCATGGAGTGCCTTCTGGGACCAAGTATTTATTTTTTCTTGTTGTGATTGTATGTGATTGTGAGCGTCTGAAGCGTGGTCTGGACAAGAAAGGGCGAGTGGTGTATAGTTTTAGTCTACTTTTACTATTGCCTTATGTAAGTTTGTTTGTTTGCTTTGGAAAAAATGTCTGAGTGTTTTTATTTGTTTTGTGTGTGATAGAATGCAGATGGCCTGTTTAATAATTCGAGAATGGTGTACGGAGACAGAACTCTCGGTAAATCCAACCAAAACGGAGCTATAGTCTGTCCACTGAAGAAAAGGAGTAAACAATTATTGCAAACCCATATTTCGGGACTTTACTCGGATAAATCGAACTTAATTTTTCTGTTCATAATAACATCGCTGCTCTCAGTATGCAGTTTTGTAGACGGTGTGCAAATAACCCTTGACCATACAGTAAAAATTTACATATATCGTGCATGGTTACTCCGTTTGTTCGGTGGATAAGGTATAGTACTATTCTGTAGACGAAGGAAGTTACAAGGTTTTAGTGTGCCTACAATGTATGGAAGACGTTTAGCACTTTCGCGGAAGGTCAAATACTTGGGGGTGATTCTTGGCTCGAAGCTGATGTGAGGGTCGCATGTTGTCAGACTCGTGTCAAGATCGACAGCGACCTTCCGGCAGCTGCGACGAGCAGAAAGAACATGGGGGTTGGACCCCAACATCCTGCAGGGGATATAAGATACAATACGGCTCGGTGGTCTGGTGGCCTTGCCAAAGGCTTTCCTGCATGGGCGTCTCAGGAGTAATGAGGACGACCCCAACTACAGCACTGAAGGTCCTGCTCGGACTGCCGACGATGCCATCTTGGATTAGGCTGTCAGCGATGGGAGCGCAACTGAGGATGCGGGACTCTGGTATTTGGCAGACAAGGGGAGAGGCGGTTGGCCACGCAAAGATAGTCAATCTGGCGGAGGAAGCATTATCTATCTCTGCCTACAGGATTGTGGAGGCAAACCGTCTATCAAGGTTGGATAAATCTTTCACTCTGACCATTCTACGTATCGAGGAGCGGAAAAGAGGAGAGATTCAGTTCCCCGAACAGGCATTGGTAAGCTACACGGACGGCTCACGTCTAGCTAGTGGACAGGCCTCAGGTGCAAGGTTGTATGTGGAATATCAAGGAGTACGGGGGAGTTACTCTTTAGGCACGATCACCACGATTTTATAAGCAGAAGTACTCAATATTCTCTGCTGGATGCAAGGAGGAGGTGAGAAAGGGCACGAAGCAGAAGGTTTGCTTCTGCTCTGACAGTCAGGCGGCACTGAAAGTCATCTGTGGGCCCAGTACCAGGGCACCCTGGTTCAGGAGTTGCTAGGCGGGCTGTAGATACGAGATCCTTGGATCCGATAGACTTCAGCCAGAGGAATTACCCTCCCTAAGCTGGGTCGACATACAGGCCTTTGTTAAAAGGTTGGGAAGGTTTGGCTGGGAGTGGGAGGCATGTAGTGGTGGCCGAGGAGTGATATTACCTCTCGATTTTTTTTAACTTCAGGAAACAAATGGAAGTCATATGGAGCAAGGTTGGATAGTAGTAGCAGTATAGTTGTACTTCACTGTTGTACTATAGAACCAGTCTTGTTATTCAAATACAGAAGAGAAAACCCGTATAAATTTTTAAAGCATGATCGTCCTCACCTTTTTGGGAATCTTCTGTTCGTATCCCCTGTCGTTCCAAACGTCTTCCATATTGTATAAGTCATCAGCACCATAGTTGTCAAAACCACCCATATGACTCTTGTTCAGTTCGTTTAACATGTCTTCGGTCAAAGGAGTCGGGTTTTTCTTTTTGGCGTTTTTCTGTCTGTTTACCAGCTGAAAAATCAAAATCATTCGCTTATTCACATTATCATGATAGTTAGTAGTTATATGGACCATATAGTCGCCTCACTTTCACTTTGCGTAGACTAAGTAGCAAAATTTGATAATGAGAGCCAGGAATACATCAGTCCTATGAGTGCATAGTGTGACAGCGTTTTCAAAACAAACACAGAAGATCAACATTTAACACTGCATATCCAACTATAGAGTCACAGTCAACTGATGTAGTAGATAATACAATCGTGATTCACCTTTATATACGCAGATACCTTAGTTTAGTTTTATTATTACTGACGCACTCGCCCACGCATAAGGGCGTGCCTAGCAATCTCAAAACATTTATGCAAGGTACAGAAAATAAGTTGCTTAGCAAAGTAAGTGGGGGTGGCCATACACTCTGTATAACTACTTGAGATATTTTTATGTTTGTTAATAAACAAAAATAAAGCAAAATATTTTAGTTATTAGAGAGATATGGGTAAACGCACAAACAAGACGTAGCCTACTGTTTTTAGAAAATATGTAACTGATGATATTTCCAAAACTTCATACGTTTTCGTTTTCGCATCCTCTATGGCCTTTATCAAAGACCAAAATTTGAAAAAAAATAAATTGAAGCAAGTGAAATTGAGGTTTGAGTTAGCGAACACAAAAAAAATGAAAGAACAGCTGTCAAGCAATGTTACTTTGTGTCTTGTTCCAAATTTCCAAATTACTTCTTTTGAATTTGAATTTTTGATAAATATCACATAAGTGGTGATATTTCTGAATCCTTGCCTGTATCTTTTATCGACAGTAGGGCCAACAGCCGCTTCCCATCTACATAACCTCAAAAATCTTAAATTTCCGAAAGATCTTCCATTTCTGAATCAATTTTGATTTTGTGAATTACCCACACGTAGCCAATTACAAATCCCATTATTTATCTACGCTATACTGTTGTAGGAAGACCCACACCTCTCTGTTTTAATACGTGGATGATTTGAGGCATATACCTTTTTACGGAAAAGTAGACTCACCACAGTGACTCCGAAAATAATAACAAACAAAAGAGAAGCGAGCCCTATAACTATTACGGCTATAGCCCATTGTGGCAAAAGCACGTCATTATCAGCATATCCTACTGTTGGGTAGTTTTGCTTTGGTAAAACTGAAACAGAAAAATAAAGTGAACATCACAATAAGCTTCGGTCATGTATTCATTCATTCACATACCTAGAAAATCTGTGTAGAAAGGATCAATAACAAAATTGCCTAGAGTCAGTTTCCCTTCCAGTTTGACAGACTCATTAAGAGATTTTCCTCCTCGCTTTGAGTTTCCAAAAGCTGTAAGAGCATCATCTAGTGACTCGTGGAACAGTTGCTTTATCTCCTGGGTATCTACTCGTCTGCCTAAGTCGTTCAGCTCGACCAAGTAGTCGACAAGGACACTACCCTCGCTGCAAAAGAAAAATGAGATTTAGCTTTATAGATATGTAAGGTTTGTGTAAATGAGGTTGTCTTACCTGAATCCATCTATTCTGATTTTTCTGTACCATTTGCTGAGCTCTGGTGAGGAGCTGAACACGTAATCCAACTGCAAAAAAAAACAAATGCCATAAGGAAGAGGTGACAGCTTTGAGCAAAGATATTTGAACTTTGAAAATGGTCGTATTCACGATTAAAGTGGGACTGTCATAATTTAAATTCAGCCAAATCTACTAGTACTGTCAAAAAATTGCTAATAGTCGTATTATTTGCTATCAAAATACTCTAGGCACCTACATTTGTGGTATAAAGTTTACTAACGTTAACAGTAATTGTTATCTGAATACAGGGTGTTTCCTAAGTTGGGACTTTACAGGGCATATAGTACTCGCCAAAACGAGTGTTTCTTCCCAGTAACATAAACGAAATATTTAGGGATATCAACGTATCGACCGTTAATGAAATCCTCAGTTTTAATTGCGTTGCTGTGCGACTGGATCAAAACAGATACAAAAAACGAACTACGGAGCATAAATATACGTAGCAGCACGCGTTTGAGGATCTTCGAATTGTTGACGTGATACATCGGACTTTAAAAGCCACAAAAATGGTGCACCGTTATAACTATAACGAACTGGTGGAGATGATTTTATTGTATGGTGAGTGTGGTCAAAATGGTTTCGCGAACCCAGCAAGGATACGTACGTCATTATGACGTCGAATTGTGGTGAATTTTGGTCACGTTCGTCATATGCCGAATGATTGACGTCGCACTAACGTCATTTTTAATGACGTCACATAAACGTTTGTCACTTGACGTCGTTATTACGTCAAAATGTAATGATAAAGGTGGGAGAAAATGTATCTCAAAACTTAATGACTTCACTTTTCTTATTCCTTCCTTATATATTTATGAAAAGATGTCTATGCTCGCATAAGTACTAAAAAATATTAATTAATTAGATAGATATAGAATATCTAAATTATTATCCAAAAATATAGTCGACTTCAGGTAACGTAGGTATATCCCAAATAAAGCAGATACGACAAAATTGTCGCTAATCATTCCGTTGATTGGGTTTTGATAGATTTTATGTTTGCATGAGGTAATTTTGTATTAACCGTGGTTTAGTTCACTGATGAATCACTGCACAACTTCCCTAAGGTACAGACCAATGAATGAATCGCATGTAATCCGACGCGATCCGACTGCTGCCGAACCGCTGATCTCGATCCCGATCATCATCACAAGGCACAAATTTCCATTTTCGCCATTTTCTACTTGTGTTTTCTACGATGAAGCTGTGACATGAGGACGGAGATTTTAACCTTATGCGTGCAGTGTCTGTATGTGTGGATTCCACCATAAATAATACCTAATAGGTATAGTGTCCAGTGTTTTCTCAGGTATTGTGGATTTATTAGATTGTAGCCTCTTATATGGATTGAGCCGATTGAAAATAAAAAGTATTTTGTGATTTAGGCAGGCTTCTAAAGAAGGCTAGCAAAGCTATGATCATTATTTTTGTACCCTGTCTTTACTGTGAAATACATGATTAATTTATTTTGAATTAGTATATTTTATTACCCTTACTCAAATTAATGCTACACAGGTTTCTCACAGCATTATCTCATAAACATTTATCCTATAAGGTAATTAACGTCCAAACTATTTTATCTAGTAACTACGATGACAGCATTGACTATTGGAGAGACATAAAGTAAGACAAAGTAACCATCGCCAATAATATAATCGGTGCTGATCTGACGATACCTTCTAATGCAGCCTTGGTTGCTGTATAAAATAGTGTCGACGGAACGACACGTACATGACGATATTGAGACGACACGTTTGTGACGTTATTGGGACGGCGGTTAGCTGACGTTACTAACACGACACTCAATGACGTCTTTGGGCTGTGACATTGTGCCGTCACAGACATGTCATATATTCCTCTTTATCGACGTGATAATGACGAATGGGGTGTCGTCAAAATGAAGTTAGTGTAATGGCATCGTGTTTGCTGGGAATGTATGCTGATCGTTGTATCCACATCATGGTGGACACGCTGGAAGACCTAGACAACCCGGAATGGTTCAAATTGAACAAAAAATACTTGCGCTTTTCAAATTCGAGGCACGAACTGCGAACTGTATCTATAATAAGACTCATGTGACAGGACCGTACCTAAAACTTCGCAGCAAACTAATAACAAGTACCTACTTTCTTACCAACCTTTTTTATTCGTTTGCTTCACCGTACATTAGTTTTTTCATTTTAAAGGCAGTTGCTTCTGAAAAGGAGTGTCCCAACGTTGAAAACACCCTGTATATTTTCACTAACATTTCCAATCCATAGTCAAGTGTTTGGTGGTGGCTGTATTTTACAAATAGTCATAAGAATAATCAGTTTTGTACACTGTACCTGCGTCTGGACTTCGTTAGAGAGCACCTGCCACTCCCTGGTGTTCCTGTCCAGCAGTTCCGGTTGCCATTTGACACCGTCGACCATTTTGATGGTACCAGCCAGATCGCACTCGTCTACGCAGACGCCAGGCGTCGTGGGCCGCATGGTGGTAGTGGTGGTCGTAGTAGGCGGCGTCGTGGTAGAGGGGATGGGTGTAGTCGTGGAGGCGGGGCCTGATTTGGCGGCTTGGGCGGCCCGAGCAGCTTCCAGCAGCTTCTCGACGGAGATGGGCGTGGTCGAAGGTGTTGGCCAGCCCGTGAACTCAGTCGTTGGCCTGAAAAAACAAATCAGTAGCGTTATTACTTATTTATGAAGACATTTTCAAAATATTAGCTATCTAATGCTCTGCTTTAAATAATGTCAGTTGAGTGTGCGATTCACAGTTTGCTAAAAAGAAAAAAACGGTTTGATATGGTAGAAGATTCTAAACGTGTGGTGATCCGGAACGCGCTCCTGGCTGCCAGACGTTAGAACGCACCTTTAGAGGTCACGTGACCGAGGTTTGACATCAATGTCATCGACGGATGATTTATAAAAAAATGTAAGATCTGAGTATGAGTGTAATTAGTCGATGAAGTTCAGATAAGTAATGTATTTGATTATTACTACATCCTATATTGTTCAGATATTTTGTTATTTGTCAGATCATGAGTGACTTTTCATTGAGCAACCAATTCCGTAACAGTTCCGTGTTCATTTCCTATCTGTGACTCAAATCTACAGTTCTGTGATGCTTTTGGGTTTTGTCACATGAATAAAGTAGTAGGTCGTGGTAATGGTTGCCATAGTTTGTTTATTGATTACGAGAGGGGGTTGTTTTTGGAAAAACGTAACAAACTGGAGACCAAAATTTCAACAAAAGGGTTTTTGAGTCTTTTTCACGAATAAATGCAGGTATGTTGTCTTTTGAGTTTGTATTATTAACTAATGTGGACTGGCTACGATATTTAAAGTGTTTGACAACGTATACTATACCTCCGGGTTCTTAAGACGACTTTATATGGTGCCGGGTCTCTGATTCACGTCTACTCTAGGAATTAGGTCCTGAGGGATTGCAGGCTGATGGTGAACAGAGACAACTCTGTCTTATTTAGGTGTATCTATTTCAACCTTTACTGATCCTCTTTATGTATCTATTTATGCGCTTAGATACCATGCTTGCTATGCTGTTATGCTTGCTATGCTGCTATACTTGCGATGCTATATTTATATTTTATATACCCTATCTCTTTATTTACTCCTTTATATGGTTGGTTATATTTATTTATTTATATATGCTGATATTTTACATTTATCCACATTTCTCTCCCTGACGTTGAACAGAGACCTAGCCCACCATGTATTCTTATTATTATTTATCATTTAGACTGTGAATGTTTATAACCATTTCTTTATTATACAAATATCAATAACAAGAGCCAGTTTACCTCTATTATTAAGACATTTTGAAAATCATATATTTCAACATATCAATATAAATGCTTCACCAGTAAAATATATGAAACACAAAGCACTCATGATTTGATAAATACAAGAATCAAGTAATAAAATCACACAAACACTCAGCACTCATGATTAATAAATACAAAACAAATGTTAAGAAACAAATAAAAAAAAAACAATATCATAACATTTCTGTGTTTTGATTTCATTCTCTCTGAGTTGGTACACACGCATGCTAAAAGAATCTGGTTACCATGGGCACACATACAACATTGGGTTCTAAATTCCACCACTAGACGTCTTGATCACTTTGGCTATTTCAAAATTTGGTATCGGTTTTGACAGTGACCAGTTGCCCACTACAAACGTCGTACTTAAAATTTGATAGAAGTACGCTCAACATTTATTTGATGGGATCAAAGCAAATAAATATTGATTTTAAATGGACATATTATTGTTCATACCTTGAGGGCCATCCTTTGTGAATAGTGGGCGTGGGCTTCTGCATCTCCATATTGCTGATACTCTTAGGCGTGGTTCTTGTAGCAGATTTCCTTACCCCTCCTCCGGGTCTTGTGGGAAATACCACCTTCGAAGGCTTGCTCGTAGTGGATGCTGCTTCGGTGCTAGGCTTGAAGCCTGGAGGCAAAAGATCAGCTGGGGCACTACCTAGAGCGGTCGCGTTGTAACCTGGAGGTAGCAAAGCTGAGATGTCGATAGGCTGCGCTTTTGGTGATACTGGAAAATTTAGAGAAAGGTGTGTTCACATTCAGATGTATTAAGGTTTGTTTCGATTTTAGAGGTTCTCTCATTGCGGTTATCTGAAACTGACAATCGACAATAATATACACCTCACAAAGTTGTCATCATTTTCAGATTGTTAAAAATAACGTTAAAACTTCAAAAAATTTAAAATATACAGTACAACCCTCAATATCCACCTGTCGTTCCCAATGTGGGTAGTTACAAAAACAGTGCAGGGTAATTGGCATGTTCGTATTATAAGCTGAGTATCAAGACTAGCTCCAATATTATAAATAATTGATCATATATATATATACCTTTTGCTTCTTCTTTAGGCGAATCATCTGAATCAGGCTTTGGAGTCGTTTTAGGCATCTTATAACCTGGAGGTAGAAACTTGGCCACATCATCCGCTTTAGTATTTTTATAAATACTACTAGGCGTAGCATTCTCCTTATACTTGGGCAGCTTGAAACCTGGAGGTAGGAACTTAGAAACATCGTCAGCCTTCGTGTTTTTGAAGATGCTGCTCTCTGTGCTTCCTTTGTAACCCGGAGGCAAAAACTTCGATAGATCATCAGTCTTTGTGTTTTTGAACAGACTCGCTTCTGTTGTCTTCTCTTCGCTCTTCGATGGCATCTTGTAGCCTGGAGGCAGGAATTTAGACACGTCATCAGCCTTGGTGTTCTTCAAGAAGCTTCTTTCCGTAGTTCTGTCTTTGTAACCAGGTGGCAGAAACTTAGACACGTCATCCGCTTTGGTGTTCTTGAATATGCTAGCTTCGGTTGATTTGTCGCTTTTGGTAGAAGGTGTAGTCTCTTCTTCTTTCGGCAACTTGTATCCTGGAGGAAGAAATTTGGAGATATCTTCAGTCTTCAGTTCTTTCAAGAGGATGTTTTCGGTTGTTAACTCACTTTTATTCAGCTTATAACCTGCAAAATGAATTAACTATGGTTTTTTAAGCATTAAGGAATCTGGATCTTAACAGCAACAAGATGAATCTGACTGTCTTATATCGAAGATCCTATTCATACCATTCTAACAAAAAATTAAAAATGGAGTCAAGCTGATTGACTCAGTACTTCCCACATATAACGATGATACCATTTTATTATTTCCCATTGCATGAAGCTATAGTCTGAAATCCCCTTGCAACTAAATCATCGCCCACCCGCCCGCAAAAAAAACCTTCCAACACAACAACCCTCGTAAGTAGCTTCTTGCGTCTCCCTCTTCAGGAAATATGCATTAAAAATCAATTGAACAATTTGCACGTTACGCAATCTAGAACGATCTAAAACAATACTTGTATATATACATCACAAACTCCCGTGGGTTCTATAATAAGCATGCAACGTTCGGATGGACCTAAAAAGTGTATCATGCCGCTAGGTTTTTCATTCGCATATCAATGGACAGCCCATTATGAATACAACAAATTTTCCAGTTCTACAACCCCCCACCCCCCAACCACCCTAAATTCACCCCCACCCAAAAAAAGTATAAAGTGATCAGGAACCCCTAAAACGTCTAAAAACGAAGTTTGAGCTGTTTTCATATTTTTACTTTTTTTAATATTGTTGCGCCGCCACTGAGACGATTTCTAAAAATCATACGCGTTTTCCATCCTTGCCAAAGTAGTAATACTGTGCCGAAATTTAATTAACTTCAATTCAGTGGTTTCCACATTATAAAATGCAGAACGATCTAAAGCAATACTCGACAAATACTAAGTCCCGTGGTTTCTATAATAAGCATGCACCGTTCGGATGTACCTATAAAGTGTATCATGCCGCTAGGTTTTCCATCCGCATATCAATGGACAGTCCATTACGAATACAACAAATTTTCCAGTTTTACAACTCCCCACCCCCCCACCCACCCTAAATTCACCCCCACCCAAAAAAAAGTACAAAATGATCAGGAACCCCTAAAACGTCTAAAAACGAAGTTTGAGCTGTTTTCATATTTTTAGTTTTTTTAATATTGCTGCGCCGCCACTGACACGATTTCTAAAAATCATACGTGTTTTCCATCCTTGCCAAAGTAGTAATACTGTGCCGAAATTTCATTAACACCAATTCAGTAGTTTCCACATTATAACATACAGAACGATTTAAAGCAATACTCGTATGTCATACATCGAAAAAAATTCTAAGTTCTTTGTTCTCTGTAATAGGCATAATGCAATGTTCAGATAGACCTAAAAAAGTTATTTATGTCGCTAGGTCTTCCCTCATAGGTCAGTGGGCAGTCTGTTACGACTACAACAAATTTTTAAATTTTACAACCCCTCAACCCCCAACCACCCCAATTTTCACCCCCACACAAAAAAAGTAGAAAATGATCAGGAACACCTAAAACGCCTAAAAACGAAGTTTGGGGGATATTTGAAAGTTTTCGTTTTTTACTAATTGCTCCGCCGCCAATGCACCGATTTTCAAAATTGTAGTAGCATTACCTACTACGACCTCACAGCATATTGCTGCTCAAATTTCATCAAAATCCATGCAGCGGTTACTGAGATTACGAGGCTAGAAAAACGCGCACAGACAGACAGACCGACAGACAGACAGACAGACAGACAGACAGACAGACCGACGGAAATGAGTGACGTGGATTTTCGTTATGTAGACATCACAAAACGCCCAAAAAGCATGTTATCTCAAAATCGAAAATTTTCGCGATTACAATACTCCCCTCACCCATCGGTGTGGGAAGTAATAATACAGCTGTAACATACCTGGAGGTAAGAACTTGGTAATATCAACCTCCTGCGTAATCTTCAAGCCATTCTCAGTAGTCTGTTCCACAGTACTAGTAGTACTGCTCTCAGTCTTCTTGCTGTTCTTCAAATTCCTATCAACCAATTCTTGCAGAATCCTCAAACTTCTGTCATCGCTGGCATTCAACTTGTAGTTGGGCGGCAGAATCGAAGAGATATCAACCTGTTTTTTCGGTTGATCGCTCTGCAGTTGGTTGATGTCGAACGGTTTCTTTTTTTCGCCGGGCTTAGGTCGGGGCCGTTTGGTGGTAGTGGGACGATTTGCTGGAGAGAATTTTCGGATTTTCACTTGCGGGTACGGCTTGGAAGTTGTGGACGGGTAGTTGGCTGTTGTGCTGGTTGAAGTGGTGGGGGTTGTGTCCAAGGTGGTCTCTTTGATCACTGCTATATTGTTGCCAAGCCCGCCTGTGAAATAGACCAAAAAAATTGCGTAAGTTGGGGACGTACAGTGAAAGAAAGAAACTTGTATTTAATTGTGCTTGCTTTTTACCTGTCAACACACCGCTAGACAGATCAGACTGTAAACCATCCAGCTTATCAATTAGGCTCTCAGTGGATGTTCTAGGCTTTGACGTTGTAGGCAGTGCCGTCGTTTCAGTAGGCGTATGTTCCTCTTCATCTTCTTCTTCCTCATCTTCATCTTCTTCTTCCTCGTCGTTATTGTCGTGGTCTTCATGATGATGATCTTTATCATCTTTATGATCTTCATCGTCATCATCGTCGTCTTCAGTTGCGTGCTCGTTCAGCAGCTTAACTCGTATATCCTGTTCTACTATCGATGAAGGAAGGTACCTGGAGGAAAGCAATGCATCTTACAATATCAGTTGAATGTATTAAAATTTTCTATGAATGATCCAAAGTCCGGCATCATCTAGAAGGTGACGTCACGAGTGTAATATATGGATGGAAAAAGTCGTCTTTATTAACATTAATAATCGCTAAACATTGCTCCAAATCATCAAAACGTTAATGCTTTTCATCTATTGTAAGGACACCCACTTTGCACATAGCACTCATGCATAGGAGTGGGCGATAATTATCGATGTTTGGAAAACATCGATATTTCACGTCTGATGATCGATGTTTTTACCATCGATGTTGTTAACTTGAACCATTGATGAAAACATCGATGTTTTTAAAAATTTGCATCGATATTTTGTTAAAAGTTTCAATTACAAATTGAAAATATACAAAAAAGTAAATTTAGCGAGTCTGCAGTTTTCTGGTCTTCGGTTTTGCCCTATGATTTGAAATACCAATTGAAGGCGCTTTGGGTTCCTTTGTAGAGGTGTGCATTCTACTTCCTTTCAGTGAACTAGTTACTACTATTCTATACCAAAACAACACCGACGCGATGGTGACTGATTGACGTCATTACAAATTTATGGGAGGGGGGTATAATCACAAGCTATTATATTTGGCAAGTTGATAAAAACCTCGGCTCATATCCTCACAATGGAGTTTTCTATATAAATTGTTTTTTGTTTGTCCTATTTCAAATTGATTTGAGATCACATCTGACATTGGTTGATTTCATCTTTTCAAATTCGCTAATTCTGCAAAACAATTTGAAAAAGGAAATAGACAACCAAAACTTATTTTTATTTTTTTATTAAATTTTAATAAAATTTGTTAGTTTAGCTAGTTTCTGGTCTTTATTATTTCCTGTTTACTATGCTGTGAAATTTGAAATACTTAGTAGTAAAATACATATCATTATTTATTTCTAACATTTAAATTGAAGAACACCAATACCCGCATATATCGATGTTTTTGCTATGCTCAAACATCGATGTTTTGAATACGATATATCGTAGTTATCGATGGCAGACCGTCGATGTTGATATCGATGTCCAACATCGATGTTTTCTTTCGATGTCCCATCCCTACTCATGCAGGATATGTCCAACCCGTTCCTTTGAAATTTCCAGTCTTAGCTGTGTCTATCAAC
The DNA here is from genome assembly GCA_951848785.1 of Callosobruchus maculatus. Classification (NCBI taxonomy): domain Eukaryota; kingdom Metazoa; phylum Arthropoda; class Insecta; order Coleoptera; family Chrysomelidae; genus Callosobruchus; species Callosobruchus maculatus. The sequence continues at coordinate 4,537,289 of CATOUR010000090.1, read as the reverse complement.
TGCACCTTACGATCCCTCGTAATTATTTTGTGGACTTTTTTGACGCCTCTTTGTGGCGTCTCATCGTTCGCGGTGGTGGTTTCGCTTTGTTTAAAACTAGTAAACCACCCTTTAACCGTCGATTTTCATGGTACAGAGTCCAGATAGTGTTTATCAAGCCAAGCGTTAGCTTCATCAGTATTTTTTTTCACCAAAAAGTAACGTTGTATTAATATACGAAATTCATGTTTCAAAGAACATATGTAGAGCAGAACAAAACAATAGGGTACTTGCAGAAAAAAATATTTATGTCATTTACACGTTCCTTAGAGCCTAGTAAACATGACAAAATCACTTGTTTGGTTTTTTGGAATCGGCTGTGAGAGGTATTCCAAAAATTATTTCAAATGCCGGAAAATGCCGCGCAAATAACCTCTGACGTCAGTGATATCCTATAGTGATGGGATGTAAAGTATTGATATTCGATATCGATAGCCAGTGCTAACTTAACATTTTGACATTGATCATTATAACCACAAAACACAGTCACAAACAAAAGTACAAAAGTCAAAAGAATAAAAGTTAGGCTAGACTACTACTAATTCACTTTGTAGGGATGGGCTTGAATTAGATTCCATCTTTGGATTCATTCATAATGGGATGCGCCGAAATAAAATGATGGCTTCGATTAGTTGCGAATCTCGGTCACAAACAGAATGAACTGTGATACCTATCAGATATAAAAATGTATTGCAACGAAAATGCTAGTAGTTAATTGCCTGTTTCAAATATGTTTAAGTATCAATAAATTGAGTCGCATTGTTAAAGAATTCAGATCATCTCTAGTTTGCAGTTGAATCTCACTGATCTGCGCTGTAGCAGTATCGATTGTCGATATCGATAAGATACCTGTGACGTCAGCCCTTGTTTTAAGTCACGTGGAAAAATTTGAATATATCCCTATTTTATTTTGCAAATATCTTTTTTTGGCCGTCAGTAAAATCATGTTTTTTGTTTCCTACTGCTTTTTGATATGGTTTTCTTTACGTTATGTATACTCCCGAGACGCTTTCACGACCTCTGCAAGTACCCTATTCTAAACAAAAAAGCCAACAAGATAAAATATATCAAAACGAAAATACAGCTTACCTTGCTCCAGACACACTCCTGCTAGTCTGTACAGAAGCCACAACCACCCATGCCTCCGTAGCATTATCCACAGCCGTCGAAGGACTCGTGGTGACCCCCTTCGAGACTGACTCGGTGACAGTTGGCACTGGAGTGACAGGAGCGACGATGGTGTTGTTCACCACGGTCTTACTAGTCACCACGGAGATCACCAATTCTGGCTCCTTGTGGATCATCTGCTCTCCCCTTTTGGTGCTCACCGACGCCGCGCTGGATACTGAGAGCGAAAGAGTGGTGGGAGGATCAGACTCGTCGGTGGTTGTTGTCGTCGGTTGCAGGGTGGTTTCAGTGGTGGGGTGTCTGAAGGTCCTGTCGATGGAGGTGTAGAGTTTGCCCTTCGAGTTCGTGGTCGTTGGTCTGGGGGTGGTTGTCAGAGTAGGCTGGGTGTGTTCTTGTTTTTGTTGTGCCTGGAACATATAATTGTGATAATACTGTTGAATACTCTAAAAGCCTGAAGAACGACAAAGTTATCGATAATGTAACTTACGAGTCTAGTTTTTAGAACTATACCTTGTTACCACAATTGATGGCATCAACGTCATGTAGATATCTAAGTGACTTGGGCACGAAATCGAGGATTAGAGACATCCATTCAGAGCTTATGCATACACTTATCTATACAATTGGCGAATCTGTAGCAGATTTGTTAGCTTGTTGCTGCTATCAGTTGTGATAACAAGGTATAGGTATGGGAGGCAAATCCATTCATCGCGGAACCAACACAAAAACCCTTCATAACCTTCATGACCCCTCCTTGTCGGACCGACCTCTTGATGCATTTCAGTAGGTCCAACTAGTGGACCCCGAGGTTGCGATACACAGCACATGTGCCCAGGAAGTTAAGTTTTGGCTACTTTCCAACATTTGGAGGAGATAAGGCCACTTTCATGAGTAATAAATGTCTGCAGAGTCTGCAAAAAACTGTGAGAACTCCTAACAAAATGTTGAGCGTCTCTCTTTCTTTGTTCAAAAGCCTATATACCTTTTTGCTTGCCTGCAGTCATCCCTCTCTAAACAAGCTTTTGCCAGTTCGTGTAAGCCCCGTTGTTCAGGGCGACAGGGATCTGGTGCCTACTAATTCCTACATTCCTAGCATGGGTTACGAGCTAGTGTAGGTGCTGGGGATCCAAAACAGAGTCACATCCTTGTGGCCTACTAATTTCTGAAGGGGAAGTCTAAACAACAGATAGCAGCAGAAATATTACATTGCTGACAAGTACGATACATTTTGGCGATCTCTTAGAAAGATATCTGACTGTGTCAATCATAATAATAGCTTTTATTGCCCAACAGGAAACCCCCTTTACAGGCCAATTAACATATGTATAATACAATATAAAATAAAGAAAGAAATAAATCATAGCTCAGATAAGAAAGCATACAGAAAAAAAAATATTAGAAAATATATAAAAACTAAGAGATTGAGTGATTTTTCAATAACCGCTTCAATTCGCTTAAATCGCAATTAAATATGTCACAAATTCTATGTAGGCTGTTATAGTTGCTTTTTGCGTACTAGATTTTGTTGAACAAAGCAAAATATCGGGATAATTTTAGAGTTTCCTGGAAATTAAATCTACATAACTCTAATTGGAGATTTCAGTAAAAGATTCGAATGAGCCCTCTCGCAAAAGAATAAAACATGCTGTCTAGAATTTTGTCTGGGCACTAGAAATTGAATTTGATTAAGTAGCTCAGATGAGTCAATTTGACCATGTAGAAGCTTATGTAAGAATATTATTGAACTATGTCTGCGTCTGTCTTCGAGGGAGTCCATATCGAACCGCAAGAGTAGCCTATTATAGTCTGAGCCTCGCTCAGGGTAAACACCATCAGTTTTTTTTAAAAGACAAATATTTTAAAAACTTTTTCTGTACATAGTCTATAGCACTTATGTAGCATCGATAATATGGATTCCAAACAACCGCGCCATATTCAAGTTTTGATCTTATGTATACGTAGTATAGTGACTTAATTGCTAATGTATTACAAATAAGCTTGCAGTTCCTAATAATAAAACCTAACTAACCTAACCTAACCTAATCATGACAATTAGTTACCAAAACTAGCTTTTGAGATGAAGGGTACACCTCATAACTAGATAAGATTTTTTCCTGTGAGATCGCAATACGCTGGAATATATTTCAGGGAGGAACACTCAGGAGAACAAGTATCACTTGGGACTATAAGGTCCCATCTCAGATGGGCATCTGACTGTGCGAATCATGACAAGCAGTTATCAGAACAAGCTTTTGAGACGCAGGGTACATCTCATATCTCATAAGATTTTTTTCCTGTAAGATCACAATGTTTTGGTATATATTCCAGGGAGGAAAATCCAGTAGAACAAAAGTATCACTTGACGCCTATAAGGTCAATATAGGTGCACCACAAGGCCCAGTTTGGGGCTGATTTACATTCTACATCGATGAAATCGATTAATCACACCTTGAAGCTGCATTTACTTTCAACATCTAGCGACAGAAAATTCTAGCTTGAAGCTTATCAAACTATACTTCAAACAGATCTGGAGACATCTATAGAAAGTTTTTGGTCCAAAATGCTGCAAGACTGATAATGGAGCATTAATAACAACTCAACAGCGGACTCACCTCTTCATTCTGACTGGGATGTTGATTATTATAATCACCGCTATGTATGTCGTTATCATTGTGATTCTTCAGATCTTCTCCTTCTTGAGTTTCATACAGCTCATCTTCAGCATAGTCTTCACTCACGGTTGGAGAATGAGTGCTCAACTCTTCTTCACTGTCATCGTAATAGGTCGTGGACGGATCAGATGACTGGGTAGTATTTGGAGCTACTTTGGTAGGTGGTACCGCTAAAACCTGTATCGAATGGGATTCTATTTAAAACTGCATTTTATCAGATACTTTCTGAGTTATAGAGCAGCTAAGTACAACAAAATTATTGCTTTATTCATTGTTGATTTTGTCCGAGTCAGGCGATAAGGTTGGATGTGTGTCTATGTATTCGTTAAAAAATTAATTTTGCGAAAAAAAATTAAATATAGCATAACAAAGTATGTGAAATGTTAACAAAGGCTACCACCATCATTTAGTGAGTCTGCTATGAGTAAATCAAGAGTGATATAAGCGTTTCCAAGATGGCCGTGAAGACATTGCAGATGACTAACGGTCCGGATGTCCCAGCATATTAGCAACCGATGAAAACGTAGAAAAAATGAAAATGTTGATGAATGATCGTCTAACCACAGACAGCGAAGTGGCGAAGATAGTAACAAACACATTTTAAAATGTACGTCTCATTTATTGAAGTTAAGAAGGTTCAGAAACTGTACATAACCTTTGTTTGGATTTTAGAGGTTTTTTCACTGTGATTCTCCATTGAATTTTAGTATAACATGTAAACTGACAAACACCAGTAATATACACCATAGAAACTCATTGCCATTTACAGATCGTTAAAAATAAAACACAATTTCAAAACGTTAAAAAGATACAGTACAGCACTCAATATCCACCTGTCGTTCTCCAATGTGGGTAGTTACTAAAATAGTACAGGGCAATTAGAGCGTCCGTACCAGACGCAGTTTTATGAACAATTGACCCTTTTTCACTGTCATCGCGTAATATGTTGTGGATGGATCAGATATTTGGGTGGTGTTTGGAGCTACTTTGGTAGGTGGTACCGCTAAAACCTGGATCGAATGGGATTTTGCTTAAAACTGCATTAAAATTTTCCGACATTTGCCTAGTTTTACAGGACAGTAACAGATAGAGCGACGGAAATAAGTGACTTTCAAGATGTGAAACGTCTGAAAATTGATGCATTGTTTATTTTGCCTGAGGCAGGTTGGATGCATTTTTATGTATTCGCTAAGAATATCATTCTGCGAAAAAACTAAATATAGGGTAAGAAAGTAGGTATATTAAATGTTAACAAAGGCCTATGGTGCGTCTGCTATGAGTAAACTATGAGTAAACCAAGAGCTTACGAGTGATATACACGTTTTTAAGATGGGCGTGAAAACGTGGAAAAATGAAAGAAATGGTTATGAATAATCGTCAAGTCACAGGCAGCGAGGTAACTAATGATGTTAGCAAATCTATAGGCACAAGTCATGCACATGTATAGAATATTTTGGGTACAGAACGCAGCAAGATTTGTTCCAAATTTTTTTCAAAAACAGAATATTCCTGTTATTTTCTGAACACACCTCGTAGATCTCATAAAACGTCTAAAACCATATCATCGCAAATTGATTTTTTGCGGTTAGAATACTTCATCGGCCTATGAAGTAAATAGTAGAAAATCCGAATATAAGATGACTTTCACGGAACAGGTTAATGGATGAAAAGCATTTTATATTAAATTTAATATGTTAAAAAACATATACCTGCCTACCCTATAGTTGGGACGGGGAAAACGTAGCCAACGTTTGCATATCCTATGGGCTTCATACTTTCGATTGGTATGTGATTTGTCTATTAACCAAACCAGTGAAATGTTTAAAAGAAATAATTTTTCAATATTTAATTAATCATATCCTGGACTGAATTTTTTCAGCCAACCCACTCGCGATATGTTTTTTAACATATTCAATTTAATATAAAATGTTTTTGATGCATTAACCAGTTCGGTGAAGGTCGTCCTATATTCGGATCTTAGACCAAAAAGGGCAACGAAACACTTAAAGGGAATATTTTTTAAGACTAACCTTTGGACTCCTGTGGTCGCCACCACCTCCATGCCTTTCCAACGAATCGTTGCGCGACTGAATGACTTCGACCTCGTCATCATTGCTTGAGCCAAAGTTGTCTTTGAGAGGCTCTTCCAGCAACTGCTCCAGATCCACGGCCTTTTGATGAGCGCTCTTGGTCTGCAACCCTTTCCGCTCCTTCTCCAGATTGAAGGTCGTAGGCGGCTTAGCTGGCTTGGAAGCAGGTTTGAACGGGTGCTTTCTTTCCGCGGTGGTACTGACTAAGGACGGTCGAGTGGTTCTGTGGACGAAGGGTGCTTTGGTGGTACTGTACACCTCGCCATCGTCGTCCACGAAGTAGTCCTTCACTTGGGGTTTCTTCAAGGGCCGGTCTGGAGCCACGAATCTGGTCCTGCAAGATATAAATTGACCTGTAATTGGTTTTTTATAACAGTCAGGCAATAATAGTTATTTATGTATTAAGGGCGTATTGGCTCAGATAGTTTCTCGAAACTCGCCGAGCAGGTAACCGTTTCTGAGGATGCCATCCCCTTGTGTTGGCGAAACGATAAGCAGCGACGAATAGCCCATGAACCAGTCGTTTATCGACCGATAACCACGAAGGCCTTAAACAATACGTATAGGTCACCGTTATTAAACTGATATTTATCACCACACTTTCGTTGATATTTTCGGCTAAAAATAAAAAAAAGATGTGATAGGGAGGGACAAAGAAGGAGATAAATTGACCTGTAACTGTTGTTTTCTTATAACTGTCGGGTGATTTATACAGGGGTGACGTACCGTACGTACATGTACCGAGACCTATACAAAACGCGCGCATGTAGGTATGTGTAACGATTATTGATAGTTTTCGAGTTATGATTTTTTTCTAATGTCTTGCAAACTTTTTAAGGTTAGTTTGGAGCTTTAAAGTATTAGAGGCATAAGTGTTTTTAATCTTATTTTGGAAGTTTTGGTTTCCTGACTAAACACAGTGATTTCAAACTGTGGGCCCAAAATGTACGTAATTATTGTTCGGATGCACAGGGTTTATTTATTGGATATTAAAATAGGCTTTATATCATCATAGTCACAATATCTTAACAGACATGTTGTGAACTCGTAACATTTACTCATTTTACGAGTTTCTCTTGGAATATCTTTAAGATCCTTAATGCAGTAGTTTTCCATTTGCTTTCTGCATCCTCATGCGGTTGACCAGATGGTATTTACTGGTTTATCCGCCTTTAGGGGAAATTTCTCACCCCAAGGACAAGAAGGTGTCCTGACTCTTCTCAACTCGTCCACCCAAAGCTATTGTTTGAGAAGAGGTTACTGTTTATACCGACAGTAGTTCAGTTCTTTTTGGTCGCCTTTTACGACACGCAGGATATACGATGGGAGATATTCTAACCCGCCCCCACAAGGGGGAAAATAGGCTTAATACTGAGTATAATTACAGAAAAAATAAAAGCCAAAAAGCATTCTTGTTTTTTTTGACGATTTCTTGGAAAAACTGGAAAATCTATAAATTAAAAAAAAACTCGAAGACTATCAATAATCGCTACACTACAGGGAAGTATTTTGTATATGTCTCGGAACGGGCTATCTAAAAAAAATAATGTCACCCGATTGACCACCCTGTATATTAAGGGCGTACAGGTTCAGTATTAGCTCAGTTAGTTTCTCAAAATTCGCCAAGCAGGTACCAGGATGCTATCCACGCCTGTTGGCGAAACGATAAGCAGCGACGTTTCGACGCCGGCCGAACAACCCATGAACCATAACGATAAAAGCCTTAAACAACACTTATGGGTCACCCCTGTAGTTTTTTAAACCAATATTCTGGACTAAAAATAAAAAAGTCGAACCTACCTGTGATTGAGGAAGCTGTGTCTGCCACCACCCCCTCCAACTGAATTGCCCTCAACTCCGTCAGAGTAGGGGTTGCCTGCCACCTCTGGGAACACCTCAAATTGCGGCGGGTCCTCTATTGGAGGGCTCTGGAGGGTTATCTGCCCCAGGAACGTCTCTGTTTGCGACGGATCCCTATGAATATATTTGAATGTCAAATTGAATATTTACCGATAAGCGAATATGGCTATGCAATCAGTAAGGATTTGTTCGGTATGTTTTTGTTATGTCCAGGGTATTCAGCCAGATTTCTTTATTCCCATTCTAGACTTCTGAGGGTATTGTATCTCAATATAGCAGATAAATTAAAAATGTAGATATAATAACAAATAGTTATATAAATAATATAATAAAAGAGTTTCGAACAATTTATTATTCCCAGACAGTGATCTGTGTTTCGATTTTTTATTCCGTTAGATGTCGCTTTCTGTAATATTTGGCATCGTTGGAATTTATCCTGTTCACCTTTTCTTCAATTATACTGCGACAAGTGATAATTGACATTACGCAGCAACTTTGCAAAATCTCCAGTTCATTTTTTGTTACTTGTTTCACTCGTGCGTTAGCCTTAGGTACGCCATTTTGTCTGATCTCACGAAACGAAGGAAAAAGAAACAGATAAGAGCGTTAACTTTCAAGGTCTTCTTCATTTTATTTTTACGGTATCTCATTGTTTGTGAAGTTAGTATTATGATTGTATCTCTGTCCATAGTCGTTGAAGGAACAAATTAAGTTCAGCTGAAAAGGTCGTAGTCTCACATGTAGATGGCGTTACTAGTCATATGATTTTTAGTTTGATGATGAACCAACTCCAAAGCGTTGAACGATGCAACAATCGGCCCACAAGTTTTGGGCATCAGTATTTTGGGATGCTCGTGTCATCAAATTCGTCTAGTATATTAAACACCTCTAAAAGGCTGAGGCAAGCGGGAGTATTTAAAGGATAAAAACAAGAAAAAACAGCCCCACTTGAGACAAAATACGTGCTTTTTTGTTATGCAACTTATAATGAACATATACTACTTATTTATGTCTTACCTGTTTCGAGACTTGGAGAACAGATGTGAATAGTTTGGTCTCATCGTGGTGGGCTTTGGAAACTGATGAGTAGTTCTGAATCCAGCCGGTTCAGAATTTGGGAAAGTAAAATGGCCGAAATGGTCATTTGGCGTGTCGTCTTGAAACTGGAATGAGGCAAAAAATTAGCGTAATTTTTCAAACATCACTGTTGCTAACTAGGAGGTGTTCACTTTTATGAGTGACATGACTCGTAACTTTAATTTACCCCTGAAGCGTTAGATATCAATGGCATCATATTCGTACAGATAGCATCTATATATCGCGTAAAACTGGCAGCCTATATGTATTTGATACAATTACAATGTGAACAAATTTCCACGGATCTTTTAGTTAAACTAAACTAAAGGATGTAATTCTGGACATTTCATTATATTATTGAGTTTCTTATCAAATTTAAAATTTTTTTTTCGAGCGTTGCCGTTATCATTTATGATGTAATTTATTACAAGAAACGCAAGAAACGCTTCAGACTTCGGAAGCTAAGCAGCATCGATCGCATCTAGTTTTTGGATGGGCGACGGCCTGAGAACATTCCCAATCCACCAGGTGGCGTTAAAGTATGATCTCAAGGTTTCTCATCTATCAGAGAGAGTTATCTATGTTTCAAGCTGACAAATAGCAAGACATGGCGAACAATTCAACACATATGACGTTCTTCAATCTGAAAATGTCAAAGTGAGTCTGCTACTTAATCGATTGTACATACTAGGCGCTTTCCTTTTACCTGATTTATCTGATAAATCTCACTTGTGACGTCATGACTCAGTTCGATGTACGTTCCTTTTGTTTTCTGAAACTGAGACTAAAGTGAGATATTTTACCCCCACTTAAGCCCATCTGCACAAGCTCGAAAGGTAGATCACTTGTTTCAGATCATTTAGATGTCAAATAAATGAGGTTAGGATTGTATGCAAGTTTGAATTTCAGCAGGTTTTTCCGCTTTTATGGCGTATGGATAGTCGATAGTGTAAGGTGAGTGACGAAAAACGTAAAAAACTAGGTTATGGAAAGGATCGACAGATAATAGAACCATAGCATATTACAAAATTTTGAGGAATGACATTTAACTGCACAAACACGTTCCTTTAACGCATCTGAGCATCTGAGGTTTCCAACTGAGCTGAGCCAACTCATTTTTAAGTGATCTGAGTAAGTGCAGATGTAAAAGGAAAGCACCTACTATTTATTATAGTTTTTATATTTCTATAAAGAGGCTGACAGCCTCTGCCCATCATTAGTGTCCTTAGGATAGCCGCGCCAGTAGAATCATAGGTTTTGGAAAAAAATACTTTTTATAATTATCCTTTAGAAAAATAATGTTAATATCCAACCATATAGGTATGTATAATAAAGTGTGATGTCAATTGCAGTGAGGGGTGCATATGTTTTTTATCCAGTTTCAATTAGGATTAGAAATACTATACGGTCGCACGAGAAAAGAATTAAAATTCAAAATTATATTAACGTTAAATTAAATGAATGCCAACGATATTTCATTTTTATGGTAATATTATATTTTTAATATCGATCAGTATGCAGATCTGTGTGAAAACCAATTCACATATAAATTGAAAATTATTAAAAATTATGAGATATTGCAATGATACGGATGCTTATATATGAAATTCAGTGTTACAAGAGGAGTGAATAGTTATTAAAAAACAGAAAAAAACATCGACGGTAAAACTTTATTCCAGAGTATACCTACGACGATATATTGGTACACAATGAATCACTGAATAATTAAACACAGAAAACCAGAAAATAGTTTTACGAAGCGCCTGGAGTACATCTATTCTGTGGTAATACAATATGTTTCTATAATACAAATTCGTGGATTAACAATTATGGTATAATAAGAAGAATTATAGAAGGCTCAACATACAAACTCAAAAACAGCTATTTTGGTTGTTGGGATTTTGCCACCCATTTTGTGCATCATAGAACAGCGGTTGTCGACATTGACAATTCTGACATCTAAAACCTGACTGTTGGTTACAAACACGATCCTTATGCCCATAAATCCTGAACTATTTCTTGAACAATAAATTGTGAAAAGGTAATTAAGCTCGGATCTACGGGGGAAGAAATGGGGAAAAAATCCCCCCCCAAGTTCTGAGAAAACACAAACTAGACAACTTTTTCTATTACAAATACTATGATATCCTATAGACAGGAAAATATATCTAAAACAATACTCTAATAAGATTTTAATGATTCAAACATATTTTTAGTTGAATAATTACTAAAAAAACTATCCTATGTTCAAACCATCCCCCGATTTCCACCCCCTCAAAACGTCTCTCTGGTACCATGCTTGAATTGTAAAATGAACAAAATGCTCTGTCGCACTATTTTTCATTCGAATTCTTCAACAAATCGAACCAAATCTTGCAGAAGAAGCTGTGTAATGTAGGATAGCCCTTAGATATACGAAAAAAGCCCTTCTACTTACGCTAACAACATGTTGAGGCTGGTTTTGGAACCTGTACTGAGGCAAGGTCTGCTGCAGATGCGAGGGCAGGTCTGAGGTCTGCAGGTCGCCCACCGAAGATCTGAAACCTGTCGGTTCTTGTCTGTAAGGGAGGTTCAGGAACTGCTGTTGTGACCTGCTAGGCTGCGTGAAGGGATTGAAGGGCGCTTGGGCATCGCTGAAGATGAACTGATGGTGACCTGGAAGGAAGAATATGTAGTCAGATATTTCGCTCTTTTGAATCGTGTTTAAAGGGATGTGTTTACGTAACAGAATAGCGAGAATTAAGAATGTAAAGATAGTAAATGCAGAAAAGGTGATGTTATATTTGGCGCCCAACGTGGAGTCAGTTAAGCACGGGATGGAAAAAGGGACAAAATTTGAAATGCTCACTATATTTGTCAGTTAAACATTTTCAAAGACTCTCCATACTGTTGGATCGTATCCCATCATTTTATGCACAACTCATGCACTTATGAGAAGCAATTTTTGATAGTCTGCATTGTTAAATTTTAAATCCGACTCAAATATTCGAGCTATTAATGTATTTTTGCTTTTCGGAAACAAACAGAAGTCATATTGATCAAGATCAGGAGTGAATTATACCATATACCCCTAACTGTTCAATCGTTAGTTAACAAATCTCTGATTTGTGAGACGGAAAATCATCGAACCGAGCCTTTGCTAAAGCGGCTGTTTTTGCCTTAGATTTGCCTCTAAGGTCCACCAAAGTACATTAGAAAAATAGTCTCCAGTTGCTGTATGTTCTCTATGTACAAAAAGATCATGAATAATTTTATATTTTTCATTAAAAAAAAAACAGGTGCTATGTCAATGGTTTTAACATATTTATTTATTTATTTAGCGTATGGTTATAGTACACGTGAAAAAAGTCATAAAAAAGTAACGTTGTTTTTTGTTTTTTTGGATCTAAGTAGTAACTAGGCTATAGGTTAATATCGAGCCTGAAAATCCATTCTACGGCGGATGGTTTGGTTTGGAGAAATTCCTTGTTGTTGCCAGGATATGCTCTAAGGCCACATTCTTGCACTAGATTATTATGTGTGACAGTTTGGCGTTCGGCTTCACAGTCACATCGTGGGGATTAGCGCTTGTTCCATTTAAACAACGAATCAGCGCACACTCCATGCGACGAGCGAATTCTGTTTAGGGTTGACCAACCCTTTCGGTAAAGCTCAGAACCTTGCTTGACCAACAGTTACTTTCTTCACTTCTTTTCTTGTTTGGATCGCCCAAACTTCAGCCCATTTAACTGCAGGTTTAAAACCATCAGACTCATGTTGGAAAGCTGTTGTAATTGGTGGTTTTCTGAACCGTAATCTGCGCAACGAGAGATCAGGTATGTATTGGTGGATTGGTAGTGAGATGGGTGGTGTAGCTATTTGTGTGAGTGTTTAAGTTGAGGTTGACTTGATGCATCTCGTAATAGTTCTCGCAGAAGAGTTCAACTGGGCGTCTATCAGTCTAGTATATAGGCTGTTTAGTAACACTGGCGAGCAAAATTAAGCCACAGGGAAACAGAGGAAGTACGGAGTGTAGAAGCGGATGCGCCCCAAGAGGTTCAACATAATTTTTGCAGAATGTTATTTCTGCTGTTTACTTTGGCTGCTATGGACTGAATATGTTTTTTAAACGATAGTGTCCTATTCAGTGTGAGACCCAGGTATTTGGGTGTGGGATAACATTTTATTGTTGAATAAAATCGAAGTTTGAGATATAGGGTTGCATTACTTAACCCCCACCTCGTATTTACTCCAGGATAGCGCACGTAACAATTCTGAAACAAAATCTTCTCAAAAATCGTTAACATATGCGTTCACATTTGAGAATAGAAGAACGCGGGTCAGGTCAGCCATACACAATACGCCACCTATTTCTAGCTTTCAAGTTCTCATCTAAAGTGCGGGGCTCTTTCAGTACCAGGAATCATTTACTCATGCTGCAACGCTGCAACTTAATGCTTTTCGATCGGCTATTCGCTCTCCGTTGATGCTTTAGACACTTGATATTTCCATCGAGCACCCATTAGTTTCGATGTATTTCACTTTTTCTATTCTCCAGATGGCAGATGGAGAGAATGGAAGGAATATTGCCTGCAGAGTTGTACGACGTAAAGGACGCTGAATTGCAGGTTAGGGTGAGATATGTAGGTCAAGGAATATTTCAGGTGTAGTCACGGACATACCTATTATTAAATCATTATTCGTTTTCACCTATAATCTTCTAGACTTCCTTATATAAAATGACACAATACAACTCGTATAGTTCAATATGGCTCAAAAAAAGGGTTGACAAGAATGATTCTCTCATTTGCGTTTAACATAGGGCTAAGTGAGCAAGGAGAAGGTCAAACAGTGCAGCTTTTGCCCAGTTCATCACTAAATCAACGACAGACAATATAGACTCTGACAGCAGGCGACAGAAAAATCTGCCTTGTGCGCCATCTGGTACCCGAAGGTAACGGCAAATCAAAGAAAATCGCTGCTAAACAGCAGCAGACTTCTTGGTGGAGCGCCACGGCTCGTCCGCTTGGCCGATGAGACGCGCAGTTCTATATGCTGCTGCACATGAGAGCCGACATTGGCAAGGTTGACAGGCGGATGTGCGATTACAAGCTTGATCACAAGCTTAAGTTGGCTCCTGAGAAAATAGAGGCCATTATAATGCGCGGCCAAAGGAGTTAATGTGGTCTTCCAACTAAAGGGAGTGCAGGTCCCAAGAAGCAAGTCTATAGTATACCCCGGAGTCACACTGGATAACGAGGGGTGTTACGGGGAATACCTTAAAAGAGTGGTGGCAAAGGCTGAGAAAAAGGTGGCAATACTGCCGTGACTAATGCTAAATGTAGGAGGGCCCAGTAGCAATAAAAGGGCACTACTGTACGAGGTTCTACACTATATGGAGCTCTTGTGCGGCGTAAAGCCTCGAAAAGGAAAAAGGTATCAGAAGGTCTTAGACAGCTTGTAGAGCAAGTCTCTGCTAAGAGTGGCCAGTGCTTATCGCACGGTATCTACAAGAGCCTGCAAGTTATAACAGCAATACCACCATTATACTTGCTGGCAGAAGAGGGACACTGATCCTCCATGATCAAGCAGGCAATGCTATATGCCGCATTGAAGCTAAGAGACTGACAGCAAGTAAGTGTCAAAGTCTATGGAACGAGACCATTGATGTCGCACAGTGGACGAAACGACTGATAACGTCGATAATAGAATGGGCGGATTGCAGTGATCGACAGAAGGGCTATCTCCTAACTCAGGCACCGTCTGGACATGGGCCTTTTCGAGTGTAGAGGAAAAGGATAGAATGGGTGATGGACGAGATATACCTGCACTGCGAGGCGGAAGACAAGGTCCAGCTTGCCCTATTTCCATGCGACAGATGCAAGTCAAAAACTGGAGGGTAAGCTAACCCCAGAACTATGATCCCACTGATGTTGTCCAGCGTAGAGGCATGGCACATTATACACGAGATGATAAACAAAATACTATCTGTAAATGAGGAGGAGGAACGATCACAAGACTAGATGAAGGTAGGAATATATTCCTAATTGGTATAATCATTTCCTTATTTCACACTGCGAAGAATATCGTTCACGATGATGCCCGGTGCAGATGGAGATAGAGCTGAGGTGAGAAGGAAGGAATGGGTTTTAGCCCGTTGAGCTGTGGTGGCATGTCGGATGGACGCGTTTGAGTCCGTGGCACATGTGATCAAGAGGAATCAAGCTGGTTCAATGTCGGGCAGGCAGACTCTCTTGCATATTCGGGTTTGCGAGTGCTTCTGTCCTTGCGATCAAGCCGATTTCCTACACCCTCTATAATAAAAAAAAAGTCGTTCGAACAGCCTACCAAGCTTCTGTTCTACGATCTTTCTCCGAGCCTGCTCCTGTGATTAAGATTATCTGTGACGCCTCAGATTAAAAAGTTTCAAAACGGTTCCACGAACTGAAAAATCCTAGATTCTCCCGCCTCTGTCACTCGACTAAAATCCACCCTCGAATTTTGAATGTATCCCTGCAATTTTTGAATTCAGATCGGCGGAAATAATTTGCGCTGGCAACAGACCTTTGAAGCATTGAAAGGGCGGCTTTGGATGCATTTATGTTGCAGGATATATCGCACGAATCCAGTAATCCCTTACAAAAGCTCTATTCAACGCCCAAAGTAGATTAATTCATCATTTTTTGTTGAGACATAGTTCAGAAAATCGCGTGAGTTTGGAGGGTGAAAATCAGTGGCGTGTTTGAATAAGTTCAAGAACTGATTACTTCTGATTGAAACATTATAAAAGACAAGAGGGAATAGAAATTTAGGTTAGCCTATTACATATCTTCAAATGAGAGGTTTATGAAAAACAGCGATTTTTTAACCATGTTTAAAAGAAAAAACTATCATACGGGGTCAACTCAAGGCATAATGTTAATGAAAACAATTGCGTCAAGTGTCTCGACTCAGTACTTCCCATACATTATCAGTGCTAAAAAAAGTAACTTCCCAAAACCCTCATCAAAAAAGTAGACAAAGATCAGGGGCATTTGAAACATTGATAAACGAAGCTTGGGCGAGTTTGAGATTTTTTGTTATTGTTGATTTTTCCTTTGCCACTGTCTAGAATTCAAGAAACTATACACTGTTATCATTTTCTCATACGGTGTCAGAATTTCATCAGAATTAAGTTATTAGTTTCTAAGTTTCATGTTAGGATTATAATATGTACATAATGTATCAAATTATTCCACAGATATAAAATTCAAAGGCAACAATCGGAGAGGCCTACATAAAATGCACAAGATATTACCAATGTCAATTATATGTTCAGCATAATGTAGACTATTTCATGATTGCAAGAAGCATTTTCAAACCCCGATACCCGTCCCACAACCCCGATTTCACCCTCTCCAAAAAATAATGAAAAAGGATCAGAAACCCCTGAAATGCCTAAAAATGAAGTTTGAAAGGGTTCTGATAATCTCTTGTTTTTCACCAATTTTTCCGCTAACAATGCAGCCACTTTCAGATTTATAGCAGCACTACCTACTACGACCCCACAGTATATCGCTACCCACAATCTAAGCAGCAGTTATTGAGATTATGCGGCTAGAAAAGTGCCAATTTTCGTTATTTAGATATCACAAAACGCCCATAAAGCGTATTATCTTAATGCGAAAATTTTCGCGAACAGAATCTTCTATGTTTCTGGGAGGCAAAATTTGGAAAATGATCAGGAACCACCAAATCACCAAGAAACGAAGTTTATGCTGTTTTTATATTTTTTTAGGTTTTTGAGTATTGCGGCGCCGCCACTGACACGATTTCTAAAAACCGTACGCCTTTTCCATCCTCGCCACTGTAATAATATTGTGTCTCAATATTCCAAAATTATTGCAGCATTATCTTCTACGACGCCACAGTATATCGCTACCCATAATCCAAGCTGCGGTTATTGAGATTATGCGGCTAGAAAAATGCCAATTTTCGTCATGTGACTAACACGTGTGCGGATTGCCCGACGGAGCGTTTGCAGTTCGCATTCAATGCATTGCATGGAGCCAGATTCTAGACATCATAAAACGCCCATAAAGCGTATTATCTTAAAATTGAAAATTTTCGCGAACGCAATACTCCCCTATCTCCTATCGGTCTGGGATACAAAATGTGGAAAACGATCAGGAACCTCTAAATCACCCAAAGTTTAAGCTGTTTATATATTTTTTTAGGTCTTTAATTATTGCTGCGCCGCCACTGACACGATTTCTGAAAACCATATTATGCGTTTTCTATCCTCGCCACTGTAATTATTTTGTCATAATTTTATTAAAATCAATTCAATAATTTCCAGATGATGAACGATCTAAAGCAATACTCGTATGTATTCAACAGAAAATTCTAAGTCCCATGGTCTTTTTTTCACAGATCAGTGGACAACCTGTTATGAATACAACAAATTTTTCAGTTTTACAACCCCCCACCCCTCAACCACCCCAGTTTCGCCTTCACCCAAAAAAATATAAAATGGTCATGAGCCCCTAAAACGCATAAAAACGAAGTTTGAGGAATATTTTAAGTTTTTTGTTGTTTGTTAGTTACTCCGCCCATCCATCGATTTTCAAAATTATAGCAGCATTACCTACTACTCGGTGTGGGAAGTGAAATCGTTTAAATCCTAATGTTAAACGTGTCAAACCATAACCAACTAACAAGAAAGTCAAGCTATGTGGGATGTGAAGGTATTCTCAGATGTTCGGAGAAAACAAACAGTTTAAACAGAACACGGCTTGGGGACAAACGTGTTAGTGACGGGTCTATTTGAAGCGGTATGGTGACGGCTGTAGCTGAAGCTGCAGCTGAACGTTTTCGCGTAGGTAAAACTAGCTACCACCGGACGTTCAAGCCGACGTAACGACGAAAATTTAATTTATTAAAACGGCCAGAAGGCATGGGCTTCCGAAAAGAAGACCTCTGTAGGACCAAAGATTTGGGTCACAAAATGATTCCCGTAATACTTTAAAAAAAAAGTGCAGCTCGGGCTCTAACACACCGAACTGCTGTTCCATTATCCAGTGACTACTTCTCGCACCTTTAGGTGGGGACTCACTGGGTTCGCGAATCGTGCGCCCTAATGGTACGCGCACATAAATCGGAATCGGAACGGTACGGATGGAACGGCCGGTTCGGTACGGTACGGATTTTTCATTAGGGTATCGCACATAGCTGATCGGAATCGTCGGAAGAATTGGAAATCAGTTGCAAAATATGCAAATGATCTGCATGCAGTGTTGCCAGGCAGATCTGATTGAAATTCGCTACTGAGCCGCCCAGAATGTCACTACGTTGTCGCCCCACAAAAATAATGTATAAATCAGCCTGTGTATGACTTCGTGGGGATGGGGTGCAACTGATGTTAGGTATATGTATAATATAATATCACCTTTCATTCAAAAATAGTGGATTACCCAATACATGGTCTCGACACAGCATAGTAAACAACCAGCAAAATACCTCTGAAGATTTCCTATATAAAAATGGTTCCCACAGAATTTGACCTTCGGATGATTTCACGGGTGTGATATCTGAATAGAGATGCGAAAATAAAAATATCGATACCGGTACCAATTCGATATTTTTTAGCCAAGTATAGAGCTGTAGACGCCAATGGAGGCGCGTTTGGATCGTACTTCGATTCGTAATTATTTTCGAAACCGATACCGCTACAAAAGTAGCGATACCAGCTTGGAATCGCTCAAAAAGTATCTAAGACAAAATATTCGATATTTGTGCAGAAGTATTGATACATTTCAAGTATCGAAGTATTGTTAGCATCCCTACAAATAATCGTCCAAAAGGAGGGATGCGCGTGTAATTGCCGCCAACCTGAGATATTGTGCTGATTGTTTACTATGCTGTGGTCTCGACACCAATACAAGACAGTTTGGGCAAAACCGAAAAGAAGAATAGACAAGCAGTAATCACCGGCGAAAAAAAGATAGTAACAGAATTTTTCAAAAAGTCGCTACAAATCGGTTTATTTTGTTAAATCGTCGCTACGTCTCAACGTAATCAAAATGTCGCTATTTTCGCGTCAAGTTGCTATGGATGCAACACTGTCTGCAGGCAGTACAGGTAGACACTTGGAAAATGCCGACGGTGCCTCGGCAATCGCCGATCAGCGTCGCACATACGTCGGTATCGGCACGCACGGTACGCATCGGCCTGCTTTATTTCTAGTTGCTATATTTTCGCCGGATTTTGAAAATTCGATGCCTACCGTCCCGACGTAAGTGCGATGGTCCATTAAATTTGATAGAAAGTAACTTTTTCCGATCCGTACCGTCCGTCCGATGCCGATTTATGTGCGCGTACCATAAGTAGACGAAAGGACCCAAGGATGTCTGCCTTCTACATTTGGGTGGCTAAGATGTGCGCCGCCGCACAGCATACCGGAATTTTGCGCAGTGTAGAGAGCAGCGTGTACCTCATACCACCTAAGGATCCATTGACAATAACCAGTAGACTTACAGTGTAGTCTGGCCAGAGAATGCGAATATTAAAAGCAGTCACAGGACATCTGCATATCATCTTAAGGCAGTGGCGTATATAAGGGGGGGGGGCGGGGGGATTATAATACGCCAAATTTTTCCGATGCCCCCCCCCCCGAAATCGATTTCTATATACGCCACTGTCTCAAGGCGGTCATTCTTCATACGTCGAAGAAATTGTGTTTATTGAACTTGCGAGTATTGGCCTATCCAGCAACAATAAACGTCCCGTAGCCTAACATCTTCGGTAGTCTGATATTCAGGCTTTGCCTTCGTGGATGCTCGGTTATTTATTTATTTTATCTATTCAATGCTACATCTTTACAAACAACTTGTACAAGTAAAGGTAATGTAGAGAACTTAAAACTATTGAGACTAATACAAAGCAAAAAAAATCTCGTCCTTGGATTCTTCAACAGATTTCGATGGCATGGGAAACTCCTCTGTAACGTGATTAAAAATTACTTCCCTTTGGTTTATAAAACCTTCATTTCTTCAGACAATTAGAACTTGGTATTTAATTTTATAATGACATGGGTGATTACGGCCCATCAAGCTCGGTACTCTCAGGGCTCAGTCCTTGGGGCAATTCACAAACGCTGTCTCCTGGCATAGCTGTCAAACGTCGTCAAACGTCGTCACTGATATCCGCTGACCTCTAATACATTTTTTGTAATGTCTCAGATGGAAGAAGCTAGGTTTTGCACCAAAAACAACTATATTCATCGAGCCTAACACATTCTGAACTGATCAATTATTGTTGTAACTATTTAACAAATTCTGCAGTAGCTCATTCCACACTGACGAAGCTCTCCAAAAGAAGGAAAGCTGGAGGAGACTAGTTCGGGGAGTAGGAAGCTTGACCTGGTAAGGATGAGCTCGCAGAGCTTCTCTAGTGTTCCTCGTTCAGACGGTCTTTGGTGTTATTATCTAGGAGAGCTCACTGGAACATATTCTGTGATAGAATCTGTAAACCAGGGACAGGTCAGCCACCCTTATTTGAACTTCCAGGCCGTGGAGGTTTTTTGTGAGGGTAGGCGTATTGATTAGTTTAATTTCTTTCTTCTGGATAGTATCCAAAAGCTTTAGAGGGTGCTTGGGAGCGCATTCACAGACATGGGAGCAGTACTCCACCGATGGTCGGATCTGTGCCTTGTAGAGCAGCAGTAGTTGCTCTGGTGTATACAGCTTCCTGCAGCGGAACAAAACTCCAAGCTTCTGGGATTTTGTTTTAGCAATACTGACAACATTGTCGTGACAGGACATGTTATTGTTGATGTTAATCCCCAAACGCTTGACGGAAGATGATTCGACTATTGGGTAACCCTCCATTTCCACAGTTGGTGAGCCAACGTGAGACTTCTTTGTCAGTATTGTTTCCTGTGTTTTCTGTATGTTAAACTATGCTACATAAAAATATAATTGTACTGATAAGGGCTGAAACTTCAGTAAAAGTTCATCTTTTATCATGTGTGTTTTTTTTTGATGGGCTTCTAAAGCGCAATGCCTCAGAAATACAACCTGAGAAAACGCAATCACTCTAGTAGAGATGTTTACTTTAGCTTGGTAATATAACACAGTGAAATCTCTAAACCCACGCTCATGCTTCAGGCTAGAATAACGATGCGGAACTTCCAGAGTGCCTGAAGCAAATTAAATCTATAAACTGTAGCGCTTAAACTAGGTACAACGGAAAAAGAACATGATAGCTTTGTGTTGCTTAGGCGGAGACTAATTGGAAAATAGTTGCTCCCTTTTTTAGGTAGAGTTTTACGAAGTGTAGCTAAAACTACAGGAAAAAAGACCTTTGGTAGAGGAGTTTCACACAGGGGCATACAGAATTTGGAAAGGTGGAAGCTATACGGTTAGGACACTTACAGGGCGGGTTATTTGAGCCTATGCAGAGGATAGTGGGCTTACTAAAACAGATTTCAGGAATTTATTACTTGGTCATGGTAGGAAGCCCTGAAGGCTACAATCAAAATATTTTCACTTGAATTTTGGTTTACAAAAACTTGCATTTTTTTAAATTAACCATCCTCTATAGTATTGCATATTTGGATTCCTTGGACAATTCTCGTCTGAAATTATGTATCACACATGGCACTGGTAATGACATTCAGATGCAAATCACGAGTTTTGGTATAAGTAGATATCAGAAAAAAATAAATATCGCATTGAATACTAAACCTAGAAGCCTGTGACTTCACTGATTTTCGTCGGTCTGTTTGTGTCTCTCTGTCGGTGTGTCTGTCGGTGTGTCTGCGGGTGTGTCTGTCGGTGTGTCTGTCGTTGTGTTTGTCGGTGTGACTGTCGGTGTGTCTGTCGATCTGATTGTTGGTCTGTCTGGTGGCGTTTTCGTAATCTCAGTAACCTCTGCATGGATTGTGATGAAATTTGGGTAGCGATATGCTGTAGTAGGTAATTAGCAAAAAACTAAAAAATGTCAAATATTCTTTAAACTTCGTTTTTAGGCGTTTTAGGGGCTCCTGATTATTTTATACTTTTTTGGGTGGGGTGGTTGGGGGGTGGGGTTTGCAAAACTGAAAACTTTTTGTATTCATAATGGGTTGTCCATTGACCTGAGCGGCATAATGGACTTTTTTAGGTCTATCCAAACAGTGCCTTGCCTATTACAGAAACCAAGTGACTTGAAATATTCTGACGTATACATACATACGAGCAATGCTTTAGATCGTTCAATATTGTGTAACGTGGGGCCTTAGAATTGATTTCAATGAAATGCTGACATAGTATTACTGATAGCTAAAAATACAAAAACAGCTCAACATTCTTTTTTAGGCATTTTAGGGATTTCTGATCGAGTTCTACTTTTTTCAGTAGGGGTGATATTGGGCTGGTTGGGGTCGAGGGGTTGTAAAACAGAAAGGTTTGTTGTATTTTATAATAGGCTATCCATTGACCTGGGAAAGAAAGACCTAGCGGCATGACACACTCGATGCTATGGAAAAATAATAAACTGGTATCACAGTAATGTGTGGGAAGTACTGAGTCAATCAACTTGGTTTAAATGGGAATGTCTAATTTTTATTAGACGTTCAAATGAAATTTGATAGTTTTTCGAACGATATCAGATTGTCATTATCAATTCCTTGCAGTTTCCATTTTATTTCAAATTTCAAACGATATCGGAGTTTTCCTGCAGTTAACCTAGCCATGGAAAATAAACAAAAATTTGTTCATTATAGAATAAGAAATCCATCCATACTAATCAGTAGTCGCCTTCCTCTCTCACGAAATTGACTTGTTTTGAGCTTCTGCATGGACTATGTGTCAATAGTGAAGAGTAGTTACCAGGTAACCAGCTACATTAACGTTTCGGAACGCAAACGAAAAATACCCGGGATAAAATAGCCATTATACAGATTCCGCTATATTTTTAATCTGAAATGGTTTGGTCAAACAAATTGGATATTTTCAAACAACCAATCAAACCCATTTCAAGTTACGTTATCCGTTTATCTCTCAGATCCTTCTAAACCATCAGTAAATTTTTCATATCTCCCGATCTCCATGCATATTCGAAGATGTCGATAGGGTAAAAGGAAATTCTGGTGAATTCGGCTGGAAAACTCCGGAATAGATATGTCAGTCGCGGTCGTTCTTTGGATTTTTCCCTCGAAAGGATTCATTCAGAGTTGAGAAGACTGTCAACATCCGGTCTTTTTGCTTTACCGCCGACCGGTGCCATCGACTTTATCCAGCGCTCTTCAGGAACGGTTTGTCCTGTATTCGGTGTTGCCAAGTGAAAGAAGGAAGAGCCAGTAATGCTGAAAGCTGAAGGTGCCATTTAGGGATTATCTCCTCTTTGTGTTGATACTGTAGCCTCAAGGCTTCCTGTGATCTAATTCCTATCCTTGACGGTGACTATACAAATTTGTATTTGATCGGCTGTCGACTATTCTCACACAAAGTCAGACCATGGAAGGTGTCATTAAGATCCTCACAGACGGATTCAAGAAACTTGATGGAGCAGGCTGTGGAGTATACTCCAGAAATCTCCACATAAACATCAAGTGGACTATGGACAAACATGCTAGCGTAAGTCAGGTCAAACTGGCCGGTATAACCACAGCAGCCTAAGAAATTGTCCAAAAGATCACCATGGGCAAACATATCAGAATCTGCACAGATAGTAGGCAAGCACTACTTGATCTCAAGTGCAAAAGCATAGATTTTTACAATAATTTACAAACATTTCCAAGGATAAGACCTATTTTAAAGCACAGTGTGGTACCTACAATGTTTTCTGGACCTCCCAAATATCAGAGAAAAATACAGTTCTAATAGAACACATCTGGGTACACCTACGAAAAGATTTGATAGTGGAGGGGAATCAAGACCAGTAAGAATGGCTTCAAAGTGGCCTAATAGTGAAATTTTCCAACTTAAGTAAAAATTTACAAAGTAAATTGAGTGTTCGTTTAAGTGAAAGTGGCAACAGGAAACAGGTTATTGCGTTTATTTTTATTTTGTAGTGTTTGACTACGATGAACCAGATAACAGATGTAGGTGGTATTAGTAACATCGAATATAGATATTCTTTTAAATCAATAAATCATAATTTCTTGGTGAGTTAGATTTTACCATTGTCATTAAGAATATCCTGTTGGTCTCAAATAGAAAATATTTTGGCACACTATTTTCAAATAGGTTTTCTGTTGATTTCATGTTAATACTTTTTCTATGTCCAGCCAAAGAAAGTTTACAATTTTGTGAGAAAGAATAAGTTGCCAATCTTACCACCATACTAAATATTCCTCAAAACTTGCAGTTCTTTAAAAGTTGCACCTGACAGAAAATATGCCTTACATTAAAACTGTTGCAGAGGGTTTATTATTCTCGGAGAAGTACATTGTTTTACAAATTGATGAAATATCAGCCTGTATAAATGTTCTTGTCATTACAAAGATTATAGGTAGAACAAGAAAGACAAAATGATTGGATAGGTATATTAAATACATATAGCTTACAGTTGGTAGGCGTAACCCTTCCATCAGAGTATACAGCTCAAATTACAGTCCTTATTCACAATTGGTATTGTTAACATTTTGATTTCAGGAAATAGGTATAAAAGTAAGTTTTTGGGCAATTGCGCAAAGCAGTTTTAATGAAAAATGCAAAAGAATACATCAATATACATATAGATGAGATTGTTTTAGACACATTTATTCATGTAATCAACCCCAAACTGATGAAATCCTGCTTGAATTAATGTTGTTAATGTAGCAAATATTTGTATTAATAATTACACTGAAACAGTTTAAGACAAAATACAAACTGACAAAACTAAAAAGAGGAAATCTAATGGAAATAAGAAAAGTCTAACAGAAGGGAAATCTCTAATTCTAAATACACGTACATTTTTGTACTGTTACTACTGGCATTTTACACCATTCTTATTTTTTCAAAAAGTATTTTTCTTAATTTATCAACCGAGATGAACTCTAATACATATAAAATGTAATATTATTCTGAAACTATAAAACAATTCAAATTTTCCGCGGAATGCCCGCCGTTCGGCCCACGGTAACCAGCCCACTATTTGACAGCTAAGCGACGTTGCAACATCTAAGGCTCCGGCCTAGTGTAGAGTCGGCCATGATATCTGGCATATCTCTTGAGAAAACAGCATATCTGCTGAAATGGCATCAAATTTGGCAACATTGCATGTACCGATAGAGGAAAAGCTCTTTACAAGGTCGATTATCACATTTCAAAGCCGCCTTCTTGGGATGCTTCTTCAAATATACCTGAATTTTCCGGGTGAAGGCAGAGACGTACAGAAGCTTAAGCTTTTGAGTTAAAAGGTCCTTGTAGCTTGTGTAAAGCAATGGAGGATCCTTAAAGCCAAAAATGATACTTTTGAATGCAACATGCGTATAAGAATATATCAGTATACAACCGAAACAACACAGAATCTGTAAAGCGGCCCACAGACGCTTCGGAAATCCTCTGAGGAAAGACTTCACCGTCCTGGCCTGAAGGCACTTGCACTTTAGCCTGAATACACCCTCCTTCACAGACGCTCAGGAAACCTTTCAGTTCAGTTCGGTTCTAGCAACCATAAATACAGTTTACATCAAAGACTACGAAAAACACGCTTTAATAGTAAAGTTAACTAATAAATTAAAAATAAGTACAGTGTAAGAAACAAGGAAACCCGATTTTAAAGAATATAGAAAAAAATATAAAAAGTTAAAAATGATTTGTAAAATAAGCTTAGATAATCATGAACGAAAAAAACTAGTATTATTGTGAAAAAAGCGTGTGCGCTTTATGTCACATTATTCGTAAATGGATGCTTTTTTCACAATCATACTAGTTTTTTTCGTTCATTATTGTTTAAGCTTATTTTAAAAATTATGTTCGACTTTCTAGTTAGATATTCTTTGAAAGAGTGTTTTTGGTTTTTTTAATTAATCATTAATAACTTTCCGAAATGATGCATAAGAAGTTTTAATTTTTTGATGGTAGTTACCAAAGTGATTGAGCTTATCAAAACTGAAAAACAATTAATTTCATCAACCAGCAACATCTTAGAACAACACAGTGCAGCGTATGGTCTGGGTATTAACTACAACAAGACCAAGGTTATGATCGTAGATAGAGAGAACGATAATCTGCGAACAATAAAGTAAAGTAGTTCACAAGTTTATGTACCTCGGTTCTTTGATCGACAATTCGGGTAGCTGTGAAAATGAGATTCGACGACGCATTCCACAGGCACGTGTGGCCATGACAAAGCTTACTAAAATGTGGCGTGATCATAACATCACTAAAGCTACCAAAATGTCGCTGGTTCAGTCTCTTGTATTCTCCATATTTTTGTATGCCTCGGAAACTTGGTCTGTTAAAAAGGCAGATCAAGCTCGCATAGATGCTTTAGAAATGTGGACGTTGAGGAGAATGCTGAGAGTTCCTTATACCGTTATATCCGTATACTTGGACTGTTAGAAAGGCAGATCGAGCTCGCATAGATGCTTTTGAAGTGTGGACGTGGAGGAGAATGCTGAGAGTTCCTTATACCGCCCATCAAACTGACGTTTCCATACTGGATGAGCTCGGTAATCCAAAGAGACTATCCTCCATTGTGTTGACGAGAATGCTTACATTCTTCGGACATATACACAGAAGCGATAATATGGAGAAACCTGTAGTCCAGGGCCGGCGCCGTGGCGTTTCCCCTACACGCTGGGTCGATACGACGAAACAGTTGCTGGATATGAGTATCAAGAGCGCCACTGAACTGACAGTAAATCGCCAACGATGGCGAGCTACAGTTCTTAGAACTGTTGATAATACTCGTGTCGGCAATACTCTAGCTTCGACTTAGTCCATTTTACGAGTTCACAACATGCCTGTTAAGACATTGTGACTATGACTGATACCAGCAACTCTCGTGAATGAAAGTCTTTAGCCACACTTCTGTCACCAAAATAAATACTGTAACCATCGAATATGGAATTAAAGTTTGTTGTTTTATAGCCACCTTTGCTGTTATAATAGCGTGTATTTAATGATACGCATTTCTAAGAGATTATTACTACGTCTATTTACATGTAGAATTACCAGTTCAAAACTGGTTTGGTAAACGTTGTATAACTTAAACGGAGTAGATAAAATCATAGGGACCTTTTGCAACGGCTCTTTCCAATGTGTCAGTAGTAAAACGTTAATGGTTATTTACGTCATCAAACGATTCTAACGTTACGCTATGCAGAGTAACAATTTTGACTTTTTGCATACACCTTTGTTTAACGTAGCGTATAATAGGTGAGGTTCGTGCTTTAGGCTTTCTGTGTTTTTTTATTATTTTTATAGACTTTGTATTGCAAGCGCTCAGAATGGAACACGCTTTAGATATCGTTTTGAGGCGCCGGCGGCATATTGGACGTGATCATAAACAAATAAACACCTAAAAATATAGGTTTTGCAGGACCATCGAAGCATGACATTTCGCTCTCATGGTTCAATGCCGAGATTCTAACGCGCTGTTTCCGGTAACGGCGGAAGCGCCTAATTTTGTAGCTTTTATTGCAAAATGCTGTCAAATAAAAACTGATGGAAGAAAACCTGACCCTTTTCTACAATGACAAACCACAAAGTAAGTATTGCTGCTATGAAAATCTGTTCTCATTGCTGCATAGTGGTTTAGACCTGGCAATACCGAACGTAAAATAATATCGTACCGTAATCTTTCGTAGACAACTTTATATCGGTTATTCGCCGATTCGGTCATTTCGGGAGAACCGCGCATGTCACAAATAGCCGATAACGTGAAATAACGTCAAGCAACGGTCATGCGAAAGGTCCCTAATAAAACGTTTACTACCTACTATGATTTTCTCTTCTTGTCCAGTATTCCTGGCCTACCAATAGACCCAGAAACCCGTCATTCGTTTTTCGCGGATTTCCTTTTTCTACGAAACTAATCTTTTAGGAGGAGCACGAGTATACACAGCCTCGAAAACTGCACTCCGATAAAATACTCGGCAAGCTGTCGTAACTGTCATGCGACAGTAAATTTTAGCGCTGCCGCAGATTGCGTTTATGTATGTGAAATGTTTCCCTTGTATCGGAAAATGTAAATTTTCCCCGGTCGGAGCATTGCTCAGCGACACGCTTGAAGTTCTAGAACGAATAAAAGGAGTATTAGAACTCTCAGGAGAGAAGTTGGTACAGACGTTTGAAAACAACTGCTCTAAATCAGGTTACGCAGGATTTAAAATGGTTTATTGTATAGGAGGTATTCAAGGAATTGGGAGGAATTAATTTGGTATTTATAGCAGTTGGGCTTGAAAGTTCGAAGGCTGAAACAGAGACGGTGTTGCTAAATTGAAATTCATATGGTTTTTAGTTAGCTGGTAATATTAAAAATTACCACAAAAGAATTTTCAGTGTTAGTAAAGTCAAGTGATCCCCCGCAAAAAAGTGTGTTATGCCACTAGGGCTTTCCTCCACAGGTCAATGGAAACCCTATTATGAATACAATAAATCTTCTAGCTCTACAACCCTCTACCCCCAATCACCCCAATTTCACCTCTACCAGAAAAGAGGTATAAAATGATCAGGGACCCCTAAAACGCATAAAAACAAAGTTTGAGCTGTCTTTATATTGTTAATATAATTTTGATTATTCCTGCGCCGCGACTGACACGATTTGAAAAAACATACATGTTTTTTATTCTCGCCAAGGTAATAATACTGTGTCGAAATTTCATAAAAATCAATTCGATTATTTGCAGGTTACACAATACAGAACGATCTAAAGCAATACATTATAAAATTCAAAGTTGGCTTCTATACCTAATAATAAGCAAGACAACGCTCAGAACGACCTAAAAAAAGTGCATTACGTGGCTAAATCCTTCTTTCACAGGTCAATAGACAGTCAATTATAAGTACAAGACAATTTTCAGTTTTGCAAGGCCGCACCCTCTAACCACACCAATTTCACTTCCATCCAAAAAATAGAAATCCATCAGCAACCCCTAAAACGCCAAAAAACGAAGTTTGAGGAATATATGATTTTTGTGTTTTGCTAATTACTCCGCCGCCCATGCATTGATTTTCAAAATCATAGCAGCATTACCTACTAAGACCCCACAGCATATCGCTACCCAAATTTCATCACAATCCAGCAGCGGTTACTGAGATTACGAGGCTATAAAAACGCCAACAGACAGAAAGACAGATCGATAGACAGACAGACCGACAGACAGCCCTAATGAAAGCGTTTCCGGAATACGTTTACATAGGAAACTGTGGCTTATTTTCGACGTATCATAAACATTTGGTGCATTGACATCAGAATATCTATTACAAGTACTTAATAAACTTTAGTTGCACTTTCACCAAAAATTTCAATCAACCTACTCTGACCATTTTGTTTTATTAAACATTTTAAAACTATTTTTTTACAAAAGTAAAAGTGAAGCGATTTGTTGGAATACTAGTAAACTTTGGTCTGAAACAGCCATTCTATGAAGCAAATGAGCTGTTTGTAGAGAGTGTGTAGAAACGTATTAAACAGGATGCACTATCACCAAAATTTTAATCAAGTACACCTTTACAATAAAAATAAATTCCACTGTTTAGAAGTAGGACTTGATTAGTTGAAATTTCAAGAATCTGTGATGTGAAAAAAAATTGTTCATTTTTTATAATACTTCCTCCTAATGTGAAGCTAAGAGAATCTGTTTTGGAATTATAACACCCCATCCATCACGAAAAACCATGATGAGTACTTAGGTCATCTATTTTTCGATGTTGAAAAATGAGTTACAGCACCAATTTTGTTATAGAGGGTTGGAATAAAGTACGGAACCAAGTAAATAACTTTGGAACGGAAATAATGATATTGCTGAAAATTTGCAGGCAAGTGTAGTGACGTATAATGCATCCGAAGACGTTATGTTAGCTATTAGTGTGCTTCCGGTTCAACCGGAAGTACCGTCAACTTTTTAAATTTAAATAGGACATCCTGTATATTTTTGTAGATTTTAATACATCTTTTTTTTTCCGAATACGGCCATAGTGGGTTTAGTATTAGTTTCTGTAAAAACGGGAACGATAAAGCTTCTTTATCACTCACAAAGAAGTGTGACAACTTTTCAATGATTTACTTCCCGACAGGGGTCCTATAATACGTTCGACGGTGACTAAAACGCTAAAACGTTTTAACTAATTTAACTTGGAATATTTAAAATTTACCTAAAACGGGAAGACCGCAGACCGCCACGGACGAATTTGTGAGACAAATAAAAAAGCTTCATCTTTCCCATTTTTACAGAAACAAATACTTAACCCACTATGGACGTATAAGGAAAAAAGATGTATTAAAATCTCCGTAAATATATAGGGTGTCCCATTTAAATTAAAAACGTTGAGGGTACTTCCGGTTAGACCGGAAGTACATTAATAGCTAACATAATGTCTTCGGATGCACTATATGTCATTAGATTATTATCTGCAAATTTTCAGCAATATCACCGTTTCCGTTTCAAATATAGTTGCTTGGTTCCATACTTTATCCCAACCCTATACTGACATAGCCTGGTTTATGTGCCTCGCCTGCCTGGACTATTATTCTATGAAGCGAATACCCTGCTGAGTAGGTCAGATTTTATTAAATTCTGCGGTGCAGCTGGAAAACACACACATAGTGAAATATGTCATAATGTTGTAGCCGCGCAATATTCTTTATCTGATAATGAGGCGCGGTGCAACGTGCACAACGAACAGCCAGACAGGATGTGCCGGATTACTCCGGGAATGCCGCTAGATGAAAAATGTCCGGTACGCGGGCCGGCGGGCGGGCGATATTCGCTACTGCATGCTGCGGACTGCGGACGGGAATTCATTTAGGAGCAGAAGCTGGTGAAGCTGCTAGCGTTTGCTGTGAAACCACCGAGCTTTCATGGAAGCTATCTAATTTCTGAAAGTGATCCTGCGGTTTACATATTCTATCGCTCGCATCTGCTTGTGGATTTCTCATTTCAGCGATGAAAAAACTCATCAAAATCATCTAGATAATTACCTAACAAATTTACATTTGAAATTTTCAAAATTTTCAAAATTTTCAAAATTCACAAAATTTTCAAAATTTTCAAAATTTTCAAAATTTTCAATTTCTGTATATTATTTTTCACATCAATCAGAAATAATTCAAGCTTTTTAAAAACATATATTAGTATGTTTTTTTTCTTAAAACTAAGCTCAAATTTTCATTTTTTACTTTCTTTGTAGCAGTAGGCCATGACTAATCTATTAAAAACAATATCCAAGTAAACAGTTATTAAGATACAAGATACTCAATACTTTTAAACTCAATTATTAAGTGTACTTTATACGCTATTGACTACTATTTGTGATAATGTTCAGTAAAAATAACTTATTGTATTACATTACTTAAAACCAAATATTATATCTGAAGAATATCAATACATTATTAAATTTGAATTTGAATCAAAATAAAAACTAAAAACATCGAGGAGCTTTTAGGTTCAAGTCGGAGGCTATTTTCTCGAATGCAAATCTGGCACAATTTCTTATCCATTTGAAAGAATTATTGGTCTCCTTCGTGTTGAAGTATCTTAAACTTGTATGGATGGTGAATGTATTTTTTTTTAGAATTATTTCTGCAGTTGATTTTTGTACCCCTAGTTTCTTCTTTGTGCTTACAAGATGATGATTGCGTTGCTTCTATGTAACCTAATACGTTTGTATCCCTTTGCTCCCTATTCTCCTTGAAATAAGTTTTAGGACGTGGTTGAATAAAGGACCCGTACCTAACTATATTTATTTTCAGACGAGCAAATATATCTGAAAACGTTTGCTCTCTCTCTGGATATCTAAGCCGCCATTATTATAGAAAATTGACAATAATTAAAATGAAAACATAGAAATAACAAAGCTATATTTAATAAAAATATATCTAAAAGCTGACAGTCTCGCAATTTTTTTACAGATTTGCTTTTTTGTTTTTAATAGATGAGTCATAGCCACTATCCACTCAATATTATAATAACACAATATTCATCATTTTAATGAGACATTATTATTTAAAGAAATGTATTTTGCTTCTGATTTTTCGAATTTGGGTAGGAAGTCTCTTGTAGAGTAATAACTGCTTAGATGCTTATTATTTACAGTTGATTAATGATGGCCTACTTCTACAAATAAAGTAAAACTTGGAAAAATCAAATTTTGAGCATAATTTTCAAAACAATTTAATACTATTATACATTTTTGAAAGGCTTGAATTATTTCCGATTGACCTCGAAAATAATACAGGGTGTTCCATTTCAAAAAATTTATGTTTGCTTCATAACTGAAAAATGGTTAGAGCAAGAAAAAATCAAACTACACCACTGGATTCCACAGGAAAAATTCTATAAGACGCTTTTTTTTTAAATTTCCCATAAAATAAAAGACAACCGAGATACAAGGGTGGTCCCAAAAACGATAATTTTCGATTTCACACTGTATCTCAAAAACCAAGAGGGCCATGATAATTTTGTTGACAACGTCTTTAGTTTCACAAAAAAGTAGCACACTGTCGCAAAAACCGCAACCGTCTATCTTCTAAAATAACCGAGATACCCCGTAAAAGTGCTCAAAATGGGACACCCTGTACAAACAGCATACAGGCGAATTGTGTACCAATACTCGATACACGAACCAACTGTACAATAAATTCGCATTGATAATGGGCTGCATATGGTCAGTTTTTACCAGTGTTTTGGTTTAATGAACAGAAGCAGTTATTTACGGCAACGATAAGATGCCTAACTGGCTCATAAAATTAATGTCGGTAGACGCTTATTGTTGGAATCGGTTCGAAGATAGTCGAATAGGAGCTGTTTTAGGCAAAAGGTGGGATAATAAGATACCTATAAGTGGTTCAATAGATACCGGGTGCTTGGAATAAACGGAGCTGTAGAGAAATTTACAAGTGGTTGATTATCGGGTAAAATAGTCAAGTATCTAAAAAAGTTTTAAGCAAGAGCTTTAGGGTTTCTACGAGATAGATTCTAGAAACACGCAGTGCAGCAACAAACGAAAAAATTTTGGAAGACAAATTTACATAATCTCTCCTCCCAATGATTCTCAATAATTCGAAGCCTTTTCTGTAATAAGAACTGTCAAAATACTTATTAAATGCCGAAATCCCTTGTTTGTGGTTGGAAAATTTTTGATAATTGAGCCATTTTTTCAAGTTTGGAATAGAACATCATCCGATAGGACTAAACCTGGTGAATACAATACGTAAAATGAGTATTCTACATAATTTATAGCGTAAAATTTACCCAAAACTAGGCACTTTTATTTAGGTAGGAGAAATTTCTTTTGCATGAGGTAGCAACTCAAACTCTAGTCCATTGTTTTGATCACTTTCTCCTTAGCCGAATTTAAATTTTTTTATATAATTCTCGTAGTTGATAGTTTTTCCTTTTTAAAAGCTTTTATCTAAATTGCAATGCCTATGTATGTATGATTGTATGTTTGTTTGGGAAGAATTTTGCTACTCAATTTTGATTTTGAAGTAGATATCTTCACCCGATTGAGCTGAAATTTTGGATACACGTTTAGTTTTGATGACAATACACGATAAGCTCACTGAGATAAGCTCTGTGACGTTATTTTAAATGCAATTTGGCGGACGATCTTGATGACGGGACATTTTTAATACATTTCTAGAATATGGGTAGCAAATAAAAGGGATTGTTGACAGTGACTCAAAAAATGATGTGTCGTCATTCTAAATCTAAGATGGCGGAGTAGTTATTTTATACGCACTTCTATAATATGGATATCAAATGGAAGAGCTTATTGAGACTAATTCGGAAAATAATGTGAAGTCATACTAAATCCAATACGGCGAACCATACAAGATGGCGTCATAGTTATTTTTTATGAATGTCTGCAACATGTATATCAAATTAAAGGGCTTGTTGAGGGTAACTCGGAAAATGATGTGACGTTATTCTAAATCCAATATGGCGGACTATCCAACATGTTGGAATAAATATTTTTATGTACTTCTAAAATATGGGTATCAAATTAAGGTCCTCATTGACAGTAACTTGAAAAATAATGTGTTGCCGTTTCGAATCCAATATGGCGGAACATCCAAGATGGCGGAATAGTTATTTCTTATGCACTTCTACAATATGGGTATCAAATGAAAGGGCTTGTTGAGAGTAACTCAGAAAATGATGTGACGACATTCTAAATCCAATATGGCGGGCCATCCAAGATGGCGGCATAGTTATTTTTATGCATTTATTCAGTATGGGTATCTAATGGAAGGACTAATTAGAAAAATGCTATAAACTAAGTTTCAGCAAAACAAAGAGGGGTTTCAGTTTAGTTTTGCTCAACTGACAAAAACAAAATTTTCCTTTAAAATTTTAACTATCAACTTATAGCTTCATCAAACACAATTTATATGATCATGAAAACTTGTCGCGCGCTATACTTGTGTAAATTTATATACTAGTACCTATCTAATTGAGTAACTTAATCTGCTAATTTTATTCTTTTTATATTCCAGTTTAAATGTTCATAGATACTTCAAACCTGGCGACAACCTGTTATGATCATACAGGTTATGTATAATAAGGCTGATACGTTGATAGCCGAAAAGCAATTTTCTATCCTTCTTTTTAGACCACTTAAATAAAAGCTTTTTTAAAAAAGATTTTCCTGCTTTTAACTTATTGCTTGATTTTCTTGCTAAAGCGTTTCGTATTATACTCGCGGTTGATAGTTCATTCCTTTTTTAAGATAGTCAATGAAAATTATTGGTAAAATCTCCACGATACCTCTAAAATACGCGCACCATTGCAGGTTCAGAAAGACCGTTAAGACTGATCGGGTGACAAATAGCTGGGCCACATTACGCAATGCCGAGCATTGCGATCCTCAACGAAAATCCATGTATGCATGTCGCCGTGTAATATGAAGACAAAAAAAAGTTGGATCTTGATACCGGCGGTACGGCGGCAGACGTAAGCGCACCGTTATATTTATGAATTATGCATTCCGGTTTCGAGAGGCGGGCCAGGATCCAACCAAGAAAAAGTGTCAAAATAAAGGATTGCAGCCGAACTCGACAAATAGGCCAGTGAACAAAGTACAGCAACGCCCTCAAATCTGTATTCGATCGACCCTATATGATTCTGGAACAAAATGGAGGCTTTTGGGATGTGGTTGTACCGTCGAATGTTAAGAATACCTTGGACAGATCAAGTTATAATTATTAACTCGTCATCAGATGCCATAAGTACTGACCAGTGAGTAACAATACCAGCGCGAAACAAAGAGAATGAAAGCGAAAACATTCGTTCGTTAAGTGTAGACGGCAAGACGATTTTATCAGCAAAGGCCAAACATATTTGTCTAAATCCTTGATGAACAAGAAACGTGATTTTTTAACTGCCTTAATAAGAGAAAAACCTCCTATCTTGGAAATATCATGCGGAATAATAAATATGGTCTACTGAAACCAAAGACAAAATCGGAGACAAAAGAGGGCCAGGCGCAGACAAAACTCATGGATGAAAAACGAGACATGACTGGACGGGACAGGGCTCTCATACTCTATTCAGGAGGGTACCAGATAGAGAAGCATTTGCCAAAATTGTTGCCGATCGTCATTGAATGGGGTTGGTACTCTGAGATAGATATATGATTCTTACAACCACTGAAAGTTAAACTGGCAGAGAAGAAACTAATTAGGTGACTCTCCATTGTGGAACATAGATGACACCGTAGATGACATAGTACGTGAGGGTCACTGAGGTAGTGCAGTACGTATTGTTATCTTGGAATAAAAATTAGTTCTTGATAACACCTAAGGCATTTTCAGTATAAAGAACGCCAATATTTGTTATGTGATTCGTAATTCTTCTTACGCAGTGACACGCGCTCATATTGGTGTCTGCATAATATATGGCTGGAGTAAGGCTTTTTATTAGTTAAATATAAGATTCTTTTGACATGCTATGACATGCCAGAAATATCATTTTCTCTGCCTTGAATTTCTCGCGCAGCAACAAATATCCGTGTATGGAAATTTCTCTGTTGTCTTCTTCTTTTCATCTGGCTGTACCATGGAAGCATAACAATGTCCTCTCCATTACAGGAACTGCTCATTTTTGATGAATTAGAAAGATTATTTTTTTCTCTATTTAAATCATCCGAGTCGACTGAAACTGAATCGATGAATCAATGTAGGGATGGCTATTTCTCGAAAAACATCGATGTTTAGATATTGATAAACCTCGATGACATTGATATATTGCAAATGAATCGCCTATTTAAGAAACCCCACATGTCCCAGAACCACCATATTGTGGCAACCTGAAAAAGCTGTTTTACTTGAGAACGACTTGAAGATCTATAAAAATAACTACTCCAACATAGAGTATGTATGAAGTGTCAAGTTTATAACAAAAGAGAAGTAAAAAATCTTCCGATGCTGTGGCAAAAAAAGAAATAACGTTGGACACGTGGGTTTTCTCAAATCAACACACAACTTTTTTTTCAAATTATTTTATTTGATTAATGATCTGAATTACAATAACATAATAATACAAGGACAGGTCAGTTTTCAGTAACATCTTTAGTTGTGTCACCAGTAGCTGGCTATTCAAAGATTTTTTGATATTTCGGAAACACCGCATGTCCAGGGCTTGCGAGGTTTCTCAAATAAATGCATACTTTGTTAGCTGCACGCGTTGTATGGGTAGGACAAGTGGGATTTCTGTTTAAAGCTTGTTCTAGGCTTTTATCTTAGAACAATACGTTAAGCTCAAAAAGTCGACATGTCAAATATATGTTGGTTTCTTAAATAAGCGATTCAAATAAAAGATCGATATTTTCGATACATCGATGTTACGGAAAACGTTCATATAGGCTCATGGCATACGCATTATCATTTTCAATTGATATTCATAGCGCTTGCCTTGAAAACTATTAGACTCCAAAATTTCTTCTATAATGTAACCAAAATCAGTTTTTTCAAATACGAATAATATTCTGACAGATGTAACGATAAGGTCGATGCCAAGGTCAAAGCTACTCAGTTCCCTTTCATGGTCAAGGTTACTGTACCCTAACATACAATAACCTATCATCCATAAGGGAATAAAGTAAGGTATACAAGATATTTGTAAGCTGAGACTGTCATTAGTCCATATAACATGCTAGCTACGCCTAACAATTTACATATGGACGCACGATGTTGATTCAGCTGACCATCTGACAGGATCTACATGAGAGCATATGATATGAGCTTTGATTTTGTGCAATATAAGTACTTGGACTATGACCATAACTTTTATAGTTTTATTTACACTTATTACTTTGAACCTACATACTGAACACTCAAAAAGTCTATATTTTTATTTACTTCGTTGTCAATGTATCGCAGACACGTCCAGGAGGTCTGGACTCCCCCCTCCGAGATGTTATATAGTATGCCGCCTAAAAAATGTAATCCACAAATTTGCACTCCCAAAATCAAATCCTCGATACGTGCATATATATCGATGTTTTCTATACATCAATATATCGTTGCCATTCCTACCCGTGTGTGACAAACACATCGTGTAAGGAGGCGCTAAATTGACCATACTAAACCCGAGAGTTGACTGATTGCAGCTCGCAATGTGAATAATTCGGCGCGAACAAATTATATCGCAAGAGATTTATTGTTTTACCGTAAGGTAACTGCAATAAATGCTTCTTACCGCTATTGGACTCTTAAGTTGTTTTTTCTGAAATGGATAAAAATAATTCCAAGCGTTTTACTGCATGCTTAATAAGCACTAAACAGTCTACTCGTCAAACCGATATTTGTTCAAACTATAATAGCCGTTTTGCATCAATCATTATTATGCATTCATTTCGTGATCAAATCTGACAAGTATAAAACAGATATTTGACATCAAATCTGAATCTTCTTTAATTTGTGGTCTAGTTAGATGTCAAATTCGGTACTGCCGAATGCATGTCGTGCATGTAATTTATTGAAAAAGGTCTTCATTGAGGCTCAGAAATTGCTTGTATTGCTGGGGGTCATCCTGGAATCCTATTTTTACCAATTTAAAACTTCCCTTATTTTTATTTACCAGCAATAGTCATACCTACCCTCTTCATTGTTTCCTCCCCTGCTCAGAATCCAATATCACACCGGCTTTTGTTATTGATATGATTCGGCGTCTCTGTATATTATTAAACATTTTCTAAATAAAAATCGCAATCGAATCAAGAGTTTTACTTTCAAAACCATACAAATTTAATGGATATTGCAAAAGCCAGCAAACCATATTTTATGACAGCAACAGTTTTGGCAGTACTTACTACACATAATTATACTGTCACAAAATCCATGCCTTTGCACACTGACGTAAAGACAATCAGTTTGACCTTGAAAAAAGATCATGGATTGAATCGACGATTAAATTCGTGAACAAATCGTAGATGTAAAATAGGCTTTACGAAAACTAGTTAGGTAGCAAAATGTTATTGTTTAATTAAGGACAATCCAAGGCAGCCCAATACGGCAGAAGGTCAGCACTCTTAAAATCGCCGATAAAGTATGATGCACCTGATTTTTTTTCAACATAGGTGGAGTTATTTCCGATCACCTAGAGAACATACAGTATTATAGGCAAGCCTAAGTCGTTTGCCGACTTTGTTAGGAAACAAAATTAGCTATAGCTGGGAAGCGGCAAAAGATATATTAAAGCGAAGTGTACTCTTTAAACTGAATTCCAAGCTTCCGGAGAACTATGCCTCCATCATCAGGGCTGAAATATTGAATTAACATAAGCAACAGGTAAGCAAAAAATGGAGTTACATACTTACAAAGTTTGTTGAGATTGTTGCTTAGGTTAGAAAATACGTAGTGGAACATATTGGTTAGACTCGCACAAAAATTCTTTAAAAATATTATGATATTTAATAATATCCTCGAGAATTAGTTCATCACACACGACATTTAGGTTAAAAAAATCTATAGACTGATAAAATAGAATCAGATATCTGTTACGTTACCAGTAACCAGTACCAGTCCTCGAACGTAACAGATATCTGATTCTATTTTATCAATCTATACATTTTTTAACCTAAATGTCGTGTGTGATGAAGTAATTGACGAGGATATTATTAAATATCATAATATTTTTAAAGAATTTTTGTGCGAGTCCAATATGTTCCATTACGTATTTTCTAACCTAAGCAACAATCTCAACAAACTTTGTAAGTATAAACTCCATTTTTTGCTTACCTGTTGCTTATGTTAATTCAATATTTCAGCCCTGATGATGGAGGCATAGTTCTCCGAAAGCTTGGAATTCAGTTTAAAGAGTACACTTCGCTTTAACATATCTTTTGCCGCTTCCCGGCTATAGCTAATTTTGTTTCCGAACATACAGTAACTAGGGAGCACCATCCAAATGTACTTCGAGGGTTTATCCACCCCCTTTTTTCATATCTCTTGAGACAACGAAATATAAGGTGATCACCCTGTATATCCCTGGAGCATATGGCAATACAAACGTCTCATCTATTATTATTATTATTGTTACACAGAGTTCGTGCCGCATACACGGACCATTCAGTACACTTCAGCAGACAACTTGTTCCCAGTTTGCTAAGATTGAGTTTCATGCGTTGTTTACTCATAGCAAAAACTAACAACTATACTGCCGCGTTGAGAAAATTTAGACGCGATTCTAAACTAATATTTACCGTATCCCAACCTCAACCGCATCTGAAGACGTATCGGTTCGTATTTACACTTCTAAAGCAGCTTGAAACGGTGTAAATAAATGAAACTACCGCATTCTATAAAATCAACATACTTATTAGTAGCACAGCCCATGAGTGATGTATTTTGTTAAACAGCGCAAAGTATCTGAGATGTTATGTATCTGCAAAGTGCAAGCTGGGAATCATCCAACAACTGTATAGGCAAAAAATCTTCCGCAGCCAATGTAGAAGAATTTAATATTATTTTGGAAATAATTCAGAAAAAAGTTAGTGTTATCAATACTTTGAGCTCCCTCACTTAATTAACGATGGACAACATGGGTTCCGACATCAAACATGAACTGCATGTGTGAAAGAAACTATTCTATTCATCTGGCGAGGCTCACATCGTTGCTCTCGACATTTCAAAGGCATTCAATCAACTCTCTGACATCACAAACCCGATCCTTAGTCGTGCGGATGACAGGACCTGCATGCAGGAATCAACAAACAATTCTCTGTGCTCAAATTGGAGCGCAGTAGACTGGCACTGGCCAAGGGATTTTTCTTATGGCCATAGGCTGCAAGCCTATGGTACTGTAGAAGCGCTGCAAGAGGATAAGTATCGGTGCACATTAGATTTGAAACGCTGCTTGTTGTAGCTATCGGGAAACAAATTCCTCGACAGCCCATTCCACAGCGTCGAAGCTGCCCAAAAAAAGGAACGCTGGAGGAGAATGGTTAGGGGAGTAAGGACCTCGACCTGGTAAGGATGAGCTCACAGGGCCTCTCTGATGTTCCTTGTTAGGATAGCCTTTGGTGTTAATATCTGGGGGAGCTCACTCGAACATCTTCCGTGATAGAATCTGTAAAACAGAGACAGGTCAGCCACCCTTATTCGATGTTCCAGGCCTTGGAGGTCGTTTGGTCCTTTATGAGATTAGGTGTATGTACAGATTAGTCTAATTACTCTTTTGTGGAGCTTTGGAGAGTGCTTCGGAGCGCATCCCCACACCACTTGGGGATCCAAGAATATGGTGAATGCAATGCTTCTAAGACCCAGTACTACATGCTGTCAAACCCGAAGTGCCCAAGCAACCACCCGGTTCTAATGAACAATGAGGCTGCCAAGAAGTCAATACTTAGGTTCTTAGCACTCAACATTACAGAAAACATGATCTGACTTGAACACGTTTCATGAATAAGGTTCTGGTATTGGTTGTAAATTTGGATTAAGAGTATGTTTAGAGGAAAGAAACCTTTTCAAAGGCTGCCTAGAACAAAACTTACTTTACGCTCTTGCTGCTATCCTATTGAAGAAATTTGTTTTTTCAAGCAATGCCAAGTCACTAAAAACAAGCGCTGACTTCATTAGATAGACAGATAATCGTAGCATGATCATTAAGCACCACCTCTAGTTATAACTGTCAAGCTCAAAAGGCAAGTCTTCCTTGTTAATTTTGACTTGAAGTCAAGCCAAGTCATTGTTGATTATCAGAGTGGTCCGTAGGACCACGTATAAAAGAAGGACCCTAGGTCTTGTGTTACAGTATCGGTTTGTAAGTTTTTTTTTATGGTCAGCCTCCCGCAAAGGCTGAAAGCATATGGCGCTGTAGAAGCGCTGCGAGAGGATAAGTGTCGGTTCACGTTAGGTCTGAAACGCTGCAGGTTGTAGCCGTCGGGAAACAATTCCCCCGGCAGCTGATTCAACAGCGTCGAAGTTCTCCAAAAGAAGGAATGCTGGAGGAGACTGGTTCGGGGAGTAAGGACCTCGACCTGATAAGGATGAGCTCGCAGAGCTTCTCTAGTGTTCCTGGTTCGGACGGCCTTTGGTGTTATTATCTGGGAGAGCTCACTCAAACATCTTCCGTGATAGAATCTGTAAAACAGGGACAGGTCAGCCACCCTCCTTCGATGTTCCAGGCTGTGGAAGTCCTTTGTGAGTTTAGGCTTATCGATTAATCTGTTTGCTCTTTTCTGGATAGTGTCCAGAAGCTTTAGAGAGTGTTTCGGAGCTCATCCCCACACATGGGAGCAATAGTTCAGCGATGGTCGGATCTGTGCCTTGTAGAGCAGCAGCAGTTGCTCAGGTGTATACAACTTCCTACAGCGGAACAAAACTCCTAGCTTCTGGGATGCCGTTTTAGCAATACTGACGACGTGGTCGTGCCAGGCCAGGTCGTGTCAGGTCTGGGAACCCAGGAACCAGACAACGTCAAAAAAAAAGAAGAGAAGAGGGAAGTAAGGAAGAAAGGTGATTTTGACCTGTTGTTTTAATTGAACTTAGGCTACACATCCTGCAAAATTGCTCATTTTGGCACTCGGAATTCTATTTACCTATCGAGAACACAAAGCAGTCTTTTATGTCATTTACAAGACATTTGTGAATTGTTAATGCAAATCCCAGCGTCAATGGTAGGTGGCTATAATACAAAGTCAGCTGGATAGCTATATACAGTTAAAGACAACAGATAATAATAACAATAATAAACGTCTTTTATTAGGGCGAAATTTAGCCACAGGTTATTCTTACATTTAACCCTATACTTATAATACTAACAAAAAAATATTTATATCGAAACATACCAAAAGTATTTAAACTGTGACAGGTAAAGTAATATAAATAAAGAAAAATGTACCTTCTTATTCAACCAGTAGTAGAAGTCTCATCTTTCAATTAAACATAAGAGGTGAATATCTCTTAAATTCATTATTTACTTCATAATACAGTTGCACAGCATTATACGAGAATGATCTCGTAAATAAGCTACTATCACACACACACACAAACAATCTTTCCAGGAGCATGAGAAACGACACTTATCTGGCATTGGCAGTGTTGTTGGCGAATAGAAACAGTGGCAAGCCAAAGGAGTGTTACAAGCTCACAAATCCACATACAGGTGAAGCTAATAAAAGCGTGTTAAGAAGTTCTCTCTTCTGAGATATGATGGATGTATAAAGAAGCTTTACGGTCTTTGGATTTCATTATTCAAGCGTGTGAGTGTAGGTAGATGGTGAGCCTCCACACTTTTTGTTCGCTTTGTAGCAACTAGGGAATCGCCTCCCTATTGGAGTGGTCGGACATGGTATCGGCGCGGCACCGTCGGTTGTAAATACTGAAGTGGAGTCGCAGTGAGTCGCGCCACGAAAAAATCAATTGTCTATAAAAGTTTGCCTTCGTTTCCGAAAATGGTAAATTGGCGCACATGCTGCAGCTGGACGAACTACGAAGAGGTGTGGTGGTACCGGTCGTCGAAAACCACTGGCGTGCCCACAGCGGGTTGCCAGCTCTCTGCAGTATATCACCTCAAACAAAATGTCAACATTTCGTGCTTCAAGAAAGCTGTAGTAACCAAAATGTTGACTACATTGTATCAACGATGTCTAAATGGAGAAGAAACGCCAATAGAATGGAGAACCGCTTTTATATCAACTATTCACAAAAAAGGCGCGAAAAACGACCCTAAGAACTATCAAGGGATAGCGGTAATACCAACTATAGGAAGAATTTATACTAGGATACTGAGAAATTTTATTGACGAAGACATTTGCAATAAACAAGCCGAAGAACAAGCAGGTTTTAGAACTGGAAGATTCACAATAGACAATGCCTTTACCTTAAAACTTATAATGGAAAAAAGATCTCAACGAGACAGAGAAACTCATATAGCGCTTATAGATCTAGAATAGCGAAAGATGAACAAGACCTAAATTACATGGTGAGAAAATTACAGAAGGAATATGAACGAGCAGGATTAAAAATAAATTTCAACAAAGGTGAATACCTTATAGTAGGAAATAACACATGCAATACATTAGAGTTAGAAAAGGAACAAATGAAGGGGGTAGAGAAATTTAAATACTTAGGTGCAATATTTAATAAACGAGGAACAAGTAATGATGAAATCCCAGAAAGGATACGTAAAGGAAGACAGGCCATTGGTGCACTAAACTCAATATTGTGGGAAAGAAACATTAGAAAACATACAAAAAAGAGAATATACAATACAATAGTGAAAAGTGTAATTACATATGGGTCGGAAAGTTGGGATGTAACCAAGGTCAACAGAAGAAAATTACGGGCGACTGAAATGGATTTTATGCGGAGAAGTTGTAGACGATGAAGGCTCGAAAGAGTCAGAAATGAAGTTATCAGAAGGGAGATGGACCTTAATAGAGATATCATAGACGAAGTTGAGAAGAAGCAACTGAAATGGTTCGGACATACAAAAATAATGAGGGAGGAAAGATGGCCAAGAAGAGTACTAGAATGGATACCACCGGAACGGAAAAAAAGAGGAAGAC
Source organism: Callosobruchus maculatus (assembly GCA_951848785.1). Classification (NCBI taxonomy): domain Eukaryota; kingdom Metazoa; phylum Arthropoda; class Insecta; order Coleoptera; family Chrysomelidae; genus Callosobruchus; species Callosobruchus maculatus. The sequence continues at coordinate 4,493,312 of CATOUR010000090.1, read as the reverse complement.
CTAGAAGAAGCTGGAGGGATGATATCAACGAAGCAATGGAAGCTAGAGATTTACAAGAACATGTGTGTTATGATAGAAAAGTTTGGAGGCTGGGTACGGAGAAGCGGCGACCGCGTAGAAATCCGTGTATATATATATATAAGAAAGCTGTAGTAAATTTTAGAAATATGTGAGAAAAATCGGTGTGATGAGCTTCTGCAGTACAGCAATATCTAACATACTAGGAAGTAGAGACAGTGCATTGGATAGAAATGATCAGGAAAAGTAATCAACGGATCCAGTACAAAGAAAAGTTCATCGTTTATGTCACTTGATTGATAACCAAATTGTATACAAGGTGATACCTTTCACGGACAATAGCTTCTTCATTTGTTTTGTATACAAATATACCAAAACTATACCAAACTATGACCTACCTTATCCTAAAAATTGCATTTTTTGCTATATTCCATGGATTTGGATTTCACACATCAGCTTTGTAATAGAGAAAAGTATGATTCTTTCAACAGTATCAGTATATAACTACATCTAGAGTGTCTCAAGGCTCCAACTAAGGACCTTTGATGTTTACCTTATCAACTGAAGATGCTGAGGAATAATTTAATTAATCGCAAGTTAATTTAGGATGATGACCAGAATATTTTTCATGCTGTAGATTCCGAAGCATACTATGCTACACTTGAGCAAGATATTGATGCCTTACCTGACTGATGGTGTAATACCATTTCATCATTTTTCAATACTTCCAAATGTAATATACTGAGCTTTTCGAAAAGTATGTTTTTAAGTATAATTATGTAATAGGCCACCTTCTTCAAATCGTTGTAATTCAATTAAGGATTCAGGAATCGTGTTCGACAACGAACTCAGTCTTTCTTACCATGTAGCTGGAAAAGCTTCATTTTAAGAAACTACAGATTTAACCGTCAAGACCCACTATTAACCTCGACTCTCTGGATCGTATTCAGTGGCAGTTTTTAGCTTATAAAGTGGATAGTGTACAGTGCATAGAGTATTTCTGAAGGCCTGCTATTTTCTAGGCTCAGAATTCAATTTTTTATGCACTGCTTCATGATAGAATACGATTGAGCTGATGGCACAATAAAATTTCTATGTTTTTCCTTTTAGACCTACAGACTGACAGAGCACATACTAATTTATATCTAAATATCTCCATATTCCTGATTTGGGTTTCGTAAATCCTATAACCTTTTGATATACATAGTTTCAACCCCTTTTAAGAAATATTTGCTACGCTACTGCAAACGGTAGTCAAGGCTAGTCAGTTTTGTTATGTGAGTATTTTGCAATGGTGATTATCGAACTACAAAAATAGATAACTGGGTTTCGAACTGATTGGACTCAATTGATTTAATGGTGATCTTATTGAATACATTTATATGTGGAGCAACCATTATATTCTGAAATATGTGTACTTGTAACGCTATTCGTATACCATCTCCCTCTACCTCTCTCTCCTTGTCCCTGCTTCTCTTTTCTTCAGCTCTACATATATCATTCTCAGTTTTAACAGAATGTTGTTTTAAACATAAAAACAGATAGGCTTTTGTATTCACACTGCGGATCTATCCAAAGAACATATTTGATGACCCTATAACTGTTACTTGGAAACCAGCAGCTTGTTGTTATGTACTTTGACAACTTATTCTGCTATAATATAGACAGAAAGATGGTGTAGTCTTTGCCAGTGATTGCATACTAATTACTCAAAACCGAAGGACTTGAATAACCCTCAAGCCTTACTTTTAGGTGCGTTTGTTACACCTGATCAATATCTATATATAGGATAGGATACATTTAAATTGGGGGAGGAGAACAATGCCAATATTTTTTTCAACAATTAGTACCTTTGATAATCACATGACCTTCAATTACTTGGAGAAGCCTAAATTGGGGTGGGGAGATTAAAAGGGTTGGAGAGAAAAACGAACCTTTTTTCGATAGCACTTACAAAACGATGCTATTTTTCGAAAACCGTCGCAAAACAGTTTTCACCCCCTCACCTCTCCAGCGGTAACCCCCCGAGGTCGCAAACTCAGGTTTTGATTCAGAGGACCAATTTATATACCATCCGTACCAAATTTCATTTTTCCCGACCTTTTGCTGTCAAAAAACCCCTACCGACTGGACCAATATGCGTCTTCGACCTTTTTATGGCCGACGTCAAAACTAAAGGATCATGTTCATCGTGCAATGTAAAAAAATGTATTCATTACTTTTTGATATACAGTACGTTCATTTGAGAGAGGAGAATCGATCTACTTAACGCCATTTTCAACCAACAATCTTGTGCAGCTGTGTTCTATAGAATCTCACTTACTCAAAGCTTCAAATTGAGAAAAATATCCAGGTACAATTACATATCTTCAAAGTAATTTCTTCTGAGGCTGCCTGATTTGAACGCATCTCAATTACTTACTGCGGACGTCTATATAACACCTATCCTACAATCCATTATCTGCCTCTTCTAACAGCTCTATCAAGTAGCGTCAAAACATCACTTTACAAAATTACCAGGAAGGCAAACGCATTAAGTGCTGCATACTGTATTGTAGTTTCCCAAGGTTCAGATGGAGACGTTCGCCTTTTACGCAACAAAAACTGATGATGCCTAATCGATCTCACCAATAGATCATTACTCGGCAGTTGCGATACCATTAGGCCAGGACTCAGAGTAACAACTGAACATAGAGGTAGTAAACAAACCACTTCAGCTTGGCATGGTCAAAGCCATTATCTTTTGACACTTCAGCCTCCAAACATTGCCAACTAACCTGAAAATTCTTCTAAAGCAACTCATGTTACAAATACTACTCTGCACTGTCCCATCTCAAAAAACTGTTAAACTACACTCGAATATAGCACAGCAAATCCGTAAAGCTTCACTACAGTTACCAACAAATAGCGAATTCGATTTTACTGACCAAGCATAAAAGATGCACAAACAAAACAAACGTTTGACAGTCGGAGGTTACCGTAAACAAATCGCAGGAAAATTACATAGGCGTTGCCAGCTCCTCAAAATTTATGTAAGACAGAATTTGCGTTTATGATGAAGAAACATGCAATAATGCAGTAGAGGTCAACATATCTATTGATTTTGCTGTAATCGTTCCTGAACCATCAAAATACCGTGTTTTTTAACGTAGAATGGAATATTTCTGGATACCATACAACTAAGACGATAGTAAACAATTATGATTGCCGTATCTGGTGGTCAATATGACAACGTAAGAAAAGATGTCGGCCTATTAGAATTAGTTGTTTACTCCCTCTATGTTCAGTTGTTACTCTGAGGTCCAGGAGTAAATCGACAAAAATTATTTTCATGTGGATTTTTGTCTAACTTTACTAAAAACAGGACTTAAAGTAGCTTGAATTCACGTTGTGCTAATGTACTTTCTACACATTCTAGGTACTAAGGAAGTGTAATAATAATAGTAAGTTAGAATTTGTCTTAAGTGTGTATAGAGGTCGTTAATTAAGCAACTCTTTCAAATTACTTTTTTCAGCAAAATTAAGGAATAAGCGAGATACAGAATAAAAAACGTATACCTGGGCCTGTATATCAAGAAGTACCTATACTGTATTCACAGCCAAGCTAGACGAAATGAAAACAAGCCCGCGTGCGTGATCGGCTCGTGTCGGTGGGGTCCCTAATAGTCCAGTACATTATGTGTGAATTGTGTGTTATAATCTGGCGAGTCAAAATCTCCAAGGCTGACTGGAGAGTAGATCCAAATATGCAATGTCAAGTGTTCATTGCCTAATGATCATTTCAAACTGGCAACTGGCTACTTTTGAGTTGCAATGGGCTCGTAGGGCAACTCTTTTAAATAGTCATAGTAACCATGCGAATGTTGCATGCGACTGTTTATTTGAAGTCTATCTTGGGATTGAATATACTGTAGTCTGTTTATGTTTGGTTTTTTTGCTCGGATTTTTGTCAAATCGATTGCGCATTGTACCTGTCATGTAGTGCAGTAGTAAATTTTTATTTATCGTTGTTAATTTAATTTTGTTTATGGTCAGCCTCCCGCAAAGGCTGAAAGCCTACGCCGCTGTAGAAGAGCTGTGAGAGGATAAGTATCTGTGCACGTTAGATTTGAAACGCTGCAGGTTGTAGCCCGGCGGCGCATTCCACAGCGTCGAAGTTCCTCAAAAGAAGGAATGCTTGAGGATATTGGTTCGGGCAGTAGGAACCTGGTAAGGATGAGTTCGCAGAGTCTCTCTAGTGCTCCCCGTTTGAACCGCCTTCGGTGTCATTATCTGGGAGAGCTCACTCGAACATCTTCCGTGATAGAATCTGTAAGACAGAGACAGATCAGCTACTCTAATTCGATGATCCAGGCTGTGGAGGTCCTTTGTGGGGTTAGGCGTATCGATTAGAATAACTGCTCTCTTCTGGATAGTGTCTAGAAGCTTTAAAGAGTGATCTGGAGCGCATCTCCACACATGATAGCAATACCCAACGATTGGTCGGATCTGTGCCTTGTAGAGCAACAATAGTTGCTCTGATGTATACAGCTTTCTACAGCGGAACAAAACTCCAAGCTTCTGGGATGCCGTTCTAGCAATACTGACGACGTCGTCGTGCCAGGACATGTTGTTGTTGATGTTGATTCCCAAAAGCTTGACAGAATGTGACTCGACTATTGAGTGACCCTACATTTCCATAGTTGGTAAGCCAACGTGAGATTTCTTTGTCAGTGTTATTGCCTGAGCTTTCTGTACGTTAGTTGTACTTTATTTACTAATTACCACTCGACAATGGTTTTGATATCTACGTTGATGTGTGAGGCATGTTGCTGTCGCCGACGTACCGAGTTGTGGTATGATAGGTGGATTGCCTGGTTAATGTTTAAAGTGGTACATTATTATGAAACAACTTTTGGAGTAAGAGTGAGTCTTTAATTAACATTGAGGATCCTTAACACGTTGACTGCCGCCATAAGAACCTTAAAGTTATTTCTCAGAGGCCATAGTGGAAAATTCATAGTTTAAGCCATTTAAGCTTGTTTTTGGGATATATTACACGATAAATAGAAGGTGTTCAATGCAACTTTTTAAAAATCAATTGAGACTCCAGGTGATGCTCGCGGCACCTCAGTAATGATTAGATATCCGTAATGCCATGAGCATCACCAGTGGTCTCACTACTAATAGATTTTTATTTAATGTTCAAATCAAATGAAGTACATTTATACATTACAGAAGGTAAGTATTTAACTTATGTTAATGTCTCTCAGTGAAACAAGTAAAAAAATATATTGCACTGGCCGGTTACTAGTTTTATGCATTCCGTAAGCCTAAGCTAGTAACTATCGCACAAGGCTCCATTACTGACATAGTGTAAAATATAATCTGTAGTAGAGAAAACCATAAAACTTCCCACAGTGCCGGTATTCGTAATCCGACATTAGAGTGAAGCTGAAGCATGATTGAGACCACCGGTGATACCCACGGCATCGGATGAAAATTTTTTCGTGAACCACCGGTGATGCTCATGCCAGTTAACGTGTTAAAGGTAAAATTAAAGCAAAAACGGCCCCTTTAAGACTTCGCTTGTTTTCTAAAAACAACAAATTGTTGCGAAGTCAAGAGAAAATGCCAGCCACTGGAAAATATTTTCAAAACAAAAACATAAATGTTTGTTTATAGAAACTGGATATGACAATATTTTCAAGAACAATAATATTTTTGCCATTGAATGGTAACAGTATTCCTGTACTATCTTGTTTTTTATAATCCTTTCAATCTCGAGCTCGTCGATTCGCTATCAAATCCTATTATGCGCTAAACACTTTTTTATATTGGCGGTACTGCAGCATCTTCGTGTATTTTCATCGATTAGGTAAGTTATTATCTTCTTCCTATTGTCACGAAGGGCTGTCTTAAAAACAAACCAACTTTCACTTTCGTATATTCCGTATATGTCGAGCAATAAGAATGGGACGGTTGGTTTTGTATTTAGTTCTCAGGAAATTGGAATATACCCACGTTTATTTCTTTTTCTTAACGTTCCGTTTTATTAAAAAAATTAAGCTGAATTGATTTGACCGAGTATTTCACAGGTAGAGATTTTTATAGTGTATTTCTGCTTTTTTTTCAGTCTAAAAACATTTTTTTGAGAATTATAAGTACTACGTTTCCACGGCCTTTCGAAACGTCTTGAGTTTTGAAATATGTCGTTGAAACTTCAATTGGATACGTTTTCAAAACGTTTGATAATCAAGGTTGATGCGCTAATTTTTGGGATCGTATCGAAATCCAAATGTTGTGGGAGCATCAGCTGTCATTTTTGAAATGGGCCATGCACATTGTGTCTAATGTCACTATGGTCAGTTTGTTGAAGTTTATGCGGAATTCGAGATTAATGATAAACAAATAAATAGTTTATAATACTAGGAAATGACATTTCTCAAGAGTGTCAGTTGAAAACGTTTTGAGTACGTTTCAAAAATCGTTTCGAAACCTATCGCACACAGAAAAATCTGTCATTTTATCAAAGACTTACGCTTGGATTCAATGGGACGTTACCCTCAGCATTCATCAAATACAGCGATGTTTTATCCAATGGGAATGTCTAGTTGGTAATGAATTATATCGGATTGTCGATTCAACTACAAGATGCCATTGGATTCCAATGAATGATTCAATGGCAGCCTGCTGTTGAATCGAATCTGTGTTTGGTAATTGATTCTAAACTACTTTCGTTTCCTTGGACCAACAGATTTTATTGCGAGTACAGCTGATCGATTCGTTTGAATGTTTGATTGTGTGATTTTGTATGAAGTTACAAGGAGCATGATATAAGAAATAGACATAAGCCTGCACCAGTTGTTGTATCTTTACCTGAAATATAACTGTCTGACTAATCTAAAACCTACATTCAAATGTGGGTGTTAGCTCTTCTAAGCCCCAACTTCTCAGTAGGTCCTCCATCTAATATATAATTGTACACATTTAAATCACACAATTGCCGATGCAATACGTAAAACCACGAGATGACACAACACCGAAACAACACAACGAAACAACCTCGTCCATGTTGGCGGGTTGGCGCTGATAATAACTCTGAGATGATCCCCCTGTTCTTTCTTTCTACGTTCATTGAATCGGGACATCAGTCCCGCCGAATACTGATTAGAGTTCAGCGAACAACAAGGGCCATTGAAACAAAATTAATTTTTATCAGATGAATTGTCACGAACTGCTGTAGCAATAATAATTTTTGTACATCGAGCACATTGTATGCTTTGCTTAAATGAAACATAGGGTGAATTTCGAGAACAAATGGATGTTTTGATTGCATTATATGTCAATACTGGTATTAGAAGGATTATATATATATCATTAGAACGAATATAAAATTATTTTGAATTTATTGGCGTACCTGTGATTACTTCGAATATAAGGATTGAAATTCTTTCAATGACATGGATTTGAAGTAACTGTAAATATAGTTAAAGCGATGGAAAAACATCCAAATACTAACAATTAATTGGAAACGCAACAGTATTTTTTTCTGTGCGTGGAAACACCCGTGGAAACACCCGTGGAAAAGTAGCAATGGTTTATTTGCTGGATTTAACTGAAGGTTATGAGAAAAACGAAATCTATCAATCTTTGACAGATCATCATTTACAGATCTCTCTGCTACATAATAGTCTGCAAAACGAAATTCATACCTTACTTAGGTGTCAGCTGTCACAAAAAACACCTCAAAGTAGGAAGTGGAAATAATAGCAGATCCACAAAATACGCTAGATCTACGGTCACCCTTCACATAGACGCCTCCTTCTTCCTACTATACCTTCAGTTTTCTCCTAGAAAACCGAACTCCTGGAAGAGCCATTCATTGCAAGTAGCCATAACACCAATTACAGCGGATTGGCGATAACTTCTGCCGGCTGTCAGGTATACTTTCGCTATGCGTTCAGCTGTTTCAAAGCCGCCTACTCTAACGGCGAGTCCACAGCCAGCTAGGTGTATTCCTCCGTATTTTTCCTACCATACTCAACAACGAGAGTATCATATGTATCAGGAGAACGTGAAGTGTTGTTAGTTGTAGTTGTGTGCACGTGTAATGTTATATCACGTCCTATAACAACCCAGACATGCGTACGGACGAGATCTTAGATATACTGCCTGCCAAAAAAAAGATTTTTTTCTCCCTAGGAGCCGCCCGACAACATTGTCTAATATTCCAAACAAAGTTTATAACTGTTAACGCGGCTCCTACGGAGGGCATAAACGGTCATTTTCAAGTGATTTCATCCCAAATCCTGCCGCTCTAGTTTTCAATATTTTTGCATGAAATTTTTAAATGAAGTTAAAAAGGAAATTACACAGAGGGATATCGTGGCATTTATTGAAAAAAATTAGTTAACATGAAATATGATCGCCTGAAGTTGCCTATTTTCTTCGTCAACTTTGTAATTTTTTTAAGAAAAGCCCAGAAGCAAAAATGAAAAAGTGCTTCGATATCACTCTGGGCAATTTCCTTTTAAACATCATGTGAAAATTACATGTAAAATTATTGGAAAATGAAGCGTCAGGAATTGGGGTAAAAAACATCTGCAAATCGCCTTCCTCTTCAATTTTACAAATTTCGGGCGACGCGCTAACATGACTGTTTCCATTTCTTTCTAATGTAGCGCGCACCTGTTTATTTATCACGCCCATCGTCGGTTCCTTTTCAGCTCGCCGCATCTTCCGGAGAAACTATTCCAGATTGTAGGAGCAGCGTTAATATACGCATCAATGAGAATTATTCTTCATACAATTAGTTTCAAAGGTCCGTCAGGAATTTGAACATCGGCTTTTTCATTGTTTGGCCAACACCGGGCAATATTTTGAGCACTTATTGCAATAAAAAGTGGTACTGTTATGTGTTTTGTTTTCTATCTGAACCAACTAAAATACATAAAGATTTGCCTAATTTTCTCAAAAACGAATCGACCGATTTGAAGAAATTAAACCTCAAAATAATGGAGTTTGACATATCTTTGAAACAAGCTATTACTTGATATCCCTTGATATTTTGAATTTTAAAGGGGATAACCCTGGGGGGCAGAGGGTATAAGGGGGTGGTTAGAAAGTTGTCCCCCGAATATTTTGACGTGTCTTGGCGTTTCTTCTTTTAATAAGCGGTTTTCGATAAATCCGTAGTGGAAAGTTTTAAAATATCCATTGTGGTCATTGGAAATAGCTAACAAAAGTCGTTGTCCTTAAATCACCGTGTAAAATGTAGGATGATTATTTGTTTTTTAACAGCTTTTTTGATATTTTTGCGATAATTTAGTGTTGTCAGTGTTGTTGTCAGTTAATTAATATTTGTAATTTATGAAATAAACCGAGAAGTTTAGCGTCTTGGGTATCTTTTGTGCCTCGCGAATAGTAATTACATTTTTTAATTTGCAACAGAAACTGATATAAATTTTGTATTTTAGTTATTACTATTATTAACATTTATTCATTCCAGAAGTCACTTTCCTTTACTAAGTTCTCCACTTTCACGATGTTTGTGTTCAGACAGCAAAGTAGCAGTAGTCAATTTTTGTGTCATGGAACTACCACTGAATTTGATGAAACTAATAGTGGTTTCTGCTCTGGATACCTTCATGAGGTGTCATATATCAGGCAGAATAAGGACACTTTACCCCGAAAACTTCACTGTCTTCCGTTAACTCATCTTGGTGGTAAAACGATGAAGCCATCGGGTAAGCACCCCCCTGTCTCATTCTAGGGTAAGTTATTAGAATCGGTCCGTTTTCGCAAATTTTACCGAAATCAATGTACGAAGTGTCATTTCTAAGGTAAAATACCTCTTGACTAATTTTCTGAAAAGAAAATGCTATAATATATTATTATTTTTCCGGATCATTTTTGTGACAGTTACTGCCATTTTAAAATTCGAAATTTTGCTACTTTTTATGAATTTTTATTCCGCCATTCTGGAAATTTTTCGACATTTTCTAATGATAACATTTTTATACTGACGAAGTTTGAAGAAAACCGGAAAACTTTGGTTTTTTGACGTCCGTCTGTTTGTGTCTGTCTGTACGTCCGCGATTTCATTCTCCAACGATTACTCAAAAATTATTAAGGGTCCTTTCGAGCTGAAAAGGTTTTGGTGCCGATCGGACAATAGGGAGTGAAAAAGGGTGGGGGTGTATAAAAAAATGTAATACAACATACAAATTTGATAGCACCATTTGAAGGAGAATGTGTCTTTATATCTAACACTATATACCACATGTAATTTTTTTCTGAAATGGATGCTATGAAAGTTAAATAAATTGAAATACTCAAATGTCATTGACTGATGGATTTGTGCACTATATTGTTTGATAAATAACTTAAAGATGCCTACCTTGAACACAAAAAAATACTGTTGCGTTTCCAATTGTTAGTATTTGAATGTTTTTCCTTCGCTTTATTTATATTTACAGTAGTTTCAAATCCATGTCATTGAAAGAATTCAATCTTTATACTCGAAGTAATCGCAGGTAAGCCAAGAAATTCAAAATAATTTTATATTCGTTATAACGATATGTATAATTCTTCTAATACCAGTATTGATATATAATCCAATCAAAACATCCTTTTCTTTTCGAAATTTACCCTGTTTCATTTAAGCAAAGCGGTACAATCTATTCAATGTACAAAAATTATTACTGCAACAGCAGTTCGTGATAATTCATCTGATAAAAATTAATTTTCTTTCAATGGCCCTTGTTGTTCGCTGAACTATAATCAGTATTCGGCAGGACTGATGTCCCGATTCAATGACGGCAAGAATAAAGAACAGGGGGATGATCTCAGTGCTACTATCGCCGCGAACTTGTCAACATGGACGAAGTTATTCCGTTGTGTTGTTTCGGTGTTAGCCGTGTTGTGTCATCTCGTGGTTTTGCGTATTGCATCAGCAATTGTGTGATTTAAATGTGTCCAGTTATAGGTATATTAAATGGAGGACCAACTGAGAAATTGGGACTTAGAAGAGCTAACACCCACATTTGAATGTAGGTATTTAGATTAGTCAGACAGTTATATTTCAGGTAATAATGCAACAACTGGTGCAGGCTTATGTCTAATTCTTATATCATGCTCCTTATAACTTCACACAAAATCACACCATTAAACATCCAAACAAATCAATCAATCAGCTGAAAAGAAAGTAGTTTAGAATCAATTACCAAACACAGATTCGATTCAACGACAGGCTGCGATTGAATCATTCATTGGAATCCAATGACATCTTGTAGTTGAATCGACAATACGTAATAATTCGCTACCAGCTATACACTTCCCATTGGCGAAAACGTCGCTGTATTTGAGGAATGCTGAGTATAACGTCCCATTGAATCCAACCGTGTCTTTGACAAAACGACAGATTTTTCTGTGTGAAATAATAGGTCTGTTTTTACAGCAATCACAAACTAGTCAGCGTCAATTTGATTGGCTAGTACTAGTCAGAAATGGTTTGACAACTGCAATGGGGAATACTGATTGGCTCTGACTGGTTTGTGATTCTCTGTAAAAACAGACCTAATATTACTATTTGATCTGACTCTTAAGGGTTAAAAGAAAGGGGGTGGGGTGCACAAAAATATTGCCTAAACAGGGGATGAACAACAACCACTTGAGTCGGGAGGAAGGAAAGTTCCTAGACCGAGGTCTACCTTGTTTAGTGTTCACATTTTTTCAGTCGGCCAATGTATGGCTCCTCGGTGCGGCTCTGCGGCCGTATATGGAATACGAAACTTTGCGGGAGCGGTTTTTTCCAGCCGGATGGCATGGGAATCATACGAGAGCGGCCAATTTGCTTTTTGCCGGATTGTTTGTTGGTCTATTCGTGCTTATTTACTGACAGGATGGAGGATAAAGTATATAGAACGAGTGCCGGGTAAAACGTAAATATAAAATTTCTATCTTTCTGTCAATTTTGTTCGAATGTTTATTTGCCAGTCATTGAGGTGTAGGTACACAACTGCCTATTTCTAGACTCCCTGTGGATCGTGGGTTTCTGATGCATATGTCCAGGCATCAAGTCTAAAAGTCCAAATTAAAAATGGTGGTATAAAAGACATTCACGATTGTTTCCCAGCGTTTTTCGATGCGCTTCTAACGTCTCGTCAGTTTTATTAGTAATATTAAATGCAAATTACTGATTAGCGACTGACAATGAAATCTCCAACTTAGGCATGGATCTAGGTACATGCCAAATAATATTACACTTTCAAATGTGTTTGAAACAATTATTGTAGAACCTTTAACCTTCAATGTGAGAATATCACAATTTTTTGCCTATTATGTAATCTCAAGGCTATTGTTCTACTTGCATTCAGTTGCAGGCCATTCCTGTTAAAGCAATCATGAGAACATTACCGCTTGGGGGCTCAAGAATATGGTAAAATTTAGTGCTTCTGAGACCCAGTATTGTACGCTATCAAACAAGAAGTGCTCCAGGCAACACTCGGTGCTAATGAACAAGTCAAAATTACACAAAATTTGATCTTGCATCAACACGTCTGCAACACCTGTTGGTAAAAGGCTTCGGTACTTATTCGGAGTCCGAAAGAACTTTTCACCATGTAACCTACTCACGCTATATAAAGCCCAGATAAGACCTGGCCTCGAGTATTTATCTCATGTCTGGGAAGCTGCTGCCCCTACTTACCATGTCTATACTAGATGCTGTCGAAAAGAAGAGCAATTCGACTAATTGGCGACTCGACCTTAACGCGCTCGCTCCAGCCACTCTTTCTCCGGCGTGTTGTTGGTGACCTCTCACCCTTCTACCGATATTCAAATGGAATCTGCTCCTCTGACCTGCTCCTCTGAGCTATCCTCTACTGTTCCGCCGCTCACCGCCCCTATCAGATGCACCAGCGCGACCGCTGCATCTCATCCTATGGAGGTCATTTGATGTATTGAGATGTATTTATTGGGCCTGCGGGTGTTGGCCCATTCAAATCCCGCGTTAGAAAACTTCCCCTAATATAACCCTTTTACAGCAGCCGCGGTACTCTGGTATTTAGGCTCCGCCTACGCGGTCCCGGTCTGCTCAGTTATATAAAAAAACAGTTTAATGTGTACTGGCATTTTTTAACAATCACAGACTGCTGTTTGTCTGACGTAAGAATAGAGGTGCCCTCCGCATAATATTGTTTATACAGGGTGTCCGGTTAGTGCGTAATTCTTCGATATCTCGCAAGGTATACCTGATAGAAGAAAATGTCAAATACAAAAGTTATCTGGTTACTCAAGACGCATCTTCTAAAAATATTTTGAAATATACGGGGTGTTGCGATAAAGTAGGATAGTGATCAACTTGATTTTTTTATATGGAACTATAGCTTTTTCTTAAATTTTTCTAGTTTCCATCATTGATCTCTATTCAACCCTAAAATATTTTTGGCATCGGTTGCGACGTTGCCAAGTTATAATTTATTTTCTATTAATTTCCGGATTTGCAAGGTCGCAAGTAATACGTCCAAATTGATATATTCCTTCAACTTTTCTCAATAACATTATACAGCGAGTTATCTGAATATCACCTGGATATTATTTTAGATGTTAGCAGCAATTTGTATCTACAGGGTGTTTTTGGCAGAATTTTAAATTACGGCAATTTGAAGGTCCTTTTACTTTGTTTTTTTAAACGTAACACCCTGTATATTTTATTTTAAGTCGAAATACCTACTAATAACCTATCTCGCCTTGTAATTTTTTTTGCGCTTGCGGTGATGCCAAGTTATTAATTATTTTTCCAAATTTTTAAACAAATATCCCCGATTTTAATTTATTTTAAATAGAGTCCTCTACTTATTTTTATCGGAATGAATTGTACATGTCGAACTTAGGAAGACCACATAATTTCAAAATTTTGTTTCTGTTAATTATTGAGATACGGCAACACCGCTTTTCCAGTAAACAGTACCGGAACGCTTAAATATTTCCAAAACTGCCACAGCTGGAGAGGTGAAATTCAATACTTGGGGGTTTTTGAACATACAACACTGATGTTAGCGTTTTTGAATTGTGTTTGTTCAAAAACCCCCAAGTATTGAATATCACTGATGTTAGCGTTTTTGAATTGTGTATGTTCAAAAACCCCCAAGTATTGAATATCACCTCTCCAGCTGTGGCAGTTTTGGAAATATTTAAGCGTTCCGGTACCGTTAACTGAAAAAGCGGTGTTACCGTATCTCAGTAATTAATAGAAACAACATTTTGAAATGGTGAGATCTTACTAAATTCGACATGCGTAATTCATTGCAATAAAAATAAGTAGAGGATTCTATTTAAAATAAATTAAAATCGGGGATATTTATTTAAAAATTTGGAAAAATAATTTATAATTTAGCAACGCCGCAAACGCGAGATAAAGTATTAGTAGATATTTCGATTTAAAATAAAACATACAGGGTGTTACATTTAAAAAAACAAAGTAAAATGACCTTCAAATTGCCGTAATTTAAAATTCTGCCAAAAACACCCTGTAGATACAAATTGCTGGTAACATCCAAAATAATATCCAATTAATATTTAAGTAACTCGGTGTATAATATTATTGAGAAAGGTTAAAGGAATATATCTATTTGGATGTATTACTTGCGACCTTGGAAATCTGGAAATTAATAGAAAATAAATTATAACTTGGCAACGTCGCAACTAATCCCAAAAATATTTTAGGGTTGAGTAGAGATCAATGATGGAAACTAGAAAAATTTAAGCAAAAGTTATAGTTCCATATATAAAAATCAAGTTGATCACTATCCTACTTTCCCGCAACACCTTGTATATTTCAAAATATTTTTAGAATATGCGCCTTATATAACCAAATAACTTTTGTATTTGACATTTTCTTCTATCAGGTATACCTTGCGAGATATCGAAGAATTACACACTAACTGGACACCCTGTAGAGCAGGTACTAACAGGTTATCCAAATCGTTAATATTATCGATTATTATTTCGGACCAGAAAATGGCAACTTATTGATGGACAAACAGATCATCCAAAATTAGTGACATTGTGTTACGAAATGTAAAACAGCGACCAAGCACCATGTTTCGAAATAGGGCCACAATACCCTACCTATACCATGGTAGGTAAAATGAGAGCCTCGAAGCTTTTCCCTAACAAATTAAACAAATTATCTGTAACTTCGAGGATCTCCCTAAGCGATACTTCGTCCCGAAAAAAGAAAAACCGTGGCCATTCTAGGGAATTAGCGTCGTCGAAAAACGGACGCTAGGCCGCGGTCGCGTCAATTAACTTTGATTTATTGGTCGGTTCACACTCGAGTTCGCGCCAAAATTCCAACACCTATCCATTTCGGACCCGGAGTGCCGTTAACGGGCAAGGTTTTTTATCTGGCAAGAATAATTGGGGGCTTGACTACTTGACTAGTAGCGCCGTAAAATACAAATGCAGCCGGCACTAGGATGGACGAGTACTAATGCACCACCCGGTGTCAAAAAAAGCGTCGCATTTCTTTTTTGAGCCAAGTTAGTTACCGAGTTAGTTACCATTGCCATTCACTCTTTTAATACAATACCAAGTACCCTGCACAGAAAAAAATACTGTTGCGTATCCAATTAACTGTTAGTATTTGGATGTTTTTCCATCGCTTTAAATATATTTACAGTTGTTTCAAATCCATGTCATTGAAAGAACTGAATCCTTATATTCGAAGTAATCACAGGTACGCCAATAAATTCAAAATAATTTAATATTCGTTCTAACGATATGTATTATCCTTCTAATACCAGCATTGACATATAATGCAATCAAAACATCCTTTTGCTTTTGAAATTTACCATATGTTTCATTTAAGCAAAGCATACAATCTATTCAATGTACAAAAATTATTACTGCAACAGCAGTTCGTGATAATTCATCTGATAAAAATTAATTTTGCTTCAATGGCCCCCGTCGTTCGCTAAACTATAATCAGTATTCGGCGGGACTGATGTCCCGATTCAATGAAGACAAGAATAAAGAACAGGAGGATTATCTTAGTGTTACTATCGCCGCGAACCCGCCAACATGGATGGTTGTTCCGTTGTGTTGTTTCGGTGTTAGCCGTGTTGTGTCATCTCGTGGTTTTGTGTATTGCATCAGCAATTGTGTGATTTAAATGTGTCCAGTTATATATTAAATGGAGGACCTACTGAGAGGTTAGGGCTTAGAAGAGCTGATACCCACATTTGAATGTAGGTATTTAGATTAGTCAGACAGTTATATTTCTCTGGTAATAATGCAACAACCGGTGCAGTCTTATGTCTAATTCTTATATCATGCTCCTTATAACTTCATTCAAAATCACACAATTAAACATCCAAACGAATCAATCAGCTGTCCTCGCAATAAAATCTGTTGGTCCAAGGAAAAGAAAGTAGTTTAGAATCAATTACCAAACACAGATTCGATTCAACGACAGGCTGCGGTTGAATTATTCATTGGGATCCAATGACATCTTGTAGTATCAACAATACGACATAATTCGTTACCAACTATACACTTCCCATTGGATGAAACATCGCTGTATTTGAGGAATGCTGAGTGTAACGTCCCATTGAATCCAAGCGTAAGTCTTTGACAGAACGACAGATTTTTCTGTGTGTGCAGCATCTGATGATCTGATGTCAGTTAACATGTTTAATAGGAAGATACCTCTCCTGGAGAGGTCAAAGTGTCCCTCAATTTTCTTGACACGTGATATTCTCGTAACCAAAAAAATGTTCAAACCAAAAACTGAGTGGATTATTTGAAAGTACTACAGGGCCTATCATACCATGCTTTCAAAACATTTTGTTTGTACTTCTACTCTTAAAAGTCACACCCAACTTTGTTTTTCCAAATAGCACCTAATAGTTTTTCCTAAACAAATTAAGTCCTTATTTTATTTAAAATCTTGAAGTTCCTTTGATTTACACATTTTACGCAAACTTATTTTTTTTCGGAAAGTCATAAGCATAAAATAAATAAAATAAGGATTTGTTTGAGGCATAATATTTACGGAAGCAAAACCGATAAAAAACAAAACCAAGTGGGTCTTTCAAGGGCACCGAATGACCTATCATACCATGCCATCGAAACTTTTTTTTTACTTCAACCCCTAAAAATTACCCCCTACTTTTTTTCAAATAGAAGCCCACAGCTTTTCCTACATTAGTGAGGTCATTATTTTTTTAAATATTTTGTAGTGTCTTTGACTTCATACACAAACCAGCTTTTTTCATGAAATCTTAACATAAGATAAATAAAATGAGCATTTGTTTGAGGCGTAATATTTTCGTAATAAAAAAGCATAAAAAAGAGTCTTTTTTCTAAAGCATGTATTATAGGTCTTTCAGTCAGGCAAATTCTTATTTTATTTATGTTATGATTTTAGGAAAAAAATAAGTTTACGCATAAAATCAACGGTACTTCAAGCATGGTATGATAGACCTTATAGTACCTACAAAACTTCCACTCAGTTTTCGTTTTTCATTCTTTTTGTTACAAGAACATCATGTGTCATCATTTATGAGTGAATAGTTATGTATAACATGAAAGTTGATTTGTTAAAAAATATTTAAAAAATGATAGCGATATCTTAGACCGCACATTAGTGGTTATATACAATATTGTCATTAACTGGCCTGGCTACACACATTTATACATGGATTCCCATTTCGAACAGAACTTACTTGTTTTTCAAAGTACATCCACAGTATTTCAGAAGGTGCTGCTTAAAACCTTAGTTAGTGACATTTCAGAACAATTTTTTGAAAAAATGTACTGTGTATTTTGGAAGCTGCCGAAGTAGAATAGCTTCTGAAGATGCAATACACTCGTGGTGGCGAAACGTCAAGCCATAACGCTAAACGATGCCAGCCTAAGAACCACAAATTCAATTCACTTTTAAAAAAAGTTTTTTAGTGGGCAAGAAAACTGGCAGTGCAAAATCATACATTCTTCAAATGTCTGTAATTTAACAATCAAACACGGTATCAAGAAAAGGCCACCGAAGTGACATAGCATAAGCTTTCTTCTTCGATTTGCTTTTTGAATCATTACTGTAAGTGTGAACGTCAAATCGGGAGCTTCGAAATGCGAAATTCATCTTTATGGCGAACTTTGGACCTTACCTTTGGACTTTTGAACTTACCCTCCCTCATTTTAGATACACATACTGGAGAAAGGAAACAGGCGGCCACGCCTCCTCGCTAACATGGGAATACGAATTTTCTTGGATACTCAACTTCGCGTGCTATACCCTAGACCTTTAAAGGTTGAACTAACTCAAGCGGGACATTTTGTTGCATCACTCTGCATTGAAGGCCACTATATCTCGTCAGACCACATCTAACACCAACACACGTTTTGCAGTTCCGTAGAAATTATGTAGCGTTATACCATTCCAATGTAGATGTTGATGTCCTCTTCCAGCAAAAACCGATACGCACGTCTATGGTAGCCAAAAGGAATCGGGGCACGTTTGAGAATCAACGAGGTGGAGGGCTTCGGTGAAATGTTTCGTAAACTGGGAAATGCAAAACCGCTATGCCGCGATTCGCGCTCCACACTACTAATCTTAATTTATTTGGGATTCGTGGGTATTGTTGAGGAAGAGATTGTTTGAGTGACGTGCTTTGTGCTATTCCTCGGTTAAGAATACTAGATTAAAGTCAGGATAATTGCGTAACTATAATTGAGAAGTGCTTATGCAAGTTTTCGTTGGTAGGCGCCAGCAGGCTCCACCTGCTGGTGAATCCAACTCTACCCAAACTTCCATCGCGGGTGTCTTTTTGATGATTTCTCCTCCTCGTACTTCAACCCCAAACAAAAAAAAGCTGCATCTCATACTAAGGCGGTCGTTCTCCATACATCAAAAACCGAGCGGTATGACTGTACCAGGAGATGTATTTATTGGGTCTGCGAGTGTTGGCCCATTCAAGTCCCGCGTTAACAAACTTCCCCTAACATAATGTTTATACAGCAACCGCGATACTGTCAAAGTTTACGGCATACATATAAGTTGGATCACTCTCCGCCGGCACTTTGAAGAACTCACATAAAAGCGATGCCGCGGCCGCACGCGCCACTTAGTTTTTACGTTGGTTTTTGCTCAAGTACGAGGGTATTTTAGCGGGGACTTGCTTACGCCTGGGTTGTACGTATAGACGAGGGTCATTGAAAAACTATGTATTGACGGCCGATTTAGACATACAAATACAAATATAACGTTTATTTTGCTAATACACTAAGTTACATAAATGGATAACATAAATAAAACCTAGTAAAACTATTACTAATGAATCTCAAATGATTTCACATATTGTAGCTATTTCGTAGATAAGTAAAAACTGATGGTTCAAAGGTGCTGTAGTATTTCTACCTTAATGTTTTGTTTATTTGGCTTATTTTTGAGATCACAGTCCATAAATTTTATGATATAGTACATACGAACTCGTATGTACAATTTTAAAAGATGATCATGTGGAAATGCTTTACATGGATGTGAGTGAATTATTTTTGACATTTTGCCCTTCAGTGTCATTCCAATTGCTACTGTAGAAACTAAATTGTTGAAGTTATCAATAAAAATATTTTCGAGGTCTAAAATATAATTTACAATGTCCCTGGGTGGTACGGTAAGACCACCGAATAAATACTTTGTCTCACTATACGCTTTTAGCGTGATATGATCCTTTAAGTACCTGTAGCTCTTGCACTGATCATTTTAGACCCCAAGTGTGCTAGTTTGTTGGAATTGTTTTATCGTGAGGAACACAGGCACAAATAATCAGGGTGTCCCATTAATAATTTTGAATCACGTGACCAAAAACAAATACCTCATTGGGTAGTACAATGATAAAAAAGACACAACATCTGCTCTGATTTACATGTGCCCAGTTCCGACATATTTCTTGTCTTAATCGTCGTGGAATACCCTGTATTTATTTCCCTTACATTCCAAGGTTTACCACAAAATAAGGATGGATCTGATTGTCATTCTCCATCCGTTAATAAATTTAAATTGATCGGTAATATCTTTTCTCGCGAAATTGATTACTCTCAAACTTCTAAAAAGATTATCCATTTCCTGCAAACAAATCCGAGATAATAAAATCCGATATTTTTGAGAAACTGTATACACTTCGCGTTAAACACGTTCAATCTCTACTTTGCGCCGCTCCATATCTCTCGGCTGACGTCGGTACACTGCTACCGGTGTACCGGGGTGACGGGGCAAGGGGCAGGCCGTTTTGATATTTTTGTGGAGTGATCCAACTTATATGTATTCCGTAAACTTTGATACTGTGGTGGTAAAAAACGCAGAAATTTCCAAATAATGAGTCGCCAGGCGTGGCCGAGTTAGAGACCAAAAATCGTAGCTGGGATGTATGCGAGTTTTGGTGACGCACTTCCTGCATAATGGGTTTGCCACTTCAATCTTCAGCTTTTGCAGGTATGCACTGAACGTCCAAAGGCCAGTTATAAATCTACCTTTCGTAGTTCCTTCCTTCCTGCTCTATCTGAGAGCGTCTGCGGTATTAGAACACACTGAAACAGGGCCCTCTCAGGATCCTTTTAGATTGAATATTCCCCACCACTCTGTCCCAGGGCTTCTGGTGCTCATTAGATACCCAACTGACAGCTGTCTGTGCCATGTTGTATGATATAGCGGCCTAGATTTGTTTCATTTATAGCTTAGTCAACAAGAATCTTGTAATTCCTAGACAATAAGGTATCTTTCTGTCGTTTTCTACAATTATACCCTATATACCTGTGTATTAAGACACCTTGTACACATATATACAGGGTGTCCCTGAATTTCCTTGACACGTGATATTGTTGTAGCAAAAAAAAAAGTTCAAACGAAAACTGAGTGAAATTTTTGTAAGTACTATAGGGTCTATCATACTATGCTTTAAAACAATGTTCTTTGTACTTCAACCCTTAAAACTCACCCTCAACTTTTTTTTTCAAATAGCACCAAATAGTTTTGCCTGCATGAATTACATCATTATTTTATTTAAAATCTTGTAGTGCCTTTGATTTCATACTCAAACTTATTTTTTTGTGTAAAATCATAAGCAAAACATAAATAAAATAAGAATTTGCTTGGCACAAAAAATGGATAAAAATAAAACTTAGTGGGTTTTTAAAGGTACCGAATAACCTATAATACATGCTTTCGCATACAAATGTCTTTTTTATCTTTTTTTGTTACGGAAATATTACGCCTCAAAGAAATCCTCATTTTATTTATATTAGTGACTTTACGGAAAAATTGGTTTGTATTTGAAGTCAAATAAAATAACGACCTCATTAATATGAAATCATTGGATTGAGATATGTCATAAATAATACTAAACAAAAACTGTCGGTACCTATCGAATGAACTATACAGGTAGTGTATGGTTCAACTGTACTTCCGATGTTTAGCCATACTCCAATATAAAACAGTACAAGGAGTAAAGAAACCAAGTTGGTCATACCAAAGAAACAAAAACCTATTGCTCCAAAAGTAATAATATAATAATAATAACAGTCTTTTATTAATCAAAATTTGAACAAAAAGATACGCTATACTGGTGGCGAAGTCTTGTTCAGCGGCTACTCTACTTAACCACCAGGGGATCACATATCCCAAGTTATAAACATAATGATAATTCGTACTTGGAAGTGGCGCATACACAACTAAATAAGATTATATACATAACTAAATAAGATTAGATACATAACTAAACAAGATAGGTTAGTGAAAAGAGTACCTTACTTCCAGTGAGTCGACGAGATCAGGGAAATATATCTTCAATTAAAAAGAAATTAAAAAAAATATAGTATCAATGTCACATGTGTCGTCCAAAAGGCATTTGAATACAGGTAAGTGCAATGTACTAAAGGAAAAATTCAGTCAGTTTTTATTGCTTCTCCATTAGATAAGTCCTAAGTTTGAATTTAAATTTATTAATATTGAATAGCTTGAATTCTTCTGGCAGTAAGTTGTACCTACGGATAGCATTAAATATGTAGCTGCGTTGAAACAGTGCTGTTTTATGTTGAGGCATCGTGAAAGCAGTATTAGATCTCAAATGCCTTTGGTGAGTTTTGGAACGACGTACAAATTTCGACACTATATCAGGGGGACTAGGCATAAGTAAGAGTTTATGAGTGAATGCATTGAGATGGAGCACTCTTCGATTTTCCATGTTCAGCCAACGACACTCACTTATTTTATGAGTAATATGTTCATATTTCTTAATTCCACATATCAATCGACAGCAGCTGTTTTGAACTTTTTGAATACGCTTCTTATCGATCTGCATTAGACAGGGGCCATAAATGAAATCCCCATAATTGAAGTGGCTCAATACTAAAGAATCACAAAAAAATCTTTTAATTGCTGTGCTAAGAATGTGTCTGCTGTTATAAATTAATTTCAGTGATGCAAAAGCCTTGCTGCACCGTACATGTTCTGAGAAACGCAAATTCGTGTCAATGACTAAACCTAAATTTTTTGCTACGTCAACGTCCTTCAGCCTTGTATCATTGATTTTTATAGTAATATTTTTGAGAATCCCTTTATTGCGTTTGTTGCCGAAGAGCATCATATTTGATTTATCGGGGTTAAGTTTTAGATTATGTTCAGAAGAAAATGAGTAAATTTTATTAAGGTCATCATTTGCTAACACTTCGGCATTATGAAAATCATTAGCATTGAAGCAGTAGTATAATTATTGTATGTCGTCTGCATAAGCCTGTATTTTACAATTATTTACAGAATTCAAAATGTCAGCAGTGTAAATAATAAATAACAGAGGTCCTAAGATCGAGTCTTGAGGCACCCCTGAAAGCACATTAGTATTAACAGAATATGAACCATCAATGGCAATTTTTTGAGAACGCCTCAGGAAAAAACTCCAGATTAGATGCGTTGAAGGATGACTGAAACCGTAGTACCTCAACTTCGCACAAAGCAATTCGTGGTTAATAGTATCAAAGGCCTTAGAGAAATCTAAAAGTACTAATACACTTGCAAGACCTTGATCGAATGACGATATAATATCATTAGTAACAGGTAGGTTACATTAGGTATATGTATAATGAAACACCTGAGGACATAAAAAAATTGAGTCAAACCATTTAATTAAAAAAAATATATCGAAATGGGTTCATGAGCAGTCTTAAATGAATGTACATAGGATTATTGACGAAAAAATATGTTAGCTCCCATATTTTTTGCTAACAGTATGGTGTGTATTACCCATCGTCATCTAGTTTGTAATGTTAGTGAGTAAGTGAACTTCTTGTAAGCATAGCGTTGGGTTAGTTAGATTTATGTAGATATGATACTGCTGAATATCCGCGCACAAGGATATGCCTTTTCCGGAACTGGGGCGTTTATTCTTCTAATTTTCCTCTTAACTATCATCGCTTGTAACTTTTGATGGGTAAAAGTTTTATTATTATTATTATTATTATGTAGGAAAAGCAGTAGGGTGTTATTTGGAAGAAGGTTGGGGATGAGTTTTAGGGGTTGAAGTATAAAAAAAGTTTCGAAAGCATGGTATGATAGGTCATTCAGTACCCTTGAAAGGCCCAATTAGTTTTTTTTATATGTTTTTATTGCGAATTTATTACGCGTCACACAAATCCTTATCTTATTTATGACTTTACGAAAAAAATACGCTTTTGTAGAGAATCAAAGGTACTATAAGATTTTAAATAAAATAAGGACTCAATTTATGTAGCAAAAACTACTAGGTACTATTTAAAAAATGAAAGTTGGGGGTAAGTTTTAAGGGTTGAAGTAAAAGAAATGTTTTGAAAGCATGGTCGTATAATAGACCCTGTAGTACTTTAAAAAATTCCACTCAGTTTTTGTTTTGATTTTTTTTTGTTACGAGTATATCACGTGTCAGATAAAATCAAGGTATATAACAGATAAACAGATTATCATGATTCTGAATTTTTTCCATTAGATCCATCGCTTTAGAGTGTTAAAAAGTTCAACTTCGAAATCGCAAAGCCAAGTCTTCGTGTAGTCTTTTAAATGTCTCTGCGAAAGACAATCGGGATAACGAGGACGGAGGCACTTGAGGAAATAATTTCGCAGTATTGAGAAAAGAATCGGAGCGCGAACTCCTAAAATGTTTAACAATTAATTAGCGTGAGCCAGAGCAAAGGTTGCGTCTCGTTGAACTTTATTTAAAAACTTAAATTAGGTTTAAGTTCATTATCCTGCCATCGCCAGCAACTTTTCGATGGCAATTAGGGTGGAGAATTTTGAATGCTCCGATTACGAGGCAGGACTGTCTTGAAAGACTTTTGTTACTTCACGGAGAAAAAACTGAAAAGAAATTGCGTCATATTTTCCACACATACACTATTAGAGAAAAGTGAAGCAACTTGATGTATGATAAAACAAATATTTGAATATCTAAAATAAAACGTACAGCTGTTCTGTTGGAGGGAAAAAAATATCTAACCTACGTTACGCCGACGATACAATCATACTAGCCAAAGACAAATCAGAAATGTATGAATTTCTCCAGCGCGTGGAGGAAGCAAGTTTAGAATCGGGCCTATGTCTAAACATTAGGTCAAAATGCTGCCTCAGTATAGTGGACAGAGCCAAGACATTACCACCTTTACGGCTCATCAACGATATTGAAACGAGCGATCACGTTATCTATCTAGGCGCACATATACAAAACAAAGGAGGCTTTGAACCCGAAATAAAGCGTAGATTCGGAATGACGAAGGAGGCGTTGAGTAGACTGGGAAGAATATGGAAGGACCACAACATCCACAAAATAACGAAAACCAGACTAATGAAAGCGCTGGTTTTCCCCATATCAACTTATGGGTCACAATCCTGGACTCTAAACGCCTCCTGTCGTAGAAAAATAGAGGAGTTTGAAATAACGTGTTATCGGAGGATGCTAGGAATACCCTGGACAGCACACAGAACGAAGATCTCCATCCTCAGGGAGCTCAAAATCAAAGATCATGAACGGCTTTTACCAACTGTACAACGTGGGATGCTCAAATTTTTCGGACACTGCAAAAGAACGAGGGGCAGATCTCCTATAAGGTTCATGGACCAAATAAGGGACCTTACGCACATGTCGGTCCCAGAAGTAATGCGTGCCGTGGAAGACCGAGAAACATGGCGATCACTGACACACCATAACCATGTATGAGTCACGACGTTCGGGAGCGAACTACGAAGAGAGAGAGAGTACAGCTGTAGAAATTTGAACTCGTTTAGTTTAAACGGTCATAGTGGCCTGTTCTCACAGGGGAAATAGAATTATTACCATTACTATGTGCAGAAAACTCACTGACAAAGAAGTCTCACGTCGACATACCAACTGTGAAAGTAGAGGGACACCCAATAATCGAGTCTCCTTCCGTCAGGTTTTGGGGATCAACATCAGCAATAACATGTCCTGGCGACCACGTCGTTAGTATTGCTAAAGCATAATCCCAGAAGCTTAGAGTTTTGTTCCGCTGCAGGAA
Organism: Callosobruchus maculatus; assembly: GCA_951848785.1. Taxonomy (NCBI): domain Eukaryota; kingdom Metazoa; phylum Arthropoda; class Insecta; order Coleoptera; family Chrysomelidae; genus Callosobruchus; species Callosobruchus maculatus. The sequence goes on along the minus strand of CATOUR010000090.1, from coordinate 4,467,752 downwards.
GCTGTATTCACCAGAGCAGCTGCTGCTGCACTACAAGGCACAGATCCGACCATGGAGTATTACTCCCATGTATGAGGATGCACTCCGAAGAACTCTCTAAAGCTTCTGGACACTATCCAGAAGAGAGCAATTAGACTAATTGTTATGCCTAACCTCACAAAGGACCTCCACAGCCTGGAACATCGAAGAAGGGTGGCTGACATGTCCCTGTTTTACAGACTCTACCACGGAATACGTTCGAGTGAGTTCTCCCAGATAATAACGAGGAACCTACTCCCTACTCGCAGCACATCTACAGCGCCACAAGCTTCCAGGCTTTGCGGGAGGTAGACCATAAAAGAAATCGCAATCACTTGGACCTGGCAAGCACAAAACCCTCTTGTTGTTATTATTATTATTACTTTATATCCTTAAACGCCGAAAAAGTACCAAACTATTTTTCCGATTTCATTTTTGAAGGTGAATACTGAAGACGGTCCTGTTCCAGTTAGTCTGGAATCCCACTTTACGAGGCGGTAATGATGCGAAAATAATCATTTCTGCTGTAATCAGAACAACTTTTCAGAAGCAAGGTAGAACACTGAAAAGCTTTTATTTATTTTGAATACAGAGGGCAATCTATTCAGTTAACAAAAAAGGGTACAAGAGTTTGGAGCAGATCGAAGTAATTAAAAAATCTTGTTATTTCTATCTAGACATGACACTTCGAGAAGCATCAAATGAAAAGAGTAATAATGATATAAAGTAGCAAGTACTAACATGCTTTATATTAAGGCGGGTTTACCAGTAGTAAGAACTGGCACGCCAGTAAATTAAATTAGTACCTCAGATATCGACTTGCATACAAGTTGAATCTTTGCATTCTGAAATCACTAGTGGTGGTAATGTATTTCTTTTGTCTGTGTTTTTCGCTTAATATTCTATGACTACTTTGTAGGCTTTGCGAAGCTCGATATTTTTGCGGACTGTAACAAAATGAAAGTGGCATGCCGAGCAAAATATTTATATTTTTGCACATACAGTGTAAACCTTTACCGGCACGTAAGTATAATTGGCTCGACCACTGGCGCCGCTAAAATCATGCAGGTGTAAATTTTTCTTAAATGCAAAACTATGATTATACCTAGGTTTGAGCAACCTTTCGGAGTCTAAAAAAAATTCTGAATAACTCCTTAAACGACATGAAATATAGAAAGATCGATAGCACCTATAAAATTGCCTGGACTAGAATGAACTGAGTATTACATCAAAATACAATTTAATCTGATTTGCTAACGCTACTTTCTATAAAAATTAGAAAACCTGGATCTATGGATTTTTATGCAAATCTTAGAAGATTCTCAAAATATATGTTGTCACAAAAAAGTACACCATTGAGTTCAAAAATTTGTCACAAAAAAAGTAGTTTTCATTTTAATTTCTCCAGTTCTAGAAATTTGGAACCACCATAGGCATCTAACCCTTTCCTTGGGTAAGACGTCAAGACCCTTATCTTGGCTAATTCGTCAATTGGCACAAAAACAGATTAAATCATGCCTTTTATAGTTATTTAAATTGTCAAGCTACTACATGAAAGGAAGATTTCTGTTCCCCCAAATCATCTTTTCTTTCTTGCAATTATTTGGTTATTGAGCCTGTGACCACACTGGGGAGACGGTACTATACCTACTTAAAGAGAAAGCCTACTCACCTGCCAATTCTATTGAGAAACGCCCATATTTTTCCGGGTCAGCAATTGAGGGTTTGAATAATTTTTTTTGTCATAAATGGAAAGATCCTATATAAGTTTTATCACAAAACTGTTTTTGTTTTCTTTCTTTTCGCAATAATTCAAACGTTATATCAAAATAAAAATTGGTTTTTGGATCCAGTACCGAAAACACGCCGACGGTTCCCGAACCCGTGTGACGTCACCAGGGCGGTCAAGATGCTCCTTTGACCAACGACGTCCTACTCCGATACTAGATTCTAGATTCCCAACCAATCCCGAAAGTACGTACTGCTAAACTGGTAACTAGTGGATATTTGTTGCAATACAGTCGATAAATGAAGCTTGCAGCTCGAAACGAAGTCTAAGATCGAAATAAATATTTTTTGAATGTTTGAAGTTGAAGTCAGATTACAGATTCCAGTAAGTAAGTACCTAATCAAATATGTTTTGTTGAAAAGATCTCCTCAATCCAAGGATGGCCCAGTAGTTAGAGAGTACTTAGTTTTTGCACTGTGCAGTGCAAGTTATATGTCTAACAAAATTTGATTCAAACATATCTATTTATGTTGATCGTAGAAAAAATGTGCGTAATAAGTGCAAAAAGCACATCAATACATTTTTTGATAAAAAAAATAAAAAAAAAGTTGGAAGGCCTGGGTTTCGATCCAAAGACCCTGAGATGCACTACCGGACTCTCTAACCGCTGGGCCATCCTTGGATTGAGGCGATCTTTTCAACGAAACATATTTGATTAGGTACTTACTTACTGGAATATGTAATCTGACTTCAACTTCAAACATTCAAAAACATATTTATTTCGATCTTAGACTTCGTTTCGAGCTGCAAGCTTCACATATCAAATGTGTTGTATATGATCTTTCCATTTATCACAAAAAAAATATATTTTTTTCTTAATTCAAAACCTCAATTGCCGCATTGCGTGTAATTTTCTCGAGGACTCTCTGTCCATTCCTGTTCCCAGGTGTAAAGCGAAATTAACAAAAATAATCAAACAAAACGCAAGCTCGATTTACCGGAATATTCAATATTCACACCAACCTGACTGTATTTTAATTGACGCTATTTGAAAGTCAAAGCGAACATTCCACTCGCTAAAAACGCCAAAAAAAAAAACAACGCTGGCCATCACATTCGCAAATCTCATTACCAATTCCTGCAGGACTTCGTGTTCCAAGCCTCTTGAATAGGGAAAATTGGCAGCTTTTTACGGCCCACATCATAGATGAATTTTGCGACAATAGCCGCATTCATTGCAAGTGAAGTGATATATTTCATATTAAAGTGAGATTGTCAAATCAGTAAATATCAGTTCTATTAGGCCTTCAAAAAGATCAGCTGAGCACAGTAGTGATGTAACGAATATTCGCGTCCACGGATATTCGCATATTTTTGCATATTCGCATTCGCGAAATTACTCTGAATGTTTTGCGAATACATTTTTTTTGTGAAATGTAATAGTTAATAAAACAAAATCCATTCATTTTTAAGTTTTTTAATGTAAAAAAGTAAATTAAACTCGTAGTCACATCAGTCAAATAATAACAAATAACAACACAAAAATAAATATTTATAACAGTATAGTAAAAAGTATAACCTCATACGGAGCTAAATCATGGCAGATTCCAGAGAGAAATAAGGAAAGATTAATAGCTATTGAAATGGATGCGTTACGTAGAAGCTGTAGGCCCCAGCATATCAGAAATGATGACATCAGAAGTCGAACCAACATGCAAAAGACAATTGTGGAAAACATAGAGGAGAAAAGACTATTATGGTACGATCATTTGCGAAGAGTGACAGCAAATAGGTGGCCCCAAAAAGCATGGAGTTGGACCCAACCGAAAGAGGAAGGAAAAGAGGAAGACCTAGGAAGGATTGGAACGAAGGAGTTAAAGAAGCCATGGAGTCAAGTTGATTGACTCACTACTTCCTACACATAATAATGATATCATTTTATTGTTTTCCCATTGCATGAAGCTATAGTCTGAAATCTCCCTGCAACCAAATCATTGCCCACCTGCCCGCAAAAAAACATCCAATACAAAAACTCTCGTAAATAGTTTCTTGCGTCTCCCTCCTTAGAAACTGGGACGCCACAGTTTTCATTCTGCATGCTTCAACTGAACGATGCGAAAATATCAGGAGCCTCTAAACCGTCTAAAAGCGAAGTATGGCACTGGCACATACTCTCGCCGCGATAGTCAATTCTGTGTCGAAATTTCATTAATATCAATTTAATAATTCCTGCTTTACGCAATATACATAGAACGAAATTAAGCAATACTCGTATATGTATACATCACAAAATTCTAAGTCCTTGGTTTCTACGAGTATAATGAGCAAGGCAATGTTCGAATGGACCTAAAAGAGTGTATTATCCCGCTAGGGTTTTCAATCAAGAAAGAGAGTTACTTACTACAATAAAACGAAGAAAGACTGCTTATCTGGGCCACATATACCGGAACAACAAGTATGATATACTAAAACTAATAATAGAAGGAAAAATCGAAGGTAAACGTGGTCCTGGTCGCAGACAACATTCATGGTTAAAAAACATACGCCATTGGACTGGTATGAACACACCATCTTTAATTCGTACCACTCAAGACCGAAATAAGTACGCCGAAATTGTCGCCAACCTTCATTAGATGGAGATGGCACCTGAAGAAGAAGAAGGGTTTTCATTCACAGGTCAATAGACAGCCCATTATGAATGCAACGAATTTTTCAGCTCTCCAACCCCCCACCCCCCAACCACCCCAAATTCTCTCCTACCCAAAAAAAGTAGAAAATGATCAGGAACCCCTAAAACGCCTAAAAACAAATTTTGAGGCGTTTTCATTTTATAGTTTTTTTATTATTACTGCGCCGCCACTGTCACAATTTTTCCAAAACATACGCGTTTTCCATCCTCGTCCCGGTAGTAATACTGTGACAAAGTTTCATTAAAATCAATTCCATAACTTTTACGTTACTCAATACAGAACGATCTAAAGCAATATTCCTATGCACATATTTATCAGAAAATTCTGTCCCTTGGTTGATGTAGCAATGTGCGGATGGGCCTAAAAATGGTTATTATGCCGCTAGGTCTTTCTTTTACAGGTCAATGGATAGCCTATTATTAATACAACACATTTTTGAGATTCACAACCTCCAACCACCCCAATTTCATCCCCACCCAAAAAAGTAGAAAATGATCAGGAACCCCTAAAACACCAAAAAACGAAGTTTGAGGAATATCTAATTTTTTTGTTTTCTGCTAATTAATCCGCCGCCCATGGACCGATTTTCAGAAATATAAGAACATTACCTACTACGATCCCACAGCATATCGCTGCCCAAATTTCATCACAATCCACGCAGCGGTTACTGAGATTACGAGGCTAGAAAAACGCGCACAGACAGACAGACAGACAGATAGACAGACAGACAGACAGACAGACAGACCGACAGACAGACAGACCGACAAAAATGAGTGACATGGATTTTCGTCAGACATCATAAAACGCCCAAAAAGTGTATTATCTCAAAATCAAAAATTTTCGCGATCAGTATACTCCCCTCACCTATCGGCGTGGGAAGTAAAAGAGGAATGGAAGAGGATGCATGGCGAATAGGGTGCGAGAAACATTGATTGACATTTATCAAAGACATAGGGATCTTATGTTATTTATCTCAGATAGTGCCCAAATTTTTGGGATTGTTTGTGAAGGATGGGGAATTTGGTATCGCCAAAATATTTGTTGTTAGCGAAAATGTACTGAGTGAAGCTACCAGGCGTAATTTTTTATTACTAAAAATGGTTTCAGTAATGGTGGCGAAATAAAATATGTTCACCTCGATGATATCAAACTCATCGAGGTAATTACTTTTGATAAGAATCTGGGCGCTCGAAGCTCGCCTTTCCTATTCTCTAACTATCTAATAAATCCAAAGCCCATAAAAGGGGGTTCGTGTCTAGGGCCATTATATAAATAGATAATTTTGCTTCATATTTTAAGTTAACTGCCTATAAAAGTTCCCTAGCATAGGTTACTTTAAAATGTTATCACAGTGTACAGGACGTTGGTTTGGTACTTGAGGCATACATCCATCGGCGTAGTAAAGGGATTTAGCCAAGGGTTTTCTCTATTATCTTAAAAGTAGAGCTTGGTGTTAAAGTGGAAATCTTTTTCTGACTACCAGAAAAAAAAAACAAAAACGATTTGCTTAAAGTAGTTTAACTGGTTGATGTTGCACTTATTTTCGTCCACTTATAATACACTTTTGATAATCAATTATCTAATAGTCCGTAAATCCGGCTCAAATCTACGGCCTCTCAATTTTTTTGACTTCAGGAACAAACAGAAGTCAAACGGGGTAAGGTCAGGTGAGTAGTGAGAAGGTGAACCATAATTTTCACCCCTAATTATTCATTTGTTTGTTGATAAATCGCTATCTGAAATCTCGATAAAGCAGCTGTTTTTGTTTTAGTTTTGCTTTAAGGGCCTTAGTAGTACCCAGTGGTCAACTGAGAATGGACGCTGGCAATATATTGGTGCCAAAATATTTTTCTCAAACTTATGCCAGTAAGGGGTATCGAATAATATCTTGTTTCAAAGCCATGTCGAAGTTCTTCATTTTGACGTTTGATTTTTTAAATCTGTCGAAACGTTTTTTCGAGAAAATTAGACTTTATGCATCAAATTGGTCAAATTGAAAACAAAACATACCAAATATCACTTTTTATTGCAATAAGTGTTCAAAATGTTGCGCGTTACCGCCCACACTTTGATATTGGCGATGTTTAAATTCCTGACGAACAGTAATACCATTTTTCATGTTTATTGCCCGCATGTGGGGCTCTGAAATCAAGGTGCTACCAGAAAATACCAGAAAAAGAACCGACTACCAGCGGGATTTGAACCCGCGCCTCCTGAATTCTAATCCGACGCTCTACTAGCTGAGCCATGGAGGTCATGGCAACCCAGCTCGCAAAGCGCTCACAAGAGGCGATGAATTCCCTCATGCCAACTGACGGCTGCACTACCGCCATCTTCTGGTAGTATGGAGCAATATCTTTGTAATCGTTGATTATATCACTGCTGGAGCCTTGTTACGCATGAAAAAAGAACGAAGAATGACAGGACCAAATCTGCAGCATCAGTAAGAAAGACGGGATAGTTGGAGTATGGTTGGAGTAAAAGATTATGTCAAACGAATGTAATGTCCATGTCATGATTAGTCATAATTATGCCAATAGCCTCATACAAACTATATGCTTTGAGGGTGGCAATATTTGTACTTGTTACAAATAATTGGAATGGAATAAAAAAATATCATTAAATAAATAAAAAAAAATTAAAGAAATCGCTGAAAATTATTTTCCCGTCCCGCAAGTAGCCCCTAGGGGGCGCAACTGTTACTATCAATCAGAAATCAGAAAAGAGGCTTTTTCTCAAACATGTGCAAGCAAAGATATATTATAAATGTCACCATATTGAATATCACTATTGGATTGTTTCTTTTTTCTTTTTATGAGAATATCTTTGTTTTTATTGTTTTTCATTGTTGTAGTCATATATGTAGCACCACTGTTCACCTGATGCTGTGATTTCTTAATAGTATGTATTCTTCCACTTTTATCTAGTTTATTACTCTTCATGTCATGGTTAAGTGTAAGAGTTGTCGTAAGGCTAAACTTCGCCATGCTATGGTGTGCAAATAAAGACTGTTTATTATTATTATTATAGCATAGAGTTGAACATTTCTGTTTTTTTTTTGTTGATCGTATTTTGCTCTATCTTATGAAATGTAGTAATGAGGAAATTTTAAAAAACTTTTTATTTAGATGGCAATACCTTTGGTCTACACTAACTGAATTAAATAAGCTAGGATTCATTTAAAAAAGCTCTTACCTAACGATCTATTGCATAAGAATTATTCGAGTTGATTTTGCATGGTTGCTAGATGTCGCTACTTGACGTCGGAAGAATTATTACGCACTATTACGAAATTTTAAATACTACTCTATATATCTTTCAACATAGTTGGATTGAGGATGAAATTGGTAGAAAGCCACTGCAAAACTCAACTTCCTAACTTTTTTACAACCGAAGATATCAATCAAACAAGCACCGTATATACGGGGTGTCCCATGACGATTAAGACAAGCAATATATCGGAACTGGGCAGTAGCAGATAATTATAATTTTGAAGATTTGAATTAGAGCAAATGTTGCATCTTTTCGTATTATTGCATCATCCAATGAGGTATTTGTTTTTGGTCACGAGACGTCCGATTCAAAATTTTTAATGAGACGACTTTTGTGTTCCTCCCGATAAAATAATTCTAAATAACCCACATACTTGGGGTCTAAAGTGATTAATTCAAGAGCTACAGGTACTTAAAGGAGTGTATCATTACCATTAAGACAAAAAAATATGAAACGAACACTATAATAGGGGTATATGTTATAATCAATGGTAGCGGTACAATCATTTATGTACCTGTAGCTCTTGAATTATTCACTTTAGACCCCAAGTGAGCGAGTTTGTTGTAATTGTTTTATCGAGAGGAACATAGAAAGGTACTAATATACAGGGTGTCCCATTCATTTTGAATAGGACGTCACGTGACCAAAAACAAATACCTCATTGGGAAACACAATATCAAGGAAAGACACCACATTTGCTCTAATTTACACCCCCAAAACTATAATTCTCTACTACTGGCCAGTTTTGATATATTGTTTGTTTTAATCGTCGTGGAACACCCTGTATACGGGATATATGTTGTGACGGAGGCTATATACCTATAGGGATACCTAGGATATATATCCCTATAGGGATATAGCTGTAAAGGGATCCCTATAGGGATATAATGTTTTAGCACTCGAAATTATATTTTCTCTCTATCTCGTTTTAATAGTAATGGGATTTTTAAAAGAAACGAATCATTTTCGATCTGTCAATCTATAGCTACGGAATTTCAACACCACAGCAAAATTCATTTTATTTGAAATGCTTAATGAAACATGGTTCAGACATTTCAAAAGTCCTTCCGATTTTCTGACGAACCCAGGTGTGCTTTGGATACGTGAGGTACGACTACGCACATGGTACTCTAAGTACGCATATGCTGCTGTCACTATTATGCAAGTACGTGAATGCGATAGTAAAATCAAACGCCTATTTATTAGAAAATATAATTTATGAGTCGTTAAATCAGCGACCAGATCAAAGGTGATGATGGTCTTAGAAAAAATGCTACCTCTAGGATCGTAGCCTATTTGAAGAGTTTTCATTTTATGGCTTTTGCCGGTGGCCCTGCCACTTTGAGTACTTTAGATAACGATTTGCATTTTACTATCCCCAGAGCAAATGACCCGTACATCAGTACTTATGTTTGAAATATAATGGTAAAATGTCATTTTGTCCTGAAAGGCTTCTTAAAGCACAAGGGCTCATAAAAGGTGTTACCCGAATGAATGGCTATGACATAGGCCCTGTTGAAAGAGAAAGGGCTAAGATCGCTTCCTTCCTTTTGACCCAAATTATGCAAGGAGCCTTGAACAAGTGTTTAGAAGTCTAGGATTCAGAACGGTATATCAGTGTGGTCGGAAACAAGACCTACTAGTCATTAATTCATTAACTAGATAAGTGTTGAAAGTATGAAATCAGCTGTGGTGATTGTAATAAATGCTACATAGGACAAAGTAGGACTAGGTAGAATAGATACATCTAGCGTAGCTGAACACGTATTCAAAAATGCACATAAGGTGGATTTTAATTGATTCAGAATCAGTTCATAGTATAAAAGTTAAGATTGGCTGTATACGCTAAGATTAAATAACGATAATTAGATAAATTAGAAGCTAGTATTTAGGCTAAATCCTCCCCTGAACAAAAAAGTTTCCGGTTTGAAAAATTGGTTTAGCGAGATTGATAATATAATCTAGATGATTTTAATTTTAACAGCATACTTATCTAGATGATTTTAACTTTAACAGCATACTCATTTAACAAGATACATGCATTACGCTAAGTTGATTTATCAGCAAAAAATGAAGTCACAGTACCTCGAATAATATATTGATACTCATTTACAATGTACCTTGTACTTTCCACAGTTTGTTACCAAACCTTGCAGCATCTTGTCGAGAAAAACCAACGTCTTCAATAATTTCAGCCTCAGTTTCGAGTTCTTGTGCCGTTCAGAGAAAAAAAAAATTTGGAAGCCGCAAAGTCATCAAAAATGTTTTTTTTTTGTTGAAAAGAAAGAGGATGTTGAGCTAATCTAAGCACACTATTGGATTCGGTGGTAGGAATTCTTTTAGAATTTAGGATACATTGACGAACCCTTCCCAAATTGGGATCGAGAGTCGGTGTTTTAAGATAAAACAGAATTGAAAGGTATATTGTTGAAGAAAAGAAACATTTTTCGGGTTTTGGAGAGAACAATAATTTCTGACCTGAATAATTTATTCTGGTTGCTGATCTGTTCCCAGGCTTTATTACATTTGAGGGAAATAAGAAAAACATTTTATTTAGTAAGTAGAATATAAGGATAAAGCATCCCAAAATTGGGCATCGAAAAAAAGTCGAAACGTACTGACATAATATAGGTGATATACAGGGTGTCCCACGACGACTAAGACAAGCAATATATCCTAACTGGGCAGTATTAGCGAATTATAATTTTGGGGGCGCAAATTAGAGCAAATGTAGTATTTTTTCCTATAATTGCGTCACCCAATGAGGTATCTGTTTTGGTCACGTGACGTCCGATTCAAAAATTTTAATGGAACACCCTGAATATTTGTGACTTTTTGTGTTCCTCCCGATAAAACAGTTCCAACAAACCAGCACACTTGGGGTCTAAAGTGATTAATTCAAGAGCTACAGGTACTTAAAGGACTGTACCACTACCATATGAAACATTAGCATAGTAATTTAACTGTAGGGGTACATGTTATAATCAATGGTAGTGGTGCCATCTTTTAAGTACCTGTAGCTCTTGAATTAATCACTTTAGACCCCAAGTGTGCTAGTTTGTTGGAATTGTTCTATCGGGAGAAACACAAAAAGTCACAAATATACAGGGTGTCCCATTAAAAACTTTGAATCGGACGTCACGTGATCAAAACCAAATACCTCACTGGGTGAGACAGTAATAAGAAAAGATACTATATTTGTTCTAATTTAAACCCCCAAAAATATAACTCGCTACTACTGCCCAGTTCCATATATTGCTTGTCTTAATCGTCGTGGGACACACTGTATAATTACCGACCAATATTCTGAAAAATCTTCTAGTTTTCAAACAAACAAATCATGGTGCTAATTATGAATCTGATCTTCATTTCAAAGTCTGGATGCGTTTGGAAAAACCACGCGCAGATTTCCAAGTTCGCCAAATGCATCTAGGGTTTGATAGTTATAAAAAAGATGCCTAATCCGTAAGTCGACTCCTTTGTCTCGCAAATAATTTTAGATTTTTGTGCAGCACCACTTATTATGAGTCTACAACAGGGTCCATTCCAAGCTTCATAAAAGTCGGTGCAGCGGTTATTGATATTACAAAAATGGCGTGTGCCAGGTCGACACAAACAGAAATGAGTGACATAAGTTTGATGATCAAAAGAACGTTTGAAGAACTTAAAATCGAAATCCAGTGAAACTCACTTTCACCAAATTCAGAACACTATGGGACACCAATTATAAATTTTTTTGTGTTATACTTTTTGATCAGCTGATTTGACCTCATGCAATTTATAGGATTTCAAAAGTCGTCTAGCTCCAAAATTATTGTTTTAGAAAATTCTGACATTTTTGAAAAAATAATTCAGGGAGCCTACGCTTAGACTCTGTTCATACTTGAACTTTTTTTTGTTTTATCATCGTCTGCTTTAATCTGTGACTTGACCATAGTATCTACAGAAAATATTTTTTTTATAATCGCACTATTAAAAACTATTGTTTAAGTATAAACTAGGTTAAGCAGTCTCCCCCTCCGTTAGGTGGGGAGACAACTAAGGGGAGATTGTACTTCCTTTGATGTTTTTACCTCCCACACCGATAGGTGAGGGGAGTATTGTGATCGCATAAATTTTCGATTTTGAGATAATACGCTTTTTGGGCGTTTTATGATGTCTACATAACGAAAATCCACGTCACTCATTTCCGTCGGTCTGTCTGTCGGTCTGTCTGTCTGTCTGTCTATCTGTCTGTCTGTCGCTTTTTTCTAGCCTCGTAATCTCAGCAACCACTGCATGGATTGTGATGAAATTTGGGCAGCGATATGCTGTGGGGTCGTAGTAGGTAATGTTTCTATAATTTTGAAAATCGGTGCATGGGCGGCGGAGTAATTAGCAAAAAACAAAAAAAAATTAAATATTACTTAAACTTCGTTTTTATGCGTTTTAGGGGTTCCTGATCATTTTTTACTTTTTTTTGGGTGGGGGTGAAATTGGGGTGGTTGGGGGGTGGGGGGTTGTAAAATTGAAAAATTTGTTGCTTTCATAATAGACTGTCCACTGACTAAAGGAAGACCTAGCAACATAAATAACTTTTTTAGATCCATCCGAACATTGCTTTGCCTATTACAGAAACCAAAGGACTTGAATTTTTTCTGGTGTAAACATACGAGAGTATTGCTTTAGATCCTTCTATATTGTGTTACAAGGAAACTGTTGAATTGATGTTAATGAAATTTTGACACAGTATTACTACCGTGGCGAGGATGGAAAACGCGTATAGTTTTTATAAATCGTGCCAGTGGCGGCGCAGAAGTAATAAAAAATGTAAAAATATAAAAACAGCTCAAACTTCGTTTTTAAGCGTTTTAGAGGTTCCTGATCATTTTCTGCGTTTTTTTTTGAGTGGAGTGAAATTGGGGTGGTTAGGGGGTGGGGGGTTGAAAAACTGAAAAATTTCTTGTATTCATAATAGGCTGTCCACTAGCCTGTGAAGGAAGACCTAGCCACATAAATCAACTTTTTAGGTCCATCCCAACATTGTTCTAGTCTATTACGGAAACTAAGGGTCGTAGAATTTTCTGTATATACATACGAGTATTGCTTTAGATCATTTTGTATTTTGTAACGTGGACACTGCTAAATTGATTCTAATGAAATTTTGACACAGTATTACTGCCGTGGCGAAGATGGAAAACGCGTATGGTTTTTATAAATCGTGCCAGTGGCGCCGCAGAAATAATAAAAAAAAGTAAAAATATAAAGACAGCTCAAACTTCGTTTTTAAGCGTTTTAGAGGTGCCTGACCGTTTTATGCGTCTTTTGGGTGGGGGTGAAATTAGGGTGGTTGGGGGGTGGGGGGCTGAAAAACTGAGAAATTTCTTGTATTCATAATAGGCTGCTCACTAACCTGTGAAGAAAGACCTAGCGACATAAATCAACCTTTTAGGTCCATCCGGTTAGCCTATTACAGAAACTAAGGGACTTAGAATTATCTGTATACATGCGAATATTTATTGCTTTAGATCTTTTTGTATTTTGTAACGTGAACACTATTAAATTGATTCTAATTAAATTTTGACACAGTCTTATTACCGTGGTGAGGATGGAAAACGGGTATGTTTGTTAAAAATCGCGTCAGTGCAATAATAAAAAAACTAAAAGTATGAAAACAACTCAGACTTCGTTTTTAGATGTTTTAGGCTGTCCATTGATCTCTGAAGGAAAGACCTAGCGGCATAAGACAATTTTAGGGGGGGGGGGGGAGGCTGCCGATGATTTGGTTGCAAGGTGATCTCAGACTAAAGCTTCATGCTATGGGAAAATAATAAATTGATATCACAGTAATGTAGGGGAAGTACTAAGACAATCAACTTGACTCAATTTTTTCAATATATTTTACTCAGTGTAAGTTTTAGCTACATCGGAAGCATTCAGAAGACTAAAAACTCCACGAATCACTTTCAATAATACTTAGCTTTTAGTTTTTTTGTATACAACACGCGGTGACCTGCTTTTTCGTTTTCAGTGAGAATGACCCTTACATCAATTTAATTTTATTACTGATACCCTTACCCATAAAATAAATATAACCTTTATTCTTCACATAAAATATTAACTCTCATACATTCGGCCACCGAGCTGCACTGACGAGCACCTATGATGAACCCGAATCCAGACTACGCATTCGGCATACGCGCTTTTCAAGTCCGAATCCGTACCTGCATTATCTGCTATCTCGAAGACACATCGACTAGATTGAGCGGATAAAAAGCATCATAAATATACCGCGAAAGAAGGGAGGATTGTACTGCACTGACGAGCACCTATGACGAAACCGTATCCAGACTACGCATTCGGCATACGCGCTTTTCAAGTCCGAATCCGTACAGCCTGCATTATCTACTATCTCGAAGACACATCGACTAGATTGAGCGGATAAAAAGCATCATAAATATACCGCGAAGGAAGGGAGGATTGTAGTTGAGTTACGCGGCGCGGCAACGCGGTAGGCGGTGGCGGTTTCGCCGCCAATGGCAAAAGACCCCATTGTTAGGGCGCCGTTTAAATTTGTTGTGGTTGCGCCAAATACGGCGCTCTATTCAGATACATGAGTTATGTTCTTCATGTTAGGATCAATGGTGGCACCGGCCGGAAACTCTCTTAAGTTTGTGGGATGTCGGCGAGCGATGAAAAGTTTCTTCAACTGTTTTTAAATTATATGCCGAAGAAAAAATAGTTCCCTAAATACTCAAACAGATTAACAGTAATATCTCAAGCATTCTTTCATATTTAATCAACTCTTGCATAGACAAGGCAATTTTTCCCTCGGCACTAAAAACAGCACTAATCAAACCATTATACAAATCAGGAACAAAAACCCAAGTAGGTAACTATAGACCCATCTCATTGCTCAGCGTTTTTTCAAAAATATTCGAAAAAGTTCTGAAACTCAGATTTACTAGCTTCATTAAAAAACATAATCTAATATCTCAACAACAATATGGGTTTCAAGAAGGAAAATCGACGCAAGATGCAGTCGCAAGCCTGATGAAAAATGTATATAAGAGCATAGATCAAGGAACTCCGTCGGCCTGTCTTTTTATAGATTTGAAAAAAGCCTTTGATACTGTTGAACACCAAGAATTACTAGCAACATTGGAAAGTTTAGGTTTTCGCGGAAACACCCTTGCGTTGCTTGAAAGTTATCTGAGTGGCAGATATCAGTGTGTGAAAGTAAATGATACGGTAAGTGATCTCCAGCAAGTCACTTACGGTATACCGCAAGGTACAGTGCTTGGACCAATTTTATTCAATCTCTACATAAATGACTTATTCAAGTTACATACACAAGGTGAAATTATTGGTTTTGCAGATGACACAGCAGTGTTTTATACTGCAAATACTTGGAACTGTTTGAAAATTTTGATTGAAGAGGATTTCAAACATATCATAGGCTTTTTCAGTAATAAAATATTGACTGTGAATTTCGAAAAAACTTTGTATATGGCTTTTTCTTGTGACCGAAGGAACTCTCCCGCATTCAGGAGTATCAACCTGAATCTATCTACTAGTAATGAAAAAGTGATTTTGAAGTCGGCTGAAAGAGTAAAATACCTAGGGATTATCTTAGACTGTCATCTAAAGTGGGATAAACAAATAGAAAGCTTGACAAAGAGATTGCGGTGCCTAATACAAAAGTTCAAATTTTTTAGAGATATTCTTCCTACAAAATATTTATTTACATTATATAAAACATTAGTACAGCCATTATTATCATATGGAATCCTAGCATGGGGGGCAGTGACTAACAAATACTACAAGAAACTGGAAATAGCTCAAAAATGGATTCTAAAACTTATGCTCCGCAAAACAATTTGTTATCCAACCGACATCCTTTATAATGAATCAGACATTTATGATTGCAGACAACTATATTTTGAAAAAGTTTTCACGTATTTGACACAAAATAAGCATCTCTTGAATCCTGTCACGCATCATCATCAAACCAGATCAAAGGAAAACTCAGTATGCATACCAAAATTGAGTAAAAGTATAGGTCAAAGGAGTTTTACCTTTTTAGGCCCGAAATTTTATAACGTAATTCCCTCTCAAATCAAAGAGACGACGAATATCTATAGTGTGAAAAAACAATTAAAATTTTGGATTTCGAGTCAACCTAGACTTAAAATCCACCAAATGATTGATCTAAGAAACATGTATTATTTTTAAGAAGTATTTATGAACTATGTATATGTTATTTCTCACCGACAAGACATAAACCCGATTTGGAATTATATTCTGATTTTGTCTATAAACCTACATGATATGGAAACATACCCTGATGTACACAACTTCATACCTGAAATGACTTACCCGATATTGTCTATAACTAATGATAAGAAAAATTTCAGAATGTAATGTTTTTTTTTTTTTTTTTTTTTTAGAGTACTGTTTTTCATTGTAAGCCCAAGCACAAGTTATGCCTAACTTTTTTGGGTACTACACGTTTATTGTAGGAGCTTTTTATTCTCCCTATCATTTGTTCATTATCAATAAACGTTATTATTATATTATTATTATTATAATAAAAATTGTAATACAAAAAAATAGTATTATCGGTCAAAAATGGTATTAAAGACTTACTGTAGACGTGGGTCGCAGCCCTGGGGGTCTGGGGTCACATACGGCGCTACGATGACTCGAACAGTTGTGGGAGACTTCATATCATTTCAGCTTTACAAAAGAATAATGAAAGTGTTTCGTGACTCAGTGAATTTGATGGTCAGAGTCGCATGAAAACTCTTGCAAATTTTTATTTTATTTTAGATACCTAGTATCACTACATGTATTAGCAACGGCACTTTTTAGGCGATCGCGATGTAATTCACACTACCATTTAAAGAAAACTCAGGGCTTCATTCAAGTTTAAACCGTTTTTTTATTGAGAACATACAGGTGTGGAGAAAAAAGTATCCAAAAAAGCGTTCCTTTAATTAAAAAAGTATCCAAAAAGCGTTCCTTAAATTAAGTTAAGCAGTTTATTAATAATGATCAATTTTTCTTCATTTACATTTCAGTGAGCTGTGAACAGGAAGAGAAACTGTCAGCTGAAATATCAACCAACCGGACGTAGCTTTGCGAAATCTTGGAGACATTGCAAAAACATATGGACAATCAAAACAAAAAATACTCGTCAAAAAAGCGAATCCCAATCCATAAGCTTCAAAACAACAATAATACAGAATATCCAAAGTAAAGTTCAATTCTGGATAAAAAATACAAAAATAGATTAATAAGCAGGTGATGACAGCTGAATGTTGATAGGCTAGGAACACACGTATATAAAGTACTGTTTGATAACAATGTGTGACCCCCTCTGGAGCAGGGACGAAATAAAAAGTTGTCGAGCAAAAAACAAATTCATAAGTATCAAAAATAAATACTTTATAAAATGTAATTATGAGAAAAAATATATATGTAATGACTGATTATAATCTTCTAAACGCAACATCGACAGACGAGGCTGTACAATTTCCTGGCGATGCCTTTGTAAACTATTTAGATGCCCCTTCAAATAAAAAATTCAAGGTGTTCAAATCAGGTGATCTACACAGAAGCAGGACGTGGCTATTTTCAAAATTTTTGTGAATACCAGTACTATTCTGTTGAATTATTATTTTTAATTTTTTAGATTAAAAAATGGCTTAATAATTCAATATCACGCAAAGAAAAGAATTAACTTGTTTTGTTTAAGACTTTTTTCGACAGGCCATGAAGTGGTTTCTATTTTTTCCTCTAAAATAAAGTGCAAGACGTAGAAACATCAACAGACTCAAAAGTTGTTGACACTGGAAATGATAATTATATTCTAGCCAGTGCTGGCCTAGCATCTTATTAATGTGAGCAACATTACATACATAATTATAACAAAAAAATCTGCTCAGTGCTCTCTAAGAAATCAATAAAAAATATAATTTTGACACGCTGTGTCTTGAAAGCCGGATTCCTTAGGAACCATATAAGTTTATAATATTATATTATACTTGATTTTGGGTCAGAACTAATTAAGTAACACCCTGTGTAAGTACTGAGGCCGCTGAACCGAATTCAGTTTCTCCTACGTCGTCGAACAGGTAGCAGCTACTGAGAATGCCATGCACTCCGCCGACGCCAAGACAGAGGAGCGTGTCGACGCCGGCTGAACAGCACAAGAACCAGCTGATAGTAATACCACTAATAGCCTTAGTCGTCCGTAACATCAATGATTACCGATTATTATAGAGGCATGGTCGCTGTTAACTGATACAATGCACAGCAGCTGTAAGCTGATGTACTTCGGTTGATCGTGCTAACAATCAGCAGACATGGATCCATACGCGGTAGTCTTTGAGACAATATACAGCAGTCGCAACTTAATATCGGACCTTTAATTATATTAACGATTCACATGGTCAACAACAAACTAATGTTCGCTGATTTGCTGTACTCTTTATTACGTAACTTTTTGGATCAAAGTTTCTTTCACTGTGAATTAATACATTCAAATATGGACTTTTCCCGCTCCCGTAAAAAACAGAAAATTAACAGGTACCTACCCCTAAAACACGTGAAAACGAAGTTTGGCTAGTTCTCAGAACTTCCATTTTCTGTTCATTAATCCGTACCAAGCCATCAATTTTCAAAGATATAACAGCATCATCTACCATGACCCTATATCATACCATATCCAAAATTTCATCAAAATCGGTGCAGCGGCTACTGATTTAGAAAAATGGCAACAGACAGACCGACAATGGATATAGATTTTCCTGATGTACACACCATATAACGTACAAAAACGTTAAATCAAAATCGAAAATGGTTACGGTTTCAATACCTCCTCTTCTACGGTGTGCTTTAAGTCAAAGATCCACATATTTTTCCGACAATTATTGAAAATAGTCCTTGCAAATACATATAGGCAGTTGATCCGCTGAGTGATACAGCTGCAACCACCCTTAAACGATAAATCTGAAATTTGATGAGCCAATTATAATTTTGAACGATTTCCCATGTCAAATGGGTGTGAACCAGGCCAAGTTAGTCGAGTGAAATGCACGTACTTTGTTTAAATCACGCAGATATTTCAAGTACAAATTGCTGGCTCGTAAATTTGGAACGTTTAAAATGTATATGCCCGTAATTACCGCTCAAATTTTCCAGTGGTGTGGGCATCACTTGCAGTTGCAAAGGGGTGTAGTCAGCTTCTCGCCAAGATTCGCTCTGATTTATTTTATTTATTTATCGTATGGCTTTATATGATACCAAACACATAAGATTACATAAAAGAAATTACAAGTTAGTCCAGTTCACAAACACACATTTAATCTAGACGCAGACTCAATCGAGGCGTCAGTTGCCATTAGGAAGTCATCAAAGTTTCCCCCATATGCTGTATTTGGGCATTCCAACTCCATATGTTGAACTATTTGCTTTTCCGCCCCGCAGTCACACCTCGCAGATTGTACCCTGCCCCATTTATTATTATTATTACACAATAGATATGATGAAAATAAGGGGAAAAAAATCAGAATGTACAGACATGAACGTAAACAAGGCGTTAGAAATTGCACGAAACAGAGTTACAAGTTTTGGTCACAGCACCACCTGTCATATTTGGTCTTGAAGCTTGTGACGGAATTTGCGTTCACCACATCGACGGGAAGTCTGTTCCAAGAGTCAAACACGCGATTGGTAATAAAGCACTGCCGGATTGATGTTCTGAACGGCTCCTTCTGTAGTTTCAGGTTGTGCCTCGGAGATTGCTGTGTGATAGCTGGAACATGTACCTCAGATCAGTGCTAAAGAGGCCATGCAGTGCCCGAAATGTGTAATGAGTCCGCGCATATGACATGGTTGGTGCGTATTCTATTCAGTGATGTTCATATTTTACGGGGCTGATAGAAAGCGGGAGGTTTCGTTCTTATGCACGGCATACTTCTACCCTGAGGAGGGCAGTTATCTGTCCATTTTTGCTCCCAAGAGTCTATGGGGCCGAACTGTGACGTATGAGGTTCACTGGCAGTTCTTATGGTTGGTCTTCTGGATCGTAGTCTATTTTTGCATAATTTATCCGTATCCTGGTGTATGGGAAGTTGAGGGTTGCCTTGTATACGTTTATATTCTCATAAGAGAGCTGCTTTGCGCCGAAGATCTGGAGAGGGTATATGGCTCAAAACAGGTAGCCATTCGGTAGGAGTTGATTTTGGCGTTCCGATGATCATCCTCATGGTCTCGTTCAATTGTGTGTCTACCTTTTGGGTATGTGCACTGTTGAGCCAGATCTAAGCGCCGTATTCTGCAGTCGAGTAAACCAGCCCAAGTGCTGAGGTTCTTAGTATTTCAGCGGTAGAGCCCCATGTAGTGCCACATAGCTTATGGAGTGTCCTGATTTTAATTGATAATAATCATATATAAAGAGTCAACATCAGAAATTGGATCAGTCACGTTAATGTATACTGGATGCCAAGTTACTGATAAAATAGTTTTCGACGAGTGAAAAGTTAGGAAATAATATAGAAACAAAAGTGACATTATTGCTTATTAAGTATCCAGCCCCAGCAGCAATAGTCAACAGCAATTACCAGCGTATTACAAACATGTTTAGGACGTCTCTATCTCTTCATTAGCAGGATACAAGTAATTATAAAATATGATACTCTTCCAAAAGGAAAATCAAGTGATTGCGTAGTTACAGGTACACAAACCTGTGAATTTGTAATATCTGTATTAATGAATTACAAATACTTCCACCTCGGTCGTGTGTGAGGTATAAGGAATCGATATATACAGGGTGTTCATTTGAAAACCTTCCACCCCGGATTTCTCAAAAACCGCCGACTAAAAGAAAAACGTCGAGACACGTCAAAAGGTTTGTCAAGGGGGACAACTTCTTAACCAAAAACTACTTCATCCACTTGTACCTCTCCCCCCCCCCAGGATCATCCCCTTAAAAATTTTATATGACAAGGGGTATCGAGTAATATTTTGTTTTAAAGGTATGTCGAAGTACTTTATTTTGAGGCGTCATTTTTTTAAATCGGTTGATTCGTTTTCGAGAAAATTATAATCTTTATGTATCTTAACTTGTTCAAATAGAATACAAAGACAGATGAAAACATCATTTTTTATTGCAATAAGTGTTCAAATATTATCCGTTATTGGACAAACAATAATATAGGCGATTTTAAAATTCCTGACGGGCAGTTGCGATAAGTGGCAACTATGTAAGGTAGTAAACGTACCAAGAACTCCTAGGCAGTAGGCAGTCACTGACACTTCTAAGTCACTCAGTCAGTCGCCCTCGAGCTGTCGAGCAACTACCGCGCGTGTCGAGGCGACGGCTTACGATTCATTGTCGGGATCAACCCTGTATTGTAGTTAAGGTATTTCTTGTATAATTGTCTGAATTAATCGTGTCTTCTTCGAGCCGTGTCGGATCTTCGCTAGAACCTACGAACCCGAGATTCCCGATAAGAATCCGAAAAATGGGACTCATTACAAACTTTTAATAAAACACTATTTGTAGCTATTAAAAATTATTCGTTGTTCTTCCTTTGAATATTCGTTTGCGATTCTAAGAACAAGAATCTTATAAGTACAAACGGTTTTGGAATCCCCATCAATCCAAATTTTACAGTAAGAAAGAGTATAAGGTGATAAGGTTGATGTCTATTTCCACATTATTTATCAGCAGGCTAATTTCAGTGATGACATAATACGATCTTTGGATCTAGGATGATAGGTACAAACAAATTATTGCCAGTTCTGCCATCTCACCTGATCAAATTAATTGTGAATACTGATGCTGAATTGTCAAAATATAGTCGAGGTCTGGAACATTTTTGTTTTTAGAGCTAAATCGATATTTTACCAGTTTCTAGTAAGACGAGTTTTTAAAGCTCGCATCGCACAGCATTGTATAATTTTGTATACAATAGAAATTCGGATATTTCTATCGCATGTGATATTTAATAAGGCTTAAACTCCAGGCAACAGGTACGTGTGGCCATGACAAAGCTTACTAAAATATGGCGTGACATAACATCGTTAAAGCTACCAAAATGTCACTGGTTCAGTCTCTTGTGTTCTCCATATTCTTGTATGCCTCGAAAACTTGGACTGTTAAGAAGGCAGATCAAGCTCGCATAGATGCTTTTGAAATGTGGACGTGGAAGAAAATGCTGAGAGAGCCCTTCGGACTAACATTTCCATACTGGATGAACTCGGCAATCCAAAGAGACTATCCTCTATTGTGTCGACGAGAATGCTTACATTCTTCGGACATATACACAAAAGCGATAATATGGAGAAACTTGTAGTTCAGGGTCATGCCTCGAGTGGGCGGCGCCGTGGCCGTTCCCCTGCACGCTGGGTAGATACGACGAAACAGTTGCTGTATATGAGTATCAAGAGCGCCAGTAGCGCTACTGAACTGACAGTAAATCGCGAACGATGGCGAGCTACAGTTCTCAAAACTATTGATAACATACTCTAGCTCCGACTTAATACATTTTACGAGTTCACAAAATATCTGTTAAGACATTGTGACTATGATGATGAAACTCCACATTTAAACTATTGCAAAAAAAATGATTTTTGCGTATCGCTACGCCTATGTTTAATAAAATAATATGGATGCATATATTAAGTACACACATGCGTGTGCTTTTATTTTTGTATACGCATATATGTAGTCAAGAACAAAGAAGCTGTAAGTTCTGCCAGGCGAACAGACCAATTAGTCGTTTTTTGAGATCCAAATTGCAGACTCGCTAGGTCGCGCATTGAAATGCTAGTACAGTCAAATACGACCCGTTGAAAAAATATACAGTCACGAAAGCTGCACTAAAGGAAAAATGTAGGTTATTCTAGTAAGAAATTACATCAAATCAACAATTTACGTGTTCATAAACTTACGAATAAAGTAGATTCAGTCAATGACTACCGCACATCGACCCATGTTTGCTGGTAATTATAGCGATTACTCGAAGCAGCTTACTTCTGCTAAGCATTATATTGACAAATTGGGACCATAAAGCTATGACTTATAATGTTAAGAAAGTCACCTATTCGTAATATCAATATCAGCGGTTATTGGTCTTATATTTACTGGTCATGGATCAATAAAATAATGTTAATCATTGTATTGTTAGGTAGTCATTTATTCGTATTTTCTGTTAATACTACTATGTCACAGGGTAAATGGTTTGCCCTAAATGATTACCAATCCAAATGTGTCAAGTTTCCCACTTGCTGTCATAAGAATACATTTCGAAATTTGGATGACAGTGGATGTGTTTTTAAAAATCTTTCATTTTTTTGGTATGAATCACTTTTTTAAGTTGTGCTACACTTCCTAATTTGTTTCACAGTAAATGAGATCAAAAAAGCTATAATATAGGATAGCTTCATTTATCGTATCAAATTTTACTTAGCCAAAATTGGTCATTTTGTTTATTCATTTATCATTTATTTTATCCTTTTTTTGGTTTAGATTTCATCTTTGGATGTTTTAGTAATAAACAAAGTACCCAAATAAGACGCTAATAAGTTCGTAATAGTTTTTTGTGACAGTCGCCTGAAATAACTATTGATATGATCAAGCTTTAGAAATAACCAAGGGGTACCCAAAATCCGGAATTGCATTGGCCTGAGCATAGCATATCTAGATCAGATCTCTATATTAAACCAGAACAATAACAATTATGAAAGAAAGATAAATAAATCTGCATGTATACAGTTGAACCACGATTGCATTTTTAGTTCGACAGTCGAAAGTGACTCAGTATGGTTGGATATGCTGCTTTAAGGAAACGCCAGGTCAATGTTTTCTTAATCAAAGGGCGATCTGGGAGCTTTTCCAGCTTTTCTCATGGCTTTGTCGAATTCCGAGTAAGATGCTCTATAATCTCTCTTGGGGTTGCAGCCTTTCTGTCACTATATTCACTCATAAACACAGAAGTATTACTGGCCTCATTTTTGACTCATTAGCAATGCAAATGCAATACTCTGTGTACTAATTTCAGAATCGCCGTAGTGAGGGACTAAGTCTGTGAAAAAAATTTTGACAAATTTTGTTTTTTGATGTTTCGAGGTGGAGACCGAAACGTTGAAAAAGTGTATCTTCCAGTTTATGTGGTTTTTCATTGATGAGCCACTGAAGCACAATTGAATATAAGACTAGTTCTTCACAGCAATCTATATCTGTTAGGCAGTTTTTGGCTAAAATTGGCACCGAACACTGTCCCAGCCATCTTACTCACCTGACAAATTTTATTTTTTGATAGGTGGAGACCGAAACGTTGAAAAAGTGCATCTTCCAGTTTATGTGGTTTTTCATTGATGAGCCACTGAAGCACAATTGAATATAAGACTAGTTCTTCACAGCAATCTATATCTGTTAGGCAGTTTTTGGCTAAAGTTGGCACCGAACACTGTCCCAGCCATCTTACTCACCTGACCTGGCTCTATGCGACTTTTTCCTATTTCGACGTTTGAAAAGCGGACATGAAAGGACATTAACGTGATAATCTTGAAAAAACCAAGAGTAAAATGAACGAGGAGCTGTCATCCATTTAGAAAGATGATTACAAAAAATGCCTCTAACGATAGAGGCACCAACGGTACAACAATTTTGAAGACGCTTTGTAAAGGATTTAAAAAGTATTTCTAGTATGCTGACGTATACCTAAAGCGACTGTACTAGTCGCCAGATCGAGTAAAGCGGAAAAAATGTAAGCAACTCGCCCCAAGTTGGATCGTTGGAAGAATTAGCAGAAAATTTATGAAGGCGCAGCAGCTTTTGTTGTGACTAAAATAGAAGATTTAAATCGAAATCGACCATCGACGAGTAATGGAAGACGGTGCACTAATGGGCATATCAGATATCGCGCAAAAATTTATTGTTTTTATAGTCGGAGAGCCGACGACATCCAACGACATCGGAAAAATTAATTAAAAACGTAAAAGATTCTTTTACAGTTCGATTATCAATGATAATAAAGAATTTATTGAAAATTACCTCAAAGAGACAGACATATGGTTAAACTAGTGGTACTTGGAGCTTCTCGAGAGTCGCCGAATAGGTAACAGCTCTCCAGTGCCAACACGACTAAACATATCGACATAGGCCAAATAGTCCAAGGACCGCTAGTTCATTGGCTCATGGTCTCGAAAGCCTTATACAGTACATTTGTCAACCTTACTTAAAGAAAACATTTCATGAATATAAATAAAAATTGTTCTTCTTTATGTGCCATATTCTCTTAGAAGGTTGGCTATCATCATGGCAATTCTTGCTTTAGATGCAGCTGCTTGGGATAATTCTATTGACGTACAGTGATACCACTCTTATAAGTTTTTCAGCCATTTCCTCGTAAGTTTCCCCGTTTTTACAGTTTTTTCTATCTCTGTTTTCTTATTCATTCGTCTTAATATTTCAACGTTTGTTTCCCTTTTCGTCCCAGCAACTCTGAGTATGCATCTACATGCCCACATTTCGAAAGCCTCAAATCTTTTCAGATCAACTTTGTTCGTTGTCCGCGATTGCATTCCATAGAGAAGGATTGAGAAAACGCAACATCTGGCTAACCTGATCTTAAGTTAGATGTCCAGATCTCTAGAGCATGTTTGTGAATGCAGCTGTAGCTTGACACATTCTAGATCTAGATCTTATTTCTCGAAAAAGTCAAATTCGGATTAATAAAACCATTGTTACGCCACTGTCTGTAAACACTATCATCAACTACGTTTTCCGCGTCGGTGCGTCATCAATTGTGTGACGTCACTAGCTTATTCTCAGAGTGAACCACTTGTACTTAGTGCCTTATGCCACGATTCAAAACTTGCGCTGAAATGTCACATAAAATTTGTAAACAGATTTGTTATGAAATTCCTTAACATGTCATAGGGGTTACGCCAATATTTTAAATGAAATTTTATATAAAATTATTTTGGTATTTTTAGAAGGTGGTCTAAATACTGGCAAATTCGATATCAAAACTGCGCGTGAAAGTGGATAGAAGAAGAATTAACGCCCGGTCAAACAGAGGGCGTTCTAGAACGCAGCGTTCCGGCGTTATCTAACGCCACGTTACAGCATTCCGTTGTTTGTACCAAACAGACCTGCTTGACGGGTTGAGCAAAAGCATTACGCCAATTTTTGTCAAGATGTCCAGTGATTCAAACATAGATGAAGTCAAGGCCTGATCAATTGAGGACATTCTAGAACGCGGCGCTACGGCTACGGTTAGAGAACGCCGGAACGCCGCGTTCTAGAACGCCTTCTGATTGACCACGCCTTTAAGGAACTAACGTCTGTCAGAACTGACGTCCGTGAGAATTCATCATGCATAGCGCGAATGCAGCAGCCCCATACAAAAGGATCTCTGTAATTGCCATAATTGCATAATAGGGTCCTTGCATCCAAAAAAAAATATTGCTTTAAGGCATTCATTATAATCTACCGAACATCATAAAATAGAAGTTTTTAATTTTTTAAGTTGCTTGTGAAACTTATTCCAACTATAAATTTGAACTAGTGAAAACGGCGCGAAAACAACCTCTGACGTCACAAGACATTATAGTGATGGGATTTTAGGTGTCATAAACACTTTTTGGTCGATAATTTTGGTTACGACACTTGACGACTTGTCACATCACAAATCAAAAAGGAAGATTGGCACAAGATTGACGTAAACAGAACCTACTTTGTATTTCTGTGTCATAGAGCAACATGTTGTTTTGTGCTTTTTGTGGTTGTCATTTATAGTTAGAGATGAGTTTAATAATGTCGATTATTGTACTATCTTGTGATGTCACCACCCGTTTTCAATCACGTGGAAAAATTTGAAAAAGACGTAAATTTTAATTACAAATTTCTTCATCTGAACGGCACCAAGAGTGGAAATTTTGTTCTGGACAGCCTTTGAATACGTTTTTCTCTCCTCTAAACATACCCTTAATCTAAAATTACGGCCACTGCAAGTACCCTATTCTTCAATTTGTTTATAGTTTATACATAAGACCAAAGAGTGACAAGGCAAACCGTTAACCACTCAATAATAACATAACCTATCAAACGCTTTCTATAGTGTAATCGTCAACTGTCATACTGATTCAAATTCCCTACAATTTTTTGTTGCCATTTTCGTTAAGAAATTTCTAATACCCGCTTCACATCAACAATAAAGCCATGGTTTTGATTCATGGATCCAGTTCGTGGTCAAAATTGACAAGTGTAAAACAGGAATTGGATGTCAAATAAGGTAATGTATTTCTTCATGGATGTCTTCACTGATTGATACCCGTTTTACATAGGCATTTTCTGCACGAATTCATTCATTGACCGATCTATGGCCGTTTTCAAGGTGAAACTGGTCAAGTTTGACGTAAAATTCGGTAGTGCCAACCCTAAAAATCATATGATGCATTTTATGCATGTTGCATACCTAAATCACATGACAGCAACAGTGTTGGCAGCACTGCGTGCTGTCACAAAGTCCATGGTTCCATTCACAGATGTAAAACACAATCAGTTTGACCCTGAAAACGACCATGGATCGATCAATGAATGAATTCGCGGAGAAAATGTCGATGTGAAACGGGTAATATCAAATTTGTTCACAAATTTTATATGAAATTTCAGCGCAAATTTCATATCGTGTTATAGTGTTCTTAGACTATAATGTGCATATCTGAAATCGCGTCGCGAAAATTCATAATCGGTCGACATTGCAACTCGTTATTTCCAATATTACTCGATGTCGACATAACCCGATGACGGGTATTTATTTTAAAAATTTGATGTGTTTATTTATGACTTTTGTTTATGGCGCGAGCATAAATCTATCGGTACTTTCAATGAAAAATGGATATCGCTGTTTAAAGCAAGATCGCTATCGATTGTTGTGCGGTTATTGCACAAGCTACTGGCAATTTTCGAAACACGTATCTCATACGGGGTGTGGAGAAGTACATCATTTTTTATTTCAGGAGAATCATTTATTTTATAACTGAGAACTACCAGAAAAGGCAAAACCTAACCATCACGCTAGCCCAATATGATAAAATCAGAACGTCCCTTGAGAGCAGAACTATACCACAGTATATCCAATTATACAGTAGCGCGACTCTCCAGAATTTTGGTGGTTCGCGCATCGTTCGCAGGATGTTTAGCACGGCGATCGCCTGAGTCGTATTCAGTCTATGAGAGTGAAGGTAGTGTCTTTGACAGAACCGGATTAAGGAATTTGGTGATACGCTATCGATATCGGGACGCGTATTAACAATTCCAAAAACTGTGGCTATAGTTTTTTAAACTTCCTCAAGATGCTGCCAGGTATGTGATTCCTCGAATGTTTAATATGCTCGTTCATTACCTAATAATATTAAAGGGTGACAGCATAGCTCCATTTGTCTCTAACAAAGTCTGTCAGGTATTAGTGTAGCTGTGTTTTTTTTCAGTTTTTAGAAAAATTAGACGTTACGGAAAGTCTTTCTTTAATTATGAGCCTAAAGTCAGAATAATAATTTCTCACTGTTTTCTCACAGCACCACAACGTTCAAAAGATCTTTCACGACATATAACAAAATGAATGTGATTATGCATTCCAACATTATGAAATTTTAGGCAGGAAGTGAAGTCCATTTTAATGGATGCTCAAATAGAAAGTTCACAATAAGAAGAATCAACATGCTATTTTCAAAAATATATCATTTTCCTCTATAAACATGGATTCTTTTCTTCAATATGCCTATTCATATGTAATATACAAATACAGAAGGAAAGTTAGTCTTGGTAAACTAGATAAAAAACAGTTTTGCAATTTTTTTATGAATAACGACCAGTTTTAGTATACTGTGTAAGGCTTTGGCGGCCATCG
Source organism: Callosobruchus maculatus (assembly GCA_951848785.1). Classification (NCBI taxonomy): domain Eukaryota; kingdom Metazoa; phylum Arthropoda; class Insecta; order Coleoptera; family Chrysomelidae; genus Callosobruchus; species Callosobruchus maculatus. Next base: position 4,439,133 of record CATOUR010000090.1, on the reverse strand, counting down.
TCCAATGAATTTGTGGAAGCTTTAACGCTAAACGACGCTGGCCTAAAAACCCAAGAACCACAAATTCAGTTTTAGTATATTTTATCGTTGTTATAAACATATTGATCATTATTTTTTATGTACACCTAACAAGTTTTCATCGGTTTTGCTGTTCACCACGTTTTCGTACCTTAAACGTTTTTCTATAATGATTGATGAAGATAAATTTAAAGGTTGTGGGATAACTAGACATAAATGTTATTTTGGACGCTACGTCGTTACATATACCCATATTTGAATCATATAAGGTATTATAAAGTTTTTATGTTTATTTAAATGTTTAAGGTTAAGTAAGATAAGATAAAATAAAGTTGAATAAATCTCGCATTTTTGTAATTTACTTACAAACAATAAAGCCACCTATTTCGTCGGAGTTAACAATTTTCTTTCATACACTGACTATTTCTTGTTTTGCTTCTAAAAAAATGTTTACATCCCATTTATATGCAAAGAATCCATGATGAATCAGAAGAATCAGTGCAAAACATTGTCACGTACAATAAATGCGAATGCATGGATATAACTTACAAATTGTAGTTCAGAATTCCAAAGACAACTCCCTAACCTCGATGAAGAATATCACAGTACCACACTGCTCTTAAAATTTACTCTATTTACGAGACATATCGCGTCCATTAACTTATTGCAACACAACAATTACGCTTCTTCACTCCTATTGCTAAGCCGACCCTGTGTTCAAAACGTAAACGGCAATACTCGCGGCTCGTGCTGAGGAGCCGACGTGGAGTTATGAGAGGCCAGTTTTTCGGAGACAAGTTGTCTCCATGATTTCTAGGGAGTTGCGCTACTGTATAATTGGATATACTGTGACTATACTATGTCCAAATTGTCGTATTTTGCGATTTAAACGCCTACGTATACATTAAAGATCATCGAATTCTGAGTCGAATTCACTGCAGAAGTATGCCAAGTCCACACTGAAGGGGGATAATAAATCCGCAAAATTCAAACTAGGCTATCTTTTCTGTGTTGGAGATAGACTAGTTCTGCCGTTTTGGAGATAGAATACATTGATAATGGACTTACACTAGTTCTGCTTTTGCATGTTTGGAGGCAGTACACTGCATCGGAGGACACAGGTTTGTTCTGATCTGTAGTATGTAAGTTAGTCTACCACCAGTAGCGATGGACTTTTCCTACTATGTACTATGTCCACCATTTTCTATAACATAAAGTATGTCCCAATTCCAAGTAGCGTGCCTTATAACGAGTTATCTCATATATGGCTATGTAAATTTTGTCAAGCAACTTTTAAGTTCACAATATCTAAAAAACAGAATAAGCTCCTGTAAAATTCACATTTTGTGACTTGGTATACTTAGGCTCTTAGGGGACGAGAAAAAATTTGTTGTTTGTCCAATTATTCCATCTTCACTGTTCGGCAAAAATGCCACCTACAAATGGCCCCAAAACAGAGGTAGTGCATAAAATGGTTGCTATTTTCATTCCTTTTTTGTACTTACTACTTAGTCAGCTAAACGGCAGACTCACCTGGAACAAACAAACATTTGTAAGACATTTTATTAATTTAATTAAATTAAATTTGGACATTAGTTCATTCAATTGGTATTACAATCATGGCCTTTTTTATTTCACGCAAGGATTTTAATATTATAAACCACCTTTGAAAGGAGTATATATATTTTTATGATAAATATAAACTGAAAACTGCGAAAATGGTTTTCATTGCGCTATGAGTCACTTATAACTCTGTGTATGAGAATATATCCGTATATGTATAGAAAGGCTGCTGCTGTATCTTTTCAAACGTAGAATTCTATAACACTCAATAGGAGACAACAAAGCCTTTTTCTGAGGTATGTTTTCATTTAAAGTTTAACGTCAGTCTGTATCTGTTTTATTTAAAGTTTAACGTCTGTCTGAATATTCCTTAGATTCCTACATTAATGCAGATAGGGACAGGTACCCAGCTTAAGATAAAAGCCTTATAAAGTAACGCAAAGAAAATTCTAATAAATAAAATCGAATACAATCTCTTTGCAAAAAAAACCCTACGATAATAAATATAATCCTGACACTGAAATACTTGCACCAATTTATTATTGAAAATAGTTTATTTAAATATCCTACAGCACTTCTGAAAATTAGGAATGTTTATTCCGTGACACCCTGTATAAGTCTAGGGTATTCGGCCAAGGTCATAGACATATCAACTCCAGGATTTATAGTACCTCACTGCTATGGAATGAATTTGTTGCAGTCCAACAAAAATGTATTTAATAATACAGCAATTTTCTGCATACCGGTACCGCCAATTCAATGTATAATTAATTCGATATCATGTAATTAGTGAATTCGCTGAGCTTTGCGAACTATTTTTGTTTTTTTTTATGTGACGATGTATGATGATATTCTTCTTCTTTTTCTTCTTTTTTTTTGGCCCTTGGTCATTTTCTTCACTTAGTGGACCAGTTCACTACGTAGAGATAGTCTCTCACTTTGGGAACTTGTTGACACTTACAAAGAGGCTCGCAAAGAGGTGATTGTTTCATGTTTATTTGATGTAGATGACTAGTTGTACGACAATGTTCAGTGCATATTCTAGTAATTGTTGTAATATGTCTCCTACCTATATATTCTAGTTCTTTGTACCATGGATTTTTTCGATATTCATCTTGAATTTGTCCATGCCACTGACCTCGATTTATAAATTGTGTCTTCCATATTTCAGTATATATTTTGGATTACTGAGATTCAGCATGTCAAAAATATCCTCGCTTTTATAGTCTAGTGATTCGGTATTCTCAAAAATCTTTCCACATCTGCCAGATTATCAGCTTCTCCATTTCCTTTAATCCCACAGTGTCCTCGGATCTATGTCTTGTTTTAGTTAATATTATATCAGTGTATTAGTTTTTATCGTGGCTAAGTCTGGTTCTGGATCCATCCCACTTCTATTGAGCTTTTCCAGAGTACCTCTTTCTGGAATCCGTAAATATAATGAATTTTTCTACGTTTATCTCAAAACTGATTCTTATTCCTTGTATGTGCGATGATGAATCTGGGCTTGAGATGTCAGTCATTAGGTTATGATAATGGGATCCCTGAACTGGTCATACGTTCGGATTAAGAATAATTTTAGAGGAAATGGAAATCTATTCATATGCTGTCAAGAACAAAATTTACAATCTTGCTGGTATTTGTAATCATAACGGTTTCTTCAATTTTTTCCACGTTACTAGAAATGGGTGGTGCCCTTATTGGTACAGATGATGATATCAATAATCGTAACATGACTGAAGGTTAAGCGTCTCTCGGTCTTTGTTCAAAAGCCATAGCGTACAGCTGCTGTTAGGGCTTGTCATAAATATTTTTCTTGTCTGCAATCGTCTATCTCTAACCAAGCTTTCGTCAGTTTCTTATAAGTCCACTCGTTTGGGGCAACTACTAATGAGCCTATACCCTATTTTTTTTTGTTTTTTTTTTACTTCAATGAAACCTTACAGCAAACAGATGCCATAAATAATTTTATATAAATTTTCGACTATATCGATCATGAAACAAATTACTTTAAGAATCATATTTTTTAAATGTATACATTTACCGCCAAATCCGTGACGTCACACATAACCGACCAATAAGAACAGTAGCATTCTGATTCTAACCCCTTGGCGTTCCAAGCTTGACAATGATGATACTGACAGTACGTAATATAACCTTAAAATAACTGTTCAAGTTGTGCTCTTCACTTCATAGCGTTCGTATGTACATTCACGTCGAAGTACAAGTCAACTGTCATGTAAAGTGTATGTTCTGTGAGAATATAATACAAAATGTAAATGTATATAGTCGACCCATCAGTCGACTGAACTTGTTTCAAGAGTCACACATCACTGCCACATTGCCGTTAGCCACGTGACAGGGAAACAACAAATATTATTGGTTTATAGCTATGACGTATTTATGGCGGGCTCAAGATTGTTTTAATTTGCAGTACAAGTTTCTTTATAATATTGTTTTCATTAAGTTTAGGTTTTCTTAGTACTTTTCATTGTAAATGATAATATTTATCACCAAAAGTACTACCATAATAAACTAATTTATTCTGTCAGATCAAGGTATTCGAGTAGGTCCATCACTATCACGGGTTTAGAGCCGGTGTAGGAGTTATTAGCCAATCCGACTTCTCATTACTCGGAGTATATATTTCTTTCGGTGCACAGAACCGCATTTTCTCTGGAAAAACAAAAAGAAACCAGATATTCTCCAGACAACCGTTGTGTAATGTGAAAAATACTGTTCGTAGTAGATACCTGTTGGAGGTAGTAATAAGCGTCTAGATCTGTTGATATATTGTTTAATAAAACTGCACGATCTTAAAGTAGGTCAGTTCAGGTCAGCTACAGCGCCTTTTATTTAGTTACTTCAGTGAAGTTTCCTTCACAATCAGAAATCCGAGAGGGCTAGCAAGGTGTAAGCAGTTACGTTTTCTGATAGGTAATTTTCAGGTAGAACTGATCAAGACTTTTGCATCTAGTAAACTGAGGGCAGTTTATAAAGTATTTTTTTAAACAGAAGTCGAGACCAATGTCAAACCTAGTTCATCGTTTTATGATTTTGAGAAAACGGGCTGTTTAAGTTTGCTTATGTGCAGGGTGCAGCAATAATCTCTAGTAGGATTTTCTTGTAGTTTTTTATTTAAAATTTTCGAAATTTCAAGAACCGCCACTGCGCTGTACACAACTCACGGCTGGAGCATCAGTTATGAAAAATATTTCATGCTGTCTGTTTGTGTCTCAAAAGCAATTAACATATTTATTGAGTACTTGAATAAAGCTTTAGAGAAAATCAAATTAGTATAGTGTGGTGGTTCCGAATAATTCCTGGTTTTCGGATCAGGGATCGTGGTTCGAAAGTAAGCGCGGATGTGACAGGATACAATTTATTTACTTGCGATGAAGGTACAAATACCTTAAAACTATTACAGCAGAAAAGTGCCCGACCGCGACCATTGAATAATAGCCCGAACGTAAACGCAACCTCGCCGTCCGCTGATAGAGGCGACTGACTTCTTGTCAGCATCTGTCAGACTGACCGATACTGTCTCTCTTCCTACACTATCGTCTTATGGCATCGCAACTTCACTGAAACCACTACAATAGTCAATCTCCTAGACCTTACGCTCAATTCAATGTCCTATTTGAACTATCACACTATGGTTTCCATAAGTTAAGTTTAAGTATGATGAGGTCTTATTTCAACAACAGAAAAGAGTGCGTGTCTTTTAAACATGGAGATTGCTCTACGAAAGTTATAACAAGTGGAGTACGACAAGGCTCAGTCCTTGGGCTATTAGTATTTCTAATATATGTTAACGATTTACTTAATTCATGATGAACATGTCCTGGCATGACCACGTTGTCAGTATTGCTAAAACGGTATCCCAGAAGTTTGGAGTTTTGTTCCGTTGTAGGAAGCTGTATACACCAGAGCAACTACTGCTGCTCTACTAGGCACAGATAAGATCATCGTTGGAGTATTGCTCTCATGTATGGCGATGCGTTCCGAAGCACTCTCTAAAGCTTCTGGATACTATCCAGAAGAGTCCGACCTGTCGCTGCTTTACAGATTCTATCACAGAACATGTTCGAGTAAACTATCCCAGATAATAACACCAAAGGCCGTCCGAACTAGTAACACTAGAGAGGCTCTGCGAGCTCATCCTTACCAGGTCGAGGTCCCTACCCCCGAACCAGTTTCCTCCAGCATTGGAGAACTTCGACGCTGTGGAATGAGCTGCCGGGGAATTTGTTTCTTGACGGCTACAACTTGCAGTGTTTCAAATCTAACGTGCACCGATACTCGTCCTCTTGCAGCGCTACTACAGCGCCATTGGATTTCAGCCTTTGCGGGAGGCAGACCATAAAAATTGTTGTATACTATTCTATGTTTCAATTTGTTTTTCTCATTTTTAGCTCTTACTGATGAAGAGAGCTTATGCAGAGTCTGTCCGTCCGTTTGTCTGTCCCTCTGTCTTTATACAAAAGATAGCCAAAACTACAGGTGCTAGAGAAAATTTGATAGAGTAACCTCTAAAATCAATGAATTAGGGTGGCTGAAAATCGATGGTATGATTAAGTATTAGATGAGCATGTTGGTATTTCGTGTCCTTGCTACATAAAATCCTCCTTACTTACGTAGCAAATTGCTCTTTAGACGAGAGTTACATAATGTTAATTTAAGAAACAAATTAAGCCTCTTTAAGCGCTCTTTTCCATATAATGCAGTAACTATCTATAATGACATTAAGAACACGGTTAAATATTGTATATTAAATACTGCTAAAACGCATTTAAAAAAACATTACTTTTTCTGCCAAAATATGTGAGACTTTCCTAAATTTATATTTAGTTATATATTTTTTTTCATTTAAAGTTTGGGTGGGGTTCAGTGGAGTAGCAGCAGCTAAACTTCTCCCCATATTTCTTAGGTATTGTATATAACAATACTTGACTAAAGCCTTTTATTATTTTTTTTCAAGCTTCCCTCGCATGACTGCGGTAGCAACAGATGCTGACGGGTCGTGCCAAGTCAACACCTGATCTATTACTGATCGAAATTTAAGAAGGATCGTACTATATTACAAGTCTTAAGAATTACAGACTTTTGGAGTATTTTGTGTAGCTTTTCGTCCAGGCCTAGCTGGTGCAGGTGTGGTGTGAATGTGTTAGGTGTAAGGCCTGAGACCGACATAATTAGGGGTACAATAACAACTTTGTTTTGTTTCCAGAGTCGTTTTACTTCTATGGCAAGGTCTGTGTATTTAGATATCTTCCCAGCGTAGGCGGTTTGAACATTCGTATCGTTAGGGATAGCAATATCTATTAAATAGGTGACTTTGTCTGCCTTCGACTGAAAAACTATATCTGGTCTATTGGCTGAGATAGTTTTGTCTGTGTGTATTTCGACGTCCCAGTATAGTTTGTATTGATTGTTGTCAAGTACTGAGGTCGGTGTATAATTATAATATGGTGCTGTGTTTTCGATTAGTTTGTTAGCTGTGGCTAGGGCTTGGTGTACGATTTTGGCTGCAGAGTTATGTCTGGCCGTGTACTCGGTTCCAGCGAGGGTTTTGCATGCACTTGTTATATGATCTATTGTTTCCTTCTGTTGGTGGCATTTTCTGCAATTATCGTTGGTTACGGATGGATCTTTGATTATGTATTTTTTGTAGTTCCTCGTCGCAATTACTTGGTCCTGAATAGCAAGCATAAAACCCTCCGTTTCTGGAAAGAGCTGGCCATCCTGCAGCCAAGTGTATGACTATTTTTCATTTATGTGATCTTGTGTAATTCGGTATCTATGTTTGCCGTGAAGTGCTTTCTGCGACCATGTGTTTATTTTTTCTTGTTGTAATTCTATGGGATTGTGTGTGTCTGCTGCGTGGTTTGGACTGGAGAGGGTGAGTGGTGTATAGTTCTGTCTGCTTTGACTATTGCTCTATGCAAATTCGTTTGTTTGCTCTGAAAGAAATGTCTGAGTGTTTTTATTTGTTTTGTGCGGAGTGACTGCATATCTATAATTCCTCTGCCCCCTTGTTTTCTATCTATGGTAAGCCTTTATTTGCATGCGTTCGGATGTGACATTCTGTGCCTCGTGAGTTCTGTCCTTATGAGGATTTGGATGTTTTCTATGTCAGTGTGCGACCTCTTGATGATGCCGAAGGAGTATGTGATGACCGGTATCGCGAATGTGTTAATGGCTTTTGTAAGATTTCTGGAATTTAGTTTTGTTTTTAGTAGTTTAATAAGGCGGTCTCTAAACTCTTGTATTAGTTGTTCTTTGACTTGTGAGTGGTCTATCTTAACACTTTGATTGAAACCCAGCTACTTGTATGTTTCGCCCTTGTCCATGTTGTCCAGTGTTTGGCCAGTTAATGTTTCCCGTTCTTGATGGCTCTTCCACTGACCTTTGTTGATGTGGAGCACCTTGCACTTACTCATTCCGAATTCCATCCTTACGTCTAGTCCGGGAAAAATCTGGTTTTGTTAATATCGCTTCCGGTTTAAAAAAAATTATACGAACAAATTCCACAGTGAGAGCGCCATTTGAATTTACTCAAGTAAATTCTTTCCTGCTTTTTTTCAAGATACAGGCAAACAATTTATTATATTTAGTACCAATAAATAAATAAATAAATAAAAAGAATAAATGAAATAGCTTTACGTATTTATAGGTAGTTTGATAGTTACTGTATGTATCAGTTAATGCAAGTAGATTACTGCTTTAACCGTGACAGTCACCTGAAACCTTTGTTTGTAGTTTAATTATTATTCACTCATAGACCGTGAAACCATTGTGCACCGGTTACGCTAGACAAATTACCTGCGCAACAACGATGATACACACACTTACTTTGTAGCGACACCAGCCAACGTTTTGCCGGATGAGATAGCAGGTTGTAACTTTCGCAATTAGTTACCGGTATGAATGTTCCCTCTAAATGTCGCTCGTAAACAAAATGGGTAATTGCGCATTGATATTACTCGACCGTATGTCTCGAAACGTAGGAGGTCCACTATAACTTCAAACGGACAGAAATTGTAATGGAATAATTAGACGACTACTGTTCATGCTATACGAAGCAGATACAATGTCGCTATAGATAAATCTATGTATTTACTCTGCATTTGTGATGAGACAGGTATTGGACAACTGGAATGGCGGTATAACTATTGGTGTAAGCAAAATATCCAGCTTAAAGTTTGATGACGATACAACCCTTATTGCCGCTTCTCAGGAAGAAGTAGTAGCTCTATTAAACATATTAGAACAACACAGTGTAGCATGTGGTCTTGGTATTAACTACAACAAGACCAAGATCATTATCGTAGATAGAGCATTATAATCTAACGAATTTGTGGTTCTTGGGTTTTTAGGCCGACGTCGTTTAGCATTAAAGCTTGACGTTTCGCCACCACGAGTGGATAGCATCTTCAGAAGCTATTTCACTTCGGCAACTTCCAAAATACTGACGGCTGGTAGATCTGCACCTGTATTTATACCTGCTAATGGTGACGTGGCCCAACCAGGTAGCGTTGGTAGCCCCGCCCCTTCGCGATATGGTAGTGTCTTCAGGTCCTTTAGGATGGGTATTCATGTCCGGTTGACTTTCTGTGTTTCTTCTTTCCTATTGAAATTATTATGATGTTTTTGTATTTCGATGGCTTCTATTTGAAGTCTGGCATGGTATGAAGACACTGCGGCAAGAACCTGAGTTTCTTCAAACTTGATCCTGTGACTCCCCTCCTTAATCGCATGTTCGCCTACCGCTGATTTGTCCGTATGGCCTAGTCGACAGCTAGCCTTATGTGCTGCAATTCTTGTGTTTATAGATCGCTTCGTTGTTCCTATGTATACACTCCCACATGTGCATGGTATACGATAGACCCCCGGTGTTGTGAGTGGGTCTCTTTTATCCTTCACCGTTCTCAAATATTCCTGTATCTTTCTTGTGGGCTTGTAAATGTAAGTAGATGATATTTCTCCCCTCTCATGATGTGTGCCAGGTACTGTAATTTTCTTTTCTTTATGGTTAGCAACACTTTTCTTTGTTTTTTCATTCTTATTAATACTGTTTCGTTTGTAATTTTGTCTACCCATAATATCCTCAGAATTCAAAGATATATCCACATTTCAAAACTCATGGGGCGTTGGGTATCTATTTTTTTCATTGTCCACGTTTCCATCCCATAGTATAATACAGAAAATACGTAGCATCTCACAAGTCGCACCTTCAATTCCAGGCTTAGATCCCGACTATTCAGCACTTTTTTCATTTTCATGAATGTATTTCTGGCTTTCTCTATGCGTGTTCTTATTTCAACACAGCAATCGTTGTTCTTATTTATACATGTTCCAAGGTAAGTATATCGCTTAACACGTTCAACCGCTAAGTCGTGTATATAGAGATTTCCAATGTTTTGTGTGGTTTTAGATATTAGCATAAGCTTTGTTTTATTTATGTTTAACGAGAGTCCATATGTTTCACTACTTTCCACCACTTCATTTAAAAGGGTCTGTAAGTCTTCTAGGGTTTCTGCCAACAAAATTGTGTCATCAGCATATCGTGTATTATTTATTGGTGTTCCATTGATTTTGATATCGATATTGCGATCTTCAACTTTTTCTAAGGCCCTGCTGATTATATCTTCCGAGTATAGATTGGATAGAGTTGGCGAAATAACGCATCCCTGTCTGACTCCTCTCTTTATTTCAATATCGCTCGATATGTTCTGCTCTACTCTTATCTTGGCTTTTTGGTTATAATATAGGGTTGATATTAATCTAACATCTCTGCGGTCTAGTCCCTTATCTTTCAGTAGTTTAATTAGATGATCATGCTGAACCCTATCGAGTGCCTTATTATAGTCGATAAAGCACGCATAAATATCTTAGCTCATATCTAGACATCTTTGTGATATTACATTAAAAGCGAATAGTGCCTCTCTTGTACCCAGGCCATTTCTGAAGCCAAACTGAGTTTCGCTCACACACACCTTTCGTAACACCCTGTATATCCATACCACTCCATCTTAAGTTGAATCCGACCGACGATATCCTGTGTCCGTAGGGGTTTTTTTGCGTTCGGTGTGAACACACCGTTCGCATACATAAAATCGGCTGCCCGTAGCTTTTCTTTATCATCGGCCCCGTCAAAACTAATCTTTTTCCCTGCGAAAAATACAACCTGGAAAAACGTGTGCGGCGATAAAATCCCGTCGCAGCCCGCGTGTGGTGGGCGTGAAGCGACAGCAAATTTTAAGACTCTGTACACGGTGTGTTTGTACAGTGTACGTGCGGTGAAGGTTTTTTAGCAAACGCCAAAAACAAGCGGCTATCCTGTAATGTATGGTTGACACCGCAAAAAACTTGTAAGACAGATGTTAGCTGCAATATGGTTCTTCTAAGGATGGAAGATCGCGTTATGACTACTATAGGCTACACTGTTACTTGAACAAGAATTGGTTCAATTTCTTGAGCAACAATCTTATTTATTAGCATACTGGGATGTAACAGAACAAAAATTCCAAAAAAAAACATCCGCTGTTTACCATTGAGTAAGAATATGGTTTTGGTCTCGGTCATATCACCTCACTGAGCCAAAATATAAACACTGAAAATACAAAACTAACAAACTGAATCACTAAAAACTAAACTAACAAAATGAGAAAATAAAATTGGGTACAATATGTAAGTTTCTATACTTTTTCACCTACATAAGTTAAACTCTTAGGGCCGATTGTACAAACACAGTTTAACTCGAGCTCAACTTTGAACCGAGTTCATCCCTAATTTGCTGTTGTACCAACAAAGTTCAAGCGTCGACTTCAGTTCAACCTCGGATCAAGTTGAACGGCCACCCTAGACGACCACCAGGGAGCGTTTAACGGCGGTTCAAGGTTTAAAATGGCGATGTTTACGACCAGCTGATCAGTTTCTAATCTGAATATCCAACGTGAGTGACATAAGGCCTTTACCAAAACACTGATCTGGATCCGGATAGATCAGTTATATGTCAAACAGCTGTCAATTGGGATTTATGATTCCATGAATTTAACGGACATCGAACAACGAAAAAGTTGGTTTAACAATAAAAAACAGATGGTAAAGTAAAACAGCTACTGATCTGAATCATCCGATCGCAATCACTTACTGTACAAGAGTAAACTACTCTATTTCTGACAGATCCCAGATCACTTTCCGAACGTCAGGATCAGTGATCCAACTGATCGAAAAATAACTAGTTTCGCCACCGAATACCCTATATCCATTGCTACTAATCCTCTTTTGATCCAGTTCAGCTGATCCTTCCCAGAACTGGGTTTGTACAACGCGTCAACCGTTGAACCGTGTTCATCGCTGAACTTGAGGCTACGTGATTGAAAGTTTACTGAGCGTTTGTACAACCGGCCCTTAGAGTCCTTTTGAACTTATTAAAATCAGTTGAGAACACGTCTATGCTCGTGGTTGCCACATTGAAAGTCTTTTGTGCCCTGAACTAATCTTGGTATTAACCAAGATTAGTTCTGCAAAAAGGAATTCTAAAAAAATGAGAGTGTCGGTAGTTTTTATCAGGTATGTTCATTTTGGATAGTAAGAAGAGACAGTCATAATTATTGAATATTTTGAATATGAAGCATAAAAGTTTGACATAATTCTTCTGTCTTTTAGTGCCGTAATATTAAACCATTGCCTAACTGGTTCGTAATTACGCACAGGGTAACCAATTTTGAAACTGAGTCTTCTCAAAAATGTATCTTGTTTAGATTCGATTCACTTTATGTAAGTAAAATACTGTGGGTTCCATATCACAGAGGCAAAACTTAATTTGCTATAAACATAATAATATAGTAAAGAGATATCATGGTCCTTGCATTTCGGAAGTCCCGACAGGTCCTACAAATAAATTCCAACATTTTATTTTATTCACGAATTAAACCTTCAATATGAAGCTGAAACGTAATTTCCGCATCTAAGCTGACATGACAATTAGAATGAGAAATGGTTTTTGATCGAGCATTTTACCTGTGTTTCGTTTAGACAATGTATTGCTCAAGAAATAGTTCAGAATTCTGCGCATGAAGATCGTATTTGTCAACAGTCAGGTTTCAGATGGTAGAATTGTCAGTGTTAGCAACAGCATCGTATGGGCTATGCCCTATAATGCACATAACATGTAGTAACGTGTCATTATCCGAAACAGCTGTTTTGGAATTTGTGTGTTGTAGCTTTTGTAATATTTATTGTTATCTAGTAAGTGTTCCACATATTTGTACTATGGACTATGTAAAGAAATATTGCATTAGCATATACATACCTACATACATACTGTGTTGTGCCTTTATCTGTTTACTTATTCCATGACTAATGCTTTTCGATTGACAATACTTATTTTTTGTTTTTTGATAATTACTCCGCCGTCATTGCTCCAATCTTCAAAATATCAATCTGTTGAAACGGAGTTTCAATTTTCAACCAATCGCTTAATTTGAAGCGGTAGAGATGCGTACGTGTCAACGCCAGTCTTTTTTCTTTTTCTTTTTTTTTGGTGCTGTTTGGATTCCCTCACCATCTCACCCATCTGCTTTTTTCTTACTTTTTGTGGTATAAATTGTTGTGATCGCAAGAACAAACGATTTGGAGATGAGAACGCTGAGCACCAATCCAGTCTCAAACACTAATCCCTCAACCACAGTCGTTACATCCTACATCCTACATGCGAGTTTCACTTACTAAGACAAAACATTCAATTCACATAAATACGCGTTCAATATTGGTCCTTCGAGCCGGATTTTGCTTTGAACATTGGTCCTTCGAGCAGGATTTTGTTCTAAACATTTATCCTTCGAGAGTGGTCATAAGTTTTCTGGGATGTTTTGTAGTTTGTTTTCGAATTTTGGCTTAGTAGATAAAAATCAAACGTTGCTGTAGTCATACACGGGAGTAGAAATCATTCTCAGCTGATTCTAGGCTCCTTCCGCATAAATACCTCACTTCTGAGGTGGTATGGGCCAATATTCGGGAAAGAAGTAAATTACTTCTATAGTCATTGATGATCTGACAACTCTGTAATTATCCACTGCTACCATTTATGTGATACTCAGCAAAAATCCGTACGGTGTAAAATCTCAAACCTGGTATTCTTTTAATAGTGAGAGGGTTAGGTTTCACTTACCCTAATGGTTGCTGCTCATCCTTAAGGCTTATTGTACACCTACAGGCAGGGTCTTATCCTAACTTCTTTGTGAACTGCTCTACTGTCTAACTTCTTTGTGAACTGCTCTACTGTCTAACTTCTTTGTGAACTGCTCTACTGTCTTCCCTCCTGGCCTACATTCAGATAGAAGGTCCTGCTTCCATTCAAGGCAAGACAATCGAGTATAATGTGCTTAGCTGTTTCCTCTGCCTCACCGCATTTCCTGCCTAAAGGATATGCCACATCGAACCACAAATTTTGCAGGTGTGCATTGAACGTAAAACGCCCAGTTATAAACCCAACCATCTTCTGTACTTCCTTGCTGCTCAATCTGAGAGCGTCTGCGATATTAAAACACAAAAGTTTGCACAGCATCGTGTTAGACTGATCACTCCCAACCACTCTGTCCCAACGCTTCTGGTGCTCATTTGACACCCCCAACCGGTGACAGTTGACCATGTTATACGGTATATCATGGCTGGTTCTTACCCGATGAGAGGGATTTCTGCACGTTCCTTGGCACACATGTCGGCCCTCTCATCACTCCTATGTGACTAGGCACCAAGGATAATGTTACTTTGCTTGTCTTCCCCATGCCTTTTGGGTAGTATGGCTGTCCCACATAATTTTTGAAGTCTAGTGGTTATTTGTAAAGGCCTTCAGAGCCACCTGGCTGTCTGTGTTGACATAGATACTCTTTTTACTATATCCTTTGTCTATGTATTTTCTGCCGCATTCCAAAATTGCGGCTATTTTTTTTTTTGAAAACGGTAGTCAGTTTACCTAGGCTACTTATGTTCCGCCCAGGCTTACCACCTTGTATGTCTCCTCCTCCACCTGCTGAATTTTTGGAGCCATCAGTGTAACAGTTGATACCATTCGGAATAATTATGTTGAGATTCTCATACAGTCCATTCTATCTGTTACTCAAGTTGACTTTGTGTGAGATCTTATTGTCCACGACTCTTGGCATTCTGTCAGGTGACATCTCAAGTATTTCGCACGGCAGGTTGTCAATGCCAAGGCAGACCATGCCGCTCTCGCGTCATGTAAAAACAGTCTTAGGGCCGGTGGTACAAATGCGGGTTTTACACAAGCTTTGCTAAACCTAAGCTTAGATAAGCTCAGGCTTAAAGTCGACACCCGTTATGTACAATCGTCGGCTTAGTTAAACCTGGTTGATAATGAAATTCAGCCAACTACAGTTGGCATCAGTGAAACAATACGTACTGACATAATCATCTCCAAAATTACCTTTTTTGGTTAGGTACCTATGACAGTTTGTGCCAAATTCGGGCAATGGCTGTCTATGTTCTTTTATTTGCTTTCTTTGTTAAACTAGACACAAAATCTTTCAAAAAATATAACCTAATAGAGTGAAAAGCAATTTGAAGGTTCCTCCACAGCATAGTATACAACCAGCACAATAACTCAGGTAGGCGGCAATTACACGCGCGTCCCCACTTTTGGTAGATTTTTTTGTAGGGATGCTAACGATACTTGTACTTCTGCACTAATATCGAGTATTTTTATCTTAGATACTTTTTGAGCGATTCCAAGCTGGTATCGATACTTTTGTAGGGGTATCGGTATCGAAAATAATTATATAACCATTGAGGGGTGTAATCAATTGCACAAATTTCTCTGTACGCACCAAACGCGCCTATTTGGCTAAAATATTGAGTTGGTACCGGTATCGATATTTTCATTTTCGTATCTCTACTCAAACTTCACAGCAGTAAAATCATCCATAAATCATCCCAAGGTCAAATTTTGTGGGAACCATCTTTATATAGGAAATCTTCAGAGATATTGTACTGGTTGTTTACTACGCTGTGGTTCCTCCTTGACACATGTCATTTGTGCCAGGTTAGGTTTAAACCTTAGCTAGGCTCGCGTTGAGCTTCGGCTTACGTAAGCTCGTGCTAAGATTGGAGTTGGGGGCTAAGCCAGCATTGTACAACGGGCATTTTGCAACTGACGTGGTTTAACGTCGGCTTACCTTAAACCGAAGCTTAAGCTTACATTGTACAACCAGCCCTTAGGAAGTAAAAAGCGCCGTTCAATTTTCCATTCTTTACGTATTCCTCCACGACGGCAAAGTTTGCGGAATAAATATAAGTTGGATCACTCTCCGTCGGCACCTTGAAGATCTCACATCAAAGCGATGCCGAGGCCGCACGCGCCAGTTAGTTTTTGCGTTGGTTTTTGCCCAAGTGCGAGGGTCTTTTAGCGGGGACTTGTTAACGCCTGGGTTTTACGTATATACGAGGTTCATTGAAAGACTAGGTATTGACAGCCGATTCAGACATACAAATACAAATATAACGTTTATTTTGCTAATATACTAGGTTACATAAATGGATATCAAAAATGAAACCTAGTAAAACTATTACTACTGAATCTCAAATGATTTCACATATTGTAGCTATTTCTTAGATAAGTAAAAATTGGTTCAAAGGTGCTGTAGTATTTTTACCTTAATGTTTCATTTATTTGGCTTACTTTTGAGACCACAGCTTATAAGTTAATAATAAAAATATTTCTGAGCTCTAAAATATAATTTAGAATGTCCCTGGGTGGTATGGTAAGATCACCGAATTAATATTTTGTCTCACTATACGCTTTTAGCCTGATAGAATCCTATAAGTACGTATAGGTCTTAAATTAATCACTTTAGACCCCAAGTGTGCGGTTAGTTGGAATTGTTTTATGGGGAGGAACACAGAAAGGCACAAATGTACAGGGTGTCCCATTAATAATTCTGAATCAATGGTTACGGATGGATCTTTGATTATGTATTTTTTGTAGTTCCTCGTCGCAATTACTTGGTCCTGAATAGCAAGCATAAAACCCTCCGTTTCTGGAAAGAGCTGGCCATCCTGCAGCCAAGTGTATGACTATTTTTCATTTATGTGATCTTGTGTAATTCGGTATCTATGTTTGCCGTGAAGTGCTTTCTGCGACCATGTGTTTATTTTTTCTTGTTGTAATTCTATGGGATTGTGTGTGTCTGCTGCGTGGTTTGGACTGGAGAGGGTGAGTGGTGTATAGTTCTGTCTGCTTTGACTATTGCTCTATGCAAATTCGTTTGTTTGCTCTGAAAGAAATGTCTGAGTGTTTTTATTTGTTTTGTGCGGAGTGACTGCATATCTATAATTCCTCTGCCCCCTTGTTTTCTATCTATGGTAAGCCTTTATTTGCATGCGTTCGGATGTGACATTCTGTGCCTCGTGAGTTCTGTCCTTATGAGGATTTGGATGTTTTCTATGTCAGTGTGCGACCTCTTGATGATGCCGAAGGAGTATGTGATGACCGGTATCGCGAATGTGTTAATGGCTTTTGTAAGATTTCTGGAATTTAGTTTTGTTTTTAGTAGTTTAATAAGGCGGTCTCTAAACTCTTGTATTAGTTGTTCTTTGACTTGTGAGTGGTCTATCTTAACACTTTGATTGAAACCCAGCTACTTGTATGTTTCGCCCTTGTCCATGTTGTCCAGTGTTTGGCCAGTTAATGTTTCCCGTTCTTGATGGCTCTTCCACTGACCTTTGTTGATGTGGAGCACCTTGCACTTACTCATTCCGAATTCCATCCTTACGTCTAGTCCGGGAAAAATCTGGTTTTGTTAATATCGCTTCCGGTTTAAAAAAAATTATACGAACAAATTCCACAGTGAGAGCGCCATTTGAATTTACTCAAGTAAATTCTTTCCTGCTTTTTTTCAAGATACAGGCAAACAATTTATTATATTTAGTACCAATAAATAAATAAATAAATAAAAAGAATAAATGAAATAGCTTTACGTATTTATAGGTAGTTTGATAGTTACTGTATGTATCAGTTAATGCAAGTAGATTACTGCTTTAACCGTGACAGTCACCTGAAACCTTTGTTTGTAGTTTAATTATTATTCACTCATAGACCGTGAAACCATTGTGCACCGGTTACGCTAGACAAATTACCTGCGCAACAACGATGATACACACACTTACTTTGTAGCGACACCAGCCAACGTTTTGCCGGATGAGATAGCAGGTTGTAACTTTCGCAATTAGTTACCGGTATGAATGTTCCCTCTAAATGTCGCTCGTAAACAAAATGGGTAATTGCGCATTGATATTACTCGACCGTATGTCTCGAAACGTAGGAGGTCCACTATAACTTCAAACGGACAGAAATTGTAATGGAATAATTAGACGACTACTGTTCATGCTATACGAAGCAGATACAATGTCGCTATAGATAAATCTATGTATTTACTCTGCATTTGTGATGAGACAGGTATTGGACAACTGGAATGGCGGTATAACTATTGGTGTAAGCAAAATATCCAGCTTAAAGTTTGATGACGATACAACCCTTATTGCCGCTTCTCAGGAAGAAGTAGTAGCTCTATTAAACATATTAGAACAACACAGTGTAGCATGTGGTCTTGGTATTAACTACAACAAGACCAAGATCATTATCGTAGATAGAGCATTATAATCTAACGAATTTGTGGTTCTTGGGTTTTTAGGCCGACGTCGTTTAGCATTAAAGCTTGACGTTTCGCCACCACGAGTGGATAGCATCTTCAGAAGCTATTTCACTTCGGCAACTTCCAAAATACTGACGGCTGGTAGATCTGCACCTGTATTTATACCTGCTAATGGTGACGTGGCCCAACCAGGTAGCGTTGGTAGCCCCGCCCCTTCGCGATATGGTAGTGTCTTCAGGTCCTTTAGGATGGGTATTCATGTCCGGTTGACTTTCTGTGTTTCTTCTTTCCTATTGAAATTATTATGATGTTTTTGTATTTCGATGGCTTCTATTTGAAGTCTGGCATGGTATGAAGACACTGCGGCAAGAACCTGAGTTTCTTCAAACTTGATCCTGTGACTCCCCTCCTTAATCGCATGTTCGCCTACCGCTGATTTGTCCGTATGGCCTAGTCGACAGCTAGCCTTATGTGCTGCAATTCTTGTGTTTATAGATCGCTTCGTTGTTCCTATGTATACACTCCCACATGTGCATGGTATACGATAGACCCCCGGTGTTGTGAGTGGGTCTCTTTTATCCTTCACCGTTCTCAAATATTCCTGTATCTTTCTTGTGGGCTTGTAAATGTAAGTAGATGATATTTCTCCCCTCTCATGATGTGTGCCAGGTACTGTAATTTTCTTTTCTTTATGGTTAGCAACACTTTTCTTTGTTTTTTCATTCTTATTAATACTGTTTCGTTTGTAATTTTGTCTACCCATAATATCCTCAGAATTCAAAGATATATCCACATTTCAAAACTCATGGGGCGTTGGGTATCTATTTTTTTCATTGTCCACGTTTCCATCCCATAGTATAATACAGAAAATACGTAGCATCTCACAAGTCGCACCTTCAATTCCAGGCTTAGATCCCGACTATTCAGCACTTTTTTCATTTTCATGAATGTATTTCTGGCTTTCTCTATGCGTGTTCTTATTTCAACACAGCAATCGTTGTTCTTATTTATACATGTTCCAAGGTAAGTATATCGCTTAACACGTTCAACCGCTAAGTCGTGTATATAGAGATTTCCAATGTTTTGTGTGGTTTTAGATATTAGCATAAGCTTTGTTTTATTTATGTTTAACGAGAGTCCATATGTTTCACTACTTTCCACCACTTCATTTAAAAGGGTCTGTAAGTCTTCTAGGGTTTCTGCCAACAAAATTGTGTCATCAGCATATCGTGTATTATTTATTGGTGTTCCATTGATTTTGATATCGATATTGCGATCTTCAACTTTTTCTAAGGCCCTGCTGATTATATCTTCCGAGTATAGATTGGATAGAGTTGGCGAAATAACGCATCCCTGTCTGACTCCTCTCTTTATTTCAATATCGCTCGATATGTTCTGCTCTACTCTTATCTTGGCTTTTTGGTTATAATATAGGGTTGATATTAATCTAACATCTCTGCGGTCTAGTCCCTTATCTTTCAGTAGTTTAATTAGATGATCATGCTGAACCCTATCGAGTGCCTTATTATAGTCGATAAAGCACGCATAAATATCTTAGCTCATATCTAGACATCTTTGTGATATTACATTAAAAGCGAATAGTGCCTCTCTTGTACCCAGGCCATTTCTGAAGCCAAACTGAGTTTCGCTCACACACACCTTTCGTAACACCCTGTATATCCATACCACTCCATCTTAAGTTGAATCCGACCGACGATATCCTGTGTCCGTAGGGGTTTTTTTGCGTTCGGTGTGAACACACCGTTCGCATACATAAAATCGGCTGCCCGTAGCTTTTCTTTATCATCGGCCCCGTCAAAACTAATCTTTTTCCCTGCGAAAAATACAACCTGGAAAAACGTGTGCGGCGATAAAATCCCGTCGCAGCGCGCGTGTGGTGGGCGTGAAGCGACAGCAAATTTTAAGACTCTGTACACGGTGTGTTTGTACAGTGTACGTGCGGTGAAGGTTTTTTAGCAAACGCCAAAAACAAGCGGCTATCCTGTAATGTATGGTTGACACCGCAAAAAACTTGTAAGACAGATGTTAGCTGCAATATGGTTCTTCTAAGGATGGAAGATCGCGTTATGACTACTATAGGCTACACTGTTACTTGAACAAGAATTGGTTCAATTTCTTGAGCAACAATCTTATTTATTAGCATACTGGGATGTAACAGAACAAAAATTCCAAAAAAAAACATCCGCTGTTTACCATTGAGTAAGAATATGGTTTTGGTCTCGGTCATATCACCTCACTGAGCCAAAATATAAACACTGAAAATACAAAACTAACAAACTGAATCACTAAAAACTAAACTAACAAAATGAGAAAATAAAATTGGGTACAATATGTAAGTTTCTATACTTTTTCACCTACATAAGTTAAACTCTTAGGGCCGATTGTACAAACACAGTTTAACTCGAGCTCAACTTTGAACCGAGTTCATCCCTAATTTGCTGTTGTACCAACAAAGTTCAAGCGTCGACTTCAGTTCAACCTCGGATCAAGTTGAACGGCCACCCTAGACGACCACCAGGGAGCGTTTAACGGCGGTTCAAGGTTTAAAATGGCGATGTTTACGACCAGCTGATCAGTTTCTAATCTGAATATCCAACGTGAGTGACATAAGGCCTTTACCAAAACACTGATCTGGATCCGGATAGATCAGTTATATGTCAAACAGCTGTCAATTGGGATTTATGATTCCATGAATTTAACGGACATCGAACAACGAAAAAGTTGGTTTAACAATAAAAAACAGATGGTAAAGTAAAACAGCTACTGATCTGAATCATCCGATCGCAATCACTTACTGTACAAGAGTAAACTACTCTATTTCTGACAGATCCCAGATCACTTTCCGAACGTCAGGATCAGTGATCCAACTGATCGAAAAATAACTAGTTTCGCCACCGAATACCCTATATCCATTGCTACTAATCCTCTTTTGATCCAGTTCAGCTGATCCTTCCCAGAACTGGGTTTGTACAACGCGTCAACCGTTGAACCGTGTTCATCGCTGAACTTGAGGCTACGTGATTGAAAGTTTACTGAGCGTTTGTACAACCGGCCCTTAGAGTCCTTTTGAACTTATTAAAATCAGTTGAGAACACGTCTATGCTCGTGGTTGCCACATTGAAAGTCTTTTGTGCCCTGAACTAATCTTGGTATTAACCAAGATTAGTTCTGCAAAAAGGAATTCTAAAAAAATGAGAGTGTCGGTAGTTTTTATCAGGTATGTTCATTTTGGATAGTAAGAAGAGACAGTCATAATTATTGAATATTTTGAATATGAAGCATAAAAGTTTGACATAATTCTTCTGTCTTTTAGTGCCGTAATATTAAACCATTGCCTAACTGGTTCGTAATTACGCACAGGGTAACCAATTTTGAAACTGAGTCTTCTCAAAAATGTATCTTGTTTAGATTCGATTCACTTTATGTAAGTAAAATACTGTGGGTTCCATATCACAGAGGCAAAACTTAATTTGCTATAAACATAATAATATAGTAAAGAGATATCATGGTCCTTGCATTTCGGAAGTCCCGACAGGTCCTACAAATAAATTCCAACATTTTATTTTATTCACGAATTAAACCTTCAATATGAAGCTGAAACGTAATTTCCGCATCTAAGCTGACATGACAATTAGAATGAGAAATGGTTTTTGATCGAGCATTTTACCTGTGTTTCGTTTAGACAATGTATTGCTCAAGAAATAGTTCAGAATTCTGCGCATGAAGATCGTATTTGTCAACAGTCAGGTTTCAGATGGTAGAATTGTCAGTGTTAGCAACAGCATCGTATGGGCTATGCCCTATAATGCACATAACATGTAGTAACGTGTCATTATCCGAAACAGCTGTTTTGGAATTTGTGTGTTGTAGCTTTTGTAATATTTATTGTTATCTAGTAAGTGTTCCACATATTTGTACTATGGACTATGTAAAGAAATATTGCATTAGCATATACATACCTACATACATACTGTGTTGTGCCTTTATCTGTTTACTTATTCCATGACTAATGCTTTTCGATTGACAATACTTATTTTTTGTTTTTTGATAATTACTCCGCCGTCATTGCTCCAATCTTCAAAATATCAATCTGTTGAAACGGAGTTTCAATTTTCAACCAATCGCTTAATTTGAAGCGGTAGAGATGCGTACGTGTCAACGCCAGTCTTTTTTCTTTTTCTTTTTTTTTGGTGCTGTTTGGATTCCCTCACCATCTCACCCATCTGCTTTTTTCTTACTTTTTGTGGTATAAATTGTTGTGATCGCAAGAACAAACGATTTGGAGATGAGAACGCTGAGCACCAATCCAGTCTCAAACACTAATCCCTCAACCACAGTCGTTACATCCTACATCCTACATGCGAGTTTCACTTACTAAGACAAAACATTCAATTCACATAAATACGCGTTCAATATTGGTCCTTCGAGCCGGATTTTGCTTTGAACATTGGTCCTTCGAGCAGGATTTTGTTCTAAACATTTATCCTTCGAGAGTGGTCATAAGTTTTCTGGGATGTTTTGTAGTTTGTTTTCGAATTTTGGCTTAGTAGATAAAAATCAAACGTTGCTGTAGTCATACACGGGAGTAGAAATCATTCTCAGCTGATTCTAGGCTCCTTCCGCATAAATACCTCACTTCTGAGGTGGTATGGGCCAATATTCGGGAAAGAAGTAAATTACTTCTATAGTCATTGATGATCTGACAACTCTGTAATTATCCACTGCTACCATTTATGTGATACTCAGCAAAAATCCGTACGGTGTAAAATCTCAAACCTGGTATTCTTTTAATAGTGAGAGGGTTAGGTTTCACTTACCCTAATGGTTGCTGCTCATCCTTAAGGCTTATTGTACACCTACAGGCAGGGTCTTATCCTAACTTCTTTGTGAACTGCTCTACTGTCTAACTTCTTTGTGAACTGCTCTACTGTCTAACTTCTTTGTGAACTGCTCTACTGTCTTCCCTCCTGGCCTACATTCAGATAGAAGGTCCTGCTTCCATTCAAGGCAAGACAATCGAGTATAATGTGCTTAGCTGTTTCCTCTGCCTCACCGCATTTCCTGCCTAAAGGATATGCCACATCGAACCACAAATTTTGCAGGTGTGCATTGAACGTAAAACGCCCAGTTATAAACCCAACCATCTTCTGTACTTCCTTGCTGCTCAATCTGAGAGCGTCTGCGATATTAAAACACAAAAGTTTGCACAGCATCGTGTTAGACTGATCACTCCCAACCACTCTGTCCCAACGCTTCTGGTGCTCATTTGACACCCCCAACCGGTGACAGTTGACCATGTTATACGGTATATCATGGCTGGTTCTTACCCGATGAGAGGGATTTCTGCACGTTCCTTGGCACACATGTCGGCCCTCTCATCACTCCTATGTGACTAGGCACCAAGGATAATGTTACTTTGCTTGTCTTCCCCATGCCTTTTGGGTAGTATGGCTGTCCCACATAATTTTTGAAGTCTAGTGGTTATTTGTAAAGGCCTTCAGAGCCACCTGGCTGTCTGTGTTGACATAGATACTCTTTTTACTATATCCTTTGTCTATGTATTTTCTGCCGCATTCCAAAATTGCGGCTATTTTTTTTTTTGAAAACGGTAGTCAGTTTACCTAGGCTACTTATGTTCCGCCCAGGCTTACCACCTTGTATGTCTCCTCCTCCACCTGCTGAATTTTTGGAGCCATCAGTGTAACAGTTGATACCATTCGGAATAATTATGTTGAGATTCTCATACAGTCCATTCTATCTGTTACTCAAGTTGACTTTGTGTGAGATCTTATTGTCCACGACTCTTGGCATTCTGTCAGGTGACATCTCAAGTATTTCGCACGGCAGGTTGTCAATGCCAAGGCAGACCATGCCGCTCTCGCGTCATGTAAAAACAGTCTTAGGGCCGGTGGTACAAATGCGGGTTTTACACAAGCTTTGCTAAACCTAAGCTTAGATAAGCTCAGGCTTAAAGTCGACACCCGTTATGTACAATCGTCGGCTTAGTTAAACCTGGTTGATAATGAAATTCAGCCAACTACAGTTGGCATCAGTGAAACAATACGTACTGACATAATCATCTCCAAAATTACCTTTTTTGGTTAGGTACCTATGACAGTTTGTGCCAAATTCGGGCAATGGCTGTCTATGTTCTTTTATTTGCTTTCTTTGTTAAACTAGACACAAAATCTTTCAAAAAATATAACCTAATAGAGTGAAAAGCAATTTGAAGGTTCCTCCACAGCATAGTATACAACCAGCACAATAACTCAGGTAGGCGGCAATTACACGCGCGTCCCCACTTTTGGTAGATTTTTTTGTAGGGATGCTAACGATACTTGTACTTCTGCACTAATATCGAGTATTTTTATCTTAGATACTTTTTGAGCGATTCCAAGCTGGTATCGATACTTTTGTAGGGGTATCGGTATCGAAAATAATTATATAACCATTGAGGGGTGTAATCAATTGCACAAATTTCTCTGTACGCACCAAACGCGCCTATTTGGCTAAAATATTGAGTTGGTACCGGTATCGATATTTTCATTTTCGTATCTCTACTCAAACTTCACAGCAGTAAAATCATCCATAAATCATCCCAAGGTCAAATTTTGTGGGAACCATCTTTATATAGGAAATCTTCAGAGATATTGTACTGGTTGTTTACTACGCTGTGGTTCCTCCTTGACACATGTCATTTGTGCCAGGTTAGGTTTAAACCTTAGCTAGGCTCGCGTTGAGCTTCGGCTTACGTAAGCTCGTGCTAAGATTGGAGTTGGGGGCTAAGCCAGCATTGTACAACGGGCATTTTGCAACTGACGTGGTTTAACGTCGGCTTACCTTAAACCGAAGCTTAAGCTTACATTGTACAACCAGCCCTTAGGAAGTAAAAAGCGCCGTTCAATTTTCCATTCTTTACGTATTCCTCCACGACGGCAAAGTTTGCGGAATAAATATAAGTTGGATCACTCTCCGTCGGCACCTTGAAGATCTCACATCAAAGCGATGCCGAGGCCGCACGCGCCAGTTAGTTTTTGCGTTGGTTTTTGCCCAAGTGCGAGGGTCTTTTAGCGGGGACTTGTTAACGCCTGGGTTTTACGTATATACGAGGTTCATTGAAAGACTAGGTATTGACAGCCGATTCAGACATACAAATACAAATATAACGTTTATTTTGCTAATATACTAGGTTACATAAATGGATATCAAAAATGAAACCTAGTAAAACTATTACTACTGAATCTCAAATGATTTCACATATTGTAGCTATTTCTTAGATAAGTAAAAATTGGTTCAAAGGTGCTGTAGTATTTTTACCTTAATGTTTCATTTATTTGGCTTACTTTTGAGACCACAGCTTATAAGTTAATAATAAAAATATTTCTGAGCTCTAAAATATAATTTAGAATGTCCCTGGGTGGTATGGTAAGATCACCGAATTAATATTTTGTCTCACTATACGCTTTTAGCCTGATAGAATCCTATAAGTACGTATAGGTCTTAAATTAATCACTTTAGACCCCAAGTGTGCGGTTAGTTGGAATTGTTTTATGGGGAGGAACACAGAAAGGCACAAATGTACAGGGTGTCCCATTAATAATTCTGAATCAATGGTTACGGATGGATCTTTGATTATGTATTTTTTGTAGTTCCTCGTCGCAATTACTTGGTCCTGAATAGCAAGCATAAAACCCTCCGTTTCTGGAAAGAGCTGGCCATCCTGCAGCCAAGTGTATGACTATTTTTCATTTATGTGATCTTGTGTAATTCGGTATCTATGTTTGCCGTGAAGTGCTTTCTGCGACCATGTGTTTATTTTTTCTTGTTGTAATTCTATGGGATTGTGTGTGTCTGCTGCGTGGTTTGGACTGGAGAGGGTGAGTGGTGTATAGTTCTGTCTGCTTTGACTATTGCTCTATGCAAATTCGTTTGTTTGCTCTGAAAGAAATGTCTGAGTGTTTTTATTTGTTTTGTGCGGAGTGACTGCATATCTATAATTCCTCTGCCCCCTTGTTTTCTATCTATGGTAAGCCTTTATTTGCATGCGTTCGGATGTGACATTCTGTGCCTCGTGAGTTCTGTCCTTATGAGGATTTGGATGTTTTCTATGTCAGTGTGCGACCTCTTGATGATGCCGAAGGAGTATGTGATGACCGGTATCGCGAATGTGTTAATGGCTTTTGTAAGATTTCTGGAATTTAGTTTTGTTTTTAGTAGTTTAATAAGGCGGTCTCTAAACTCTTGTATTAGTTGTTCTTTGACTTGTGAGTGGTCTATCTTAACACTTTGATTGAAACCCAGCTACTTGTATGTTTCGCCCTTGTCCATGTTGTCCAGTGTTTGGCCAGTTAATGTTTCCCGTTCTTGATGGCTCTTCCACTGACCTTTGTTGATGTGGAGCACCTTGCACTTACTCATTCCGAATTCCATCCTTACGTCTAGTCCGGGAAAAATCTGGTTTTGTTAATATCGCTTCCGGTTTAAAAAAAATTATACGAACAAATTCCACAGTGAGAGCGCCATTTGAATTTACTCAAGTAAATTCTTTCCTGCTTTTTTTCAAGATACAGGCAAACAATTTATTATATTTAGTACCAATAAATAAATAAATAAATAAAAAGAATAAATGAAATAGCTTTACGTATTTATAGGTAGTTTGATAGTTACTGTATGTATCAGTTAATGCAAGTAGATTACTGCTTTAACCGTGACAGTCACCTGAAACCTTTGTTTGTAGTTTAATTATTATTCACTCATAGACCGTGAAACCATTGTGCACCGGTTACGCTAGACAAATTACCTGCGCAACAACGATGATACACACACTTACTTTGTAGCGACACCAGCCAACGTTTTGCCGGATGAGATAGCAGGTTGTAACTTTCGCAATTAGTTACCGGTATGAATGTTCCCTCTAAATGTCGCTCGTAAACAAAATGGGTAATTGCGCATTGATATTACTCGACCGTATGTCTCGAAACGTAGGAGGTCCACTATAACTTCAAACGGACAGAAATTGTAATGGAATAATTAGACGACTACTGTTCATGCTATACGAAGCAGATACAATGTCGCTATAGATAAATCTATGTATTTACTCTGCATTTGTGATGAGACAGGTATTGGACAACTGGAATGGCGGTATAACTATTGGTGTAAGCAAAATATCCAGCTTAAAGTTTGATGACGATACAACCCTTATTGCCGCTTCTCAGGAAGAAGTAGTAGCTCTATTAAACATATTAGAACAACACAGTGTAGCATGTGGTCTTGGTATTAACTACAACAAGACCAAGATCATTATCGTAGATAGAGCATTATAATCTAACGAATTTGTGGTTCTTGGGTTTTTAGGCCGACGTCGTTTAGCATTAAAGCTTGACGTTTCGCCACCACGAGTGGATAGCATCTTCAGAAGCTATTTCACTTCGGCAACTTCCAAAATACTGACGGCTGGTAGATCTGCACCTGTATTTATACCTGCTAATGGTGACGTGGCCCAACCAGGTAGCGTTGGTAGCCCCGCCCCTTCGCGATATGGTAGTGTCTTCAGGTCCTTTAGGATGGGTATTCATGTCCGGTTGACTTTCTGTGTTTCTTCTTTCCTATTGAAATTATTATGATGTTTTTGTATTTCGATGGCTTCTATTTGAAGTCTGGCATGGTATGAAGACACTGCGGCAAGAACCTGAGTTTCTTCAAACTTGATCCTGTGACTCCCCTCCTTAATCGCATGTTCGCCTACCGCTGATTTGTCCGTATGGCCTAGTCGACAGCTAGCCTTATGTGCTGCAATTCTTGTGTTTATAGATCGCTTCGTTGTTCCTATGTATACACTCCCACATGTGCATGGTATACGATAGACCCCCGGTGTTGTGAGTGGGTCTCTTTTATCCTTCACCGTTCTCAAATATTCCTGTATCTTTCTTGTGGGCTTGTAAATGTAAGTAGATGATATTTCTCCCCTCTCATGATGTGTGCCAGGTACTGTAATTTTCTTTTCTTTATGGTTAGCAACACTTTTCTTTGTTTTTTCATTCTTATTAATACTGTTTCGTTTGTAATTTTGTCTACCCATAATATCCTCAGAATTCAAAGATATATCCACATTTCAAAACTCATGGGGCGTTGGGTATCTATTTTTTTCATTGTCCACGTTTCCATCCCATAGTATAATACAGAAAATACGTAGCATCTCACAAGTCGCACCTTCAATTCCAGGCTTAGATCCCGACTATTCAGCACTTTTTTCATTTTCATGAATGTATTTCTGGCTTTCTCTATGCGTGTTCTTATTTCAACACAGCAATCGTTGTTCTTATTTATACATGTTCCAAGGTAAGTATATCGCTTAACACGTTCAACCGCTAAGTCGTGTATATAGAGATTTCCAATGTTTTGTGTGGTTTTAGATATTAGCATAAGCTTTGTTTTATTTATGTTTAACGAGAGTCCATATGTTTCACTACTTTCCACCACTTCATTTAAAAGGGTCTGTAAGTCTTCTAGGGTTTCTGCCAACAAAATTGTGTCATCAGCATATCGTGTATTATTTATTGGTGTTCCATTGATTTTGATATCGATATTGCGATCTTCAACTTTTTCTAAGGCCCTGCTGATTATATCTTCCGAGTATAGATTGGATAGAGTTGGCGAAATAACGCATCCCTGTCTGACTCCTCTCTTTATTTCAATATCGCTCGATATGTTCTGCTCTACTCTTATCTTGGCTTTTTGGTTATAATATAGGGTTGATATTAATCTAACATCTCTGCGGTCTAGTCCCTTATCTTTCAGTAGTTTAATTAGATGATCATGCTGAACCCTATCGAGTGCCTTATTATAGTCGATAAAGCACGCATAAATATCTTAGCTCATATCTAGACATCTTTGTGATATTACATTAAAAGCGAATAGTGCCTCTCTTGTACCCAGGCCATTTCTGAAGCCAAACTGAGTTTCGCTCACACACACCTTTCGTAACACCCTGTATATCCATACCACTCCATCTTAAGTTGAATCCGACCGACGATATCCTGTGTCCGTAGGGGTTTTTTTGCGTTCGGTGTGAACACACCGTTCGCATACATAAAATCGGCTGCCCGTAGCTTTTCTTTATCATCGGCCCCGTCAAAACTAATCTTTTTCCCTGCGAAAAATACAACCTGGAAAAACGTGTGCGGCGATAAAATCCCGTCGCAGCGCGCGTGTGGTGGGCGTGAAGCGACAGCAAATTTTAAGACTCTGTACACGGTGTGTTTGTACAGTGTACGTGCGGTGAAGGTTTTTTAGCAAACGCCAAAAACAAGCGGCTATCCTGTAATGTATGGTTGACACCGCAAAAAACTTGTAAGACAGATGTTAGCTGCAATATGGTTCTTCTAAGGATGGAAGATCGCGTTATGACTACTATAGGCTACACTGTTACTTGAACAAGAATTGGTTCAATTTCTTGAGCAACAATCTTATTTATTAGCATACTGGGATGTAACAGAACAAAAATTCCAAAAAAAAACATCCGCTGTTTACCATTGAGTAAGAATATGGTTTTGGTCTCGGTCATATCACCTCACTGAGCCAAAATATAAACACTGAAAATACAAAACTAACAAACTGAATCACTAAAAACTAAACTAACAAAATGAGAAAATAAAATTGGGTACAATATGTAAGTTTCTATACTTTTTCACCTACATAAGTTAAACTCTTAGGGCCGATTGTACAAACACAGTTTAACTCGAGCTCAACTTTGAACCGAGTTCATCCCTAATTTGCTGTTGTACCAACAAAGTTCAAGCGTCGACTTCAGTTCAACCTCGGATCAAGTTGAACGGCCACCCTAGACGACCACCAGGGAGCGTTTAACGGCGGTTCAAGGTTTAAAATGGCGATGTTTACGACCAGCTGATCAGTTTCTAATCTGAATATCCAACGTGAGTGACATAAGGCCTTTACCAAAACACTGATCTGGATCCGGATAGATCAGTTATATGTCAAACAGCTGTCAATTGGGATTTATGATTCCATGAATTTAACGGACATCGAACAACGAAAAAGTTGGTTTAACAATAAAAAACAGATGGTAAAGTAAAACAGCTACTGATCTGAATCATCCGATCGCAATCACTTACTGTACAAGAGTAAACTACTCTATTTCTGACAGATCCCAGATCACTTTCCGAACGTCAGGATCAGTGATCCAACTGATCGAAAAATAACTAGTTTCGCCACCGAATACCCTATATCCATTGCTACTAATCCTCTTTTGATCCAGTTCAGCTGATCCTTCCCAGAACTGGGTTTGTACAACGCGTCAACCGTTGAACCGTGTTCATCGCTGAACTTGAGGCTACGTGATTGAAAGTTTACTGAGCGTTTGTACAACCGGCCCTTAGAGTCCTTTTGAACTTATTAAAATCAGTTGAGAACACGTCTATGCTCGTGGTTGCCACATTGAAAGTCTTTTGTGCCCTGAACTAATCTTGGTATTAACCAAGATTAGTTCTGCAAAAAGGAATTCTAAAAAAATGAGAGTGTCGGTAGTTTTTATCAGGTATGTTCATTTTGGATAGTAAGAAGAGACAGTCATAATTATTGAATATTTTGAATATGAAGCATAAAAGTTTGACATAATTCTTCTGTCTTTTAGTGCCGTAATATTAAACCATTGCCTAACTGGTTCGTAATTACGCACAGGGTAACCAATTTTGAAACTGAGTCTTCTCAAAAATGTATCTTGTTTAGATTCGATTCACTTTATGTAAGTAAAATACTGTGGGTTCCATATCACAGAGGCAAAACTTAATTTGCTATAAACATAATAATATAGTAAAGAGATATCATGGTCCTTGCATTTCGGAAGTCCCGACAGGTCCTACAAATAAATTCCAACATTTTATTTTATTCACGAATTAAACCTTCAATATGAAGCTGAAACGTAATTTCCGCATCTAAGCTGACATGACAATTAGAATGAGAAATGGTTTTTGATCGAGCATTTTACCTGTGTTTCGTTTAGACAATGTATTGCTCAAGAAATAGTTCAGAATTCTGCGCATGAAGATCGTATTTGTCAACAGTCAGGTTTCAGATGGTAGAATTGTCAGTGTTAGCAACAGCATCGTATGGGCTATGCCCTATAATGCACATAACATGTAGTAACGTGTCATTATCCGAAACAGCTGTTTTGGAATTTGTGTGTTGTAGCTTTTGTAATATTTATTGTTATCTAGTAAGTGTTCCACATATTTGTACTATGGACTATGTAAAGAAATATTGCATTAGCATATACATACCTACATACATACTGTGTTGTGCCTTTATCTGTTTACTTATTCCATGACTAATGCTTTTCGATTGACAATACTTATTTTTTGTTTTTTGATAATTACTCCGCCGTCATTGCTCCAATCTTCAAAATATCAATCTGTTGAAACGGAGTTTCAATTTTCAACCAATCGCTTAATTTGAAGCGGTAGAGATGCGTACGTGTCAACGCCAGTCTTTTTTCTTTTTCTTTTTTTTTGGTGCTGTTTGGATTCCCTCACCATCTCACCCATCTGCTTTTTTCTTACTTTTTGTGGTATAAATTGTTGTGATCGCAAGAACAAACGATTTGGAGATGAGAACGCTGAGCACCAATCCAGTCTCAAACACTAATCCCTCAACCACAGTCGTTACATCCTACATCCTACATGCGAGTTTCACTTACTAAGACAAAACATTCAATTCACATAAATACGCGTTCAATATTGGTCCTTCGAGCCGGATTTTGCTTTGAACATTGGTCCTTCGAGCAGGATTTTGTTCTAAACATTTATCCTTCGAGAGTGGTCATAAGTTTTCTGGGATGTTTTGTAGTTTGTTTTCGAATTTTGGCTTAGTAGATAAAAATCAAACGTTGCTGTAGTCATACACGGGAGTAGAAATCATTCTCAGCTGATTCTAGGCTCCTTCCGCATAAATACCTCACTTCTGAGGTGGTATGGGCCAATATTCGGGAAAGAAGTAAATTACTTCTATAGTCATTGATGATCTGACAACTCTGTAATTATCCACTGCTACCATTTATGTGATACTCAGCAAAAATCCGTACGGTGTAAAATCTCAAACCTGGTATTCTTTTAATAGTGAGAGGGTTAGGTTTCACTTACCCTAATGGTTGCTGCTCATCCTTAAGGCTTATTGTACACCTACAGGCAGGGTCTTATCCTAACTTCTTTGTGAACTGCTCTACTGTCTAACTTCTTTGTGAACTGCTCTACTGTCTAACTTCTTTGTGAACTGCTC
Source organism: Callosobruchus maculatus (assembly GCA_951848785.1). Taxonomy (NCBI): domain Eukaryota; kingdom Metazoa; phylum Arthropoda; class Insecta; order Coleoptera; family Chrysomelidae; genus Callosobruchus; species Callosobruchus maculatus. Next base: position 4,406,566 of record CATOUR010000090.1, on the reverse strand, counting down.
TACTGTCTTCCCTCCTGGCCTACATTCAGATAGAAGGTCCTGCTTCCATTCAAGGCAAGACAATCGAGTATAATGTGCTTAGCTGTTTCCTCTGCCTCACCGCATTTCCTGCCTAAAGGATATGCCACATCGAACCACAAATTTTGCAGGTGTGCATTGAACGTAAAACGCCCAGTTATAAACCCAACCATCTTCTGTACTTCCTTGCTGCTCAATCTGAGAGCGTCTGCGATATTAAAACACAAAAGTTTGCACAGCATCGTGTTAGACTGATCACTCCCAACCACTCTGTCCCAACGCTTCTGGTGCTCATTTGACACCCCCAACCGGTGACAGTTGACCATGTTATACGGTATATCATGGCTGGTTCTTACCCGATGAGAGGGATTTCTGCACGTTCCTTGGCACACATGTCGGCCCTCTCATCACTCCTATGTGACTAGGCACCAAGGATAATGTTACTTTGCTTGTCTTCCCCATGCCTTTTGGGTAGTATGGCTGTCCCACATAATTTTTGAAGTCTAGTGGTTATTTGTAAAGGCCTTCAGAGCCACCTGGCTGTCTGTGTTGACATAGATACTCTTTTTACTATATCCTTTGTCTATGTATTTTCTGCCGCATTCCAAAATTGCGGCTATTTTTTTTTTTGAAAACGGTAGTCAGTTTACCTAGGCTACTTATGTTCCGCCCAGGCTTACCACCTTGTATGTCTCCTCCTCCACCTGCTGAATTTTTGGAGCCATCAGTGTAACAGTTGATACCATTCGGAATAATTATGTTGAGATTCTCATACAGTCCATTCTATCTGTTACTCAAGTTGACTTTGTGTGAGATCTTATTGTCCACGACTCTTGGCATTCTGTCAGGTGACATCTCAAGTATTTCGCACGGCAGGTTGTCAATGCCAAGGCAGACCATGCCGCTCTCGCGTCATGTAAAAACAGTCTTAGGGCCGGTGGTACAAATGCGGGTTTTACACAAGCTTTGCTAAACCTAAGCTTAGATAAGCTCAGGCTTAAAGTCGACACCCGTTATGTACAATCGTCGGCTTAGTTAAACCTGGTTGATAATGAAATTCAGCCAACTACAGTTGGCATCAGTGAAACAATACGTACTGACATAATCATCTCCAAAATTACCTTTTTTGGTTAGGTACCTATGACAGTTTGTGCCAAATTCGGGCAATGGCTGTCTATGTTCTTTTATTTGCTTTCTTTGTTAAACTAGACACAAAATCTTTCAAAAAATATAACCTAATAGAGTGAAAAGCAATTTGAAGGTTCCTCCACAGCATAGTATACAACCAGCACAATAACTCAGGTAGGCGGCAATTACACGCGCGTCCCCACTTTTGGTAGATTTTTTTGTAGGGATGCTAACGATACTTGTACTTCTGCACTAATATCGAGTATTTTTATCTTAGATACTTTTTGAGCGATTCCAAGCTGGTATCGATACTTTTGTAGGGGTATCGGTATCGAAAATAATTATATAACCATTGAGGGGTGTAATCAATTGCACAAATTTCTCTGTACGCACCAAACGCGCCTATTTGGCTAAAATATTGAGTTGGTACCGGTATCGATATTTTCATTTTCGTATCTCTACTCAAACTTCACAGCAGTAAAATCATCCATAAATCATCCCAAGGTCAAATTTTGTGGGAACCATCTTTATATAGGAAATCTTCAGAGATATTGTACTGGTTGTTTACTACGCTGTGGTTCCTCCTTGACACATGTCATTTGTGCCAGGTTAGGTTTAAACCTTAGCTAGGCTCGCGTTGAGCTTCGGCTTACGTAAGCTCGTGCTAAGATTGGAGTTGGGGGCTAAGCCAGCATTGTACAACGGGCATTTTGCAACTGACGTGGTTTAACGTCGGCTTACCTTAAACCGAAGCTTAAGCTTACATTGTACAACCAGCCCTTAGGAAGTAAAAAGCGCCGTTCAATTTTCCATTCTTTACGTATTCCTCCACGACGGCAAAGTTTGCGGAATAAATATAAGTTGGATCACTCTCCGTCGGCACCTTGAAGATCTCACATCAAAGCGATGCCGAGGCCGCACGCGCCAGTTAGTTTTTGCGTTGGTTTTTGCCCAAGTGCGAGGGTCTTTTAGCGGGGACTTGTTAACGCCTGGGTTTTACGTATATACGAGGTTCATTGAAAGACTAGGTATTGACAGCCGATTCAGACATACAAATACAAATATAACGTTTATTTTGCTAATATACTAGGTTACATAAATGGATATCAAAAATGAAACCTAGTAAAACTATTACTACTGAATCTCAAATGATTTCACATATTGTAGCTATTTCTTAGATAAGTAAAAATTGGTTCAAAGGTGCTGTAGTATTTTTACCTTAATGTTTCATTTATTTGGCTTACTTTTGAGACCACAGCTTATAAGTTAATAATAAAAATATTTCTGAGCTCTAAAATATAATTTAGAATGTCCCTGGGTGGTATGGTAAGATCACCGAATTAATATTTTGTCTCACTATACGCTTTTAGCCTGATAGAATCCTATAAGTACGTATAGGTCTTAAATTAATCACTTTAGACCCCAAGTGTGCGGTTAGTTGGAATTGTTTTATGGGGAGGAACACAGAAAGGCACAAATGTACAGGGTGTCCCATTAATAATTCTGAATCAAATGTCATGTGACTAAAAACAAATACCTCATTGAATATTACAATGACAAAAGAAGCCACAACATCTGGTCTAATTTACATCCCCAAAATTATAATTCTCTACCACTACCCAGTTCCGACATATTGCTTGTCTTAATGGTCGTGAAACACCCTGTATTTATATCCTTTGCGTTTCAAGGTTTACCACAAAATAAGGAAGGATCTGATTTGCCATTTTCCATTGGTTAATAAATTTAGTTGATAAAATCAAATTTCTAAAAATATTATCCATTTCCTGCAAACAAACCCGAGATAACGAAGTCCGAAATTTTTGAGACACTGTGTGCACTTCGCGTTAAACACGTTCAACCTCTACTTTGCACCGCCGCCGCCCCGTATCTCCCGGCGGACGTCGGTACACTGCTGCCAGTGTACCGGGGAGACGGGGCAAGGGGCAGGCCGTTTCGATATTCTTGCGGAGTGATCCAACTTATATGTATTCCGTAAACTTTGACCTCGTTTTTGTGACATTTTTACCCTGACGTTTTTAACCGTTGGTTAAAAATGGCGGAGAAGAAGGAGGTGAGTGGGGCCCTCTAGGAAGTAAAAAGCACCGTTCGATTTTCCATTCTCTTCAGGACGACGGCGCCTCTTCAAACAAAACGCTAATGTCCTGTGCAGCGCAGCTCGGAGGTCCGTGTTCGTCCCGCCCATGCAGGCCGCGTTTTTTCCGCACGAGGCGCGAATAACACGCTTCGCGCACCGGCTAGCAAAGGAGATGGTGGCGAGTCGTCGGTGACTCAACCATCACCTCATTAGTTGGAGATTCCAGATTAAGGTAGCAAATAATGCCTTAATAGATTTCCGAAGTGGCTCGTAAATATTTGCGGTGGCGGCGATCGTGCCGCTGGCGGTACTGCCGACCGGGTCGTACCGGACTTGCTTCGTGTACAGTAGCGGGCAAAAATGTGCAGTGGTACTCCCACAGTTAGGAGAAATGCATAGCAGTTTGGGTATGGCCGCGACTTAACGTAACTTTTAGGAGTGCATCGAAGCTTTGCGTTGGGGACCTGCACGACTGTCTTCCATACATGACGAAAGAATAACAGGCCTACCTACCACTTCTTGACGAAAGTCAGTATGTCCGGCCATCTCACTGAATAAAGGGCTCCTACTCGAACTCCATAGAGCCGAATATTTGAACCCTAAGGTTGCGTTACACAGCACAACTGCCCAGGATAATAACGATGTCTCGTCCTCCTCTCAGCATCTGGAGCACATACGGTCTCCTGCTACTCTCATGAGTGCCAATGTCTAACCCATAGTGTAAATAAACATGGTGTGCTCACGCGCATGCAGCCGTCCGAACGCCGGCACGCTGTGACGTCAGCAACGAGTATTTCTGTGGCGAAGTGGCGAGAATACCACATGATGGATTATATTTCAATTTAAAAGTGATAGATTAAACGAGTTCAATACCCAATTATTCGACAATTATGTTATAGAGAAGTGTAAAATAGGTAATTTAACGATTTTTTCTACAAAAATGTATTATTTATAGGTAAATTTGGTCATTTTTTCCTATGTTTACGCCTACAATTTTCGAAACTAATCCTTTTGTTTAAATGTCTGAGTCTGACGTATATTCTCGTTCGTATTGGATATAATATTATTTTGCCAGGAAATTGTTTGATGGTTTCCACTGGGGTCTATCTCTAATAATTTTTTAAATATATTTGATTGTTTAGAAGACGACTGTCCATGGAATTTATCGAACCCTATCTCAACCAAAACGGGCTATTTTAATCATTTCCTCACTTGGATATACAACACTGACTCTAGATAGAAACTCAATCCAGTCTGAGGCCCGATCAGAAGAATGAAATTTGGTTTGCGCCCCCAAAGCTAGATTAGGATATTCGTTTTTGAATCTGTAGGCCACATATCCGGCAATAAATTTCAGTCCCTCGTTGGAAATCGTGTCTGGCATTTTATTTTTTTTTTTCAATTGACACAAAAGGTCATGTTCTTCAGAAATAAAGTTATCTAGGTCATAGTCTGGACTCTGAAAGGTAAAGTTGGAAAAATGAATATCATTTGAATCCTTCTCTTCCCAACAATATCACTGTCAACAAGAACGTTCTTGACAAACTCCTGAGTAAAGCACACGTCATCAGCTTCGATGTTAGAATTACTCGAAACTAAGGTTTTGACTTGTAATGGTTCAAGTAGACACGATTCATTGCTTTCTTCTGCATATTTATTCATTGAAAATACGGCAGGTGAATATTTTCCGAGGATGTACTATAAAAATTTCAGTTTTAATAAATGTTTAATGCCAATTTGTGAAATGATTACCATTTTTCATATTAATTTCGTCCTTTGTGCGGCAAGCACTCCATTGCATTGCGAGATTTTAATTTTTGGGAGCTTATAGAATTTTACATTTGGCTTTTTCATCTTACTATGGTTTTTACAACCGACAACTGCACACTTTGGCATTACGTATACAAATTTCAGTCTTCTATAACTCAAAGTAAGGAATAGGAAGTAAATTAAACAAAAATCGTTACCGATTCTATCTAAAACGCGATTAAGCAGGCCGTGGTATCAAGACGTCTAATAATTCTCCGCGCGAAAAATCTCCGTTGCTGACGCAATGCGCAGAGCGATCGCAATTTCGTACGGCTGGCGAGCACACCATGTATACTCGCACCACGGTCTAACCGGCATTGGACAGTGAGAACCCCCACCAGATTAAGAAGCCATATCGTTCGGCCCTTTTTTAGGCCCGCTATGAGTCTTCTAGCTTGCCTGCAGTCGTCTCTCTTTAATCTGACCAGAAAAGCGCGCTTCTGGTCAGGCCAAGCGGTGTCTGGTAGACATGAAAATTCTAATGCTCTCTATCTCCGTCAATCGACCTATGGCTGATGATCGTGAAACAGCTGTCTGCGTATTGGTGGATTAACGGAAATATAGAGAGAGTTCTCGTATATCGACTCTCATATGCAGTTGGCATAGAAGCGCGCTCTTCTGGTCAGGCCAAGCGAACGCACCGTGGCGTTCCACCAAGAAGTCTGCTGCTGTTTAGCAGCGATTTTCTTTGGTTTGCCGTTACCTTCGGGTACCAGATGGCGCAAAGGCAGATCTTTTCTGCCGCCTACTCTCATTTGGGGTAATTTCTGAAATATAGCTCTTTTTATTCATTTTTTCGAAGTAATTTCTTTTACATTCATTGCACTCCTCGATCCTCCGAAACCACACTTAGTTAAATCTAAGTCTTCCAAGTATCACTAGGATTTAAGTACACTCGTGAACTCAAGCCCACAGAAGGAAGAAAACCCTTTTCGCTTCATTTTCACATGCGGAAGAGGAAATCACCGGGAGCAAGGTCTGGACTACAGAGGGGTGCACGAGAAGTTTCAGTCCTGTCGTGTTTAAATATTCAGTCCAAGCTTTGGCGCGGTGAGCTGGAGCATTAACCAGGGGTCCGTTCTTGACCTTGGCCGCAGGTTCTTTATAGATCCAATGACCTTGGACAGGCACTGTTCAGTATACCGCTTAGCTGTGACTGTCTTCTATTCGTCCAAAGTGACACGTACTACAGTTTCGCATGAATAATACAGCTCACTTCCATTCTTGATCGGGATTTTCTGACAGCTACCGGCGTATCCTCATCATCGAAGACCCCAGACTTTGTCTTAAGCCTTTGTTTGCCTATTCTAGGGACTATATGGCTAGTACTCTACATTGCTCTGGATTGCTGAGTCACCATTGTCTGTTGGCATATGGAGGTAAAAGTTTACTTACGACTCCGCTGTCTTTGCAACCATGTCAAAACCACCACAAAGGAACCACCTGTTAATAGACCTACAAGTGGGCCCTTATGCACCTCTCCTTACCCTAGTTCCCTCAACGTAAAGGTGCAGATGGCCTTGGGTCCTGCCCATTTCATGCCTTCAGGTTCAAGAACCCTCGAACCTAGTTTAGTCTGTCTGTGATACCCAAGGGCTTCACAGCAACATAGAATGTGTGCCGAAGACTCCTCCTTCTTGCCTCAGCGTCCACCACGTCTGGTCGCTTGCCACCCCCATCACATGCAAATGATGTCTGAAAGTGTTATAGACAGACAGCAGGCCCATAAGTAACCTTAACCAGCTTCTGTCCAGTGAGAGACAGAACTGCTCCGCCTTGGCCAGAGGTCCTAAAATAATTTATCTAGCTTGGCGGAGATGTCCAGAGATTCTGCATCAAAGATGTTCATTTTGCTATTACACCTCTGTTTACCTTCTTATGGTACCTGCTGCCAGCCCACAGCCGGCTCAGGGCATAGAAAATTATTCCTCAACCCTCGGCTTACGAGTTCTTCCTCCGTTTCATTACCGCAAACTCCAGCATGACTCAGCATCTAACTGACACCTGATGTCTTGCCGAAATGTCATCCAAAGCTTTTCATTTCATTTTCATATTGCAGAATGGGCTATTGCCCGCATGTTCGGCTCTCAAATCAAGGTGCTACCAGAAAATTTCGGAAAAAACCGACTGCTTGCGGGATTCGAACCTGCGCCTCCGGAATTCTAGTCCGGCGCTCTTACCAGCTGAGCCATGACGGTAATGGCGATCCAGACGGCGAAGCGAACCTATGAAGCATCGAATTCCTTCACGCAGACTGACGACTTCACCCCACCACCCTGCTGCTCGACTTCTGGTGTCGAATGTGGTCAAAGATCAATGTTGACTCAACAGATATCCTCGATGCACGGATACGAGGTGCTCCGTGCTACCAGAGGGTGGCCAGGCCAGGGTGGTCAGACCAAGCGAACGCGCCGTGGCATTCCACCAAGAAGTCTGCTGCTGTTTAGCAGCGACCTTCTTTGGTTTGCCGTTACCTCCGGGTACCAGATGGACAGGCAGACCTTTTCTGCCGCCTACTCTCACATGCTTTACATGTCTGATAGACATGAACATTCTGATGCTCTCTATCTCCGTCAATCGACCTATGGCGCACTGATGATCGCTAATAAGCGTGAAACAGCTGTCTGCGTACTGGCGGAAGGTATAGAGCAACCCTCATATATCTAACCCCAATTGTTACTTATCTGTATGGAGGTTTCGTCTGCGATTTCGGATTAAACTTCAAAAGTTATGAATTATATTGTATGTATTCTACGCTCTGGTCTGAAATTTTCTAAACCCTTCTGGGGTATAAATCTGCAAATCAAGAATGATGTCCGTAGAATTTGGAAAGCATTTGTAGTTATACACGTATATACATCAGGCATATACAAAATATATAAATAACTTAAACCCTGACTGAACAGCTTAAAGCTCCCAGGTATTGTGAATCGGTCAACGTTCAAGGATAATCCATGAAGGGGATTAGTTGACATTAAAAAATAGTACTAGAGCTGCTGGTGATATTTTTATGACTCAGCCATGGAATCTGAGGAGAAAATATTTATTTGACCTTGCAAAGCAGAATATGGTACCATAATTTGTGTCACAATAACTTAATTTTTTTTGACACTACAAAGTGAGACAATTATGATTTTTCAACCAAGGTAGGTATTCTCCTCTTTAAAATTGAACTACGTGAGAAAGACCAGACATCATTTCTTTTGCGTGTGCACGTGAACCATGAAAAACAGTTGCTAACAGCAACACAAAATGGCAAGGTAAAATTTTTTGGTACGTTGACTTGTCCACTGAATCATTAAAGGTTACTAGAATAAAAAAGCAGATTACCAGAAAAGTTGCCAGGGTCAAAGGTTATGAAAAAGATTCAAGATCCAAAATCTACAAGGTAAAGAAAACCAAAACCTTTCAAATCCTCAGATCCCTAAATATCTAAAATCGTTATCTGACTTCCTATCAAGACGAAAATTCGTATATTGTATTCAGTTTGAGGGTTCCAATTTCAAATTCGGCCGTTGTTCTAAGTTTCAGCCTCAGGCAAAGAAGATCAAAAATTTGCACTCAGTTCTTCAAGTTTACCCATAATATCTAAATCATTATCTGACTTCCTATCAGGACAGAAAGTCGTATGGTGTGTAGGTTGAGGATGCCAATTTCAAATCCGGCCGTTGTTTTGAGTTTCAGGTTCAGGTGAAGAAGATCAATAATTCTCAGACCATCAGATTTCAAGTTCACCCTAAAAATCTGAAATCGTTATCTGACTCCCTATCAGGACGAAAACTCGTATGGTGACTGGTGTGTAGGTTGAGGGTGCCAATTTAAAATCCGACCGTTGTTTTGAGTTTCAGTCTCAGGTAAAGAAGATCAATAATTCTCAGATCATCAGATCTTCAAGTTCACCCTAGAAATCTAAAATCGTTATCTGACTTCCTATAAGAACGAAAACTCGTATGGTGTATAGTTTGAGGGCGAAAATTTCAAGTCCGGCCGTTGTTTAGAGTTTCAGGCTCAGGTAAAGAAGGTCAAAAACTTTCAGACCCAAAGATCTGAAGGTTAACCCTAAAAATCTAAAATTGTTATCTGACTCCTTATCAGAACCAGAACTCGTAACGTGTACAGCTTGAAGGGGGCCAATTTCATATCCGGCCGTTGTTTTGAGTTTCAGGTTCAGGTAAAGAAGATCAATAATTCTCAGACCACCAGATCTTCAAGTTCATCCTAAAAATCTAAAACCGTTATCTGACTTCCTATCAGAACGAAAACTCGTATGGTGTATAGTTTGAGGGTGAAAATTTCAAGTCCGGTCGTTGTTTAGAGTTTCAGGCTCAGGTAAATAAGGTGAAAAACTTTTAGACCCAAAGATCTTCAGGTTAACCCTAAAAGTCTAAAATCGTTATCTGACTCCTTATCAGGACGAGAACTCGTAACATGTACAGCTTGAGGGGGCCAATTTCAAATCCGGCAGCTGTTTTGAGTCTCAGCCTCAAGTAAAGGAGATCAAAAATTTTCAAACCCTCGGATATTTAAGTTCACCCTAAAAAATCTCGTTATCTGACTTCGTGTTAGGACGAAACGTCGTACGGCATATAGCTTGAGGGTGCCAATTTCAAATCCGGCCGTTGTTTTGAGTTTCAGCCTCAGGTAAAAGAGATCAAAATGTTTCAGACCCTCGAGTATTTAAGTTCACCCTAAAAATCTAAAATCGTTACCTGACTTCCTATCAGGACGAAACCTCGTATGGTATATAGTTTGAGGGTGTCAATTTCAAATCTGGCCGTTGTTTTGTGTTTCAGCCTCAAAAATTTTCAGACCATCGGATATTCAGCTTCACCCTAAAAATCTAAAACCACTATCTTGCCTCCTATCATAACGAAAACTCGTATCGTGTAAAGTATGAGAGTGCCAATTTCGAATCCGGCGTTGTTTAGATTTTCAGCCCGAGGTAAAGAAGGTTCTTATTTACCGAAAGAAAAGGACAACTTCATAGGCATGGAATATATGAAATCAGCTCTAATGAATGAAATACATGCTATTACATAGTAGTACATAGGTTAAACTAGAGGATCTATTAGCACTGTATTTGAAAAACATGTTAGTAGTTCTTCAAATTTTTTTTTGTAACACAAGAAGCATTTCTTCTTCTTCTTCTTCTTAAGGTGCCGTCTTCAATGAAGGTTGGCTACAATTTCGGCAAATCGTTCTCTATCCTGTGCAGCTCTTAACAGTGATTGTGAGTTCAGACCGGTCCAGCCCCTAACATTTTCAGCCATGAACACTGTCTTCTGCCCGGGCCTCTCCTACCCTCAATTTTACCTTCCATTATCGATCTCAAAAATTCATATTTCCGGCCTCTATATACATGTCCCAGGTAGCTTGTCTTTCGTCTTTTAAGTATTCCCAGGAGCTCTCTATCCATATTCATTCTTCTTAAAACAGTTTCATTCGAGATATAATCCATACACAAAGCATTAGATCGGGTTTATCAAAATGAGGTGATCAATAATAATTCATTGTCTAAATTATCCAAAATTAGTACGACACGAATATCAAATTATCATGCACGGTAGCAAAAACAGCATTAATGTGTTTCCATTAGTCAAAGGCATTGGCTTAGCGGTAGCTGCGATTTCGATTTGTACCAATTTCAATAACAATTACGCAATTAATACCTCAATCCCGGATAATTTCCACGATACTGATACTCGGAAACGATTGCCGATGGCCTACCGTTCAAACATAGACACCGACAATTAATACCACTGAATGAAATTGGTAACGGTGGTATGCTAAGTGTTATTCACGAGTATTCTCAATAAGTAGCTGATTTATAATAACACCAATGCTACATTCGTTTTAAATAAATATAGATTCTTCTTCTTCTTATGACGCCGTCTCATTTCGAAGGTTGGCGATCCAAATAGCTAACGTAGCCCTAGATACGACCATGCGAAAAATGTCAAGTGATGAGCAACCAAACCATCTTCGGATGTCTTTCAACCAAGAACTCTGTCGTCTACCGACAGACCTTTTATCTTGGACTTTTCCTTCTATAATCAGTCGCATAAGTTCGTATTTTTCCCCTCGCATGGTATGATCTATATAAGCGGTTTTTCGTTCCTTGATGGTAAGCATGAGTTCTTTTTGTTTCTTCATACGATTAAGGACTTCAACGTTCGTTATTCCTTGAACGCATGATATTCTGAGTACCTACAGGGTGGCCAATCGGGTGACGATAATAATTTTTTTTTAGATAGCCCGTACCGAGACCTATCTAAAACACCCCCATATATGTGTACCGATTATTGATAGTTTTCGAGTTATGATTTTTTTTTGAAAACTTAGAGATTTTCCAGTTTTTCCAAGAAATCGTCAAAAACAGAAACAAGAATGCTTTTTGGCTTTTATTTTTTTCAGCAATTATACTCAGTACTAAGCCTGTTTTAATATCCAATAAAGAGAACCTGTACATCCGAACAATAATTAAGTACATTTTGGGCCCAAAGTTTGAAATCTCTGTTTTCAGTCAAGAGACCAAAACATTCAAAATAAAATTAAAAATACTTATGCCTGGTTCTGGAGCTCCAATCTAATCTTAAAAACTCTGCAAGACATTGCACTTTCGAAATAATAATGAAAAAATAGCACTTATGGGGGCATTTTGCACCGTACGTGACTGTTAAAGGTAAAAAGGTGATAATTCACGAATTTCCAAAATTATTTAAAAAACTATTATTTTACTTTATTATGACAAATTAAAGAAAAAAAGCTCATAACAATTAATAAATATGATAATCATTTATGTTTTAATCGCTTTTAATAAAAAAAATTAATACCTGTGCTTTTTGTTGTGTACTATTGAACTTCTGCTAAATTAAGTTGTATGGAAAGTTAACGAAGGAAAAGAATAATAAAACAACAATCTGACTTTCAATTCCATGGCGGAATTACCTGTGAAGCGTTATCGACGCATACGCCATCCCTTTTACTCCCCACACCGATAGGTGAGGGGAGGATTGTGATCGTGAAAATTTTCGATTTTGAGATAATAGGTTTTTTGGGAGTTTATAATGTCTACATAATGAAAATCCGCGTCACTCATTTTCGTCGTTCTGTCTGTCGGTCTGTTCTGTCTGTACGCGTTTTTTTAGCCTCGTAATCTCAGTAACCGCTGCATGGACTATGATGAAATTTGGGCAGCAATCTGCTGTGGGGTCTTAGTAGATAATGCGGCTATAATTTTGGAAATCGGTATATGGGCGGCAGAGTAATTAAAACAAAAATTTTAAATATTCCTCAAACTTCGTTTTTAGGCGTTTTAGAGGTTCTTGATCATTTTCTGCGTTTTTTTGGGTGGGGGTGGAATTTGGGTGTTTGGGGGGTGGGGGGTTGAAGAACTGAAAAACTTGTTGTATTCACGATAGGCTGTCTACTGACCTGTCAAGGAAGACCTAGCGATATAAATCACCTTTTTAGGTCCATCCGAACATTGCATTGCCTATTACCGACACAACTGCGCTTCGCCGACATGAGCTCGCAAAAAGCTACTCTGAAAGAAAGGGATGGCGTATGCTACGACATCGCTTCCCAGGTAATTCTGCCATGAAACTGGAAGTCAGATTATTGTTTATTATTTCTTTCCTTTGTTAACTTTCAATACAACTTAATTTAGCAGAAGTTCACTTTAAAAATCACAATTTGGGTATTAGTTTTTTTATTAAAAGTCATCAAAACATCAATGATTTTCGGGTTTATTAGTTGTTACGAGTTTCTTCTTCTTTAATTTGTCATAATAAAGCAAAATAATAGTTTTTTTAATTATTTTGGAAATTCATGAATTATCACCTATTTACCTTTAATACTCACGTACGGCGCAAAATGTCCCCATAAGTGCTACTTTTTCATTATTATTTCGAAAGTGCAGTGTCTTGCAAAGTTTTTAAGATTAGTTTGAAGCTCCAAAACCAGGCATAAGTATTTTTAATCTGATTTTGAAGGTTTTGGTCTCCTGACTAAAACCGAGATTTCAAATTTTGGCCCCAAAATGTACTTAATTATTGTTCGGATGTACAGGTTCTCTTTATTGGATATTAAAACAGGCTTAATACTGAGTATAATTGCAGAAAAAAATAAAAGCCATAAAGCATTCTTGTTTTTGTTTTTGACGATTTCTTGGAAAAACTGGAAAATCTCTAAGTTTTCAAAAAAAAAATCATAACTCGAAAACTATCAATAATCGGTACACATACATGGGGGTGTTTTGGATAGGTCTCGGTACGGGCTATCTAAAAAAAATTTATTATCGTCACCCGATTGGCCACCCTGTATATGGCGATAAATGTACATTTCAAAGGCGTCGATTTCCCTTTCCAATGTAGCATCTAGAGTCCAACTCTCACATCCGTACAGGAGAACCGAGAAAATGTAGCATCTGACCATGCGTATCCGAAGTTTCAGGCTAAGATCTGACCTTATGAAAAATCTTCGCATACTCATAAATACCTCTCTGGCCTGTTCAATGCGGCATCTTACTTCTTTCTTCGGGTCACATGCCTCATTTACAATACACCCCAGATATTTGTATGACGATACTTGTTCCACCGTACTACCATTGATAATCAGATGAGCTTGTACGGGTGTCTTGGCAAAGGCAACGACTTTAGTTTTTGCAGTATTTGTAAGTAGGCCAAAGATTTCACTGTATCGTACGATACTATCTATCAGCTAAACAACGGTGTCGTCCGCATATCTAATGTTATTGATTATTTTCCTGTTGATCTTAATTCCATACTCCATTTCTTCCAGAGCTTCTTTGCAAATTGTCTCAGAATATATATTAAATAAGAGCGGCGATAACACACAACCCTGTCTCACACCTCTTTTAATCATCGCCGCTTCTGATGTTGTACCCTCAACGTTTACTGCTGCGTTTTGCGTCCAATAGAGATTTCCGATCAACTGAATTTCTTCTCTATCCTTTCCAGTTGTTTTAAGGACTTCTATAAGTTTCTCATGTTTGACGCAATCAAAGTCCTTTTTATAGTCTATAAAACAAGCGACTACGTTAACGTTCATGTCTCTACATCGTTGTGTAAGAACGTTCAGTGCAAATAGCGCCTCACGTGTGCCTAGGCCACTGCGAAATCCAAATTGAGAGTTATCGAGTTGGTCTTCACACTTCTTATATATTCTGGTATGTATTATTCTGAAGAATATTTGGGGACATGGGACATCAGGCTTATCATGCGGTAATCGTCACAATTTGAGGCATGGGTTTTCTTAGGCAGGGTAATAAAAGTTGATGTCATCCAATCTCTTGGGATATTTCCTGTACGGTATATGGCATTGAATATTGAGGTTAACAGTTGCAGACCCTTTCCTTCTTCTTCGACTATGAGTTTGATAAGTTCGACGTGAATATTGTCTGGTCCGGTGGATTTTCCGTCCTTCTGGGTTTTAATTGCATGGACTATTTCGTCTTTGGTAATATCGGGGCCTCGTTCGTTGATATTTTCATCCGGTTCTGGTGGTGTATGGTGGCCTACTGTCATTAAATAGCTCTTCCACTTACTCCTTCCATCTTTGGAGTTTATTTTCTATTCCTAGAATTATTTCATTATTCCTATTCCGCAAGGTGGCCGATGGACGTGTCTTGTTGCAGTTTGCCATTTAGAATATAGATTAAAAAAGTAAAAAATACGCTTTTAAGAACATCGAACTAAAATAATAATTTTTAAAATAAGCTTAAAACAATATTGAATGGAAAATACTAGCATTGTTGTGAAAAAGCATCGGGGGCAGGATTTATGAATAACATGGCGCAAAGTGGCCTCGCGTCGTTCACAATAATACTAGAGTTTTTTGTTCATTATTGTTTTAAGCTTGTTTTAAGATTTTTCTAACATTTTAGTTCAGTGTGTTTTTTAGTTAGTTATTTATATTCAATTTTCTAGTAAGCCTTATCACCAATGCATGTTCTTAAGCTATTTGCTATTTGCATTTATTGTATTGGTGGTTTTCGTAGGCGATGGAGTATAGTTCCACTAACCAACCTTGATGCGACTCCAGTGAGAGCACCAATCTTCGCAACGGGTTTTACATAACATCGGTTAACTAACAGCTCAACTAGTGAAAGCGCCGGAG
This sequence comes from Callosobruchus maculatus, assembly GCA_951848785.1. Lineage (NCBI taxonomy): Eukaryota > Metazoa > Arthropoda > Insecta > Coleoptera > Chrysomelidae > Callosobruchus > Callosobruchus maculatus. Next base: position 4,391,376 of record CATOUR010000090.1, on the reverse strand, counting down.
TACAAATCTGGAGTCGTGGGTTCGAGTCCCATCGGCCGCCGACTTTTTACGGATTTAAATCGATTAACTTGGTTTTTCAATAGATTATATATAAAGGTTTCCCGGTACCTGCTCCATCAAATGCAAAAATTTTGTCTGTTTTGATATCACCGTTAAGCTGATTTTTAGTACTCTGTGTAATGAAAATGAATAATTGTTTTTGATCAACATTCATAGAATAATTATTACCATTATTACATAAACGATAATTAAAACTGTCGACTTTCCTGACTAAATTTCACAAAAATACCAACTCCCAAACAGTTGGATGTCACGCCTTTAAAGCACTCGTTGCTACGCCTCTGTAGAATATTAACAAACATTAACGTGTCTGTGCTATCTCTCAGTCAGTAGTGTCACAAGCGCGACTTCACTGGGACATCCTACCTCATCCCCCATACAGACCTTACCCCGAGTGACTACCATCTGTTTTTGGCCTTATACAACCACATTCGGAATAGGCGATTTGAAAATGGAGAGACTTTGGAAAACGGGATGACACACTTCTTCAGTTCCCAAAAGCAAGATTTTCATAAAAATGGGATATACAGTTTTGTGTCTAGATGGGAAAGGGTAATACTTGTTGAGGGTGCTTATTTTTCTGATTTTTTTTTATGGTCAGCCTCCCGCAAAGGCCGAAAGCCTATGGCTCTATAGCAGCGCTGTGAGAGGACAAGCGTCGGTTCACGTTAGATTTGAAACGCTGCAGGTTGTAGCCATCGGGAAACAAATTCCCCGGCAGCTGATTCCACAGCGTCGAAGTTCTCCAAAAGAATGAATGCTGGAGGAGACTGGTTCGGGGAGTAAGGACCTCGACCTGGTAAGGATGAGCTCGCAGAGCTTCACTAGTATTCCTGGTTCGGACGGCCTTTGGTGTTATTATCTGAGAGAGCTCACTCGAACATCTTCCGTGACAGAATCTGTAAAACAGGGATAGGTCAGCCACCCTCCTTCGATGTTCCAGGCTGTGGAGGTCCTTTGTGAGGTTAGGCGTATCGATTAATCTAATTGCTCTTTTCTGAATCTAAGTTTAACCCATTTTTTGTGTAACTACTTCTTAGCTTTCAAAAACGCACGAACCTTTTTAGTTGCCTGCTAATAAAAATAAGTTATGGTATTTCTATTCGTGCCTGATGAAAAACCTCTGTTAACGGCCGAAACCAAAACCAAAACTTTCATATAAGGTAAGGTTTTCGTGGGAAGAAAAATAAGTAAGCAATCAAATACTACGCGCAGTGCCTGCATGTCTCACACTTTGCTCGCTCCCTTGTTTGAACTTGGCTGACTGACAACCATTATTTATGAACAGATTTTCGTAAGCAACCATACTGATTTATTTGGCGTCAGCAACATGCCTCACAGATCAACGCAGATATCAAAACAATACAATTCAACATCTAGAAAACTCAGGCATCAAAACTGTCAGATTTATTTATTTAGCGTATGGCTACATGGATTGATTGGTAATAAGTCTTAAACAATATAATAAAATACTGTCAGAAAAGTCTCAGGTTGGCTTATCAACTGTGAAAATGGAGGGCCACCCAATAGTCAAGTCACCTTCCGTCAAGCTTTTGCCCAGAAGCTTGGAGATATGTTCCGCTGTAGGAAGCTGTACACACCAGAACAATTACTGCCGCTGTACAAGTCACAGATCCGACCATCGTTGGAGTATTGCTCTCATGTGTGGAGATGCTTCGAAACATCATCTAAAGCTTCTGGACACTATCCAGAAGAGAGGAATCAGACTAGTCGACACACAAAGGACCTCCACAGCCTGGAACATCGAAGAAGGGTGGCTGACCTGCCCCTGTTTTACAGATTCTATTACGGAAGATGTTTGGGTGAGATTTCCTAGATTATAACATCAAAGGCCATCCGACCAAGGACACTAGAGAGGCTCTGCGAGCTTCTCCTTACCAGGTTAAGGTTCCTACTCCCCGAACCAGTCTCGTCGAGCATTTATTCTTCTGGAGAACTTCGACGTTGTAGAATGAACTGTCGGGGAATTTGTGTCCTGCAGCGTTCCAAATATAACGTGCACTGACACTTATCCTCTCTCAGTGCTTCCACCGCGCCATAAGCTTTCAGCCTTTGCGGGAGGCTGACCTTAAAAAAATTGCAATAAAATCGTTTATGTTTTAATATATATTTCATTTGGTAAGCGCGTCACTGAATTTTTGAAAAATAATTTTTATAATTTTAGTTAATTATAGCTATGAACACTTCCTTAGGCCGCTCTGAGAGTTTTGTTAATGAAATCTAATTTTAATTCCGTAAACAAATCAATGAAGTTTGACCTCACTTGGGATCTTAGACTAAAAGTAAAGTGGTTCCAGCCTTGCTTTCCCTTACCAGAAAGCCATATCCATAATTGCTATTTTACAACACGAATAAAATTTCGCAGCACAGTGGAGGTATAACTAGAAATGAAGGTGGGAGGAAGGATATGGTCAAGCAATGAATGCATTCATAGCCGTTTTCCTCTACGCATAAATATCCTTATAAATTTAACTACCGCAACAATAACAGTTCTAAAGGATGTCTATGGTTATTGCTTCTAGTTTTTATTGTTATTATATATCAGCCCGTCAGTGGGCTAAGTTATTGCATGTATCGCGTTACATAATAATATTTGAAAGAGCATGGATTGGGATGTGCGGTTCGTGAAGGAGTCGTTCAAATTGAACGACTCTTCTAAGTGAGCATTATTCCGGATGACTTACTCAATTGAAAAGTCCAATGCAAGAGCCGGTTATGTCCATTAGAGTAAATTTTTCAGGAGGGAAGGAATACTGCCTGAAGGAACTTTGAAGGAGTAGAGCAGGTTTTGATTGTGGTTGGCATACTGTGGACACAACTATACGAAGTTCATATTAGATAATTATTGGTTAGTGTAAAATGTGGATTTGAAAAAAAATATCTTTTATTTCAAGAAATATCAAACAAACTGCACGTGGTGATTTCTTGTAATTTTTCTAACCAATTTTGCTGTTTTCCGGTAAATAATCCTCGCCAGTGTCGATATGAGTGCCCAAAAATATACACGCTATTTGTTACTATTGCTACACTTCTGCCACATAGACTACCCTGCCTACCTGCAACAAATCCAATTTTATACCAAAAATGAAAGAGGTTTAGTTGATTTGGTTCGTTTCATACTATGCAAGAACCAGTCAAGTCCAGGACTTAGCGTATTTTTGCACAGTATAAAACAACGAATAATATCGCGTATTGTATGAGCTAGAAGCCTCGTTTTTGCACTGAACGATGTAGAATTTCAAACTACGCAAGAACAGGTACAGGCGATTTCCAGCGGTAAATGAGTTGACAGCTTTTATGCTTGTCTCAGGCGTACCTATACAAGGGCAAGTTAACCGGGGTAAAGGTGGATTCCCATTTGAGCAGCATCAAGCAGCGCATCGCAGCGCAGCGCGGCGCAGCACAAGCAGCGTTTTTAAAATTGTATTCTCACTTGAGCAGCATTTAGCAGCAATCGAACCAACCAGCAGCAAAAATAATTGTAGTTTTCCGATGACAATGCTGGCTGCGGAGGAGACGTCTACTACGTCATCAGATAATATGATATTTTTATCATCCCTATGCCATTAACATGAGCAAACGGTGAAAAAAAAGAAAAGAAGATATTGGGTGCATGATATATTTCGAGGGAGGTTGGACGAAGGCGAATTTCATACGCTCTTCAGGCTGCTTCAAGAAGATGAGAGGAATTTTTATTACTCATATCATATAATTCTGTATATTCACTAACGAGTAAAATCAGTCTTTCAATTTTTTCGCCGTCCATTCTGGTGCAACTACTCTTTTTGCAACTGAAAAACCTATACCGATGTCGGTAGCTGCAATGTATTTGATGCTTCAATCAATTCACACTTGTCCGTCAGCTAGAAGAGCAGCGCGCTAATAAGCAGCATGCTGAGAATTTACGAGAAGAAATTCGTTGTGGCAAGCTTCTGGCTAATATCTAATGATGGGAGTGATAGGATATACCAATGGGAGTGGAGGCAGTGCAGCCGATACTGGTAATGAAGAACAGTTGGATTATGAAATTAATGTGATATATTTGTCATAATTATGATGCCAGTACGCTCACACAAGGTGATACCTTCGAGGGTTGCAATGTTTGTAATAGGTATTACAAATAAATGAATGAAAATGATTGAATGGTGGAAAATTTTATTGAAAATAATGTAAAACTCTCTCTCGGAGAAGTTAGAGGCGTCAAGACAAGTACGTAGGTAAGTACAAAAACTGTTAAACGTTGATTTTCTTTTTAATTTAAACTGCTATAGCATGCTATGCTAATATACAGGGTGACTGGTAATTTGACCTTCTAACGATAATTCACAACCAATTGACTCCCATCAATAGGGGATCGGAAATGAGCAGTTTCCGAGATATCGGCCTTATCATCGAAACGAAATTCTCAGACATTAAACATGCTTTTTCTGAAACTGAGCTGATATTTTTCGGTTAGCAGAAAAAATGGTTGTACTTAAAAATTCCTGTAAAATACTTTCTCTCTCAGAAAAAAGTAATTAAGGGATAAGACAGATTATTATCTGCTATTTTTTCTCGAAAATTAACACGATTCATTCGATAAAAATGGCACTTGTATAAATTACTGTACAAATATTATAAACTGTTGGAATAGTAGGTAAAAAATGACTATAGAGCATCCCAGAGAGCAGTTACCGAATTAAAAGCACGAAACATTTCTAGGAATAACGCTGTTAGCCTGATTTTATACGTAATAATTAAAAGAAAATTTTTATATAATTTATCTAATTTATTTATTTTATTTATTAACTAATAACTTGATACTGTACTTACAGTAAAATTATCCTCACATACATGAAGAGCATGAAAGTTTGGTGAGATATCTTTTGTTTCCATTCGACAGGCTTCAAGCCATTTTTTTCGGTGGTTAGGGTCACCAAGCAGCCTAATAAACATTTTATTATGTGTCTTTACTGTCGTGCTTTTGTATAGTGGCACAAGACAGTACTTGAGGTATTAGTGAACACTTTGCTACACACCAAAAGCTTCAAATATTTTTGTATTTCACAATAATAGCTTGACAAGTGCACCAGATACATGAACAAGAGTCTAGATCATATCTCCGCAACTAACTAATATCAATTAAATTAATCCGAGGATGTATCGTCTGTATAGCCTACTTTCATTAATTGCTCAAGCAAGTTCTACTATATATTTTACAATCTCGTTTGGAGGGTTTTATTGGCTGGCAAATTTCTCAGGCGCAGGCAGGTTTCGTGAAAGGACGCGGTACACGTGAACAGATCTCAAACTTAAGACAAATTATGGAAAAAGCCAGAGAGCATTATCTTCCAGTTTTTATCTGGTTTGTGGATTATTCTAAGGCATTTGATAACGTAAAGTGGCCTAAATTGTGCGAAATCCTCATCTCTATAGGAGTTCTTTATCACCAAGTGTTTCTCATACAGCAACTCTACGAGTCTAATTCGGCTCGTGTAAGAATTGATGGTAACCTGTCTGGTCAAACTGCAGCCAGAAAAGGAGTTCGTCAGGGATGTGTATTATCTCCGATGTTATTTAACATTTACTCTGAATTTGTGATGAGACAGGTATTAGACAACTGGAATGGCGGTATAACTATTGGCGGAAGCAAAATATCCAACCTATGATTTGCTGACGATACAACCCTTATTGTTGCTTCTCAGAAAGAACTAGTAGCCCTATTAAACACCCTAGAACAACATAGTGCAGCGTATGGTCTTTGTATTAACTACAATAAGACCAAGGTTATGATCGTAGATAGAGAGCATGATAATTATCGAGAAATAAAGTCAATAGGCTGTTGTGAAGTCGTTCAAAGTTTTGTATACCTCGGTTCTTTGATCGACAATTCGGGTAGCTGTGAAAATGAGATTCGACGGCGCATTCAACAGGCACGTTTAGCCATGACAAAGCTTACTAAAATATGGCGTGACCATAACATCACTAAGGCTACAAAAATGTCGCTGGTTCAGTCTCTTGTGTTCTCCATATTTTTGTATGCCTCGGAAACTTGGACTGTTAAAAAGGCAGATCGAGCACGCATAGATGCTTTTGAAGTGTGGACGTGGAGGAGAATGCTGAGGGTTCCTTATACCGGTCATCGAACTAACGTTTCCATACTGGATGAGCTCGGTAATCCAAAGAGACTATCCTCTATTGTGTCGACGAGAATACTTACATTCTTCGGACATATACACAGAGGCGATAATATGGAGAAACTTGTAGTTCAGGGTCATGCCCCGAGTGGGCGGCGCCGTGGCCGTCCCTCTACACGCTGTACTCTAGCTCCGACTTAATACATTTTACGAGTTTACAACATGTCTGTTAAGACATTGTGACTATGATGATGATCGTCTGGAAATCGGCCTACATTCGCATCGTCCATCGGTGTGATAGAGGAGAACCTCGTGTCAGCGACTCACTGTTATGCACCATAAGTGGGTGTGACGTGCAAAATAGCTCGTTGAAACCGCTGTTCCAGCGCGCGAAACTTTGATGCCTTGTAACAATGTTATTTCTAATTGTTAAGGAATAATAAGAATAATAATTGGGGAATGATTCTATTAAGTACAACGGAGTCATATTGTTGATACAAAAGGATTGGCAAGTTCCTTATTTTACAACCGCTAACCGAGTTAGACGAGATTATACGAGAATACGACTGAAAAGAAAGCACCTTTTATTTCCTTGTTTATTCTCCGCATTTTTATCTGTGACTCTGCGATCGTATTACATTCGATAAAATAACAAGCCTCTTCACGTGAACGAGAAAAAGAATTCGGCTGACAAGAATGTTCATTCGAAGGGTTTATAAAAATCGTTGGCATTCTTCTCGACGAGATTTCAGCGACGAGGGTTCTCTCCAGCATTTCGGGCATTAATTGCTCAAAGTTGTAAAGGAAATTAAAGTGCTCAACGCTGAGACAAACTGACACTGCGTCGCTTGCATTTTTGGTATGCAAGAATTTCATTCTTCGGATACTCATCGCTTACGGAAACGCTTTAGTTGTAGGCAATTTTCTAATTGGCGCTTTTGGGATCCCGGAGAATTTACGGAATACAAGTACGTGTTGCTATGGTACTTATTTATTGAAGGGATTTACAGGTGTAGAGCGTTTAGATAATTTCGTGTCACAGTATCATACGAGGTAGATAGATCAGGTAATTGTTGAGGAAAGTAACCAGTTCTTAATGCACAAATCTTAAAAAATATAGTGATATTGCCTACTACTTTAGATTTCGTCAAAGTCGATGTGGTAGATATGTACATAGTTAAACTTTGTGAATTACAACTGACATTGTCAAAAGAAAGAAAAGAATTACTAACAAAATAAGAAACACACGTACTATCATACAATAAAAGTACATAAGAATACATACTTATCCATGTCTACGTGAAATTGTTTGCGACATGGAAATTCAACAGTAGCGGCGTATACAGGGTGCGCCATATTTTATATCGGCAAGCAAATACCGAATAACTTTGACATTCGTCAACCGATTGACATGATTAGACACGTTTTTGAAACGCCAGTTCAATACAATTGTAGTCATGAATCACTTCACACCAAAACAACGCGCTAAAATAGTGATGCTGTACATTGAAAATGATCGTTTAGTTGCATTAACTCAACGTGCACATCGTCGAAAATATCGAGGCTAAAGAGCTGCGACAACACTACTCGACGTTTAGTGTCCAATTTTGTTGATCAGGGGACAGTGAGAGATCGTAAACATGCTGTTCATCAACGACCCAGACGTTCCAATGAACTGGTTGAAGCAGTCAGAGAAAGCATTGCTCAGAACCCAAAGGTGTCGTATCGTCGCCACCCTCAGCAGTTTGGCCTTAGTGGAACCACTTTGCGGTGCATTTTGAAGAATGATTTGCACCTGCTTCCCTATAAAGTGCAGTTAATATAAATATTATTGCCGACAGACCAGGTCTTGGCGGTTACTGGTTTCAACAAGACGGAGCGCCATGTCACACTACGCATCAAACAGTTCAGTTTCTGCAACAAAAAATTCGTGGACGTCTCATATCCAAAAGAGGCCATATTGACTGGCCACCCAGATCTCCAGATTGGACTGCCCCGGACTTCTTCTTGTGGGGTTATTTGAAAAGCAAAGTGTACGCCGCCAAGCCTAATGGAAAACGCAGCAAAAATGGTACATTTGGCTTTGGTCAATCGAGGCGGCCACTTGATTGAGGTTGTATTCAAAAATTAGTATAAATAAATTGCAATGAGCTAAGTCGAATAAAAATACCCCATAAATCGAAATCAGTTGTTTTTTCAAAGTTATTTAGTGCATACTTACCGACATAAAAGATGGCGCACCCTGTAGAATGATCCAGCTTATCAAACTGGACAAACAAATAAATATAAACAATTTTATCAGGCCATTCTGTAGGTCCCTTTCGCATTATCCTTTTATCTGAAAACGTGTCGTCTAGCTGTTGTCAAACCGGAAGAAAATAGTGAGAAGAAGTCCTGCTGGAAATAGATTTCAGCCTCATTGAGGAATTCCATTCTTTTCGATTTGGTGTTCAGTGATGCTGTTTCCCCACATATCCAAATAAATGTCTCCATTTAAATTGCCATTCAATAATAACCCAATCACTTTGTTTCCTAAAATGCCTGCCAATACATCATTTTTTTTGGGATACTGGGTATGTTCTTCTACAAAAGCATAAGGATTTTCATTCCTCCAATACATGCAGTTATGCTCATTTACACATCCATTTAGATAAAAAGTGTATTCATCAGTGAGGCAGATATTCTTTACACGAATGGTATTACCATTAATCGCTGTAGTGATTTGTTCAGAAAAACTCAACTCGCCGATTGAAATCGTCTTCGGTTAAGTCTTGCACTATTTTCATTTTGAATGGATTCAATTTATGGACAGAGAGTGTGTATAGAGCCAAATGAAATATCAGTCGGCTCCACAATTTTTCGTAATGAAGTATCTTTGAAAATGAATTTTGAAAAATACTGCACAACGTAAAATTGCCGAATGCTTATACAAATGTCTCTTGATGCTTCTTCTAAGAAGACAGAAACCCTTGTCTGCGCCAAAATTATGTAATGCTTCAGTCAATATGTGGCATTCTTATAAGTCATTACATCCATTGTTTTGTTTTCAAGATTATCATATTATGTTCGATTTAAGATTTCGGTATTTTTATTTACAAGATTTTCCTTTGAATTGAACATATTTATTGAACCCTATATGATCAAAAATATCACATTCCTGGTTTAAGATTATTACAGCTTTGCGCATATAGGATATAGTATACTTGGATCTTGTATTTTATTTACCTTATGCTCATAGTACCTCATCATCATAGTCACAATGTCTTAACAGACATGTTGTGAACTCGTAAAATGCATTTACTCATTTCACGAGTTTCTCTTGGGATATCTCTAAGATCTTTAAGGGTCTAGGGTATAGCGCGCGAAATTGAGTATCCAAGATAAGACGTATTCCCGTGTTAGCGAGGAGGCGTGGCCGCCTGTTCCCTTTCTCCAGTGTGTGTGTCTAAAATGAGGGGATCTAAGTCCAAAAATATAAAGGTAAGATCAAAAGGTCCAAAGGTAAGGTCTAAAGGTCACTATAAAAACGAATTTCGCATTTACAAGCTCCTGACGTTATCTTTAAACTTACAGTAATGATCCAAAAAGCAAATTAAAGAAGAAAGCTTGCGCTTGTGCAATTATTTAGCCCTTTTTTGGTATCGTGTTTGGTTCTTAAATTGCAGGCATTTATAGAATGATTTTGCATTGCGAGTTTTTTTGCACATTAAAAAACTTTTTTGAGAAATTCGAAAATAGTTGTCATTCATTAAGATTTTAACTATCGCCTTCTGAAATATTAAATATGTGGTTTGAAAATAAAGTGAGTTGTGCGGGAAATTGTGAGTCACACAGGCACAAGATTACGAAACATACCCATTACTTTCTGGTACCCGATGACAATGAAGATGGATCCCACGATATCTCATCATCTGCTGTCGAATCATTCATCATAACTAAAAAGCTATTTGAAATTCCAGCACCCTCTGATATTAAAACTACACATCGATCTTCCTCTCTTCATTACTAGCCTCCGCGTACGGTTGAACTTTTGCAGTATGAATTCGACCTCCCGTTCTACCGTACCAAGAGCAGAGCAGAGTTGTAATCATGGATTCAATTTGTGTTCCATGCATAAATAATCGTTTGAAATACGGCTGTGTGTTTGAATTATAGATAATATTAATCTATGCGATATTTAAACGTGGTTAAAGTGTAGATGACACAGTGTCAGCACTGCGAGGGTGCAAAGCTTTGGTTTTGTTCTTAGTACAAACCTCAGAGTAACAACTGAACATAGAGGTAGTAAACAAACCACTTCAGCATAGCGTGCTCAAAGCCATCATCTTTTGACACTTCAGACCCAAACATTGCCAACTAACCTGAAAATTCTTCCAATGCAACCCATGTTACAAACACTACTCTGCACTGTCCCATCTCGAAAAACTGTTAAACTACACTCGAATATAGCACAGCAAGTCCGTGAATCTTCACTACAGTTACCAACAAATAGCGAATTCGATTTTACTGACCAAACATAAAAGACGCACAAACAAAACAAACGTTTGACAGTCGGAGGTAAACGTAAACAAATCGCAGGAAAATTACATAGGCGTTGCCAACTCCTCAAAATTTATGTAACACAGAATTTGCGTTTATGATGAAGAAACATGCAGTAATGCAGCAGAAGTCAACATATCTATTGATTTTGCTGTAATCATTTCTGAACCATTAAAATACCGTCTTTTTTTAACGTAGAATGAAATATTTCTAGATACTATACAATTAAGACGATAGTAAACAATTATGATTGCCGTATCTGGTGGTCGATATGACAACGTAAGAAAAAATGTTGGCCTATTAGAATTAGTTGTTTACTACCTCTACGTTCAGTTGTTACTCTGAGGTACAAACTAACCATAGACCTTTCTATTCATCATTTACGAAACGTCCTTTCAAACATTGACAGAATAAACAGCCGCCATCTTCCTTGAGTGGCAGACATATTGCCTTTATTTGTCGGAAAACATAGGCAAATCAAAAGTGGGGCAATCGAATGTGGTAAATTAGCAAATGCGCGTTTTGTAATAATAATCATATAATAATAATCAGTACATTAAGATCTACCACCCACAAGTCAAGGCTCAAATAACACAAAAGTTCAGAAACCCTCTCATTAGACTATAAAAGCAAAATTGAATTCCAGAAGTTTTACAAAACCATCAACTCATTTGCGATACCGGTCCTCACTTACTCCTTTAGCATCACCAAGTGGTCGCACACTGATATTGAGAACATCAACATGTAGTATCACTTTGGTGACATCTTGAATAAAAGATCGAAACGACTTGATCGTTCAAAATATCTTTCTTTATTGACCCCAAAAAACATAATTACATGGAAGGAAACCAATAATCAATTATTAGCAATCAGCAAAATGTGTTGAAATGCTATTTTATGCTTACCCTAATAAACAATCGTCGAATAAACATCCGCTAATTGTTGTCGTTCAATTTTGAAATATAATAGCCTAAAATTAGAACGGATGTCGATATTAAAACAATTATGAGGAAATACTATCTAATGCAATGAATCCCTACAAGAAAATGCTTACCGTAGACAGAAAACAAGGGGGCAGAGGAATTATAGACATACAGTCACTTCACACAAAACTAATAAAAATGCTCAGAGACTTTTTCCAAAGCAAATAGACAAACTTACATAGGTCAATGGTAAAAGCTGACAAAAACTATACTCCACTTACTCTATCCTGCCCAGATCACTTAGCAGACCCACACAATTACACAAAATTGCAAAAGAAAAATAAATACCTGGTCACGAAAAGCAGTCTATGATACCGCGTTATACAAGAGCACATTAATGAAAGACAATCATACACCTGGCTGCAGAATGACCAACTCTATCCAGAAACTGTGGGTTTTATGCTTGCATCGAGGACCAAGTGATTGCGACAAGGAACTACATGAAATACATAATTAAAAATACATCCATAACCGATCACAATTGTAGAAAGTGCCACCAACAGAAAGAAACAATTGTTATGTGGTCAATTACACAGCTAGACATAACTCTGTAGCCAAAGCCATACACCAGGCACTAGCCACAACAAACAAGCTAATAGAAAACACAGAGTCATATCACAACTACACACCGACATCAGTATTCGAAAACAATGAATACAAACTATACTGGGACGTCGAAATACATATAGACTATCCCGGCAAATCGACCAGATATAGTTTTCCAGTCAGAGGCAGACAAAGTTACCTATTTGATAGATATTGCCATTCCCAACGATATGATTATCCAAAACGCCTACGCTGGGAAGATATCTAAATACACTGACCTTGCAATAGAAATAAAACGACTCTGGAAGCAAGACAAAATTGCTATTGTCTCCCTAATTATGTCGGTCTCAGGCCTTACGCCAAACCCATTTACACCACACCTACAACGAAAGGTTACACAAAATGTTCGAAAAGTCTGTAATCCTGAAGACCTGTAATATTATACGATACTTCCTAAATTACGATCAATGATAATTCAGTTGTTGACCTGGCACAGCCCGTCAACACTTGTTGCTGCCACAGTCATGCGATAGAAACTTATAATATCATTTCAGACAAGATGTTGAACATTTTCTGGGACTTGGAGGACAAAATCGTTGAACCTAATTTTCTTTCTCGCCTTGGTAGAAGACGCGGAAGAAGTAGGTAGTTCTGACGAATACAATGCATATCATGTAAAAGGATAAGAAAGAGTTAACACATTGTTGGACACTCTGCTGGCCGGGAGGCTTCGTAATATTGACCTCAAAACATTCTCATTTTTTTGCGTTTGTAACATGATTTGCGTTATCAAAATATTTTTGGGGTATTCATTTTTGACTCTTTTTTTCATTTTTGAGGTTTTTGGTGACAATAAAAAAGACGGCAATATCCGTCGTGTCATATTACAGCAGACTATATGTTCTAGAAAGGCAACCACGGCTATAGCCGTCTGATCAGTGTAATCGTAATCGTAAAATACATCTTGTGGGAAGAAAAGGACAATTTTCGAGACAAAAGCTAAAACAAAAACATTCTATTGTATCAAATTTGTAAACAAGAACGCATCTCTCAGAATACAGACGGTATAAAAACAAAAAATTATACTTATTAGCAGAGGTATCCCCGAACAAAACAGAATTTAGGAACAAATTTATGTTTGACGCCACTCTTCAAAGCAGTCTGGGCACAAAGCAGGTTTATTTTCACAACTCTTGCATCTATAGCTAGTTTCTTTGCGTTTTCCAGACTTGAAACATTGTTTGCATCTAAGAAAATAGGATTTTATTTTATGATCCTCTGGTAGGGGCAGCTTCTCTGGAAAATGTATCACACGTGCTTCGAGTTTTGTATTGATATGCAACAACGACGACGAATATCTGTTTAGGATGAAAATATCTGGTTACCTACCTCCCTCTCAGTACTGAAAACATGAACATCAAACGAAAACACACTTGCAATATGGCAGCTATACACGTGGTCAATGCATCACATTGGAGGTTATGGACGGTTATAGCCGTCGTGCCGTTTTACCCATGCACCTTAAAACATGAATGGTTGGGATAGCGTATAGTGGGTTAGAATTTGGCAATTTCAGAAACGAGAGCTTTATGTTATGGCACTAACATTGCTTAACAAGGCAAGTATACCGACATTCTGACGGTCGTCGCCGTTCTGCCGTATAAAGCAGATAACTTTTTGACTGATATAGCCGTCGTGGCGTATCACGATCACTCCCCGCAGACGGCTATAGCCGTTGTGTCCAACAACGTGTTAATATTTAAACTTTCCAAATTTCCAAAGTTTTCCCTTTTCCGGGATTAAAAGCTGCGAAGCTGAAGCTGCACATGCAGCTTGTTACGTAGAGCAAATAAAGGAAAGTCGGCGGCAAATCACGTAATTGAAAATGCAGCAGTAACACTCTCCTCGACGCCGCTCTAATACGATTTGTAATTTTACGCCCGTATTCACAGGTTGACGGTAGCGCCAACTGGCGGCAGAACGTCGAAAGCCGTATCAAAAGAGCAACGGAAGCACTTTATGGAAATATCAGCGGACGAATTAAATGGCGACGCGCCTGAATGGGGGCCTAACGATGATTTCAGTTTTTAAATAAGTGAGCGCTATGGGGTCGATCCGGGATTATACGTGATACACGCCTGGATGCTTTCCGAAATTGCTCGCACGTGTCGGGATTATTTCTATTACATGGCTGATTTGCATTATATACAGTGTCCCAGGAGTCCTAGGACGAATCCCGAAAACGTTAAGGGTTTAGGGTATTGCACGCGAAATTGAGAATCCAAGAAAAGACGTATTCACGTGTTAGCGAGGAGGCGTGGCCACCTGTTCCCTTTCTCCAGTATGTGTGTCTAAGATGAGGGCAGATAAGTCCAAAAATCCAAAGGTAAGGTCCAAAGGTCACCATAAAAATGAATTTTGCATTTTCAAGCTCCTGACGTTACCTTTAAACTTACAGTAATGATTTAAAAAACAAAATGATGAAGAAAGCTTGCACTTTGTCACCTATTTGGCCTTTTTTGATATCGTGTTTGGTTGTTAAATTACAGACATTTGAAGGTAGTGTTACAAGTCTTTTGTCCGATTGGGCAAGGAAACACTTGGTACGGATAACACTATTTATTTTCACTAACTATGTACACTACGCCTAGCCTAATACTTAACAGTCTAATTTATCTAAAGTCACTACACTAATTTATATTGGTCCTCAAATTCACTAATTTATGTCACAGTTCATTTATTTCGTGCGCGCCACCGGAACGTCGCGGACTACTGCACTGCATTGACTGTTGACTCTAACTGTTTTCGTCTCTCGTGCGACGGCGCTTTTATACTAGGTGACGCCATCTCTGGAACGTTCGCGACAGCTCGCGATCATTACCGACAGATTGAGAAGGAATTTTTCTAGACTTCACGTATATGGCCGGACGTCCAGGGCCGGACTGGCACAGTAGTATGATTTTGCATTGCGAGTTTTTTGCACACTAAAAAACTTTTTTGAGAAAATCGCAAATAGTTGTCATTCATTAAGGTCTTAACTGTCACCCTCTGGAATCTTGTATATGTAGTTTGAAAAACAACTGAGTTTTGTCCGAAATGGGAATCCGTGTTTTAACATGGCAAATACATATGTATAGCTGTGTATATCCAGGCCCCTTAAGGGATGACTTCCGGCACCGACTTATGTTATAATATGTTTAAATTATATGTTTATTCTCAATAGCTGCAAAGTTGAAATGTCCTTAATTAGACCGCGGAATGGTTAATGTGTGGCCGCCATTATCATATTCGTACGTCACTAGGTCACCAGCTGAGGTAAACAATCAAAAAAACATTAAAAAAGACCTGCAACCGTACTAAATGACCTTCGCCCTTTTGTGCTTGTGAAATCGAAGTGTTTTTACTGAAAGTGAAAGTGAAATAGGGTGGGCCACAAACGTTGATTTCTCTGTAATAAATGCGAATGTAAGAATAATTCCTTTTGATATCGGCTTCACATTCCGAAACCTAAGTGCGACTTCTTCTTTCGGGATTCCTCCTGGTACACGGTGTATAGATGTATACAGAGAGGAATTCAAGGCTTTACACACTCATTTTAACTAGTGATGTAACGAATATTCGCATTCGCGGATATTCGCATATTTTTGAATATTCGCATTAGCGAAATTACTGCGAATACTTTGCGAAGAACTTTTTTTTAATGTAATAGTTGGATAGTAAAAGAAAATCCATCAATTTCTAGTTATTTTAATGTAGAAAAGTAACTGAAGGTCGGGTCGGTTGTACAAATGCCGGTTTAACTCAAGCTTTGTAAAACCTAAGTTGATATCCGTTGGCTTAGTTGAGCTTGGTTGATGATAGAATTCACTACGGTTGGCAATGCGTACTGTCATAATCATCTAAAAAGATAACCTCTTCTGATCTGCCAATGTGACTGTTTGTATCCAATTAGGGCAACATGGGGCAACAACTGTCTCTGTCTCTGTTATTTTATTTGCTCTCTTTGCTAAATTAGGAACCTTAGACAAGGAAAGAGAGAGGACGGAACACGCGACTGACATTTCTGTTACCAAATGGCACCAAAAATATACCAAAGGGCTATTAAATTTACCTGTGATAAGTGATTCCGGGCTCCTTCCTGCTGCTGTGGCTTTTACAACCGTAAGCTGAACACCCTACCATTATGCACTCCACAATATCTTACAATGATTGGTCTTAAAAACGCTAAATATCATAAAAAAATGTTTTGACAGCTGTCAAATAGCTATTCATTTTCGGTCACAGCTAATTCATATAGCATCAAACGGGCGTGCGGTATCCCCTCTCTTTCCTTGTCTAAGCTTTACACACTTATTTTAACTAGGGACGTAACGAATATTCGCATTCACGGATATTCGCATATTTTTGCATATTCGCATTTGCATTCGCGAAATTACTGCGAATACTCTGCGAAGAATTTTGTTTTAATGTATAATAGTTGGTTAGTAAAACAATATCCATCCATTTCTAATTCTTTTAATATAGAAAACTAACTAAAGGTCGGTTGTACAAATGCCGGTTTAACTCAAGCTTTGTTAAACCTAAGTTGACATCCGTTCTACAATCGTCGGCTTAGTTAAACTTGGTTGATAATAGAATTCACACTTGCGACCAGTCGAACCGTGCAACTTTTAAACCCGCAGTTCCGCATGCACATTTGTCATGACTACCGAGATGGACATTGACAGTAACAGTTCTATGTGACGCTTGAAGAATTAAAAAATGTGTATTGTCGTGGAAGAATTTCTCTGTTTTGTGGTATTTTCACTTCTTGTATCCACCATCCATATCCAGCAATGTGCTTGTAATAAAGTGTTTTGAAAAATGTTTTCTACTTTTTTGTGTAGAAAAGTCTTAAAAGTTCTTTATCCAAAATTTCCTTCTTATTGGCATTACTTGATCAGCATTGAACGCAGAAAATTTAGCTAGTGAGGGTTGAAATTCATTTTGGATATCATACTTTCTATCGCATATGTTTAATTAAAAATGAGAATTTTTTTTTTGAGGTAGGTATTTCATTTTTTCAGTTGGTGCAAAATATAACGAGAGTTTTTTCTTTAGAACTGGGTCCACCTTTCTTAGATATTATATATAGTTAGTATTATTAGAGCTTGTAACTTCTTCACTAATAATTTTTTACAACTAATCTAATGCACAGTGATAAGTATAATATGTACCACATTTGCTCTTTATGCATTTTAATTCAAAAGGATCAAATATTTTTTTTACCTTTAAGGTTAAGGAAGAATTATTTTTTTTTCAATATTTCTATAATTCTCTAAACATGATAAATGTTCCTATTTATTAGATGACTCACACTTTTCTTTTGAGATTTGTTCACGAAGTGTCTTTTAGCCACAAATAATCTTTCACATCTATCCCCAATGTTGCACAAAGATAGATAACTTTTGCATTATTTATTAAAGTATCCTCCTTTGATTTTTTACATTTTGAACTGTCAATAAAGGCAACTTTTATCGTTTTCCCTCTCGTTGAAGCATTTTTCTAGAATAGCAAATATCCATTATAATAATTAACATCAGTCCCTCCATGAAATAAAGTCTTGAATCAATTCATGTAGAAGGCAGGCGATGAAGTTACGTTAGATATTTAAATTTGGCGCCGTTGCGGCATCATCAGATAATGATCGGAAACCTTCGGCAGTCTTCGGGCTGCGGGTTAAAAAGTTGCACGGTCCGGCTAGACGCAAGTTAGAATTCACTATTACCTAAAAAGATAACGTATAAAGGTTCCTCCTTGACATATCATGTCATTTGTGTCAGGTTAGGTTTAAACGTCAGCTACGCTCGAGCTAAGCTTCGGTTTACGTAAGCTCGTGTTAACCTTGGAGTGGGGGGCTAAGCCAGGATTGTACGTTCGGCCCTTAAACTTATAATCGCATTATCAGTCTTCTCTCTTCATAACAAAAAAACAGAACGCACTTTGTTCGAACAGGAGTGCCATCAAGGTCACCAAACCAAAATTTCATTGAAGAGTAGCAATTTTATTTATTCATCTGAAACCAATCACAGACGACGTCGTTTCGCTTTTATTAAAGCCCGTTAGTGTGACTTACGTCTCAGACGAATAAATGAAATCGCATGATAGTGCCTAGCTGGCAAAACTCGTACTAGTAGTAGCAACATATAGATATTGAGAAGCAGTACTTTGAAAAAGTATTGCTTCGCCATTTATCTACCAAAGCCGGTACCTGAACGTTTAATTTGAGTATCCGAGCACTGTTTATGTGACCCGTTTAAAAGCATCAGGAATAGAAACCTGCGGGAACGACAACAAACAGACTCTTTTTTGTGGAAAACTCATTTAACACCCCCGACATTCGGTTTATGCTAAAAAGCAACTTAACTCAATTAAAGAGTAGCAATTGCATTCATTCATCCGAAACCAATCACACACGACGTCGTTTCGCTTTTATTAAAGCTCGTCAGTGTGATTTACGTCTCAGACGAATAAATGAAATCGCATGATAGTGCCTAGCTGGCAAAACTCGTACTAGTAGTATCAACATATAGATATTGAGAAGCAGTACTTTGAAAAAGTATTGCTTCGCCATTTATCTACCAAAGCCGGTACCTGAGAGTTTAATTTGAGTATCCGAGCACTGTTTATGTGACCCGTTTAAAAGCATCAGGTATAGAAACCTGCGGGAACGACAACAAACAGACTCTTTTTTGCGGAAAACTCATTTAACACTCGCGACATTCGGTTTGTGCTAAAAAGCAACTTAACTCAAAGAGTAGCAATTTCATTCATTCATCCGAAACCAATCACAGACGGCGTCGTTTCGCTTTTATTAAATCTCGTCATTGTGATTTAGGTCTCAGACGAATAACTGAAATTGCATGATAGTGCCTAGCTGGCAAAACTCGTACTATAGTACTAGCAACATATAGATATTGAGAAGCAGTACTTTGAAAAAGTATTGGTTCGCCATCTATCTACCAAAGCCGGTACCTGAGCGTTTAATTTGAGTATCCGAGCACTGTTTATGTAACCCGTTTAAAAGCATCAGGTATATAAAACTGAGGGAACGACAACAAACAGACTCTTTTTTGCAGAAAACTCATTTAACATTCCCGATATTCGGTTTATGCTAAAAAAACAACTCAATTCAAGAGTAGCAATTTAATTCATTCATCCGAAACCAATCACAGACGACGTCGTTTCGCTTTTATTAAAGCTCGTCAGTGTGATTTAGGTCTCAGACGATTAAATGAAATTGCATGATAGTGCCAAAACTCGTACCAGTAGTAGCAACATATAGATATTGGGAAGCAGTACTTTGAAAAAGTTTTGGTTCGCCATACCAAAGCTATATGTACCAAAAAGGTCAGTTGGGATCAAATGTTACGCCCACGTCACAAAGAGTGTGTTATCTAACTGGTAGACTCAAAAATGTTTTTATATTGATCTAATATTCACCTAACAATCACGCAGCTGAAATCTAGTACATTTAAATATTCACGTAAACTAAGCAGAAATGATATTTGCATTTCAAATAAAATCTGCATCTGATAATGAACCAAAAAGCGCTTTGTTCCATGTAACGAGTCCTTCATTCATTCGTCTTTTGTGCGAGAGAACTTTCCTTGCATAAGTAAGTGGACAGAAAGGAGCTGTAGGAGTTGTTTCATCTTGAACATTAACTCTCTAACTAGTTTTGCATACCGTCACGAAGACAGAGAGATTTCTGATATTTTAATTATGCATCGCAAAAAGAGTTTTTCTTAATAGCTCCCAGTTAAATGAGAGAGCAAACGAAATGTTTCGCTGTGTTACGTATTACAGGACAAGCAGGGTGAGTTTTTAGTACCGGCTCCTACGGTAACTCCACTACTATAGAAGACAGCAAAAAAAGTTGTATACAAAAGTTGTATTCACGGATATGTTCCTTGCTCAGAAGATATTTTGATTTATACAGGGTGATCCATAACTACGTGGTGATGCGAACATGCATTTTTTTGAATGAGATACCCTATATATTATTCCATGTTCAAATTATACTAATGATTATTTCCGTTCTTCCAATACTGGGTATTGTTACAATATATAGGACATTTCAAAAGTTATGACCATTTTTATATCCAAATCGCTGTACTGTATATGAAAAAGTGATGAATCAAAAATCCTCTTTCTACACGGATGGATAAAAAATATCAATAGTTCTAAAATCGGCTATAAAAAATCCCGCGACGCATATTTGTATATAGGGAGAAGTAGATGATGTGCAGAATCTAGATTTTTTCTTTTTTTAAATGTAACCCCCAATAATTTATTACACCAAATAATTTTAAATATACCTTATATTTGTTCACTAAAATTTATTTATTTCGAGAAAATGCTATCAACTTAACAAACAACTAAAATATAAGGCCATAATAGTACTTGATCAAGTCAGAACACTCGATTAACGAGATAATATAGGTCATGCATGCATAATTATCAAGCAGATCTATCAGGCAGGCTATGAAATATTAAACGACACGGTCCAAATAAAACGATTCTTCAATCTTTCAAACACATTAGTTTAAGAGTGCCCCCGTTCTGGATATTGTTGTTCATAGTTGATATATATTCTATGGGCAATCTCTCAAAGATTCTCCTAATCACCCTCCATGGAAAATTTAATTTTTAAAGCTCGTTTTTCACACAGTACGAAATTCTTGAGCAGGTTATGAAAACTGCCAATTTTTTTAAGCATACCTGATAAATCCACTTGATAATTATGCATCACGCCTACAAAATTGTTTCCTCAGCATACTTGACTTTATCATCTCGATGATTCAGGGTTTTGACTTCATCAAATACTATCATAACCTTATAATTTAGTTGTTCGTTAAATAAAAAACAAATTCGATAGTACTTTCTCAAAATAAATAAATTTCAGTACACAAATAGGAGATATATTTTAAATCTACTGAAAAATAGAAATATCCAGGAAACTGATGGACGTAGGTATAACAAGTGCTATACAAAGATGAAAGAGCATATTAAAATTCTTTGGTATAATAAAATATTTGGGGTTACATTAAAAGGAAAAGACAAAATTTGGATTAGGCATTCTACATCACCCTGTATACGCATATGCATCGCGGGCTTTTTTTATAGCCGATTTTAAAACTAGGGGATATTTTTAATATTTCCATGTGAAAAAAATGAATGAACGAAATGAATTTTTGATTCATTACTTTTTGATATACAGTACGTTCGTTTGACAGCGATTTGGATATAAAAATGGTCATAACTTTTGAAATGCCCTGTATAATATTATAATACCTTATATTGTGAGGAGAGGAATTATTAATAGAATATAAAAATGGAATAATATATAGGGCGTCTCATTTAAAAAAATATATGTTTGCATCACCACGTAGTTATGGAGCACCCTGTTCTGAGCAAGGAGCATATCCGTGGCTACAACTTTTATGTATAACTTTTTTCGCTATTTTCTACAGTAGTGGAGTTATCGACCGAGCCGGTACTAAAAACTCACCCTGTATATGTAAGGATCTGAGTGTTTGTTACTTAATCATGGGCCGTAATTCCAATGGCACATTTTTGACCAAAATTCAAGAAGAAAAGTTTGATTGAGTACTTTGATGCTGGTAGATAAGCCTTCTCTCATTCATATCATAGTCACAATGTCTCAACAGACACGTTGTGAACTCGTAAAATGCATTAAGTCGGAGCTAGAGTATTGCCGACACGAATATTATCAATAGTTTTGAGAACTGTAGCTCGCCATCGTTCGCGATTTACTGTCAGTTCAGTGGCGCTCTTGATACTCGTATCCAGCAACTGTTTCGTCGTATCCACCCAGCGTGTAGGGGCACGGCCACGGCGCCGCCCACTCGGGGCGTGACCCCGAACTACAAGTTTCTCCATATTATCGCTTCTGTGAATATGTTCAAAGAATGTAAGCCTCCTCTCAATATATAAATAGTCCTAAAAAAACATTGAAAACTGCCTCCTGAAACCGCCGTCAAACAGTGTTACTCAAAAATCATTTTTTGTCAAATCCTTATATTTTGGTAAAGGGATGGGGGTGATCCCCGAAATCTCAATCAGAAGGTGTGGGTGAATCCAAGAGGAAGAAGACGATTCATAACATGGAACACACTTCACCGCCGAACCTGACGTGAGAAACGACGGGAGGAAAAGGGCCGCTTTGACATTATTATAATGGAAGTGGGGGGAAAATCGATGGCAGAAACGAAGGGAAATTAAGGTATATTAATATTCCTGGCTCCAAGTCGGAGCTTAAATAAACCGACCGCCTCCCATCAACGGCAGTAACTTCTCACTTCTTAGGGAAATTGCTGGAATTTCAACTGTTTCCGCCGAGCTTTATGCGAAAACAAGGATAAATTGGACCCCTTACTTACCGCGCCCCGGTTACTTATTGCTGTAGTAAAAACTCGCAAATCCAGTTCTTTCTTAGTTATTTTACGTATTGCGGCAATAGGCGGGGAAGTGTTTGTACCAGAAAGTGTTTTTTTTCCAGGAGCCGTCCGACCTTACTGTCCCCGTCAATACTTAAGCCTTAAGGCCTATTGTATTATTGCTCCTCTCATTTACAGTATCCACTCCAGCAATCTGGATCCCTGCATAAGTTTTTGCAGTTTATCTACTGGTCCTGGTGCTGAGCTGTACTCCATTGGTTCTAGCTTGGTCTTCCCAAAGAGCTGTTGTCTCTTGTGACCTAGCGCTTTGCACTCACAGAGCAAATGTAGGGCTAACTCAGTTCCTCTTCCACACAATCTGCAGTTGAGGTCTCCATTGTATAGTCCCATTTTATTCAGGTGTTCTTTCAGGGCACAGTGTCCTGTGAGGAGACCCGTCGTTATTCGGAGCTGATTCCTACTCAAGGAGAGCAGTGTTTCAACTGTTTTCTTGCAAGGAGCTTTAATGGATGTTTTTCCATGAACACAACCTGGCAACAAGTTCCACTGCTCCTTGTGCTGATGTTTCATCCATTCTTCGACCTGCTGTCTGATTGTGCTTTTAGTCACCCCCAGGGCGGGTTCTGCTCCAATGTATAGAGCAGACGAGCCTAGTCTTGTTAGCTCGTCCGCCCTTTCATTGCCTCTTATACCTGAGTGTCCTGGCACTCACTCCAAAGTTACTTTGTTGTGTTCAGCCAGTCTTCTCAGTGCTTGTAAACATTCCCAGACTAGACCAGACGTAACTTTGGGCGCTTCTAGTGCCCCAAGTGTAGCCTAACTGTCTATAAGTATTGCGATCCTCTTGTTCCCCTCTTCCAAAGATTCCCGCTCCTGTGCCTTGCTCGGTCTTTGATCCATCTGTGTACCAGACTATTTCCCGATGCAGGTTATTTATTTCACAGAGTTCTCGATCTCTTATTATAGTTTCGAATTTCTTGTTGGAGATATATTTTCGAGTTATGTGGTCCTTTCTAGCATCCATTATGGTGTGCCCCACATATAGTGCGACTTTGTTGTGTCCAAGATCCTTGTAAATTTCTCTTGGTAGGGTTTGTAGCCTAGAGTAGCCCATTCTCGCCTCGCCCATTATTACAATTTGCAACGGAGTGAGATCCATGGTGGTCTCTAAGACTGCAGTGGGTGCACTTTTCATTGCACCTGTTATGGACAGACAAGCAAGTTTTTGCGCCTTGCTTAGTTCTGCTATAGCAGCTCGCTGTTTCATCTTTGGCCACCAGACCAAAGACGCATATGTAATCATGGGTCTTACCACCATTGTGTATGTCCAATGCACCATGGCTGGACTAGACACCATGTCTTACTACGCGAGCGACTCGATAGTACTAATGCCATCTCGGCTCTTCTTTTAACTCTTTTGAGCTGAGGATTCCAGGTTAGCTTAGAGTCTAGTACTACTCCTAAGTATTTAACCTCCCCTGCCAGCTGTATTTGGCTACCCAGAAGTTATAGAGATCCTAGTCCCTCAACTTTTTTCCCTCTGGTGAAGGCAATTATGGACGTTTTGGAGGGGCTGACGTTCAGTCCCTCCTTAAGTGTCCAGCTTGTAACAGCGTTTAGAGCCCTTTGCATTTTGTCTCTAACCGTGCTGTTGAATTTTCCTTGCTCTAGAATTACCAGATCGTCCGCAAATCCTAGAGTCCTGTGTCCATCCTTGTCTAGAAGAATGATTAGCTCATCAACAACGAGGTTCACCACCACCAGAAAGTGTTACCGACATCGTATATACTGACGAGGAAAAACTTTAGATCAATCAATTAAAAATAATTTTAGAGAAAAAGTTAATCTGTCTAGTAGGCTATGAATGATTCATTTTCCGATAAATGCTATTGGGCATATTATTTGTTATTCTATCAGTTGTTGTCAGCGCATTTTTGACGTTTGATGAAATAACGCGAATTCTAATTAAAAGTTCGTACGGTGGCTATTTCCAAGTTGATTGTTGATTATGCCCATAACGCTTACGATTCTTATGGTGTATTTGGGTTCGAATGTGTATTTAACTGGTCATAATGCCTTTAGATCCTATTGTTGAGACTAGAATTGAAATAATAATGAAAGATGGTCGAGGATAACGAGATACTGCAAGGATTGTTGGCAAACACTTATGTACTATGTATGTATCAGGAAACCAAAAAAGTTCGTGCGGCTTTGAAGGTTAAGGGGCCTGGGTATACACAGTTATACATATGTATTTGGCATGTTAGAACACGGATTTCCATTTCGAACAGAACTCACTTGTTTTCCAAATTACATACACAGTATTTCAGAAGGTGATAATTAAGACCGTAATGAATGACAACTATTTGAAGAAGAAGCACTCGTAGAGCCGCGTTGTGCCGATGGACGTAAGTCGTCCCAGCGTACGTCTTACACGCCGACAAGAGATACATAAGCGTGTCTGGCGCCTGTCGGCAAGCTCTACAATGGGTGTCGGGTACATCTACACCCATAACCCTTTTACGGTACACCAAGGTGTTGAAGACACCGGCTTGGCAAGCCATTATAAAGCCCTCAGTCTCCGACTTCAACCCACTGGACCTTAGGAAAGAGAAGGTCAACTGCTCAGACAAGCCATGCTCTTCTAGATGTTTGTAGAGGATTCCATGCATTGGCTTATCTTTATGAAGTCTTAAGAGAAAGTAGACTTTGGCAGTTTTAATGTGGGATTTTAATTCTGCGGGACCAAGTTCCGTAATGGACTGCTGACACCTCCGCTTGAAGTCGAGTGTGAGGCTGAGCTCCTCGGCTGCTCGTTTCGCTGCGCTAAAAAGAAAGGATCCTTTTCCCGCATTCTCGTGCTCTCGCACAAAGCGGATCAGGGGATCGGTGCTGTTCGTTACATAGCAGGCAGTGGCCAGTACTACTCTGTTGTGCGGACGCTCCAAACTCAATAGTCCACGCCCTCCCAGGTGTCGTGGGAGGTATATTCGCGGGACAGAGGACTTAGGATGCAGGCTTCTCTCCATATTCATCCTTTTGCGGGTCTTCGTGTTGATTTCCTTCAGTTCGTTCACTTTCCACTGTATAGCACCAAAGGTGTATAATAAGAATGGGACCGCAAGCATGTTTGTGGCAGCGACTTTGTTCTTGCCGGACAGTCTGACGACCAGATCTGCCGGAGTCGGTGCAAATACTTGCGGCGGAGACACTCTTTAACCAATTCTGCCTCTTGGTCATGAAGCTGCACCACTCCAAGGTAGGTATAAGTATCTCCGGCATGCAGTTGTCGCAAGATGCTCCCATCAACGAGTTGTTCCTCATCTACACTATCTCCGCTTCGTCCTTTCTTGAGATGAACCAATGCACATTTGTCTGTTCCGAACTCCATTCCGATAGCACTACTGCACTCCTGCACCACCCTCAGCGATTGTTGTAGTTCGCGTTGACAGGAGGCGTAAAGTTTTAGGTCATCCATATAAAACAGATGAGTGACCTTGTGCCTCCGGTTATTGGGCGTGCCACAGCTGTATCCTTTAGTATTCCTCATATTTAACTATAGTTAAATTCTGTCGTAGTTAACTGGAAGCTACCAAACTGACAGTTGTATCTGAGCATTGAGAAACCGATCCCAAACTCAATTACTCATAGACTTGACAACGACAGTAAATAAAAAAAGTTTCGCCTCCGCTAAACCTCCATACTTATTAGCAAAGAGCTGAAGAAGGTCAAGGATCTTCGTTAATTTTTTTTGAAGGGCTTCCGTAATTTAATTTGACTAATAAAGCGCCTTGTTAGCCGGCTGCTGGCACAGAACAAGGCCAGAATTTCTTTTAATATCCTTTAATAGGGACCAATTATGTCGACGACATACTTGAATTATTTTCCGCTACGTTTTTCAAGGACCCGGTCGTCCCCCATTGTCGCGATCGAAATTACTCTGACAAGCTACTTTTTATGAGTTGCTGAAAAGGTTCTATCTTTCGAATTTTAGATTTAAATAACGGCGGATAAAATTCATTTAATTATGGTCTCAGAGTAACAACTGAACATAGAGGTAGTAAACAACTAATTCTAATAGGCCGACATCTTTTCTTACGTTGTCATATTAACCACCAGTTACGGCAATCATAATTGTTTACTATCGTCTCAATTGTATAGCATTCAGAAATATTCCATTCTACGTTAAAAAAGGCGGTATTTTTATGGTTCAGGAATGATTACAGCAAAATCAGGAGATATGTTGACCTCTACTGCGTTACTGCACATTTCTTCATCATAAACGCAAATTCTGAAGTCCTACATAAATTTTGAGGAGCTGGCAACGCCGACATAATTTTCGTGCGACTTCTTTACGGTAGAAGCTCGACTATCAAACGTTTGTTTTGTTTGTGCGTCTTTTATGCCTGGTCAGTAAAATCGAGTTTGCTATTTGTTGGTAACTGTAGTGAAGCTTTACGGACTTGCTGTGTTATGTTCGAGTGTAGTTTAACAGATTTTCGAGATGGAACTCAAAAAGTGCAGTGTTTGTTACATGGGTTGCATTGGAAGTATTTTCAGGTTAGTTGGCGTTACACAGCATTGTTTACGATTTGAACTGTCACTGCGAGGTCACAGCTGATCAATGTTTGGAGGCAGAAGTGTCAAAGATGATGGATTTTGAGCACGCCATGCTGAAGTGGTTTGTTTACTACCTCTATGTTCAGTTGTTACTCTGAGATTATGGTTTACGTACACTGTACGCCTTAAAAAGCAAATTTTTAGATTAAAATTGGGAAGGCGCTATCCGTAAAACATTTTTATGAGCATGCGCAGTGTGGTTCGAATAACGGATAAGCGTGTGCCTTGTGTACAGATTTTGTAACCGAAATCTGTGACGTGCATCGTGGCATTGTCTGACAATTGACATTGACAATTATTGGACCTATTTGATTTTAACTTAACCTCACATTATGACCGATTTGGTCGGAAATGTCCAAGAAATGTTACGTGCAACAAGCAGAAAATAGATCACATCACAAGTAAAATTAAAAATAGGTTATGCAGGACCCACGAAGCATGTCATTTCAGATTTCACTACCACGTTTCAGGTGGTTCAGCCCCATGATGATCACACGCTGTTGCCGGAGACGCCTAATTTCGTAGCATTTATTGGATAATCCCTCTGTACAATGATAAGCCACAAAATAAATATTGTTGCTATCAAAATCATCACGGTTCTTTTCTCATTGCCGCTTAGTAGCTTAGACCTGGCAATACCGCACGTAATTATATCGTACCATAAACTTCCGTAGCTAACGTACAACTTGATCGGTTATTCGCCGGTTCGGTTATTTCGGGAGAACTGCGCATGTCACAAATAGCCGATAACGTGAAATAACGTCAGGCAACGGACGTGCAAAAACTCTCTATTGAGTGCGGTCCAGTAGCCTTAGCTTTTATGACGTAGTAATAGATTCTGTGGAATTAGCTCGCAAGCCTATCAGGTCTGACCAGAGGCGGCTCGTGGAGTTTGATCAAGAGGAGGCTTTTATTTTAAAAATCATTAATGTCTGTACCTACCTCATATAATGCAAATTGAGGTTTTGAATAAACATTTTTTTTTGTCATAAATGGAAAGATCATACATAAGTTTTATAACAAAACTGTTTTTGTTTTCTTTTTTTTCGCAATAATTCAAAAGTTATATCAACATGAAAATGGGTTTTTGAATCGAGTACCGAAAACACGCCGACGGCTCCCGAACCCGTGTGACGTCACTGTGGCTGTAAGTATGCTCCTTTGACCAACGACGTCCCCGATACTAAATTCTAGATAACCAGCCAATCGCGAAAATACGTACCTACTGCTAAACTGGTAACTAGTGTATATTTGTTGCAACACAGTGGATGGATGAAGTTTGCAGCTCGAGATGAAGTCTACGATCGAAATAAAATTAATATGTTTTTGAATGATTGAAGTTGAAGTGAGATTACAGATTCCAGTAAGTAAGTACCTAATCAAATATGTTTCATTGAAAAGATCTCCTCAATCGAAGGATGGCCCAATGGTTAGAGAGGCCGCTAGTGGATCTCAGGGTCTTTGGATCGAAACCCAGGCCTTCCAATTTTTTTTATTTTTTTTTTATCATAATTATTCATGCGCTTTTTGCAGTTGTTATGCACATTTTTTCTACGATCAACATAAATATATGTTTGAATCAAATTTTTTTAGACATATTACTTGCACTGCACAGTGCTTGTTAAATTTTTATGAAAATTTAATATTGTTAAGCTTCATTGCCCAAAGTTAAATAAATAATAATACCAAGTGATAAACAGAATGCAATTACAGGTTTGAGTTACTTTTTTTACATTAAAAAACTTAAAAATGAACGAATTGAATGGATGAAGGGATTTTGTTTTATTAACCAATTATTACATTTAAAAAAAAATTAATGGCGATTGATATTGACGGACAAACCTCATTTCCACTGATTTTTTGAATTGTCCACCGCCTCCTGTACTTAGTATTTGCACTGTTTAGTGCAAGTAATATGTCTAACAAAAATTTGATTCAAACACATATTTATGTTAATCGTAGAAAAAATGTGCGTAACGAGTGCAAAAAGCACATCAACAAAATTTTTGATAAAAAAATAAAAAAAAAGTCGGAAGGCCTGGGTTTTGATCCAAAGACCCTGAAATCCACTAGCGGACTCTCTAACCACTGGGCCATCCTTCTATTGCGGAGATCTGTTCAACGAAGCATATTTGATTAGGTACTTACTTACTGGAATCTGAAATTTAACTTCAACTTCAATCATTCAAAAACATATTAATTTTATTTCGATCGTAGACTTCGTCTCGAGCTGCAAACTTCATTCATCGACTGTGTTGTAGCAAATATACACTAGTTACCAGTTTAGCAGTACGTATTTTCGCGATTGGCTGGGAATCTAGAATCTAGTATCGGAGTAGGACCTCGTTGGTCAAAGCAGCATTCTTACCGCCATGGTGACGTTACACGGGTTCGAGAGCCGTCGGCATGTTTTCGGTACTCGATTCAAAAACCCATTTTTATTTTGCTATAACTTTTGAATTATTGCGAAAAAAAAGAAAACAAAAACAGTTTTGTTATAGAACTTATATATGACCTTTCCATTTATCACAAAAAAGTACTTTTTTTCTTAATTCAAAACCTCAACTAGCACACCACCGTGACCGTAGGTTCTTGCGGTATTGCAATGGCGCGTTACTGTTTATTTAAGTGGGTGTTCGCCAATAGCCCTGCTTTTCTCCCACATTCATAAAACACATATAAAATAATAAACAAAACTTGTTGATATAACATAATAAACATAAAAAATGTCTGCAATAACAGCAGAGAAAAATAAATATTTTGGAATAGTATGTCGAGAAAAGTAAAACATGTGTCTAAAATAAAAAATAATTCACTATTAGGGTAAATGCGCATGAGTTGACTAATGGCTTCAGAGAGACAAACAATGGTATGGCAACCAGACAACGTCATATGATGAACATGAAAATAACGCAGTGGAATAATTAATGTGCCTAACTATCTCTCTCTTTCCCTATCTTATGTTTATGCTTTGTAAATTGTAGACTAGAGCACGTAAGCGATGTGTACAGAGAACACAAACGTAACCCGCCGTAATAACTGGCGGTATACCGGTCGGCGTAGCGAGTGCCAACAAAAGCCCATTCGACATAATGCATAACCGAATATACAAAGAGCGACGCATTCATGATTAAAGAGGCGCTTCTCTCGCATCGCCGGGACCTTTGGAGCCGCTACTCGCCGACAAAACGAAAACGCGGCCGCCACCGCTCATCCTCATCAAAATCCATTTTACATTCGCGAACAACACTCGGCGCTACCGCACTTAAGCCTAATGCTACGCTACAGCGGTGCACCTATGTCGTTTTAAATGTGGGGACCCTACTCAGCATAGGATGTCTCGTCTATTGCACAAGGTTAAGGCTGCGTTTCCACCAGAGATGTGCGAGGATGTGTTACGAGTAGTCTCCGACCGAAACTACTTTTTACGGTCGAAACCGAAACCGAATTTCGGCTTCCGTCTCAGTTTCGGCCAAAACCGAAACCGACACATCAATATAACGTCAGTCGTTTTTTTCGTGGGAATAAAAAGGAATAACATACCATCAGTACTATCACACCTCATTTCAAATAAATTATTTGTAGTTTTTCAAACTAAGAAGTTAATCTAAATCAAATATCAACTATTTCATATTTATATTATATTTTCTATTTTCCTTATGACACTATTATCAATTACATATTTCTCTGAATTTCAGTTACTGTTATGAGCTTCATTAAGCTACAGCTATTGTTGATTATCAGTATTCATAATTGAACAATCTAATATTGTGAGCGAGAAACAATAATGTATCAACCTTCTCGCTCAGCAAATTGCTTCTTCAGTTTGAATAAATTTGACTAGCAGCACTAAATAGTTGTCCAGTTGCGACAGTGATACCTGTACATAAAACTGGTGATGAATATGATTTATCCAATTATAGACCTATTTCACATATTTCCTGTTTGGCAAAGGTTTTTGAAAATATAATGAAGAACAAATTGACAAAATTCTTAGAGAAATATAACATACTTTCTGATAAACAGTTCGGTTTCAAAAAAAAAAAAATAAATCTACTGAAGATGTGGTGACATATGTAATAGGAGAACTATGCAAAAATGTAGACAGAAATATTCCAACATTATGTGTCTTTTTTGACCTAGCAAAAGCATTTGACCCAGTTGATCATATGATGAAAACTTTACAAAATTATGGTACACGGGGTCAAATCTATCATCTAATTAAAAGTTACTTAAGTAATAGAACACAAGCTGTGGTGATAAATAAATGTTCTAGTTCTCCATTGCCTATAACATGCGGTGTTCCTCAAGGAACGGTACTGGGACCATTGTTCTTCAACATATATATAAATGACCTATTTGCGGTTGATGTGAGTGGAGATATAGTGAGTTTTGCATACGATACAGCTTTTATACTTTCTGCTGAAAGTTGGGAAATATTTAAATCCAAAACTGAAAATGGTTTTAAAAAAATGTTGAACTGGTTCAATAAGCAAATTTAAACTCCTTTCCAATATACTTACCTATGAACAGATGATCATTGTATACCAAGCACTTGTTCATAGTCATATACGATATTGTATTGTGGCGTGGGGCGCATCATGTAAAAATAATATAAAAACAATAAAAATTATACAAAAACGTTTAATGAAAATTTTATATAAAGTGAAACCTACATATCCTAGTGACTTGTCATTGTCATTAGGTATTTACCAATATAAAAATAAATCAAACTTGACAAAACACGAACGTAAATATGACATAAGATATGCATGTAATGTTGTACCAAAAGCAAGAAAAAATACTTTATTACGATGTCATACATTTCTTCCTCCAGGACTATACAATGAGATACCAGAAAGCATAAAATGTCTAGTGCCTTCAAATTCATTCAAGTATGGTTTAAAACAATGGATAGTATATAAAAATCGCATTAAAATTCACCAACTTGTAGACATATGTAATACCTATTATTACTAATGTATATAGAATACATAATATTTAAATATAAATATTCCTGAATTAACCCTTATTTTTTGTTTCTATTTTATAATAATTACCTTGTACCCAAGCACAAGTTTTCAACTTTTTTGGGCCACTTGTTGTTTACTGTATTTTATTTATTTTATATTTACAATAAACGCTATACTAACAGTCGTCAGTAAGGCCGACATGGATTTTAAAGGAACTTTCCTCAAAGACAGAAATGGACTAAAATTCCAGTAAGAATAAATATCTGCGTTTATTTTCAACTTTGGCTCCGATAAGTAAGGCTTCTTAACTTGTAATAAGGTATTACCATCATCTACACAGCAAAACGGCACTTCGTCGCTTGCAGATCAGTGTTCCGAGAGCGTCCGATCGCAACACGAAATCAATCGAATTCAGATTCGGCTTCGGCCGTAGTTTCGGCTGGATGGCAGCCGAAACCGAAACTAGACCGAAACCGGAACTAGGCCAAAACCGAAACAGAAGCCGAATGTTCGGTCGGACACTAGTTACGAGGAATGTATTTTTAACGAACCAATAGAATCGCCTGAATTACCTCGCCTCGCTCAGGACAGCTCTGGTGGAAACGCCCTAGCGAGTTTTTTTGTACATACCAAACAAGGCAAGTTGGCGAGGAATGTGTGCTATTAATGTGTATCGAGGGATGTGCGCTGTAAATGTGGGCGAAGTATCAGGGTTTTCATCTATTCAGTAAATATGTAGGTACCTAGTTAATAATTCGGTAGATTTCAGTAGGCCAATTCAATGTTTCGTTAATTTCAGAAATGTTAGTGAAATAAGACTAACGCAAACACGTATTTCTCAGAAATGAAGAAACGGGTACAACAAATAGTAACGAATAAAACGTAAAACACAAATAATCATACTTTATGCCTGAATAATTGCCATCAAATGAGCCTCTTTTGTTTCTTTTTGAAACAAAAACAACTGAATATTGCCGTATCGTGGGAAAAACTGAAAATAAATTATATAATCATTATTTACTGAGATATATACTATATTCCAGACATAGTAATACCCTATATATTAAAAGCTAAACGTATATTTGTATGTCCTATATTGATCTCGGCTATTCCATCCCTTAGAAAACAACAGAAAACAAATACATATATTCATACAATTTGCACACTTATATGATAATATTGAGTATTTGCGTTGGTTTATTGATAAGGTTTGCGAAAAGCTCCGAAAAGTATGTGTTTAAGATATCAAAAAAAGAAAATACAGTTTTTTTCTGCAAAATACTGTTTTTTCCTCATTTAATCCTAATATTACTCTTTTCTTACAAAAAAAAGTTGGCAACTCTACTTAAAGCTGAGCGGCAACCATTGAAACAACTGAACCTTAGCCCTATGGATACTAAAAAAAAATATGAATGAAAATTTGAGTTTTTGCCATTAAATAGAATAAACTTACCACTGCACAACGCCTCTTCATACCCTTTTACACTGAGACCAATTTAAGTGATAAGACGCACAGAGTCTCGGTCACACGTCTGCAAAAAGTCCCTAATTGACGCAGTACCTTCTTTTCCAAATGGAATTTCAAGATACACGCATCTTAATTAGCGAACGCATTCTGTCACGCGATGTGGGGTGAGTTTTGAGAATTCGAATCCCAGTGACCATTCTCAGAAAACGTCTTTTATGCAGACCACTTCGATCGTTAGATCTTTCTGTTGCATTCATATCGTAGACTAACTAAGCGCTTAGTGGAACAGACTCAAAAGAGGAATGGGATTAGAAAATAAATTGAATAATCCGTGTACCTTGGATGTTTTATACTACCATAGGCGGGGAATGGGGGAGGCAAACAGTCACAAGTACCGCTTTCTTAATATAAAATAGATAAAAAAATGGATACTCAGGAAGTCTTTAACGCAAAAGCCACTTGATTGCTATTTTTTTTTATGGTCGGCGTCCCGCAAAGGCTGAAAGCCTATGGCGCTGTAGAAGTGTTGCGAGAGGATAGGTGTCGGTTTACATTAGACTTGAAACGCTGCAGGTTGTAGCCGTCGGGAAACAAATTCCCCGGCAGCTGATTCCTCAGCGTCGAAGTTCTCCAAAAGAAGGAATGCTGGAGGAAACTGGTTCGGGGAGTAAGGACCTCGGCCTGGTAAGGATGAGCTCGCAGAGCTTCTCTAGTGTTCCTGGTTCGGACGGCCTGTGGTGTTATTATCTGGGCGAGCTCACTCGAACATATCTTCCGTGATAGAATCTGTAAAACAGGGATAGATCAGCCACCCTCCTTCATGTTCCAGGCTGTGGAGGTCCTTTGTGAGGTTAGGCGTATCGATTAATCTAATTGCTCTTTTCTGGATAGTGTCCAGAAGCTTTAGAGAGTGTTTGGGAGCGCATCCCCACTCATGGGAGCAATACTCCGGCGATGGTCGGATCTGTGCCTTGTACAGCAGCAGCAGTTGCTCTGGTGTATACAACTTCCTACAGCGGAACAAAACTCCAAGCTTTTGGGATGCCGTTTTAGCAATACTGACGACATGGTCATGCCAGGACATGTTATTGTTGATGTTGATTCCCAATAGCTTGACGGAAGGTGATTCGACTATAGGGTGACCGTCCATTTCCACGATTGGTAAGCCATCGTGAGACTTCTTTGTAAGTGTTGTTGCCTGAGTTTTTTGTACGTTGAACTGTACTTTATTTGCTAATCCCAACTCGACGATTGCTTTGATATCTGCGTTGATCTGTGAGGCGTGCTGCTGTCGCCGACGTACCGTCTCCTGGGATGATAGTGGCTTGCCTGGTTCCATGGACGACACTAATGTACTGTCATCTGCGAAGCTGTAGATTGACTTGGATGTTATTTCCAGCAGCTCGTTGATGTACAGTAGAAACAGTGTAGGGGATAGGACAGATCCCTCAGGAACACCGGCGTTTATTGAAAATACGTCTGATGAACAGCCCTCGACTACAACAAACAGAGATCGGTCGTTCAAGAAGCTATTCAGCCACTGGCGCAGGGCAGCAAGCTTGACCAGAAGTCCGTCATGCCGCACTCAGTCGAAAGCATTCGATATATCAAATGCAACAACACGGGCTTCGCCATGATTGACACTTGATTGCTAACTTCTTAAAAATACAGTTTCACAACAAGGAGAACCCAAACTAATATGCAAAGGGTATTTCCTTTTTACATGATGATCTTCTGCCTAGACTGAGAA
Source organism: Callosobruchus maculatus (assembly GCA_951848785.1). NCBI lineage: Eukaryota > Metazoa > Arthropoda > Insecta > Coleoptera > Chrysomelidae > Callosobruchus > Callosobruchus maculatus. The sequence goes on along the minus strand of CATOUR010000090.1, from coordinate 4,355,837 downwards.
GCGTTTGAAGCCAAACTTCAGATATACAATATCAATTGGCATAGCAATCGCAAAATGCTAGAAGTAACTCTGATAAATATAGGGTGAGACCTGAGTTGATACTTTATTTAATCTGTGTATAGAAGTCATGAAAATGAACAACTTTCTTAAATAACTTTTTAAAAAAGACTGAAAAATAAACGAGATGCAGAGTAAGAAAGGTATATCTGGGCTTGTGTATCAGGACGTACCTATATTCTGTTATCTGATACTGGCTTGACGTCAATTTGATAGTTATCAGTTGACAAAGAAGTCCATGTCAGATTTAATTTTTTAGTAGTGGTCTGAGTTGGCAATCCTGCAAGTCAGGATCGTCAGCAAAAAAGCTTGACCAAAACAAAAAAATTTTTCGTTTATATATTGTGTTTCGGCTGACAGGTTAAAGTTGTTGCTCGGATTTTTGTCAAATCGATTATGCATTGTACCTGTCAGACAGTGCACTTTTTGTTTATCGTTTTTTTTTTGACTTCTGTATCATCGGCATCGACTACTTGGGTCGTTAGCCTCGTGTTTAGTCTAGGCTTTGTAACTGTTTCCCGGCGCCACTCTAGGAACAGACCAACAGTGAAGGCTTAGGTGGAAATTCTCGCTGAGCTTTTTTTATGGATATTTTTTTTATTGAAAAAACTAGAAATAAATTTTCTCCTCTAACGAGAACCGAACTCGGAACCTTCCGGTCACGAGCCCTCGACTCTAACCACTGAGCCAACCCACTTCCCATTTATCGTTGTCCATTTTAATTTGGTAAATTCTGGAAGGGGCACATTATTATAGGGCAACTCTGTTATCTTGTTTGTTTTCCAGTTTTTTGAAAAAACTTATTTGAAAAAGTTACCATTCAAGCGTGTTTTCTGAACTGTATTTATAAATACTTTGTGTAATGCAGATGAACAAATATTTTTGTTCAATATTCGTAGCATAATCATCACTGCATAAACTATAATTAAAACTTGTTGACTTTCCTGAATAAATTTCACAAAAATACCAATTCCCAAACAGTTGAATGTCATGCCTTTTAAGCTCTCGTCGTTATACCAACAACCAGCACGATATCTCTGAGGATTTCTTATATAAAAATGGTTCCCACAGAATTTGACCTTGGGTTTTTTCGTACAGAGAATTTGGTGCAATTGATTACACCCCTCAATAATTATATAATTAGTTTCGATACCAATACCCCCTACAAAAGTATCGATACCAGCTTGGAATCGCTTAAAAAGTGTCTAAGAAAAAAATACTCGATATTAGTGCAGAAGTACAAGTATCGAAGTATCGTTAGCATCCCTACAAAAAATCATCCAAAGGTGGGGATGCGCGTGTAATTTCCGCCAACCTGAGTTATTGTGCTGGTTGTTTACTATGCTGTGGCTACACCACTGTGTATTATTAACAAACTTTAAGGTGTCTACGCCATCTCTTAGTCAGCGGATAAAACCGCTGATTTGACGTAGCGTAGCGTTCAATGTTCGGTCCGACCTTTTAATCCAAAGGAGAGTCACAAGCTCACCAACAAAAAACAAAAGTCAAATCAATTTGAGCTTCCCTGAGGTACCGCTACTAGATTACTAACGTCTTATAGATGATAAGGCCTGAAGAGATGAAAATCCGAATAGTATCTATCACTAAACTAAAGAGCACAAAGCATGACGGATATTAAAGGCATTGCTTTATGGCAATGATAACTTCTTTGTTGCTCAAACTGAGAGGCAGCACTCTAAAGGTACGCGCACATAAGGCGGCATCGGATGAACGGGACGGAGGGAACGGCCGGTACTCTACGGATGTTTTATTAGGGTATCGCACATATCTGATCGGAATCGACGGAAGAATTGGAAGTCAGGTGCAAATATGTCTTCGAGATGTGACGAGTTGGCGATTGTTCTGGAAGAAGAAAGCTTTCAAAAACGTAGAAAGCGTAGACGGTGTGGCTTTATGAAGTATGTCAGAGAAGGGCGGTTTTTGGGGAATATGTACATTTATTTCCGCACAAAATGAATGACGACAATAAGTTCTTCAATTACTTCAGAATGACGCGTTCAAAATTCTATTCTTTACTGGAGGTCATAAGAAAAGCCATTACTGAAGGAAAGTCCATCTCGCCCACCTATTACAACAAAAGTAAGGTTGATGACATGCTTAAGGTAAGTAGATACTTGCAAAATGCCGACAGTGCTTCGGCAATCTCCGATCAGCATCGCACGTTCGTCTGTATCGGCACGCATGGCGCGCATCGGCCGGCTTTTAATTCTAGTTGCTATATTCTAGCCGGGGTTTGTATATTCAGTGGTTACCGTCGTATTATTTCATTTCCTCATTGTATCTAAGCACCAGTCTGTTATTATAAAACCTGTCATCATATACACAAAACACTAGACATTTTATTGTTGTTATATCAGCATACGGATTTTCGCTTCTCGCCACGAGTAAGGGCTTATGTTTGAACTTCAGTTACTATATTAAGTCATCTTCAGGCAACAGAAAATCGAAGTTTTTATAGTTAGTAGGAAAAAAAATCATAAGAATTTGACTAGATAAGCAACTGGATTAATAAACACTGCCAACGGTATTAAATTATAACACCACAAGACACGCACAATAAAAACGAATAAAATTATAGCAAACAGGAACAGAATGAAAACAGCAATGTGCCTACACACCAAGGACCTTGGCCATTGAAATAACTACTAAAATAATATAAAATAGAAATAATCAAAATGGTTTTTTCAAGCTTAGTGATTCATTCTACTATTTTGTACGCGTACCTTAAGTGCTGGCTTTAATTCTACGGCATAGATCGGAACGAAAGCCTTCCGAGCAAGATTCATTTCGACAGTTATTTCCTATTATAGCCCGCAAAGTGATACCCCAAATCACTTAAAGCCATTAGAGTCGAAGCAATTTTAAATATCACGGTGCTCTTGTAAAGAAGACGCGCTTGTCTCTAGTTTCCCGGAAATTAAATGGTGCCTCTAACCCAAGGACTGTATTTCACTCCTGCCCAGCAGCTCTTATTTATGAACCGGAGAAGTGGAAAGATGTTACTTAGAAAAGTGGCCCATTCCTTCCTTACTCCGGTAAAATTAAACAAAGAACTTAGTTCCAGTGATGTTGTCTTCATAATCATAGCCACAATGTCTCAACAGACATATTTACTACGTTCCAAAATCCCATCTATCCAGTAAGCAGATGAATTTTCGAGGATAGTCACGTGATTCCAGATGTAAGGGATGTTGGAATGTTCATGACACGGCAAAGATCTTTTTTTGACAATTTTGACATATCACAAACCTGTGATGTTTTCTCAGAGTCAGAGTGTCAGAGTAGTCGTACCCGTTAGAATGTCAATGCATACAAATAAAGCAGAATAGGTTATGTTAAGTTGTGTGCTGTCAAGTGAAAAATATCTCTTGATAGTCTTGACACAAAGGTCGCTAAAATCTCAATTTGATTTCCGAGCAAAACGATGACATCCATGGCCTCGGAAATGCAATACCGGAACACAGATTATTGTTGACAGCTTGATTTTGAGTGAATACTGAAACGCTACAGAGCAAATCGAGGTCTTTGATGGGATTTTGGAACGTAGTAATTGTGAACTCTTAAAATGCATTAAGTCGAAGCTAGAGTATTGCCGACACGAATATTGTCAATAGTTTTGAAAACTGTAGCTCGCCATCGTTCGCGATTTACTGTCAGTCCAGTGGCGCCCTTGATACTCATATCCAGCAACTGTGGAACTGTGGAAAAAATAAACCTTACTATTAAATTAAGAAAAAAATCACATCAAATCAGTGGGCGAAGCTATTTTGGGTCAATGACAGATATTTCTTAATCGTATAATTTATTAATAATTACTATACAATATACTGTTTATCACATTCATTATCGGTAAACATAAATATATGCACGGAGGTTTATTGTTTTAATGTACAGTTGGCGCAGATTAATGTGTATCGTTCATAACATTAACGCCTGCAAACATTGGTCTATGCTTACTGTTGATTATTTCAATGAACGGCAAAATACATTCATGTATACTATTCATAACATTAGTCCCTGCAAACATTGATCTATGATCACTGTTTATTGTTTTAATGTACGGATTACATAAATTTATGTATATCGATCATAGCATTAACGACGTGCGATCATGGTTCTATGTTTACTATTTATTGTTTTGATGTATGACTATGATAGATTAATGTCTATCGTTTACAGTATGAATAACTTAGGAACATGATATCAATCTTTGCGGTTAATTGTTCCAATGTAGGGCTATAACATCGATTGATGTCTATGGTTCATTATGATAATACTGCTGATTATAAAATAATGGTCATATTTTATTGATTTCACGTACGATAATCGTAACCTAATGTTCAATAAAATTTATGTACAATCGTTCATTGTCTTAAAGACAGCTGTCATTGGCTCAAAATTAATGCTAACGTCCATTGCTATGATGTACTATTTTATTGATTACACATACCTTTTTCGTTCAGTGTACAACGAAACAGTTGCTGGATATGAGTATCAAGAGCCCCACTGAGCTGACAGTAAATAGCGAACGATGGCGAGTTACAGTTTTCAAAACTATTGATAATGTTCGTGCCGGCAATACTCTAGCTCCGATTTAATGCATTTTACGAGTTCGCAACATGTCTGTTAAGACATTGTGACTATGATGGTGACTTGAGTGTAGAGAAATTGCTGAGTCAAACAACTCGAAGCAATTTTTTATCCCGTATTCCCTGTGCGACTTGCGACAATTTGTGACGGTCAGAGCACCAAAGCGCCACAATACGGGAAAAGCCATTTGGCCTGGAGTATGTCCAAACACCATGTGGCAGGGGGGGTATAAATCTTCCCGTAATTGTTTTCTAAAGCAGGAAAATAGGGCGAGCTGCCGGAAGGCTGACGTTGAAACAAGGTGATTAATCGAAAACGCAATTATTTTCTTCTTCGCGAGGTCAGCTTTGCCGGGGTAATTCATTTAAAAAATTAATTGGGCGCGAAATTTAATTTTCAGCCGGTACTGGTGTCAGATGAGATGAATGTCGTGAAAAAGTTTGCCGCTGCAGTAGGAGTTACGAAGTTGGAACAACAGAGTTTAATATAAGTTTTTCTCGACTTTCAATGTAAAGTTTCACGTTTCACTTGCATCGGTTACTCTACTTTTACCACCCCCCCCCCTCCTCTTCTGAGAGATTTTTTCACCGGGGACCGTCCGGCCCAAACAACTGCCACGTCAATACTGTGCCTGAGGCTTATTATACAGGGTGTCCAGTTAGTGCGTAATTCTTCGATATCTCGCAAAGTATACCTGATAGAAGAAAATATCAAATACAAAAGTTATTTGGTTACTTAAGGTGCATATTCCAAAAATATTTTGAAATATACATGGTGTTGCGGGAAATTGGGTTAGTGATCAACTTGATTTTTTTCTTAAATTTGTCTGGTTTCCATCATTGATCTCTATTCAACCCTAAAATATTTTTGGGATCGGTTGTGACGTTGCCAAGTTATACTTTATTTTCTATTAATTTCCGGATTTGCAAGGTCGCAAGTAATACGACCAAATTGATATATTCCTTTAACTTTTCTCAATAATATTATACAGCGAGTTAGTTAAATAGTAAGTGGATATTATTTTGGATGTTACCAGCAATTTGTATCTACAGAGTGTTTTGGCAGAATTTCAAATTACAGCAATTTGAAGGTCATTTTACTTTGTTTTTTTAAACGTAACACCCTATATGTTTTATTTTAAATCGAAATATCTACTAATACATTATCTCGCCTTGTAATATTTTTTTTCGCGCTTGCGGCGTTGCCAAGTTATAAATTATTTTTCCAAATTATTAAACAAGTATCCCCTATTTTGATTTATTTTAAATATAATCCTCTGCTTATTTTTATTGCAATGAATTGCACATGTCGAACTTAGTAAGATGTCACAATTTCAAAATTTTGTTTCTGTTAGTTAGCGGCAACACCGCTATGTCCGGAATGACATTGACAACGCTAAACTCGTTTCCTGCACAGCTTCAAACATCGAACAGATAACAACAAAAATAGGAGACATCACCATAGTCAATGTGTATAAGCCACCGCAGCAATCTTGGCCTGATAATACACTAGAGGTACATCAACACCCTGTGGTATACGCCGGTGATTTCAATAGTCACCACACTACCTGGAAATACCGGAGCACAGACGAAAATGGAGAACACCTGTTAGACTGGGCTGATTCCAATAATTTCAACTTAATTTTTGACGCCAAAGAGCGTAAAACCTTTAGATCAGCTGCATGGAACACCGAGTCTAATCCAGACCTGTGCTTCGCATCAGTTGACTCTCAAAATCGTCAAATACCGGTTTCAAGGAAAGTTCTGGACGATTTTCCACACAGTCAACATCGTCCGATTATCCTCGAAGTTGGAACCCAAATTCCAATCGTCCGCTCTACACCAAGCCCGAGGTGGAATTTTGGAAAAGCCCAATGGGACAAGTTTGCTGCGCAGCTGGACTCAGCCGTTCGATGGATCCCCCCAAAAAGTAGCAGCTACGACAGATTCATTAAAGCTGTTATAACAACAGCTAAAAGGTGCATCCCCCGAGGTTTCCGAAGAGAATATGTTCCGGGATGGAACGATGACATAGAGAGGCTTTATCAAGAGTTTAAGAACAGCGGAGATTCTGAAATAGCTGATGAACTCCTTCACTCTCTAGATGCAGCACGCTGCAAAAAATGGGAACAAGCAGCCAGTAACATGAACTTCAAAAAGTCAAGTAGGAAAGCTTGGAGCCTTCTTAGGAAACTAGGGAGCTCTAACCCACCCACACGCCAAAATAATGAAATATCGGCTGACCAAATCGCAGCACGAGTTGTAGCGCTCTCTAAGGTCCCAACTAATAGACAGCACTGTAAAGATGTTAAGAAACAACTGAAAGAACGTCGTCAAGCAACATTAGCTCACCCTGTATACTCCACACCATTCACTGTTGAAGAAGTAAATAACGCCTTGGAAAACACTAAGCCTGGCAAAGCCCCTGGATTTGATGGAATTCACCCTGAGTTTCTCAAAAACTCTGGGAAACATACCAGAATGTGGCTGAGCAAATTTTTCAGTGACATCTTACAAACAGGAAACATACCAACGAAGCTTAAAAAATCAAAAGTTATTGCAGTGCTGAAACCATACAAACCAAAGAATCTACCTGAGAGCTATCGGCCTATATCCCTACTGAGTTCATGTTATAAACTTCTTGAAAGGATGATACTAAATCGGATAGGTCCAACAATACTGGAACATATTCCCATTGAACAGGCTGGCTTTAGGCCACACCGTAGTTGCACGGATCAGGTGCTCAGCCTAACAACCCACATTGAGGCTGGGTTTCAGAAACGGCTGAAAACTACAGTAGTATACGTCGACTTGACTTCAGCATACGATACAGTATGGAGGGAAGGCCTTCTTTTCAAACTCCTGAAAGTAGTACCGTGTGGCCGAATAACGTCGCTATTAAACAACATGCTTTGCGATAGGCCCTTCCAAGTAATAACGGGTGACAGCAGAAGTAAAATGAGGCACCTAAATAATGGTTTACCCCAGGGCTCAGTTCTTGCTCCAGTCTTATTCAACCTATACATTTCTGATATACCCAACACCATTTCAAAGAAGTTCATGTATGCCGACGATATTGCTCTAGCCGCTCGTAGTAATACAATAGAGGAGGGCAGTAGTATCTTATCGGAAGACCTTAGTGTGATGGGAAGATATTTTGCAGACTGGAGGCTGATTCCAAATATGATGAAAACTGAAGTGTTATGCTTTCACCTCAATAACAAGCAAACTAGAACTGAACCAAAGGTATACTTCAATGACAACTTAGTGCGCTACAATCCTCACCCAAAATACTTGGGGATAACAATGGACCGAACATTATCATTTAGAAAACATCTAGAAAACACAGCAGCAAAGCTTAGCACCAGAAACAATATTATTCATAAATTGTGCGGTACCACTTGGGGGGCAAACGCAACCACCCTCAGAATATCTGCCCTCAGTCTTGTTTATTCTACTGCTGAATACTGCGCCCCAGTATGGTTAAACAGCCCTCATGCAAAAATGATTGACACCAAATTGAATGAGACAATGAGAATAATTAGTGGCTGTCTAAAAACTACCCCCCTACCGTGGCTGCCCGTTCTGTGCCATATCACTCCTCCTCATATTCGTAGACAGGATAAACTGGTGAAGGAATACAACAAAATACTATCCAATCCCCAACTTCCACTGCATACTGACCTAGATGATGCAGATCTTCGGAGGTTGAAATCTAGAAATCCCCCATTACCATTTGCAGAACGGCTCTTGCGGGATGGCTTCCAAGTTGATGAGCACTGGAGAAGGGATTGGGAAGTCCAGAAGCCGGTACAGGCTCCACCAACTATGGACCCCACTTTAACCCTGCCAGGAATGGAATTGCCTCGCCATGCATGGAAAACCCTTAATCGAGTCAGAACGTCGCATGGCATCTGTCGTGACTCGTTCTTTAAATGGGGGATATCTGAATCACCGTCCTGTGACTGTGGAGAGCCCCGGCAGACTGTTCAGCATATTGTCACCGAATGCCCGATTACCGCATATGCTGGACAACAGTCGGACTTCTTCGAAGCCTCGAAGTCTGTAGTTGACTGGATAAATGGTCTTAATTTTAAAATCTAAAAACTATTTATTTTTGTTTGTTTTAAATTTAATATTTGTATTTTATTATATTGTTTAAGACTTATTACCAATCAATCCATGTAGCCATACGCTAAATAAATAAATAAACACCGCTTTTTCAGTAAACAGTACCGGAACGCTTAAATATTTCCAAAACTGCCACAACTAGAACGGTGAAATTTAATACCTGGGGGTTTTTGAACATACAGAATTCAAAAACGCTAACATCAGTGTTGTCAGATTTACCACTTTTACGTTAGACTTCATAAATAGGGCATTCCATGCAAAATTATGACGTAAAATTGGTAAATCTGACAACACTGATGTTAGCGTTTTTGAATTCTGTATGTTTAAAAACCTCTAAGTATTGAATTTCACCTCTCCAGCTCTCCACATTTTGAGAATATGCATCTTAAGTAACCAAATAACTTTTGTATTTGATATTTTCTTCTATCAGGTATACCTTGCGAGATATCGAAGAATTACACACTAACTGGACACCCTGTATAACTATTGTGTAAGACACACAGTACATATTCCAAGGTAAAAGATTCTAAGGGTGAATTGTACACACTAGTTACCATTAAGGTTAGGAATGCTTTCAATATTGCCTCCCGGGCATCATGATGCGTGACCTGCGAAGACGCGGCATCTCGAAATATCTTCGTAACATCATCATCATCATCATAGTCACAATGTCTTAACAGGCATGTTGTGAACTCGTAAAATGCATTAAGTCGGAGCTAGAGTATTGCCGACACGAATATTATCAATAGTTTTGAAAACTGTAGTTCGCCATCGTTCGCCATTTACTGTCAATTCAGTGACGCTCTTGATACTCATATCCAGAAACTGTTTCGTCGTATCCACCCAGCGTGTAGGGGAATGGCCACGGCGCAGCCCACTCGGGGCGTGGCCCTGAACTATAAGTTCCTCCATATTGCCGCTTCTGTGTCTATGTCCGAAGAATGTCAGCATTCTCATCGACACAGTGGAGGATAGTCTCTTTGGATTACCGAGCTCATCCAGTATAGAAACGTTAGTTTGATGGGCGGTATAAGGAACTTTCAGTATTCTCCTCCACGTCCACATTTCAAAAGCATCCATGCGAGCTCGATCTGCCTTTTTAACAGTCCAAATTTCCGAGGCATACAAAAATATGGAGAACACAAGAGACTGAATCAGCGACATTTTGGTAGCTTTAGTGATGTTATGGTCACGCCATATTTTAGTAAGCTTTGTCATGGCCACACGTGCCTGTTGAATGCGCCGTCGAATCTCATTTTCACAGTTACCCGATTTATCGATCAAAAAACCGAGGTACACAAAACTTTGAACTACTTCACCTGAGAAATTTGCTAGCCAATAAAACCCTCCAAACGAGATTGTAAAATATATAGTAGAACCTTACTTGCATGAGAGATTAACGAAAGTAGGCGATAATTGTCTGGATTTGCTGGAGATCCCTTTTCATGAAGTGGAACAAAAATTGATATGCACCATTCATCTGGCCAAACACCGGAGGAGCAGACACTCTTACAAGTATTATGTAACATAATACGCAGTTATTTCGAGGACAGGACCATATCTATATCCAATTATCCAAAGCATAACTGGCAATGTCCACCGGGGTTCCACAAGAGTCGTCACTAGAACCAACCTCTGAAACATCCTATACGATGGAATATTAAAGTTATCGCTACGCGGTAGCATTAGAGCGATAGGCTTCGCAGATGACCTAGACTTGGTCGCGACATCCAAGGACAAGGTAAACTAGGCCTTACGGAAGTTTGCCTGCTAGATAAGGGGCCATCAGATTAGCTTTAGCTTCAGATTTAGCTCCAGAAAAGCCGAAGATACTACGAAAATATCGAATAAAGAGGAAGGACGTGAACTTCTAGCTTAGAGGCAAGAGGATCGTCCCCAGTGAATCCGTGAGTATTTGGGAGTCTATACAGACAAGAGAGCTGCTTCTCAGATCACATTAATAAGTCAACCCAGAAGGCAGAAGCTACAATAGCAATGCTCTCTGGACTGTTGTCGAATACTGAGAGGCTCAGCAGTTGAAAAAGAGCACTCAAGAATGGAATCGTCCAGTCGATTGTCCTTTATAAAGCGCCAATATGGCACAGGGTACTCAAAAGTAAAAGACGTGAGCAGGAGCTGGACAGACTGCAAAGGGAGTCACTGCTGAGGGTAGCCAGTGCTTATCGCAGAGTATCTAGTAACGCCTTGCACGTGGTGCTGGCTGAAGACAGAACAGACATCTACGTCTCACGAGGGGACACAAACCAGGCGGAAAGACTGCAGATAACGGACCATGGAGAAGTGGCAGCAGATATGGTCTCAAACGGCGGAAGTTACGCTGTGGATATAAAGACTGATACCATCAATAGGAAAATAGGTGAAATACGAGCACAAAGCTACGTGCTATTTCCTGACGCAGGTTCTACCAGCACATAGCCCATCCGCGGGTATTGGAAAAGAGTAGGAGAGCTACCAATGATCAGTGCCGCCATTGCGGACAGCTAGACAGAAGAAGAAATTTACATGCATTGGTAGAGTCTTCTTGCGAAAAAGAGTAGTACAGTTGAGTATCATTCACGTATAAATGTAGATTCGATATTTTAGACAGTTGGCAGCTGAGAAGTGTAAATACAAAGTAGGAGTGGCCCCCATATAGAACCCTGGAGCACAGCACAGGGTATACTAGCTGGGTATGATAGCTGGTAGTTTATTTCAACAATATGACTCCTGTCACTCTAATAACTACGCTTAAGGGTCTAGGGTATAGCGCGCGAAATTGAGATTCCAAGAAAAGACGTATTCCCGTGTTAGCGAGGAGGCGTGGCCACCTGTTCCCTTTCTCCAGAGTGTGTGTCTAAGATGAGGGCAGGTAAATCCAAAAGTCCAAAGGTAAGGTCAAACGGTCCAAAGATAAGGTCCAAAGGTCACTATAAAAATGAATTTCGCATTTCCAAGCTCCTGAAGTTACCTTTAAACTAATGACTCAAAGAGCAAATTGAAAAAAAAGCTTGCGCTTGTGCAACTATTTAGCCTTTTTTTGATATCGTGTTTGGTTGTTAAATTACAGGCATTTATAGAATGTATGATTTTGCATTGCGAGTTTTTTTGCACATTAAAAAACTTTTTTGAGAAAATCGAAAATAGTTGTCATTCATTAGGGTCTTAACTATCGCCTTCTGAAATATTATATACAGGGTGAGTTTTTAGTACCGGCTCCGTTGATAACGCCACTACTGTAGAAGATAGCGAAAAAAGTTGTATACAAAAGTTGTAGCCACGGATATGTTCCTTGTTCAGAAAATATTTTGATTTATACAGGGTGATCCATAACTACGTGGTGATGCAAACATGCATTTTTTTAAATGAGACACCCTATATATTATTCCATATTCAAATTCTACCTTTGATTTCTGTTCTTTCAATATAGGGTATTGATACATTATACAGGGTATTTCAAAAGTTGTGACCATTTTTATCTCCAAATCGCTGTCAAATGAATGTACTGTATATCAAAAGGTTATGAATCAAAAATCGTATTTTTTACACCGATGGATAAAAAATATCATCTAGTTTTAAAATCGGCTACAAAAAAATCCCGTGACGCATATTCGTATACAGTGTGATGTAAAATGCAAAATCCAGATTTTCTCATTTTTTCCAAATGTAACCCCCAATATTTTATTATATCAAAGAATTTCTTTTAATATGTTCTTTCATTTTTGTATAGCACCTGTTGAACCTACGTCCATCAGATTCCGAGATATTTCGATTTTTCGGTAAATTCAAAATATAGCTTCTATTTGTGTACTAAAATTTATTTTTTTGAGAAAGTACCATCGAATTTGTTTTTTTTATTTAACGAACAACTAAATTATAAGGTCGTGATAGTATTTGATGAAGTCAAAACCCTGAATCATCGAGATAATAAAGTCAAGCATGCTGAGGAAACAATTTTGTATGCGTGATGCATAATTATCAAGCAGATTTATCAGGTATGCTTTGAAAAATTGACGGTTTGCATAACCTGCTCAATAATTCCGTACTGTATGAAAAACGAGCTTTAAAAATTAATTTTTCCATTGAGGGTATTTAGGAGAATCTTTGAGAAATTGCCTACTTTTCTCTAGAATATATCAACTACGAACAGCAATATCCAGATCGCAGGCACTCTAAAACCAATGCGTTTGAAAGAATGGAGAATCGTTTTATTTGGACCGTGTCGTTTAATATTTCATAGCCTACTTGATAGATCTGCTTGATAATTATGCATGACGTCTATAAAATTGCTTCCCCAGCACACTTGACCTATATTATCTCGTTAATTCAGTGTTTTGACTTGATCAACTACTATTATGGCCTTATATTTTAGTTGTTTGTTAAGCAAAAATTAAATTTTATAGTATTTTCTCAAAATAAATAAATTTTAGTAATCAAATAGAAGGTATACTTAAAATTTGTAGAAAAATCGAAATATCTCAGAAACTAATGAATTCACCCATAACAAGTGCTATACAAAGATGAAAGAACATAATAAAGGCAATTTTTTGGTATAATAAAATATTGGGGGTTACACTTAAAAAAAAGAGAGAAAATCTAGATTTTGCATTCTACGTCACCCTGTATACGAATATCCGTTGCGGGCTTTTTGTACAGCCGATTTTAAAACTAGATGATATTTTTTATCTATTCGTGTAAAAGAAATGATTTTTGATTCATCACTTTTTGATATACAGTACCTACGTTCATTTGAGAGCGATTTGGATATAAAAATGGTCATAACTTTTGAAATACCTACCCTGTATAAAGTAACAATACCCTATATTTTAAGAATGGGAATTATTAGTGGAATTTGAATACGGAATAATATATAGGGTGTCTCATTTAAAAAAATGCATGTTTGCATCACCACGTAGTTATGGATCACCCTGTATAAATCAAAATATTTTCTGAGCAAGGAGCATATCCGTGGCTACAACTTTTATTTACAACTTTTTTCGATATCTTCTATAGTAGTGGTGTTATCGACCGAGCCTTTACTAAAAACTCACCCTGTATGTAGTTTGAAAATAGAGTGTGTTATGCGAGAAATTGTAAGTCCGTGTTTTACATGGCAAATACCTATGTATAAATATGTGTATCCAGGCCCCTTAAGACCAACTGAGCGCTCTGTAAGACTAATGTGCTGGAGTATTGCAAGTAGTAAGGGATGACTAATTCTATCGAATGCTAATGTAATCTAATAGTACAATATCTATTATCTATTGCACCGATTATATCATTAACTATGTCCAAAAGGGCAGTCGCACAACATCCACTAGTACTTTAATGTACTATATTTAGTTGACTTAATAAAGCCAAATGTCGCTAGATTGGTGACTTGATCTAGCGCTCTTACCGAGGAGACAAAAAAATTGAGAGTTCAACGTGCTCTACTCTATTTTTACAATGACTCTTTAAATGCCAACGTAATGTCCACAAGGAATTTAATTAAATAAATTAATTTAACCCTTCAGTAGCCTGAAGGCGGGATTTTAAAGATTAATTTCTTTTCTGTCGCCTGATAAAAGATCAGTTTTTTGTCCAGACTGTTTCGTGACACTGATGACAGATGGAGGATGAGAATCGAACGATTTTCTTAGAAAATTAACAACGCTTCGCGAACAAAAGAAAATTATTTAGTTCACGATCCGATATTGAGTTATTGCTTCGCTGAGTTATTGATTCCATAAAACGGAACGTCTTAATCGTCTTCTCAGATGCGAGGTACAATAGAATAGGATTTTGATTAACAAAAAATTGTCATTGGCAAGAGAGATCAGCTAACATCATGTTCAATTCCAAGGACCGACTATAAATAATATAGATACTGCCACTCATTCATAAAAATAGATTATTAGTCTTGCAAAAAAAGTTCCCCTGGCTTCGAAACTGGTTTAATATAAGAGAGGCCTGCACAGTCATTCGTTTAGCCCAAGACAGAGAAGAGTTTCAAATGATGGTCGCCAACCTCCGCTGAGGAGATGGTACTGAAAGAAGAAGAAGTCTTGCAACCAACATTGCTTGTGAGCTAGGGGACAGAAACGACTGGGGAGGAGAAAGGTGGCGGTCAGATTAGACAGGCTTCGTATTATAACGTAAAATTTAACACCAGAATGCTAAAGTTTCCCAAAACTTTACCGATGCAAATTATGTTTTCCAGATATAACAACAATCTGTATATCCTAGTATAAATAGCCCTAGTAGCTTGCTCACGGTTCCTCACAGTTAATTTTAAATTGGGAAATCCTAGAAGCTATTTTCAAGTAATGTGCCACTTTTAGCATTTATCAATTTAATCTTAACAACGATAAACAGAAAGTGACTACTGCACTGACAGGTACAATGCCCAATCAGTAAGAAAAAAATGCAAACAAAAAACTAAACCTAACTCCTCCTCAGTTTTTCCTTTCTCTCAAATCGTATTTGTTATATAAAAAACTTTCTGTTATGTTTAGTTAATAAGTTAGTTACATATATTGTTTGTTATTGGAATACAATGTAATTATGTAAATATCGCCACCTTGTATGAGGCTTTTACAATAGTTTACATGTTGAATCTATACATTACACTTTAGCTAATCCAACTTCAGCGCTGCATCTACCTGGACTGTTATGTTTCCCCCAACACTGGCACACATCCTTTCTCATATACAGGGTGTCCCACGACGACTAAGACCAGCAATATATCGGAACTAGGCAGTAGTACAGAATTATAATTTTAAGGGTTTAAGTTAGAGCAAATATAGTATCTTTTCTTATTATTGCGTCGCCCAATGAGGTATTTGTTTTTGGTCACGTGACGTCCTACTCAAAATTTTTAATGCGACACCCTGTATATTTGTGCCTTTGTGTGTTCCTCTCGATAAGACTATTCCAACAAACTAGCACACTTGGGGTCTAAAGTGATTAGCTCAAGAGTTACAGGTACTTAAAGGATTGTACCCCTACAGTTAAATTACTTTGCTAATGTTTCATAATGGAAGTGGTACAGTCCTTTAAGTACCTGTAGCTCTTGAACTAATCACTTTAGACCCCAAGTGTGCTAGTTTGTTGGAATGGTTTTATCGAGAGGAACACAAAAAGTCACAAATATACAGGGTGTCCCATTTAAAATTTGAATCGGACGTCACGTGACCAAAAACAAATACCTCATTTGGCGACACAATAATACGAAAAGATACTACATTTGCTCTAATTCACACTCCCAAAATTATAATTCGCTACTACTGCCCAGTTCCGATATATTGCCTGTCTTAATCGTCGTGGGACACCCTGTATAATGATTTGATATCGTGGTTTTAAGTCTGTCGATGTGGCAGCTACGTCTGTCGTTCCTCAAGGGTCTGTGCTTGGTCCATTGCTGTTTACTATTTTCATGAACGATATCTCTGCCAAACTCCATTGCAATCACATGCTATATATGCAGATGGTTTAAAGATAATGACAAGGATTGTTACACTTACCGATTGCCTCGTACTTCAGTATGAAGTATGACCTATCAATTTATACGTTTGGGTATTGAAAAATTTTAGACGATGTCATATACACTCAAAATTAGTCCCTTAAAATACACTTGCAGCATTAATGGGAATATATATTACATAATTGCATGTTGATCAAATATTCTGGAATTACTTTATACATCTGTTAGATCTAAGCTTTAGAATACCGCTGTGTAATTTGGTATCCTGCGTACGATCGAATAATATTGAAAAGACTCAACGTAGATTTGATAAGTATCTATGGTTTAGGGAAAATGTATTACTCAGCAGATTCGTTATGATAAATTTATCTAAGCGCAGAAAGTACTATACTACCGTGTTTCTATAGAAAATAATAAATAATAAAATTGGTTGCCAGTATCTTTTAGAGAAACTTTCATTACATGTGCTGTGCATAAGTACTCTAGATCTAACAGCATGTGTTTTTTAGATTCCGGAAAAAAGTTATTTGAAGAAGTTGTTTATTTTAATGACTTCTATACACAGTTAAAAAAATATCAAATCAGGACTCACCCTGTATATATAGTAAGGTTTCGTTCTAGCTCAAAAATAAAAAAAATTAGTATAGGATAGGCTCATTTACATCAATAAGATAAGCAGGGGATTCTTACTCCATCAATTACTTTCATAAGGGTGAATATTGGGCACGTCACTGAAGGAACTTCCGGGAAACCGTATTTAATGAGAGAAGATAGCAGAAGCATGTACGAGGCAGCTTCGACAACGGGATCTGGCGGCAGTAAAGGATATACACATAGTTCGATACAGTCTGTCAATATGTACACGCGTATCTCGCTAGAACTACAATGAAGCGACGTCAACCTGCATCGTCCATCACGTCAACATAGTTTAGTAGCGCAGCTGTGATTAGATGTGACCCGAAACGTTCACCCAGCCCACGTTAAGTTTACCCATTAGCATTAGCTGAACAATACCATCATAGGCACGTCTTAACGGACATGTTGTAAAATGCGTTAAGTCGTTGCTAGAGTACTGGCAACACGAATGTTATCAATAGTTTTAGAAATTATTGCAGATTGCCATTGTTCGCGATTTACTGTCAGTTCAGTGACGCTCTTGATACGCATATCCAGCAACTGTTTCATCGTATCCACCCAGCGTGTAGGAGAACGGCCACGGCGCCGTCCACTCGAGGCATGACCCTGAACTACAAGTTTCTCCATATTATCGGTTCTGTGAATATGTTCGAAGAATGTAAGCATTCTTGTCGACACAATGGAGGATAGTCTCTTTGGATTACCGAGCTCATCCAGTATGGAGGAGTTAGTTCGATGGGCGGTATAAGGAGCTCTCAGCCTTCTCCTCGACGCTCACATTTCTATGCGAGCTCGACCTGCCTTTTCAACAGTCCAAGTTTTCGAGGCATACAAAAATAAGGAGAAGACAAGAGACTGAACCAGCGACATTTTGAACCAGCGCTGAACTGTATAGGCATTACTGGTTGAGAATTTGAATTTGTATGTGCTGTATAGGTTAACTTTGACATATTCAAAGTTTTACTTTACATCGCTAAAGTTGTCTTCAACACTGTTCAGCTAACTTATAATTTGCTGATGATATTTATAGTTAAGATACCATGTATGGTCGACACTCAGTTATATACTTACCAAATGAAACCTATATTTCACCAATAAAAATATGTTTCTAAACTCCCATCAACAGGGTTGCCTAACATTTTTTTTCAGAGTTATAATTAATTAAAATTACAAAGAAATTGTTATTTTTCGAAGATTCAATGTCGTGTTTAACCAAATTAATATATGTTCAAAGACAGATCATTTTGTTTCAAATAGGATTACCTACGAAATAAATAACAATTGCCAGGCAATTAAGTTCAATAAATATAGCGTAAAAAATTAAAAACCATGGTTTTAAAAAATATCGGACTATATATTTTTCGTTCATTATTGTTCTAAGCTTATTTCAAAGATTATTTTTTAAATTTTTAGTTCGATCTTCCTTAAAAGCGTGTTTTTTAGTTTTAAACTATATTTATTCTCAATTTTTTAGTTAACTTCATCCTGCCGTGTTCGTTTAGTTTTCTATACTGTATTTATTAATTGTCTGTATAATGAAGATGAATAATTGTTTCTGATCAATATTGATAGCATAATCATTACCATTACTTCATAAATGATAATTAAAACTGTCGACTCTCCTGAATAAATTTCACAAAAATACCAAATCCTGAACAGTTGGTCGTCACGCCTTCCAAGCTCTTGTCGCTACGCCTTTGTGTAATATTAAAAAACTTTAAGGTGTCGATTTGAAGCCGCCGAAATCGTTTTCGCGGCAAAGTTGGAGCGTCCAATGTTCGGTCCAAGATCTTAATCCAAAGAAGCGTTCAATGTTCGGTCCAACCTATTAATCCAAAAGATAGTTACAAGCTCACAAACAAACATACAGGTGAAGCTAATAATAAAATATGAGCGTGTTAAAAATTGGATCGAGTAAGATGTGTGGCGTAGAGGCACTGTGCGTACCATTTGATGCGATGGAGAAAGAAGTAATTCGGAGAGGATAGTCGACTTAGTGAACACGTTGTTATGATGTTGTGTACTGTCAAAAGAATTTAAAATGATGGAGGAAACGTGTTTTTTATGCGAACTAAATAATCCTGTGATTGATTTTAATAAAAACTCAGATTCCTGTTACTTTTCCTATGAATTTTTTATAAAAATATGTAGTGAAAAAGTTTGTGTACAAAGCTGTATCTAATAAAACAATTATAACGTTCCCACTAAACATGTATCATTTAATTTTATTTTGAAAAATTTTCCTTTTCCTTTTAAGCATGTTTTCATAAAATCTCTCCAAATCATGAAATCATGTTTCAGTAGTTTCAGTAGTTTACTAGTCTTATCCTTTTCTATACTAGTAAAGCAAATAACACTTATGCATATAATTTAAATGGACAAAATTAGGCTTTAACTAAATATTTTAATCAACGAGGAACTCTTTAACAGAGCTATAAGTTGTTTTGACTTGCAGACTTCCTCCTGTCATGAGATTTGGAGGCTTATTAAATAATTTGACTCCCACGTACTTGGGACTGTCTTCAGCTGAGGGGTATAGATGCAAAAACCGCCAAGTCACAATTATAGTAATTTACAGGAGAAGTCAAAAACTGGTGCGGGAGACCACTAACGCATTCTTACATAACTGTATGAGTTAATTCTAGCCTAGTACAGTCTTCTATTATTTTTGAGCAATAGTTTTGACATGAAATGGTTTTATTTATGGACATGGCAGCATTTTCATCTAAATTCAGCAACTTTGACGACAAACTCCAGCACACTATTCTTTTCTTGGTTTTGTTAATAGAGTATAATAAGTATAGACTGATATTAAATAGACAAATATGTTATTTGTCCATATTATAAAAAATAAGGCAGAAATAAGTGAACAATAGGAAGATTATCCATAAACATGAAGCCAATAGTCAATAATTTGTTAAAAAAAGAACACTTCACATTCCTGTTGCTTCTTCTGGAGGAAGGAACTCATTCGCTTTCATCGTTATGAAGAGAAATGTATAGCATTCTTATAAAATTTAAGGTCTGATTTTAACAACGTCCAGACACACGACCGTTTGTTGAAATCACGTGATATTCGAGACGCTCCACAATTGGTCATACCGGACTTGGCGGTGTTTGCAACTGAACGTCTCTGGACAAGGCGGATTTTGCAGGTGTGAGAGTATCGTGTCCCTTGTTTTACTAACCGTTTACGGTGGGATTTGCACGTAAATTATGTTCGTACGTAGTTATATTATAAACTTATATTAAAGGACGAACTCATATTTCACAAAAATGTGACTTGGCGGTTTTTGCATCTATCCTCAGCTATAGACAGTCTATGTGCATGGATTTGAAATAGAACAGTTTCTTGTTATCTCCATTTTAACTACTCGTTCACGAAAGATACATCAATAGTTTGGTGGCTCCCGGACTATATTATACGCCAGTGGTTTAGAAGTTTGGGCTGCGAAGGCACTCTAAATCCTGGATTACAGCTAGTGGGATCGATAGCCTCACGTATACCAGCCTCGCAAGTATGAGCATGTTAAAAGGAAACTTTGAAGTATATGCATATTTGATTACCGAATTATACAACTTTGCTTTCGAGCGCAAAGTTGAGCTTAAGAGCCCACTGAGTACTGGCTTAAACGACTGATATGGGAAATATGGGCTCACCAGTTTGGCTAATATTCAAAGGGCAGGCTGTAAAAGGCAAACGGTGGTGGTTTAAGTGCTTTAAGGCATCTGATACTTTCTTCGGAGATTTTAGAACGAGGGTGGTCCTGACTTAGATATGGCGGTAGTTGTATGAAAAAGATCACAGCATATGTTTTAAGTTGTGCTGTTTTGGTAAAAAATTTTGATATGATTTTATATGACTTCAAATGTTTCCAAACGTCTATGCATTGTGAAATTTTATTCTATACAACTTTTATGTACCTACATAATTATGTATTGTTGAATTGGAGTATTTTTTTCAAGATATGTGGTCTTGGAAAGCAGAAAAATATAAGTTTGCACTGAAATACGATTTTTTTCACCTTTAGCGTCAGATTTCTGCTGTATTACTAAACCAACTTTCATTTGGTATATACCATGTGATGTAGAAATTATTCGTCTGTATTATTGAAAGTAACAAAATTTTCCTTTCGATGCACGATTTTCCAGCTACAACCCAAAAACAAAAAAAAGGGGCAAAAATTGTCGTTTTTTTTTGGCTATCAAAGGCTAAGCTCGCTACTTGCGACAGTGCAAACTCAGATTACACGCATTTTGGACCAGAAAAGGTACTAAATGATTTCCAGCTTGCTGCGAATCCATTCCAGAAAACGGTTTTTTTCACTTCATTTTATTAGCCTAATCATAGGTTATACGCTTATAGCTCAGTAGGAGATTTTTTATTGACAAAATGCTTCAATTGCCAATTTTATGTTGGTGAAAATGGCTTAACGACTTGAACAAAACAAAATCAATTGCTTTCAAAGCAAGTCTCTCCCTCCCAGAAAAAAGTGTATTGCAATACTCTTAAAAAAGGAGTTAGGAGGGATTTTAATACTTTTTAGTTTTTGGCTCTACCGCTAATGCATCTATTTTCAAAGATAAGTACCCAGGAGCTTAGCATTTGTTTGGTAGCCATAATAAATTATAATTATAGGCTATTGTTTCAACCTGCTAGTAGATGATAGCATACATAGGTGAAATTGGTCTAACGTATTAAACAATACACAATCAATTGCTTTCAGAGCAAATTTGATGTTCTCTCATGCCTTACCCTTCCCACGAAGCCAATGTCATCGCTCCCAGGAAAATCTGTAATGTTCAGAAGAATGCAACACTCTTAATAAAGGAGTCTGGATTCTAATTTTTGGTTTTTGCTCCACCGCCAATGCTTTGATTTTCAAAATAAGAGGGTGATCTCATATGTATCCAGCCCGACCTAGGAGTGGTGCTAATTGTTTGAAAAAGAAAGATATTTGAGGACGACATGTTGTTTAGTATTTGCTTAGCAGTCATCAATAATGTAAAAATTCCTGTAAATTTGTGAAAATGCAGAAAATTTGTCATCGTTATGTAATATAATAGGTACATTTATTTGAAAAGCCTACTCTGCGTGAGTACTAGCGGTACTACATATATACGTATCATTTCGATCGTCGACTGAAAGTGAGCGAAATGGATATAGTAGGAATATCACATAGTTAATTGTCACACAAACAAAAACGATGTCGTTAACATGCTTAATTAACTGTTTCACAGCAACAAAGCTCTTCACATCCGAGACAGAACAATCAAAACAATGGACTGAAAGAGGAGGACCGTGTTCAAAGGTGGATAAGACCGTTCCATCTGCATGCAAGATGGCGTCAATTTTTTCAGATGCGCGTGGTGAAATTTTCATTATATATCTTTAAAAAGGAAAAAATATCTACTCTGAGTGTTCTAACTATTTACAAAGTTTGAGAAAAAAAAAACCAATGAAAAACGGCCGTAATTGGCTGTCAAGGAAGTGTTGCTTCGTCAAGACAATGCTCCAAGTTCCAACTCACAAATCCAAATTTGTAAAATTAATAAATTCATGCTTTGAGCTGCAGCCGTCAGATTTAGCAGCACGTCAGATTTAGCTTACGTAAGTCTTATTTTTTCTTCCAACGATCTAATGACGGTATTTTATGACTATGATGAGGATCTGGAACTTGTTTATTGTTTAATGAACACTTGAAAAATTTATGGCAAATTTAATTGGGTAAAAAAATGTCTTATAAACCACCATTGCGAAGACGCAGGAATAAGTCTGTTAAATAAGATCGCTCTTACAAATTTATATTTACATCCCTTATTACATACAACGCAGCCATTCATAAAGATTAAAGCTCTTTCTTACCTGCTTCCCTAATGAGAATAAGCTGTTGTTACCCTAAAATTACCTGAAAGAAAACAAAATTATATTAGCAACGTACAAGCAGTATTCTTTGTATTATAAATACTGGACAATACTGGACTGGACAATTAATATTAAGCACAAAATTATTTTATGTACGCATGGGATACGCATTATACGCAAGAGTGACGACGATTATTGGAGAAAAATCGTCTTTTTAATGAGGAAAATAGAAAGAAATCAAAGAGGAGCTCGATCAGAACGGTTATGCTCCCCACCACATAATTCGTCTGAAGCGCAATGGTGGCGTGCTTATGCCTTTGATAGTGATGATTCTACCCAAAGACTGAACAATTTCAGCTAGTGTTTAATGAACTTGAACTTGTGAATTGTCTATCAGGATCGAGGGTCAAAAGAACTCTCGATTGATAGGACGGTGCCACCGCTATCAGAAGTATGGACACTCTCAGTACTATTGTACTGCTCCACCAAAGTGCCTGAAATATGCCCAAGATCACATGACACATCTGTGCTCCCAAACAGGACAAGAGGTACTCAAATGTGCAAACTAAGGCGAGGATCATTAGGCAAATGCCTCTACCTGTAGATTCACGCCTAGGAGGAATCTACAGATCATCGCACAAAGGCGAGCGAACTCGTACGCCGAAGCCGCCAAGGATGCAACCTTGACTTCACCTGCTGCTTCGAGCTCACTTTCAACTGCTCAATTGTTTTTCTGATATGTCTAGTTTTAGTCAACCGAAATCGTACAGCAACACTCTGCTACGAGTGATACAGCGACCCACAGACGCACCGGAAATCCTCAGAAGAAAAATTGAACAGTTCTGGCCTAAAGGTCCTTGCAGCTTGGCCTGAATACACCCTCCTTCACAGACGCTCAGTAAACCTTTCAGTTCAGTTCAGTTCTAACAAGCATGGCATCAAAAGACGGCCTGCGCAGGCGATCGAATGGTTTTTCAATTCCACATCCGGCGAACCTCCGCACACGCTCCGATAATCCTTGAGGCCAGGACTGTGCCGTTTTTTCCTCTGAGGATTTCCGGAGCGTCTGTGGGCCGCTTTAGTGGACTGCGCAGTCGAGCAAGGCCGCGGCTTGCACCATAATCATAACTAAATAACGTAGTAGTAGTATAGCGTTTATTGTAAATATAAAATAAATAAAATACAGTAAACAACAAGTGCCCCAAAAAAGTAAAAAACTTGTGCTTAGGTACAAGGTAATTATTATAAAATAGAAACAACAAATAAGGGTCAATTCAAGAATATTTATATTTAAATATTATGTACTCTATATATATTAGTAATAATAGGTATTACATATGTCTACAAGTTGGTGAATTTTAATGGGATTATTATTTACTATCCGTTGTTTTAAACCACACTTGAATGAATTTAAAGGCACTAGACATTTTATGCTTTCTGGTATCTCATTGTATAGTCTTGGAGCAAGAAATGTTTGACATCGTAATAAAGTATTTTTTCTTGCTTTTGATACAAAATATCTTATTTCATATTTATGTTCGTGTTTTGTCAAGTTTGATTTATTTTTATATTGGTAAATACCTAATGACATGAAAAATGTTTGGCGCATATCTAGAATTTTTGTTTTAGAAAATAACAAGTCACTAGGATATGTAGATTTCATTTTTATAAAATTTTTATTTAAGGTTTTTGTATAGTTTCTATTGCTTTTATATTATTTTACATGCTGCGCCTTACACCACAATACAATATCAAAACAATAAAGTGCTTCGTATACAATGATCATCTGTTCATAGGTAAGTATAGTGGAAAGGAGTTTAAATTTGCTTATAATGTAACGTATCTTTTTGACAACATATTCTGTATGTTCCTTCCATTTGATATGGCAATCTAGATATATTCCTAAGTACTTGATACTGGTAACCATTGATATAGGAGCTATCTGTCTACAACAAAAGTAGTTTTGAAAATTTTTGTGCTTTTAGATATCGAGCCCCAAAATTAACTCTTTTGACTAGAACCAACCATTACCAAAAATCGACTATGTCAAGCTATATACCCTTCAACAGAAGCACTTCCTCTTTGGTCTTCTCCTTCCTTCCTTCCTTCCTTCCTTTCTTTTTTCTCTTACTTCTTTATGACGTTTTCTGGTTCCTGGGTAACTAGACCTAAGAGGCGGATTGTAGTCAAGCAAACTGAGGATTCTTCTTAGTCTACACTTTTTCAGTTGTAGCTTCTAAAGCGTCAAGTGATAATTCAAAACGGTCAAGTTAATTTGCCAACTCGTCAATTGTAAATTCAAACTGACAGGTATAAATTACACCTGGAAAAGGTGTAGATTTTAACCAACGAACTCAACAAATTCATCGAGTTCATTGATGCTAACAGAATCTTTCTGTAATATATCCCAAATAACTGAAACTGGTAGGTAAAATTGACAAACACTTCTCTTCTATAGACGCTTTTTTCTTATTCTGCTATCGCCGATGGGAAAGGTTTAATGAGACCCCCGGCATAGCAAGTGCAGTGCTTCCGCTTGACGGAATTCCCATGTTTATCCATTCGGAGTTTTCCCCGGATTGGTCGCTGATGGAATCATCTAAGACAAAAATTTTTGCTCTTTCAGATATCGAGCTTCAAAATTAACTCTTTCGATTAGAACCAAAAATTACCAAAAAATCGACTGTCAAGCTGTAATATACCCTTCAACAGAAGCACTTCCTCTTTGGTCTTCTGTTTCCTTCCTTTCTTTTCCTCCCTTACTTCTCCATGGCGTTTTCTGATTTCTGGGTAACTAAACTTAAGAGACGGATTGTAGTAAAGTATATTGAGGATTCTTCTTTGGCTAGATTCTAACCTTCTAAACGATTAATCGAATTCACTGATTCTAACAGAATCTTTCTGTAATATATCCCAAATATCTGAACCTGGTAAGTAAAATTGCCAAACACTTCTCTTTTATAGACGCTTTTTTCTTATTCTGCTATCGCAGATGTTTTTGGGAAAGGTTTAATGAGACCCCCGGCATAGGAAGTGCAGTGCTTCCGCTCGACGGAATTCCCATGTTTATCCATCCGGAGTTTTCCCCGGATTGATCGCTGATGAAATCATCTAAGACGAGAGCTTAATTTAGGGAGGACCTCATGCGGAAGTTCAATACTGAAACTAACGAGAATCGGTAATTAATCTCCAGCTAAGATGGATATGTACGTTCGATATTGCACTGCTAAGTCGTGCTAGCATCCGGGATTAATTAACAAAAATAGTTCAACGAAAATCTTAGGAGAGTTAGTTCATTTCACAGTTATTAAAATAGTTATTATCGATTTATTTTGTTTCTATTTTATCTATGGTTATTTGCCCGCTGTACTTATAAATAATTTACATAGTCTTCTTTATCAATGTTTTATTCGCTTTTGACCTTGAAGTACTAAACTTAATTCCCCACCAAGTAGTACTATCCATCGTAAAATTTACTAGTTCAATGAAGATAAACATTTCAAAAACATGTAGTCAAGTTGATTGACTCAGTACTTCCCACAGATAACGTATGTTGCAAAAGTTTTGAGAATTTTTTTCAAATCTCGAGAGATAGTTTCACCGTTGGAAACAATTCAGAAATCGTTACCACGGTAACCAGCCAACATCTAAACGTAACAATAAAACCATTTTGGTTATGATATAAGTTGTCAAAATGTCGTATAAATTAGATATTCAGGACAGTATTTACAGTCTAGTTGGACGACTTGAAAGAAAAGAAATACTTCGCCTATGTCAAGATCAAAATATTCCTGTTGCCACAATTTATCGAGCGATCTGTGAATGCGAAGAAGGTATTCCTTGTATAAATTTACCAAAAAGTAACGGTAAAGGTAACGATGGTTTTTATACAAGAGACTTTGAAGCCTGTCTAGATAATGTAAAATTTAATCGAAAAGATAAGTTTGAAAACAAAGTGTTAGTGTGGTGCGCTATATCAGACAACGGTTTTTTCACAGCCGTACGTTGGACGAGTTACGGCCGAAGCGGTTACCGCAGAAGTCTATACTCAAATATGTTTGCCTAAACTACTCAATTTTATTAATACCCACAATGCTAATGACAATATAATATTTTGGCCAGATCTGGCTTCAAATACTATGCTTTGCGTACGAGAAACTGGCTAGAACAACACGGAATACTTTTTGTACCACGAAATGACATCCGTCCCAATCTTTCTCAAGCAAGACCTATCGTAACTTTTTGGGCTCAACTGAGTTCCAAATTTTATAACAATGGCTGGGAAGCTCAAAACGAAGAAGAAGAATAATGCTAAAGATCAGAGAAATTGATTTAGAGACTGTCCAAAACCTAATGAGGAACATTAAGAGGAAATTGCGAGGCGTGGAAGATCATGGCCCACTAGCAGTACTTTAATATAATTTTTATATTAAGAAATATTGTTGTTTTTTGTAGTTCTTGTTACAGTTCGAATATATTATAGTGAGATATTTCTTTGTTTTTTTGAAAAACTTCTCAAAACTTTTGCAACATACGTTACTGCGGTACTATTTTGAGATCCAGGTCTCACGTTGGTCACGGATGGTCACCCAATAGACGAGTCACCTTCCGTCAGGATTTTGGGGATCAATATCAACACCAA
Organism: Callosobruchus maculatus; assembly: GCA_951848785.1. Taxonomy (NCBI): domain Eukaryota; kingdom Metazoa; phylum Arthropoda; class Insecta; order Coleoptera; family Chrysomelidae; genus Callosobruchus; species Callosobruchus maculatus. Next base: position 4,328,433 of record CATOUR010000090.1, on the reverse strand, counting down.
CATATCCTGGCACGACCACGTCGTCAATATTGCTACAACGGCATCCCAGAAGCTTGCACCTTTGTCCGCTGAGGCAGGTTGTATCCACCAGAGCAGCTACTGCTGCTCTACAAGCCACGGATCCGATCATCGTTGGTGTTGGAGTATTGCTCCTATGTGTGGGGATGCGCTCTGTGGCACTGTCTAAATTTGCTGGACACTATCCAGAAGAGAGAAATTAAACCAATCTATACGCCTAACCTCACAAAGGACTTCCGTAGCGTGGAACATCGAAGATTGGTGGCTGATCTGTCCCTGTTTTACAGATTCTATTACGGAAGATGCTCTAGTGAGCTCTCTCACATAATAACACCAAAGGCCGTCCGAACAAGGAACTCTAGAGAGGCTCTGCGAGCTCATCCTTACCAGGTCGAGGTCCCTGCTCCCCGAACCAGTGTCCTTCAGCAGTTCCTCTTTTGGACGAACTTCGACGCTGTGGAATGAGCTGCCGTGGAATTTGTTTGTAATGGCTACAACCTGCAGCGTTTCAAATCTTACGAGAACAGACGCTCATCCTCCCGCAGCGCTTCTACAGCGCCATATCCTTTCAGCCTTTGTGGAGGCTGACTATAACGAGAAGGTAATTGATTTTTATGACTTTCTAGTTTCAAGTGCTGTTTATTGGCTATTTCATGGATAACTCTCGGAATATCGGAAATCTTAAGGTGTTTGTGCAATGTGGGGTTAAATGCAGTTAAATATACTTTTCGCATTTTTCATGACATAGGATATTTCTGCATAATATGTGGGGCATACCATAATGGATGTCCGACAGAACCACATAACATGGAAACCATAGCCTCAACGTTTCGCTCCAGAAATACCAACCAGAACTAAGAATAGTGAGACTTGACTGAATTTAGATCTGGGAATGAATTTCATTAAAGGCTCCTGCCCAAAAAATGGTTAAAGGATTGCTTTATTTGAAGAATAATTAGCAGCAACTGGTCTCCTTACAGGTCATCGTGACCTGAAGAAACATGTGAAGGGAATAGCGCTATAACTGCAGACAAGTTGGGAGAGGGAAGGAATCAGCTTTTCGTGTGTTCTAAAGCCATTAGAGTACCAAGACTAACAGAAAAACTGTGCAAACTAATGCAGAGCTCTAAACTGTTGGAGTGGGTATTGTAGAAGATAGGAGTTATAATAAAGTGAGTCTTGTGTTAATAAGGACATCTCTGTCAGAGAAAAAATAAGAATATTTTCTTGAAACTCTATTGAACGTATAGTGACTAACACTAGGGTCTTGTCATGGTCAAGCTCACAGCAAAAAAAAATCGAATGCAGCCTTCCTCGAAACGAATGCTCCTCTTGACTCCATCATGTAAGTTTTCTCAGCAACCGTACCGAGAACGCTTTGCTTATTATTGGACTAATTTACTATCACTTCATAAACGTCATGCAAAATAATGAGCTCGAGATTTCTGCGAAAACATAAAACCGTTTTCTGTGAAGATGCGTAGTCGGCTTCCGTTACTTGTAAGATGCCTTCTATGTGGATCTTGATGAACCCGCGCCAACAGGCGTTGCTAAAGCAATAATTCTGCCGTGATTTTATCAAAGTTTTAATTTTTTTTTGGGGGGGGGAGCCTGAGGCAAAGAACCTATTACGGCCATCTGCGCTTTAAACGCCAATCTGAGCGGTTTAATCAAATTTGGCTCTAATTGTGGGTTATTAGTATTTCTAATGGGGGTCGGCGATGATCTTTTAGAAATTTCAAATCAGTTTGACGAAAAACTCAGCCTGTTTACTCGGATTAAGTTACTCAGTGGTTACTTTTCAACATGTAGTACAACCTATAAACTACCAGCGTGAATGATTTTCCATGTTCCTGCCGTAGGGGTTATAAACAACATCTACTGCCTACCAGTAGATACTCACGGTTTTGCTATAATGAACAGAGCGCACCATTTACGGCACTTTCAACTTATTTAAATTATCAAAACTTTGTTCCGGTTTGGTACATCAATGTTAGCACTAAAAAATCGTTTTCTCAATGTGAAAAAGGTATACCTTAGGTTCTTTCCAACAGACCTGAATACCTTACAATGTATCGTCAAGGACATGCGCAGAACGTGAAATTGGTTCCAACACGTTTTGTGACCCTTCATGAAACGGTCCATAAAGCGTTCCAACAGATTTCGTTACAGTTCATGGGACGGTTTCTGTACGGTCAAATCGGTACTTGATCCAGAGTAAGGACTGTGAGGACTGACATGCGCAGTAGACAGTCAATCGCCTGCTTTGCGCACAATTTCATTTTGTCGTTTCTATGCGCCTTCTGTTTTCTTGCTTCCTTGAGTCTTGAGTGTTGAGATTGAGTGTGATTTGATTTTGCTCCTTTTGTTTTTGTTGTTGCTTGTTACTTGGCTGGTTCGTTTGCTGGCCGAAACTTCACCAAAGCCAAAAATGGAAATGGAATCAAACAATAATGTTATACATGGTATGTTATGATAAATTCGATCATTTTTATGGAAAACATAACCCAGATTCTTTGTTTATAGAGCCTCAGGAATACCTGGTTGTAAGTGGCAACCATTATTCATGGTTATAATTACCCAAATAATCCTCATTTTTCGGTTGTAGTTGATAGACTAACACCAAGTCATCGTCAGAAAACTGAGGCCCCGATCAATTTTAATAAAGCTCTTGGCGCCTTGGCTTTTGACGGTGGCTTTTGAAATGAAATCGAGGGTTAGTTTTTTTTTAATAGCTGTCAGAACTGACACGAGTCCAGTCAAATAAGAGAAGGAACCGTTCCAACAGATTTTCTTGTTTGTACGGTCACGAAACCATCCAAAATCAACGCATGCGCACCACAAACGATCCGAATAGTTTCGTGACGGTTCAATGGACGGTACAAAATATGCTGTTGGAAAGAACCTCTTGTTTAAGTCTCTGGAAATAATCGTTTTCGGGACAACTTTCATTGAAATTTCCAACACGACTGAATTATCGGTATTTCCGCATCAATGAATATTAGACTCATACTTTTACATACCATTTATGAAGTATTTTCAAACTTCAACGCTACCTATTTTAAAAATTAGATATGTCTGAGATATGTTCTTGATCTAATATTAATTCGTGCGAGAATATTGATATTGCTCATTCGATGATATTTTACAACTAACTGGGGTCTTGGAAACCGCAATAAATGTCCTGAAAACGGTTACCTCAAGATCGACGTGCCGTAGGTGGCGCCCTCTGTTCGTGCTAGCAAAACCGTGGTTGAATTTGGATTTCCCGCCTCAAGAAACACTGCAATACGTAATTTTAGATCGTTGTGTCATTTTATTGCGGTATAATTGAGAAAAATCGAAAATAAAAGTAAAATCTTAATACCCTAAATATATGCTATAACTACAAAGGTGGCTGTGGGCTGTCAAATGCAAGTATTTTAGTGATAGAAGTGAGGTTACTTAGTTAATGGTTCGTAGTTATTATGTATTTAAATGTTGCCATTAATTGCTTTGATCGTAGGTAGTAGTATAGTACTCAACTAGCGGTGATGGTAATAAATCAATTATTGATTGGCGGATATTTTGGCCTTAGGGTTCGTCTATATATAACTTTGACTTCAAGTAGCCCCAGATGAAAAAGTCCGGCAGTGTAAAATCAGGCGAGCACGGAGGCCAGTCGAAATCACCATTTTGTTAAGCCGGCGCCACTTATGCGGGTATTTGCCGAATATCAATATTCGCCGTTTTTTCAACCATGCTCGCCGAATAGCGAGCACGTATTTAGCTGAAAAGCATATAATCGGGTTTCGTTGCTCGCCAAATAAAGCATATGTGGCGCCGGCTTTATTAGCCGAATAGCAAATAATCGGGGTTCGTTGCTCGCCGAATACCGCATATGTGGCGCCGGCTTTATTAGCCGAATAGCAAATAATCGGGGTTCGTTGCTCGCCGAATATACCGCATATGTGGCGCCGGCTTTATTTTGTAGTAACCAGAAGTGTTGCACATCCTTTTGGCGAATGATTGACACAAAAAAACGTACTTGTACAAGCATGATGCCAGTGGTATCCAGTGGTTTGGGGGAAGCTAAAATCACTGATCAATGCCACTCCATAGGAGTGAACAGCCCCCGAGTTTTTCACGCTTTGGGACGCCCGTGGTATGGTCAAACCGAGAGGGAACATAACGCTCTAACAATAACAGTAACGCAAACTACATCGTACGCTATAAAGTAACAAGAAAGTTGGGAGTTCGGTGTTCCCTATCAGCCAGTGACTTTGGCAGTGGTAAGGGGCTAGATATGATAATGTAACCTACGAAAGGAGATCGTTTGGCAGAGCGAGGATATTAGCTCGACCAAACGCGATCATTTCAAGGAGAATTGTTGTTGTTTAGATCCTATCGGACACAGTCGCGTATACAGAATTTTAGCATATTACGAATGATCCGACAGTTTTGGCGCTTTAATGGCTGTTTTGAAATGTAAATTGGGGTAACATTCAAGTCAAAATATCACCGCGAAAGGCGTTGTGAAACGTTAAGACGTTCCGCAGGCTCATGACCCATAAATTGCTAAAGACGGAAAGGCAACTGTTGAGTGGTATGATTAAACCACGGTCTATAATAATTAGCCGTACAAAAACTAAGACTCAATAACTGACATTGGCACAACACCCACTAAGGATGCTTAGTAATTATAGGTGAGTAGTAAGTTGACACTTTTTTAAGCTGGGTCGTTAAATTAAACAACTTTTTTAAATAACCTTTGTCCGTATCTAAGGTCCGAAAACTGGAAAATAAGTGAGATACAAAATTAAAAAAGTAAGTCTGTGCTTGTGTATCAAGACGTACTAGTCGCTTTCAGTTTATCATAGTCAATTTCAAATTGGCAAATCCTCAAAGTTGTTTCGTAATAATCTGTCACTTTTAGGATTTAGCAATTTAAAATTAACAACGATAAACAAAAAGTGACTACTGCACTATCTGACAGGTATAATGCCTATTCGATTTGACAAAAATTCAAGCAAAAAACTAAACATAAACAGACTAGGTACGTCTTGATACACAAGCCCAGACTTACTTTTTTAAATTTTGTATCTCACTTATTTTTCTGTATTCTGAAAATGGACTGATCCTGCTTAACTTCAAACGAAAGTAAATGTCAAAAAGGGACGGTAGGCTTTTTTTTGATGTTTTGCGTCCATGTTTCGTTGCCAGTTTTGTGTCGTTTGAAGAAAATCAAAATATTCTCGTCCCACGTGGATTTGTAGGTACAGTTAACATTATTTTTTTGAAGAAAATTTGAGAATGTAAGGAAGATCTGAGGATATCAGAAGATTCAGCAGCAAATTTTCTACCGAATAGGTGTATTTATTTAATTAATCGTATCTGCGCTGTACTTGTTTAAGATATGACCTCAGAATTTTATATATTTTGTTCTTCATTTTCATACATCCAACATTTTGTGATTCAACCAACTTCCTTCGACTTGTACCTCCATATTTTACCTTTTCCCAGTTACTGGGAGTCTATTATCAGTTTTGTGTGTGTTTAAAAATCAGGATACCACCAAGGTCATAAAATATAATACAGTGTTTTAAGGACCAAAATTAGAAATGGCTTTCTTAACTAACCTAAGTTTATTCGTTCTATTTTCGTACATAATATTATGAAAATGTCATATTCCTTTGGCAAAACCTTATGCAGACGCCTATGTTTGTTTCTGTGCCTACGCCCTACATTCGCATGCCACTAAAGCAATTTCTAAGAACATGCAGTGGCGCCATGCCCACATAAGTAGAAAGGCATTAGACATAATTTTTTATGGTGCTCCGTGTTTGGAACAGCTAAACTTCTAACAATTAGATTATTATATAATATTGCTTTTTCTAACAATAATCTTCAACACTACTGTTGTGTGTTTTGAATTCGACTTGTACGTAGTTTTTATAGCATTTGTTAGGCAGTAGTAACGAGGTAAGTAAGTATGACAAACTCCAGATTTCTGACTGTTTATTCTAAGAAATTACCTTAGTGTTGTTATGTACTTAGTACTTTACAGTCCTACCCGACCACTGCGTTTGCAGACGTATATCTGTGGACTTTTATTCCTATTCTATACAAATTTACAAAATCAATACCGCAAAAAAAAAACCTGTACCTGAACGTTTATTTATCTCTCCGGTGCGGAATAATGCTATATTATTCACCGAGCGGTAATGTCCAAGTTGAATGCTATCCTTTATCTACAACGAATAATCATTACAAACTATTGACAACTATTGACACTTTTTTTAAAACTAAAATAAATACTGTATACCGTTTGAATAAGCGTTTGAAGTTCATATGTGTTTCAAATTAAATACTAGAGCATCTACTAATCTTTTCAATTTTCACTACACTTGGCATATCAACTAACTTGCGGCTGCTAGGATTTGCTCTGACATTTTTAATGTCAGCCCTTAGTTTGTGATATTTATTTCTTATCGAATGACATTCGTATAATATATTTATGATTTATTTTATTTTCATTTTATAGAAACACTTGTACAAGGCGGCGCAAAATGAAGTCCCCAGTTCTTTTTTATTCAAAAGTAAGATGACTAAGAAAAAGAAAAAGAAAACATATTATAAATGTACAATATTTATTTAAGCCCTAAAAATTTGTTTTGTTAAATAATAGAAATAAGAAGAAATTATTAAGAAATACCCAATCTTTGAGATAATCCCATAACCAAAAGTCTGGAAGAGTTAAACTCAGAGACCTTGGCGAATATGCAACACCAACGTCTTTCGAGATAAAGTATCCAGGAGAAATTGTAACACCATCTTGACGATACCGATATCTTCCTGATAAAGCTCTTCCATTACCGGTATTAAAAAATCCAATAGCATGCTTCTGTAGCGCTCTATATTTACTGTAGTGGTTCTTCCCAGATCGTCCTTAAAAAAATAAGACCCCAAAATTTTTCTAACTAACTAACGCCACACCACTTGGCCACTTTTGGCTAGCGTAACGGTTGCTGGCGAATAATTTGTGGATTCTCACTACCCCAGAAGCGATGATTCTGCTTATTCACAGCTCTATTCAAACAAAAATGAGCTTCGTCGGTCATTATGATTTTGTTCCAAAAATCCTCAATTTCGTTTTCAAGGTTTATTGAATTGAGGTCGTTTTTTAAAACCTGAAGGCAGAATTTTTCGGGTTACCTGTATTTTGTAGGGGAACCAGTGCAAATCTTTTATCAAAATTTGTGGCATAATGAACGTCGGGTAATATTTAATTATGAAGATCGTTTTCTTGTTGATGTACTAGGACTTTCCATCACATCACTATGTCTATACAATCCTTGAACGACGTCGCTAATCGCCAAAATATCTTTGCATTTGGAACACCGCGGTTCAATATTTTCTACATCTACGGTATTCTCGTTAAGCTAAGATAATGGACGAATTACTTTGGTAAAATATTTGTACGGTTCGAGGTGTATATCGATTCATAATGAATTTCCCAAGAATCTACTTTCCAACTGACAGAAAAACTCGAATAGTTGTCCACTCACAATAGATCCACTCAGATGTCAACTATAATCGAAACCATGACAACATTCTATAGGATGCTTGATTTTGCGCCGTATTGCACCACTTACTGAATTTTACTGCTAGATAATCTTTTCCGAGATTTTTTCAGCTCTCAGTCGCACATCTGTTCTTACTGATTTCATAAAAAAATAGCAATGTTTACCTTCTCCTGTGACTAGAAGTTCGAGAAAGTACAACACAGCTTCTGTTATTAAATAGAATGTACGGGGTATAAGCAATTCCGTTGAAAAATTCACTCTGGCGAATTGCCGTTTAAAAATTCATTCGCAATTTATTAAACCGCTTGCTACGGCTCTTTGGCCATCTGTTCGCAATCCTACGGTCTCTGCAGCTATTTTTACAGTGCTTTCGAACTACTAGATTGTGTACATAGCTGCACTTCTAAGAGAACCTCTAAAAGATTATGTATTTCTATGGCATCAACTCCAACCCGGTCCGGTATCTATATTATATCTTCATTTCATAGCTCCTTTTTTAGGTGCCGTACGCAATGCAGCGTGTAGGCACTGTTCATCATGTTAGATAATTTGAAGGCATGTTCTCTTGCTTTTTCGAATGATGTTCCGATGTATCTGATACCGCACCAGTTTCTGATATCTCTGAGCCAAAAATGTTGTTTTCGTCCTGGTCCTCTTTTTCCTTCTATTTTGCCCAAGATTTCTTTCGGGATTTTATATTTGGAGCCTCTTAATATATGTCCCAAGCAAGCTACTTTTCTGTTTCTGATAATGTGCAGCAGCTGTCTTTCTTCGTTTGCTCTTCGTAGAACTTCTTCGCTGGTGACATGGTCCATCCAGGGTATTCACATTTCGAATGCTTCTATAGGATTCATTGACCAGCTTTCTAACCCATATGTTACTATAGGCCAAATGTAGCATTTAAGTACACGCAATCTTAAGTTTAGAGGTACTTCTCGGCGAAGGAGGTAAGTATTAAACTTTATGAAAGTATTTCTGGCCACAGCAATCCGGATCTTTATTTCTTCATCACAATCGCATTTCGCGTTTAAAGTGGCCCCCAAATATTTGAATTTCTCAACTCTTTGGATTTGCTGGTTGTCGATTGAAACGCCTTCATTACCTCTGTTCTGGCGACTTACTACCATTAATTTTGTTCTTGAAGCATTGATATTCAATCCGTATCCCTTCCCAACTCTGTTAATGTTATTGACTAGTATTATTTCATAGCCAGATGATGGATTCTTATGAAATTTGGAATTGTTGTAGAAGGCTACTAAGTAGCAAGTGTGTGTTTGTGAGGCGTCTAGAAGTCGCAAGTTTTGTATTTCGCCCTATAGGATTCTTTGATTCTTTCGATAAAGATGTCACTCACACCTTCACAGACGGATCCAAGAAAATTCATGGAGCTGGCTGCGGAGTATACTCCAGAAGTCTCGGCATTAACATCAAGTGGCCTATGGATAAGCATACCAGTATAACTCAGCTCAATCTGGCCCGCCATTGATTTCTATTACTTGCATCTTGACGATCCCAACACTCAATGTAGTTTTATATAAATACAATGTGTTCCACCATCATGTCGACAAACTTTGAGGTATGAAAATATAATTAAAGTTATCGAGAAAAAATGCGAAAAAAGGGGTCAACCGTTTAATTAATTTTTTATTACATTTTCAATTTTAGTGCTATATACACAAATTACATGTCGTAAGACAGGAAACATCCAGCTAAACATTAAAATGTCTTAATAAATAGGCACTAATACGGCTTCTTTTCAAATTATTTTTAAGTAACCCAAATAAGTGCATTTCAAAAAATTTTTTTTTCAGTTTGGTGAGTTTTTTACCCTTAGAAATTGTCAGGTATTATCTTTTTTTGCTTGAGTTGATATGCTCAGTCATTCTCCTATAAAAAGAGTCCAAAATGTCGTGAATCGGTCGATAAATAATCAAGCTATGGCGCTACAACTGCGCGAACCCATGGAGTCGTGATACAGAAATTGAAAATGTAATAAAAAATTAATTAAAAGGTTGACCCTTTTTCTTCGCATTTTTTCTCGATAACTTTAATTGTATTTTCATACCTCAAAGATTGTCGAAATGATGGTGGAACACATTGTATAATAGTGGTACAGTCCTTTAAGTACCGTAGCTCTTGAATTAATCACTTTAGAATCCAAGTGTGCTAGTTTGTTGGAATTGTTTTATCCGGAGGAACACAAAATTTCACAAATATGCAGGGCGTCCCATTAAACATTTTGAATCGGACGTCACGTGACCAAAAACAAATACCTCATTGGGTGACGCAATAATAGGAAAAGATACTATATTTGCTCTAATTTGCATCCCCAAAATTATAGTTCCCTACTATACTGCCCAGTTCCGATATATTGCTTGTCTTAATCATCGTGGGACACCCTGTATATTAAAGAGCAATCTCTAGTGCACCCATCGCTACTTTTCTAGTGGACACTCACGTCAGTAACAGTAAATGCATGCGAACTTTGCAAACATTCCTGCCAGACTATGGAATACGGAAAACCCCATTTTCCAGTTATTTTTCCTATCACTGCGAAACCTCACCTCGCCTTCAATCAACATTCTCCACTCGACCTTGCCCCATATTCCTCTCAGCGATATATTCTCACCTCTTCTGCCACGCACCATCCTTACTTGCCGTCTTATTGTCAAACACCCTCGACCTTTCTGCTTCCCCTGCCGTTTTTGTGGTCCAAACGTTTTCTAATAAATTTATCTGGCCCGTCATTTGTCCGACCCCAGCTTGGGAGGTTCTCCCGTATCCACAAGGCCAATGGCGTCCGTATACAGGAATATTGAGGAGCACAGGTTGAGTTCCTAACAATATTATTATATTTATTTCTGTAGCCTCAGTTTTAGCGATCATCTCTTCGCTGGTCCTAATTTTATTTCCAACGAGTATTTCTTTGAGTCATAGGCGCCAGATTTTCATCAATTTGTGGCAAGGTGCGTTATCTGGAAGAGGAAGCAGTGGCGGCTCGTGCCAACTTAGAGAGGTAGTGGCAGAATGACAGCCAACATTTCAAACTGATATAAAATTGAAAAAAAAAAATACTTATAACTAGCCGATAAGCAGAATTTAACTGAGTCTTTATGTTCGACTTACCAAGCATCGATAAACTGAAAATATTATTCATATGCACTTTAGACTTTTCATGGGTCTTCATTTTCTCCCATATATGAATAAGATCATCCGTGCCTTTTTTCGCCCAAGTGTCACCGCCTCCAAATACAACACACACAAAACAAAAAAGTTTGTTAACTTTTTGATAGTCACGTTCCAATTGTTTTCATCATAAATAGTTTTATTAAATTCACAATAACGTGATTTCTATCCACTACGAATAAGTTTTTCAATTTTTCTTCCAGCGGAAGATTTATGGATGCGCCAATTTTATTCATTTTCGCTCCAATGATATATTTCAATTAAACACAAAAGAGATACTGATCCGAAAACAGTGCACAACTCACTCAAACTATTAAGATCAAAATTTCAAACCTTTAATGAGAAAAGCCGACATCAGCATCAAACATAATCAAATCGAAACTGCTGAGACAAAACAAAACCATGAATGGAAATATGGGTAATGTGCCTGGCATGATCTACTTCGGATTTTCGTATTTAAAATCTATCCAAACGTCCAGCATAGCGTTCTCTCTGTCACTCGTAAGCGTTTGAGATAACACTTCTCTCACTCTGTTTGTGCCTTGTAAGAAACGGCACGGTAGGCTGTTGCCATCTGGTCGTTTCGTCACGTCGTCAGCTCTCATCATGTGAGGTGCGACGATGCCATGTGTTGCCTGGTGCAAGCATTTATGCGTTGAGACGCTATTGCTATTTCATATAAAACAGAAAAAGTCGTTGGAAATTAACATATAATAAGAAAGGTTTAAGAGATAGATAAATATGTTTTTGTCAAAAATTAAGGTAGTGCCATGGCACTTTGGCACTACCTCACCAGCCGCCACTGAGAGGAAGCACTTCCTCTTTCTTTAAATAGAGCCATTTTGTCTCAATTTCATCTATCAGATGCCTCAACAGCAGTATGTTATAGTTGCTATTGATTGTCTGGCTATTTTTGAGATAATCAATGAATATAATACCATGCGGATTCCAGAATACTGATGACATAACCTTGGAGGCTGATTCTTGCCTATTTCCACGCTTTGGACTGGATTCAACACTCAACACAGTTGTTTCACCTATTGTGAGTATATTTAAGAAATAATGACTGGTGGGTGTCTAAAAGGTGTGATACACATATGAACTTTAAGTACGCGGTTTTTAAGTTCGCGAACTTACTCGGCTCGACGTCGGTGACACACGTGGAGCTGAAATCACTCATTTTAATAAGTTTCCTAAATAAACAAACTTTTAACAAACGCCAAACACGACAAGCGTTGCGCATCGATGGCCTGCTGAAACAAAGTGGTGGCTCGCGGCTCGCAGTACGAGCCGAGGCAAGCTACGAGCAAGATTTCAAACCAGTTGGATTGTCGGCGGTTTGCGCGACGGTTTTAAAGTACGCGTACTTACGGTGACACACAGGCGAAAAAGGTCATCGAGCCATGGGTACGCGTACTTGCTCGTACGTGTATCACCACTTTAATAAAAGCGTGACTATCAAAGTTATGTTTTTTAAAAAGAATGCCCTGTATATTATCACATATTCGGATTCCTTTGATGAGTTTAAGCGTAAATGTATACAGGGTGTCTCAGAAAAGATGGTGGCCACATCTCTAGGATAGGCAGAAAATTGAAAAATAATTGAGGTCTGCTTTTTGTGAAAAAGTTTTGTATCGCTATGCGTATTCAAGGTACAGTCATTAACATTTTAGAAGGCTGCAACTTTGACGTGTCACTAAGCATGAAATGCGTAAGCTTAGATTAGGCGGTCAAATTTAAATTACTTCAGTTCTTGGAAAAATCGATAGAATAATTAAGGAAACTTCAATCAGAGATGACTTGATTTTTTCAAATGGGAGTTCCTAATATTTCTATACGATAAAATGTTAAATTTAGCTTTTCAATGACATAATGTTAACAATATCAGTCTGTGATAGTTTTCATTTAATTTCAAATTTTCAATCAAATCGCCGCTTTTCAATTTTCCTACCTATAAGCAACCCAGCAGGCCACGAAATATACGAAAAGACGTGTTCAGATGGAAGGAAACAACTAACTTAGCAGAAAAATACAAACTAGAGTAAAGGGACAAGTTAATAAAAACTCCTTTCAACAAATCAACTCTAACCACAAAAAACAGCGGTAACATATCTAAGGTCAAACAGAAGAAAGAAAAGAAAGTATGACAGAAATAGATACTTGCAGACACAGCATACTAGCTACTGCAATGTATTATAGGTTAAAAATTCCCAAAACCATTGAAAACTTTGAATTTAAAGTAGAGCTCGCAGTCTAATATCTTCAGCACGCAATTTCATATGTAATGGTATAAAAAAGTAGTACCTTCGTCAAAGTCAAAAGCAACAGGACTGAAACCCTTCAAATTTTTCATTATCTAGAGAAGCTCCCTGAAACTTAGAAAATCAGTTTTTCTGATGCAGAGCGCGGACAAGTGTTTGCCATATCAAGCCTTGGCTTGGCCAGTATGTTTTATCAAGACACTAAATCTTTGTTTATCAATTTTTTGCAGTAAACAAAAGTTGCTCTCTCATAATACTATATTTCAGTACGCAGATTTATAGTTTCATTGCAGGGGCGGTTCTCCCTTAAGGCGCAATGCTATGCCCCCCTCCGACAACAGCATGCCTCACCGATCAACGCAGATATCAAAATAATTGTCGAGTGGGGATTAGCAAATAAAGTACAGTTCAACGTACAAAAAGCTCAGGCAACAACAATTACAAAGGAGTCTCACGATGGCTTACCAACTGTGGAAATGGAGGGCCACCCCATAGTCGAATCACCTTCCGTCAGGCTTTTGGGGATCGACATCAACAGTAACATGTCCTGGCACGACCACGTCGTCAGTATTGCTAAAACGGCATCCCAGAAGCTTGGAGTTTTGTTCCGCTGTAGAAAGTTGTATACACCAGAGCAACTGCTGCTGCTCTACAAGGCACAGATCCGACCATCGCTGGAGTATTGCTCCCATGTGTAGGGATGTGCTCCGAAACACTCGCTAAAGCTTCTGGACACTATCCAGAAAATAGCAATTAGATTAATCGATACGCCTAACCTCACAAAGGACCTCCACAGCCTGGAACATCGAAGGAGGGTGGCTGACCTATCCCTGTTTCCTGTTTTACAGATTCTTTCACGGAAGATGTTCGAGTGAGTTCTAGATAATAACACCAAAGGCCGTCCGAACCAGGAACACTAGAGAAGCTCTGTGAGCTGATTCTTACGAGGTCGAGGTCCTTACTTCCCGAACCAGTCTCCTCCAGCATTCCTTCTTTTGGAGAACTTCGACGCTGTGGAATCAGCTGCCGGGGGAATTGCTTCTCGGCGGCAGCGTTTCAATCTAACGTGAACCGACACTTATCCTCTCGCAGCGCTTCTACAGCGACATAGGCTTTCAGCCTTTGCGGGAGGCTGACCATAAAAAAAAGAGAAAGAAATACTTTTTAGTAGGTATGTATGCAGTAGTATGTACTTATTTGCCTGCAGCTGCTGTTTCAATAACCTCTGGTAGGATCTTTGTGTAGTTTCTTATTTAAAATTTTGTGCGCCCCTCTCTCAAAAATTCAGAACCCCGCCACTGTCTCATTGATAAGTAAATAAACAGCCGTCTGTTGGAACGAATTTTTCAGGAATCGCAATGTCACGGAGCATGAAACAAATGCTTTTCATAGCCTCCCACGTCTGAACGTCAGCTTTGCCAAACGGCACAGAAACGTGTTGGACAATTTTAAAGTGCATGTGCATATATGCAGTAGGCATATTTATTGTTTCATCGGCAAGCTAAACGAACATCTGTTTATTCAGATAAATTTTTTGGAATCGCTATGGTACGGAGGATGAAACAAAAGCTTTTCATGGCCGCCCATGCCTGAGCGTCAGCTTTGTCAACCGGCACAAAAACAACCTGCGTTGCATTTAAGTACATTCATCATTTTCTGCGGTAGGCCATTATGTACTGGCAGGATGCGAAACACGAGCAGTTTGGCCCTTTTTTACCACTACGCGAGAAGTCCTTCGGGTGTCGCGGGTTTTGTTGCGCCTTGTCGGGTAGTTTGGATTGGCAGTCCCGCGACCTAAAAGTTACTAATTCTGGAACATTGGGCTTTTTTGGATAAGGAGTTGGCCGACTCTTTTTATCGGAGTTGTAGAAACTGTTTTTTGCTTCTAAGGACAATAGGCTGAGGGAGTGATTGTGTGACCATAAATTTTTTATCAGTAGGAACTTCTTCTTTCTGTCAGGCCTTCGTCATTCTTTTAAATAGCCACATTTCCGTCGCTTTCAGCCTTTCTCTAACATAGCCTTTAATTGTCCTAGTCTAAAAACCATAAATAATACTCTTATTTAACATTATCCTGTTTATTTTCATTTTGAACGTATATGAACCAGCCAATAAAAAGAATTAAATGTAAGCCTAAGATCTAGTAAAATTTGACACGTCATGGGAACACTATCAGTCTAAAATGTGTTTAAAATACCATTTAGGGCTTCACACTTCGCTACAATCCTCTGGAAGGTGATTTAAGACCTTTGGTGCCAATATACCAAGAGATGTGGAACTTATTTGGTATTCAACAAAAGGTACATAACGGGCATACTTGCGTAATATATTGGTTTGTTGAAAATCTGCCCATATCTTTTCAGGGATGTACGTAGACAACAAGTCAATATGCAAGGTAGTCCTAGTATTTCAAATGCTTTGAGTTACTTGAAGTGTAAGATGGACAAATCCTAAAAAAGTAATCCATATTCATCCAGATTCCAATCCAGAATCAAACAAAGGCACTGTCCTTCGATGAGAACAGATTTAAGGTTCTTCAGGGCATATGAATGATAAGTCGAGCCATGGTCGCGTAAAGTCGTAGTATAGTGAGCTCCTGATTTGTATAAGTATTTTAGTGGTTTAGAGATTTGCAAAAATTCTATAAACCAGCTCGTGCTGCACATGGTGATCTAGAGATCAGTTGATGTGAAGGCTGTTCTTGAAAAATCCAGTGATCATTGAATTTAGTTTAATCCTGTTCCAGACGACTGATTTTGCAATAGTCCAGTCGAAATGAGTAAAGTTTCCACGAGATCGGGGTCCATAGATGACAGGCAGGTCGAGGAAATTGTGGATAGGGTATGTAAAGTCTTCTTACCTAAGATTGAGAGAATTCTTGAAGAACAAATTGGCCCTATAAAAACCAAATTAAATGATCTGTCAAGTAACGTTAAAGTCATTCAGAAATCGTTACAAGACAATGAGAAAAGGTTCAATGAACTTGAAGACAGACTATCTATAGTCGAACTACAGGCGCGAGTAAACACTCTCCGTATAGAAGGCCTAAAAGAAAATACAAATGAAGATCTGGTCGGCGTCTCTATGGATCTTCTACAAAATAAGCTAAGAATAGATGTAACCAGTGATGTCGTTGATGCAGTGTACCGTATTGGAAAATCAGATTCCCCTGATAAACCACGAACTGTTATCCTGAAGCTCGTTACCAACTTGATGAAGACCAGAATATACAAAGCCAAACGCCTCTTGAGAAACACGGGGATCTTTATCAACGAGGACCTACCGAAGAAGATATATGCTGAGTTCAAGTCTGCTAAAACCAAGTATGGTTCTAACAATGTGTGGACGGCAAACGGACGAATTTTTGTGAAGTCAGATAATGGCGATGATATCCGCAGATTGTTTCCTACATTTACTAGACTATCGGTATGATTTCCAGTGCCTGAAACATTTCGTTTGTAGATAAATATGTCGGTGCAAAAACTATAGTTATTTCTTTTGGATTTATTATTATTTTGTTGTGGAATATTTCTTGTTAAGGGGACAAGTAACGATTTTGCTTATTTTGAACGTGGTAATTATGAAATAGATGGTTATGATATAAAACTGAATATGTAATCGATAATTGCACTGTTATCGTATGCGGCTATTTCTTTAATTTTTAGCGGTTAAAATAATAATTTATTATAAATTTGGTTTTCGTGTGTTTCTAATCGTTTATACTGTTTTCACTTGATCATTTTTGGCGCAGTTAAGCCTATATTTTTGTTTTCATGATTTTGGATGTTGGTTAGGTCAGTCTGTGCAATTAGTAGCTCTAGTATGATTATGTTTCAATCCATCCTTCGTGATTCAGTGTAGTAATGTGTCAAAGAGACGCAATTATATTTGTTTTTCATTTTATGTATGTAGTTCCATATATGCGTGTTTTTTCTTTTAGTTCCTTTAGTTGAATTAAATCAGGAGCTCGTCACTAGTATGACTGATTTTAGCGGTAGATTATCGTTTGCACATTTTAATATTAGGTCGATAGTAAACAGTTTACATTTATTTCAGAATTTTTTGTATGATGAAAAACTTGATTTTATAGGTATCTCAGAAACGTGGCTTAATGATACCATTTCCAGTAGTACGGTTAGCATTAGTGGTTACAATATTGTAAGAAATGATCGTAGCAGTAGAGGAGGAGGTGTAGCATTTTATTTTAAGGATTCTTTCAAGGTTAAAGTTGTAAAGATGACCAGCTCTGAAATACTCGAATCTCTCTGGGTTTCCACTAAGATATCAGGTAAGAATATTTGCTTTGGCACACTGTACAGGCCCCCTCATTCATCATTTAATAAAAGTCTTTCTTTATTTGAGTCTGAGTTCAGTGAACTTTTGCCTGAGTTTGATCATGTGTTTATTGGAGGCGACCTTAATGTGGATTTTCTTAGTAGTAGCCACGAAAAAACTAAGCTTTGTAGTTTGTTAAGTAAATATGATTTACATCAATTATGCGACAAGCCTACTAGGGTAACTGAAGTTAGTAAGAGTTTAATTGATTTGATGATTGTAACTGATCCCTCAATCGTTTACAGTACTAACGTTGTGGATATGTCGGATATGTCTGACCATTCGCTAGTTTTTTGCAATTTAAAGCTATGTGAGTCCCTAATATTATCATGTCTTAGCTACGCTGCTATAGTTTACTGGCCAGCCCTGTTGAGTAGAGATAAATATACGTTACAGATCATACAGAATACTTGTGTAAGGCTTTGCTATGGTTTGCGAAAATTTGATCACGTCTCTCACTTTTATTCTGATGCTGCATGGCTAAAACTGCAACAAAGATATTAAATCTTGCAGATGGGTTGTTTATTGTTCAAGCTCAACTACTACAACGAGCCCAAATATCTGATCGAAAAGCTTTCGAGGGGCAGTGATATTCATGAAAGGTCAACACGATACTGCAATCTGTACAGCGTGCCTATGCATTCTACTGCGGCTTTTGAACGATCCTTTCAGTATAATGCTACCAAACTATTTAATACCTTACCTCCCTCTATTAAAAATTCATCAAATTATTTTTCATTCAAGCGAAAACTTAAAGATCATTTACTATCGACCTAATCTATGTGTCGTATTATAATCATATCCAGATGGAATCTTATTTGATTTTGTATTGTGGGTTAACATTTTGCATTGCTGGTTACGTGGAAGAGCGACATAGTCGAACGGCGCCAGCGTTTAAATTTCACCTTAATGTAATCTTTGCTTGCCAATAAAGACATTATTATTATTATTATTATATAGCTGTGCGTTAAGTTCAGTCACCATAAAATTTTAGTGCATTTTAAAATCCAGATATTGGTCTGTTACGAGCTTTAAAATTTTAAGACTCTTAGAACACGCGATAAAAAAATCCTTCAGTTTTATATCGAAAGGTGTAATTTTCTTTCGATAATTGTCAATCGTAGAATCTGAATGCCAGAGGTTTGCTATCACAAGATTTGTTTGTCAGTTACTGGTTCAAATAATTCCTCAGATCATCACATCATGTTTGTCCGTGAATTACTATGGTTTGAGTAGTTCATCAGACATCATACTTCGCAATGAATACACTATCATTGCTATCAGGTAGAGATATATGTGTCATTCGCATACAGAGTAAATCCCGAAATAAGAAACTTTTCATCTAATTCGGTCATGTGAATTGTAAGCAGGATTGGTCCCAGTATGATCCCTGAGAAACCTCCGAATTAACGTCTACACTGTGAGATATCGTTGTGTTATTAGACCCGTTGTGTTACCTATGATCTAAGTAGACGTTCTGAATTATACAAGTTAAGAATGGTTTGATACCTCTTAAAGTTGTGTTTTCAACAGCATACTGAATGATCCTGATAATCAGTTTGTCACGATTGGTCGAATACCCTACTGAGATTGCAAAGAAACCTAACAGGGCACTCTCGAGTCTCAATAAGATCATTAAGCTTGTTGGTAAAGTGAGCCTTTTTATTTTTAGAGTCCCTCAAGTATTATTTTGTCTTTCATAGTCGTTCAACAACCACTTGAGAGTCTCTTAAGTGTAACAGCTCACTTGAGGGATACTGAAGTAGATTCCAGAATCATCGTTAGTGGTCAACGTAAAACCAAAAGCTCTTTCCTGAAATAGCTGTCAAACAATGTTGTTCAAACTAATTTTTTATGAAGCTCTTTACTGCGACAGAAGTGGCCGAGACATAAGTAGAGCACATGAGGTTTTTATAAAAATTCCAGTGAAACACGAGCAAAGGAATAAAGTGAAAACCACGCCATAAGTTTTAGAAATCATATTTAGCTTCAAGATATTTTCATTGCTGTATACTTTCTCACCGATTTCAATTTTCAAACAAACCACTGACAAAGGAAAACAATGGCTGTTCTTTGAGGGAAAACCCTCAAAGAACAGCTATTCCTGTATAATGACGTAACGTTATTACCCTACTGCATGCGTTACCTATTTTTGGCATGATTTGGCAAACATATTGAACGGTGCGTTGGACGTGAAGCCTTGGTTGTGCGTTTAATTAAAATCAAATATAGCGCGCTAACAAGGCGATTAAAACTTGATAAAGCCCTTTAGCCGGTTGACCGGATAGCCAGTCATAACGTTGTGTATGCTGCCCTCTGGACCTGGTACGCTATTTTAGCCTAGGTAAGTGAAGGTTAAACAGTGCATGTCACCGAGCTATTTTGCTGATTTGGTGTTTCATAATTTAATGATACGTGAATATACTATAGTCCTCTACCATCATTTGTATAGTATACAGTATACAGGGTGTATGGAACGCTTCAATGGTCTATTATCTGGCCAACGGTTCTGAAGCTACGGGGTATCGGTAAGAGGGGTATAGTTGTAGAAAAACATGGCTGATTTAATTCATAGAATAGCCATGGGAGTGCGTACGTGAATACTTGAGGGCTATGAAGCGTATTTCCTTTTGTATAAATGTTCATTATTAAATAAGATAATAACAACAATGACGACGAAAAACAGTGTACCCAACAAGCTAACAAGACAATAAACTCGACAAAACAGATATTCATATAGTTTGGGACAATCTGTAGAAAGATTATAAACACGACATACAAAACGCCACTGGTACTTCGATATTTCCAGACAGAGAGAGACAGGAACATAAAGTTGGTGGCAGGGCGGCTAATAGCAATATTTAATCTCCATGGTAATGGCATGGTAGCAGATCCCTCAACCAATAAGGTTCCCTGATAAGACGTTGGATGACAGGCATCGTGAGTTGTTGTCAATTCACCTGAAGTTGATGATATCTTCAGAAAATATGTACATTTTATAACAGGCAGATTGAGAAATATCGGTTATTAAATAAAAATACATTAACAGCTATATTAAAGTAGCTATAAAAATATCTTAAATTGCTGTTAGCGTTAATTCTGCTTTTTTTATAATAAATGCAGCTTCAGATACGCTGGTCAGATAATAGTATCATGGGTTTCAATACAATGACTAAATCATTATAACCTCTTAGTATATACAAGAATAAGTGTACTGATGTATTTCGTGAGTCTATGCATGACTTTCTTTACTAGTAATTCAATTTTAAACTTAAAAAAAAGGAATTCAAGTTAAACCAATCAGTGCGAGGTGCGCCCATACATCAGCATTGCATTGTTGCCTCATCAACTTCGAAATCGTGGTATTGACGCATATTTTAAGAAACAAACTATTTTTTATGATTTGTCTTCTGTCAAGGGGATGTCCTGTAGAAGCGTTTTGCAAGAGAAAGCTTTGCTTTGTAAATTGTGCTGTTGGCTGCCAAGTGAAGTTAGAACAACTTTATAATTTTATAAATTTCCTATCTCAAACCGATGTTTTTTGTGTCTTTAGTTTTATTTTGCGGTGAATGATAAATTCCGATAATTTGAAAGGTACCTACATATTATTTTTGCATTAGTGGATGCTCATACTCACATTGTCCTTACTGTCATACTATCTGTACCAGCTGAACGCAAACCTTTCAATCAAGTATCAACATGGTTAGTAAAGTCTACTTCACGCATACATAAAATAATTATATTTTTTCGAATGTGTAGAGGATCACATAACGGTAGGCATTGAATATTGGGTATTCAAGTTAGAACGACAACATGGCAGACAAACCAGTCTTCCAATTGGCCATTCCCCTAGAGATGTTGCGGTCCTAGTAGAGGGATTCAAATATTTTACTCATTTTTTCAGCTTTCCCGCTCAAAAGAATCGCGCGGAAATATAAGAAGGTTCTTTTGACTTACTCTATCATAGTTATGCAGTCATAAATAATTCATAATGAGTGCCTTTTGTTTCTTCATACAGTTAAGGTCTTCATCGTTCGTTATTCTTTGAACCCATGACATTCCGAGTATACGGCGATAAATATACATTTCAAAGGCGTCTATTTTCCTTTATGGTGTATATATGGTGTATCTCACATCCGTACAGGAGAACCCAGAAAATGTAGCATCTAACCATGCGTATCCGAAGTTTTAGGCTCAGATCTCATCATCATAGTCACAATGTCTTAACAGGCATGTTGTGAACTCGTAAAATGCATTAAGAGTATTGCCGACACGAATATTATCAATAGTTTTGAGAACTGTAGCTCGCCATCATTCGCGATTTCCTGTCAGTAGTTAGATACTCATATCCAGCAACTGTTTCGTCGTATCCACCCAGCGTGTATGAGAACGGCCACGGCGCCGCCCACTGGGGGCATGATCCTGAACTACAAGTTTCTTCATATTATCGCTTCTGTAATAAAAATCTAAGCATCCTCGTCGACACAATGGAGGATAGTCCCTTTGGATTACCGAGCTCATCCACTACGCAAACATTCCTTCCATGGGCGGTATAAGGAACTCTCAACATTCTCCTCCACGTCCACATTTCAAAAGCATCTATACGAGCTCGATCTGCCTTTTGAACAGTCCAAGTTTCCGAGGCATACAAAAATATGGAGGACACAAGAGACTGAACCAGCGACATTTTGGTAGCTTTAGTGATGTTATGGTCACGCCATATTTTAGTAAGTTTGTCATGGCCACACGTGCCTGTTGAATGCGCCGTCGAATCTCATTTTCACAGCCACCCCAAATTGTCGATCAAAGAACCGAGTTACTCAGATGTAACCTTATGAAAAATCTTCTCTTACTCATAAATGCATTTCTGGTCTCTTCAATGCGGCGTCTGACTTCTTTCTTCGGGTCACATACCTCATTTACAGTACACCCCAAATATTTTTATGACGACACTTGTTCCACTGTACTACCGTTGATAATCAGATGAGCCTGTACAGGTGTCTTGGCGAAGGCAACGACTTTAGCTTTTGCCACATTCTTAAGTAGGCCAAAGTTTTCACTGTATCGTACAATACTATCTATCAGCCTTTTGCAAGTCCTACACATTCTCAGCTAACACAACGGTGTCGTCCGCAATTCTGATGTTATTGATTATTTTTCCGTTGATATATATATACAGCGAGTTTGTTACAGCCTCCGCCGTCTCTCGCATCCCAAACGCCACTGGTCCTTGTCATGCCATGACCCCTCCTCAAGATTTCTGTTTGCCATGTCCCTTTCTATTTGTTTCATCCACGTTTCTGGTGGCCTGCCTCTCTTTCGCTTTCCTGGTGGGTTCCACTCCAATATCCGCTTTGGCCATCTGCAGTTATCCATCCTCTGTATATGCCCATACCATTCAAGTCTTCTCTTCTCAATTTCATCTATAGTCGTCCAGGTCTTCTTCATCCTATCTCTCATCGCAGCATTTGTTACGTGTTGTAGTCTTGAGTCTCTAAAACCTCTTCGCAAAAAGTCCATTTCTACTGCGTTTATCTGTTGTCTGTTTCTTTCGGTCATTTCCCAAGTTTCCGAGCCATAGATTAGTATACTTTGAACAATTTTTCCGTTGATCTTAGTCCCGTATCCCATTCCTTCAGAGCTTCTGTGAACATAGCCTCAGAATATATTTATATTGAATAAGAGCGGCGATAACACACAGCCCTGTCTTACACCTCTTTTAATCATCGCCGCTTCTGATGATGCACCCCCAACTTTTACTTCTGCGTTTCACTTCCAGTAGAGATTTGCAATCAGTTGAATTTCTTCTATATCTATTCCAGTAACTGTTTTGTGGACTTTTATAAGTTTTTCGTGTTTGACACAATCAAAGGCCTTTTTATAGTCTATAAGACAAGCGACTACATACATTGACGTTCATGTCTCTACATCGCTGTCTGAGAACGTTTAGTGCAAATAGCGTCTCACGTGTACTTAGGCCACGTTGTATATTCGTATATCCCTACCTAATATAGCTAGTACATATACATGTATAAATAAATATTCTCTGACAACTGGTCTACAGTTTCGAGTGAAACAATCAGTCGTGTAATATTAGCTACATTACCATCGTCTGCCATTATGAATGTGCAATGCAGTTCGTTGTAATCCAATAATCAGCTGCCCGGGACAATTGCTGATTTTGATAATTGGGGATCTTGTTTTTCCATTATCTCTACGTACTAAATTCGAAGCGATGTCATTTGTTTAAATATTCAGTTAATCCGGAGCATTTGGAAATGTAGCTATTGCTATACTGTGGCACCCCGTTTCAGCTAGTTTGTATACGTTTGGTGTTTGTTTGTTCTACCGAGATTTAGCAGTTTCTTACCAATGAGCAAGCAGTTAAGTGACACGGTTTTGCACTTTCTCTTCATCATAAATTCGACGCAATGTCATATGTACGTATAAATTTACTTTATCCGTAGTATTTGGATATTATAAAAAAGTATCTATTGTTATTTTGAAGCACATTATTTGGACTATATTTCTGTCCTATAGACCTAGGGCCCGTCTGAGGTCTAACCAAGACACACACATATATGAAGCAGTGCTTGAATCGGTCAAACTGCAATAAATACTTGGAATGTAGAATGAGCCAATTGAAGACGAAACAGATTATAGTACTGCGGAGGCCACTGTTTTACGATAGACCTATATAAGGAAGGCTATGAAGTCTATAGTGGGTCTGTTAAAAGGACATACGTTTTCCATGGGAGTGAGTGAGTGTAAGTTCTTCAGTGAACATACTAAACCTGGGAGTTCCTGCAGACCAATTTTCTAATGTAAAAAAATATAACCTTTCTTTGTATATATATTTTAAAATGTGTTTTATATGTTAGGAGAAATACTACATTATTTAATACGTGGGGCCAATTTTACCAATATAGTACCAGAAAGGAAACCATTTATCTATAAAAAGACATAGTACCAGCCCACTCAAGCAGTCGCCTGATTATAATTGCAATACCATATTCAACAATCTACCAGACTGCTTTCCCCCGTGTGGGGGCGGGTTAGAATATCTCCCATCGTATATCCTGCGTGTCGTAAAAGGCGACTAAAAGGAGCCTAACTGCTGTCGGTATAAGCAGTAACCTCTTCTCAACCAACAGCTTTGGGTTGACGAGTTGAGAAGAGTCAGGACACTTTCTTGTCCTTGGGGTAAGAAATTGCCCCTAAGGTGGATGAACCAGTAGATACCGTCTGGTCAACGGCATGAAGATGCAAAAAGCAAATGGGAAACTACTGCATTAAAGATCTTAAAGATATCCCAAGAGAAACTCGTAAAAAGAGTACATTTTACGAGTTCACAACATGTCTGTTAAGACATTGTGACTATGATGATGACCAGAATGTTTAAAGGAATTTGGCAATTATGATCAGTTTAAGGCTAAAGTGAAGATATATTTGGCAGAATTATTTTTCATAAAACTCACCGTCCAGCCGTAGGTTATGAACAGCGCCTAATGGACACCAGTGCTCGCTTCTTGGAAATGCATAGGCTTAAACGTCAGTTTAAACAGACGATAGAACAACTGCAAATGTCTTTATGTTGTGGAGTCCTTCTTATGTCTTAAAGGAGCACCCGTAATTCACGAGTGCGCAGAAAAACTACAAGAGCTGACAAGGCTGAAGGAAAAGTTACCAATTACTTAGTTACCTAGTTACCACTAGGAAGTTCGGCTGGCCAGACTCGGGACCGGAGGTCAGTTTGTTGACCCGGAGCACATTATACGATTAAGTAGACACCAGGTAACGTCAACCTTCAAAAGTCGGTGAATGGATCCAGCTTGAGGAATTACCCTCCCCAAGCTGGGCTGAGATGCTGGCCACTGTTTAAAGTTCGGGAAGGTTTGGTAGGGACGATGAGGCAGACAGTAGTGGCTTGGGGGTGATACTTGGCGATGGCAAATAGGCCTTACTGGAGCCTACTTTCCAGGTGCGGGCGCCCCACAGCTACTACTAGGCCTTATAGGATCAGAGCTGTAGTGTATCCTAGGCGCATGAGTATATTAAGCAGTGCATGAATGACAGAAGAGCCAATCATGAAATAGCTGATAGTAGGATAGAAGTCAGGCTTTACGAGATAACTATTACGGTACAATAGAAAGTAAGTGAGAGGGCTGTAGTAGCTACAAAGCTACTATGTGCAATAATAGTATTGTAGAAGTGAGTTGTTTACATCTCTTTCAGGTCTCAATCAGTGTCGACAATTCTATAGTGCAGTTACATTATTATGTAGACCTGAGTGATAAAATAATTGAAAATACCAATTTTCAATAGATAAAAACAAAATAAATTGATCTATTTTTTGTATATTAACATCTGATTATATACAGACATATACAATTTTGACTACACTAATGACCGTGCGAGCACCCTACCCAGCGCAGCAAAAAATGTCGAAAGGGATAACGGTCATCCGACTTGTCCGCCGTCTTGTGAAGGAATAAGGGGTTCTTTGTAGTGTCAGCACTCGGTAGGAGCACAAAAAATGTAAACAGCTCTTATATTTCTGACGTGTGCTATAACAGGACATTATCGGTAAAACTGGCATTTGTTGCGTGCTCAGAGTAACAATTGAACATAGAGGTACCTAGTAAACAAACCACTTCAGCATGACGTGCTCAAAGCCATCATCTTTTGACACTTCAGCCTCCAAACATTGCCAACTAACCTGAAAGTTCTTCCAATGTAACCCATGTTACCAACACTGCTCTGCACTGTCCCATCTCGAAAAGCTGTTAAGCTACACTCGAGTATAGCACAGCAAGTCCGCAAAGCTTCACTACAGTTACCAACAAATAGAGAATTCGATTTTACTGACCAAGCATAAAAGACGCACAAACAAAAGAAACGTTTGACAGTCGGGGTTTACCGTAAACATATCGCACGAAAATTATATAGGCGTTGCCAGCTCCTCAAAATTTATCTAAGACAGAATTTGTGTTTATAGAGCCAGTAGAGGTCAACATATCTATTGATTTTGCTGTAATCATTCCTGAACCATCAAAATACCGTCTCTTTTAACGTAGAATGGAATATTTCTGGATACTATACGATTAAGACGATAGTAAACAATTATGATTGCCATATCTGGTGGTCAATATGACAACGTGAGAAAAGATGTCGGCCTATTAGAATTAGTTGTTTACTACCTCTATGTTCAGTTGTTACTCTGAGGTTGCGTGTAAACAGCGCAGACGTGTCTACAATCTCCAGGCTATAACTCAATCCAAAAATACCTCGGCGGCAAATTAAGGGCAAACTTACATCATAACGGTCGGAGTCTTGAGAATGCACATACGTCATCGGAGGGTCTACGACCTGCAACGCCGTCCGTTATCAGTAAGGTTCGAGAACCGTTCGAAATTCCCACCGAACCGAGCCGCGCAAAGGGAGAAAAAGAACAAAACTCCGCCTGCTTCTTCGACTTATTACCGGGCGTATATCATTTCCTTCATCTCGTCGCGGTTTCGATTTCTCCACCGGTATTTTTATGACCGACTTCGTCGACTCACATAAAAAAAAGAAGAAGCCCTCGGTGGTGGACAATTGAATGGCAGAGAGGTTGAGACGTGGTCAGATCATTATTATTGAAGGTAAGGGTTGAGAACTAGCTTTTAAGTTCATCAACATAGTCACAATGTCTTAACAGACATGTTGTGAACTCGTAAAATGCATTAAGGGTCTAAGGTATAGCGCGCGAAATTGAGAATCAAAGAAAAGACGTATTCCCGTGTTAGCAAGGAGGCGTGGCCGCCTGCTCCCTTTCTCCAGTGTGTGTGTCTAAGATGAGGGGAGATAAGTCCAAAAATCCAAAGGTATGATCAAAAGGTCTAAAGGTAAGGTCCAAAGGTCGCCATAAAAATGAATTTCGCATTTCCAAGCTCCTGCCCTTACCTTTAAACTTACAGTAATGACTCAAAGAGCAAATTGAAGAAGAAACCTAGCGCTTGTGCAACTATTTAGCCTTTTTTTGATATCGTATTTGGTTGTTAAATTTCAGGCATTTATAGAATGTATGATTTTGCATTGAGAGTTTTTTTGCACATTAAAATTTTTTTTGAGAAAATCGAAAATAGTTGTCATTCACTAAGGCCTTAACTATCGCCTTCTGAAATATTATATATGTAGTTTGAAATTAGAGTGCGTTATGCGAGAAATTGTGAATCCAAATACGTATGTATAAATGTGTGTATCCAGGCCCCTTATTAAGTCGGAGCTAGAGTATTGCCGACATGAATATTATCAATAGTTTTGAGAACTGTAGCTCGCCATCGTTCGCGATTTACTGACAGTTCAGTGGCGCCCTTGATACTCCTATCCAGCAAGCTACAAGCTTCTCCATATCATCGCTTCTGTGAATATGTCCGAAGAATGTAAGCATTCTCGTCGACTCAATGGAGGATAGTCTCTTTGTATTTGAGTTCATAGATTGATTGTTCTTGGGTTGGCTATCCATATAA
Organism: Callosobruchus maculatus; assembly: GCA_951848785.1. Lineage (NCBI taxonomy): Eukaryota > Metazoa > Arthropoda > Insecta > Coleoptera > Chrysomelidae > Callosobruchus > Callosobruchus maculatus. Next base: position 4,300,557 of record CATOUR010000090.1, on the reverse strand, counting down.
ACCACTGACTCAATTTCATCTATTGTAGTTTCTCTACAAGTGTTTTCCAGTTCTGATCCGCTAAGGCCTAAGAAGACTTCACAGCTTTGACGCATACATCGCTTATAAGGACTTCTGTTTCTGATATGTCTTTGATTAGTTGGGCACCTTATGTTCGTGGCAGAATCCAAGTGTGCGCTCTATTACAACTGTGAATAGCAATAGATCGCAGTTCCACTGACAATGTCATGTTACTGTTATTGAACATAGTAGCTCTGTAGCTACTATAGTCCTCAGTCATTTTCTACTGTACCTACTAGTTATTTTGGTACAGCCTGACTTTCATCCTGCTATCAGCTGTTTCATATAATATACTTATGTACCTACGATACGTTAAAGTTCTAATCCTCTAAAGTCTAAGAAGACTCCACAACTTCGATACAAACCTCTGCTCATGACGGCTTGTGCTCCTGATGTGTCTGGTTTTTTGGGCACCTCATGTTCGTGGAAGAAGAAAAAACTTGTGCGCTATTCCGCAACTGTTTATAGCAACAGATACCAGTTTTACCGACAATTCCATGTTACTGAATAGTAGCTCTGCAGCTACTATAGTCCTTACTCCTTTTCTATTGCCTGACTTTCACCTTGCTATCAGCTGTTTTATGATTGGTTCTTCTACCATTCACGCACTGCCTAATATACTACTTATGGACCTAGGATAGATACACTATAGCTCTATCGCCTAAGGCCCAAAAGGGCTCTACAACTTCCCCACAGACCTGCTCATAAGGACTTCTGTTCCTGATGTGCCTCTAATTTCTGAAGAGTCTGAACATGAATCTGATACTTGCTCGGTTTGAGTACTACTACTGGAACCTATGCTTCTTAACCTATTGTTTAAGATTGACTCTGTATCATTAAAATATTTTAAAAAAGGCAACATTTTCGAACCTATTTGCAACAGTTCCAATATCGTGCTCAATAAACAAAATACACAAAATATACAATACCGCAGACTTCTTCAGCCTTAACCACATTACAAAATATTCTTCCTCTCACTTTTGCAACCAATCCTCCTGTTCTCGATTGGAAAAATCCAATAATTTCAATACCATCATTGCTATTGCACAAATCTATATCTTGAAACCTCATTATCAGTTTCTCGCAGGCTATAAAATAGAAACAGAAGGAAATAAAAAATATTCTAAATCTATAACCTATAACCAACTTCGGAAATTGAGTTTGAACATCAATATAGAACTAACGCCTTCAGTTACCATTTGAACGGCAGTTTAGAAGTTTCAGTCAAAATATCTTCTGGTTAAAAAGGTGTATCTTTAAGAAAAATTTTATCTACGACTGTCATAACTTTTAACTTCCAGATACGATCTTTACCTATACATTGAGAAACCCGGCCCTTGAACAAAAAAAAAGTCTTTTAAATATAGCTACTTCAACGGAATCCTAGTGCATTGTCCAGCTTTTTTTCGACCTGTGTTATCATTCTGATTTAAACATAGTAAACCAATTTTTTGTCGCCGAATCTGTAAGCTATTCAACAAGATAGACATTGGAATGAGCATCCGCGAGTCCTGTCGAGACGGCGGTTTCCTTAATTTCCCAGAGGAAGTTTCGCGACCTCCGCTTTCATGCAATCAACGCTCGTCGCCAAATTCATTAATATTTCCAGGGAGAGGCATTTTGACCGAGCGCTAAGTGCTTTACGACTGGGGAGGACGTAGAAATCTGACTTTTAATTCATGTTAATTCTTTCGGATGGCGAATTTGAGTTACTGAGATTCTGTGACAAAGACGATGTTTCAAGAGGAACACAAAAATATGCCGTATTTTTCATTGAATGTGGCATCTTAAGAGAAATTCGCTGATGCTGTATAAAAAGTATTACCAGCTACTGACGTCATCTTTTTAAGATTATTATCAATGGTATTTCTAAGAAAACGTTTGACAAAGAATATTGCGACAATTATTTAAAGGAGTTTAATACCACCGAATTTATCATCCGCAAGGTATTTATTCGACTAAGCTTGAATCAGTGTCTTCTTGGCAGAGCCTGACTGCTCAATAAAATAGCTAGCTAGCATGGGCACTACATGATTGATAGAGTATAGGGTTTTAGAAGCATTGCATTTTCCATATTCTGGAGTTCTAAACATCAATCTTATCCAGATCCGTTGACAGCGAAACAGCCACTGACAGTTTTTTTTCTCTTTTGCATATGATACCTGTGAGCAATGTACACACAAAATAAGGTAGCATCAAATTTGATGATAATGTTGTTATAAGCAAATTGGGCCAGAATTCAGCTTAAGGTATATTCAGCTACAACTACTTGTACTTCGTTTGAAAATAATTTAGTTTATAAAGAAGGATTAACTCAAATATCGACTATTCAAGTGAAACCTTAGATAGATTAAATCAACCGCATGATACTTCTATCACTAGACACTAGGTCTGATACTACAATATGAATGAAATAATCAACTAAGGACTAACTTAAGGATATTTTAGGTTTATGTGTGTGGGAGTTTGTGAAGTATGGCCAAAGTATGATGTATGGTTTCAAATTATATATTAAATACTATTTTTTGCTCTTCCTAGAAACCGCAGAGTTGACGCATAGACTCCTTTATACAGGATGTCTCACAACAATTAAGACAAGCAATATATCGGAACTGGGCAGTAGTAGCGAATTATAATTTTGGGGCTGTAAATTAGAGCAAATATAGTATCTTTTCTTATTATTGCCAATGAGGTATTTGTTTTTGCTCACGTGACTTCCGATTCAAAATTTTTAATGGGACACCCTGTATATTTGTGACTTTTTGTATTCCACTTGGGGTCTACAGTGATTAATTCAAGAGCTACAGGTACTTAAAGGACTGTACCACTACCATTATGAAACACTACCAATGTAATTTAACTGTAGGGTACATGTTATAATCAATGGTAGTGGTACTATCCTTTAAGTACCTGTAGCTCTTGAATAAATAACTTTAGACACGAAGTGTGCTAGTTTATTGGAATTATTTTATCGGGAGGAATACAAAAAGTCACAAACATACAGGGTGTCCTATTAAAATTTTGAATTGGACGTCACGTGACCAAAAACAAATACCTCATTGGGTGACACAATAATAAGAAAAAATACTATATTTGCTCTTATTTACATCCCCAAAATTATAATTTGCTGCGTATAATGCTTATCTTAATCGTCATGGGACACCCTGCATTAAAAGTAGACAATAGATCTGTTATATTTATAGGGAATTGAAGACGTGAATCGGTGCAGATAACTCACAAGAGAAAGGGATGTGATTGGGATCTGCAGTATTATCACATGAACAAATATTCGATTCTAGTATTCCAATTTAATGCAGATGTGCTGGCGAGCAGTCGGGATTTACTTTAAGGCGAATCATGATTTAGGTTTAAATGGAGGATATTACAAAATACTTCACTTATGTAGCATTGATCTAAACTTCCTATCATAACGTTGAGCATAAGGTTTTTGGTAACCTTATAACAAACCTTCAATTTAGTCTATATGTGTAGTATGAGCTCAGCATAATAAACAACCAGCACAATAACTCAAGTTGGCGGAAATTACACACGCATCCCCATTGTTGGATGGGTTTTTTGTAGGGATGATAACGGTACTTCGATACTTCTGCACAAATATCGAGTTTTTTGTCATCGATACTGTTTGAGGCAGTCCAAGCTGGTATCGGTAATTTTGTATCGATATCGAAAATAATTATATAATTATTGAGGGGTGTAATCAGTTGCACAAAATGCTCTCTACGAACCAAACGCGCCTATTTGGATAAAAAATATCGAGTTAATACCGGTATCGATATTTTCATTTCGCATCTCTACCCAAACTTGACAGCCGTAAAATCATCCAAAAACCCTCCCAAGGTCAAATTTTGTGGGAACCATTTTTATATAGGAAATCCTCAGAGATATTATGCTGGTTGTTTATTATGCTGTGGTATGAGCATACACTCCCCACCATACATTGGATGCGACGATTTGATTCTCGACAATTTCAATATGTGAAGAAAATTTTGACAGGTGACGAAACTTGGGGTGTACTATTACGATGTGTCGACTCAATGTTCAAAACAAAGTTTGTCATGAATTGTGAAATGTTTCATTTTGGATACACAGGAGACAGTCTCAACTAAGTGGTATACAGAAAGGACAGTGGTTGTCTAAAGGCATTGAATGTACTTATGAACAACCTGCGTCTAAAATCAAGAATGTATATCTGAGACTAAGACTCGGTAATTTTACCTCAATAACCACTTTACTCACGATGATGCTTTTATACTTGTGTGTACTTGAAAAAGTGTGGATTTGGTTTGGAGTGCTGGAGAGTTCCTGCGGAACCCCAACATTTGTTCCCTGAAGTCAGAAAAGTATTGACAGGTCTAAGATCTGAGTCAAATTTAGAGCTCCACAACGCAGCGATGGGTATACTAAACAGAATGTCAAAAAATGGTCTTTCAGAATTCAGAAGTGTCTGACAAGTGGATAACGCGATGGGATAAGCGTATTGAATATAATGAAGAGTACGAGGGTTGCTCTATATCTCCGTCAATCGATAGACCAACCCTTGTATATCGACTCTCATATGCAGTAGCATATAGAACCCGCGCTCCTCTGGTGGCCAAGCGGACGCGCCGTGGCATCCCACCAAGAAGTCTGCTGCTGTTTAGCAGCGATTTTCTTCGGTTTGCCGTTACCTCCGGGTACCAGATGGCGCACAGGCAGATCTTTTCTGCCGCCTACTCTCATAATGGAGAGTACTTTGAAGCACAGCTTTTGAAGATTTTTGAATTAGTATTTATAGAACCACTGTCGTTATTTTCTGAGATATCCTCGTATATACGGAACGGGAAAACAACAAAAAAAAAAATCGCCTCCACATCGCAAATCGTGCGATTTCGTGTGACGTGTCCAACAAATTACGCAGCAGAAACGGTGGCTGCTGGTAGTGCGCCGCGCCGCAGAGCAAATCAGCCTCTTAAGACCCAAAGAAGACGACGACGACGACGACGTTTCGTCCCACCCGTCGTCATCAATCAAAGGATGAGTCGACGACATAAACGCCAGATTACCGATGAAAAGCGGCGATTCGTTTCGCGACGAGGCCGCCGAATCAAGTCTGAAATGTTGCTGCCGACTGTGACAATCACCGAGAATTCTGCGATGTGCGATAGACCGGAAGACGAAGGGCTTTCTGTTATTTATTAGACCTTTGTGGAGCGCTAGAGTAACGGTGCTATGGATGCTATGAATGGGCGTGAGAACGAAGTGGGAAGGTTATCTATTTAACACAGATTTATAATAAATTATCTTATTTGAAATTATCATATTTGAAATATACATGTATAAAGAAAAAACTCAAGTTGATTGACGCTTATCATCATCATAGCCACAATTTCTTAACAGACATGTTGTCAACTCGTAAAATGCATTAAGTTGGAGCTAGAGTATTGCCGACACGAATATTATCAATAGTTTTGGACACTGTAGCTCGCCATCGTTCGCGATTTACTGTCAGTCTATTGGCGCTCTTGATACTCATATCCAGCAACTGTTTCGTCGTATTCTCCCAGCGTGTAGGGAAACAGCCACGGCGCCGCTCACTTGGGACATGACCCTAAACTACAAGTTTCTCCATATTATCGCTTCTTAATATGTCCAAAGAATGTAAGCATTCTCGTCGACACAATGGAGGACAGTCTCTTTGGATTACAGGCCTCATCCAGTATGGAAATATTCTCAGCATTCTCCTCCACGTTCACATTTCAAAAGCATCTATGGGAGCTCGATCTGCCTTTTTAACAGTCCAAGTTCCCAAGGCATACAAAAATATGGAGAACACAAGAGACTGAACCAGCGACATTTTTGTAGCTTTAGTGATGTTATGGTCACGCCATATTTTAGTAAGCTTTGTCATGGCCACACGTGCCTACTGAATGCGCCGTCGAATCTCATTCTCACAGCTACCTGAATTGTCAATCAATGAACCGAGGTACACCATACTTTGAACTACCCCACAACGGCCTATTGACTAATAACCTTGGTCTTGTTTTAGTTATTAGCAAGACCATATGCTGCACTGTGTTGTTCTAAAACGTTCAATAGAGCTACTAGTTCTTCCTGAGAAGCAGCAATAAGGGTTGTATCGTCAGCAAATCTTCAGTTAGATATTTTGCTTCCGCCAATAGTTATACCGCCAGTCCAGTTGACCAATACCTGTTTGATTGACACTACTTCCCACAAATAATGTCCTAATCACATGGCATGCCGTTTTTTTTATTCTTGAAACAGATTTTATTACTAGTCAATCTTTAAAGCACAATGAAATGTTCCGGGGTTTCCCAACCACCCCATTCAGGGCCCCATCCTACCTAGGCTCATTTTAACTACCCCCACCTAAAATAGAGTTTGGGCAGTTATAAATCTACATTATAGTAAGTTCAATGCCACAATCAAAGCTTTCCTACAGGAAAATGCATTCTACACCGTCCGTGAGTACACGGAGACCATGAGAGCCAGAGTCGAAGTGTAAAAACAGCTGTTGTGTGTTTAAATGTATTTTGTCTCTCATATGTTTGTCATTTACTCTTATATGTAATACTAAATTAATAATGTACTTTCGAATTATTGTACTGACGTGCTACACATGTAAAGTATTGCATAATGTAGTCAAATAAATGCATTCTATCCATTCTATCTATATTGTGCTGTTTCTTTTTCAATTTGGTTTTACTGCCGCCAACACAATTTTCAAAAACTGTAGACTTTATCGATCTCTACCACGCCCCACGGTACGGTTTAGAAATTTCTTTGCTATCAGTTTAGTGAAACTTGTTATTTTTTGTCTAAGGTAGGGCAGCATTCAGACCAAAATCGCCCCAATTTAACCCCGTCGCCTGTCTCTCCCAATTACATGTAATTCTAATCCTACTCTGAATTTCGCCATACCAATCGGAAAGAACGATATCATCTTTTCCTGGATTTCAAGCACCTGCAAATAGTGTGCGATATATCAGCCGACACGGGCGACAGTTCAATTCTGCATACGCCGTCTTCGGCGAATACGCGATTTCCTCGGCAATCTCCGCGAAGATAAGAATAATCGGCGGTGACGAAGATAATTGAATCTTCTGCGTGAAAAAGAGGGGCCAGATAACGGGCAGACATCAACCACACACCGCCGTATGTGCCGCCGACTCACGACAAATTAGCCCGCTTTCCTTTGCCGACGTTTCGAATTTGACACTGTCATCTGTCAGGAGGAGATATCCCAAGAGACAGCGATGGAGTTTTCGTAATATCAGTTACAATAGAGCGTTGAAGTATGTAAAGGCTGGTGCAGATGCCACGTTTTTCACAACGCACTGTGGTCGGCCGCATCTGGTAAGTAGGCCCAACAACGCCCCACGTAATTTGGTGAAATTTCATATTTGATTTAAAGGGGATGGTCTATTATGTACTTTTAAAGAAGAAAATTGGTGAAAGAAGCAGTTTTTGAAAAATAAATAGTTAAAACTCGGTATTTTCACCCCACTTACAAAACGTACTCGAACAGTGTACAAGACAATTTTAGAATCGAAAACCCGCATGACAGACTTCAATAGTGTCACAAAGATGCAGTGTTGCCAGCAAGCACAAGTTATCAGTTAATGTACTTCACGAAATTGTGCAATTGCAATTTTTTTAGGTTAGTGAAAAACAAGGAAAATTAATTCAATGTGTTTTGGAAAAGATGAAAATAAATCATTTTGGGACTTTCATACACAGATGTTCAAAAGAGATTAAGTTTGACCTGATTTTGTTTTAGCAGAAGCTGGAATGGAGGTTGAAGTTGGTGTCGTTATACTTACTAGGTTGGGTGAAATATAAAAGATATCTAAATTTAGGCTATTTTAGGTTTAATTAGGTTTGTACCAGGTGGTTATGGGGGCCCCAGGGGGACTCGCCCCCCCCCCCAGAGGTTACTGATATCAAATATATTGAAAAATCTAACCAACCTCACATCAGGTAAGATTGTCACCTGTTCGGCTTTTAGTGGCAACGGTTCAACGTCAGTCGCACATTTCAATGATTTACTGGAGCTGATATCGGTCAAATATAACAATAAAGCTTAATCACAAACAATATTAAAGCCACCGATTTTACATAGAAAGCTAATATACAAACTAAATAAGACAAACAATAATACATAATACCTACTTAACCATAAACATCAGCTAGAAACAAAGGAACATTTGAAATAAGATATCTTTAAATTTAGATAGTTAAAAATGTAGAACGATTCACGATTTTTTGTTATCCTTGTGCAGGAGCCATGCTAATCTTCTCTGTAATGTTTCAATCTTTGTATATACGGTCGAAGCGATGTTAAATATCGAGAAAGTATTGGCAACACCGCATCTATTACCATCTGTCAAGCAGTACCTCACTTCAAAAATTGTATAGTTCTGTGCGCATGTCTTACTGAAATATGTTGAAAGTACAGTTTTTTCAATTTTTTTCAAAAAACGTGCTTCTTTCGCAAATTTTATTTTTTTAAATCACATAACAGACCATCCTCTTTGCACTGACAACAAAATTTCCTCAAATCGCGTGAGGCGCCGTTGCGCAATAGACCCTGCCCTTTTTGCCATACCCGAATATCACCCCTCAGCCACCACACATGCCAAACCTTTCCGACCTTTTAACAAAGGCCAGTATAATGGCCCAGCTTAGGGTGGGTAATTCCTCTGATTCAAGTCTATCAGATCCAAGGATCTCATATCTCAGCCCGCCTAGCAACTCACATTCCGCAAGGAAGTGGTAGGCCGTTTCATCGGCCTCTCCACAGCCCATACATAGGGATTCGTCTTCAATTCCTAATAGAACACCCACGAGGTTTCTGATGACCTATCGGCCTTGGTTCCGAAGCCATGCTAACCTAGATGTGATCAGGCCGGCTATAAAATTCTTGGCTTGTTTGCATGCCTCACTTTGTCTCACTTATGGTATCGTTTACTCACTTTTTGAGGGCTGACGTTACCTACACACATAAAAAGAAATTCTCAAGTCAAGAATTGTTATATTCTTGTAAATACATACTCACAACAAGAATATCGGTTCTCACTCTAAGAAATAATATTTGATGAGAAAATTATAGAAAATTTGTATCAAGAATAATATATTTTTGATTTATATACTTATTTTAAAGAAATATGCTCCGAAAGAAAATATAATTTTCTTCGCAACAAAGGTTATAATAATTTAATAACAAATATTTCATAATTTTATATCAAGATTATCATTTTTTCCAGCGGTGCCCAGTTTACTTCCATCAAGAATATAGACAGCTTGCAAATGCGAACCTTCAATTACAATATGATAATCTTGGTTTGAAAATGAACGCTGTTTTACAAGCACACCCTATGTTTGTATCAAGTAAATCATTTATTTGACGTCTACCAACGTCGGAGTGCGCGGGCGCGCAGCGTGTCACGGGTCAACTCTAACCTCTCCACCCTCTCTACTCAACAGCCTGTTGCCCGTCCGCGTCCACGCCGCCATTATCGGTTTTCGGATTGTCGCATTCGCCGTCGTCTTTAGCACCGTAGCGTAATACCTGCATCGTGGATCCTGCATAATAGCACATAATAGTATCTAGTCAAACTGTTAAATAAATTGCCATTGCCACGTGATACCACCGTCAACCATCAGTCATCGAATCTGCCGGTAGTGCTGGTCCACCGCCATTTGAGTCACGTCCCAGTTCCCATCAGCTTCCTTATCACTGGATCTATCCAATCATAGGCTTTTAAAAAAATTGGGATGCAAAGACCTGGCTCAGGTGTTCCTAGACAAGTACTAAGTATATTAAAAGTGATTTAAGAAATTTTGCAGAACTATTTTTCCATAAAAATTTCTACATGCTCATAGAATAATTTGAATGCTCAAATTAATACTACTAGATTCCTCATCCAAGAATATCACAATTTTAGAATGAAGTTGAGCTACTTGCGTCAAGTTTACGAAATGCTCCCAGTTAAGATTATGAAATGCTTCAGTCAAGATTATGAAATACTTCGGTCAAAATCACCATATGCTTGATTTGAGATTTTGATATTCTTACTATCAAGAATTTCCCAGTTTTGCATTGACTGTAATCCTTTTATGGTCAAAGATATCGTATTCTCACTTTAAGATTAGCATAACTTTGCGCGTATAAGAAGTTATGGTATTCGTGAATTAAAGCATCTGTGCTCCATCTAAGAAATTATTTTTATGTGTGTACTTAATTCTATAGCGGCCTCCGGGCCAACAAACGGTCTCCTAGTGCCGAGTCTGGTCAGCCTATTGGCCTCCTCATTCAATCTCGTCAGCTCTTCCAGTCTGTCCGCGTACTCCTGAACAAGTGATGCCTTAGTTCTAGGCCCACAGATGGCTTTCAGAGCCGCCTAACTGTTAGAGCGGATATAAATATTCTGCTCTGTACCCTTTCACACCTCGTCATTGCATGTCGAATGGACGCGTTTTACATCCGTTGAACATGAGGAACATAGAGGACTCAAGCTGGTTCAACGTCGGGCGGGCAGACTCTTTCACACTTCCGAGTGTGCGACTGCCCTGCCCTTGCGATGAAGCCGATTTTCCTAAACCTTCTATAATGAAAAAGAATTGACATCACGTATTTTAATAAAACTTCTTTTATATGCAGCTGAATTATTTCCTACGAAATATCCACAGTTCCATATAAGATTATTCTGTCGACTGTACACACCATCCTTCATAGAAGCGTGGATAAAGGCATTTTTCTGGAGCAAGTTCGGAGCGCGATGAAAGTTTGCTCATAAAAGTTTGCTTTTGCTTCCCCGGGCGGCTGGCATGCCAGAGGGGCCCACTTTCCGAATTGTATGATAGGAAGGGTTGTAGTTGAATTTCGTGAGATAATAGGCAGTGCGCGCGGCTTTTCGCTTGCACCCCGCACGAAATTTACTGCTTCCTGGAATATACAAGTAGGACGGCGGACCGTAGAAGAGGCGCTGTAATGAATAACTGCTTGATTTAGTTTTGGAAACTTACCCTGTGGGTGTTTTTTGATTTAACGTACTTAACTGGTCCATAAATAGAACACCAAATCAAAGTCGTAGAAATATACTGTTTATTAATGTAGCATTTCTCAAAGTAGAACTGTGCTTTAAAGTCTGGTGTGTTTCCGACCAAAAATGGAAAATATACCGTAAACATGAGCTAAATCGTACTCTATAAACATATTTGTGACTATATTTAAAATACTTCCGGCTCATTTCGCTAGGTATATAGCCGCACTATACAGGCTGTCTGATAAGTCCAGTGGTTCCTTTGCTGTCCACTAGAAAGCAGCACCTATAGTTGTTTGACTAGTAAAACCACGTGCAATCTTTACCTCCCAAACTTCCATTTACAAAAAACGTATTTCTTGTTAAACACGTCTGGTAAGTAACCCCTATTAAACAATTTTCCTTTCTTTAAGTCGTACTGTAGTTACAACACTGTTAAACTCAACAAGTTTTTTTATTTTCATGTTTTTTTTAAATCAGACCCGATAATGTATAAAAAACGTCCTGCTTTGGCCCAACTTTTTTTGGGCCAAAACCCATATTAAGTTATGCATTGCTATAAAAGCCTTGAAAAATTTTATTTTCGTATTTATGTTGCGTATTCTCGTCATCAGCTTGTTCAGGATGCCGTAAAAGGCTTCCTGGAAGCCCAATATACACTGGCTATAGCAACGAACAACTTCTAACTTGTCCAGAAGCAATCAGATCTGGTGATATGACGCAAAGGCAAGCTGCTGATCATTTCAAGATACCCCTATTAAAAACAAGTTGAAAAATTTGTTTTCAAGTTCACCAGGCCATCCAACAGTTTTTTCGCAAGAAGAAGAACTAGCATTCTCGATAAAACTAGATTTAAGATTCATCATAAAATCTTATTTGACTAGGCAATGGAAGACTGTGCAGTGTTTTTGCAACTATGTTCCAGGACGTGACTGGGTCAAATCGTTTCTAAAGAGACACCCTCAAACGACAGTCAAGTTTTCGTCGAACATCAAAAGAAATCGTACTCAGATTCATGAACGAATCATCACAGACTATATTGAAAATCTGAAAGAGGTGGTCAAAGATGTTTCACCTGATAGCATTCATAATTATGACGAAACTTGATAACATTTGATAATATAATCTTCGTTGAAGAACCTGTTCTAGTCAATATCCAAGTGCTTCTTTGTCCATACCATTTGTATCATGCTTTTAACGCTAAAAATTGACTTGGGCCAAAGTTACCCTAACCGCAGGATAACATTGGCCCAAAATTAAAAAAAATACATTAATTCAAAAAACGTTTTGTAAGTAAAAACAGAATTACTAATTAAAATTTAAGATATTTTAGTTGTAAGAAAGATTACCAGAACTTCTGGGCAGTGAAAACATCAGTTTCTAGAGAAAAGTACATACAAAAATCACTGAAAATGTCTCTTAAGTTTTATAAATCTCTTACATAGTCCCATCATTCCATCAAGGAACATAGTGCCGCTACAAGCTGACGCAAGTCTCATCTATTCTTCGCATGCGCATGTCGCATGTCTTGCCCATTCTTCTTGCCCCGTCGGTGACTGGCTTCTCCAGGTCACTTCCTATGTGTCCCTCTATTCGCAGAATGTGACCTATCCAATTCCACTTTCACTGTCTGATTTCCGTCCCTACTCTCTTCAGCGTTGATATCGTCCACAATTCTTCATTCCATATTGTCCTTGGCCAAAAAATCCGTACGACCCTCTGTAGACAACTGTCAATGAAAACCTGGAGTTTTTGCTTTGGTTCTGATTGAGTACGGGGTAGATTGCCAAATGTCCTTCTTGCTTTGAGTAGACGCTGTTGAATATCTTGATCTGTCCTCTTCTGTTACTAACTATACTGCCTAGATATTCAAAGTGGTCAACTCTGAATCGCTTTGCTGTAAAGAAGACGAGGTTTTTCACGTTTAATCTTAGTCCCATATTTAAAGGTATGTATAGCTTTGGTCCGTCTAGTATTATTCTTGCTTGTAGAGGTTTCTTTGATGAGTTGGTTTAGGGTGAGGAGGTCATCAGTCTCCTGCATCCGAGAGTTTCCCTTTAATTCTGTTCTATCCGTGTGTCCTTTGTATCATTATTATTCATTTCCAAAGTCACCTCATATCAGATTCACAAGATAAATTCATAGAATGGGTTAACGGTTTTAAATTAGAGGAAATTATCTCGAACCATATCGGAAGCTCTGAAGTACAGCTTGATGTCATTTGTACCGACTTTTCCAAAGCGGTCGTCCAATTATAGATTATTGCATAGAATTGTAGGGTTAAAGTGTGTATCATTAGTAAAATATTATAATTTGTATATATGTTACGCCCAATACCCGAATTTGGGCAATGCCCAAAAAAATACGCAGAACTAGTTTTGAGCAAGGAATATTGCCCAAACCCGAATTTTGTACGGCTATTGAGCATTATCAAATAGGCAGAACTAGTTTTGCGCATCTTGAAATACACAGAACTAGTTTTGCGCAACTTGAAATGCACAGGACTAGTTCTGTATATTTTCTGAATAAACAGCACAAATTCTGCTTCTTCCATTTAATAAGCGCCAGCGACGGACTCAAATAAATATTAAGTTGGAGAAGTTAAATATATTTTAATGACTACAAACAAATAATAAATCGCCAACTGAGGCTGGTTTAAATTTTTTATTTGATTGTGTGAGCATCAAATTGGCTTGTGCTTCCAAACCTCTTTTTGCATTTTCACGACTCGTACTTATACTCTGTTACCTGATACTTTAAACTGGCTTGACGTCTATTTGATAGGTATCAGCTGACGAGAAGTGTATCTTAAATTTAATTTTTTACTAGTGGTGTTGATTGGCAATATTGCGATCAGGACCGCATTAGCAATATTCTTACTGAATATCTCATTGCCAAAAAGGAATGACTATGTTTGTAAACAAGAAATTGCTTCAATATCCTGAAATTCGCAGCAAAAATGGTTGGATAAAAGAAATAATTATTTTATTGATTTGTATGATAAAATATTTATACATTTTTATATAATGTTTCTAATTGAACAACTAATTATTTGGTACCTCAGTAATGTTCAGTTCTAATTTAGGAAATCGAACCTGTGTAAACTTTCTGAAATAGCTCCATACATTTTTTACTATTTGTATAGCCGTTGCGTTGCCCTTCAGCGTTATATTTTTCTTCCATTGCCGCAGAGAAATGTTAGGAACTCAGTGCTTGTGTATGGTTAAGCTAAAAATGCTTTTATCTTCATTCTTACCTCATTTAAAGCGTAATCATTGTCATTCAGATCAGACATACTGAAGTATTGAAAGAAACGCCGGATTTTCCGAGAAATGTAAAATAAGCATAGACCTCAGAACGTACACGAAAACGTCACCAAGTGACAATTACTTGTCATTAACAGTACTTGCACTCAGTACAGCCCTTTATTCCTTCAACCTTAAAATTGATACGTCAAGACTCAATCTGGAGTATTTCTAGTTATCACTAGCCGAACAGCTGTTCGCTGTTGACACGGCTGACAGTTTAAAGTATCGGGTAACAGGGTATTATATTGTAGAAACGTTGGCAAAGAAACCTAACCTAACCTAGCCTAACCTAACCTAAACGATAGGTTTCTGCTGGTTTTTGACACACAATGCATAATGAATGTTCCCTTTGGTTGTCATTCCGTACCACATTACTAGATCTGTGCATTTCAAGTTGCGCAAAACTAGTTCTGTGCATTTCAAGATTCCCAGAAATAGTTCTGCCTATTTGGTACTGCTCAATAGCCGTATAAAATTCATATTTCGGGTTTGGGAAATATTCTTTGCTCAAAACGAGTTCTGCGTCTGCAAAAAACTTAATTTAGATGAGAAAGTCTTGGTGTTGTGACCAAAATTTGAAAAAAAGAGACTGGGTCACAGCATAAAGGAGACTTTGGTGCTGTTAACAGCCAAGCAATAAGCATTGCCGAAAGCATCATTTTTTTCAAATTTTGGCCACAACCCCAAGATTTTCTCATCTAAATTTAAATTTTAACATAATAAAATAAATTATAAGAATTCATCGAGCCTTCCTGGCTGCTCCGCTATAAAAAAAAGTTGGTGGCCAGTTACTGTTTCAACCAACTAACGGGGCACATGCGAAATAAAACATAAATACATACGTTAATAAAATCACAAATCTGAACTCGCATTCCTCATAATTGAAATGAAATATGGGGTAATGGAATTTGTACAGCATGTCATTTTTATTGAATTGCAGGAATGTAATTTGTTCAGCTTTTACAATATCTGGCAGCGGTTGGTTGAAACAGCTGGAATAATATTTCATTAGCATCTCTAATTTTTGGAAAGGGTGGGTATAGGTCTGATTTTGGAGATCATTGTTGAAATTTTTGAAGTCTTAGCTGTCTCGACCAACTTCACTTTGCAATCAGTTAAAATCATTTTGTGGACTTTCTTCATGTTTCGTTCGTAGGCGCATTACCTTCTGTGCTCATTTCGACTAGTTTAGACTTAGCAGACCTCTTTTCAACCATTGATGATTTTCCTAATCGGCTCGGTCGATAACACCACTACTCACAAAGTATTTAGATTTATACAGGGTGATCCATAACTACGTGGTGATGCGAACATTCATTTTTTTAAATGAGATACCCTATATATTATTCTATATTCAAATTCTACTAACGATTTCCGTTCCTCCAATATAGGGTATTGTTACATTATACAAGGCATTTCAAAAGTTATGACCATTTTGATATCCAAATCGCTGTCAAATGCACGTACTGTATATCAAAAAGTGATGAATCAAAAATCATTTTTTTACACGGATGGATAAAAAATATCATCTAGTTTCAAAATCGGCTATAAAAAAAGCCCGTGCCGCGTATTCGTATACAGGGTGATGTAGAATGCAAAATCTAGATTTTCTCTCTTTTTTCAAATGTAACCCCAATATTTTATTATACCAAAGAATTGCTTTTAATATGCTCTTTCATCTTTGTATAGCACTTGTTATGGCTGCGTCCATTCGTTTCTGAGATATTTCGATTTCTCTACAAATTTTAAATATACCTCCCATTTTTTTTACTAAAATTTATTTATTTTCAGAAAATACTATCAGATTTTATTTTTGCTTAACAAACAACTAAAATATAAGGCCATAATAGTACTTAATCAAGTCAAAACACTGAATTAACTAGATGATATTTTTTATCCATCCGTGTAAAGAAATTGATATTTGATTCATTACTTTTTTATATACAGTACGTTCATTTGACAGCGATTTGAATATAAAAATTGTCACAACTTTTTAATTACTTTTTGATTACCCTGTATGATGTAACAATACCCTATATTGTAAGAACGAAAATCATTAGTAGAATTTGAATATGGAATAATATACAGGGTGTCTCATTTAAAAAAATGCATGTTTGCATCACCACATAGTTATGGATCACCCTGTATAAATCAAAATATTTTCCAAGCAAAGAACACATCTGTGGCTACAACTTTTATATACAACTTTTTTCGCTATCTTCTACAGTAGTGGATTTATCGACCGAGCCGATACTAAAAACTCACCCTGTATGTATTTGCCATGTAGAACACGGATTTCCATTTCGAACAGACCTTACTTGTTTTTCAAACTACATGCACAGTATTTTAGAGGATCATAGTTAAGACCTTAATGAATGACATCTAAGAGCAATTTTTTCAAAAAAGTTTTTGATTGTGCAAAAAAACTCGCAATGCAAAATCATGCATTTTTCAAATGTCTGTAATTAAACAGCCAAACAGAATATCAAAAAAGGGCTAACAAATTGACAAAGCGCAAGCTTTCTTCTTCAATTTGCTTTTTGAACGATTACAGTAAGTTTAAAGGTAACTTCAGGAGCTTCGAAAAGCGTAATTCATTTTATGGTGACCTTTGGACTATACCTTTGGACCTTTGGACCTTACCTTTGGATTTTTGGACTTACCTCCCCTTATCTTAGATACACACACTGGACAAAGGGAACAGGCGGCCACGCCTCCTCGCTAACACAGGAATACGCATTTTCTTGGTTTCTCAATTTCGCGCGCTATACTCTAGACCCTTAACCGGTATTTTTTCGCCAAAAAATTATTGGTGATTCAATGCTAAACGGTAACTAGAAGTTGCTTTACTGACAATACTACGATAATAAACTATAGCTTAGAACTAATTAAAAATCATCAGGCCTAACAACGTTCCAGCTCCACTGTTGTATGGCCAACTTTGCCCAAAGTCATTAATACCTACGTATCTCTTACGATTTCAAAAATCGTAATGGTGAGGGTCAAATATTTGAGCCACCCTATATACCACGCTAATTTACATCCCCACTAAATTTGAGGAAAATTAATGCATGGCGTACTCCATATTCGTAGGAACATTTATTAAAGTAATGGGAGGCAGTTGTGTTCATTTTGTGTCTAAAATTTTCTTTGATGAAAAGGCCTCGTGTTGGGACATGGGAAAGTGTTGCATAAAATACAAATTACGAATTTCCGCGTTCACTGAAGCACCTCTGATTTTGTAAACAATACAGTGTGAGGACCATGCTTTAGAGTTCAATCATGCATATTATACTTTTTGCGTATAACAAGTATGAGAGGTACTTCATCAACAGCGTGTTCATGTTACATTATCTAATATGGGACTTCGAATAACAGTAAGTACTCTAATTTTAATCTAATATGGCGGTAGCAGTCCAACTTTGGAGGATTTGCACTGTATAGTGAAAAATTTGCTATAAGTAGAAAATGCCCTTGCAACAATTTGGTTAAACGGCAATTGCTTTTCAAAGAAATTACCTAAATCCTTAATATCAAGAATTCTGTGTAAAGCGATAATCTTACATAAGGAAACTCGACTTTTTTGTATGACTGTGCATTATGATATACATATATTGACTTGTACTTGTGTCAACAGTCCCGCAAAGTTGTAAAGTTCCTGTGCAGCATTATACAGTCACCATTACTTGATAACATTACATACAATTTTAGACTATCGATAAGTAGGTCTTTTTCAATTTTAGACACTGACATATGTCGTTCACAGAAAGGGAGCATAGCATAGGTCCAAGATCAGATCCTTGCGGAACCTCAATAATATTCGCATATGCATATAAAAAACTATTATGGTAAAACGCATGTATGTACTGTATTAAAAAAGCCCCTCAGGGACTTTTATTGTGTTTTCCTAAAAAGAAATGTTCTGACATACTAGTAGTACAAACCTTTAAAAGCACTTATGCGACATTGTCAGCGCCATCTGATAGATGTATTTCTGTGAAACCTGATTTTATCACAAACTTGTATAGTGTAAGGCTTTTACGGCCATGGTTCAATAGTTCTTAGGCTGTTCGGCCAGGGTTGATACGCTCCGCTGCCTTGGCATCTTCAGAAACTGCTACCGGTTCGGCAAGTTCCGAGAAACTGACTCACAACTAAATTGAGCTGAATTGAAGATAATGATTTTCGCGGAGAGAAATTTTTCTTGGATGAATTTTTTTTATCATGTAATTTACTGGAAAAAGAAAATACTGAGTAGGTACCTTTAAAAAACATATTTGACCTCCCTTTAAGGAATTGCCCAAGTGAGTACCCGGTTCTAATGATCAATCGGGCTCTGCAAAGCTCTTTCAAGCTCTTAGTTGTATGACCGCTCTTTTAACCTAGGGTGTCCAGGGCTTGGAATGGGATATCAGGACTTGCTGAGAGTGTTAGCAGTATTGTTTAGAGACATTGTATTATTCTCTTGTGCAGTCCCAGCTAAATTATGTCATCTTAGGTTGGGGAGGAGTGCATCAAACTCATGTGAAGAGTATCAATTCCTTGCAAAAATGTGTTATGAAGGTTATTTATTATAAAGAACCCACTTACCCCTCAAATAATTTATTTAAAGAATCCCAGAAATTTGATCTCCAACAACCGTACAGCTATAAAATATTGAATTTCGTCCACAAACATAAAAATTACATCAACTTCAATAGCCATGAACATAATACACGAACCAAGAATAGGACCTTAAGACCTCCTATATTTAAGTCAATAGGCCAAAAAAGTTTAATATATTTATGTTGCTGCATATTCGATTTACTTCCTGCTTCACTGAAATCCATAAAATCTCATACTGTATACAAAAAGAAAATTAAAAAAATGGATAATGGACACACCCAGATATATTTTTTCAAATGTTTTTAACACGATTTTGACTGACACACTTACAAGTTTTTAATATAGTTAGTATAAGTTTTAATATACGTATTGTAAAATATATATATGTATTATAACCCACGCACAAGGTCAGCACCTGGGTCAAACAATTTATTTGCCCTGTATTGTTGGTGAATAAATTATTATTATTCAAGGTCCACGTTAACAACTTCCTTTCTTTATAGCTGCCTCGATGCTCTGGCATTCAGGCTGTGCCTTCCCTGCTGCTCAGTTACAAAAAAATAGAGAACCGTGTGCCGCCAGTGGCTATATAGCTCCTTCAGCTACGCTTATGTATAGTTAGTTGACACTGTGAGCTCCAAACCTCTTATAAATACACTCCCGCAGCTGACGTAAAGATGATACCACGTCTCGGCTGGGAGCAAATATTTCATATTTACCCCTGAAAATGGGAAAACGTGCTTGAAAAGATACCGTTACTCCTTCTTATAGAGGGCGACTTTGTGAAACTGAGCTGACAATATAACGCGACAGAATATGCATCACACTTGTTAACTTTAGTTGAAAGTATTCTATTTCTAGAGGCAAGTGTTGTAATATCCTCTCGAGGCGTTGATGCATTTACATTGACCATCGAATGGAACGTTGCAGCTTATGAGGAGTTTGTTTGCATATATTGTCACATCGCTTTACCTTCATTCCAAGAAAGAACAGTAGAGTTGCTTGGAAGGTAAAGGAGTGCAGAGGAGCTCTGCAATCAGGACTTGCATGACAGTCTTCCAGGCAGAAATATTCACCATATTACAGTAGAAAGTCAATCCTATCCCAGTCTTTTATTACTACTTCGAAGAAAAGGTTCTTCAGATTTTGGGATAAAAATACTGCAGAGGTTTTTTTTTCTCAAAACGCCTTCTTCAGGGCTAAAGCATCATATGAAGATAACCATACATGTACATATAAGTAAAGATATAAATTGAAAAATGTTAAGTATTAGCTTTAAGAGTTCAGTCTCAAAAACAAATTTAAAAAATTCACATAAAATTCACAATAACATTTAAAAGATTTGAAAAATTTTCTTTTACAAAATGCAACTCGTTAAAACAATCAAAATGGAAACCAGTACCTACATTGAACTATTGATCAGTTGCATAAAAATATAGGTAAGACTTCGTTTTAGCGGAAACCGAAATGGGGGTCGAGAGTGGTGTCAAACGACGCGGTTTGACGTCCTGAATGGAACGAGACCACTCCCAGACAAAGGAAACGTTCAGATGAAGAACTATGGCATTTTGAAGTTTTGTTATCTAACCCAACTTATTCAAAAAAGTTTACTTGTTGAGCTCAGAATGGGTGTTAATCGACGTGGCTGGACATCATAACTCGAACTTGACCACTTCCAAAGTGAGGAAACATTCTAGTGAAAATCTACACCACTTTAAAACTTGGCAATTTCAATACCTTACCTGATATAATCTAACTAATACGGTCGGGCTAAAAAGGGGTGTCAGTCGACTCGGTTTGATGTCCTGACTTGAATTGTATCAACTAATAGACTGAAAAAAACGTTTATTTTGATTCTCAGTTTAGGAAATTAAGCCAAAAAAGGACTTCGAGTATCTACGCCTTCCGGCACACTGAAAAAGCTGAACAGGTGACCTACCCCACGCACCTGGGAGTATGTTACATAGAGTATTCAAAATTTACAAAATTATTAACGTCCCCCCCTATCTATGCAAGTGAACAAACCTAATTCAACTTAAACCTACCTAATTTCTAGCAACATTAAGAATTCAAAGTATCATAACTTTTTTATTTTTCATTTCTTGGTATTGCTTTTGGTGTCGTTGTACCCTACTCGTCAAGTACTTTCGAATTAACCATACATTTCGTGAAAAAAATTTCGAAATTTTGAAGTCGTTTTTAGGTTAAGTTTGAAACTTCAAAGAGGCGTAGATTTTTATCGGGCCGTTTTCTTAGCCTGGATATGGTCTAATCCCGCTCAAGGCGTCAAACCGAGTCAATTAACACTCCTTTAAACCCCATTTAACCCATTTTGACCTCAGCAATTTGACCGGTCGGGTTAAGTCAGGTTAGGTACTGAAACTTTGAAGTGCCGCAGTTTTTCACCGGAGCGTTTCCTCGGTCTGGGAATGGTCTCGTTTGTCTCGGGACGTCAAACCGAGGCGATTGACACTACTAAAATAGCAATAAAAATGAAATGTAAAGCGTACATCCTTACATATCGAGCACACCCTAATAGCACCAAAGGATAACATATCCCTTTGGGTCAAAAAAGAATAAACATTCTAGAAGATGGTTAAAAACAATAACGAATGCAGTTCGTCAATACCTGATTTTTCGTATTTGCTGCTGTACACTGAAGCCAGTGCGAGAAAAATATGAATACTTATACTTAAGGGGCTAGGGTACAGCGCGCGAAATTGAAAATCCAAGAAAATACGTATTCCCGTGTTAGCGAGGAGGCGTGGCCGCCTGTTCTCTTTCTCCAGTGTGTGTGTGTCTAAGATGACGGGAGATAAGTCCAAAAATCCAAATGTAAGGTCAAAGGTAACGTCCAAAAGCCACCATAAAAATGAATTTCGCATTTCCAAGCTCCTGACGTTACCTTTAAATTTACAGTAATGATTCGAAAAGCAACACTTTGTTACCTATTTGGCATTTTTTGATATCGTGTTTGGTTCTTAAATTATAGACATTTAAAGAATGTGTGATTTTGCATTGTAATTTTTTTGCACACTCAAAAACTTTTTTGAGAAAATCGCAAAGAGTTGTCTGTCTGTCTGTCTGTCTGTCTGTCGGTCTGTCTGTCTGTCTGTCTGTCTGTCTGTCTGTCGTTCTTTCTAACCTCGTAATATCAGCAACCGTGCATGGATTGTGATGAAATTTCGGCAACGATATGCTGTGGGGACGTAGTAGGTAATGTTCCTATAATTTTGAAAATCGTTATACGGGGGGCGGAGTAATTAGCAAAAAACAAAAAATTTCCAATATACCTCAAACTCTGTTTTTAGGCGCTTTAGGGGTTCCCGATCATTTTCTACTTTTTCTTGGGTGGGAGTGAATTTGGGGTGGTTGGGGGGTTGTAAAACTGAAAAATATGTTGTATTCGTAATGGGCTGTCCATTGATATGTGAATAAAAAACCTAGCTGTATGATACACTCTTTTAGGTCCATCCGAACGTTGCATGCTTATTATAGAAACCACGGGACTTAGAATTTGTGATGTATACATACAAGTATTATCTTAGATAGTTCGATATCGCATAACGCGAAAATTGACCAATTGATTTTAATGAAATTTTGACCCAGTATTACTACCGCAGCGAGGATGGAAAACGCGTAGTTTTTGTAGAAATCGGGTTAGTGGCGGCGCGACAATAATAAAAAACCTAAAAATATAAAAACAGCTCAATCTTTGTTTTTAGGCGTTTTAGGGATTTCTGATCATTTTCTACGTTTTTTTTGGGTGAGGGTGAATTTGGGGTGGTTAGAGGGTGGGGAGTTGTAAAACTGAAAAATTGTACTCATAATGGGTTGCCCATTGATTTTTGAATGAAAAACCTAGCGGCATAATACACTTTTTACGTACATCTGAACATTGCCTTGCTTATTATAAAAACCAAGGGACTTAGAATTTGTGATGTATACATACGAGTATTGTTTTAGATCGTTCTATATTGCGTAACGCGAAAATTATTGAATTGATTTTAATGAAATTTTGACACAGTATTAATACCGCAGCAAGGATGGAGAACGCGTATGTTTTGGAAAAATAGTGTCAGTGGCGGCGCAGCAATAATAAAAAACTAAAAATATAAAAACAGCTCAAACTTTGTTTTTAGGCGCTTTACGGGTTCCTGATCACTTTCAATTTCTTTTTGGGTGGGGTGGTGGGGGGTTGTATGACTGAGAAATTTGTTGTATTCATAATAGTCTGTCCATTGACCTGTAGAAGAAATACCTAGCGGCATATTAGATTTTTTTAGGTCCATCCCAACATTGGCTTGCCTATTACAGAAACCAATTTTGTGGTCCGTATATATGAGTTTTGCTTTATTTCGTTCTATGTATATTGCGTAAAGCGAAAAATATTGAATTGGTTTCAATAAAATTTTGACACAGAATTTATTACCGCGGCGAAAATGGAAAACAACTCTGTTTTTGAAAAACCGTGTCAGCGGCGGCACAGCAATAATCAAAAAAACCAAAAATATGAAATCAGCTCAAACTTCGTTTTAGACGGGGTGGAGGGGTGGAGGCTCTTGATCGTTTCGCATCGTCCAGTTGAAGCATGCAGAAAAAAAACTGTGGCATCCTAGTTCCTAGGGAGGGAGACGCAAGAAACTATTTACGAGGGTTCTTGTGTTGGATGTTGTTTTTGCGAGCGGGTGGGCGATGATTTAGTTGAAAGGAGATTTCAAACTATAGCTTCATGCAATGGGAAATAATAAAATGGTATCATCATTATGTGTGGGAAGTACTGAGTTAATCAGCTTGGCTCCATTTTTTTAAAATTGCTTTGGTTTTTGATTATTTTCTGAATCTGTTACATTGTTTGAATATTTTATCCTTGAGGCTTCAAAATTAAAGGCTTCAATTAAAAAAAAGCAAAAATGTTCATTGTGATGGTAAATTGTTGTTACTTGTTACTTCGCCTTGTACTGATGCCACGCTACGCCGACGCCGCTGGCAACCAAGAAATAGCAAAGTGACAACCTACGTTCCAAAAGCCCCTAACGACATTTTGTCAAGCTTTCTGCGACTTGGGAGTTGGGAATCAGCCGTGAAAACTGTCACTCGTCCTACACGTTGTAAACTCCACCGAATTCCGACCACGTGAAATGAAGTCAATTACCGTTCGTAGCCACGGCCAGCTACGACACCAAGTATTTTATAACCGAAACTCTGGGGAGGAGACACACGTCACTGCTAAAATATTTAAGGCCACAAACGAAATTGATTTCGAACCCCGTCCACAAAACTTTTATTCCTTTTTAGCTGCCACGGGCTAGGTTTTATATGAGGTTTTTTGTGGTAAAAGGCCGTAACACAAGGGAGGCTTAAGCAAACCTTCTGAATCATTAAATTTGCTAACAGAATGAGCTGTGTCTGGGCACTCGTATACTGCCCCAATCTAACAGGCTTTTTTGAGTATATATGAGGAAAAGCTGACTGCAAACCACTATAGCTTTAGTTTACGTTTTGCAGCTTATTAGTATTTTTACTGATTTGTACTCATTACTGTTTCCTGGTGCCACTTCAAGAACAGCACCATTAATTGGAACCCAACCGTGAATGGTTATTTGATACACGATCAACAGGCAGCTAAATTTGGAAGCAGTGTTGCCAACTGGATTTTACGATTTTCAGTAGATAACGCTAACGAAAATCAGTAGAAATCAGTAGAATTCTCATGATTAAGAAATCAACGCTTTTTCGGAGCGCTTCAGCGACTGGTGTCTTACAGTTTTGTGCTAACTAGTTATTCATTGGTGTTTTCAGCGGAGATGCGTTTTTCAAGCGTCACTCAAACCCTTTTGGACACCATATTCCTATTTTGCCTGGTTTTAGACTATTTTAGGACCTCTGTTGGGTAAAATTGCTCTAGGAACTTTTTGTTTATGAAAATAATACTCAGTGAAACAGAAATACGTAAGATAATAACTTAAGATGTTAAAACACGAAACACGCGATAGCGTTACCGTATCTGTGTGTGGCTGTGAATTCCTGATTTTTCTTCTGCGTAGCGTCATCTTAACGGTTTACTTTTAAAGCTCAGATGCTCCAAGAAAACCGAACCCTGTTCCCTGTATTCTGTACACTACCAAATCAAGCTCGCTACTTGATGGCGCTGCCTGCCAAATAGTAGACGAGACGAATGGAGGTGTCAGAACAATTACATACAGATTTCAGTAGATTTATAAATGAAACCAGTGGAAAAATCAGTAGTGACGCGGTTTTTCAGTCAATTTGAAAATGGTATTCCATATATCAGTAGATTTCCAACACAAATCAGTAGATCAGTAGACTAAGGGTGAATTCAGTAGATCTACTGATTTTTCAGTAGGGTTAGCATCACTGTTTGGAAGCATCGTTTTTCAAATAGTAAACAATTATCCAGATACTTCTACATGCCTTTGAGCAATCCATTTAGATGCTGTTAAATTCACATCCATAAAGAATAAAAAGTCGGAAAATAATTATTATCCTGTTCAAACATATTTTATGTATCTTCATTATGTGTTCAAAATCATAAAGTTTTTATTCAATTTGTGCCGCATAGCAGAAACATTATTAAAATATGAAATCACTGACTATTAATTGAAACTGTTGATTATGCACACAGGAAATTAAACTTTTTCCGGTAATGATGCGCTTGTTTTCGATATTTATATTCGTGATTATATTTCATTTCCATGTAATACGAATTGAATTCACCTAAACCAGTCATCAACAATGTATGATGATCGTAACATTCGCAAAATAACGTCCAACATATCAGTTCGGATAAAGGTAGTTTTTATCGTTATAAATGTTCATATAAAGTATTGGTAATGCAAAAAATACTTAAGTTAAGTACTTAAGTTATTTGCTATTTATCATCGTATGCCCATATTTGCTCCATTCATTGGCAAGACTTAACTCGTTGCTTGAGGTATACAGGGTGTCCCATGACGATTAAGACAAGCAATATATCGGAAACAGGCGGTAGTAGCGAATTATAATTTTAGGGGTTTAAATTAGAGCAAATATATTATCTTTTCTGATTACTGTGTCACTCAACGAGGCATTTGTTTTTGATCACGTGGCGTTCGATTCAAAAAATTTTAATGGGACACCTTGTATATTTGTGACTTTTTGTGTTCCCGATAAAACAATTCCAACAAACTGGCACACTTGGGGTCTAAGGCGATTAATTCAAGAGCTACCTAAAGGATGGTACCACTACCATTGGTTATAACAAACATGTACCCCTACAGTTAAATTTCTTTGGTAGTGTTTCATATAGTGGTACAGTCCTTTAAGTACCTGTAGCTCTTGAATTAATCACCTTAGACGCCAAGTGTGCTAGTTTGTTGGAACTTTTTTATCGGAATCAAAACAAAAAGTCACAAGTATACAGGGTGTCCCATTAAAATTTTTGAATCGGAATCGGAAAAGATACTATATTTGCTCTAATTTACACCCCCAAAATTAGAATTCGCTACTACTGCCCAGTTCCGATATATTGCTTTTCTTAATCGTCGTGGGACACTCTGTATAAGGAAAACACCTTGGTTTAAAATAGGGTATTGTTACACTATACAGGGTATTTCAAAAGCTATGACCATCTTTATATCCAAATCGCGGTCAAATGAACGTACTGTATATCAAAAAGTAATGGATCATCGGTAAGTTTAAAATATAGCTTCTATTTGCGATCTGAAATTTATTTATTTTGAGAAAGTACTATCGAATTTGTTTTTTATTTAACGAACAACTAAATTATAAGGTCATGATACTGTTTAATGGAGTGAAAACCCTAAATCATCGAGATAATAGAGTCATGTATGCCGAGGAAACAATTTTGTAGGCGTGATGCCTAATTATCAATCAGATGTATCAGGTAGGCTTTGAAAAATTGACAGTTATCATAACCTGCTCAATAATTCCGTACTGTGTGAAAAACTAGCTTTAAAAATTAATTTTTCCATTGAGGGTATTTAGGACAATCTTTGAGAAGTTGTCTACTTGCCTCTTGCCTATAAAATTGTTTCCTCAGCACACTTGACCTATAATATCTCGTTCAATCAGTGTTTTGACTTGATCAAGTACTATTATGGCCTTACATTTTAGATGTTTCTTAAGCAAAAATAAAATCTGATAGTATTTTCTCAAAATAAATAAATTTGAGTAAACAAATAGAAGGTATATTTAAAGTTTGTAGAAAAATCGAAATATCTCAGAAACTAATGAACGTAGTCATAACAACTGCTATATACAAAGATGGAAGAGCATATTAAAAGTGATTCTTTGGCATAATAAAATATTGAGGGCTACACTTAGAAAAACAGAGAAATTCTAGATTTTGCGTTCTACATCACCCTGTATACGAATATGCGTCGCGGGATTCTTTTAAAACCGATTTCAAAACTAGAGGATATTTTTGATCTTTTTATGTAAAAAAATAATTTTTGATTCATTATTTTTTGATATACAGTGCGTTCATTTGACCGCGATTTGGATATAAAAATGATCATAACTTTTGAAATACCCTGTATAATGTAACAATACCCTATATTGGAAGAATGGAAATCATTAGTAGAATTTGAATATGGAGTAATATATAGGGTGTCTCATTTAAAAAAATGCATGTTTGCATCACTACGTAGTTATAGATCACACTGTATAAACCTAAATATTTTCTGAGCAAGGAGCATATCCGTGGCAACAACTTTTATATACAAGTTTTTTCGTTTTTCGCAATCTTCTACAGTAGTGGAGTTATCGACCGAGCCGGTACTAAAAACTCACCCTGTAGTGTTAATGCATGTTTGATATACAAAAAAAATGTACGTTGATATACTAGACTCCAGACATGTCCTCTACCATGTAAGATTTGTGGTTTAACAGGATGAAATAAATTATTATTATTATTAACCCAATGAATCTGGTTTTACTTATAGATACCTACGAAATACATGTTACCTTGACGTGTCTGAAGTACCACGGGAAATACTATAACGCTATCAGCCCATTCTAGCGCTTTAACATGAGAGTATGATCGCGGATTTCCCGCAATCTCTTCCTTTTGCCAGGCAGCTTATTGTCTGCTGAATCTCCCGTTCGAGGAATCCGCTAAACCGGATCCGGTTTGCGTGCGACACTCGGTAACGGGCGGAAAATTCAAATTCGCTGCCGCGAAGCTCATTTTTCTCTCGAACGGGATAATCCGGAAGTAATTTGCTTCGCGCCAGCGCCCTCTGTTAAATGAACCGCGCACTTCCCGGAAGCTCTATCCTCCCGTCTCACCTAGTCGAGTGCCATACATTTGCCTCCTCAAGTACTGCTACTTTGGATGCAGATGTTTCAGAAAAGTGGCGGGAGATATGAGGTATTTTTATTGGAAGGGAATCCAAAAAGCTAGCGTCAAATTTGATGTAGGGCTGTGATGTAATTTTACAACCTGTGATTTTTTCATAGCTCCGGGACAATCACGGTCACGACCTGCTCCGCTTCGACCAAAAAAGTCGTGACAGTGACGTCTTACGGTGGAACCCTATTCGGTTCGGTCGCTGTCACTGCGGGACTCAGGAGCAAGCACCGTTTTGGTTATTTCAACGAATGACACAGAAATAACACACGACGTTCATCATAGCTTGGCCTTAGGATACCGCGTCGCACGTCGTTGTACATCTTCTAACAAGTGCTTGTCGCGCATGAGAACTGGATCCCAACTAGGACCGGCAAATTCCAAAATGGGTCGTAAGTACCTATGTTTTATATAATAATGAACACGTACTAACGTCACATCCATGCAAACATCTCTCCATCATGTAAAGCAGCCTCTTGGCTTTGGACGTAACGCTATGAATGTGTTCAGACCAAGATAACCTATCTGTGACTATTACTCCTAGATCGGTGTGACTGGAAACTGTGTTGATGGTCTGGTTGCCGATTTTATATGGCAATCTTGGATTGTTCCTATCCAGATGGAGAACGCAGCACTTGAAACATGGCAGTGCGATGTTGCGGCATTGTGGGTATACGCTGTCTATTCATTATATTTAATAGTACGGATAGTATATTATGTTACAGTAAGAAATTTGATGGTTGTGGAAATTTTATAGCGATCTAATTAAGTTACATTAGATGCAGCAATTATCTGACTTTCCATATTTCATCAATGGATCGGCAACCTTTGAACTGTTTCAAAATGAACCATTGGTATTTATACAGGGTGGGGCATAAAAACCAAGTGTGTTTGAAATAATCATAAAATTATTAGTTTTTACTCTAAAAAAATTATTGGTTGTAGAACATAGATGATAATATACCATTTCGAAATATCTAAGTGCAAAAATTACATCTGGCATATATGATGCAGCCGTTCACAAAAGTTGCACTTCACTGTTTCCAGCATGTCTCTGTTGATTTTTGAGATTCCATGGCGAATCGCTTCCTTCTCTGTGTCTAACGTACGGGGCTTGGCCCTTTAAACACGTGACTTGACTTACCCCCAAGAAAAAATCACAAATTGATAAGTCGAGAGACCGAGGAGGTCCTGAAATGCCACCAAACTTCAAAATTGAACGATTTGGAAACAGGTGGAGAAGAACAGCCATGGATGCTCTGGCGGTGTGTGCCGTGGCCCCATCTTGCTGGAACCACAAATCTTTGATATCCATACCTCTTATTGGCAATTCAGGTATGAAAAAGGTATTCACCAAATTCACCAATTCACCATATGAATGTAACGTTCAGATGTTTCTGTAGCGGTGATCCCATTTTCTCCAAAAAAATATGGGCCAATGATGCCCCGCCATATGCCACGCGTTGTTCAGACATTAGTCTGCCGCTCCATGATGGCAAGTGGCAAGTAAGACAGTGAAATGGTTTGAGTCAAGGAATAGATTGTAATAAACCGCGCGCTTCTCCCTTTTCTAATATATGGATACTACTCAAACAAAAAACACTTGGTTTTTATGCCCCACCCTGTAGTATCGTTGAAAACATATTAATACATAATGAATAGGTAGAAACACATCCACCATATTTGTAACGCGCATTCACCAAATGTTTACCTTATACGCAACGTATATTATCGTAAACAATATAGGCAAAAACAATATTTCAACCAATTGACGTCCTGTTTACTCAATAAACGTATTATATGCATACGGTTAATATTAGCATATGTTAGCAGCAGTTAATTACAAATGTGAAGCATTTGAGATTCCACAGCAAATACTCAAGCTTTCCTCTGCAAAATGGCCAGTGGCAAGTCAGATGATAACAATTATTCAATCAATCTTGTATGTGCAGCGTATTCCATATTGAACTTTTTTTATTGAATTATTAGTTTACTGTTCTCCATTGAAGCATGTATGAAATCATATCCGATGAGATACACAATTTGCGGTTTAATATTTATCAAAATTAAATTTAATCAAAATCGATGGAAAAATGGTAATACACACCCAAACCAATGAAAAAGAAGCACAAAATATTTGTCCTTATAAAATGTCCAAAACTCAGAGGCGATTCGGGGGCTCTGAATGAGGGTGGGCACAAATAAAACATTATATAATAAGCACTGCCCATTTATATTCACTTTTCCCAAAACACTAAAATCCATGCATGCATTCATGTGGCAAGCACAATTTTTGTGTTTGTTTGCCCTCTCCGCAATGTGTTTTAAATCATCCAATGCTTATTTATTCCATGCAGTGGCATATTTCGTAGAAAAATAGGCACAATAAGCAAAATAGCTTATTTTTTGTAACCATCCGCAAATTAAAGTTGCGAACTTCCGATTTAAGTTTTTAAAAAACTTTATTTTCGAAAATTGACAATGCTTCAGGTGTGACCCGAGCAGGAATAATGAAGACTGAAGACTCGATACAATACAAAGCATATTTATAAGCTCGGGAATAAATGACAACTAAGTAGTAAGTGCAAGTGCAACATATGCATTCTGTGGTCCATAACTCGCACATACACTCATATTTTTTCATAATTATTCCGGTTTAATACTTTTTTTTGTGGAACTATAGGTAATTTGAAGATCAGGAGTAGGGTTTCCTTTTTTCTCACTTAAAAGTTTATATTCAAAAGTTAGAGGACTTTTTGGGAGGTTTTGCACAGAATTAGCTTCCGCTGTCGCGGGCTCCATCTTTAAGGGTCTAGGGATAGCACGCGAAATTGAGAATCCAAGAAAATGCGTATTTCTGTGTTAGTGAGGAGGCGCGGTCGCCTGTTCCCTTTCTTCAGTGTGTATCTGAGATGAGGGGAGATGAGTCCAAAAATCCAAAGGTAAGGCCAAAAGGTCCAAGGGTAATGTCCAAACGTCACCATAAAAATGAATTTCGTATTTTCAAGCTCCTGACGTTACCTTTAAACTTACAGTAATGATTCAAAAAGCAGATTGAAGAAGAAAGCTTGCGCTTTATCACTGTGGTGGCCTTTTTGATATCCTGTTTGGTTGTTAAATTACAAAATTTGAATATGGTTTTGGATTGAGTGTTTTTTGCACACTAAAAAACTTTTTTGAAAAAATTGCTCCTAGATGTCATTCATTGAGATCGTAACTATCACCTTCTGAAATACTGTGTGTATAGTTTGAAACAAATGAGTACTGTTCGAAATGGGAGTCCGTGTTTTACATGGCAAATACATAAGTATAATTGAGGTTTTGAGTTAAGAAAAAAAGTACTTTTTTTGTGATAAATATATATGTTTTATAACAAAGCTGTTTTTGTTTTCTTTTTTTTTTTCGCAATAGTTCAAAAGTTATATCAAAATAAAAATGGGTTTTTGAATCGAGTACCGAAAACACGCCGACGGCTCCCGAACCCGTGTGACGTCACCATAGCGGTAAGGATGCTCCTTTGACCAACGACGTCCTACTCCGATGCTAAATTCTAGATTCCCAGCCAATCGCGAAAATACGTACAGCTAAACTGGTTACTAGTGTATATTTGTTGCAACACAGTCGGTGAATGAAGTTTGCAGCTCGCGGCGACGTCTACGATCGAAATAAATGTTTTTGAGTGTTTGAAGTTGAAGTCAGATTATAGATTGCAGTAAGTAAGTACCTAATCAAATATGTTTCGTTGAAAAGATCTCCTCAATCGAAGGATGGCCCAGTGGTTAGAGAGTCCGCTAGTGAAAGAAAGAAAGAAAAAGAAAATGAGACTACAGCTTCATGCTATGGGACAATAATGAACTGGTATCACCGTAATGTGTGGGAACTGCTGAGATAATCAATATTACTTCATTTTTTGCTTGAATAATGTTTTAAGTACCTAAAACACTCTTGAGCACCTCATGCGCCGCCACTGCATAAATCTCAGTCCATTTATGTCCGTCACACTTCAACACCTGATGATTTCTTTTTTAGATTCCGTTCGGCTTACGATTCTTTTCCCCCGTATACGCAAGATAAAGCTTTTGTCATCGTGAAAAATATACCCGATAACATCTGCGCACCGCAACCGATGCTATGCCTCTTAGTAACGTCACTCAAATCTTTTCTGCATCATCATTTTTTATGATCCGACAAAGATATCGCTGAAAGCTCATCTCGATGCTCCTGCCTTTTTTCTCTCCTTTGTTTTTTTATCGACCCCGCACAATTGAATTAGTGATTGGTTTGGAGATACTCTTTCCATACGCGTTATTGGAGCTCGAATAAATATAGTTTAAAAAAACTAAAAAAAAACGTTTTCAAAGAATATCGGACAAAAAAGGTAAAAATAATTTTCAAAATAAGTTTAAAACAATAATGAACAAAAAAATGTCAAGTTGATTGACTCAGTACTTGCCATACATGACGGTGATACCAGTTTATTATTTTCTCTTGCAACCAAATCATCTCCAGCTCCCAATTCCACCCCACTCAAAAAAAGGTAGTTAATGATCAGGAACCCCTAAAACATCTAAAAACGAAGTTTGATATGATTTCATATTTTTAGTTTTTTGATTATTGCTACGCTGCCACTGACATGATTTCTAACAACCATACGCGTTTTCCATCCTCACCACGGTAACAATGCTGTGTCAAAGTTTCATTAGAGTCAATTTAGTAGTTTTCACGTTACAAAATACAAAACGATCAAAAAGCAAAGAATACTCGTATGTATACAGAAAAGTCCCTTAGTCTCGATAATAGGCAAGGCGATGTTCGGATGGACCTAAAAAAGGTGATTTATGTCGCCAGGTCTTCCTTCACAGGTCAGTGGACAGCCTATTATGAATACAACAAGTTTTCGGTTTTTTAACCTCCCACCTCCCAACCAACTTAATTTTACCCCCACCCAAAAAAAAAACGCAGAAAATTACTAGCAACCTCTAAAACGTTAACGAAAATGAAGTTTGGGCTGTTTTTATATTTTAATTTTTTTTATTATTTCTGCGCCGCCACTGGCACGATATACAAAAGCATTTTCCACTCTCGCCACGGTAGTAATACTGTGTCAAAATGTCTTTAAAATCAATTCAACAGTTTCCTCGTTACACAATACAAAACGATCAATACTCATATGCTTATACCAGAAAAAATTCTAAGTCCTTTGGTTTCTATAATAGGCAAGGCAATGTTCGGATGGACCTAAAAACGTTATTTATGTCGCTAGGTCTTCCTTCACAGGTCAGTGGACAGTGCATTATGAAAGCACCCCCCAACCACCCCAAATTGCACCCCACCCAAAAAAAAGTGGAAAATGGTCAGCAACACCTAAAAGGCCTAAAAACGAAGTTTGAGGAATATTTGAATTTTTTGTTTTTTGCTACGGTTACTGAGATTATGTGGCTAGAAGAACGCGTACAGACAGACAGACAGAACGACGGAAATGAGTGACGTCGATGTTCGTTATGTAGACATCTAAAAACGGCCAAGAAAAATATTATCTCAAAAATCTAAAATTTGCGCGGTAAAGTTGGCGCGTTCAATGTTTAGTCCAACCTTTTAATCCAAAGGAGGATTACAAGCTCACAAACAAACAAATATAGAAGTGAAGCTAATAGAAGCGTGTTAAGAAGCATTTGCCTTCATGTCAAAGTTCGTCAGTCAGTTTGTCATTCTGTCGGCCAGGTCACGCGAAAACCAGACAACGTTAGAGAGAAAAAAGAGGAAGGAAAGGTGAAAGCGAAGATAAGATAGAGATGCACAACTGTTAGATTAGGCATTGTTAAAACAACTCGTATAATTTTGATGCTTTTAACATAATTATGGTGAGATGAGATTTTACTAAATAGTGAATCTGTATAGTCAAAAATGATCAACGATAAATCTATTGACAAAATCTTTTGATCGGAACATTGGAGCACTGTTGCCCTAATGCAATGTAGGAGAGCCAAATGTACGAGATACATGTTCATTGCTTTGGGTATCATTAGGACTGTCCAAGATAGGCCCTGTAGTAACTGTTAGAAAGATTATATAAATGTAATACATGATCAATGTCCGTAAATCGGCAACACTGAAGGATTTGCGTGAAAATTAAAAGAATGTAGTTTGTAGTACAAAGGTTGGGGATTTATCTTGAACTTGGCAACGTCGCTAGACGGTATATCAATTCTATTTACATTAGCGTCATTTTGTCACTCATAGTTTGCTGTCACTGTGGTTATGGCATTCTCTATTTTTCGTGTGTATATTTATTGTTACGTGCGAAATTTCTGCTAACAATGACGCATACCCTCCAGCCTGAATCACATAGGTACCTTTAATAGGAAGGTAAAATAATATTCAATAAGAGTTTGAGGTTATAATCATCTTGAGCTACGAGTCAGCTATTTTGGCTTACCTCATTGTTTATCTTTACCCGCTGGCCTACCTTTCAATGTTTCAATGTATAATCATGAATGGGATGAGAGGTCTAACCATTGACATCTTACCCAAGGTTTACCCAATTTGTCGTCGATGGTTTTCATATAGTCTATTAGGTAAGGGTTTTCGAGATCGCCATTTAGGGTCTCGTTTGATATATAAAAAGTTTTTCTACGTACAGTTTGAGATACTATATACCGTTTTCCAAGTCGAAAAAAATCCGAAATGTATTCAAATGAAGGCCGTTCGAGGTGTGGCTGGTTTATATAAACGAATGAAGATAAAATGTAAGTGAGACTTTAATTGTCTCTCATTTGTTCCCAGAGACAGAATTAATGTTAACGCGCTCTTTTGCTTGGTATAATATCACTCTTATCACAAATCGGGCATTTCTTCAAGGTTGAGATTCATCTCAATTTCAGAGCATTTTACATCGCGACCAGCTCAACTGGTATAAAAGTATTCTTTTGCACTTATACACGTCAGATAATAAAAGGATATATTTTTTGATTATGCATGCGTAGTTAATCTTTTCGAGTTTGCCAAAATCTAATGGTCTGAGCAGTGGGTAAGGAAGGAGAAAATCAGTTATTTAAAAATGTGATATTATTTGTGATGATGATCCTAACGGCAATATGGCCTATATACAGGGTGAGACATGCTCAACGCATCGGATTCTTGTGACCAAACAATATCTCTTTTCAAAAAAATAACTATACAGGGTTGGGATAAAGTATGGAACCAAGCAAATAACTTTGGAACGCAAAGAGTGATATTGCTGAAAATTTGCAGGCAAGTGTAGTGACGTTTAATGCATCCGAAGACATTATGTTAGCTATTAATGTACTTCCGGTTTAACCGGAAGTACCGTCAACTTTTTTAATTTAAATGGGACACCCTGTATATTTTTGCAGATTTTAATTCATCTTTTTTTTCCGAATACATCCATAGTGGGTTTAGTATTTGTCTCTTAAAAAATTTGTCTCACAAAATCGTCCGTGGCGGTCTGCGGCCTTCCCGTTTGAAGTATTTTTTTTTTTAGTCACCGTCAAACGTCTTATAGGACCCCTGTCGGGACGTAAATCATTAAAAGTTGACACACTTCTTTGTGAGTTCTCACGAGATCGCCAAAACCGACTTTGAATGACCGGCATTTTAAACACCTGAAATGATAAAGAAGCTTTATCTTTCCCGTTTTTACAGAAACTAATGCTAAACCCACTATGGACGTATTCGGAAAAAAAAGATGAATTAAAATCTGCAAAAATATACAGGGTGTCCCATTTAAATTAAAAAAGTTGACGGTACTTCCGGTTAAACCGAAAGTACATTAATAGCTAACATAATGTCTTCGGATGCACTAGACGCCACTACATGTGTCTGCAAATTTTCAGCAATATCACTCTTTCCGTTCCAAAGTTATTTGCTTGGTTCCATACTTTATCCCAACCCTGTATGTATGTAGGTCGGGTGGGACTACATTTTAAAAATAATTACTTTTATACGGGGTGTTTAATAAAAGGGTGACATATGTAACTTGTGTTTTTTTTGAACGAGACAAAATTGAATATTCCAAATTATAAAACTAAAAAGATGTGACTTTGCTTCGGTTAGACTGTCAAATTTGGATTATTTTTGTACTGGGAGAGAGGGGTTGAGAAATTAAGAAAACTTCTTCATCAAAGATTACTGGATTTTTTCAAAATGGATGTCCAATTTAAAAAGAATACCCTACCAAACAGCAGCTGACGCTGGGCCACGAGGCCTGTCTTGTGAGCCGCAGTTCCAGCAGAGCATTTAACTGATGTAACAAGAAACTTATTGGTGTAATAAGTAATAAGTAATTCTGGATGGAAGTAGGCAGCAGTTCGAGCAAGTCTATGACCTAATAGAAACAAAATAAATAAAATATATAAAAAATCGGTTTAATTAGAAAAGCACTTCGAACAGAATAACTACAATTGATTTGGATGATCTTTTATATATTGTTTAACTTCTTTTTTGAAGTTGTTGTAGTTCGAAATTTCCTTCAATCTTTTTGGAATACTATTAAAAAATTTGAGGCCATAAAAAAGAAAAGAATTTTGAGTGGTAGATTTACTAAAAACTTTAATGCTCATATTTTCTTTGGCCCTTGTTCTTACGGTGTGTACTTGCGAAAAATTTATTTTCTCACTGTACATTCTTTTTAAGCAGCTAAAGTGCGAACGTTGAACAATTCGTTTTCTTCATATAATTGGCGAGTACGGAATAGTCGACTTTTCTTGAATATTATCTTTAATATTCTGTGTAACTTGTAAAGGATGCATGGATGTTTTGAACGCAATTCCCCACACAGGTATGCAATACCTAATTATTGATTCACCAAGAGGTGATGACTATTTTAAGACGATTTTCTGCATGAGCCAATTTAAATTGTTCAAGAAATTGAACCAAATCTTGAACAACAATTGTGTACTGTATTACATCCATTAGTTCCATCTGCAATAAAATCTGGTTTTTTAGCTCCCTACAGGGTTATTTATGGTCTTCCGTGCACCACCTTTGGCTTGTCTCTAGCCAAGGCTGGTTTGTCATTAAAACTACAAGAATCCAGAAGGCGGTGGACTGCCGAGTTCCGCAACGTCCGAAGGCCGATCGGCTTTTGTTTTTCAATCTTGCGTAAACAGCTCGTCAGTTGTTTACATTGGGCCGGACTCGATCCCAGAAGCCGATGGTTATTATCCGCGATAAAAATCGATTCTGTCGTTCAGTCGGTTCGCCCGCGGGCGCGACTGCTTTCGATATCGGAATGCGATATGCCAAGCTATTTTTAGTCATTTCAGTAGCCAACGACGTGTCTCAAACGACGTATAAGGACCTTTTATTCCCCTTTACCTTGAATTGTGCTTCTGAAATGTGATGCCTGCGAGAGAGAGTATAAAGTGTATAGGGACGAAGATGCTGAGATATCTGAATCAAGGTCTTTCTTGGGCGTGGGAATCCACCTGTCCACTTTGCTCAATCCAACATTCAACTCTATTCTTAAGGCGGCCATAGACCAGCCTACATGTGTGACATACATGTGTATCATACATGCTTCTACGTTGATATTCGCTGGTGTGTGCGCAAAAAGTGACATGCATGTGCGACATAACAAATTTTCTGTTTCAACTTGAATTCATCCACGCCCATACACGAATGAACATACATGTATGTCGGTGTGTGGATTAACCTCACTGTGTTTTAACGTGATTATTCTGTTCAGTGTCGCGTAGGTAATATCATAGATTATATATAACGTACTATATTCAAAATGTCTGATTTGAGAAGTTTCTCAAGAGGTTTCATGACAGAATTTATTGAACTTTAAAAATGTTGACTGTTTGTGGAAAAAGAAATGCAAAAATTACATAAATAATTATTGAATAAACTACGGTAGATTCGTAATTCCTCCCAGTCGCTAAATAGCGAAGCGTGGCTGATAATCGTTCATGAGGCGATATAGCAGACCTCAGTGTTGTGTCCTGATCTTAATTACTGGAGTTACTATATCAAGCAGCATACACTTTGTGCGAGTCCGCCGTTGCTTGATTTTGTTTCTCTTTTTTTTTTGACAATGCACGCGTACACCATTGACATCAAAATTAACTCTTCTTCACTGCTGATCGTTCGTAATCAAACCACATGCTTAACACTTAAACAGCCTTGTTTGTGGACAGCAGCGTACTTACCGTCATGCTTAGTTTGTGCCTCGCATACTAGTTTGACAGTCCTGTATGTCACACATGTACGCCGGTCTATGGCCGCCTTTAGTGATGTATTACGATTAGAAGTGATTGTTTCTTTTTTATCTTTTCTTCCAATGCCAATGTTCTTTCTACACCGATAAGAAATTTTCGATTTGGATATAATACGCTTTTTGGGCGTTTTACATAACGAAAATCCACGTCAATGATTTGTCTGCATTTTTCTAGCCTCGTGATTACGCTGCACGCTGATCGTTTTCTATTCTTGTTTTTGTAGGGAGTGAAATCGGGGTGGTGAGGTGGATAGGGGATTTCAAAACTTAAACATTTGGTTTATTCATAAAATACTCTACATTGCGCAACCAAATTGACTTTGGTGATATCGGGTGCTTTTTAGACCTATCCGAATGTTAACTTTGGATTTCATATCCATGGAATGATTTTTTAGGTACATATAATCCTATAACGTGTGACTTAGAAACTACGAACATGATTGTGATGGAATTGTGACATGTATTACTACCGTGGAGGAAATGATAACAGTGTATCGTTGTTGGAACGTTTGCCAGTGGTGGAGGAGAAATTATCAAATTTTAAAATCACTTAAGCTTCGCTATTGGATGCTTTTAAGTTCCCTGATCATTGTCTACTTTTTTGATGAGAATGTAAGGATAGATGAACTCTAAATTTTTTGTTAGCACCGATGATGTGTATATAGTACTGAATTTCATTTTTTTGTATTTAATATTACCGCATGGACTTCTCTTAAATCGCCAGAAAACAGAAAAACCGATAATAATTTCGTCAAAAGACTATGTGGCTGAAAGCGATAATGTCACTTTGCTTGCTATAACAATCGATATGTTAAGCTGGACCAGCCATTTCGAAGTTTTGTACAATAAATCCTCAGCGGTACTTTTTATTCTTCGAAACAAAATCTTGATATACATATTATGCTTTTTTCCACCCTAAAATACAATATGGCGTTACTATTTGGGATGTCCCAAGTGAAGCTACTAGGGCAGAAAAGAGCCATCAGAATTATAATGAGCTTAAGCTTGGACGAGTCCTGTAGGTCTCATTTTACTTAGTTACAAATTATCTGCCATCTGTTTACATGTATATGAGACGCCTAGAAATACGCAACAATTCAACTGATTATACGGTACAGTTAGGCTTGCGCCCTTTTGGTAGCAGAAATTCTCATCTCCTGAGATTATCTCGTGATCGCTGGAGTAAATTTTATTACTAACAGGTTTTATAGAGATATTTTGTGGACATCTTGACATATATTCCACTTTACAATCCTATAATCTGTAACTTGGAAACTACTTTGTTTACTTAATATCTGGATAGCCTTTCAGAGTATCGTTCCAAAAGCTGGAATGCTTATTTACCTCTCCGCTATAGCCTTTCGCCTTTTTGTAGGCTCATGTCAAACCCGGAAAATTTCGGAAAACAATTTTCAATCGTATGCCCTTTGCTTTCATTGGATCTAACGGTATCAGTCCCTTTTATGCTATATTATTACATATCCTGTAGGGATATTCTTATAACAAGCTGTTATTTTGGGTATCTGATGTATCTTGAGCTCATCAAGGCGATAGCCAAAGTGTATTGATCCCTTTTTCAGAACTACCGTCCGGTTGCTGCCCTCGTCTATTTTTCAATCAGCCAGAGATCTCGTCCACACAATAGCGGAGATTACCAAATCTAATCAGTGTAACATTAATTTGTTGATCTAATGCTTGGTCCAAATCACACAAAACAAAACAAAAAAAAACAGTTATATGTTTCCCAAGGCTTTGGCAACAAAATCGAAACATTCAGGCAACTACATTAATTCAACTTTTCCAAAAACCCACAGTTTTGGGGATAACAGTATTTTGCTTGTAGGCATCCTGAGCAATAGACCGATCTTTGTGGTGGAGCTAGAACGCAGAATGCTGTTAGTCACGTAAGATGGTTTACAGGTAAAACAGTTGACCAAATGTTATTATGTAATAGAACTGTAAAGAGATTGTCAATAAATTTGAATTTGAATCTAGGCTCTGCCTATGCGGTCTGCTCAGTTATAAAAAAGTAGGAAACAATTTACTTGAGTAAATTCAAACGGCGCTCTCACAGTGAAAGTGTTGGTATAAAAATTTAATTTTTCATTATATTGACAAAACCGGATTTTTCCCGGACTCGTAATCAACAAATTTAACATTTAATCTTAAAAAAAAAGTTGGCCGCGGTGTGATTCGAACCCACGTCCTTTCGGACTGGTGTTTAGTGCCTTAATTAACCACTCGGCCACGGTGCCTGCGCTTCAGGAATATCAATACACCGTACATAATACGTCGTAGTTATCTGTCGTAATTTAATTCAATTTTTTTAAGACCGGAACCGATATTGACTAAACCGGATTTTTCCTGGACTAGTTTTTTCATGTTGATTCCGAATCTGTATTTAGTTTTCTTCTAGCACCTGTAGTTTTAGCTATCTTTTATATACGGACAGACAAATGGACGGACAGACAGACAGACAGAGGCTCTGCATGAGCTCTCTTCAGTGACTTCATTGAGAGCTAAAAAGAATTCTTCCACCAAACACCCTTGCACAGAAAAAATACTGTTTCGTTTCCAATTAATTGTTAGTATTTGGATGTTTTTCCATCGCTTTAAATATATTTACAGATGTTTCAAATCCATGTAGTAGTAGTAGTAGTATAGCGTTTATTGTAAATATAAAATAAATAAGATACAATAAACAACAAGGTGACCCAAAAAAAGTTAAAAACTTGTGCTTGGGTATAAGTAATTATTATAAAATGGAAACAACAAATAAGGGTTAATTCAGGAATATTTATATTTAAATATTATGTATTCCATATATATCAGCAATAATAGGTATTGCATATGTCTACAAGTTGGTGAATTTTAATGGGCTTATTATTTACTATCCATTGTTTTAAACCATACTTGAATGAATTTAAAGGCACTAGACATTTTATGCTTTCTGGTATCTCATTGTATAGTCTTGGAGCAAGAAATGTATGACATCGTAATAAAGTATTTTTTCTTGCTTTTGGTACAACATTACATGCATATCTTATGTCATATTTATATTCGTGTTTTGTCAAGTTTGATTTATTTTTATATTGGTAAATACCTAATGACATGAAAAATGTTTGGCGGATATCTAGAATTTTTGTTTTAGAAAATAACAAGTCACTAGGATATGTACATTTCACTTTATATAAAATTTTTATTAAACGTTTTTGTATAATTTCTATTGCTTTTATATTATTTTTACATGCTGCGCCCCACACCACAATACAATATCGTATATGACTATGAACAAGTGCTTCGTATACAATGATCATCTGTTCATAGGTAAGTATAGTGGAAAGGAGTTTAAATTTGCTTATAACGTAACGAATCTTTTTGACAACATATTCGGTATGCTCTTTCCATTTTATATGGCAATCTAGATATATTCCTAGGTACTTGATACTGGTGACCATTGATATAGGAGCTACCTGTTTACAACTGATTTGTAAGTTGGTGTATTTCGGTAAGCCGTTTGCGTATGATGCGAATGGAACAAAGTGAGTCTTGTTGAAATTGACTGTTAAAAGTCGACTACTGAACCAGTTGAACATTTTTTTAAAACCATTTTCAGCCTTTGATTTTAATATTTCCCAACTTTCAGCAGAAAATATAACAGCTGTATCGTCTGCAAAACTCACTATATCTCCGCTCACATCAACCGCAAATAGATCATTTATATATATGTTAAAGAATAATGGTCCCAGTACCGTTCCTTGAGGAACACCGCATGTTATAGGCAATGGAGAACTAGAGCATTTATTTATTATCATGTCATTGAAAGAATTCAATCCTTATATTCGAAGTAATCACAGGTACGCCAATAAATTCAAAATAATTTTATATTCGTTCTAACGATATGCATAATCCTTCTAAAACCAGTATTGGCATATAATGCAATCAAAACATCCTTTTGTTTTCGAAATTTACCCTATGTTTCATTTAAGCAAAGCATACAAAAGC
Organism: Callosobruchus maculatus; assembly: GCA_951848785.1. Taxonomy (NCBI): domain Eukaryota; kingdom Metazoa; phylum Arthropoda; class Insecta; order Coleoptera; family Chrysomelidae; genus Callosobruchus; species Callosobruchus maculatus. Next base: position 4,257,903 of record CATOUR010000090.1, on the reverse strand, counting down.
ATACAATCTAAAAAAAAATTATTACTGCAACAGCAGTTCGTGATAATTTATCTGCCAAAAATTAATTTTGTTTCAATGACCCTTGTCGTTCGCTGAACTATAATCAGTATTCGGCGGGACTGATGTCCCGATTCAATGAAGGTATGGATAAAGAACAGGGGGATTATCTTAGTGTTACTATCGCCGCGAACCCGCCAACATGGACATGGATGGAGGTTGTTCCGTTATGTTGTTTCGGTGTTAGCCGTGTTGTGTCATCTCGTGGTTTTGCATATTGCATCAGCAATTGTGTGATTTAAATGTGTCCAGTTATATATTAAATGGAGGACCTACTGAGAAATTGGGACTTAGAAGAGCTAAACCCACATTTGAATGTAGGTATTTAGATTACTCAGACAGTTATATTTCAGGTAATAATCCAACAACTGGTGAAGGCTTATGTCTAATTCTTATTTATATCATGCTCCTTATAACTTCATACAAAATCACACAATTAAACATCCAAACGAATCAATCAGCTGTCCTCGCAATAAAATCTGTTGGTCCAAGGAAAAGAAAGTAGTTTAGAATCAATTACCAAACACAGATTCGATTCAACGACAGGCTGCGATTGATTGGAATCCAATGACATCTTGTAATTGAATCGTCAATACGATATAATTCGTTACCAACTATACAGTTCCCATTGGATAAAACATCGCTGTATTTGAGGAATGCTTAGTGTAACGTCCCATTGAATCCAAGCGTAAGTCTTTGACAGAACGACAGATTTTTCTGTGAGTACAACTATTATTGCTAGCCAAATAAGAAGCTGAGATTCTCTATCATCGAATGAAGCTACTAAACTACTAAACAATGATCTGTCATAAAAAAGCCCACAAGAACGTCCTCCAGAAAGCGATCTGTCTATATATTACGTCACAACACTTTTTCTCGCGCAAGTAATCTCGTAAGTTAAATCGTTAATAATACAGTCGGCACATCTACTGAATGGAAACGATTAAGTGTTGTGAAAGAGGCATAATAATAACCATAATCTGATTTGACGGCCGCCACGCCGATTCGTGAGATGAAAAGCACACACGTGAGGTTTTTAATATACTTTCGGAGCATATTACAAGCCAACGCGAATGATTAGATAACTGTTCTCTGTAAATGGAAAAATAGTTCCTTGCCCGAAAACAATGCAGTTGAGTAGCTGGAGATCGATGGACTTCAGCAGTGCATTTTTTGTTGACGGTGTAATACTGTGAAACATGCATAAATTGACGTTTGCTATATTTTTTGGACGTTTTATGACGTCTGCCTTACGAAATATAATAATAACAATAATAAAGACAGTACTCGAAAACAATGAATACAAACTGTACTGGGACGTTGAAATACATACATATAAGACTATCCCTGCAAATCGGCCAGATATAGTTTTCCAGTCGAAGGCAGACAGAGTTACCCATTTGATAGATATTGCTATTCCCAACGATAAGAATGTCCAAAACGCCTACGCTGGGAAGATATCTAAATACACTGACCTTGCGATAGAAATAAAACGACTCTGGGAGCAAAACAACGTTACTATTGTACGACTAATTATGTCTGTCTCAGGCCTTACACCAAATACATTTACACCACACCTAAAACAGTTAGGCCTGGACGAAAGGTTACACAAAATATTTCAAAAGTCTGTAATCCTGAAGACCTGCAATATTGTACGATCCTTCCTGAATTCCGATCCATAATAGTTCAGGTGTTGACTTGGCATAGCCCATCAACATCTGTTGCTATCGCAGTCATGCGAGAGAAACTTGAAAGAATCAGGATAATAAAGACTTTATTATATCATATGAGACATATGTATAAAAGGCGAAGTCTGGCCAAATGGCCACTCAAACTTAACCCCACGCTACTAAAGATTAATTCTAAAACTAAATCTAATCCTTTTATGAGATACATGGAATTATTGCCGTCTTTAATATTTAATATTTAATGTAATAATAATGTAATAGAGTATATCAGATATTATATATAATGTAACAAAGTACATCAGGTCCTAGGGAAACATATAAGGATATATTGTATGGAAATTAAATACTGCTTATACTTAAGTTTGAACAGATTAGTGGCGAAATAAGACTTTACATGAGGAACAAGTGTGTTGTATAAACTAACAACATTATATGAAAATGATGTCTGAAACATGGCTGTATGATGAGATGGCATTAGGAACGTAGTTTTTTATGCCTGGTATCAATTTGGTGGACATACAAACAGGCAGGAGAAAGAGAAATCAGGACTTTTTGAACAAAACACAACAACTGGACTTTAAACACATTTTCGATTTTGAGCCACCTAAGCTCGTTTATAGATCTGGTTACGTGATCGTACTTTCTTAAGCCACATATCAGACTACATATCATGGGCTCATTTTCTTCAGCCTTTCTGCCATTTATCTGTCTGCCCAGTAATCCTTGGCTACTCTAAGTCGGAAACCAAAGAACTTTAGGACCATGTGACCTTTCTGGAATGTCGACAACTACAGTTACGGAAACAGCCTAAAACACTCCCATGCCCAAATGCTAAAATGATGGGAAGAACTACATGAATGCCGGATTTCCAAGAAAACCCTAGCAGGCTGTCAAAGCAATTTCGAAAAACTGCTTGGCGATCATCAGGTCAAACCTTCGTCATAGTAGGATTCCTGACAGGCCACTGTCTACCCAGGAAGGACACCCATACTATGGGGTTGAGTCACACATGGATATGTAGAATGTGTGAAAGCGAAGACCTTTGCGAAGAACTTTGTGACGGGGATATTGAATAGGTTAAGCTGTGGATACCCTGAGAACCATACCGCCCTTTTCTCAGTGTATGGAGAATGATGGCCTCGAGACGAAACAGGCTCTATTATCAAACCACTAAAAAGTAAAAAGTCATCAACCGGCGGCTGATAAAGTGGCTGGAGGCGGCGCGTCAAGTCAATTTCAGCTTCTCAGACAATAAGGCATCAATTCCAGTTACACAGAAAAAAACCCGTTGCGTTTCCAATTAATTGTTAGTATTTGGATGTTTTTCCATGACTTTCAATATATTTACAGTTGTTTTAAATCCACGTCATTGAAAGAATTCAATCCCTATATTCGAAGTAATCACAGGTACGCCAATAAATTCAAAATAATTTTATATTCGTTATAACGATATGTATAATCCTTCTAATACCAGTATTGACATATAATGCAATCAAAACATCCTTTTGTTTTCGAAATTTACCCTATGTTTTATTTAAGCAAAGCATACAATCTATTCAATGTACAAAAATTATTACTGCAACAGCAGTTCGTGGTAATTCATCTGATAAAAATTAATTTTGTTTCAATGGCCCTTCTCGTTCGCTGAACTATAATCAGTATTCGGCGGAACTGATGTCCCGATTCAATGAAGGTAAGAATAAAGAACAGGGGGATGATCTCGGTGCTACTATCGCCGCGAACTCGTCAACATGGACGAAGTTGTTCGGTTGTGTTGTCTCGGTGTTAGCCGTGTTGTGTCACCTCGTGGTTTTGCGTATTGCATTAGCAATTGTGTGATTCAAATGTGTCCAGTTATATATTAAATGGAGGACCTACTGAGAAATTGGGACATCCACATTTGAATGTAGGTATTTAGATTAGTCAGAAAGTTATATTTCAGGTAATAATGCAACAACTGGTGCAGGCTTATGTCTAATTCTTATATCGTGCTCCTTATAACTTCATACAAAATCACACCATTAAACATCCAAACGAATCGATCAGCTGTCTTCGCAGTAAAATCTGTTGGTCCAAGGAAAAGAAAGTAATTTAGAATCAATTACCAAACACAGATTCGATTCAACGGCAGGCTGCGATTGAATCATTCATTGGAATCCAATGACATCTTGCAGTTGAATCGACAATACGATATAATTCGCTACCAACTATACACTTCCCATTGAATAAAACATCGCTGTATTTGAGGAATACTAAGTGTAACGTCCCATTGAATCCAAGCGTAAGTCTTTGACAAAATGACAGATTTTTCTGTGTGATACGCCTTATCTAGGCTTTCTAAAATGTCAAGTTCGGATTGTGAGAAGTAGCTATGAAATACCTCTAAAATGAAGCTGAAATCATTTCACAATTTGATACTGCTAACAGGCTGACCGCTCGAGAAGCTAAAACCCTTTTATATACCCTCTACATTTCAGAACCCTGTATTTTAGCTGCTGGCGGTATATCACAATATACATGTCGACATTGATGTACGGCATCGCACATATTAGACCTGACAGGAGCTCCTGTAGAACATAACTCCAGATACTCCCGGCGTATTTGTACATCCTAGGGGTGCATCCAGAATAAATACCTACGAATATTTCACTGGAGCTTCGACTCCCATATGAAGTTGTCCTGCTGTTAGGAAACGGTTTTCTCTCCTCAGCCCTAGGTGGTTTTATTATTTATTTATTTATTTATTCAATACACCTCCAAACGGATTTACCAATTTAAAAAGTGTAGCTTTAGTGCAAAAGATCGTAGAAAATATCATAGAAAACAACTAGGCCTGTATATTGACGACGGGTTTCTAAAGGCTTAATATTCAAGGCCAGTTCATTGTCTTGATAATTGTAGTCCTAGATAGTTAACTTCTAGGAAATGTACCTCTAAAACCGATGCCATATCTCCTCTTATCTTGAATATGTTATGAAAAATAATTCACACTGTTTGTTTATAGGTAGTATTACCTGTTCAAAGGTAGTTAGGTAATCGCTGTATAACACAGTAGGAGTCCAGGGTGTCCCATTTTGGGTACTTTCACGGGGTATCTCGATTATTTTTGAAGATATAGAGTCGCGGTTTTCGCGACAGTGTGCTACTTTTTTGTGAAACTAAAGATGCCGTCAACAAAATTGTCATGGCTCTCTTGGTTTTTGAAATACAGGGTCAAATCAAAAACTATCGATTTTGGGACCACCCTCGTAACTCGGTTGTCTTTTATCTTATTGAAAAGTTTAAAAAGGGTCTTATACATTTTTTCTGTAGGATCCAATGGTATGGTTTGATTTTTTCTTACTCTAACCATTTTTTTATGAAGCAGACATATTTTGTTAAATGGAACACCCTGTATATTATTTTTGAAGTCAAACGGAAATAATTCAAGCTTTTCAAAAATATCTATTCATATTAAGTTATTTTGCAAATTTCGCTCAAAATTTGATTTTTTCATTTTTTACTTTATTTGTAACAGTAGGCCAGGACTAATCTATTAAAAACAATATCCACGTAAACAATTATTAAGATACAAGATACTCAATACTTTCAAACTCAATTATTTAATTGTATTTTATACGCTATTAACTACTATTGTGATAATGTTCAATAAATATTACTTACTCCATTATTACATTACATAAAACCAAACAACATTATATCTAAAGAATATCAACAAACCATTAAATTTGAATTTGAATCAAAATAAAAACTAAAAACATCGAGGAGCTTTTAGAGATGTTGGTTCAAGTTGGAGAATATTTTCTCGAATGCAAATCTGGCACAATCTCATATTCTTTTAATGGCATTTAAAAGGAGTATTGGTCTCCTTCGTGTTATGGCGATTAAATATTCCCAAACTTGGATCCTGTGCAAATGTTGAAGTATCTTAAACTTGTATGGATGGTAATTGTATTTTTTTTTCTGCACTTGATTTTGGTATCCCTATAGCTTCTATATGCTTACAAGATGATGAATGCGTTGTTTCAAAGCAACCTAATAAGTTCGTTTCCCTTTGCTCTCTATTCTCCTTGAAATAAGTTTTAGGACGTGGTTGAATAAAGGAGCTGTACCTAACTATATATAGAAAATTGGCAATAATTAAAATAAAAAAAACAGAAAGAACAAAGCTATATTTAATAAAAATATAAAAAAAACTGATAGGTTCGCAAATTTCTTACAGGTTTGTTTTTTCTGTTTTTTATAGATGAGTCATAGCCCACAATCTACTCAATATGATAATAACACAATCATCACTTTAATGAGACATTATTATTTAAAAAAAGGCATTTTGATACTGTTTTTTCTAATTTGAGTAGGAAGCCTCTTGTAGAGTAGTAACTGCTTAGATGCTTATTATTTATAGTTGATTAACCATGGCCTACTGCTACAAATAAAATAAAATAAAAAGAAATCAAACTTTGAACGCAATTTTCAAAGTAACTCAATACTAATATATATTTTTGAAAAGCCTGGATTATTTCCGATTGACTTAAAAAATAATATACAGGGTGTTCCATTTAAAAAAATATATGCTTGCTTCATAACTGAAAAATGATTAGGGTAAGAAAAAATCAAACTACACCCTTTTTTAAATTTTTCAATAAGATAAAAGACAACTGAGATACGAGGGTGGTCTCAAAATCGATAATTTTCGATTTCACCCTGTAGCTCAAAAACTAAGAGGGCCATGATAATTTTGTTGACGGCATCTTTAGTTTCACAAAAAAGTAGCACACCGTCGCGAAAACCGCAACTCTCTATCTTCAAAAATAACCGAGATACCCAGTAAAAGTGCCCAAAATGGGACACCCTGTACATAAAAGTATATACCTATAACCGCAATGCACAAGATTTCAATCACACTAGAACCAATCGCGTTTTTTACTGGGTCAAACCTGTCGCGTTTGGAAACGCAATTCTGTGCCGGTGAATTCTGTGCCCGGCAGGTTTCGAGATCGTATCGTAAATTCGAGTGGATCGTTAGGATTATTCAGATTAGGCGAGATTTATTCTAACATTTTGCAAAGTTAAATCGGTACTTTGTATAGTTCATACTTCGTCCGCTGCTGCCGAGCGCTACCTTGGAACCGATGATAAATTCCTTATTCCGGGAACTTTTCCGGGCAAAAAGTCTCTCTCTCTCTCTTCGAGGACTTTAGCAGTGCCTTATTTATTCAAAGACCGGTTCAGGTGATGCTTCGTAGTCGAAGATATGAAATTCGTTCCGGAACTCTCCGGAAGAAGCTGAAAGCATGAAACGTGATTTTAAGTATTGATGCGATTTTTATAAGCTTCAGCTCTATACAGGGTGTTAATTAAGTATGTTAACAAACTTTAACCACGAATAGTACTCCGAAAAATAGAAAGAAAATGTCATATGAACATGGGTCCGGAAATGCTTCCTAAGGGAGCTACGCTTCTTTGCATGGGGCACCCTGAAGACGGTTTTCCCTCGATATTCTCGAAACCATTCTTAACAAAATTACGAAATTAGGTACGATGGGTAAACTTTTGACGTTGGATCTGATTCTGAATTCAGAATTTCATAATTTTAATCAGAGGCGTATCATACGGGAGGAGTTAAGGGTAAAAATAACCCCATTTTATAAATGGTAATTTTTTTGACATTCTGATTTTAAAATATGGTATTTCAGAGATTTCTACGTAAAAATGGTCTCTCGGCACATCTCGATAGGGCTAACCGTTTTCAGGAAAAATGCAAATTATTGCCTGTATCGATTCAATAATTTGCAGTTTTCATACCACTGTAACGTATCTTCGGATCTCTGTTTATTTTGAGTCAGGCATCCATAACCTGTTGAGCTTGTATGCTTCAGTAACCTATTTTTGCCTTGCCTATTCGAGAAAAGACTCGCAGCAAGAGCCTGGGTCTACTCAAATTGACTTTAAATTGACATTCTTCTGAAAAAAATTAAAATAGCAAAGCATCCCTACAGCGACGTTCGGAGTGGTCGTCGGAAGAATGTGGTAATTTTTCTTTTTTACTGCTTTTCCATCACCAATGCACAGATTACAGAACCATTAAATGTTACGGAATCTAAAGAGTATGTCGCTACACAAATTTTATCAAAATCGGTGCAGTGGTTAATGATAACAAGCATCTCTTTCTTGTTCACTCTATTTATTTATCTTTGGACTCATTATTTATACCTCAAGTTGACTTACCGGTCATCCTAGCTTATGCAACAGATACCTCAGCTTTTCTTACCTATAACAAAAAAATTTCATCAACAAAGATAATCCTTAAATAAAGAAGTTTTGTAACTATAAATCTGAACTGGTACAGAATCTGAATTTCGGTACGTAATACTTTCGTCGCGTCAGATCTGTGATTCGAAACTTGAAACCTTTTAAACTTTAAAAATCAAAATTATCCACAGTTCCCAAATCACACAGTCAAAAACCATTTATTAATTTCTTTACAGCATAATTACAAATATAGTCAGCCCTAGAAAGCTGATTCTCACGCTTTTCAGGCCTGAAACCTTGAACAAAAGCTCCTTTGCATCTTACGATGTGACCGTGAGTTTTTGTTTCCCAGACTTTTCATGTAGCAACAGCAAAACACATGGAATGATAAATATCGAATTCCCTGAACAAATCCTTATGTAGAGCAGGTGCATGAGGAAAATACGAAGACGGATCTAGATAAAATAATTTGTTTTTCAATCGGCAAAGATGTTGCTTTGAACAGACTAAAGAGATAAGGAAGAAAGACCGCAGGCTAAAAGATCTCAATCGAAGCGCTGAAGCGAGGTACCTACTTTGTATCTTTGAGTTCGTCCAGTTTGTTTGTTTACAGTACAGGACACATCTGAGAAAGAAGTATGTAATAAATTAGTAATCATAAAACTTCTACCACAACAAATACGCATATTCAATTTTCCACAAACCCTCACACACATATATAGAATTATAGATATCAATGACTTACAAATATTGCCACCTCGAAAGCAATGCTTGTATGAGGTGTAGGCATAAATACACATACGATAATTTAGCTAACCTATAGCATTTATCCCATCCATTGAATTTTCCTGGCTTGTATTCAGTTTTGGTGTTGAATCCGTCCTATCTTTCGCCTGGACTGAAAACAAAGCTTCTGCAGCCTTCTACAAGTCTCCGTTTCTTGAATAGATGCATTAAGGGGCCTGGATACACACATTTATACATACGTATTTGCCATGTAAAACACGGATTCACAGTTTCTCGCATAACTCACTCTATTTTCAGACTACGTATATAATATTTCAGAAGGCGATAGTTAAGACCTTAATGAATGACAACTATTTTCGATTTTCTCAAAGTTTTTTGATGTGCGAAAAAACTCGCAATGCAGAATCATGCAAGCTATAAATGCCTGTAATTTAACAACCAAACGCGATATCAAAAAAAGGCTAAATAGTTGCACAAGTGCAAGCTTTCTTCTTCAATTTGCTCTTTGAGTCATTACTGTAAGTTTAAATGTAACATCAGGAGCTTGGAAATGCGAAATTCATTTTTATGGTGACCTTTGGACCTTACCCTTGGACCTTTTGACCTTACCTTTGGATTTTTGGACTTATCTCCCCTCATCTTAGACAAACACACTGGAGAAAGGGGACAGGCGGCCACACCTCCTCGCTAACTTGGTATTACGTCTTTTCTTGGATTCTCAATTTCGCGAGCTATACCCTAGACCCTTAATATGATGTCAGACATAAAATTTTGGCGTAACGTTTATAGATGTAGATATAGATATATAGACAGAAAATTGCAGCATATTATAGTTACGTCAATAGCATAATTAATGTACCCATCACTAACGAAACTTACAACACAGAACTGAACATAATGTAACAACTACACGCAACAATGGTTATAATCGTACTGTAATTGATTATAATAGTAAAAAATGAACAATTAAAAAAACCAGTCAACCTAGTATATCCTTGTATTGCGGATAAACTGTAAATTAAATCAATAATTCAATTACATATATAGCACAGTTATAAGAAGACGTTGCACTTAAATTCAAGAAATTGGACCACAATATATCCTTCAGAGGTAGCTTAATCAAAAGGATAAACCTAAAATAAGTAAAAACGAAATGTATGATGTCTAGAAACCAGAATGTGTAGATTTTCCTAAGGTGTATATCGGATAATGTGGTAGAGCATCCAAGAATCGTATTTTCGAACACAAAAAAATATTTACACACGAACTTTGTACTTGTAATTCAAATTATGCCAAACACCTGAAATCCGAAAATTATCATTTCAGCTATGAACTTAAAATATTACATGTTAAACAAAAAGAACGTAAATTAAACTTTCTAGAAACAGTAGAAACTAATAAGCTCAAATTTTGTCCACCTATGGGCCAAGTCGGGCCCCAATGACCAATACAGGCCACAATGACCAAAACAGACGCCAATTAAGCAAAGGCAGATCCCAATGAGGCCAAGAATAAGACAGACCCCAATGACCAAAACAGATACCAATAACCACGAAAGAGACCCCAAATGGCTCCAAGTTAAGCCCCAATGACCAAGACAGACCCCAATGGCTAACACAGACCCAATGGTGCCAAGTCGAACCCCAGTGACCCTCAATGTGCAAGACTGGCCCCAAGCGGGCCAATGCAGACCCCATTGACCCTATTGTGGCCAAGACAAACCCCAATGGGACTAAAACAGACCAATGAGGCCAAAACCGATCTCAACGAGACCAAAACAGACCCCAATGGTACCAAAACAGACCCCAACGGGACCAAGGCAGACTACAATGGGACCAAATCGGTACCCAACGGGGCCAATACTGACCCAATAAGGGCACGACACTCTAATGGGGCAAGGCAGATCCCACTGGAGATACTACAGATCCAAATGGGGCAAGACAGATCCCAATGGGTACTAGACAGACCCCAATGGGGGCAAGATAGATCCCAATTGGGGCAATACAGATCCCAATGGAGACAATACAGGCCCCAATGTGGGACGAGATAGACCCCAAAGGATACAATACAGACCTCAATGGGGAGACAGACTCCGACGGGGTAAAAACAACTCCAGTGGGGGAAAGACAGACCCAAATGGAACAAAAATGAAACCAATGGGGGGCAAGACAAGCCCCAATGGCCAAGACAGACCCCAATGGGGCCAAAACAGACTGCAATAGGGTCAAGACAGACCTCTCAATAGGGCCAGAACAGTCTCCAATGGAGCCTAGATGGACCTAAAAGACCAAGTTCAAATAGATCCAAATAATTCACCGCGTTTAAAAATTTCACAGAACAAAGGATTAACATTTAATAGGCGTTTCCTTTGCCTTTTATTTTGTATAATACCCATAGTAATTTGGGTTTATGGAGTTACTAAGTGTGTAAAATTACAGTTAGGCTGAGTTCTCTGTACTTATGTAACGACAGAGTTACTAAAGTTGGCTTATATTTTTGGGGAACCTCATCGCGTGTCCAAAATGCTCACCTTACCTCTACATTATTAAGTTAATCATAAATTATAAGCCATAATGACTTTCACAATTATAACACAGATCATAGAAACAGTATGGTCCACCAAATCAAAACTGTCTCTAAGGCAAGAGTGCCATACATATCGGCAAGTTATACAATAGATATATTGAACTATTTTTGGAAAGCCTCGTGACATGAATACCGTACCAGAGTTTTGTTTGTTAGACAAAATAAATTGTTTTATTCCACATCAGAAGCTTAATTGCAAAATGTTTTCGATGTGCTAGTTTGTGTTTTAACGAGTGGTCTTATAGGTAGCTAGAAAGCTGAATAAAGTATTCTATTCTATTATAAACACTCTATCATCAACATCTTGAAAGGCTAAAGGATCACTATCTTGGAGACATCTTAAGCCAACGAAAAGCTAATGCGATTTACCTAATATAACCAACTGAGAATGAAGACGACGTGTGTAGAACCACGTATTTCTAGACGTTATATCAACAGCTATTGACATCCTTGTGCAAATTCCTATTTACCATAGATGAGCTGTCAGCGAACGCTGTTGGAGTTAAAATTTGAATAGAAAATGATGCTCCTAAGAGAATGTAAATCAACCTCGTCTGAAGCTTGTCACAGTATTCCATATATCTGATTTATGGACGTTCAGTTACTGAAACTACCTTTGTCATTCAAAATACCAATTAATATTTACTTGTATTATTTGCTGTACTTCATTCACTCTGTTCATTTATATGCAGTCAATACGGTTCTCGTCAATCTTCATCGTATGTTAAAGTGCACTTTATGGTTGCGGCCATAGTGTATGGTGCAGAGTGAACGCAGGTTATGTGCTTACTGGTGTTTGTTGAGTTATTTATTCGTCTTACGAGAATACAGGGGGTGACCCAAAAGTCGGGCATGAACTCAGAGGAAACCGTTTTGACAGTATTCAGGGTATCCAAAAAGTTTTGACAGCAACTTTAAACAAGGTTCCCGTCGAGGCTTTCAAGCTCGCTTGCTAAGGTGGCTCAAGCCCCAACTACTGACGTGGAAGTTCTGTTACGAAATTACTAACGTGCAGTCTGAGAGACACCATTGGCATTTTCGCATATTTTTTTAAGAAAAACTTCATTTCAAAAATGTGTTTATGAAATATGTACATAGAGGGAGAGTTTTTAGTAACAGCTCGGTCGATAACTCCAGTACTGTAGACGATACAAAAAAAAAGTTGTATATAAAAGTTGTAGCCACGCATATGCTCCTTGCTCAGAAAATATACTAGTTGTCCTTCGCGCAAGCGTAAACTACTAGATGTATATATGATACATAGACCAACATCTCATGCATATTCACATATGGATATACCTAAGTGAATATACATAGTATATTACACTAGTGTATATCATTTTTCATATGTACTTTAACGTCCTATGAATATTCAAAATATACATGTTCAAACTGGAATATCTAATGTACATTCTATGGATGTACATATCCATATAGTGTTATGCGGGTTATGGATCACCCTGTATAAATCAAAATATTTTCTGAGCAAGGAGAATATCCGTGGCTACAACTTTTATGTACAACTTTTGTCGCTATCTTCTACAGTAGTGGAATTTTCGACCAAGCCGGTACTAAAAACTCACCCTGTATAACAAAATCAGTTTCAACGTTAAGACAAGGTACAGACGTATTTTGAGTTTAATAATTCATGCAAGTTAATTTTAATTCATATATTAACATGGAAAATTTCATTAGCGAATACCGCTAGAGAAAATAGAAACAAAACCTAACAATTAATTTCCACTTTATTAGCTATCACTGTAAGAGAGCTTATGCAGAGCATCTGTCTGTCCGTCCGTTCGTCTGTCCGTATACAAAAGATAGCCAAAACTACAGGTGCTAGAGAAAAACTAAATACAGATTCGGAGTCAGCATGAAAAAACTAGCCCAGGAAAAATCCGGTTTTGTCAATATCGTTTCCGGTTCACTTTTTGCAATCAAATTCGCATGCACCAAATACATATGCATTTTTGCTGCGCAATTTTCTTTTTCTTAAATTTTTTTGGTGCATTCTAAACCCAGCGGTTTTAGGCAGATATAACAAAAATCCAGTTTTCAATTCTTCTTTTCTTTATTGACGGGAATATGCAGCAAGTCTTGCATTTTTCCAACAATTTTGATTTTATTTTAGCAGTACTTTCTGAGATACTTAGACACCCTTTTATATTTTCTTGTAGTTTCCAAGGTAGAGACGTATTTTTCGCTTTTCTTTGTAAGTGCAACATTCTATCGCAAAATTTGGATATTATCCATTTCATCATCCTGCCAACTTCTCACACGGGAACATCTAGTTTAATGTACTGATATCAATTCCTAACCGTCTCACAGACAGCACGTTAGTAGTTAAGGTTCAAGGTGATTATTTTGAAGAATATTTATTATTTGTACAAATATATCCAATACATTTTTGAAAAAGATATACGTCATGACCTTCGGGACACTCCTTGTACAGAATGAGCCCTAAGTTGATACTTTTTTAACTGTGTACAGGAGCCGTTAAAAATAAACATTTTTTCAAATATCTTGTTTGATTTAATAATAATCTTTATTCTCCCAAAAGTATCAGTAGAACAATGAATTTTAATAATACCAAAAGAAGTATAAATTAATTTGCAATTAGAAGAATCCCAAGGAGGAAATCACCTTGATGGTGTTCTCCCACTCAGCCCTTGCCAATAATAGCATGAATAAAATTAGCATTTACTTAGCCTAATTAAAAAAAGAACTGTGCAACACGCATGAGGGGTCACCTGAGGTTCACAGTGAACAATTAATTAATATTAAATATTTAAAAAATATTAATTAGTTAATTCTTTAAATTTCCAGGGATTGCAAAATTTCGAATGATTAAGTAGTATATTACATTTAAAACTTATTTCAAATAAGATCGTTTTGTTTGACGGTAAGTTAATTAAATATTTATGACTAGTGTCAACATTATGGACATCTGTGCGAATGGTAATTTCGTTGAAGTCTGAAAAGTAAGCGAGATACAGAATCGAAAAGAGTAAAACTGGCATTGTCAAGATGTAACCTGGTCTGTTAATGTTTAGTTTTTTGCTCGGATGTTTGTCTTGTCGATCAGGCATTGTACCAGTCAATTAGTGCACTAATCACTTTCAGTTTATCGTAGTTAATTCGAAATTAGTAAATCGTAAAAGTAGTTTTCAAATAATGTGACACTTTTGTTATTTATCCACTTAAGCTACTTAATCTTAGCAACGACAAACAAAAAGTGACTATACCTTATCCACCGAACAAACGGAGTAACCATGCACAATATATGTCAATTTTTGTTGTATGGTCAAGGGTTATATGCACACCATCTACAAAACTGCATACTGAGAACAGTGATGTTATTACAAACAGAAAAATTAAGTTCGATTTCTCCGAGTAAGCCCCAAAATATGGGTTTGAAATAATTTTTTACTCCTCTTCTTCAGTGGACAGACTATAGTGACTATCAAAAAGCTAAATATAAACAGACTAGTTACATCTTGATACAGAAGCCCAGATTTAGTTTTTTTGAATCTGTATCTCGCTTATTTTTAAGGTTTCGGGAAAAAGTTATTTAAAAGAGTTGTTTATTTTAACGACTTCTATACACAGTTAAAAATAAGTCGCTACTATTCTTTGGAGGTAGCCTACTTGATGCCGACGTTTCTACAAATAGAACCAAATGCATTATTTCAACGGTTATTAACTTACACATTAAGTTATTATGCTCTCGAAACGTTGGCGGCAACGTAATCACATTTAAAATTCAAATATGGATGCACCTATGAGCTATGAGCATTTATTATAGATTGGAGGTAATTAAATTTCCTTAATAATGAATTTATCGATATTGGTATGGGCAACTCGAATGGCATGCAAAATTTTGAAACGCAATAGCAGTGAAAGCAAATGTGGCGGAAAAATGCTGGCTTTTTGCTATAACTTTCGATTTATATTGCGCCGATTATATTGTAGCTTACAGGGTGATTCAAAGTATTGTGATTTTCTACATACTTGATAAGAGATGCATTGGAACCCAGAATTGTTGAACTTATTGTACATGAAGAATTGGAAAAATGTTATTCCCGTTCAATAACAGATCAGTAAAAGCAATAAACCTTTCTAAGAAACTTTCATTTAAATGCTCTAAAGCATGGCCGACTCTACACTAGGCCGGAGCCTTAGATGTGGCAACGTGGCTTAGCTGTCAAATAGGGGTCCGGTTACCGTAAATTGTTTTATAGTTTCAGAATAATAATTATTACATTTTATATGTATTAAGAGTTCATCTCGGTTGACAAATTAAGAAAAATACCTCTTAGAACTACTACTACTAATACCACTTACATCTGATGTCTGGTTCATCGTAGTCAAACACTACAAAATAAAAATAAACGCAACCTGTTTCCTGCTGCCACTTCCACTTAAATGAACACTCAATTTGCTTTGTAAATTTTCACTTGAGCTAGAAAAATTCACTACTAGGTCACTTTGAAGCCATTCTTGCTGGTCTTGATTCCCTTTCACTATCAAATCTTTTCGTAGGTATGCCCAGATGCATGCCCAGATGAGTTCTATTAACTGTCTTTTTCTGTGATATTTGGGAGCTCCAGAAAACATTGTAGGTACCACATTGTGCTTTAAAATAGGTCTTATCCTTTGAAATGTTTGTAAATTATTGTCTTTATTCTTAAAAATATGACCAGCCCTTACGCGAGGTATACCGTTCACTTACTTCTGTTTATGTCCTTTATTAGAAGCGCAATTGCTAGTGCAACCTGGTACTACACACTTTGCAGGCATCTTTTTATCTTCATAGTTTCGTTTGTGCAGGTAAATGATTAGAAACACATTAACAATCACCTTCCAATCTCATTTTTCACTCTGGAAGGTTATGTTTGGTATGTCCTTTATTGGAAGCACAATTGCTAGTGCAACCTGGTACTACACACTTTGCAGGCATCTTTTTATCTGTATAGTTTCGTTTGCGCAGGTAAATAATTAGAAACACATTAAAAATCACCTTCCAATCTTCTTTTATGCTCTGGAAGATTACACTAATGACTTAACAACAAATAAAAGCTCGGCCCCCGATTCAGTGTTGCCATATTTCAATGCTCCGGCCTAGTGAGTAGAGTCGGTCATGTCTAAAGACAAGAAAATGAAATGTTCCTCTAAAATTTTAACTATCAACTTACACGTGTGAATATAACAATTCCTACTTAATTGAGTAACTTAATCTGCTAAATAAAGTTTAGTTTCGTAATTTTTATGACCATGAAAGAAACATTTTATTTTCTTCTCTTTCGAATATTTAAATAAAGGCTTTTTTAAGAAAAGGTTTTGCTTTTAATTTATTTTTTACTTTTTAGTTGTCGCTAGCTAGGTTTCTGAGCCTCTTAATCTCATTCAACGCACCATTGTTGCAAGGTCGTTTGCCGGTTAATTTCGAACAGTCTAGTCTTAAATATGGAGACCTTTTCATGATTTTACCCTACTTAAGGCCACATATGCTTGACCAGCCGCAAAGAGCTTCGAGTCTAAGTAAGCAACAGCGTGGTCGACTTCAAAAGTCCGCCACACTGGATTAAGAGTGATGTCAAAATATTTTTCTAATTATTCTCGGCACGCTCTTCATACCCATAAAGCAGAAATGCATAAAAAATAACTATCCCGCCATCTTGGAAGGACCGCCATATTGGATTTAAAATGTCGACACATTATTTTTCGAGTTACTCTCAACAAACCCTTTCATTTGATACTCATATTGTAGAAGTTCATTATAAACAACTGTTCCACCATCTTGGATAGTCCACCATATTGGACTTAGAATGATGTTACATAGCTTATCGTGTATTGTCATCCAAATGGAACGTGTATAAGGAATTTCATCTCAATCGGTTGAAGATATCTGCTTCAAAATTGAGTGGCAAGATTCCAAACAAACATAAATACAAAATTAAGCGATGGTATTTTTGTATCGAAAGCTTGAATACCTGAATGAGCTTTAAATATTTTGGATGCTCTCAGCAATAGCTCCCTCGAGGTAGGATTGTCACTTGTCGCGTTCTTTCAAAGAATGTCCGAGCGGCACCGAAAAAAACCTTTTTTTGGTTTCCAAATGGTGTGAGAAATGGAAACTTAAGCATTTTTTTTGCTCCTTAAAACCGGTGATCCCTGACTGCTTTTTGAATTGCCCCCAGGGCCGCCCTAGTCGACCCCTTCCAGACGGCTAGTTACGCCAGTGAGTAGATGACAAAGAACCTGAAGCAGCTCGAAGTTCTCCAAAAGAAGGAATGCTGGAGGAGCCTGGTTCGGGGAATAGTGACCTCGATCTAGTAAGGATGAGCTCGCAGAGCCTCTCTAGTGTTCCTCGTTTTGACGACCTTCGGTGTTATTAGCTGGCAGAACTCACCAGAACATCTTCCGTGATAGAATCCGCAGACCAGGGACAGGTCAACCACCCTTCTTCGGTGTTCCAGGCTGTGGAGGTCCTTTGCGAGGTCAGACATATCGATTAGTCTAACTGCTCTCTTCTGGATAGTGTCCAGAAGCTTTAGAGAGTGCGTGGTCGGATCTGTGCCCTGTAGAGCAGCAGTAGTTGCTCTGGTGTAAACAACTTGGTCGGGATTGGGAGCTTTGTATGATTCATACCACACCTTGCTTTCTAATGTACCGAAAAAATTAGTTTTAACTACAAACTTATTCGACTTTTATCCTCTACACATGTGTGTTAAGGTAAGACACAACTCAGATATTAATAGTATCACCAGGCATCTCCCTGTAAGAACTGGATCCACCTTAAAGTGTTAGTCACAAAGAATTCCAAAAACCACTGCTAGAACCTGTTCTCCAAACAGCATAAATGCTAAAAATATCCGTGGACGATAGTAAAAGTAACGACTTTTTTACGAAGACGTAAACAAACTTAAGCCTGACTTTTTATCAGTTTTAACGGTCAAAGGCCGAAACACCTCCCATTTATTATACACTAATTGAATGCAAAAAATGCAGAAGACCTCAGCATTCCGAAATCCTTTATTAGCAACCTCTGCGTGTGTTGGAAACGAGATTATTTTATTCAGTGGTATTCATATATATTATATTACGTACGTAAAGTGCAATAAAATGTAGAAGCTTATTGGATCTATAAATTTGAATTGATCAGATATAATTATTATGCATAGAGGAATAATATTGGGTAACATTTGTTGATATTTGTGGTAGTGTTGGTGTATACAAACACCTGGTTAGACACTTCTGTAATAATTAGTAATGATTAACGATATTTTATAATCCAGTATTTTCAATATAATTGAAAAACCCTTACACCCATCATATTTGCCTAGCACATTCCTAATTTTTGACAAAATTGCGGTTCAAGCTTCGCTCTTGAAAATAGCAGTTACGAGGATATATCAGTACATAACGAGTCTGGCGCTGTAACCTTTTTTACCTTACGGTGTGATCAGCAGTTGTGTGTCTCAGTAGTTTTCAACTAAATCTAAATAAATGTGATTAAATGTGATGAGAGTTGGTTCTATCACTACAATCCTTAGTTGAAGTCTCAAAGTATGCATGTCAGCATAAAGGCAGCGCAAGACCGCCAAAAAAGAACGCCAAAACTGTTAAAAGTGCTAGTAAAGTGATCCATCTGATTTTTTTTAAATGTGGAGTTACTTACGATCGCATTTTACCTAAAGAACATACAGTAACTTAGGAGTACTATACTACATACTACTCAGCTATAAAGTTGCAGCTTGAATTATCACTACTCTGAACTTCATCAAAAATCGTAGAACTTATCGTGTTGGGCTAGATCATCCATGATTTTTCAGACCCTCAGATCTTCAGGGTCACTTTAAAAATCTAAAATCGTTATCCGGCTTCCTGTCAGGACGAAAACTTGTATCAGGTATATTTTGAGGATGGTAATTACAAATCCGGCCGTTGTTTTGAGGTTCAGCCTCAGGTAACGAATATTAAAAATTGTTAGGCCATCAGACGTTCAAGTTCACCCTAAAAGTCTAAAATCGTTATCTGGCTTCCTATCAGAACGAAAACTCGTATCAGGTATATTTTGAGGATGGTAATTACAAATCTGGCTGTTACGCGTTGTTTTAATATTGAGCTTCAGGTAGCGAACATCAAAAATTTTCAAGCTCTCAGAGTCAGATCTTCAAGTTTACCCTAAAACTCTAAAACCGTTATCTGGATTCCTATCAGGACAACAACTTGTATCACGTATGTTTTGAGGATGCTTATTACAAATCCGACCATTGTTTTGATGTTCAACTTCAGGTAACGAACATAAAAAATTTTCAGCCGCTCAGATCTTCATGTTTAGCCTAACCAGAATAGAATCGTTATCTGGCTTCCTATCATAACAGTAACTCGTATCATGTAGATCTTGAGGATGCTCATTACAAATCCGGCCGTTGCTTTAAGGTTCAGTCTCAGGTAACGAACATGAAAAATTCTCAGGCCCTCAGATATTCAAGTTCACCCTAAAAATCTAAAATCATTATTTGGCTCCCTATGAGGACGAAAACTCGCACCATATATATTTTGAGGGTGCTAATTACAAATCTGACCGTTGTTTTTGAAGTTAAGCCCCAGGTAACGAACATCAAATATTTTCAGTCGCTCAGATCTTCGTATTTAACCTAAAGATCTAAAATCGTTATCTGGCTCCCTATCAGAGCGGTAACTCGTATCATGTGTATTTTGAGGATGCTCATTACAAATCCGGCCGTTGTTTTGAGGTTCAGCCTCAGGTAACAAACATGAAAAATTTTCAGGCCCTCAGATCTTCAAGTTCACCCTAAAAATCTAAAATCATTATTTGGCTCCCTATCAAGACGAAAACTCGCACCATACGTATTTTGAGGATGCTAATTACTAATCTGGCCGTTGTTTTGAGGTTAAGCCTCAGGTAACGAACATCAAAAATTTTCAGATCCTCAAATCTTCAAGTTCACCCTAAGAATCTAAAATCATTATTTGGCTCTCTATCAGGACGAAAACTCGCACCGTATATATTTTGAGGATGCTAATTACAGATCTGACAGTTGTTTTGAGGTTAAGCCTCAGGTCACGAACATCAGAAATTTTCAGACCCTCAGATTTTCAAGTTCACCCTAAAAATCTAGAATCGTTATTTGGCTTCCTATCAAGACGAAAACTCGCACCATATATGTTTTGAGGATGTTAATTACAAATCTAGCCGTTGTTTTGAGGTTAAGCCTCAGGTAACGAACATCAAATATTTTCAGTCGCACAGATCTTCAGGTTCACTCTAAAAATCTAAGATCGTTATTTGGCTCCCTATCGGGACGAAAACTCGCACGCTATATATTTTGAGGACGCTAATTACAAATCCGGCCGTTGTTTTGAGGTTAAGCCTCAGGTAACGAACACCAAACATGTTCAGACCTTCAGATCTTCAAGTTTACCCCAAAAATCTAAAATCGTTATTTGGCTTCCTATCAGGACGAAAACTCGCACCATATATATTTTGAGGATGCTAATTATAAATATGGCCACTATTTTGAGGTTAAGCCTCAGGTAACGAACATCAAAAATTTTCAGGCCCTCAGATCTTCAAGTTTACCCTAAAAATCTAAAATCATTACCTGGCTGCTTATCAGGACAAGAACTCGCACCATATATATTTTGAGGGTGTTAATTTCAAATCCGGCCGTTGTTTTAAGGTTAAACCTCAGGTAATGAACATGAAAAATGTTCAGGCTCTCAGATCTTCAAGTTCAATCTAAACTGCATGAATCTGTAATGCCATTTCTAAGCAAGAAAAGCACAAAGAAAACAAAATCGTGAACTCAAAGCTTTCAAAGTTAGGGTACTTATCTAAAAGACTACGCTAGTTTGTAGGTTTCGTAGGTTATGTGAGATTGGTAGGTTAGGATAGTTCTGACAGCTTGCTCGCCACCCCACGAAATGGATTCAAATAGTAATTACGTTTTTCCCTGCGTTTTTTTTTCACCACTGGCGCCAGAGATTTGAGAAGGATAGATTTTTTTGGTTTTTGAAAAGATTTAACTTGAATGCAAGTCGATATTTACACGTGATAATTTAACTTACCGGTGAACCAGTTCCTCCTGGCGTCACTGAATCTTTGCATGTATAAACCCGCCTTTACAGAAAATGAGTGGTATTACTATTATTTGCCTCACCTCTCGCATTCATATAATAAAAGATCATCAGACTAAACGTGTAATATTAACACGAACGACCCTTGACCTATAATGGGCTTATTATTTATGCCCGTATATGTATGCCAATTATACGGTTACAACTTCAGTTAAGCCGACGATACTTTTTGCATTTTCTACAGAATTACACCGCCTACAGCAGCAATGGTTCGGTTTACTTTTTTTCACTCGCTCATAACATTCAATGGTCGCATCGTGGGACATATCTGAAAGTCAACTAGCAATATAGTAATTGAAATGTCAGTGAAGCCTTGATCTTTTTTCCTTGTTGAGGAAGATTAAGTGATTTAATAGTCTCCTTTTATACACATATTTATGAGAACATATTTATAGTGGGGTAGGATGGGAAAATGTTATACAAAGATTAGTTTTATACTAACGTGAATCGATTCTAGCCAAAAATACTTGCATATTAGGTAATAAAAATTTGGTACAAGTAGTATAGTGGACAACTACAATCAACTTAAAGGTGTAGACTGCGGTTTTGACAAATATCGCCGTAGTGGCTTCTTCATAATGTTTGCAGGGTTTATTTCTGCTGTTTACATTGGCTGCTATGAACCGAATATCTTTTTTAAACGACAGTGTCCGATCCAGTATGACACCTATGTATTTGGGTATGGGTTATGGGGTAGCAAGCTACCGTCCAGGTAAATCTTTTAGCTTTCTGTTTTCCATTTTATTGTTAAGGTAAAAACGCAATGTTATTGTTTTGCTCATACTTGGATTCAGTTTTTACCTGTTAAAGTACGATTCCACGATTAAAGGATCGGCATTTAGTGTGTGTTGTAGAATGTTAAAGTTGGCATTTCTGTACGCTACGGCCAGGTCATCTGCATATGATAAAGCTATATAGTTTCCTGTTAAGTACACATGAGTATAATTTTTGTACTGGGGGGGGGGGTTAGTTCAGTGGTTAGGGTCGGGGGCTCGTGACCAGAAAGTCCCGGGTTCGATCCCCGTTAGAGGCCGTTATTTATTTCTGTTTTTTCAATCATAAATAAATATCCATAAAAAAAGCTCAGCGAGAATCCCCACCTGAGGCTTCACTGTTGGCTTCTAATTAACAGTGCTACACACAACATGACGCTTATGAGCAGAGCAGTCGGTGCCGATGACACAGAAGTAAAAATGTGTTGGTGCTGTAAGCTCCCAGTATATTTGATTTGCTTGCGACTGGCAACAGAAACACCCACTCTTTTCAAATTCAGCATCCGCCAAAGCAATGTCTCATATATAGAAAGGAAATTCTCCTTTGAAATCGTCGAATCCATCTTAGCTCATGTGGAAACACAATAGATGGTTTCCTTTTGACGAATATTGTATACAACAAGATGCAGTTTTGAACTATCCTCTTTCGGTTCCGTTCTACATGATATATTTTCAATGAGAATTTTGCCAGGACTTTCGCAGACACGCTATGTTGGAAAGCATTGATACGTGTTGAAATAATATCCGAAATATAGTATAGTACACAACACGAACGGGAAGTGTTTACGGGCATTTATCTACTCCCATACAGCGATTACCTAACTACTTTTGAACAGGTCATACTACCTATTAACAAACAGCGTGAATTATTTTTCATAACTTACGCTCCACCAGTGCGTTATAAACAACGTCTACCAGTACCAATCTCTTGAAAACGCATGTATAAATACACGCTATAATAACTGCTTCTCTTTTCTTGTCTCTTGTATTCTCCATATTTTTGTATGCCTCGGAAAATTGGACAGTTAAAAAGGTAGATCGAGCTCGCGTAGATGCTTTTGAAATGTGGATGTGGAGGAGAATTTTGAGAGTTCCTTACGCCGCCCATCGAACTAACGTTTCCACACTGGATGAGCTCGGTAATCCAAAGAGTTTACCCTCCATTGTGTCGACGAGAATGCTTATATTCTTCGGACATATTCACAGAAGCGATAATATGGAGAAACTTGTAGTTCAGGGTCATGCCCCGAGTGGGCGGCGCCGTGGCCGTTCTCCTACACGGTGGGTGGATACAACGAAACAGTTGCTAGATATGAGTATCAAGAACGCCACTGAACTGGCAGTAAATCGCGAACGATGGCGAGCTTCAGTTCTCAAAGTCATTGATAATATTCGTGTCGGCAATACTCATACTCTAGCTCCGTCTTAATGCATTTTACAAGTTCACAACAAGAGACATTGTGACTATGATAAATAATAATAGCTGTAAAGTTGGCCATGCCATGAGATGTCAAACGCTAGTTTGAAGGTTTACAGCGATAATTTGACAGAGAAGCGAAATTAAGTTGTCAATAATTCGTAATTATTATGTGCTTATGTCATACTATTAATTGTTTCGGTCTTAGATGAAGTATAGTATTCAACTCATGGTAATGGTAATAACTCACTTGTTGATTTACAGCACTCGCTCACGGCTCGTGCTGCAAACTTCAACTGCGTGAGTCATTACCGCATCGTTGAACCTACAATGCAATGACACAAATAGCACGTTGTACAAGGTTATCGGGATGTAAATTGAATGTGAGTAGGATTTTTCGCACGCTAGCATTAACGAGTGTAAGGAACCGACAATTAAATCTTAGCAGTATGTTGTGCCAAAACAGAATGCATATCTGAGCATGAAAAGTCTTTTATCTTTTACACCAGTGCAGTGGCGAAGGTGTAAATAGCAAAAAATAAAAATTTTCAGAATTGTTCCAATCCTCGATTTTAGGCGTTTTAGGAAGCTCTGTTAATTTTTTATTCTTTTCGGGAGGGGATAAAATTGGGACGTTTTTTTTGCATGCATGAAAGACTGTCCATAACCGTTAAAAATTATATTGCTAATATTCTTTAGGCACATTGTTGTTTTCATTCTGTTCCTGTTTGTTATAATTTTATTCGTTTTTACTGAACGTGTCTTGTGGCGTTATATTTTAATACCGTTGGCAGTGTTTATTAATCCAGTTGTTTATCTAGTCAAATTCTTATGATTTTTTTCCTAGTAACTATAAAAACTTCGATTTTCTGTTGCCTGAAGATGACTTAATATAAGTCGAAACGTCGCAAATAGAAAAATAAGGAGTTTTTGTATGAATGACCTTATCCTACAAAAAGTAACTGAATATTCTTTACTTTACACCCAATACACAAATATTGGCCTCGCAGCCATACCTGTGGGCTTAAATTCAAGATTCAAAAAAATTCCAAAATTTTCAAAATACCCGTCTGCTGATTTTCTAAATAAAAAAAATTTGGTGATTGTCAGAATTATCGAAATGCCAAAATTATAATTATTTATTGACTTTAATTCTGAAAACTGAAGATCATTAGAATCTGAATGCTGAATATTTTGAAGATGCTTATGACTTCGGAAAACTTGATTTTTTGGAAATGTTAAGCACTGACAATTTTTAAAGTAGGAAAATTAAAAGATAAAATTTTCCTTTGAATCCTACATACAAGGCTCTACACAAAATGTGGCGATTGGATACAAATGCAGGATGACGAAATGTGTTGTACGGCGTGGAAGCATGGACGCTGAAGGCAGCAATTATAAATAAGATCGAAGCGTTCCAAGCATGGACTCTGCGATGATTGCTGAAAGTGACTGGGTCGATCATGTGAGAAATGAGAACGTTCTCCAGAGAGCCAGTTTGGCAGGACGAGAACTTTTTGAGGTTAGAAGGAAGATAGAAATAGCTTACCTAGGACACATAATGCTTGAGGAACACTATCACTTCCTGCGTCTCATTCTTCAAGGAAAGACCGAAGGAAGGAGAAGAGGAATTAGAAGAAAAAAGCTGTCATGGCTAAGAAACATCCGTTACTGAGCACGAATAAGCGACTTCCAAGAATTACAGAAGGCTGCATTTAATAGGATCATCTGATGAGAGAAAGAAGCAAATTTTCTGAGAAAACAAACAATCCCTAGAATCTAGAAACTGTGAGCACTTCTAGCGTTATGGGGACTCTAAGCCATATTTACTTTTAAGCTGGTACTTTACCCAACGTAGCGAACAGCTGAGCTAAGAAATGTCGGCCATAGCTTTTATTGTTATTTGAATTCGTCGGCAGCAAATGGACCAACCCCATTGGCGTTAAAAGTGCAGGTTATGTAGGCGTTTGCCTTGGCATTTATGCGGATATTATGAAGTTCCAGCAATTTGACTATTTTTATTGGACGGTAGGATCCATTAATGAGAGGATTTCTCTTTACGATCCCATTGAGTATACTCACGTGTGGCAATATTGGCGGACTGTGTTGGATTCTTGTTTGTTTGTCAATTAGAAGCTCTGCGATAACTACACTAAGCGACAAAATATAAAGGTTTAAATAATGTGGAAAATACGGTTGGAACTCAAAACAACGGCCGGATTTGAAATTAGCACCTTCAAACTATACACGATACGAGTTTTCGTCCTGATAGGAAGCCAGCAGGTAAGGATTTTAGATTTTTAGGATGAGCTTGAATGAGGGGCCTGATTTTTTTTATTTTTTTTACCTGATGCTGGAACTCAAAACAGCGGCCGGATTTGAAAATGGTACCTTCAAATTATACACGATACGAGTTTTCCTTCTGATAAGCACCCGCTAATGATTTTAGATTTTTAGGGTGAACTTGAATGTCCAACGGGCTGGAAATTTTTGATCTTCTTTACCTGAGGTTAGGACTCAAAACAACGGCTATGTTTGACATACTTGACAACAGCTGGATTTGAAACTGGCTCCCCCAAACTGTACATGTTGCGAGTTTCCGCCCTGATAAGAAGCCAGATAACGATTTTAAATATTTAGGGTGAACTTGGTTATCCTAAGATATGAAAATTTTGGATCTTCTTTACTTAAGGCTGAAACCGAGGCTGAAACTCAAAACGGCGCCCGGATTTAAAATTGGTACCCTCAAGCTATACACAATACGAGTTTTCGTACTGATAGGAAGCCAGATAACGATTTTAACGTGAACTTGAATGTCCAAGGGCCTGAAAATCTTTGATCTTCTTTACCTGATGCTGGAACTCAAAACAACGGCCGGAGTTCAAATTATTGGTACCCTCAGATTATACACAACGGCTGGATTTGTAATAAGCATCCTCAAAACATACATGATACAAGTTTTCGTCCTAATAGGAATCCAGATAACGGTTTTAGAGTTTTAGGGTAAACTTGAAGATCTGACTTTGAGGGCTTGAAAATTTTTGATGTTCGCTACCTGAACCTCAATATTAAAACGACACGCAACGGCCGGATTTGTAATTACCATCCTCAAAATATACCTGATACGAGTTTTCGTTCTGATAGGAAGCGATAACGATTTTAGACTTTTAGGGTGAACTTGAACATATGATGGCCTGACAATTTTTGATATTCGTTACCTGAGGCTGAACCTCATAGCAACGTCCGGATTTGTAATGAGCATCCCCACGTTATACATGATACGAGTTTTCGTCCTGATAGGAAGCCAAATAACGATTTTCGAATTTTAGGGTGAACTTGAATGTCTCAGAATCTGAAAGTATTTGATCTTCTTTACCTGAGGCTGGAACTCAAAACAACGGTCGGATTTTAATAAGTTTTTGTCCTAATAGGAAGTCAGATAACGATCCAATCTGCAAAATCGGCTTTTAGTACAAATACCCCTATGTGCAACGTAGCGAATAGGTGGACTAAGAAATTTCGCTATAGTTTTTTATTGGTGGACTAAGTTCGATTGTTTGCCTAATTGACTACAATTATTTCCGGTACACATTTTCAATCACTCCTACTTTGAATTTGAACGTTATTAGGCAGCGTACTGGTAAAACTGATTGAGTAGTAGGTTGATGGTCCGTGATACCATTCATTGAATACCTACGTAACTTGATCTTTCAAAATTATGTATGCGTTACGCTGAATTTCAAGTTGCGCAAAACTAGTTTTGTGCACTTCAAGATGCGCAAAACTAGTTCTGCCTATTTGCATTGATTAACGTTAATCAATGCTATTTGGTAATGCTCAATAGCAGTATAAAATTGATATTTCGGGTATGGGAAATATTCCTTGCTCAAGACTAGTTCAGCGTATTTGTTTCGGGCATTGCCCGAATTTGGGTATTGAGCATGACATATATGTATATCAAGTCGACATGACTGCATGTACCAGGACGCGCCATATTTTGCTCTAGACAAATAAGTCTCGGTGAAACTCGATATTGCCATATTGATTTCTTAAACAAATATTTTCTATTATTCCAATCTGTGCGAGGACTTATTGGTATGTCTGCTTCCAGCCTGTTTATCGATGCGGTGTAGACACTGTCAAAATATTGTTGGAAATAACTTCTGTGGAGTTCAATTTCACCGAATATTTGAAAGTTTCCGAAGTTGTGGTGTATCGTTAACAAGCGGGCAGATAAATGGCAAGCCAAGTGATGCGTTTTTTAACAACTCCGAGTTGCGAAATTTACTATGAAAACTCGAGTTTCGGGCAGTATCTCACAGTTTTTAGTTTTAGCCAGTACTTCGGTTAAGCTCATAAAATAAGGTAAGAAGGAATGGTGATTGCTTTACGTGCGTTTCAGTTAGTTCAGTTGAGTCAGCCCTCAAAGAGTGGGCGAATGTTACCATAGATGAACAGTGGATGCAAAGTGAAGGATGCAAACAAGCCAAGAATTTTACAGACGGGCTGAACACATCTTACATATACAGGGTGAGTTTTTAGTACCGGCTCGATCGATAACTCCACTACTATAGAAAATAGCGAAAAAAGTTGTATATAAAAGTTGTAGCTACGGATATGCTCCTTGCTCAGAAAATATTTTGATTTATACAGGGTGGTCCATAACTACGTGGTGATGCAAACATGCATTTTTTTAAATGGGGCACCCTATTTATTCTTCCATACTCAAATTCTACTAATGATTTCCGTTCTTTCAATATAGGGTATTGTTACATTATACAGGGTATTTCAAAAGTTATGACCATTTCTATATCCAAATCGCGGTCAAATGAACGTACTCTATATCAAAAAGTAATGAATCAAAAATTACTTTTTTTACATGAAAACATCAAAAATATCCTCTAGTTTTAAAATCGGCTATAGAAGAAGCCTGTGACGCATATTCGTATACAGGGTGGTGTAGAATGCGAAATCTAGATTTTCTCTCTTTTTTTAAATGTAACCCCCAATATTTTATTATACCAAAGAATTGCTTCTAATATGCTCTTTCATCTTTGTATAGCACTTGTTATGGCTGCATTCATTATTTCCTGAGATATTTCGATTTTTCTACAAATTTTTAATGTACCTTCTATTTGTTGGTGTCTGTACTAAAATTTATTTATTTTGAGAAAATACTATCAAATTTTATTTTTGCTTAACATCTAAAATATAAGGCCATAATAGTACTTGATCAAGTCAAAACACTGAATTAACGAGATAATATAGGTCAAGTGTGCTGAGGAAACAATTTTATAGACGTCATGCATAATTATCAATCAGATGTATCAGGTAGGCTATGAAATATTAAACGACACAGTCCAAACAAAACGATTCTTCAATCTTTTAAACGCATTAGTTTTCGAGTGCCTCCGTTCTGGATATTGCTGTTCATAATTGATATATTCTAGAGGCAAGTAGACAATTTCTCAAAGATTTTCCTAAATACGCTCAATGGAAAAATCAATTTTTAAAGGTGGTTTTTCACACAGTACGGAATTGTTGAGCAGGCTATGAAAACTGTCTATTTTTCAAAGCCTCCCTGACAAATCTGCTTGATAATTATGCATCACGCCTACGAAATTGTTTCCTCAGCATACTTGACTTTATTATCTCGATGATTTAGGGTTTCGACTTCATCAAATAGTATCATGACCTTATAATTTAGTTGTTCGTTAAATAAAAAACAAATTAGGTAGTACTTTCTCAAAATAAATGAATTTCATTACACAAATAGAAGCTATATTTTACATTTACCGAAAAATCGAAATATCTCGGAAACTGATGGACCTAGGTACAACAAGTGCTAAGAACAGATGAAAGAGCAAATTAAAAGCAATTCTTTGGGATAATAAAATATTGGGGGTTACATTTAAAAGAAAGAGAAAATCTGGACTTTGCATTCTACGTCACCCTGTATACGAATATACGTCACAGGCTTGTTTTATAGCCGATTTTAAAACTAGAGCATATGTTTAATCTTTGCATGTAAAAAAAACTATTTTTGATTCATTACCTTTTAATATACAGTACGTTCATTTGACCGTGATTTGGACATGAAAATAGTCATAACTTTTGAAATACCCTGTATAATGCAACAATACCTTATATTGGAAGAACGGAAATCATTAGTAGAATTTGAATATGAAATAATATATAGGGTGTCTCATTTAAAAAATGCATGTTTGCATCACCACGTAGTTAAGGACCACCCTGTATAAATCGAAATATTTTCTGAGCAAGGGGCATATCCGTGGTTACAACTTTTGTATACAACTTTTTTCGCTATCTTCTACAGTAGTGGAGTTATCGACCGAGCCGGTACTAAAAACTCACCCTGTACATATTAAGATTTTTTTAAATTTTGTTTCTGTATAACGTATTTTTTTGTATGTTCAATACAAAATAAGCGTACCTAATACTATGAAATTAAAATTCTTTTCTTTTACTTCCCACACCGATAGGTGAGGGGAGTATTGTGATCGCTGGGGTGTTTAAAAACTGTAAATTTGTTGTATTCATAACAGGCTGTCCGCTAACTTGTGAAGGAAGACCTAGCGACATAAATCACCTTTTTAGGTCCATCCGTACATTGCCTAGCCTATTACCGAAACTAAGGGACTTAGAATTTTCTGACGTCACATACGAGTATTTATTGCTTTAGATCGTTTTGTATTTTGCAACGTGGAAACTATTATCTTGATTCTAATAAAATTTTGACACAGTATTACTACCGTGGTGAGGATGGAAAACGCGTGTTTGTTAGAAATCGTGTCAGTGGCAGCGTAGCAAGAGGTAATCAAAAAACTAAAAATATGAAAACAGCTTCGTTTTTAGATGTTTTAGGGGTTCCTGATCGTTTTCAACCTTTTTTGGGTGGGGATGAAATTGGGGTGGATGGGGGGTGGGGGTTGTAAAACTGAAAGGTCTGTAGCATTGATAATAGGCTGTCCATTGACCTGTGAAGGAAAGACACAATTTTAGGGAAGGGGGGTGCCGATGATTTGGTTGCAAGGGGATCTCAGACTAAAGCTTCATGCCATGGGAAAATAATAAACTGGTATTACAATAAGGTGTGGGAAGTACTGAGTCAATCAACTTGACTTAATTTTTTACGAGTATCCTACCTGCACGTCTTTGATATCCATTTCCAATTAAATACATAACCATAGGCAAACCCCACTAATTGCCCTAAACCCGGGTGGTACTACCTGCAGTTGACTAATGAGCTTTTATTTTTTTTTTTTTGAAACAATTTTATTATTAAAGTAAATATTATAACAACAATTTTAACAGTAACTCTAAACAGTGCTTCAAGCACTGGCCTCGAGAAAACAAGATTTAAACTTAGTGTGAGGTATAATTAGCTTATGTTTGTATACTAGTTAAGTAGTTCTTTAATTTCTTCACAAAGGAACTGAAACTATTTGTAGTCTTTATGTCTATAGGTAAGTTATTAAATGTTTTAGATGCATTTACTACAGGATTGTTAAGACCGGTGTTAGTTCTTGTACTAATTTGGTAAATGTTGTTTATGATCCTAGTCTCATAATTATGAACTTGGTTAGTTAATATTATACTAGTATTTAATTTTTGTTGGCTGTTGAGTACTTTGTATATAAATTTACATTGTTCAATTTGTAATAATGAGGTTAGATTGAAGGCATTAAGATCTTGATATAGTTTACTTGTGCTAGTGAGTCTGTTATAGTTATATAAAACCTTTAATACTTTATTTTGTAGTAATTGCATCTTTTGAAAATTCGATTTACCACAAGTTCCCCATATAGGGAGTAAATACCTAAAATGAGATATGAAAAAAGCATCGAGGATCATGTCTTTAGTTTTTTTCGTTAAATAATTTCTACATTTGAATATTATATGGATCATCGGCAGGATTTTATTATTAATCTTATTTGTGTGTTCAGTCCAACTCAACGTGTCATCGACAATTAATCCTAAATATTTAATTTCATGCACTTGGTCTATAAGTGTATTATTTATGTGAATATTTATATTTTGTACAATTTTGTTTTTTTGTTTGAATACCATATACTTTGTTTTGTCCATATTTATTTTTAATTTATTACAGTAAAGCCAATCTACATAGCTCTGGAGGTCTCTGTTGATCTCCTCACACAGCACATTTTCATTTATGCCTGTATAAACCAGAGCAGTGTCATCTGCAAAGGTAAAATAGCGAGCTTTAAGATTAGCAGTTTTCAGGCTTAGAACATATAAGGAGTACAACAACGGCCCCAGAACTGAGCCTTGAGGCACTCCATAAGAGTTCGATTTTATTTGACTTGTTGCGTTTCCAACCTTTACAATTTGATTTCTGCCTTCGATGAATGTTTTAATTAGGTTAAGCATTTTTCCTTTAAACCCCAAATTCTCCAATTTTTGTATTAATATATCAAAACTAACTATATCAAATGCTTTTTTCAAATCTATATATACTACAATAGCTATGTTTTTGTTATCTAATGCTTTCGAAACATGATTTATAAAATCTACCGTATTACTTAAAGTGCCGCTGTTTCTGAGGAAACCATACTGGAATTCATCTACTAGATTTGTCTCTGAAATATGTTCTAACATACGGTTTTTAATTAGTTTTTCAAAAATTTTGGAAAAAATGGGCAACACCGATATTGGTCTGTAATTGTCCATTTTTGTTTTACTGCCTGATTTAAAGATTGGACTTATTTTACTTATTTTTAACTCATTTGGAAAAATACCTGTGGAAATAACATTGTTTACCAATTTTGTCAAAATTCCAATAAGATTTTCTTTCAAGTTGCAAATATCTCGAACTGTAATTCCGTCATAACCAGGTGATGAATTTTGATTTAGGCCCAGTATGATTTCGCTGATCTCATTCTCGTTTGTCAATGGAAAGTTCATCATAGCACGCTCGCATATAACTTCATCACATATTTTCATTCCCTTAGGTCTAGTAATACTCATCTCATCCTCCAAGTCATTAACAATCCTGGCACCAATATTAGCAAAATGATCGTTCAGGTGATTTGCAATATCTATTTCGTTGGTAATATCCTGATTGTCTTTAATAATGCATTTAATTTCGGTTTTACGTGTTTTATTATTAACAAAGTTGCTTACAAATCTCCATTGCTTTTTGACATTTGTGCCAGCATTTTCCCACTGATTTTTAAAATACCTGTTCTTCAGTGCTTTGATTTTGTTATTGACTTGGTTTTTGAGTTTTTTAAATTCTATGACCAAATTCAAGTTACTGGGGTGCTTAATTTTTTGTTTATATACCTTGTCCCGTTGTTCAATCATGTTAAGCAGTTCTTGATTAATCCAGTCATTATTTTCCCGTATTTTAAATGTTTTTGTAAATTCTGAATCTTTTTTACATTTAGTTATTAAGTTAATTAGATCCTGAAATGATTGAACATCGTTGATTTTAATGTTTTCATCAAATTTGGATATAAATTTTTTATAATCAATTCTTTTCACCTCTTTTTTATATTTTTTTGCGAATGGGTTTATGTGACATTCTACGGTTACTACTAATAAATTGTGATCAGATAAGCTGTTAGTCTCAATCAGAATATTGCAATTTAAGTTATAATGATTGTCAGATAAGACATGATCTATAATGCTCCTAGAAGTATCTGTAACTCTAGTCGCTGAATCAACCGATATGGTATTGTGTATTTTGAAGTTGTTTAAAGCTATTAAATTCTTATAACTAGTTACCTCATAATTATCATGCAACAAATTCACATTAAAGTCTCCAATAACTACATGTTTCTTTGGATATTTTAACATAATCTCCTCTAGTGATGTCAGAAAATCCGCATTTAATAGATTTGGGGGTTTATAAACTACACTTATTTTTAGATTCCTTTCATTCAAGTTCACACACACCCAATTTATTTTACTATCACAGTTAGATGTACCTGCTTCACAGAACTGAATTGAAACCTTGATATATATAGAAGCTCCTCCTCCCCTTCCATCACGGCAGGAATGTACCGCACTATAATTTCTGAGACTGTATAAAAATGTTTCACTTTCCTTTAACCACGTTTCTGTTAAAAGAAGTATATCACAATCATTGTTCATCACAAAGCATTGCACATGTTCTAGCTTATTCTGTAGACTACGAATATTCATATATGCGATTTTCAGTCTTCTTCGAGGCTTGTCTAGTTTTTTAGTTGTTCGATGGATTCCACTAATATGACCTTGGATTGTGCATCCTTTCTCAGAAAAATGTTACCTTCTGAGAACCAGCAATACTGATACTCATTTTCCTTTTTATATATTTTGGCAGTTTTATATAACTCAAGGTTAGTTTTAGTGAGATCGTGATTTAAAAATATTTTGTTGTCAATGGTAAAGCCGAGTTTATTGCTGTTTAGTTGCATCCTCTTTTTTGTTTTTAACCATCCTTTTTTGATATTATCATCTTGAAAAACTACCTTGACAGGATGACTTTTCCTACTATTTTCTTCTTTATCCTTTCCTAGTCTGTAAGCTGTGAAGGATTTTTGTCGTACTGGAAATTCGAGTTGATCCCCAATTGCACAAACGATATCCTCCAGCTTCTCATTTTTCCTGAATGGAATGCCTTGAATGATCAAATTATTACTAAGATCCGCCTGTTCCCTTTTATTGAGTTTTTTTCTGATATCCACGAGTTCACGTTCCAATTTCTGGTTTATTTTCAACTGCTCCTCAAATTTCTCGAACAGAGCGTTATATTTCATGTCCATATTATTTAATTTTTCCATAACATCTTCCAGAGTGTAATTCTTTCCATGCGCTGTTTTTTTGCCTCTACTATCGTCTTGTTTGTTGCACTCATCGCAAAACCATGGTATTTCTGATTTACTTAAGCGATCATAAGCTTTTTGGGTTATTTGGAGGCACTCCCTGTGTCTCCAAATGAAGCATTTCTCACATAACAGACCTGGTTGGCTACTAAGGACTCTTTTATCACAGATATCACAAGTGTCCACTTCGCGAGGCATCGTGGCAATGCTGCACTGGATCTCTTGCTCGTATCCGCACTAAACCATGTGCATAATGTCTTAAATTGCACAATTTTAGCTATTCTTTGATAAACACTGATGCATCAGCAATAACACCATACGTTGATATGTTTTTTCCAAATTTAATTACAGGAATTCCACTGATAAATTGACTTTTTCGAAGATCAAAACAAAACACATCCGCACACTGTTGCCGTAGTTAACTTGGATGATTATTGGTTTCTACATTTCTGAAACGTACTTATAAGTGTTTCTTACACTGATGACTGCTTTTCAGAAAATTGCTCCTGAACCTCACTGGCGTTCCCTATATCCCTATAGCTACGCCGGAGCAGCGGTCAATTGAAATAATGAAAAGACCCCACGATTCCCTTTCTGTAAACAAAAAACACTGAAAAGCAGGCAAAAACCGTCCCCGCTTCCAGAATAAATTCTTTGTTGGTTCGTAAAACGGTTTATTTGAATGTGTGGGCAATTGAAACGAAACTCTACGGTTATTGGATTCCTGAACACTTGCGAAAACAGTTGAGACTCGAGATAGCAATCAATACCTTCCAAGTCTATGTAGCGCGGCACGAGATAATTAACTAGTTCGCACCTCGAATGTACTCTGAGAATAATGGCGTCAGGTAGATCTACTCGGTACTCCTATCTCCTGTCATCAAAAATTGTACCTCATGGACTTGGGAGTTGATCTTGCACCTATTCTTTGCAGGCTCTTCAAACTACCTTATCAGCGAGGCGTGTTTCCTGCCGCATGGAAGATTGGCTGCGTACAACCCATTCCTAAGAAAGGCAAAAAACCAATCCCACTAATTATAGACCTGTTGCTCTTATCAGCATCACGTCTAAGGTTATGGAGACTGTCATTAACACACAGCTGCTGAAATACCTGGACAACAACAATAAATGATCGTACGGTTTCCATAAACACAGGTCTACGGGTGATTTCCTGACCAACGTCACTCATTTGTGGAACGGAGCAATTAAAAATCATGGCGAATTCCATGTTGTTGCACTTGACATATCGAAAGCCTTCGATATAGTGTGGCATGAGCGAGTTTTGGTCAAGCTTGCTACTTATGAACTACCACCTGGCCTGCTCCAGTGGCTGAATAGCTTTTTGGACAAGCGATCTCTGTTTCTTGTAGTCGAAGGCTGTTCCTCAGACGTATCTTCAATAAAGACCGATGTTTCTCAGGGACCTGTCTTATACCCTACAGTCTTTTTGCTCTACATCAACGAGCTGCTGGAAATACCATCCAATCCAATCTACAGCTTCGTAGATGACAATACAGTGATAGCGTGCATGGAACCAGGCAAGCCACTATCATCCCAGGAGACGGTACGTTGGCGACAGCAACATGCCTCACAGATCAACGTAGATATCAAAACAATTGTTGGGTAGGGATTAGTAGATAAAGCACAGTGCGACGTACAGAAAACCCAGGCAGCAACACTTACAAAGAAGTCTCACGTTGGCTTACCAACTGTGGAAATTGAGGGTCACTCAGTAGTCGAGTCACTTTTCGTCAGACTTTTGGGAATCATAAACAATAACATGTCCTGGCACGACCATTTTGTCAGTTTTGCTAAAAAGGCATCCCAGAAGCTTGGAGCTTTGTTCTGCTGTAGGAAGCTGTATATACTAGAGCAACTACTGCTGCTCTACAAGGCACAGATCCGACCATCGCTGGAGTATCGCTCCCATGTGTGTGGATGCGCTCCGAAGCACTCTTTAAAGCTTCTCGACGTTATCCAGAAGAGAGCAATTAAACTAAGCGTTACGCCTAACCAAAAAGGACCTCCATAGCTTGAAACATCGAAGAAGGGTGGCTGGCCTGTCCCTGTTTTATTTATATTTATTATTCTGTCATGGAAGATGTTCGAGTGAGCTCTCCAGGTAACATCAGAGGCCGTCCGAACGAGGAACACTAGAGAGGCTCTGTGAACTCATCCTTACCAAGTCGAGGTCCCTACTCCTCGAACCAGTACCCTCCAGCATTTCTTCTTTTGGGGCAGTACGACGCTGTGTAACGAGGTGCTGGGAAATTTGTTTCTAGATGGCTACAACCTGCAGCGTTTCAAATTCAACGCATACCGACACTTGTCCTCTCGCTTCACTTCCCCAGCGCCATAAGTTTTCAGCCTTTGCGGGAGGCTGACCATAAAAAACAAGTTATGGGGTTGAGTGACACATCATTATGTAGAATGTGTCAAAGCGAAGACGA
This sequence comes from Callosobruchus maculatus, assembly GCA_951848785.1. Lineage (NCBI taxonomy): Eukaryota > Metazoa > Arthropoda > Insecta > Coleoptera > Chrysomelidae > Callosobruchus > Callosobruchus maculatus. The sequence goes on along the minus strand of CATOUR010000090.1, from coordinate 4,220,913 downwards.
AACTGTGGAACACGTCATAATAATATGTGAGCGTCCAGAGTTATCTTCTATTATTAGAAAGTGTCCGGTCGGCTAGTCTTGGCCTACATCTGCCCACATAAGGGAGATGTCCCTTAGCAACTTGTCCACCTTCCTGACAAGGTGAACGATGACCTGAGGATTCAGCTCCCTGGGAGGATGCACAATGGGTCAGTTGTGGCCTAAGTGCAGTGGACTACTCACCCTCCCCACTTTACAGATACAGAAGGAAGATTAATGGGTATGGTTTCAATGTTTCACTTCACTATTTTAACAATTAGTTTGAAAAATATGGCTCTAGCATGATATTCGAGTATTTTTATAACATTGTATGTGAACGCTACTTCTCTACTCTACTCTACGCTCTACTCTAAGCTAATCTAGGCAGAAAATAATTAACTAGTTTGCGGCTCGAATAAACTACGATAAATATAGCGTCAGGTAAATGAACTCAGTGCATCGCACACTCCCTGAATGTTTCACCCCATGACCTTAGGATGCGCTCAAATAAGAGACAAATAAAGTTTGCTATGGTTTCCTTAGCTCTTATTGTATAATTATAAACTAATAGTCCGCATCTCAATAAACGGGAAGTGATAGATATGGCATCACAAGGCCTTAAAAGCTAACGACGGCAAGACATAAAGAGGTTCGAGTCCTAATATTTTGGAATAATATTCGGAAGGCTAATTCAGAAGTTACGTAGACCATGCACGTGATATTGCAATTGTCAGTGATCTTGAAGTTTAGTTTCTTGCCTAGTTTTGTATCAATATTTTATTTATATGTAACTACTGATTTTTGGCATAAGATTTGTATACAAAATTTGTGCTTGTACTTGTTTGTTTAGGTCCTCACTTAAGTGGAAAAGCTTTAGCTTGACTTCGATGAGGTGAAAATAAAGGCCATTTATTATTATATCGCAAATTCGCAAGTCGTGGGTTACTATATACGATACCATGCTATTTTGTACAAATAAAGAGTGTGCTATTTACAGTTCTCATATGAAAATAAGATTATTATCAGCATCGATCAAAAACTTTATATCAACAGCGTCTAACTTCTTGACTTATATCTCCGCTCGAGAAATGTCCAGCTGAATTCTGCGGGAATAACATTTCAAAACTGACGTTTTGTGTATGAAAAGATTGATGAGGATCGTAATGGAAAAAGTTCTTACTACCCTGCTCTCTCCAGTGCCTTCAAGTGCAATTACGGAAAAAATCCAGGTTTCTGACATAAAACGGTATTATAAGATCATTTTTAGAGGCTAAGGATGATATTCTAGTAGAGAGGTCATCACAGCATAAAAATTGGGTTTATTTTTATAAAATGGGTGGGTAGGGTGATGGTCATTGACACTTTTCATTGCGAAAAAGTATTTTTTTGTATCTCATTCGTTAAATAATAGATATTTTCAAAAATATTAGAAAAAATTGTTTTTGCACAAATCGAAGAATATCTTTCATCAAACAATATATTACCTGAAAATCAGTCAGCGTTCAGAAAAGGACGTAGCACGATCTCTACCTTAAGCTGCCTCACTGATGATATTATAGCAGCTCAAGATCAATCTTTGGCATCTGTATTGGTGTGACTGGACTTCAGTAAGGCTTTTGACACAATATGTCATGAACTTTTATTAGCTAAATGTAAATACCTTGGGTTCGATCAATTATCATTATGTTTCCTAAGCTCTTATCTAAAAGATCGACATCAGTATGTTTTAATTGGCAACTCCATGTCAAATCCAACAGCTGTCCCGTCTGGTGTTCCCCAAGGATCCGTCCTTGGTCCCCTTCTTTTTCTGATTTACACGTTTGATCTCGGAAATGTTGTTCAAAATTGTAAAGTAACTTGTTACGCCGTTGATACGCAACTACTGCACAATTTTCCTCCAACGCATGTCGGTGACGCGACACACAAAGTTAACTCTGACCTCGATGACATTACCAAGTATGCGATCAGCCACAATTTACAGCTGAACCCGAATAAATCTAGCTTGATTTTATTTGCGGCAAGAAAAAAACGAGAATCGCTTAAATCTAGGAGTCACACTCAAATTGAAAACGTAGATATAGCTTTTAGTGAGTGTGTGAAAAGCTTAGGTTTGTATATAGATGAGGATCTCAGATTTTGTTCTCATGTCTCTAATGTGGTCAAATCTTGTTACTTTAGGCTTAGATTTCTTTTCAGTCACAGGCATCTGCCTTCTTCAAAAATAAAAAAATTATTGTGTGAGTCTTTGGTCATGTCTAGGTTAATGTATGCCTTCGTCGTCTATTTTCCACGCTTAGACAGTATATCCATGAAAAGAATTCAAAAGATCCAGAATTCGTGTTGTGGATACACTTGTGGCTTGAGACGTTGTGATCGTGTCACTGCATCGATAAATCAGCTAGGCTAGCTTAAAGTGCATAATCTTTTTATATGTATCTTTTTAAATTTAATATTCATAGCTTTACAAACATCCTTTCCGGTTTATTTAAGTGAGAAGCTTACTTTCAGGAATGATATTCACAACAAAAGTACTAGGCACAAAAAGATGCTATCAATTCCACGACATCGTTCAACCATGTTCCAGCGATCCTTTTCTTTCTAGTCAGCTAAACTATATAATGCATATAGACATTTTATGTCCCCTTATCGTGATTTTAAAAAAAGCTTAAAGAACACATTTTACAAATTCAGTCACCATAGACTTGTATTCAACTTATATCTGCTTTTTCTGTTTCCTAAGAATTTGTTGATTAGAATACTTAAACATTATATATGAAGCAGTAGGTAGAAACTAGGTTAGGGTTAGTTGTCTAGTTTTAGGAAATGGTTGAGTGGAATAGCCACAATGGGTAAACTTCGCGTTTTGTATCTTTGATGCAATAAAGACATATTATTATTATTATTATTAGGGTCTAGGGTGTAGCGTACGAAAGTGAGTCCAAGGAAATACGTATTGCCGTGTTAGCGTGAAGGCGTGGTCGCCTGATCCCTTTCTCCAGTATATGTGTTCGAAACTAGGGGAGGTAAGTCCAAAGGCCCAAAGGTAAGGTCCAAAGATCACCATAAAAATGCACTTCGCAAGTAGAAGCTCCTGACGTTACCTTTAAACGTAGAGTAATGATTCAAAAAGTGAATTATAGAATAAAGCTTGAATAGGGTTTGGATATCGTGTTTGGTTGTTAAATTAGACACATTTGAAGACACACTAAAAAACTTTTTTGAAAAAATCGCCCTGTGTTGCTCTTCACTATGGTCTTAACTATCGCCGTCTAAAATGTTATGTATGTAGTTTGAAAAAGAAGTGAGTTTTCTTCTACAAAATTATGAATCCGTGTTGCGCATGACAAATACGTATGTAAAAATGTGTACCCAGGTTCCCTAACCATTACATTTTTGAAAAACTACTTTTTGCATTTCTATCTTCTTAGCAAAACATGATTTTAGGTGGATAGTCAGCTATGTAATTTTTTTTAAATGGATTTTTTTATACTTAGTATGATGTCTACATCTATCTCCTCCATGTTCGTCGATCTATCTGTCTTTCTATCTGTCAGTCTGTATGTTTATTTTGTATTCACAAACGGCATCCATCACAATGAACACGTGATCTTTATTATGTCCTGTGCTTTAACAAACCTAGCGGAGTAAATTACGCTTCATAATCCTATGACTTGGAAAACACTAGCTTGGTTGCCCAGTATATGGTTACCCTTTTCGTGTATCGTTGCAAATAATGCTGATCAATACTAATATATAAAATCGGTGCCGCATTTAATGGTCTAGGGTATAGCGCGAGAAATTGAGGATCCAAGAAAAGACGTATTCCCGTGTTAGCGAGGAGGCTTGACCACCTGTTCCCTTTCTCCAGAGTGTGAGTCTAAGATGAGGGCAGATAAGTCCAAAAATCCAAAGGTAAGGTCAAAAGGTCCAAAGGTAAGGTCCAAAGGTCACTATAAAAATGAATTTCGCATTTCCAAGCTCCTCAAGTTACCTTTGAACTTACAGTAATTACTCAAAGAGCAAATTGAAGAAGAAAGCTTGAGCTTGTGCAACTATTTAGCCTTTTTTTGATATCGTGTTTGGTTGTTAAGTTCCAGGCATTTATAGAATGTATGATTTTGCATTGTGAGTTTTTTTGCACATTGAAAAACTTTTTTGAGAAAATCGAAAATAGTTGTCATTCATTAAGGTCTTAACTATCGCCTTCTGAAATATTATATATGTAGTTTGAAAATAAAGTGTGTTATGCGAGAAATTGTGAGTCCGTGTTTTACATGGCAAATACGTATGTATAAATGTGTGTATCCAGGCCCCTTAAACCTATACCTCGACACTTATTTACGTTTTCCGAACATATCAGCAATTTTTGAAACTTTTAGTGATATTCCTTGAATTTGTTCAATAAAATTTGTTGAGTAAGGTATTACCAATAGTGTCGTCTTCAAGTATAAATATAAAATTAGGGTGATAGAAAATTTTGTAACTTTACGACCTCCTGACTATACTATGTATGGGATACGTTGAATAGGCAGGGTAGAACTCAATATTCTTTGAAATATGTCAAAAACTTGGGGGAATAAGACAGCTCCAAGGTGTTGTATGCATAATAAGATTATATAAGATGCTTTCACAATGAGATCAGTGTGCCACGAATCACACATTCCTTTATACGGTTTTTCTCCATGTCACCACAGAGTTTTTTCTCGAACTCCAATATGTATGGGGTGCATAACAAATGTGCTATGTGCTACATTTGCGTAGATAAACGTGAATGGGCAAAAAAGCTTTATGTTTAGTAGAAAATGTTTGTCAGACTTTGAATATTCTGAACTTACAGTTAGAAGTAGATTGTTTTTTTAATGTTCATAGGCTGTTTTGTTATTTGTTCACCCTGTTACCTCTCCTAAGCAAGCTTGTGTCCTACGCCCTTCCTGTTAAACTTTGCGGTTGGTTAGCAGACTTCCTCCTTGGTCGCAGAATTTTGTCGTGGTAGACAGCTTCTCCTTTTCCTATTCCATAACATCAAAGCTGGGGTTCCACAAGGATTGTTTCTGCTTCATATCAATGATCTGCCCTCTAGCACCGCAAACCACTTCCACAGTTTTGTGTGTAACAGTACTTTTCATGCCGGCATCATGAGCAATAGACCGAACTCTATGACACGTTTCAGCATTTGCAAGAGCTGCTGGAAAAAATCTCGGATACCTATTCAGAGCCAGAAAGTACTTCTTACCGTCCAACCTTCTCACGCTGTATAAGGTCCAAATAAGAGCTTCCAAAATAACACACCTTTTTGAATTTTGCAAACTGCACACAGAACTGTCACTGGCAATGTCCATCTCGATAGTTATGACAAATGCGTATGAGGAACTGAGGGTTGGAAACACAGCATAGTGAGCAACCAGCAGAATATGTCTGAGGCTTTCCTATACAAAAATGGTTCTCACAGAATAGGGTACTTGCAGAGGTCGTGAAATTGTCTGGGGAGTATACATATCGTAAAGAAAACCATATCAAGAAGCAGTAGGAAACAAAAAACATGATTTTACTGCCGGCCAAAAAAAGATATTTGCAAAATAAAATAAGGATATATTCAAATCTTTCCACGTGACTTAAAACAAGGGCTAACTTCACAGGTATCTTATCGATATCGACAATCGATACTGCTACAGCGCAGGTCAATGAGATTCAACTGCAAACTAGAGATGATCTGAATTCTTTAACAATGCGACTCAATGTATTGATACTTATACATATTTGAAACAGGCAATTAACCCGCTAGCATTTTCGTTGCAATACATTTTTATATCTGATAGGTATCACAGTTCATCCTGTTTGTGACCGAGATTCGCAACTAATCGAAGCCATCATTTTATTTCGGCGCATCCCATTATGAATGAATCCAAAGATAGAATCTAATTCAAGCCCATCCCTACAAAGTGAATTAGTAATCTAGCCTAACTTTTATACTTTTGACTTTTGTATTATACTTTTGTGTGTGACTGCGTTTTGTGGTTATAATGATCCATGTCAAAATGTTAGGTTAGCACTGGCTATCGATATCGAATACTAATACTTTACATCCCATCACTATAGGATATCACTGACATCAGAGGTTGTTTGCGCGGCATTTTCCGGCATTTGAAATAGTTTTTGGAATATATTCCGATTCCAAAAAACCAAACAAGTGATTTTGTCATGTTTACTAGGCTCTAAGGAACGCGTAAACGACATAATATTTTTCTCTGCAAGTACCCTATTTGACCTTGGGATGATTTTACGGGTGTGAAGTCTGGGTAGAGATGCGAAACTAAAAATATCGATACCGGTATCAATTCATGCCAATGAAGGCGCGTTTGATTCGTACAGAGAATTTTGTGCAATTCGTTACACCCTTCAATAATTATATAATTATTTTCGATACCGATACCGCTACAAAAGTAGCGATACCAGCTCGGAATCGCTCAAAAAGTACCTAAGATAAAAATACTTGATATTAGTGCAGAAGTATCGAAGTATCGTTAGCATCCCTACAAATAATCATCCAAAAGGGGGGATGCGCGTGTGATTACCGCCAACCTGAGATATTGTGCTGATTGTTTACTATGTTGATGTTGTAGTTGGAAAGTTGCACGGCCCGGCTAGACGCAAGTGATGGCCACTAGATGCTTAGTATATGGCACCGAAAGAAGAAGAACAGAAACGGAGACTTCCTTGAGAGTAGTGTGATAGGCGGTTTGCCTTTGTAAGAAGTTAACTATACAAACATATTCAAATTACTTCCGATCTATAGCTTTATCTTGAAGTTGAAGTATCTTCTACTCCGACTTCACAACGCCTCTGGTACATGAGAAGCAGATAACAAGGAGAAAGCGATTACGACCATACGCGGACGGGATAACAAAAAATGCGATTCCGTCGGCCCAAATAAAGCAACTCCTTTGTTGGCCCACTTTGTTGTTCCTGATTGTTTGATCCCACATTTGTACCTGCTGGCGAGAATTAGCTTTGAATTCCTACTTCATTGTGCATTCGGTGTGATGGTAACCGCTAGAAACAGCATGATTGATGGCGAATGGAGAACCTTTCTGCAATGAACGAAATTGTGGAGAAACAGAGAAAAGAGGAAGAGATAAGCAGAGCGACACAGTGTTTCCGTTGATTGGGTTCATAAGGTCAGAGCGAATGTGAATTGTGCATCTATGCAAGCACACACGTAAAATTTGCATCCTAAAGTATCCTAAAGCCTTGTACACACTAGTAAATATGTTGCCGATTTTGGTCTCAGAGACATGTCTAAGGTTGTCTGCGTAGACATGTCTAATTGTCTATAGGCCAATCCCCGTCTAATACGGGCCTGTTGCGATACCAAATATCGCAGGTCTATGATCTCCCGACAGGAATGGGAGACTTCATGCAACGTTAAGGCGGCCACAGACCGGCGTACATGTGTGACATACAGGACTGTCACACTAGTATGCGAAACACAAACTACCCACATAACATTATGAATACGTACATCCATATAATGTACATTAGATATTCTAGTTTGAACATGTATATTTTGAATATTCATAGGACGTTAAATGTACATATGAAAAATGATATACACTAGTGTAATATACTATGTATGTTCACGTAGGTATATCCATATGTGAATATACATAAGATGTTGGTCTATGTATCATAAACACATCTAGTAGTTTACGCCTGCGCGAAGTACAACTAGTGCCACCATTGCTGATTTCTAGTGATTCCGTCGTTCGACTCGTTCGCGTCCTTCGCGTGTGTGCTGGTGCTGGTTGTGCCTGATTACCTGATCGAGTGAAATATTGTGCAATGTTACTTATCTTCTCCTTACTGATAACACTCACATCCAGCGTCTGACGGTAAGTCATAAGCGGAACAAGCCAAGTATAACCTTGATTTCTTTGTGATTTTAGACATGCCATTCAACAGAAAAGAGATGACAGTCTCAGTAATCGATTTTGCCAATTATTATTATTGTAATTAGAAATTGAATTAATAACAATACATAATGAAAGCATAAAGTTTGTTTATCTCACTGCCTCTACATTGAACTTTCATACACTATGCATGTGCATTAAAGGTACATGAATCTACATTTAATGGATATACCATGGATGTGTAAATTCGCGACAAACGTACATGAAATGCCTACAACATTGTCTAATAGTTTTCGTTTCATTTCAAAATTTTTATAAATATAGAGCAGACATGAACTCAATTTTACATAATTTCAGTAACTCATAGATTTGGTATTTACAGAGCTCAGCTCATGCGTCAAATAAATGAAAGCGCACCCCTCGTTCCCCGTATTCCATTATTCTTGAATCGTGTCACGTAGAACATCCCCGTATATACGTCTGGTAACGGTGCGGGTCGTCATGCCAGCAAAAACCCAAAACGATATGTCATCCGTCCCAGAAATGGAACCTCTAATCTAAATCAAAAGCGACGCCATCGAGAGTCACCTCTGGCCTCCGTTTAAATATAGTACAGTCTTCAGATACATTTTTTGGCAGCTTCCCATTGAGCACTGTATGTTTTGTTCATATTATAAATGATTATCAAGTCAAAATTGAAACAAGTTGATTGACTCAGCACTTTTCACACAGAACGGTGATATCGTTTTCCTATTTACCCATTGCATGAAGCTATCGTCAGAGATACCCTTCCAACCTAATCATCGCTTGCTCGCTCTCAAAAAAACATCATCACAAAAACTATCGTAAATATTTTCCTGCATCTCTCTCTGAACTAGAACAACACAGTTTTTATTTTGAAAGCTTCAACTGGATGGAACGAAACAGTCGGAAGCTCCCAAATTGCCGAAAACAAAGGTTTAGCTATTTCTATATTTTCAGTTTTTTATTATTGCTGCGCCGCCACATCTCTAAATACCATACAAATTTTCCATCCTCGCCATGTTAATAATACTTTGTCGAAATTTGGTTAAAATAAATTCCAGGTTACACAATACAGGGCGATCAAAAGCGATACTCGTATGTAGTCCCTTGGTTTTTGTAATAGCCAAAGGCAATATTCCAATGGACCTAAAAAAGGGTATTAAGCTTCTTGCATAGGTCAACGGAGAGCCAATTAAGAATACAAAAATTTTTCAGCTTTACAACCCCCCAGCCCCATATTTCACCCCCACCCAAAAAAAGCAGAAAATGGTCAGGAACCCCTAAAACGCGTAAAAACGAAGTTTGGGCTATTCATCAGAAAAATCTCTTTCCTAAATGAAAATTTTGAAAGTCTGCTGGAAAATTTACCACAGAAGGCTTTAGGAATAATATGGCTATAGTTAGATAGAGCGCGTGCACATTCTTATAGTAGAGGCTGAAACACCTTGGACGGCAGATTAAAAATTTCCGCGATCACAATACTCCTCTCACCTATTGGTGTGGGGAATAAAAGTTGATCACTTTATTTAGAAAAATATGTCGATCCACATCTGTTCTCTGAGAAGCAACAATGTTTTCCTTCTCTTGGTTATACGTCGAACGTAGGTTATTAATTTTTTTCTTCACTGTTTCCACCGATATACGACTAACTCGTAATGGTACGCGCACATAAATCGGCATCGGACGAACGGTACGGATCGGAGAAAAATACTTTCTATGAAATTTAATGGAGCAGCGCACATATATTATGTGCGGACGGTAGGCATCGAATTTTCAAAATCCGGCGAGAATATAGGATTAAATGCCGGCCGACGCGTGCGGTGCGTGCCGATACCGACGTATGTGCGATGCTGATCGGAGATTGCCGAGGCACCGTCGGCATTTTGCAAGTATCTACTTACCTTAAGCATATCATCAACCTTTCATTTGCTTTAATAGGGGGACGATATGGACATTTTCCTTCAGTAATGGCTTCTCTTATGGCCTCTAGTAGAAAATGCAATTTAAAATGCGTTATTCTGAAGTAATTGAAGAACCTTTTTCCGTCATTCATTAAGCCCGGATATAAATGTATATATTCCCCAAAAACTGCTCTTCTCTGACATACTTCACGAACCCACACCCGTCTACGCTTTCTACATTTTTGAAAATTTCCTTCTTTCAGAACAATCGCCAACTCGTCACCGTTGGAAGACATATTTGCGAATGCCTTCCAATTCTTTCGTCGATTCCGATTAGATATGTGCGATACCCTAATGGAAAATCCGTACCGTACGCATTTATACATTCCGTACATGTATACAGCACCTAGCATAATCCCATTGGTCAGATTTGAATTTTGAACCAATAAAGCTCTGATTGCCATACGCGAGTATGGAATGTAAATGAGTGCTATATGCACTTACGGAATGTAGTACTTAATGCAGCTGAAAATTTACAAAGAGAAGAGCGATTTAAGCGAAAACCATTTTTCAACTATGTATTAAACTGCAGTAAACTTTATTACAAATTAAGTTATAGTAGGGTGTATAATTTTTGTCCTTTACGAAATATTAAATGTAATGATTGCAAAGATCTGGTGTATTAAGTTAACTAAGTAATGATCTTCAGTGGTCAAAGAAAACATACATTACTTACAAGATTAAAGACATTAAAGAATATAGCAGAACAAAAAAGAACGTTATATAAAATCAGAGGGATAAAGCATGCATTGGGTTTATTTGTTTTAATATTTTGGGATAGATTAGGTACGTTCTTCTTTGGCGTCAGTCAATAGGTTTGATCTATGTATATTTTCCAGGACTCAGTTCAAAATATTTATAATTAGGAGGTAATTTTGCCCCAGCATGCATGGCGATTTCAAACATATACGAGTATAACATTTATAACCACACTCTCTCGCTGCAATCGCAAAAACTAAAACAAGACTCCAGCCATAGCCATACGTTTGACATGCATATCACTGTATTACATTCCGTAAGTGCATATGGCACTGATTTACATTTCGTACACACGTACGGCACTCGAAATTTGATTGGTTTAAAATTCAAATTTGACCAATGGGATTATGCTAGGTGCTATATACATGTACGGAATGTATAAATGCGTACCGTACCGGCCGTTCCATCCGTCCCGTCCGTCCGATGCCGATTTATGTGCGCGTACCTTAAATGTAACTTCAGCTTAATATTTGCCCTATCATCGATATTGTTAAAAAATTAAATCCTTATCTGTTCACCTGCTCGACCAGAGCATGTTGAACGTCCCGAAATTAATAGCCGCCGCCGCCGCCGCCGTCGCGACGCGCGTCAACAGCGTCGGCGTCGCCTTCGACGCCAGCGCCTGTTTTGAATAATTACGCTCTGGCGGCGCGGCGCGGAGCGTGGAGGCGTCACGACGCCGCAAGAAAACCACCGACGACGCCTGCCACGTCGCCGTCGTCGCTCTTGGGAGAAAAGCCGTTTTCGCAGCCTAGCCCGATTTGAGGTCTACACGAAAGACCGCTCTTTATTAGCCCGCACACAAAGCCGCAGAACGCTAATTAATCTTGTGCTACAGTATCATCGGATTTGTTTGTACTACGGTCCATTCTTTTGTAGTTATACTTCGAAGGTTTTGCTCCTTTCAGCCAGCTGAGCCGAGTTGATTTTAGGTTAGGGCCCTTATAATACATGCATTTCAGTATTTTTAGTTTGTAATCCTTGGTAGTCGTGAGATTTTATATATACATTTAGTCCAATCGTTACGTCGTAAAAAACGGCTTTACTCAGCAAAAGATCGGAAAGAAATGAAATTTGGTGGGATGGTAGACTTTGATCCCCTGATTGCAATTAAGTTTGCGACCTCGGGGGTTGCCGTTTGAGGGGTGGGGGGTGAAAACTGCTTCGCGACGATTTTCGAAAAATAGCGCCGTTTTGGCGATAAAAGCTTCGAATGGTGTATGGAGAGCACAAAGTTCTACATAATTTTGGTCTTTATATTTTTCATATGCGACCAACAGTTTCCGTCCTACCTTGCGTCAAAGTCAGAGGTTGGTTTGTGATTTTCACTGAATTCAGAATTTAAGGGCGGATTAAAGCGAAGAACTTTATCAAAAAGTCATGTAACTTTTTTATTTCGCTAATGATATCTTCTCATTTTTTTATTATCTGCAGCTGCCTAAACTCACCCCTACTTACTACTGCTGTTGCAAAAAAAATCGTATTTGTGCATACTTTTAGTGGAAATTATAGTACCCCGGCATTGTTTAATTAAGCTAAGATTCAATTTGAGACATATGAGGGTTACCGCCTTCTGAAGGGATACGGAAGGCGTTCAATAATGTCACACCCTATACGGGTTGAAAAATGCAGTTAAACATAATAAAAACGGATTACATTGATACATGTCATAGCTGGACCTCCTAAGAATATGTATAAAGAAACGTCATCCGTTTTAAACAATATGTACAATTTTTTAACGATTTCTAACGAAAATGACGTGAAATAGTGAACTTTAACTCAAATTTCTCATAAGCTGCCCAGCAGAAACGGCATGACAGTATTATTTGTTTTATCTACAAAAAAAGCTAAAAAGTTTCCATCAAGTTCCGATCCGCTTCGTCACGGTTTTTTTTTTCATTTTAAACGAATCGGTACGCGCAAACCGCCTGTAGATTTCGAATGACGATTTTTTGGAACATTAGTTGGTAGATGTAAAATGCTACCGCATTTCATTCGGTTATTTACCGATATTTTTTCTACGTTTTAATAACCCCCCTTTATCTCCGATCCCTCCCATTTTAGGGTTATGGTGCAACGTCAAAAAAGTTTCCAAACTGACTCTAGTACTCAAATACCAAATGTCATCCGGTTTCTTTACGGACACGAAAATTACGCGTTATTGCCCTGAATATAAGGATAAAAAAAAGAAAGAAAGAAGGTCTTGCAATCAAACGCAACACTGAATGACAGGAATCTGCATGCTGTTGCATTTAAGACATGTTTATGAGTGCGTAGTCGTTGATGAAGGAGATAAAGGCAGTTAGGCGTTATCGTTATAGTTTCTGAAGTGCTTTAAGGTTTAAACATAGATGAGTACTTAGAAAAAATGACTCGTGCACTAGGCGATGCTTGTCTATATGGTATAGAGGGCTCCAAAGGGAAATTTCACTCTGGAAGATACAGAGGGGCCAGGAAGTCCACCATTGTCTATTACGGGCAAAAAACATTACTGCTGCGAGGAAAATTCTTTACACGGATAGACGATAAGTAGAGATTACTATCGGCCTAAATACACCAGCAATTCGTATGACTCTACATGATAATTTTTTTCACGTGAAGAAACAGAAGAAACTTTGTTCTCTCTGGGTGCCGCATTGTCTGACTGCAGAGCAGATCACACGACGTGCAACTTGGTCCTAGGGGATTCTGAATAACTTTAACATGGACCAATCTCGGTATATCTGACAGGTGGTGAGACGTGCGTATATATTGTTACGGATTCCGATCAAGGCTAAAAACAAGGTTCGGGTCTTTTATGATGAGGATACATCTGTAGCTGTCAAAAAGTCCCGATCTGTAGAGAAGAAAATGATCCCTATAATTTTTAAATGGAGTGGTATTAATTGTAGAACGAACGCGCCTTTTTGGATATACAGAAGACCGTCACATTTAATTGTTATATTGAAACGTGCCTGTCTAAAGTCATTGGACCTATGAAGAATATGCGACTAAAGTCAAGAATGAACAACTGGTGGAATTCACTTACCTTATTTCTCAGGTTTCGAGAGTGGTACAACTGTATTCCTTACCTGCAAGAAAATTGTGTTTGCATTATTATAGTATCTCAAAATTTGTTTCCCCCTCACCATTACTTAATGTCAATTTGCAGTATTTTGTTAACAATAGCAAATAAAAACTCTCACCCTACAGCAAGACAATTTTTTCTGGCACATTTGCTTTTTTCGTTTGTGTCTCTTAGCTCCCCGGTTAAGTGAAAATTCCTTATGAAATTCCTTTAGAGTGGAGGTATTCTTTGAAGAAAAAACATGAAAGACATGCTTCAAAGCTTCGTGGCTTGTATACTACATATTCATACTTTACAAAGAAAATTCTAAAATCGGCATTGTCTGCATACCCGCCCTTAACCAGCATTACTTAGCTATCTTCAAATATACATCATCTGCTTTGTAAAGATAACAATAGTATATTCTATAACCAGGTCAGAATTAAAATTGCTTTTTCGGATAGGTGCATTAGTGAGAGAATCCTCAAAACCGCTGTGCGCTGGTCTGCCACGTGTACATCAGATAGTGACAGATTTGAAATCTATAGCAATTTATGTTCGTTGAAAATGATTGCAGAATATACATTTTGGGACTTCATGTAGAATGCAAATACACGTAAGCTGAATATAAAACAAGGGTTTCTAGAATAGCTATTCTTACACAGGTGTTACAACGTTTTCATCAAAAAAGGATTACATTAGCTGATAGTTGAAACAACTGTAAATATATTTAAAGTGATGGAAAAACATCCAAATACTAACAATTAATTGGAAACGCAACAGTATTTTTTTCTGTGTGTATAGTCGAAATGCGTCTTAACGTAGCGAGACCCAGTACTTGTCAAGGTACGTTAAATCTTTATCCATATAATCCACATAAGCTAAGTACCTGAGACTATGACAAGTGGACGTTATTAACAACATTAATAATTATTAACAGATTACGGCTGATCAAAATTCAACATTTTCGCAGACATAATCCTACGGTAACCTTACCTTGTTTAAATCGCTGTCCTCGTTATTTCAGTTTTTTCAACGAGAAACGCGTTTTACTTGAAAACAGCGACACAGCAACAGGTGCGTGATATGATAATTGGCCAAGTCGACGACAAAAGAATATGAAAGTCGGTGTTTCGTGTAGAAATTGGACCATGGGAGATGCAGAAACTAATTATCCACTTTGGTTCGGTGGGAAACCTTAAGTCACATTGATATTTTAATATAATGTATGGTATCAAACAATGGGATGTGTATGTACTTGAGAAGAGGTCATTTTTGTAGTTTTATCATACAGCGTGTCCCAGCTAAAATTTGCCACCCATCTTATCTCTGAAATGATAAAAAGATAAACATCGCCGAGACACGTGGATTTCTATTTGGAGGAGGGACTCTTCAACCGGACACGTCCTCATTGAACCATCAACTCACTCACCCCCCAGCAACTTCAGAATCTTAAATGAGACCACCATACTTGTGATAGATCATTTTGGAGGGAATTACAACAGTACGAGGTTGCTCTATATCTCCGTCAATCCACCAGTACGCAGACAGCTGTTTCACGCTTATTAGCGATCATCAGTGCGCCATAGGTCGATTGACGGAGAGAGAGAGCATCAGAATCTTCATGTCTGCCAGACATGTGAAGCAGGCAGATCTTTTCTGTCGCCTGCTCTCAAATACGACAGTGTTATCTAACTGAAGATTGATTGACTATTATAGAAGTTATTAAAAAATATGGTGATTATCAAAATTAAATATTATTTACATTGCCTGAAATATTATTGTAAGAAAGATTCCAAATGGCCTCCATTTTGACCACACTTTTTACAAAAAAATATGAGACCAGATTTTTCCAAATATTTATGACATAACTTTCATTCACATTCAACAGACTGAGATAAAACGTTTATTAAGTCATGTATATGTACTCGTGTATTCAACAAGTTGAGCTAGCAACAAGTTGTAAAGTAGACTACATTGCCAAAGTAATAAGACTGTTTATGGTCACCATACAGGAAAGACATATATTTCAGGTTATGTAGATATTTTTAAAAGATTGAGCTAGCAACAGGTTGTAAGAGAAACTACTTTGCTAGAATAACAATGCTTTTTATGCCTACTGTTATCACTTTTTTCAACAAATTGAGCTAATGACATGCTGTAAAAGAAACTACATTGCTCAAATAATATGACTTTTTGTGCCCCCTATTTAGAGGGAAATAGCTATAGTTTATAATTTATCAAACCATTTTGCTTCACTCTATGTATTCGTGAAACAAATCTATATCGCATAGAATGTTAAGTTCAAATAACAATATTATTTCAGGCTTATACAGGGTGTCCCACGACGTTTAAGACAAGCAATATATCGGAACTAGGCTGCATTAGAGAATTATAATTTTGGGGGTTTAAATTGGAGCAAATATAGTATCTATTCTTATCATTGTGTCATCCAGTGAGGTATTTGTTTTTGATCACGTGATGTCCCATTCAAAATTTTTAACGAGACACCCTGTATATCTGTGGCTTTTTGTGTTCCTCCTTATAAAACAATTGCAACAAACTGACACACTTGGGATCTAAAGTGATTAATTCAAGAGCTACAGGTTAAATTACTTTGGTAGTGTTTTATAATGGTATTGATACAGTCCTTTAAGTACCTATAGCTCTTGAACTTTAGACCTTAAGTGTGCTAGTTTGTTGGAATTGTTTTATCGGGAGGAACACAAAAAGTCACAAATATACAGGGTCTTTCATTAAAAATTTTGAATCGGACGTCACGTGACCAAAAACAAATACCTCATTGGGTGACACAATAATAAGAAAATATACTATATTTGCTCTAATTCACACTCCCAAAATTATAATTCTCTACTGCAGCCCAACTCCGATATATTGCTTGTCTTAATGGTCGTGGGACACCCTGTATACAAGTATTTATAGGTAGTGAAGAATTTTCAAAAGCAATAGATTTGGTATCGAATTCATACGTAAGTAACATATAATGTATTGAACCAAATTATCCATTTCGGTTACTTTGGAAACATTCTTTTATCCTTCTTATAAAGGAAAATTCATTAGCATACTAAATTCATAGCATTGGCAAGCGCTCATCAGACCATATAGACGTAAAGGCAATATTCAAAATGTGAGATGTTCAAGATACTTTTGTTGTTGCGAAGACATTTCGAATATCGCTTGTACGTTTGTATGGAAAAAAATGGCTCACATTGTCACCGTGTCCTAGGTAATGAACATAATACTTCATTTCATTCCATAATAGCAAATCAATCTTCAATCTGATTACACTGTTGTATTTGTCAACGAATTCCCTTCAAAATGGCGTATCACAAGTATGGTGGTCTCATTTAAGGTTTTGGAGTAGGGGTTGCTGAGGGTGAAGGGGTTGATGATGTATTCCGTGGAAGAGTACCCTCGAAATACAAATCGATGTGTCATGGCATTATCTTTTTTCATTTCAGTAATAAGCTAGGTGGCAAATTTTAGCTGGAACACA
Source organism: Callosobruchus maculatus (assembly GCA_951848785.1). NCBI lineage: Eukaryota > Metazoa > Arthropoda > Insecta > Coleoptera > Chrysomelidae > Callosobruchus > Callosobruchus maculatus. Next base: position 4,203,681 of record CATOUR010000090.1, on the reverse strand, counting down.
CTGTATACATGATTCTGCAGTTACTACCAGCGTATTACATGAAAAGAATTAGGTTATTATTTAGCCTAGCAACATAATACCAAATAAAAATACAATAATCGTTGATAGTTTCAAATGAAGAAAAAAAAATGATCAGCTGTGACCTCGCAGTGACAGTTCAAATTTTAAACAATGCTATGTAACGCCAACTAACCTGAAAATTCTTCCAATGCAACCCATGTTACAAACACTGCATTTTTTGAGTTCCATCTCGAAAAACTGTTAAACTACACTCGAAGATAGCACAGCAAGTCCGTAAATCTTCACTACAGTTACCAACAAATAGCAAATTCGATTCTACTGGTCAAGCATAAAAGACGCACAAACAAAATAAACGTTTGACAGTCCGGCTTCTACCGTAAATAAGTCGCACGAAAATTATGTCGGCGTTGCCAGCCTCTCAATATTTATGTAAGACTTCAGAATTTGCGTTGATGATGAAGAAATATGCAGTAACGCAATAGAGGTCAACATATCTATTGATTTTGATGTAATCATTCCTGAACTCTCAAAATACCGTCTTTTTTAACGTAAAATGGAATATTTCTGGATACCATACAATTAAGACGATAGTAAGCAATTATGATTGCCGTATCTGGTGGTCAATATGACAACGTAGGAAAATATGTCGGCCTATTGGAGTTAGTTGTTTACTACCTCTATGTTCAGTTATTACTCTGAGGTATCCTCTCATGGCGCGACACTTTCGACGAACTATCTGTACATCTCGACGGCTTCTCGCCTTGTCCCGTGTTTTCCGGGACAGTCTGGCGCCGTGCGAGCCATACGATCCGCTCCTGAAGTGTGTTTACGCTATCTGGGAAACGGATGTCTCCGGTAGGATGGAAGGAAGGAAGGAAGGCGAGCTGTCAAGAAACGGGAGGAAAGGGCGATTAAAATCACGCCAGCTCGATGTTGCACAATATGAAGGGGTGGAGGGAAATGAGGGTAGGTGATGAAGGTAAATTACACCATCGGGACGATATCATTTGCCCCTTGAAAATATATTACTTGAAAAATACCACAAAGGTGTCCATCATTGTCCTTGTAAACCCTTCTCGCTCGCAATATCCTAAGGGTCAGTTTCACCACCTTCTGATAGGTGTCAGATAGCTTATCCACATATTTCGTCTTTGTCACTTGACATACCTACATTAAAAAGGGACAAAAAGCCATGGTTAGGCCACAGCATACTAAACAACTAGCAGAATATCTCTGAGGAATTTCCTGTACAAAAATGGTTCCTTCAGAATTTGACCTTGACGGTGCCATTATGGGTGAAAAGTCTGGCTTGAGATGTGAAAATAAAAAGTATCGATACTGATACCAATTTGAACTTTTTGGCCAAGTATAGAGCACACGCCAGTTAAGGGGCGTTTGGTTGCTACAGAGAATCTTGTGCAATGCTCTCCTAGAAATTAGGTAATTATTTTTGATACTAATAGCCCTACAAAGGTATCGATACCAGCTTGAAATCGCTCAAAAAGTATCGTTGACTAAAATACTCAAAATACTTGTCAGTCTTTCCACGATAGGTTCTAAAATAGTTTTCGAAACGCATTCAAAACGTTTTCAACAGACACTCTTGACAAATATTATTTCCTAGTTTTAAAACCTATTTTGTTGTTTATCATAAATTTTAGTTTCGAATTTCGAAAAAACTTTAATAAACTGACAATAGTGACATTAGACCGTAACGCACTGCGTATAGTCCATTTCAAAATGTTTTGAAAGTGGTAGCTGGTATTTCCACATTTGGATCTCAATACGATCCCAAAAATTGGCGAGTCGATCTTGAACAGGAAACGTTTTGAGAACACATCCAATTGACCTATCTCTGAGATATTTAAAAACTCAAAATGTTTTGAAGTCGTTTTGAAAGCCCTTGGAAACGTAGTAACTATTAGCATGGCGTAAACAAAATCTCACAGCTTGCGCCTGTCACAGCAATGAGCAAATATGAGAGTCAACCTTGCGTCAGTGGTGTCCTACGACGTGACGTATACACCTCTTTTGACAGATACTCATCCAACCTGAGATATTCTGCTAAGGCCCGTTTGCACCGGTTACACTTAGGTGAACCTTAACTTTAAGTAGCGCTTAAACTGTCAAATTCGTTTGCACGGTCCACAAAATCTGTGTTAACTGTGTTAAGCCTTAGTTAGAGTGACATCAAACTAAGCCGAAGATTTCTGTGGCTTAAGGTGATACTTAGTAATATAACCTGAAAAACTTTCAGCTTCTTTCCGATATTTGCAAGGCAAAGTTCAAAAATGAATTTATTCAGAAATAATTTAATAATAGGTCTCCCTCGTATATCGGCTTCACGCTGCGTGCGTCAAAATCCGCGCCTCTAGTGGCAAAAAGCGAGCGAGCCTTGTCGTTCCACCAAGGAGAAGTAAACTGCTTCTAGTGGCGTTTCTCTCTTTGGTTGCCGTCACCTTCGGGTACTAGAGAGCGCACCGGCAGAATTCCTTCTGTCTTACTCGTACATCTTTCACATGTTTATTAAACATGGAAAAATTGATGCTCTCTACTTTCGTCAATCGACCTATGGCGCACTGATGATCGCTAATAAGCGTGAAACAGCTGTCTGCGTACTGGTGGATTGACGGAGGTATAGAGCAACCCTCGTATATCGGCTTCACGCTGCGTGCGTCAAAATCCGCGCCTCTAGTGGCAAAAAGCGAGCGAGCCTTGTCGTTCCACCAAGGAGAAGTAAACTGCTTCTAGTGGCGTTTCTCTCTTTGGTTGCCGTCACCTTCGGGTACTAGAGAGCGCACCGGCAGAATTCCTTCTGTCTTACTCGTACATCTTTCACATGTTTATTAAACATGGAAAAATTGATGCTCTCTACTTTCGTCAATCGACCTATGGCGCACTGATGATCGCTAATAAGCGTGAAACAGCTGTCTGCGTACTGGTGGATTGACGGAGGTATAGAGCAACCCTCGAATAATAGGTCTGTTTTTACAGAGAATCACTAACCAGTCAGAGCCAATCAGTATTCCCCATTGCAGTTGTCAAACTATTTCTGACTAGTACTGGCCAATCAAATTGACGCTGACTAGTTTGTGATTGCTGTAAAAACAGACATATTATATGATAATGACGAGTGTGAGGAAGTGGATTTAATGACCTATTTCAGAGATACCTAGGCAAATTAAAGACCGACTGAACCATTTCAATATGCTCGACGAATTAACTTTCTTTTTTCAAAGATTCAGAGTGACGAAGCTCACTGGCCATGCATATTTTGGAGTTGATTTCTCTTTTTCTGTGTAATTTGGCCCCCTTTCCTTATCTTTGTCCTCCATTTTGTTTGTTCAAATTATGAAATAATTTTTGAGAAAGCAGTTAATACAGTTATTCAGCGGAGCCCTGCGATCAACGACTTTGCGTCATGCGATTGCGAATTGCGAAAATACGAACACAAAACATACATGTATGTATTATGTATATTGAGGCTGCAGAGTGGACGGGATCACAAAACATAGCTGGACCTGCGACATACGTCAAATCATAAAAGTGAAATTTCAGAAGTACAAATTAAAATTCCCCAGAATTCCGGCGATGCCAAACTGTAAGCTCGCTTAGCTAAGATTACGTTAAAAGGAACCCCAGCAAACCGCCTTAATCTAAGGTTCAGATTAACTCTAAGGTACACCATAGCTAAACTGCAGATTTAAGAGTGAGCGGTGCAAACGGCCCTAATTGTTTGGTATGTTGTGGTTAGGCTATCTGACATCTATCAGAACATGGCCGACTCTACACTAGGCCGGAGCCTTAGATGTGGAATGTGGCTTAGCTGTCAAATAGTGGGCCTATAGTTTCAGAACAATTATTACCTTTTATACGTATTAGAGTTCCATCTCGGTTAATAAATTAAGAAAAATACTTTTTAGAACTACTACTACTAATACCACTTACATCTGATGTCTGGTTCATCGTAGTCAAACACTACAAAATAAAAATAAACGCAACCTGTTTCCTGTTGCCACTTCTACTTTCACTTAAATGAACACTCAATTTACTTTATAAATTGTCACTTGAGCTAGAAAAATTCGCTATTAGGTCACTGTGAAGCCATTCTTGCTGGTCTTGATTCCCTTTCACTCTCAAATCTTTCCGTAGGTATGCCCAGATGCATGCCCAGATGAGTTCTATTAACTGTCTTTTTCTGTGATATTTGGGAGGTCCAGAAAACATTGTAGGTACCACATTGTGCTTTAAAATAGGTCTTATCCTTTGAAATGTTTGTAAAGTATTGTCTTTATTCTTATGAATATAACCAGCCCATACGAGGAATACCGTTCACCCACTTCTGTTTATGTCCCTTATTGGAAGCACAATTGCTAGTGCAACCTGGTACTACACACTTTGCAGGCATCTTTTTATCTTATAGTTTCGTTTGTGCAGGTAAATAATTAGAAACACATTAAAAATCACCTTCCAATCTCCTTTTTTGCTCTGGAAGATTACACTAATGACTTAACAACAAATAAAAGCTCGGTACCCGATTCAGTGTTGTCATATTTCAATGCTCCGGCCTAGTGAGTAGAGTCGGCCATGATCAGAGGAAGTTAAACTGTCCCTTGGTGGATTATAGAACCCTTTGTGAATTATAGAACAGAACCTCCAATATTGATGAATTTATTACAACCTTTTTTGTATAGATGTGCCTCAGCGTTAGTTTAGTAGGTAATTGCTGAAGGTTAAAAAAAAGGATCATTGAAAATATTTATTAATGAATGAATTGGACCTCCACGGTACCTTATGTACTCAGAAACACATCGAGGCATACTCCTATATGGTGGTCGATTTCCTCTTGAGGTATGTCATCCCAGGCAACTTGTACCCCATTGTACTTGAAGTGGCGCTAGCGAATTTATGAATACGATCATGCCTGATCGAACGTCATAGAATCAGACTCCTCAACGAACGGTTCCCGTATATACACCTATGATATACACTTCAATTCGCTGCGATTTCCTTGTCAAAGCTGAAATCCGAGCGACAGCATATTCATGAACCAGCAGTCTAACTCTCTGCAATGGGCCTATACCATGAATTCATGTATGAACCTAGTTGTTTAAGGTAACGTAAGGTAATTTATTTGACTGTTTTATACACAAGAGTATTTACAACAAGTAAAAAAATGAAGTCAAGTTGATGGACTTAGTACTTCCTACATATTACGGTGATACCAGTTTATTATTTTCCCATAGCATGAAGCTATAATCTGAGAGCCCCTTGCAACCAAATCATCGCCAGCTCCCCCCTCCCCCAAATTCCTTCGCAGGTCAATGGGCAGCCTACTCGTATTACCAATACAACAAATTTTACAGTTTTACGCCCTCTCCCTCCCAACCAACTCAATTTCACCTCCCTCCAAGAAAAAAACGAAGTTTGATCTGTTTTTATACTTTAAGTTTTTTGATTATTGCAGCACCACCACTGACACGATTTTTAAAAACTATACATGTTTTCCATCCTCGCCGCCAAGGTAATAATACTGTGTAGAAATTTCATTAAAATCAATTCGGTCACTTCCAGGTTAAACAATACAGAACGATCTAAAGCAATACTCGTATGCATGTACATCAGAAAAGTTCCTTGGTTTCTGTAATAGGCGACGAAACGTTAGGAAGGATCTAAAAATGTGTATTATGCCGCAAGGTGTTTCTTTCACAGGCAATGGACAGTCTATTATGCATACGCTTCTACAATGCCCCATCCCCCAACCACCCCAATTTCTCCACGACCAAAATAAAAAGGTCTAAAATGATCAGAGATCCCTAAGACGCCTAAAAACAAAGTTCGAGGAGTATTTAAATTTTTTGTTTTTTACTAATCACTCCGCCGCCCATACACCGATTTTCAAAATTATAGGAACATTACCTACTACGACCCCACAGCATATAGCTGCCCAAATTTTATCACAATCCATATAGCGGTTACTGAGATTACGAGGCTAGAGGCACGTGTACATACAGACCGACAGAGAGACCGACCGGCAGACAGACCGACGGAAATCAGTGATGTGGAATTTCATAATGTAGACATCATAAAACGTCTAACCTCACCAATCGGTGTGGGAAGTAAAAACACAACACAACTAGACATAGATAAAATTCATAAACATGAGTAAAAGATAGACACTTAAAATTCACAAACAACTACAAAGCGACTATGCCACGTCTTCAACCAAAATGGCGGTGGCCTCCATATTTCTGAATCGCCCGGCAGTACGTTGGAAAGCTTCAAGTTAAGGCTATTTATTAAGATTTGCTTAAACGATAACGCGGTAATCCCAGGTGATGGCAATTTGTGGTACCAAAAGTGTGCCGGTCTGACTGTACCGTAAAGGGTTACTGGGGATGAGGGGGTTGATGGCACAATGATGACGTGCGACAACTACAAAGCGACTATGCCACGTCTTCAACCAAAATGGCGGTGGCCTCCATATTTCTGAATCGCCCGGCAGTACGTTGGAAAGCTTCAAGTTAAGGCTATTTATTAAGATTTGCTTAAACGATAACGCGGTAATCCCAGGTGATGGCAATTTGTGGTACCAAAAGTGTGCCGGTCTGACTGTACCGTAAAGGGTTACTGGGGATGAGGGGGTTGATGGCACAATGATGACGTGCTCGGTGGAAGAGTTCCCCCTCGAAATACAAATCGAGGTGTCACGGCATTTTTCTTTTTTTATAATTTCAGAGATAAGATGGGTGGACACTTTTAGCTGGGACAGACTATATGTATAAATGTTTGTACCCAGGCCTCTCAAACTGTTTAGACGGACTTCATTGCTTTGCATTGCAAAAGCTCGCGGTTTTTTGGGTATTGGAACAAATGTTGATCATGAATAGTCGTGAAAAAAGTCTGTGTAATTCCAATCGAGTCGCTCTGCTGTTACGTGTATATGTTGTGTCCGAACTACCCGTAGTGATCGATACACATATAATATAAATAAATCCGTCCATATGCGACAGGACGGATACTGCGGAATCTTTTATTAACTCCAAAGAACCGGCCAAACTTCGGCTCCGTCGTCCTAGAGGCTGACGAGTATCCTCGCCGGAGTTCCTTAAGCTCAGCGAGATGTTGTCGGAAACTTTGAAGTATAGTGGGATAACAAGGACGACATGCGGCATTAGGAGTTCCTTAATCCTCATGGAATACTTTCGATGAGCGCTGGACCGTGGACAGGATTATTGTCATAGCCTATAACGAGCCCTGAAGTGACATCTGACAACGTCGCATTCAACGTAGCATAGTGGCCGAAATGAGACTCGAATACACACGCAGTGGCTTGTGCAGCTCATACTCAACTTTTGACTTACTAGTTGTAGTAGTCGTAGTGATGGTGAGGAGAAGCCAGGCAAGCAGGCCACCTTTGGCCCTTTTTTGCCTAACCCACTAAACCAACACTTAAAACACTAAAGCCTTAGTCCTAGAAAGCTCCTTGTCAAACCTACTAGACCTCTTGATGAAAGCCAGTATGTACGAACATCTAACTGCATCAAGTGACTCCTCCCCAAACTCCATCGTGCCGAATCTCTGAACACTGCGGTTGCTCAGAAAGGGTCACCTACAACTCTCATGAGTGATAAATGCCTATTCAGCCAACATTGGCCAATCAGTACCCCCACCAAAAGGTTGAGCGTCACTCTGCCTTTATTCAGAAGCCATAGCGTTCAGGGCTAGCTTGCCTGCAGTCATTTCTCCTCAACCATACTTTCGCCAGTTCTTTGTAGACCGAATCGTCCAAGACAATATTGACCTGGCGTCTGCCAATTGCAAGCATTGCTTTTGGGCTGGCGGCCCCTGCTTATGTCTTGCTAATTTCTGAAGGGCAACAGAACGGGAGCCTACCTTCTGCCTGCTCCTACCCTGCTGACCCTACCACAGACATCAAGTTTAAACAACAGATAGAAGAAAAATGGGATCAATGTGAACACATACACACAGACGGTTCAAAGACGACAAATGGTGTAGGCTGCGCTTTCTACCATGAAAATAAAGAATATCAAGAATTATACAAACTTCCTCCAGATTGTTCAATATATACAGCTGAGTTGACAGCGATTCAAAAAGCACTAGGATATTCTTTCAGTAAGACTGACCTTAGAGATGTTATAATCTTCAGCGACAGCAAGAGTGCAGCTATGAGATTAGAGCATTTAATAATTTCACCGACCTTCAACCATATCATATCAAACATAATGAAATTAGTTTACAGGTACAACCGTTTGGATAAAAACGTAAAAATTGTATGGATACACACAGGTATACCTCAAAACGACACATACTAGCAAAGACGGAATACTGATGAGAAATTTCAAAATTCCCTACAGTGACTTGAACAGTAAGTTAAATAAGAACCAGAAAGAAAAGTGGAGCAAACACTACCATCCATCCGGAACGATATATGTACAAACAGATCCAGCAGAACATTAGAACAGAACCCTGATTTAAGAGAGAAACGAATAGACCACTTGTGAGAACACTTTGCAGATTGAGGTGTGGTCATTGCTTAAGCCCTCAACACAAAGCTAGAGTAGGGTTAGACGATGACCCTCACTGCAGATGTGGAGAGATTGGTACTGCTCAACACTGCAAATTAGTAATGAGGTAACAAACCTTTATCACAGAAACTATATACCGTTACCTGCTAATATGATCTCTATACTAGCTAGTGAAAATAACCGTGCATACAAACTATTATATATCTTTTGCACACAAAAACTAAAAATAACGCTGTAAAAAAAATAAATTTCCATCCAAAATAGAACTGGCCAGTTGACTTTAGATCAGATTCAATAAAATAAATAAAAAAAAAACTTTAACTAAGACTAAGTTTTGTTTTTGCACCGGTTAGTTTTAAACATGAGTTAGTAAATTACGGGTTAACTTTTAGTTTGTTGACATTTGCATCAATGGATATCATGAAATAGAAAGAATTTGCTATAGAACGTTGGCCATGATATCGTATTTAGATGGTATTTGGCGACTGTCAATCATAAAGCCGGCGCCACATATGGTATTTGCCGAATATCAATATTCGCCAATTTTTCAACCTTGCTCGCCGAATAGCGAGCACGTATCGCCCTTTAGCCGAATAGCATATAATCGGGGTTCGTTGCTCGCCGAATACCGCATATGTGGCGCCGGCTTTATTAGCCGAATAGCAAATAATCGGGGTTCGTTGCTCGCCGAATACCGCATATGTGGCGCCGGCTTTACATTATATTTAGCTGTGTATTTCAGTTTTGATCAGACATATCAAATATTCGGATTGTTTTCAGCGTTTTTAGTTTCATTTTCATAATAATAATTATTTGTGTATTCAAGTAGGTACATTATTTCGATTCATGCTTACTGATAGAAATAAATAATTTTATAAAATATATGTATATCTGAAGCGCTAGTCCACAACAATATCCATAACCTAACAAAACAAACCACACGTTTTTTTGGCACATTAAACAAATACAAGAATACGCTACGCCAAGTGAAATACCGGCATTACATCAAAACCGAAAATTTCCCGGAATAAAATACATCGCAAATAAACTACAAATTCAACCACATTTACCTATGGGAAAAGAAAAAAGTATTAACAATGACAGCGAATAGCTTTAATTATAAAGCAACGCAAAAAGGGGTAAAAAGTAAACGTAGACGCGGTTGTTCCAAAAACAAATTGGTTTATTTTTCCCAAGCCCAGAACGTGTTCTAATTAGAAAATGTAGAACGTAATACATATTCCCGACCTTTTTGTTGTGTCGACGTGCAACCTGATTATTTAAATGAAGCCCGGAGGGCTGCCGGCGGCCGTCTTTCCGTTTCCGGGTCTCCCGGAAATCCACTAAATTATCTATTTTGGAATCGCCTTTATACAGATTATACAAGAGTCGAGCTGAAAAGTTCGTAGGCAAACATAAAGAACCCTGTCTTTTTGATAAAGTTAACATTCATTAGTTAATACTTAGTTGCATTCGAGGGTGATGGATACAATGATTTATAGCGGTCACTCATTTTTATGGTACGATTCGGCTTTAACCCCAAATTAGGCCTCAGTCTCTTTATTGGACTTTGATTTCTTTCCGGCGAGCATCATTTTGGAGCCAGCAAACAAAAAAGAACAATGGGGGCCAAATGCGGTGAACGAAGATTCAGATTTTGAGATAACACACTTTTTGGGCGTTTCATGATAGCTACATAACGAAAATCCACGTCACTCATTTCCGTCTGTCTGTCTGTCGGTTTGATGGCGTTTTTCTAGCCTCGTAATCTCAGCAACCGCTGAATGGATTTTGATTAAATTTGGGCAGCAATATGCTGTAAGCGGCGGAGTAAGTAGCAAAAAACGAAAGCTTTTAAATATGCCTCAAACTTCGTTTTTAGGCATTTTAGGGGTTCCTGATCATTTTCTACATTTTTTTTTGGTAGGGGTGAAATTGGGGTGGTTGGGAGGTGGGGGATTGAAAAACTGAAAAATTTGCTGTATGAATAATAGGCTGTCCACTGACCTGTAAAGGAAAGACCTAGCGGCAGAAGACAATTTGGGGGGTGGTACTGGCGATGACTTGGTTGCAAGGGGATCTCAGACTAAAGCTTTATGCTATGGGAAAATAACAAACTGGCATCACCGTAATGTGTGGGAAGCACTGAGTCAATCAACTTGACTTCATTTTTTACTTCCCACACCGATAGCTGAGGGGAGTATTGTGATCGCGATTTTCGATTTTGAGATAATCCACTTTTTGGGTGTTTTATGACACCTACAATCTACATAACAAAAACCACGTCACTCATTCCTGTCGGTCTGTCGGTCTGTCGGTCTGTCGGTCTGTCGGTCTGTCGGTCTGTCGGTCTGTCGGTCTGTCGGTCTGTCGGTCTGTCGGTCTGTCGGTCTGTCGGTCCGTTGGCGTTCTTTTAGCCTTGGAATCTCAGCAACCGCTGGATGGTTTTTGATGAAATTTGGGCAGCAATATGCTGTGGGGTCGTAGTAGGTAATTCTGCTATAATTTGAAAATCGGTGTATGGGCATCGGAGTAATTATCAAAAAACGAAAAAATTCAAATATTCCCCAAACTTCGTTTTTAGGCGTTTTAGGTGTTCCTGATCATTTTCTACTTTTTTTGTTGGGGGTGAAATTTGGGGTGGTTGGGGGGAGGGAGGTTGTAAAATTGATTGATTCATAGTAGACCATCCACTGACCTGTGAAGGAAGACCTAGCGACATAAATAGCTTTTTAGGCCTATCCGAAAGTTGCGTTGCCTATTACATAGAAACCAACGGATGTAAACATACAAGTATTGCTTTAGATCGTTCCATATTGTGTAACGTGGAAACTTTTCAATTGATTTTAATGAAATTTTAACACAGTATTACTATCATGGCGAGGATGAAAATGCGTATGGTTTTTATAAATCGTGCCAGTGGCGGCACAGAACTAATAAAAAACTAAAAATATAAAAACAGCTCAAACTTCGTTTTTAAGCGTTTTAGAGGGTCCTGATCATTTTCTACTTTTTTTGGGTGGGGGTTGTCACTTATGGTAATACATCGATAGAAAACGTCGTCTTTATTGTGGTTGATAATGATAACATTCATGCTCTAAATGATTAGAAGGTTTACGGGGGTTGCTCTATACCTCCGTCAATCCACCAGTACGCAGACAGCGCACGCTTATTAGCGATCATCAGTGCGCCATATTTCGATTGACGGAAATAGGGAGCATCAATTCTTTCATGTCTACCAGACATGTGAAGCATATTGTAGCAAGAACCTTTCTGTCGCCTGTTACATTAGAAGGTTGTTGCTTGTATCGTAGATAGACACTTTGGCCGAATCCAGCCCCCGTTTCCAAACAGTCAGTTGTTGCTGTATATAAAACGAAAGAGACAAATATACAAAATAAACAAACATTTCATCTCACAGTTCCAATTCGATTGTTCCATTGACAAGCAATGGACAGTAAATAATTTAAAAGTGTGAGGGCGATTCAGCGAAATTATTGAACGTGTTTGCAAAAACTCTTCATTCGTATGTAGGTACATATACCTGTTTGCTGCACTGGTCCATTTTGCGCTGACTGCACGAATTTGTAATAATTTTTTTTCCGGAAGTATGATTTTTTCTGTATGTATGTACGAACAGAGACGTAACTGGGATCGTAACTATACGAGTGGAAGACACTTTAGAAGAAAACTTTTATTTATTTGTTTTCAAGAAGAGTTTCTTCTTGATGACTGGTTACAGTGTTCTTTTACTTCAATAAATTATACCACAATTATTTAGGTTAACCACAGCAAACAACATATAGGTCATTACAATTAAGAACGAATTCGATTCAACAAACGAGTATTTATTTTCTTCTATTTCAAGTGTCCATATAATTGATAACTTAAAAGAAGTTTTAAAAAAAGCTTTTATTCAAATGCTCATAAAAAGAAGGAAATCACATCTTCCTTTTAGCTATCGACTTATAGCCTCATTATACAGAATTTATATGATCATAAAATCTTGTCGCGCGATTTACTTGTGTAAGTAAACTAGTACCTATTTAATTGGGTAACTTAATCTCCTAGGTTTAATTGTTTTAAAATCCCAGGTTTAATGAAATAGTTATAGGTACTTACGCAAACCTCGCGACAAGCTTTTATAATCATATAAATTCTGTATAATGGAGCTATAAGTTGATAGTTAAAATTTTAAAGGAAAGTTTTCTTCTTTTTGTAGCATTCAAATAAAAGCTTTTTTTCAAGTGTTTTTTTAATTTATTTTTACTTTTTAGTCATTAATCTTCATTTTTATCATCTGCCAACCCTTTCGTTTAATATCGATACTATAGGAAAACATAAAAATCTGCAAAACTTCGCCATATTGAATTAAGAGTGATGTCAGAATATTCTCCCAATTGTTCTCGGCAAGCCCTTTCATTTGATACCCGTATTGCTGAAATGCATAAAAAACAGCTATTCCGCCATCTTGAATGGTCGGCCATATTGGATTTAGAATAATGCCACATTATTTTTCAAATTACGTACAACTTACCTTTAACTTGATATCCATATTGTTCCAGATTAACTATTCCGCCATCTTGGATTATCCGTCGTGTTGGATATAGAATGAGTTTACATAGCTTATCGCATATTGTCATCCAAACTAAACCTGTATCCCAAATTTCAGCTCAATCGGTTGAAGATATCTGCTTCAAAATTGAGTAGCAAAATTCCACCCGAACAAACATACATTGATACAAACACACATACATGCAAACATGCATATATACGTTCCAAGATAGATAAAAGCTTTTAAAAAGGTAGCCTCCTTAACATAACTACAAACAAAAATTTTCAGTGCCATTTTTTAGAGCTGAATACACTTTACTTGAAGATATTTTTTCTATATTTTGCTGAAGTTTTGGCTTTAAACCCCACTTTAAACTGACAGGCATACATCGAAAAAATTATCAGGCACAAAACAAGCTATGAGAAGCAAGCAGGTGTAAGAATAGCTTTTTAGCTAAATCTCGCCGTTCTGCAAACCTCATGTATGTACACCTTATACAGAAATAAAGACGATTATTATCTTATATATTATTATTATTTATTCGTCACTTCAAACTCTTGTAATACGATTCTCAGACGACAATACAGTGCTATGAAAGTTCCGTTTGATGACAAATCTTATGCCTTTGCACATTGTGTATTAATATTTTGCTACATAGGTCGCTTGAAATCAAATAATGGGAGAAAATTAAATATCCCTGAAACAGCTGAAGATGGGACCCTACATTATACGGCTTTTTTGTAGGAAATGTCACAGGATATCCAATTATACAGTAGCGCAACTCTCCAGAATTTTGGTGGTTCGCGCATAGCATCCCGCGCATCGTTCGCAGGATGCTATGCGCGAACACGGCTTAACACGGCGGTCGTCTGAGTCGTGTTAAGTCTATGAGAGTGAAGGTACTGTCTGACAGAATCGGATTAAGGAATTTGGTGATAGTGAAGTCAAATGTTGCACCGCTGTAGGCTGTATCAACAATACTAAAAACTGTGACTATAGATTTTTAAGCGTCCTCAAGATGCTGCCAGGTATGCGATTCCTCCCATGTTTAATATGCTCCTCTATTACCTTATAATATTAGAGTGTGATAGCATAGCTCCATTTGTCTTAGGGTTCTGTGTGTTTTTTTATTTCAGTTTTTAGAAAAGTTAGACGTTACGGAAAGTCGTTCTTTAATTATGTGTCTGAAGTCAGAATAATAATTTCTCACTGTTTTCTCACAGCACCACAACGTTCAAAAGATCTTTCACGACATATTATAAAAAAATGAATGTGATTATGCATTCCAACATTATGACATTTTAAGCAGGAAGTGAAGTCAATTTTAATGCATACTCAAATAGAAAGTTCACAATAAAAAGAATCAACATGCTAGTTTCAAAAATATATCATTTTCCTCTATAAAAACATGGACTCTTTTCTTCAATATGCCTATTCATATGTAATATACAAATACAGTAGGAAAGGTAGTCTTGGTAAACTAGATAAAAAACAGTTTTGCAATTTTTTTATGAATAACGACCAGCTTAGTACATTTTATCGTTGCTATAAACATATTGATCATTATTTTTTATGTACACCTAACAGGTTTTCATCGGTTTTACTGTTTACCACGTTTTCATACCTTAAACGTTTTTCTATGATGATTGATGAAGATAAATTTAAAGGTTGTGAGATAACTAAACATAAACGTTATTTTGGACACTACGTCGTTACATATACCTATATTTGAATCATATAAGATATTATAAAGTTTTTATGTTTATTTACATGTTTAAGGTTAAGTAAGATAAGATAAAATAAAGTTGAATAAATCCCGCATTTTTGTGATTTACTTACAAACAATAAAGCCACCTATCTTCTCGGATTTAACAATTTTTTTTCATACACTATTTCTTGTTTTGCTTCTAAAAAAAATGTTTACACCCCATTTATGTGCAAAGAATCCATGATGAATTAGAAGAATCAGTACAATACATTTTCACGTAAATAAATGCGAATGCATGGATATAACTTACAAATTGTAATTCAGAATTCCAAAGACAACTGCCTAACCTCGATGAAGAATATCACATTCACACTGTTCTCAAAATTTACTCTATTTACGAGACATATCGCGTCCATTAAACTTATTGCAACACAATAATTACGCTTCTTCACTCGATTATTGCTAAGCCGACCCTGTGTTCAAAACGTAAACGGCAATACTCGCGGCTCGTACATAACGTGGGGTTATGAGAGGCCAGTTTTTCGGAGACAAATTGTCTTCATGATTTCTAGGGAGTTGCGCTATTGTATAATTGGATATACTGTGGAAATGCCTGTACAGTCTTCTCCTAAAGTATATTCCACTAATTCCTGATAATACCATCTGCTGGCGAAAAAGACGTTTGCCTGTTTACATGTAGAAAATCGATGGAAGGTGATTTGTCTCAGGAGAAAACATGTTTACTCTTTTCCCTCCCATTCGTGCTGAATACTTTTCCCAGAGACCAGAGAAAACGGTGTCGAACAACCGTAATGATCATATATCAGACGCAGAAGGGAAGGAAAACAAATTTGCGGGAGAAACTGCAAAGAAAAATCAATGACCGTTGTAATGATGAAAGAAGTCTTTATCAACAATATTACGTATTACGTATATTTGTGTCACAAAACATCATATATTTGTGATTCTACTCATTATTTAACCTCCTTTTTGGGGTGCCGTATAACGTCAGCATCCGAACAATTTCGGCGTTTCTCGGAAAAACCTCATGAGTCAATTTTTGCCAAAATTTAGATAATGGCATCATCGCATTGCTAATATCCTTATACATGAATAGAAATAATTATTTCTCGAAAAAATGTTATAGGTTCCGTACTATTTACAGAGGAAAACTGACTTGTTCTACTAAAAACATCTCAAGTCCATATTCTTTCACCTAAGAAAGCCATTTCTGCATATAAATTGTCATGCAAACTTGATAACGAAACAGCACAACGCAGCACCTGACAATGCTGGTAACTTTGTCATCGACAACGAGGTGGACAACGATGATAATATAGTAGTGTAGTGGTTGCGAAGACTGAGTGGTAGATATAGGGTTTTTTGGTTAGCCAGAGTTGATTGTTTCAGTTAGTTAGTTGTTCACTATCACTCTTTCTTTGTTTTTTGTATCGGAATTTATTTTATTTTCATGCTGTTTGTATTAAAGACACTAATTTGTTAACCTTTTCTCTCACAAACCTCATATGTCCAGTATTTGTTGTGTTTTAAAATAAAATAATCACTGCTTGTGGACGATGTGTCTTATACACTTTTACTTCTACCAGATATGGCAATAAATCAATCTAATCAAAGTTTTACATGCTGGGAAGCTTTTTCATTTTCCCAAATATATGGACTAATGACGTTTTTCTGATAAACGCCTCAATTGTTGGATTTAGATCCCCGAAACAAGCTTCCGTCCTAGAACCTTCCTGTTTAACTTTGCGGTTGGTTAGCAGACTTCATCTCTGGTCCAAGAATATCTGTCGTGGTAAACGGCTTCTCTTCCTTTCATAAAATCAACGCTGAGGTTTCCCAGGGATCGGTATTGGCTCCAATATTGTTTCTGCTTCACATCAATGATATACAATGATATCTAGCACTACAAGTACAAATTAATTCAGTCCACAGTTTTGCGGATGACAGTTTGGTTCCAGGGAATTGATTTTCTTGTTCACATCTACAGTGAGTGAGTTACACCAGCTGTGATAGTCAAGATTATCACTTTTACCTCCTACTTTATTAGTTCTATGGACTTTGTCAAAACGACCCTGTTAACTAAACTGGCAAAAATATTTGATTATTGAATTAGGCAATTTTTCCTGAAGAGATAGTTATTTGGAGTCGCTTGGTACCAAGAACGTCAAATTGTCGATTTTAACTACGTATACCGACGATGTTTTGCTATGTTAAGCTACTGTTGAACCGCAAAGACGTTATTTTCTTTTAATTCAGCAGCGTCAACTACTTGGTCATAGCCGCATAAACAGTAAGGGTATTTCGGTTCTACGAGGCTATTAGTAACAAAAATATGAGCAAGATAATGTTAATATTAATTTTCAATATGTTTTTATAAACCAATGCTTTTCAAACAATCTATTGTTTTTTTTAATACTCAAAGTTCTGAGGCAGTCAGACGTACTGCCTGGCAAGCTTAATTGTGATCTTCTGACTTGGTAGGTACTGTGGGCAGTCCAATAAAATAATTATGTTTGACTGTATTCCAGAAGATTCACAATAGGTATTTTTTTTCCTCTGACAGCCGTTAGGACTTAAGTCTTTAAGGCCTATTGTTCTATAACTCCCAGACGGGGGGGCGGTCAGCACCATTGGAATGATTACACCATCATCATCTCGGATGGTCCGACGGGGGTCCCCCGTCCAGGCTTTTCGGTCGATCATCCAAAGTAACGGCCGCGTAAGATGCTCCGCTCAGCGTGCGTGTGGGCTACATCAACACGGTCGGAACTGAATTTCCCGTGCATATTCAGCCACCCACCCAAGCGATAACCGTGCACAATGCTGCTGCTGCCCCTCTATCGAAGGCAGACGCTGTTCATCGCGCAGCCACGTGGGTCCCCTCACCAGAGGTATGGTCTTCGCCTCTTAGGAGGAAGGATGACGTTTTGAAAGTAGGTCCAATTCTCAATCGCGTAATAACCATTTGTTCTCGTCTTAGAAATTGAATTGGAAACGACCATCGCTGCACTGATGGCTTTACTATTATTAGCTTAAGATCAGATGCTTCATAGTGAGGCAGACGTCGTTCTTTGATTTTCGTTTTTAAAATACCTCTTGCATCTTCCAACCTTGTTGATATATTTTCGTCTGGTTCTAAACTTGACGCAAATTTTGCAGCTACATCTGTCCTCTCGTTTCCCTCTTTGCCAATATGACTTCGAATCCAAACCAGTATAAGTCTCTTCTCTAGGTTTTTACTTCCCACACCGATAGGTGAGGGGAGTATTGTGATCGCGAAAATTTTCGATTTTCGCTTTTTGGGCGTTTTATGATGTCTACATAACGAAAATCTACGTCACTCATTTCCGTCGGTCTGTCTGTCTATCTGTCTGTCTGTCGCTTTCTTCTAGTCTCATAATCTCAGCAACCGCTGCATAGATTATGATGAAATTTGGGCAGCGATATGCTGTGGGGCCGTAGTAGGTAATGTTCCTATAATTTTGAAAATCGGTGCATGGACGGCGGAGTAATCAGCAACAAACGAAAAAAAAAATAAATATTGCTCAAACTTCGTTTTTAGGCGTTTTATGGGTTTCTGATCATTTTCTACTGTTTTTTAGGTGGGGGTGGAATTGGGGTGGTTGGGGGGTTGTAAAATTGAAAAATTTGTTGCTTTCATAATAGACTGTCCACTGACCTATGAAGGAAGACCTAGCGACATAAACAACTTTTTTAGGTCCATCCGAACATTGCCTTGCTTATTGCAGAAACCAAAGGACGGAATTCTTTCTGATGTAAACATACTAGAGTATTGCTTTAGATCGTTCTATATTCTGTAACGAGGAAACTGTTGAAAAATTTCTTATATTATCCATAATAGGCTATCCACTAAACTGTGAAGGAAGACCTAGCGACATAAATCACCTTATTGAGGTCCATCCGAATATTGCCTAGCCCATTACGGAAACTAGGGGACTTTCCGTATACATACGAGTATTTATTACTTTAGATCGTTTTGTATTTTGTAACGTGAACACTATTAAATTGATTTTAATGAAATTTTGACACAATATTATTACCGCGGTGAGGATGGGAAACGCGTATGTTTGTTAAAAATCGTGTCAGTGGCAGCGTAGAAATAATCACAAAACTAAAAGTATGAAAACAACTCAATCTTCGTTTTTATATGTTTTAGGGGTTCCTGATCATTTCCTACCTTTTTTGGGTGAGAGTGAAATTGGGGTGGTTGGGGGGTGGGGCGTTGTAAGACTGAAAAGTTTGTAGTATTGATAATAGGCTGTCTATTGACCTGTGAAGGAAAGATCTAGCGGCATAAGACAATTTTAGGATGGGTGTGGATGGCGATTATTTGATTGCAAGGGATCTCAGACTAAAGCTTCATGATATGGGAAAATAATAAACTGGTATCACCGTCATATGTGGGAAGTACTGAGTCAATCAACTTGACTTCATTTTTTTAAGTCATGAAGGACTGTTTTGTATTAAGTTAATTATTGCTGTTATTCATTAAAATATTACTCAATGTTAATTAGAACTCACTCATTGACAATTTTCCAATAATTGATTGTCAGTACTTGAAGGTTAAAATTTAGCGCAAATACCCTCGCAGCATTATATTCACGTTTAATCAAATAACAAATGTAATTTTAACAATCGAATATAGTATATGTATAATGCAGCATAACCGAAACACAATTAGCAACAATGCCTGTCAGTGCATTTTCAGACGCGGCCATTTTGATGTAACACACAGATATATAAATTCTGGCACAATAGCAGGTGTCACGGGCTTCCGCAGCAAATTTATGTTTCAGCAGCTTCCAATGTACAGTTAATATTTAAATCGAAAATATTCCGGTCGCGATATAATGAATGTGCGTCCACCAGAAGCAAATTGTTCAAAAATATTAATGGGAACAAGGGGCCAGTCGACTGAAATGCGTGATGTTCCAGCGTAACGGAAAACGGATACTGTTGTCGCACACACCGACAGAGTTACTGTGTTTGGATTATTTTTTCGAGCTCTGTGTAACTCGGAGGTTATAATACTGTTTTAACATGGAAATAGAATGTCCGGGAGAATTTATGTTGGAGCTCATGGCCAAATAATATTAATTTGGTCCACTTTTTTCTACTTTTCTTGCGTTTTCAGGCTTCGAGGGATCTGTGTCTGTATCTGTTGAGTGCCAATTTTAGAAAGGTGGACATCTCCCTTATGTGGGCGGGTATAGGCCAAGACTCGCCGAACGCACACCCTCTAATAGAAGATAACTGTGATGGGCACTCACATATGACGTGTTACATAGTTTCGTCTTCGTTTTCAAACATCCTACATGTCGGTGTCCATGGCCGACTCTACTCACTAGGCCGGATCATTGAAATACTTATTGCAACACTGAGTAGTCGGCCGAGCTTTTGTCATTAGTGTAATTCTTCCAAAGTAAAAAATAAGATTGGAAGGTGATTTTTAATGTGCTTCTAATTATTTACCTGCAAAAACGAAACTATGAAGATAAAAAGATGCCTGCAAAGTGTGTAGTACCAGGTTGCACTAGCAATTGTGCTTCCAATAAAGGACATACCTACCAAACATAACTCAAGTGAAAATTTACAAATTAAATTGAGTGTTCATTTAAGTGAAAGTGGAAATGGCAGCAGGAAACAGGTTGCGTTTATTTTTATTTTGTAGTGTTTGACTACGATGAACCAGACATCAGATGTAAGTGGTATTAGTAGTAGTAGTAGTAGTTCTAAAAAGTTTTTTTCTTAATTTATCGACCGAGATGAACTCTTAATACATATAAAATGTAATAATTATTATTCTGAAACTATAAAACAATTGACGGTAACCGGGCCACTATTTGACAGCTAAGCCACGTTGCCACATCTAAGGCTCCGGCCTAGTGTAGAGTCGGCCATGCGGTGTCCCATTTAACCCCATAATGTGGAGGTGTTTCTTGAGTTGACATTGCCTAGTCAGGAATCCTACTATAAGACGTAGGTTTGACCTGGTCATCGACAAGTACTTCTTGGATATTGTCATGCCAAAGCCTGCAAGGCTTTCCTTGGAAAATCGGCATCTTTGTAGCTCTTCCTGTCGTTTTGCTATTTGGGCATGGGAATATTTTTTGGCTATTTCCGCAATTGTGGTTATCGACATTCCAGAAAGGCTACGTGGTCCTAGTCAGCACTGTAGTCAGCACCCTTACTAGCTAGACAGTCGCTATACGGTTGCCTTTGTTGCTGTTATGCCCTTTAACCCATATCCGTACCTACATCCTTGTCATCTACGTGAATGATCTAAGCTATCACACGTTCAAGATTGAGTGCGCCAGATTTGCTGACAACACCAATTTTACAATCCATAGCCCTACTCTTGATGGTCTACTCGATAGTTCAAATGATGCTGTCTAGCCGAAAAATGGCTTAATGCCAATAATTTGCTACTAAACAAAGGCATTACCCAAAACTTGGTAATTCCTAAACACTCGAAATTAGCTCAGGCTTTTGGGACTCACTATAGATGACAAACTTTCGTGGGCTCAGAACACCGATAGGTTATTTTATTGTCAAGCGTAGTATTTTTGATCAGAATGCTCCGTTGTTTTGTTAGTTTCAATATCTTAAAAACTTGCTATTTTGCTTGCTTGCTTATGGGGTCAAAGTACGGCAGCTATTTCTGTTTTTTAGAAAAAGAAGATTAGGATCTTATGTGGTGCTCACTATCGTGCTCATTGTAAACCCTTATTTCAAGATCACAAAATAATGCCTATAGCTTGCTTATATATTTACTCTCCTAAAAATACATAAAAAAAGCTGAACTTCCTTTATCTAGCAAAAATCACCCCTCATAACCTCAAATCCGATCTGATTACCACTCCTCCCAATAAACTTAAAAAATTAGGTATAAATTCACTAAACTATAGTTTATACAATAAATTACCTGAGTCATTAAAGAAACTATCCAATAAAAAACTCAAAATTTCTTATAAAAGGTTTTTTTTACTATCGCAATGTTTCTATTCAACTCCAGAATACCTCAAAAGCAATTTCTTATAACACACGCAATTGTACTATGCTGTTATTCATTGTTTTTTTTTTATTTTTTCCTGTTATCTGTTTAATGTAGGTCATATGTGTGTGAACCTTCTTTTATTGTTTCATTGCTGTTTTTTTTTTGTAATCGACTATAATGTACATTTGTACAAATACAATTATTATTAGTCAATAAATACTCTACTCTACATCGAGGCATCAAGCCTTAATGGACCTTGACCTGGAGCTTAATTACTTTTGGGTACCCCCAAGGTAGAATTTCTTGGCAAAGTACAAGGTACTGTCTTTGTTGCAAGCCCATCTTCATTCTTTTGTATTCATTGCCAGAAACCTTTAACTTTTTTGTTATAAAAGATAATGAAGTCGCCAACCTATCGCCCAAATTGCAAGCATATCACGGAAGCAGTTTTTGAAAGCCTTCCCAAAAAAAAGATAATCAGAGTCATCGCCCCTCGTCGTCCGATGCATTATAGATTCTAACAAAAACCCTTGCATCTTCACATTCCAATTCACTTTCTTTCGCTTAGAAAGAACGAAAGAAAAAACGAAACAGCATCAGTAGCTGCGTGACGGAACGGGACCACACGTAGAACCCTGGTTTTTAGTATAGAAAGTACACAGAGCAGGCAGTTGGCCGTGACGACGACGTTCATGCACAGCCGCCTATTATGAAACATGGACGGATTGGCTTTACGGGCTGCTGACCTGCTCTGACGTTCGCATTAGCGCCGATCGTGAAACATAGTTCAAATTATGCTAGTATTTTAGTCGAGTAGTGAGTTATTTAGTTAGAGAATGTGTCTGCACACCCAATAATTTGTAGTGTAGATTTGTCAGTAATTTAGTCCCCTTTGATAGATGAGAAACAAGGGGTCGCCCATCCAAGAAATGGATGCGATCAATGCTGCATAGCTTCAGAAACTTCCCAGCTGTGGACAGTTTTGCTATGGCGGTATTTGCATTTCTTGGAACTTGGTGTAACGACTACAGAATAAGGGCTTCTAAAGAAAACGTTTAAATATCATCAAAAAAGTCATATAAGCGATTGGAAAAGTTGAATCTGAGATGCGAAATCTCCACTGCAACTAACAGAGGAGGTACATATAGGCAAAGCTATCAGTTAAAACGAGACACCTAACCCCTAATACGTCCTACATTCCCACTACATTTACAGGGACAGGCAAACAAATAAAAACATACGAGAGGAACCCAACATTAACAGCATCAATAAATGGATAAAAACACGGAAGAAAGAATGGGTCAAACATGTATATAGAAATGAGACCCAGAACAGATTGGCTCACATATGTAAAAATAACAAACCATACAATCCAGGACGGCCAAGGAAAAGATGGGAAGATACCTGATTTGATGTCAACAACAACGTCAACCACAGAGACAGAATAAGAGGCAGACAAACAGGAGAAATCCTAGTCATACGAAGAAGAAGAAGAAGAAGAAGAAGTAAATAAGGGATATTGTGATTCTCTTGGACATCCAGACTGCTTAAAACTCCTAGGACTTTTCAATGCTCTCATTTTACTACCTATTACGTTACGCTGTAAATCTCAGTTGGATACCAAACCACCAAAGTATTAGTGACAATGAGTTTACCATTAAAAATACATAAAAATTACTACATATTATTATTAACTCCCTGGCTATCTAAATGGAATTGAATAAACTTTCCAGTGAGATCAGTTTTAAAGCTTCTAAGGGTCATTTGCTAATTGCAACTCCAGCTTTTCAAATAATGTTTATTTTGAGACATTGGGGCGTTTCTGGACCACGAAAAACAACGAATTTTGCGGCTATTCTTATTTTGAGCATGCGCACTAATAAGAAATAGGCAAATGATTTCAAATAACGAATAACGAAGATCGACCAATTTTACTTGCCTGCTCTCTCTGTTTGAAGAGTCATTATGGTCAAAGTGTCATTTGTAAAATAACTACAATATCGCCGCTCCATTGAAAGTTAAAAATAGCTAAAAGTCGTCAACTCACTGTGTGTTTAGTATCACCGAAAGTCGCCAATCTTGTAACGTGGTTTTGAATTTGCCACTTTGGCAGATAATCGCCACACTCGCAAATCTGGGAACGCGTCTTCTAAAGAACTGAAGTCTATTCATGGCACTCGTGGAAATGATCAACGAATAGATGGAAAACAAGCAGCTAAAAATCGCACCCCAGAAAACGGAAATGGTATTTCTCACTGCTAGGAGAAAGCTAAAAAATATTACGCTGAAGTTAGGAGATGTAAACGTTAATGCAGAATCTCTCAAACACATGGTATATCTGAAGAGGAATACGAAAATGACACAAAACATAGAGAAAGTCACGGAGAATGACATTAAGGCGCTGGGAAATTTGCAATTAGTATACCATTTTATCCCTTCTCTAATAGGAGAAGCCAGTGACGATTTGAACAGTGATCTCGACAGCATAGTCCAGTATGCTCATCATCATAATCTATCCCTGAATGCATCAAAATGCAATGCAATGCTTTTTAGTTCCACCAGGAATCCAGATGATTTGAAAATGAATCTGAACCTATAGTATTAGAAAACCAAGTTTTAGCTTTCACTGAAAATATGAAAATTTTAGATCTTATTATTGACGAAAATCGTAGATTTCGTACACATGTAAAAAACATTGTCCAAAGATCATTTGTTAGACTAAAGCTGCTGTATGCACACAAATACATATTAAGCCCGTCAATCAAGAAGACACTCTGTAAAACATTAGTTATGTCTATTGTTCAGAACTGCGATATTGTTTACTGTTGAGATTATACGTATAACAAAGTAAAGAATCCAAAGAATCCAAAAAATGTGTTGTAGGTTTGTTCTCAGGCTGAGAAAGTATGATCATATCTCCTAAAGTATTAAAACCTTGGGGTGGTTCAATACAAGTAAACTGGTTAAGTTACATTGTCTGGCTATAACTCAGAAAATATTATCTTCCTCTACCCCCGCGTACCTGATGGAAAAACATACCGCGAGGGGATACTCATTCGCTTAACCTGAGACAGAAGTTTGTTGACAATTCCATACCACCAGTCTGCAATGTTTCAAAGATGTTTCACCTATAATGCCGCAAAACAGTATAATGCTATAGATAATACCTTGAAGTCTTTACCAGTTGACAGGTTTAAAAAGAAAATGAAAAACATCTTATTGCTAGCATAATACTTAATCTCGAGTGATATTTCTTTTTCAGTGTTACTGTTAATACTGCTGTTTATATTGTACATATATAGACAAAACAAAAAACAAAAAAGGTGCAGCCCGGGCTCCGACACACCGGGCTGCTGTTCCATTCCATATATATATATATATATATATATATATATTTTTGGCCCGTGGTACAAGTGAGGCTAACCCGTGCAAAATCTGCATAACAAGTGAGGACCGCGACCAAGTGAGGACCAATATACGGACCTCACAAGGACTTCGCTTGAAATTTTTGTGGTGAGTTGCGGATATGGTCTTGAGTCAAATTTGAAAATTTCAGCTGGTCCTCATTTTTTTCGTTTTATGGTAAATGTATACATTTTAGTTCACCACTTTGGCACCAGATGGTTTCTCGAGTTTGTATACCGCCACCCCATATACGTTACATACCAGTGCATGCAACAAGTGAGGACCTGAAATTCGGCAACGATGAAATACCGGCAGACTAATGCCTCTCACGATATTTCGCGTTCTCTTTGTGTACTTGATTGTTTAGCTTCCCATATTACACGTTGAGGTCTTTGAGAAAAAAATTAGGTGTTGCGAGTCGTGATTTTGTTCAGAAGTGCCCCATCATGAGGAACTTTTGGAATGATATCTAGGCGGCTTTTATGGCAGAAAAGTTTTAGATTGCAGGTCATCGCTCTATGCATGAAGGGTTTAATTCTTGAAAGGAGTAGGATCTTCGGTATAGCGATTACTAGACAGTTCTGAAATCATGAACCATGCCCTTATGCGAAAGAACTAGCAGGTGTTTCAATTAGTTTAATATCGAGTGATACAATTTTCGTTTGGAATCTAAGATGGTCAATTCAACTGACGTTTTAGATACCGTGTGATATGCCTTTTGAAATTATTAAAGCTCATCTTTGTACAACTGAGAGGCATATTTTAGACTTAGGTAAAAAATGGGAGAGAGTGTCTGGGAGAGTAGAGTGCTATCCGAGTCAAATCGTTCCGAGTTCGTCAGATTTTAACTGCTCCGATAAGCATCCTAAGAGTTTTTGGTCTGGCTTGACCCGATTTTACTCGTTTGATGTCAATCCAGCTTCAGCTTTAAAAATGCGATAACTTATAAAATACTTTTCTTTTCAAACATTCCAACAAAATATGTGAATTCCTCTCAGAGTACATATTATTATGTGATAGATGCAATACAGGGTGGGCCAATAGTGAGTAGACGGAGGATTGTTGACGAAGGATATTCCCAAAATCTGATAGTTGATCATGGTAGGGCCCATGAAGGCTATAACGTTAAAATACTTTCACTCAAACTTTAACGTTTATATAGGCTGATTATCAAACTAACATTTTTTAATAGAACTGCCTATATATTATTGCATATTTGAATTGCTTAGTGAATTCTAGTGTGACTTCATGTATATAATATGAAACTTTAAACAGACCGTTTAGGCGCAAATCACTTTTTTTTTGGTATAAGTAGGTATAAGAAAAGAATTGAATATCGCAGCGATCATAAAACTTAGAAGGCCGTGACTTTGCGGTGTGACTAAGCATGAAATGTGTCATCTTAGCTCATACGATCAAATTTGAATTCTTTTTGTACTTGGAGAAATCAGTAGAATAATTAAGGAGATTTCAGTCACAGGCACCTTGATTATTTCAAATGGGGATGCCTAATTTTTCTTATACCATCGAATCTAAAACCTGATAACCTTTCCAACAATGTAGGATTGTTGGAATCGATCTTTTTTAGTTTTCATTTTATTTCAAATTTTAAGTCAAGTCGGTGTTTTACACTTTCCCAACTTATAAGCCATCTAGCAGTCCATAAAAAATAAACATAAACCTGTCCAGATGGAAGAAACCAACTAACTTGGCATTAAAACGCAAACTAGATTAATGAGGCAAGATTATAAAAATTTCTTACAAGATATCAGCTCTAACCAGAAACGACAGCGGCAACAAGAAGGCTTACTTTTCACAGCCTATTAGCTATACCCAAATACCCAAAATCAGTAAAAGAATTAAATAAAAGACAAAATACCAGCGATTGTTACTGGCAGGAGAGTATCTATATTTTCAGAATAAATTTTCACATTTAGTACCATGAAATAGCCGTAAGTCAAAAGTGATGATGCCTTTGACTCGAGCCCTTCAAATTCTTCACTGGTACTTCTACTTATTAGCAAAATCGCAAAAAATGAAAACTGAATTGCAGTATGTTATATGATAAAACATTATTTACTTGGTAGGAGCATACATGAAATAAACACAGTTACAACATGGAGTAATAAAAAAATCTAACAATCACATCAACAGATGCTCAGAGTGCTCCAGTTAGAGATATCTTTACTTTTGACTTAACAGAAATGACTACTTTTCTATCCCATTAAATGTGAAATTTCATTCTGACGATGCTAAACTGTCAGCAACAATCATTGGTAGTTTTTTTTTTGTTTCAATATATTTAATCGTTTTTTGTTATCAAGCTCTAGTAGATCTCAATAGCTGGTAGGCTGTGGAAAAATAACACTTCTGTCATACGCCAGCTGCTCATTGTCATTAGATTTCTTACCGCTGTTGTTAGTTATTATGTGTTGTAAGGAATTTTCGTAATTATCCCCCGTTGCTCTAGTTTGTGTCTTTCTACTAAGTTAGTTGGCTTCTTCTATCTTAACGGGCTTTTGTTTGTTTTTCATGACTTGCTAGATTTCTTATAAGTAGGAAAACTGAAAAACACTGATTTGACTGAAAATTTTAAATAAAATGGAAACTAAAAGGATTGAGATCGAGGTAATCAAATTCTGCATTTGATTCTGTAAACAAAAATGGGTATTCTTATTTGAACAAATCAAGTTCTCTGTATTGAAGTTTCCTTAATTAATCTACTGATTTCAAGTACAAAAAAAATCAAATTTAACCGTCTGACCTAAGGTGACGCATCTCATGCTCAGTCGTGCCGCAATGTCACGGCCTTCTAAGATTTATAATCACTGCGATATTTAAATTTTTTCTGATACCTACTTATACCAAGAATGCTGATTTGTGCCTAAACGGTTCGTTAAAGTTATATATAAGATACATTGAGTCACACTAGGATTCACCAAGGAATTCAAATATGCAATAATGTATAGGGAGTCGCCTTCAAAAAAATGTAAGTTTGATATGAACCACCCTGTATAAACATCAAAATTTAAGTGATAATATTTAACGTTATATCACTCAAAGGTCCCTACCATGACCAAGTTACAGATTTTTTAAATATGTTTTAGTAAGTCAACAATCCTCCGTCTGCTCACTATTGGCCCACCCTGTATATGTGAATGAACGTATCAAATGTCTCCTGGGTCAGTAACCGCATGAGTTGAAAAAGTATATAATTTTATTTTTAGGCCAATGGAGCGTATTTTATGTTTACAACAAATTTTCAAGGTTTCCCCCCTTCCCACCTTCCCAATTTCAGCCCCTCCCAAAAATGGTAGATGATTAACTCATAAAACGCTCAAAACGAAGTCTGAGGGGATTTGCCTTTCACTACGCCAACGCACAGCTTTTCATGAAATGAAGCTTTACCTGGTACTACCCAGCAGCATGCCGCTTTTCAAATCTCGTTTACTTAAAAAACGCAACTTAGGCACACCTAAACCATATGACCAACTCTGTTTAATTAAAATGAGCTGTTCATTTAGATCGATAAAAAAATACTCGGGTGGTCCTCACTTTGTCGTGTATATCACCCGGTCCTCGTTTATCAGTTCTAATAGTATGAACAGGTATACACTGCACACATGACGTGAAAAAATATAGGGTGTCTCATTTAAAAAAATGCATTGTTTGCATCACCACGTAATTTATTGGGCCTGCGGGTGTTGGCCTATTCATACATGACGCAGTACACTGCGTTAATAAACTTCCCCTAACATGACCTTTTCACGGTAGCCGCGGTACTCTGGTAGTTTGGTATTTAGGCTCTGCTTATGCGATCTGCTCAGTGGAGAAAAACAGGTCTTTTCTCTAAGGGTAAGTATTCAGATATGCAGATTGCGTCTATCGCTTCCATCAGTCAGTTTTTTCACAGTACCTACTGATAATAATAATCTGGTGGTATTTCACCTTACTTTTTAAATAATTATTTAACCGGGAGATATCAATTGTATTATATTTACCTACCTATATGAAAATTTGTGAAAAAAGTTTGAGTCCTTTGCGGCCGCCACTAGCCCTCGCGCATTCCTCCTACTCGTATAAAGATACATATGTATACTTATGTGCAGAGTGCAGCTGCGGCTTCAATAATCTCTGGTAGGATTTTTGTGTATTTTTTATTTAAGCTTTTGTGCGCCCCCTTTCAAAAGTCCAGGAACCGCTGCTGTTCCACAGTTTAAAAAACATTCTCTGCCCACCTTTAAAGCTGAACTTCAGTAGTATTTAGTTGTTACATCGATTTTGCTAGTAGAAACGGCAGTTCTACGTGAACAGCAGATGTGTAGTCACCGAGGTATCAAGCCTTCAGATTACGTTACTAAGGACAAATTTTCATTTGATTTTATTTGTCAAGGAATAGGTAGGTATAAGGTAGGCACAGACAAGGTCTCAAAGTAACAGATTTATTTGGAACTTGTCGGCAGATGTTTCGTAATATCTGTTTCAGATGTCACTGACAGCGAATTAATCGACACATCATGATACTTGAAAATCTTATAGTAAATAGAAGTCTATAATCGACCTTATGGATCGATTTACCTGGAGTCTCGTTTTAGGACGCTGTGCAGATAAATAACATTCACCGCAGCGGTAGTATTTCATCTAGACTAATCGAACAGGAGGACCAATGAATGGTAGCTTAGACAGAATAAGAAATCAGCAAGTATATCTCTGTACTAATAGGAGAGAACAAGTGATCATCCGTACAAAACGATCTGACCATCTTAGTATTTAAAAAATAGTTGCACTTTTTCCACATTCTCTGTATATCTCTACGATTAGAACAAATATGCGAGGACCGGTAATGTACAACCGAGGTCCACATGCATATTAATCGATCGATACTACCCTACCATCTGAAATGCCTTTCGCGCCTTTTTATGACCTCTGCTTCTTTTTAGTTAATTTTATTTCCCACACCGATAGGAAATTGTGATAGGTATTGTGATCGCGAAAATTTTCGATTTTGAGGTAATACGCTTTTTTGGGCGTTTTATGATGTCTATATAACGTCGGTTTGTCTGTCTTTGCGTGTTTTTCTAGACTAGTCATATCAGTAGCCATGGATTGTGATAAAATTTGGGTACCGGTATCCTATGGGGTCCTAGTAGGTATTGCTCCTATAATTTTAAAAATCGGTGCATTGGCAGCGGAGTAATTTGCAAAAAAACAAAAAGAATTGAATATTCCTCAAACCTCGTTTTTGAGCGTTTTAGGATTTCCTGATAATTTTCTACTTTTTTCGGGTGAGAGTGTGATTGGGGTCGCTGGGGGGGTGAGGCGGGGCAAAAATATAAAAATAACTCAAACTTCGTTTTTAGGCGATTTGGGTGTTCCTGGTCGTTTCGTTTTGTCCAGTTGAAGCTCGCAGAATAAAACCAGTGTCGATCTAGTTCCTACGGAGAGGAGCATCAAGAAGCTATTTACTAGAGTTTTTGTGTTGGATGTTTTTTGAGGGCAGGAGGGTGATGATTTGGTTGCAAGGGGATCTCAGACTACAGCTTAATGCAAAGGGAAAATAATAAACTGATATCACTTTAATGTGTGGGAAGTACTAAGTCAGTCAATTATCGTTCATATGGATTGAACCTCATATATAACTGTACAGTACAAATTCCCGAATTCATAAATGTTGTAATGTTGTACCCCTGTCAAGCATCTACCCTTATCTAACAGTATATTCTCGTTACAGATTTGTTGCCTTTCTAGCTAACTTTATTGTATCACAGACATAGACACGTTTTATGACGCCAAATGCCAATCGAAAGTGCAGTCAACTGATTCGCGCGTTAAATTAAATCAATTTTCGAATTACGCGTCTACAAATATTGAATAATTCCCAAAACATGGCCAGATATTAAAAAAATAGAAGTCAAGTTTATTGATTCAGTTCTTCTCAGGAATACTTGTTTTTCATAACGAAGGGCGATACCATTTTCAACATCAGCGATTTAGCAATTACGACTGTGAAGCAGAGTGAGTCATGTCCTATTTCAGTTGGTCCGATTAAAAAGTCTTGCTCCTGTAGTCGCAGTGCCTATAAGTTTGAGAACCCCTAGACTAGTCAATAGACGTTCAAAATAGATCCGTTGAACTAAGTTACCTGAATTCGCCGTTATTGACATGTTCAGATAATTAGCAAAATTTAGGTAATTAGAGGGGTCGTATTTTTCGCTATATGTGCCACGCGGTATTTACATCCCTATAACAGTCGAATTTTAATAGAGGTCTTATCTAAGAAACCAAATTACCTACATCGCTGAAAAGGTTAATTTTACATTTAGTTGCATTTATTTTCACTTAGCTGAAATCCGTAGTAGCACATGTTAATGAATATTATTTTACTGCATGAAAGCTGAATTAGTATATATCTATACGAATAGGAGGAATAAGTGAGGACCGCTGGCGGTGGTGAATCACTCGTACATATTAGTATTGTTAAGCTAATTTCGACTTTTCTGCATGTCATGTTTACAGTATTTACGTGTTTATGCTATTAGAACTGATAAACGAGGACCGGCTGGTGTACACGACAAACTGAGAACCACCTGAGTATTTTTTGTAAACGTCTTTCCTGCTCTTCTCATGTAAACGACAACTGCATTAAAACCAAATCGGCCGCATAACGAATACATCACATGAAAGTCACCTGTGCGCATGCCGAAAGTTGCGTTTTTAAGAGGACGATATTTTTATACATAGCATCATGGTGCTGGGTAGTAATAGGTAAAAATAGAGTCAAGTTGAATGACTCAGTACTTTCCACACATAATGATGATACCATTTTATTATTTCCCATTGCATGAAGCTGTAGTCTAAAATCCCCTTGCAACAAAATTATCGCCCATCCGCCTCCAAAAACAACATCCAACACAAAAACCCTCGTAAATAGTTTCTTGCATCTCCCTTCTTAGGAACTAGGGCGCCACAGTTTTTTTCTACTTGCTTGAACTGGTCAATGCGAAACGATCAAGAGCCTCCAACCCGTCTAAAAACGAAGTTTGGGCTGATTTTATGTTTTTGGTTTTTTGATTATTGCTGCGCCGCCTCTGACATGGTTTTTCAAAAACAGAGTCGTTTTCCATTCTCGCAGCGGTAATAAATTCTGTGTCAAAATGTTATTAAAATCAATTCAATAATTTTAGCTTTACGCGATATACATAGAACGAAATAAAGCAAAAATCGTATGTGCAGGTCACAAAATTGGTTTCTGTAATAGGCAAGCCAATGTTCGGATGGACCTAAAAAAGTGCAATATGCCGCTAGGTATTTCTTCTACAAGTCAATAGACGGACTATTATGAATACAACAAATTTTTCAGTTTTACTACCCCCCACCTCCCAACCGCCTCGATTTCACCCCACCCAAAAAAAAAAAAAATTGAAAATGATCAGGAACCCGTAAAATGCCTAAAAACAAAGTTTGAGCTGTTTTCATATTTTTAGTTTTTTTATTATTGCTATGCCGCCACTGACACTATTTTTCCAAAACATACGCGTTTTTCATCCTCGCCTTGGGATTAATACTATGTCAAAATTTCATTAAAATCAATTGAATAATTTTCACGTTACGCGATACCGAACGATCTAAAACAATACTCGTATGTGTACATCATAAATTCTGATGAACATCAAGTCAGTAATTTCAACATTATAAAATACAGAACTATCTATTATATATACAAGTTTGGGGCATATTTGACATATTTCGTTTTTTTCTAATTATTCCGCCCCCCGTATAACGATTTTCAAAATTATAGGAACATTACTTACTACGACCCCACAGCATAACGCTGCCCAAATTTCATCACAATCCATGCAGCGGTTATTGAGATTACGAGGGTAGAAAAACGCGACAGACAGACAGACCGACAGACAGACCGACCGACCGACAGACCGACAGTCAGACAGACCGACGGAAATGAGTGACGTGGATTTTCGTTATGTACACATCATAAAACGCCCAAAAAGCGTATTATCTCAAAATCGAAAATTTTCGCGATCACAATACTCCCCTCACCTATCCGTGTGGCAAGTAAAAATTCATTTTATAAAAAGCTTCGCGTTGGAGTAGTGAGAGACAAAACCCCCCAGACTTATTTTTATAAGTTACCAATCATCTACCGTCTTTGGGAGGGGATGAAATTGGGAAGGTGGGGATGGGGGAGTCGAAATCTCGAAAATTTGTTGTAAACATAAAATACCCTCGATTGCCCTAAAAAATATGAAAATCTTTTCCGACTTATCCGAATACTGACCTAGAAGACATTTGATACGTTTATTTACCTATACAGGGTGGGCCAACACTGGACGGACGGAGGATTGTTGACCTACTAAAACATACTTAAAAAGTCTGTCATTTGGTGGGGGGTGGGAACCCTTGACTGCTATAACGTTAAAATATTTGCACTGAAATTTTTAAGTTTATACAGGGTGATTCATAATAAAATTACATTTTTTAAATCAATGGAATATATTATTGCATATTTGGATTGCTTGGTAAAATCTAGTTTGACCCTATGTATTTTATACGGAACCTTAAATGAAATGAAATGAAATGACTTGGTATAAGTAGGTATCAGAAAAAAATTGAGTATCACAGTGATTACTAATCTTAGAAGGCCATGACTTTTCGGTACGGCTAAGCATAAGGTGCGTCAGACGGTTAAATTTGAAATCTTTTTGAACTTGGAAAAATCAGTAGATTAATTAAAGAAACTTCAGTCATAGATAATTTGATTTTTTTCCCTATATCAAATTTTAACACAGTTCTTATCTAAGAAACCAAATTACCTACATCCCTGCAAAGGTTAATTTTACATTCCGTTGTATTTATTTTCACTCAAATGAAATCCGTAGTAGCACATATTAATGAATGTTATTTTGCTGCATGAACGTTGAATTAGTATACCTCTATACGAATAGGTGGAATAAGTGAGGACCGGTAGGCGGTGATGAATCACTCGAAGATATTAGTATTGTTAAGCAAATTTCGCCTTTTCTACATGTCATGTATAATATACAGTGTTTACGTGTTTATACTATTAGAAGTGATAAACGAGGACCACCTGAGTATTTTTTGTAAGCGTCTTTCTTGCCCTTTTACTATTATTGTTCTTCAAGCAGGTATATTTTCGGATCGATCTGAAATTCATGTAACCGTCAACCGTACTGAACCCGAATCGGCCGCAAAACGCACATACAGGGTGAGTCAAGCTCAACGCCTCGGACTCTTGTGACCAAACGGTACCACTTTTCGAAAAATCGACTTTGCGGGTGTATGTAGGTCGAGTTGGACTACATTTTAAAAATAATGACTTTTATACAGGGTGTCTAATAAAAGCGTGACATATCAAAGTTATGTTTTTAAATGGAATACCCTATACATTATTGCATATTCAGGTTCCAGTGCATTTTAGTGTGACTTTATGTATCACACATAGGACTTTAAGCGAACCGTTTAGGTACAAATCACAATTTTGGGTATAGGTAGACGTCAGAAAAAATTGAATATCGCAGCTATTATAAATCTTAGAGGGCTGTGACTTTGCCGTGTTACTAAGCATGAAATGTGTCAGCTTACGTTAGACGGTCGAGTTCGAATTACATTTGTACTCGGAGAAATTGGTAGATCAATTAAGTTAACTCAAATCAAACGTAACTTGATTTTTTCGAATGGGAATGCATTTTTTTTTTATACCATCAAATATGCAATTTGATAAGCCTTCTAATGATGTGCGATTGTAAATATCAATCTCTGGTAGTTTTGATTTAATTTCAAATTTTCAGCAAAACCGGTGTTTTTCAATTTTCCTACCTATAAGCAACTTAGCAGGCCATGAAATATAAACAAAAAACTGTTTAGATGGAACAAAATAACTAACTTAGAAGATAGTTACGGACAAACTAAAGTAAAGGGACAAAGTTATAAAAGTGACTTACAGCAAATCAATTCTAACCAGAAATAGCAGACATAACACATCTAAGGTCAAAAAGCTGCTGGAGTACGACAGAAATGGGTATTTTTTACAGCATACCGGCTACTACAATATTCTAAAGATTGACGATTCATAAAACCATTGTGAATTTTGAAATTAAAGGAAATCTACCACGTAATGTTGCTGGCAGCTTAATAGCTTTAGAATAAAATTTCACATTTCATGATTTAAAAAAATAGTAACCGATACCTCTGACCGGAGTTCTGCAAATTTTTCAATACTCATAGGCAAAATTGCCGAAAACGAAGAATAAATTAAAAATCTGCTCAAATTATTAAACATAATTTACCTGGCAGAAAATTAAAATATGATTTGTCAGTATTCCTTTTTTTGTGATCTTGCTAATAGATACTGAAAAATTCAAAGGACGACAGTGAGAGGTATCATTACTTTTGACTTTGACGGAAATGACTACTGTTTTATGCCATTAATTGTGAAATTGCGTTCTGAAGATATTAGACTGACGGCAACGATCGCTGAAAGTTTTGCTTTCATTTCAAAGTGTTTAGTGATTTTGGAAATTTTTAATCTCTAGTACATTGCAGTCGCTAGTAGGCTGTAAAAATTATCCATTTCTGTCGTACTCCAGCTTCTCTTCAACCTTCGACATGTTACCGCCGTTTTTTCTGGTTAGAGTTGATTTGTTGTAGGGAATTTTTATAATCTTGTTCTTTTACTCTAGTTCTGCTGGATCTTTTTGCTAAGTTAGTTGTTTTCTTCCATCTGAATACGATTTTGTTTATATTTCATGGCCTGCTAGTTTGTTTATAGGTAGAGAAATTGAAAGACACTGATTTGATTGAAATCTCGAAATTTAATAAAAACTACCATAGACTGATATTCACAATCTGATATAATTAGAAAGCCTATCAAATTGCACATCTGATCATATACAAAAATTATGCATTCCCTTTGAAAAAATCAAGTTACCTTTGATTGAAGTTTCCTTAATTGATCTATCGATTTGTCCAAGTACAATGTAATTCGAACTCGACCGTCTAACGTAAGCTGATACATTTCATGCTTAGTAACACGGCAAAGTCACAGCCCTCTAAGATTTATAATAGCTGCGATATTCAATTTTTTTCTGACATCTACCTATACCCAAAATTGTGATTTGCACCTAAACGGTTCGCTTAAAAAGTGTGATACATAAAGTCACACTAACATTCACCCAGGAATCTAAATATGCAATAATATACAGGGTGTTCTATTTAAAAAACATAACTTTGATATGTCATGCTTATAGTAGACAGCCTGTATAAAAGTCATTGTTTTTAAAATGTAGCCCAACTCGACCTACATACATTTGCAAAGTCGATTTTTCGAAAAGTAGTATCGTTTGGTCACAAGAGTCCGAGGCGTTGAGCTTGACTCACCATGTGTAACTTTAAAATGACCTGTGCGCATGCTGAAAGTTGGAAATAATATAAAAACGAAATGAATTCTCGATCTAAAAGAATAGTGAAAACTTTAATCAAACAGAGCTGGTCATATAGCTTACAGTATATTCAATCCCAAGGTAGACTCCACATAAACAGTCGCAGGCAGCATTAGCGTGGTTACTGTCCGCTGCCATCTGCGAACACGCCAGCTATAGTCCAGTACAATTATGGAATTTTATATTACTATTTAAAAGAGTTGCCCTATTAATCCATTGCAACTTAAAAGCAGCCAGTTGCCAGTTTGAAATGATCATTTAGGCAATGAACACTTGACATCGCATATTTCGATCTGATTTCCAGTCAGTCTTGGGGGTTTTTACTTGCCGGATTATAACATACAATTCACACATAGTGTATTGGACTATTAGGGACCCTACCGACACGAGCCGATCTCGCACGCCGGCTTGTTTTCATTTGGTCTAGCTTGGCTGTGAATACAGTATAGGTGCACCTACGTTGCATTTTGCATTTTTTAAATGGATGAGATTTGGATAGCAGTATATTGCTGGGTAGTAGTAGGTAAAGCTGCACTTCATGAAAAGCTGGACGTAGGCGTAGTGAAAGATAAAACCCCTCGGCCTTTGTTTCAAGCTTTTTATGAGTTTTCAATTATCTATTATTTTTTAGGAGGGGATGAAATTGGGAAGGTGGGGAGAGAGGGAGATGAAATCTCGAAAAATTGTTGTTAACATAAAGTGCCCTCCATTGCCCTAAAAAATATTAAATTCTATGCTTTTCAGACCTACACGAAAACTGTCCTTGAACACTTACCTACATTCTTTTTTGATACCCATTCATTACACTTCGGGCTGGTTTCACCGCTCTCTGATGGTTTCGGATAGCGTATCTGTCACATAGGTCCATATCATTTATATGACAGATAGGCTTTTGGTCTGTCGGTTTATCTGTCTGTTACACTTAAAACCGGTTTCACCGGTCTCTGATAAGTTTCAGATAGCGTATCTGTCAGATAGGCCCATAATATTTATATGGCATTATCGGACAGATAGGCTATCAGTCTGTCGGTTTATCTGCCTGTTGGCTTCTACCCTCGTAGTCTCAGTAAACTTTGCACGGAGCGATATACTGCGGGATCGTAATAGGTAGTATGCTGCCATAATTTTGAAAATCCGTGCATGGGCGGTGAAGGAATTAGCAAAAAACAAAAAAAAAAATCAAATATTCCTCAAACTGCGTTTTTAGGATTTTTGGGGGTTCCTAATCATTTTGTACTACAGGATGGATTATGGAGGGCTATGAATAGAGACGGGCATATCGGGTCATTTTTAAGATGCGGATCAGCGGATCTAGAACACCTCAAAGATCCGGAACAGTGATCCGGTTCACGGGTCAGTCGGATCCCGACTAGCGAATGCAATCGTTCACCTTCTATCTTGACCGAAGCACGAGGGAACCGCCCAATCTGGGTACTCGGTGCAGACAGAAATGAGCTAGTACAGCACAGTACACTTCATGTATAATTTATTAATTTGTTTTATCTTTATATCAGATGATATTTATTTTTTTATAAATATGTACCTAGAATATGTATATGTATTAATACTATTCTTTATAAATTTCGATTTGAGTAAATAATTATTCAGTTTTGAGTTTCTCGTATCCTGGCATGTAAAAGGAATTTTTTGTCTCTACTATAAACAGCCACAGCTCATCATACAAGAAAAATATTCATTTATTATTCGCCCTAAAATATCTATCTAAATATTCGTTTAAATTCAGATCCCAGAACATTGACCATTATGGCTATCATGTAGCTTCAGCAGAACACTGAACCGAAAACTGAACATCGCTAATCGTCAGATCGACTGACCGACATATATCGCCGTGGCACGCACCATCCTGCTTTGTGATTCTGAATGAATAAGCGAACAAGCTGCCGGATTTGTGATCCGACTGACCCGTTGAGATTAAATTTAGGATTT
This sequence comes from Callosobruchus maculatus, assembly GCA_951848785.1. Classification (NCBI taxonomy): domain Eukaryota; kingdom Metazoa; phylum Arthropoda; class Insecta; order Coleoptera; family Chrysomelidae; genus Callosobruchus; species Callosobruchus maculatus. The sequence continues at coordinate 4,164,980 of CATOUR010000090.1, read as the reverse complement.
GGTTCAGTTAGGTCACCTTAATGATCCGGATGAATGAATCGGATTAGAACCGTTCTACACATCTCTAGCTATGAAAATGAAAAAATTGTTGTATGCTGTCTAAAGCTTATCAAAAAATGGTCAAATATATGGAAATTGTCAATCTTGGGTTAATTCCGCATAGTGATGTAACATTTGATAATTTAATGTAAAATCTAATGCTAAAAGTAAATCCATTACACACACATGCAGACCTACACGCAAACACACTGACCTGTGAGAGAAAGACCTAATACACTTTTTTACGTCCATCCTAACAGTGCCTTGCGTATTGCAGAAAACAAGGGACTTCGAATACCAGTTTTGCTTTAGATCGTTCTGTATTGGGTGGAAACTTCTGTTTGATTTTAATGAAATTTTAACATAGTATTATTACTGTGTCGAGAAGGAAGTGCGTATGGTTTTTAGAAATCGTATCAGTGGCGGCGCAGCAATAATGAAAAAACTAAAAATATAAAAACATCTCAAACATCGTTTTTAGGCGTTTGAGACGTGACTGATCATTTTCTACTTTTTTTGGTAAGGGAGAAATTGGGATCGTTGGGGGGTGAGGGGTTGTAAAACTGAAAAGCTTATTGTATTCATAATAGGCTCTCCATTGACCTGTGACACTTTTTGAGATCCATCCGAACATTGTCTAGCCTATTGCAGAAACCAAGAATTTTCTGATGTATATGTAATAATGGCATTGCTCTAGATCGTTCTGTATTCTATAGCGTGGAAAATATTGAACTGATATTGACGAAACCTCGACACAGTATTAGTAGCACGTACTATAAGCTTAGCGAGGAGGGCAAACGCGTTTGTCTTTTAATTGAAAACCCCAGTTTTCTGTTATATACATAAGGGTATTGCTTTAAACAGCTCTGTACTATATAACACAGTGTTATTTCCGTTGCAAGGTTGGAAAGCGCGTAAGGTTTTTAGAAATTGTGTCAGTAGCGGTGCAGTGTGTATTTGGTTGCAAAAGGATCTCACATTATAGCTTCACGGTATGGGAAAACAATAAACTGGTATTACCGCAATCTGTGGGAAGTACTAACTCACTCAACTTGACTTAATTTTTTGTTCATAAATCCGCCATCACAAAGATGATATTTCAAAAGCATGCACCTTGTTCGACCCCGCCCTGGTAATAATAATCTGTCAAAGCTTTATTGCTAATGTTAGATACACACGTTAGATAAAAACCTTGAGTCCTCAAACTATGTAAAGGCAAGACAAGTACAGAACATTACAACGACCAAGTTTATTCAGTATCACGGAAAGTCCATTACCCAAATCTTAGCACCTTACTAAAAGAAAAAATATGAATCAGATCTTCTTAAAATTCACACAAAAATAACAAAAGCAAAGTCTATTCGCCTATAAATGGAAAAACAATGTAGTTACAAAGATCTATATAACACTGATTCTAAATCAATTATTTGGAGGATTCATGACCATATGTCTATGGGAGCAGAACATGATGTCAAAACATTTGTAAATTCGCACATCATTGAAGTCCATCAGGTCACACGTTATAACAACAGGGTAGTTGAAATTTAAAAAAACACCTATTCAGTAAAAGTCGTAGAACGGCTTATATCGCGGTGTCATTTTGGCAACACAGCTATGACCTCGCTTGGTGCGTAGTATACCGATTTCGGACCTCCGTTGTTCTCTGGGATAAAAAGCGGGTATATCGTGGCTCACTTAATTCTTTCATTGAAAGGTCCTCACTTGTCTCGATATACACGTATCAATTTTCTCATCGGTAAAATAGCTTTCATGTGTATATTTGAATGTTTCTTATCAAATGGCACATCTTCGTAGTATCTATCATAAAATGATGCCATTATCTCGTTGTCCTCACTTGGTCACCGATATGTATTGTCCTCACTTGGTGCGCCAGCCAAGTATATATATATATATATATATATATATATATATATATATATATATTTTTGGCCCGTGGTACAAGTGAGGCTAACCCGTGCAAAATCTGCATAACAAGTGAGGACCGCGACCAAGTGAGGACCAATATACGGACCTCACAAGGACTTCGCCTGAAATTTTTGTGGTGAGTTGCGGATATGGTCTTGAGTCAAACTTGAAAATTTCAGCTGGTCCTCATTTTTTTCGTTTTATGGTAAATGTATACATTTTAGTTCACCGCTTTGGCACCAGATGGTTTCTCGAGTTTGTATACCGCCACCCCATATACGTTACATACCAGTGCATGCAACAAGTGAGGTCCTGAAATTCGGCAACGATGAAATACCGGCAGACTAATGCCTCTCACATTATTTCGCCTTCTCTTTGTGTACTTGATTGTTTAGCTTCCCATATTACACGTTGCTGTCTTTGAGAAAAAAAATTAGGTGTTGCGAGTCGTGATTTTGTTCACAAGTGCCCCAACATGAGGAACTTTTGGAATGAGATCTAGGCGGCTTTTATGGCAGAAAAGTTTTAGATTGCAGGTCATCGCTCTATGCATGAAGGGTTTAATTCTTGAAAGGAGAAGGATCTTCTGTATAGCGATTACTAGACAGTTCTGAAATCTTATGCGAAAGAACTAGCAGGTGTTTCAATTAGTTTAATATCGAGTGATACAATTTTCGTTTGGAATCTAAGGTGGTCAATTCAACTGACGTTTTAGATACCGTGTGATATGCCTTTTGAAATTGTTAAAGCTCATTTTTGTACAACTGTGAAGCATATTTTAGACTTAGGTAAAAAATGAGAGAGAGTGTCTGAGAGAGTAGAGTGCTATCCGAGTCAAATTATTCCGAGGTCGTCAGATTTTAGCTGCTCCGATAAGCATCGTAAGAGTTTTTGGTCTGGCTTGACCCGATTTTACTCGTTTCATGTCAATCCAGCTTCAGCTTTAAAAATGCGATAACTTATAAAATACTTTTCTTTTCGAACATTCCAACAAAATATGTGAATTCCCCTCAGAGTACATATTATTATGTGATAGATGCAATACAGGGTGGGCCAATAGTGAGTAGACGGAGGATTGTTGACGAAGGATACTTCCAAAATCTGTTACTTGATCATGGTAGGGTTCATGAAGGCTATAACGTTAAACTATTTTCACTCAAACTTTAACGTTTATATAGGCTGATTATCAAACTAACATTTTTTTAATAGAGCCGCCTATATATTATTGGATATTTGAATTGCTTAGTGAATTCTAGTGTGACTTCATGTATCTTATATGGAACTTTAAACAGACCGTTTAGGCGCAAATCACTTTTTTTTGGTATAAGTAGGTAAATCAATGGTAGGTATAAGAAAAAAATTGAATATCGCAGTGATCATAAAACTTAGAAGGCCGTGACTTTGCGGTGTGACTAAGCATGAAATGTGTCATCTTAGTTCATACGATCAAATTTGAATTCTTTTTGTACTTGGAGAAATCAGTAGAATGATTAAGGGGATTTCAATCACAGGCACCTTGATTATTTCAAATAGGAATGCCTAATTTTTCTTATACCATCGAATCTAAAACCTGATAACCTTTTCAACAATGTAGGATTATTGGAATCAATCCTTTTTAGTTTTCATTTTATTTCAAATTTTAAGTCAAATCGGTGTTTTACACATTCCCAACTTATAAGCAATCTAGCAGTTCATGAAAAATAAACAAAAACCTGTCCAGATGGAAGAAACCAACTAACTTGGCATAAAAACGCAAACAAACTAGATTAGTGAGGAAAAATTATAAAAATTTCTTACAAGATATCAGCTCTAGCCAGAAACGGCAGAGGCAACAAGAAGGCTTACCTTTCACAGCCTATTAGCTATACCCAAATACCCAAAATCAGTATAAAAATTAAATAAAAGACAAAATACCAGCGATTGTTACTGGCAGGAGAGTATCTATATTATCAGAATAAATTTTCACATTTAGTTCCATAGAATAGCCGTAAGTCAAAAGCGATGATGCCTTTGACTGGAGCCCTTCAAATTCTTCACTGGTACTTCTACTTATTAGCAAAATCGCAAAAAATGAAAACTGAATTGCAGTATGTTATATGATAAAACATTATTTACTTGGTAGGAACATACATGGAATGAACACAGTTACAACATGGAGTAATAAAAAATCTAACAATCACATCAATAGATGCTCAGAGTGCTCCAGTTAGAGATATCTTTACTTTTGACTTAACAGAAATGACTACTTTTCTATCCCATTAAATGTGAAATTTCATTCTGACGATGCCAAACTGTCAGCAACAATCATTGGTAGTTTTTTTTTGTTTCAATATTTTTAATCGTTTTTTGTTATCAAGCTCTAGTAGATCTCAATAGCTGGTAGGCTGTGGAAAAATAACACTTCTGTCATACGCCAGCTGCTCATTGTCATTAGATTTCTTACCGCTGTTGTTAGAGATTATGTGTTGTAAGGAATTTTCGTAATCATCCCCCGTTGCTCTAGTTTGTTTGTGTCTTTCTACTAAGTTAGTTGGCTTCTTCCATCTTAACGGGCTTTTGTTTGTTTTTCATGACTTGCTAGATTTCTTATAAATAGGAAAGCTGAAAAACACTGATTTGATTGAAAATTTTAAATAAAATGGAAACTAAAAAGATTGAGATCGAAGTAATCAAATTCTGCATTTGATTCTGTAAACAAAAATGGGTATTTTTATTTGAACAAATCAAGTTCTCTGTGACTGAAGTTTCCTCAATTAATCTACTGATTTCAAGTACAACAAAAATCAAATTTAACCGTCTGACCTATGGTGACGCATCTCATGCTTAGTCGTACCGCAATGTCACGGCCTTCTAAGATTTATAATCACTGCGATATTTAAATTTTTTCTGATACCTACTTATACCAATAATGCTGATTTGTGCCTAAACGGTTCGTTAAAGTTCCATATAAGATACATTGAGTCACACTAGAATTCACCAAGGAATTCAAATATGCAATAATCTATAGGGAGTCGCCTTCAAAAAAATGTAAGTTTGATATGAACCACCCTGTATAAACATCAAAATTTAAGTGAAAATATTTAACGTTATATCACTCAAAGGTCCCTACCATGACCAAGTGACAGATTTTTGAAATATGTTTTAGTAAGTCAACAATCCTCCGTCTGCTCACTATTGGCCCACCCTGTATATGTGAATGAACGTATCAAATGTCTCCTGGGTCAGTAACCGAATAAGTTGAAAAAGTATAATAATTTCATATTTTTAGGCCAATGGAGGGTATTTTATGTTTACAACAAGTTTTCAAGGTTTCCGCCCTCCCCACCTTCCCAATTTCAGCCCCTCCCTAAAATGGTAGATGATCAACTCATAAAACGCTCAAAACGAAGTCTGATGGGATTTGCCTTTTACTACGCCAACGCACAGCGTTTCATGAAATGAAGCTTTACCTATTACTACCTAGCAGCATGCCGCTTTTCAAATTTCATCCACTTACAAAACGCAACTTAGGCACACCTAAACCATATGACCAACTCTGTTTAATTAAAATGAACTATTATTTTAGATCGATAAAAAAATACTTGGGTGGTCCTCAGTTTGTCGTGTATATCACCCGGTCCTCGTTTATCAGTTCTAATAGTATGAACAGGTATACACTGCACACATGACGTGAAAAAGTATAGGGTGTCTCATTTAAAAAAATGCATTGTTTGCATCACCACGTAGGTATGGATCACCCTGTATAAATCTAAATATTTTCAGAGCAAGCAGCATATCCGTGGCTATAACTTTTATATACAACTTTTCTCGCTATCTTCTACAGTAGTGGAGTTATCGACCGATCCGGTACTAATAACTCACCCTGTATATTCGAAGATCTGAATTCTCGCACAGGCATCTTCTCAAAAGACTGGAAAACAGCTCGCAATCATATTAGATGCACCCGCACGACTGCTGCATCTCATCCTAAGGCGAGCGTTCTTCACACATCAAGAGTACGTTGGTACAATTATTTCCAGGATGTCCAAGGCTTGGAATGGACTGCCAGGAGATGAATTTATTGGGCCTGCGGGTGTTGGCCTATTCAAGTACTGCGTTAATAAACTTCCCCTAACATGACCTTTTCACAGTAGCCGCGGTACTCTGGTAGTTTGGTATTTAGGCTCTGCTTACGCGATCTGCTCAGTGGAGAAAAACAGGTCTTTTCTCTAAGGGTAAGTATTCAGATATGCAGATTGCGTCTATCGCTTCCATCAGTCAGTTTTTTCACAGTACTGATAATAATAATCTGGTGGTATTTCACCTTACTTTTTAAATAATTATTTAACCGGGAGATACCAATATTTACCTATATGAAAGTTTGTGAAAAAAGTTTGAGTCCTTTACGGCCGCCACTAGCCCTCCCTTATTCCTCCTACTCGTATAAAGATACATATGTATTCTTATGTGCAGAGTGCAGCTGCGGCCTCAATAATCTCTGGTAGGATCTTTGTGTATTTTTTTATTTAAACTTTTGTGCGCCCCCTTTCAAAAATTCAGGAACCGCTGCTGTTCCACAGTTTAAAAAACATTCTCTGTCCACCTTTAAAGCTGAACTTCAGTAGTATTTAGTTGTTACATCGATTTTGCTAGTAGAAGCGGCAGTTCTACGTGAACATCAGATGTGTAGTCACCGAGGTATCAAGCCTTCAGATTACGTTACTGAGGACAAATTTTCATTTGATTCTATTTGTCAAGGAATAGGTAGGCACAGAAAAGGTCTCAAAGTAACAGATTTATTTGGAACTTGTCGGCAGATGTTTTGTAATATCTGTTTCGGATGTCATTGCCTATACATTTCAATTCACATGAGCTGCCCCTGAAGATAATTGAAGACAGCGAATCAATCGACACATCATGATACTTGAAAATCTTATAGTAAATAGAAGTCTATAATCGACCTTATGGATCGATTTACCTGGAGACACGTTTTAGGACGCTGTGCAGATAAATAACAAAGTTCATTGCCGCAGCGGTAGTATTTCATCTAGACTAATCGAACAGGAGGACCAATAAATGGTAGCTTAGACAGAATAAGCAATCAGCAAGTATATCTCTGTACTAATAGGAGAGAACAAGTGATCATCCGTACAAAACGATCTGACCATCTTAGTATGTAAAAAATAGTTGCACTTTTTCCACATTCTCTGTATATCTCTACGATTAGAACAAATATGCGAGGACCGGTAATGTATAACCGAGGTCCACATGCATATTAATCAATCGATACTACCCTACCATCTGGGAAGATCTACTATCTCAAAGAAAGGAAGCCATAATATTGGGTGATCTAAATGCGAAAGCTGTTGACTGGGGCTCTCCAGTAATGGACAGGAGAGGCGCGGTTCTGTGCGAATGGCTGGCTGCTAGCAACATGGTGGTCATAAACGACGGACTTCAGCCAACCTTCTGTAGACGTAACAGCTGCTCCTACATAGACATAACGTTCGCAACTCAAAATATTGCCCGAGAGATACTCAAGTGGGAAGTCTTGGAAGCGGAATCAATGAGTGACCAAGTAGATACTTCGAAGTAAGAACAAAAACCAAAGGTAGAAGTCCAACAAACGAACGTCTCACGCCCTTCATAGATATGACAAAGGTGCGTAATATGCTAAATAGCAAATTAGGGGTACTAGGAACTGATGAACTCACAGTCGAACAATACAGCGGAATCATGACAAGTATCGTCAAGGAGTGTACCATCAAGAGAAATAAAGCAATAGCCAAAGTTCCTTATTGGTGGACAGCGGAAATTGAGGAGGCACGGAGTAGATGTATTTTCAGTAGGCGAGCTATGCAACGGGCAAGACGTGCTGGAAGGCCCGCAACTCAACTAGAGTCTCTTCATGAAGTATATACCGCAAACAAGAGGCTACTCAAACTGCTGATAATTGCTGCCAAAAGAAAGCGGTGGGGGGAACTATGCGATGAACTAGAGAACGACATCTGGGGAGAAGGGCATCGCATAGTGACAAAAAAGCTTACTGGAGCGACATCGACCTATGGTATGGAGCCTGATAGGAGGGTTGATATAGTACGCCAGCTATTTCCAAGCCGACAGGATAGTTGGCCCGAAGAACCCGTGCAGGAAGACTGTCTACCATTCACTATCGAAGAACTGGAAGAAGCTGGAAACAGGTTAAAGGTTGGCAAGGCACCGGGTCTAGATAAAGTCACGCCAGAAGTGCTCAAAGAAGCCATAGTAACGGCACCCCATCTTCTGCTGGGTATGCTAAATAGTCTCCTGAAAACCCAGACGTTTCCGCAAGCCTGGAAAAGAGCGAAAGTGGTGCTTATCAGTAAAGGGGGCAAACCCCCTGAACTGGCCTCATCCTACAGGCCCATTTGCCTATTGGACACCATAGGCAAGTTGTATGAAGCGATGGTGCGCAAGAGATTGGAGCTCGAACTGGAAAGATTAGGGGGTTTATCAGCACAGCAATTCGGTTTTCGGCGTGGTAAATCGACCATAAATGCCGTGGAAAGCATCCTAGAAATAGTAGAACGCTCAAATGACAAATGGTGTGCGCTCATAACTTTGGATGTGCGGAACGCATTTAATACTGCTTCGTGGGGCATTATTCTACATGAGCTAAGACGTCAAAAGGTCTCAAAATACCTAACCAATTTGATTAGCAGCTATTTTAAAGGCAGGACCATCTTAATAGCAAAGGAAGCACTGGAGGCCACTACGGGTGTTCCACAGGGATCCGCGCTAGGGCCGCTACTGTGGAACGTACTGTACGATGGCGTGCTAAGACTGGCTCTCCCTAGAAATACAACGGCGGTAGGTTTCGCAGATGATTTGGCGCTTGTGGTCTGTGCCAATCATGAACATGAGTTGATGCGAAAAGCAGACGACGCACTTAGAGAAATAGATAGGTGGATGCAGGACCATAAACTGGAACTGGCACCGGAGAAAACCGAAGCAGTAATACTGAGAGGGTCGCGAAGGAAAAGGCCACTTGTAACCTTCAACATCAAAGGCGTACCTTGCAAGCCGAGAAAATCGATAGTCTATCTAGGCATTACGATAGACAACGAAGTATGCTTTGGAGAGCATATCAAAAGAGCCGCTGAGAAAGCAAAGGTTAAGGCGGCCGTATTATCTCGGTTAATGCCAAATGTGGGCGGTCCTAGCAGCAGCAAACGGCAACTGCTGAATAATGTTGTACAATCAACGCTACTATACGGAGCACCAGTATGGTATCGCGCGCTTAGAAGAGAGAAGCACAGACAGACACTGGACCGAGCGCAAAGGAAAACGCTGTTACGAGTAGCAAGTGCCTATCGTACCATCTCAAATAGGGCGCTCCAGGTTATCACTGCAACACCCCCCCTGCACCTGTTGGCAGAGGAGCGGAGACAACTATACACCGCAGAAGAGGAAATCTTGGAGAGACGGGTCCTCGCTAGGGGACGCACTATGGCAAAATGGCAGCAGATATGGGACGACACAAGTGATGTCGCTCAGTGGACCAAGCGGCTGATCCCCTGTATTAAGAAATGGTGCGAGTGCAAACGCAGGAGAACATGTTACTTCCTGACGCAGGCACTGTCAGGCCACGGCCCATTTAGGGCTTACAGGAAGAGAATTGGGAAAATAGAAGACTCCAGGTGTCTACATTGTAGTGAGGAGGATACCGTAGAACACGTGCTTTTTACATGCAGCAGATGGCGAGAATATAGAGAGAGTGCTGGGCCTACTGCTGCGGGCTTGACACCGGAAACAATTGTACCCGTGATGTTATCCGGAGTAGAAGCTTGGAAGACAGTGCATGAAATGGTGCGTAAAATCTTGTCCGCAAAGGAGAGGGAGGAGCGCAGATAGTGAACAGGAATCCGAACTCCTAATCCCTGAGAAATCAGGGGAAGGGAGATGTAGGATAAGGACAACAAAGGAAGGCAAATTGAGGAAAGACGGCCCCCATCTGAAGTTATGTCTTCACGACGGTTCCGGGGAAGGGGCTTTTCACATGACCCACTCGCTCCGGGCTGCGGCCCGGCGACGGTCCATGGTAAAAAAAAACTACCCTACCATCTGAAATGCCTTTCGCGCCTTTTTATGACCTCTGCTTCTTTTTAGTTAATTTTATTTCCCACACCGATAGGAAATTGTGATAGGTATTGTGATCGCGAAAATTTTCGATTTTGAGGTAATACGCTTTTTTGGGCGTTTTATGATGTCTATATAACGTCGGTTTGTCTGTCTTTGCGTGTTTTTCTAGGCTAGTCATATCAGTAGCCATGGATTGTGATAAAATTTGGGTACCGGTATCCTATGGGGTCCTAGTAGGTATTGCTCCTATAATTTTAAAAATCGGTGCATTGGCAGCGGAGTAATTTGCAAAAAAACAAAAAGAATTGAATATTCCTCAAACCTCGTTTTTGAGCGTTTTAGGATTTCCTGATAATTTTCTACTTTTTTCGGGTCAGAGTGTGATTGGGGTCGCTGGGGGGGGGGGGGGGGCAGGGGGAGCAAAAATATAAAAATAACTCAAACTTCGTTTCTAGGCGATTTGGGTGTTCCTGGTCGTTTCGTTTTATCCAGTTGAAGCTCGCAGAATAAAACCAGTGTCGATCTAGTTCCTACGGAGAGGAGTATCAAGAAGCTATTTACTAGAGTTTTTGTGTTGGATGTTTTTTGAGGGCAGGAGGGTGATGATTTGGTTGCAAGGGGATCTCAGACTATAGCTTAATGCAAAGGGAAAATAATAAACTGATATCACTTTGATGTGTGAGAAGTACTAAGTCAGTCAATTATCGTTCATATTGATTGAACCTCATATATAACTGTACAGTACAAATTCCTGAATTCATAAATGTTGTAATGTTGTACCCCTGTCAAGCATCTACCCTTATCTAACAGTATATTCTCGTTACAGATTTGTTGCCTTTCTAGCTAACTTTATTGTATCACAGACATAGACACGTTTTATGACGCCAAATGCCAATCGAAAGTGCAGTCAACTGATTCGCGCGTTAAATTAAATCAATTTTCGAATTACGCGTCTACAAATATTGAATAATTCCCAAAACATGGCCAGATATTAAAAAAATAGAAGTCAAGTTTATTGATTCAGTTCTTCTCAGGAATACTTGTTTTTCATAACGAAGGGCGATACCATTTTCAACATCAGCGATTTAGCAATTACGACTGTGAAGCAGAGTGAGTCATGTCCTATTTCAGTTGGTTCGATTAAAAAGTCTTGCTCCTGTAGTCGCAGTGCCTATAAGTTTGAGAACCCCTAGACTAGTCAATAAACGTTCAAAATAGATCCGTTGAACTAAGTTACCTGAATTCGCCGTTATTGACATGTTCAGATAATTAGCAAAATTTAGGTAATTAGAGGGGTCGTATTTTTCGCTATATGTGCCACGCGGTATCTACATCCCTATAACAGTCGAATTTTAATAGAGGTCTTATCTAAGAAACCATATTACCTACATCGCTGAAAAGGTTAATTTTACATTTAGTTGCATTTATTTTCACTTAGCTGAAATCCGTAGTAGCAGATGTTAATGAATATTATTTTACTGCATGAAAGCTGAATTAGTATATCTCTATACGAATAGGAAGAATAAGTGAGGACCGCTGGCGGTGGTGAATCACTCGTACATATTAGTATTGTTAAGCTAATTTCGACTTTTCTGCATGTCATGTTTACAGTGTTTACGTGTTTATGCTATTAGAACTGATAAACGAGGACCGGCTGGTGTACACGACAAACTGAGAACCACCTGAGTATTTTTTGTAAACGTCTTTCCTGCTCTTCTCATGTAGACGACAACTGCATTAAAACCAAATCGGCCGCATAACGAATACATCACATGAAAGTCACCTGTGCGCATGCCGAAAGTTGCGTTTTTAAGAGGACGATATTTTTATACATAGCATCATGGTGCTGGGTAGTAATAGGTAAAAGTAGAGTCAAGTTGAATGACTCAGTACTTCCCACACATAATGATGATACCATTTTATTATTTCCCATTGCATGAAGCTGTAGTCTAAAATCCCCTTGCAACAAAATTATCGCCCATCCGCCTCCAAAAACAACATCCAACACAAAAACCCTCGTAAATAGTTTCTTGCATCTCCCTTCTTAGGAACTAGGGCGCCACAGTTTTTTTCTACTTGCTTGAACTGGTCAATGCGAAACGATCAAGAGCCTCCAACCCGACTAAAAACGAAGTTTGGGCTGATTTTATGTTTTTGGTTTTTTGATTATTGCTGCGCCGCCTCTGACATGGTTTTTCAAAAACAGAGTCGTTTTCCATTCTCGCAGCGGTAATAAATTCTGTGTCAAAATTTTATTAAAATCAATTCAATAATTTTCACTTTACGCGATATACATAGAACGAAATAAAGCAAAAATCGTATGTGCAGGTCACAAAAATGGTTTCTGTAATAGGCAAGCCAATGTTCGGATGGACCTAAAAAAGTGCAATATGCCGCTAGGTATTTCTTCTACAAGTCAATAGACGGACTATTATGAATACAACAAATTTTTCAGTTTTACTACCCCCCACCTCCCAACCGCCTCGATTTCACCCCACCCAAAAAAAAAATTGAAAATGATCAGGAACCCGTAAAATGCCTAAAAACAAAGTTTGAGCTGTTTTCATATTTTTAGTTTTTTTATTATTGCTGCGCCGCCACTGACACTATTTTTCCAAAACATACGCGTTTTTCATCCTCGCCTTGGGAGTAATACTATGTCAAAATTTCATTAAAATCAATTGAATAATTTTCACGTTACGCGATACCGAACGATCTAAAACAATACTCGTATGTGTACATCATAAATTCTGATGAACATTAAGTCAGTAATTTCAACATTATAAAATACAGAACGATCTATTATGTATACAAGTTTGGGGCATATTTGACATATTTCGTTTTTTACATAACGAAAATCCACGTCACTCATTTCCGTCTGTCTGTCGGTCTGTCGGTCTGTCGGTCTGTCGGTCTGTCGGTCTGTCGGTCTGTCGGTCTGTCGGTCTGTCGGTCTGTCGGTCTGTCGGTCTGTCGGTCTGTCGGTCTGTCGGTCTGTCGGTCTGTCGGTCTGTCGGTCTGTCGGTCTGTCGGTCTGTCGGTCTGTCGGTCTGTCGGTCTGTCGGTCTGTCGGTCTGTCGGTCTGTCGGTCTGTCGGTCTGTCGGTCTGTCGGTCTGTCGGTCTGTCGGTCTGTCGGTCTGTCGGTCTGTCGGTCTGTCGGTCTGTCGGTCTGTCGGTCTGTCGGTCTGTCGGTCTGTCGGTCTGTCGGTCTGTCGGTCTGTCGGTCTGTCGGTCTGTCGGTCTGTCGGTCTGTCGGTCTGTCGGTCTGTCGGTCTGTCGGTCTGTCGGTCTGTCGGTCTGTCGGTCTGTCGGTCTGTCGGTCTGTCGGTCTGTCGGTCTGTCGGTCTGTCGGTCTGTCGGTCTGTCGGTCTGTCGGTCTGTCGGTCTGTCGGTCTGTCGGTCTGTCGGTCTGTCGGTCTGTCGGTCTGTCGGTCTGTCGGTCTGTCGGTCTGTCGGTCTGTCGGTCTGTCGGTCTGTCGGTCTGTCGGTCTGTCGGTCTGTCGGTCTGTCGGTCTGTCGGTCTGTCGGTCTGTCGGTCTGTCGGTCTGTCGGTCTGTCGGTCTGTCGGTCTGTCGGTCTGTCGGTCTGTCGGTCTGTCGGTCTGTCGGTCTGTCGGTCTGTCGGTCTGTCGGTCTGTCGGTCTGTCGGTCTGTCGGTCTGTCGGTCTGTCGGTCTGTCGGTCTGTCGGTCTGTCGGTCTGTCGGTCTGTCGGTCTGTCGGTCTGTCGGTCTGTCGGTCTGTCGGTCTGTCGGTCTGTCGGTCTGTCGGTCTGTCGGTCTGTCGGTCTGTCGGTCTGTCGGTCTGTCGGTCTGTCGGTCTGTCGGTCTGTCGGTCTGTCGGTCTGTCGGTCTGTCGGTCTGTCGGTCTGTCGGTCTGTCGGTCTGTCGGTCTGTCGGTCTGTCGGTCTGTCGGTCTGTCGGTCTGTCGGTCTGTCGGTCTGTCGGTCTGTCGGTCTGTCGGTCTGTCGGTCTGTCGGTCTGTCGGTCTGTCGGTCTGTCGGTCTGTCGGTCTGTCGGTCTGTCGGTCTGTCGGTCTGTCGGTCTGTCGGTCTGTCGGTCTGTCGGTCTGTCGGTCTGTCGGTCTGTCGGTCTGTCGGTCTGTCGGTCTGTCGGTCTGTCGGTCTGTCGGTCTGTCGGTCTGTCGGTCTGTCGGTCTGTCGGTCTGTCGGTCTGTCGGTCTGTCGGTCTGTCGGTCTGTCGGTCTGTCGGTCTGTCGGTCTGTCGGTCTGTCGGTCTGTCGGTCTGTCGGTCTGTCGGTCTGTCGGTCTGTCGGTCTGTCGGTCTGTCGGTCTGTCGGTCTGTCGGTCTGTCGGTCTGTCGGTCTGTCGGTCTGTCGGTCTGTCGGTCTGTCGGTCTGTCGGTCTGTCGGTCTGTCGGTCTGTCGGTCTGTCGGTCTGTCGGTCTGTCGGTCTGTCGGTCTGTCGGTCTGTCGGTCTGTCGGTCTGTCGGTCTGTCGGTCTGTCGGTCTGTCGGTCTGTCGGTCTGTCGGTCTGTCGATCTGTCGGTCTGTCGGTCTGTCGGTCTGTCGGTCTGTCGGTCTGTCGGTCTGTCGGTCTGTCGGTCTGTCGGTCTGTCGGTCTGTCGGTCTGTCGGTCTGTCGGTCTGTCGGTCTGTCGGTCTGTCGGTCTGTCGGTCTGTCGGTCTGTCGGTCTGTCGGTCTGTCGGTCTGTCGGTCTGTCGGTCTGTCGGTCTGTCGGTCTGTCGGTCTGTCGGTCTGTCGGTCTGTCGGTCTGTCGGTCTGTCGGTCTGTCGGTCTGTCGGTCTGTCGGTCTGTCGGTCTGTCGGTCTGTCGGTCTGTCGGTCTGTCGGTCGGTCGGTCGGTCGGTCTGTCGGTCTGTCGGTCTGTCGGTCTGTCGGTCTGTCGGTCTGTCGGTCTGTCGGTCTGTCGGTCTGTCGGTCTGTCGGTCTGTCGGTCTGTCGGTCTGTCGGTCTGTCGGTCTGTCGGTCTGTCGGTCTGTCGGTCTGTCGGTCTGTCGGTCTGTCGGTCTGTCGGTCTGTCGGTCTGTCGGTCTGTCGGTCTGTCGGTCTGTCGGTCTGTCGGTCTGTCGGTCTGTCGGTCTGTCGGTCTGTCGGTCTGTCGGTCTGTCGGTCTGTCGGTCTGTCGGTCTGTCGGTCTGTCGGTCTGTCGGTCTGTCGGTCTGTCGGTCTGTCGGTCTGTCGGTCTGTCGGTCTGTCGGTCTGTCGGTCTGTCGGTCTGTCGGTCTGTCGGTCTGTCGGTCTGTCGGAAAATCTTATAGTAAATAGAAGTCTATAATCGACCTTATGGATCGATTTACCTGGAGACACGTTTTAGGACGCTGTGCAGATAAATAACAAAGTTCATTGCCGCAGCGGTAGTATTTCATCTAGACTAATCGAACAGGAGGACCAATAAATGGTAGCTTAGACAGAATAAGCAATCAGCAAGTATATCTCTGTACTAATAGGAGAGAACAAGTGATCATCCGTACAAAACGATCTGACCATCTTAGTATGTAAAAAATAGTTGCACTTTTTCCACATTCTCTGTATATCTCTACGATTAGAACAAATATGCGAGGACCGGTAATGTATAACCGAGGTCCACATGCATATTAATCAATCGATACTACCCTACCATCTGGGAAGATCTACTATCTCAAAGAAAGGAAGCCATAATATTGGGTGATCTAAATGCGAAAGCTGTTGACTGGGGCTCTCCAGTAATGGACAGGAGAGGCGCGGTTCTGTGCGAATGGCTGGCTGCTAGCAACATGGTGGTCATAAACGACGGACTTCAGCCAACCTTCTGTAGACGTAACAGCTGCTCCTACATAGACATAACGTTCGCAACTCAAAATATTGCCCGAGAGATACTCAAGTGGGAAGTCTTGGAAGCGGAATCAATGAGTGACCAAGTAGATACTTCGAAGTAAGAACAAAAACCAAAGGTAGAAGTCCAACAAACGAACGTCTCACGCCCTTCATAGATATGACAAAGGTGCGTAATATGCTAAATAGCAAATTAGGGGTACTAGGAACTGATGAACTCACAGTCGAACAATACAGCGGAATCATGACAAGTATCGTCAAGGAGTGTACCATCAAGAGAAATAAAGCAATAGCCAAAGTTCCTTATTGGTGGACAGCGGAAATTGAGGAGGCACGGAGTAGATGTATTTTCAGTAGGCGAGCTATGCAACGGGCAAGACGTGCTGGAAGGCCCGCAACTCAACTAGAGTCTCTTCATGAAGTATATACCGCAAACAAGAGGCTACTCAAACTGCTGATAATTGCTGCCAAAAGAAAGCGGTGGGGGGAACTATGCGATGAACTAGAGAACGACATCTGGGGAGAAGGGCATCGCATAGTGACAAAAAAGCTTACTGGAGCGACATCGACCTATGGTATGGAGCCTGATAGGAGGGTTGATATAGTACGCCAGCTATTTCCAAGCCGACAGGATAGTTGGCCCGAAGAACCCGTGCAGGAAGACTGTCTACCATTCACTATCGAAGAACTGGAAGAAGCTGGAAACAGGTTAAAGGTTGGCAAGGCACCGGGTCTAGATAAAGTCACGCCAGAAGTGCTCAAAGAAGCCATAGTAACGGCACCCCATCTTCTGCTGGGTATGCTAAATAGTCTCCTGAAAACCCAGACGTTTCCGCAAGCCTGGAAAAGAGCGAAAGTGGTGCTTATCAGTAAAGGGGGCAAACCCCCTGAACTGGCCTCATCCTACAGGCCCATTTGCCTATTGGACACCATAGGCAAGTTGTATGAAGCGATGGTGCGCAAGAGATTGGAGCTCGAACTGGAAAGATTAGGGGGTTTATCAGCACAGCAATTCGGTTTTCGGCGTGGTAAATCGACCATAAATGCCGTGGAAAGCATCCTAGAAATAGTAGAACGCTCAAATGACAAATGGTGTGCGCTCATAACTTTGGATGTGCGGAACGCATTTAATACTGCTTCGTGGGGCATTATTCTACATGAGCTAAGACGTCAAAAGGTCTCAAAATACCTAACCAATTTGATTAGCAGCTATTTTAAAGGCAGGACCATCTTAATAGCAAAGGAAGCACTGGAGGCCACTACGGGTGTTCCACAGGGATCCGCGCTAGGGCCGCTACTGTGGAACGTACTGTACGATGGCGTGCTAAGACTGGCTCTCCCTAGAAATACAACGGCGGTAGGTTTCGCAGATGATTTGGCGCTTGTGGTCTGTGCCAATCATGAACATGAGTTGATGCGAAAAGCAGACGACGCACTTAGAGAAATAGATAGGTGGATGCAGGACCATAAACTGGAACTGGCACCGGAGAAAACCGAAGCAGTAATACTGAGAGGGTCGCGAAGGAAAAGGCCACTTGTAACCTTCAACATCAAAGGCGTACCTTGCAAGCCGAGAAAATCGATAGTCTATCTAGGCATTACGATAGACAACGAAGTATGCTTTGGAGAGCATATCAAAAGAGCCGCTGAGAAAGCAAAGGTTAAGGCGGCCGTATTATCTCGGTTAATGCCAAATGTGGGCGGTCCTAGCAGCAGCAAACGGCAACTGCTGAATAATGTTGTACAATCAACGCTACTATACGGAGCACCAGTATGGTATCGCGCGCTTAGAAGAGAGAAGCACAGACAGACACTGGACCGAGCGCAAAGGAAAACGCTGTTACGAGTAGCAAGTGCCTATCGTACCATCTCAAATAGGGCGCTCCAGGTTATCACTGCAACACCCCCCCTGCACCTGTTGGCAGAGGAGCGGAGACAACTATACACCGCAGAAGAGGAAATCTTGGAGAGACGGGTCCTCGCTAGGGGACGCACTATGGCAAAATGGCAGCAGATATGGGACGACACAAGTGATGTCGCTCAGTGGACCAAGCGGCTGATCCCCTGTATTAAGAAATGGTGCGAGTGCAAACGCAGGAGAACATGTTACTTCCTGACGCAGGCACTGTCAGGCCACGGCCCATTTAGGGCTTACAGGAAGAGAATTGGGAAAATAGAAGACTCCAGGTGTCTACATTGTAGTGAGGAGGATACCGTAGAACACGTGCTTTTTACATGCAGCAGATGGCGAGAATATAGAGAGAGTGCTGGGCCTACTGCTGCGGGCTTGACACCGGAAACAATTGTACCCGTGATGTTATCCGGAGTAGAAGCTTGGAAGACAGTGCATGAAATGGTGCGTAAAATCTTGTCCGCAAAGGAGAGGGAGGAGCGCAGATAGTGAACAGGAATCCGAACTCCTAATCCCTGAGAAATCAGGGGAAGGGAGATGTAGGATAAGGACAACAAAGGAAGGCAAATTGAGGAAAGACGGCCCCCATCTGAAGTTATGTCTTCACGACGGTTCCGGGGAAGGGGCTTTTCACATGACCCACTCGCTCCGGGCTGCGGCCCGGCGACGGTCCATGGTAAAAAAAAACTACCCTACCATCTGAAATGCCTTTCGCGCCTTTTTATGACCTCTGCTTCTTTTTAGTTAATTTTATTTCCCACACCGATAGGAAATTGTGATAGGTATTGTGATCGCGAAAATTTTCGATTTTGAGGTAATACGCTTTTTTGGGCGTTTTATGATGTCTATATAACGTCGGTTTGTCTGTCTTTGCGTGTTTTTCTAGGCTAGTCATATCAGTAGCCATGGATTGTGATAAAATTTGGGTACCGGTATCCTATGGGGTCCTAGTAGGTATTGCTCCTATAATTTTAAAAATCGGTGCATTGGCAGCGGAGTAATTTGCAAAAAAACAAAAAGAATTGAATATTCCTCAAACCTCGTTTTTGAGCGTTTTAGGATTTCCTGATAATTTTCTACTTTTTTCGGGTCAGAGTGTGATTGGGGTCGCTGGGGGGGGGGGGGGCAGGGGGAGCAAAAATATAAAAATAACTCAAACTTCGTTTCTAGGCGATTTGGGTGTTCCTGGTCGTTTCGTTTTATCCAGTTGAAGCTCGCAGAATAAAACCAGTGTCGATCTAGTTCCTACGGAGAGGAGTATCAAGAAGCTATTTACTAGAGTTTTTGTGTTGGATGTTTTTTGAGGGCAGGAGGGTGATGATTTGGTTGCAAGGGGATCTCAGACTATAGCTTAATGCAAAGGGAAAATAATAAACTGATATCACTTTGATGTGTGAGAAGTACTAAGTCAGTCAATTATCGTTCATATTGATTGAACCTCATATATAACTGTACAGTACAAATTCCTGAATTCATAAATGTTGTAATGTTGTACCCCTGTCAAGCATCTACCCTTATCTAACAGTATATTCTCGTTACAGATTTGTTGCCTTTCTAGCTAACTTTATTGTATCACAGACATAGACACGTTTTATGACGCCAAATGCCAATCGAAAGTGCAGTCAACTGATTCGCGCGTTAAATTAAATCAATTTTCGAATTACGCGTCTACAAATATTGAATAATTCCCAAAACATGGCCAGATATTAAAAAAATAGAAGTCAAGTTTATTGATTCAGTTCTTCTCAGGAATACTTGTTTTTCATAACGAAGGGCGATACCATTTTCAACATCAGCGATTTAGCAATTACGACTGTGAAGCAGAGTGAGTCATGTCCTATTTCAGTTGGTTCGATTAAAAAGTCTTGCTCCTGTAGTCGCAGTGCCTATAAGTTTGAGAACCCCTAGACTAGTCAATAAACGTTCAAAATAGATCCGTTGAACTAAGTTACCTGAATTCGCCGTTATTGACATGTTCAGATAATTAGCAAAATTTAGGTAATTAGAGGGGTCGTATTTTTCGCTATATGTGCCACGCGGTATCTACATCCCTATAACAGTCGAATTTTAATAGAGGTCTTATCTAAGAAACCATATTACCTACATCGCTGAAAAGGTTAATTTTACATTTAGTTGCATTTATTTTCACTTAGCTGAAATCCGTAGTAGCAGATGTTAATGAATATTATTTTACTGCATGAAAGCTGATAATGAATATTATTTTACTGCATGAAAGCTGAATTAGTATATCTCTATACGAATAGGAAGAATAAGTGAGGACCGCTGGCGGTGGTGAATCACTCGTACATATTAGTATTGTTAAGCTAATTTCGACTTTTCTGCATGTCATGTTTACAGTGTTTACGTGTTTATGCTATTAGAACTGATAAACGAGGACCGGCTGGTGTACACGACAAACTGAGAACCACCTGAGTATTTTTTGTAAACGTCTTTCCTGCTCTTCTCATGTAGACGACAACTGCATTAAAACCAAATCGGCCGCATAACGAATACATCACATGAAAGTCACCTGTGCGCATGCCGAAAGTTGCGTTTTTAAGAGGACGATATTTTTATACATAGCATCATGGTGCTGGGTAGTAATAGGTAAAAGTAGAGTCAAGTTGAATGACTCAGTACTTCCCACACATAATGATGATACCATTTTATTATTTCCCATTGCATGAAGCTGTAGTCTAAAATCCCCTTGCAACAAAATTATCGCCCATCCGCCTCCAAAAACAACATCCAACACAAAAACCCTCGTAAATAGTTTCTTGCATCTCCCTTCTTAGGAACTAGGGCGCCACAGTTTTTTTCTACTTGCTTGAACTGGTCAATGCGAAACGATCAAGAGCCTCCAACCCGACTAAAAACGAAGTTTGGGCTGATTTTATGTTTTTGGTTTTTTGATTATTGCTGCGCCGCCTCTGACATGGTTTTTCAAAAACAGAGTCGTTTTCCATTCTCGCAGCGGTAATAAATTCTGTGTCAAAATTTTATTAAAATCAATTCAATAATTTTCACTTTACGCGATATACATAGAACGAAATAAAGCAAAAATCGTATGTGCAGGTCACAAAAATGGTTTCTGTAATAGGCAAGCCAATGTTCGGATGGACCTAAAAAAGTGCAATATGCCGCTAGGTATTTCTTCTACAAGTCAATAGACGGACTATTATGAATACAACAAATTTTTCAGTTTTACTACCCCCCACCTCCCAACCGCCTCGATTTCACCCCACCCAAAAAAAAAATTGAAAATGATCAGGAACCCGTAAAATGCCTAAAAACAAAGTTTGAGCTGTTTTCATATTTTTAGTTTTTTTATTATTGCTGCGCCGCCACTGACACTATTTTTCCAAAACATACGCGTTTTTCATCCTCGCCTTGGGAGTAATACTATGTCAAAATTTCATTAAAATCAATTGAATAATTTTCACGTTACGCGATACCGAACGATCTAAAACAATACTCGTATGTGTACATCATAAATTCTGATGAACATTAAGTCAGTAATTTCAACATTATAAAATACAGAACGATCTATTATGTATACAAGTTTGGGGCATATTTGACATATTTCGTTTTTTTCTATATTCCGCCCCCCGTATAACGATTTTCAAATTTATAGGAACATTACCTACTACGACCCCACAGCATAACGCTGCCCAAATTTCATCACAATCCATGCAGCGGTTATTGAGATTACGAGGGTAGAAAAACGCGACAGACAGACAGACCGACAGACAGACCGACCGACCGACAGACCGACCGACCGACAGACCGACAGTCAGACAGACCGACGGAAATGAGTGACGTGGATTTTCGTTATGTACACATCATAAAACGCCCAAAAAGCGTATTATCTCAAAATCGAAAATTTTCGCGATCACAATACTCCCCTCACCTATCCGTGTGGCAAGTAAAAATTCATTTTATAAAAAGCTTCGCGTTGGAGTAGTGAGAGACAAAACCCCCCAGACTTATTTTTATAAGTTACCAATCATCTACTGTTTTTGGGAGGGGATGAAATTGGGAAGGTGGGGATGGGGGAGTCGAAATCTCGAAAATTTGTTGTAAACATAAAATACCCTCGATTGCCCTAAAAAATATGAAATTCTAGACTTTTCAGACTTATCCGAATACTGACCTAGAAGACATTTGATACGTTTATTTACCTATACAGGGTGGGCCAACACTGGACGGACGGAGGATTGTTGACTTACTAAAACATACTTAAAAAGTCTGTCATAAGGTGGGCGGTGGGAACCCTTGACTGCTATAACGTTAAAATACTTTCACTTAATTTTTTAATTTTATACAGGGTGATTCATAATAAAATTACATTTTTTAAATATATTATTGCATATTTGGATTGCTTGGTAATATCTAGTTTGACCCTATGTATTTTATACGGAACCTTAAATGAAATGAAATGAAATGACTTGGTATAAGTAGGTATCAGAAAAAAATTGTGTATCACAGTGATTACTAATCTTAGAAGGCCATGACTTTTCGGTACGGCTAAGCATAAGGTGCGTCAGACGGTTAAATTTGAAATCTTTTTGAACTTGGAAAAATCAGTAGATTAATTAAAGAAACTTCAGTCATAGATAATTTGATTTTTTTCCCTATAATGGTCAAATTTTAACAGAGTTCTTATCTAAGAAACCAAATTACCTACATCCCTGCAAAGGTTAATTTTACATTCCGTTGTATTTATTTTCACTCAAATGAAATCCGTAGTAGCACATATTAATGAATGCTATTTTACTGCATGAACGTTGAATTAGTATACCTCTATACGAATAGGTGGAATAAGTGAGGACCGGTAGGCGGTGATGAATCACTCGAAGATATTAGTATTGTTAAGCAAATTTCGCCTTTTCTACATGTCATGTATAATATACAGTGTTTACGTGTTTATACTATTAGAAGTGATAAACGAGGACCACCTGAGTATTTTTTGTAAGCGTCTTTCTTGCCCTTTTACTATTATTGTTCTTCAAGCAGGTATATTTTCGGATCGATCTGAAATTCATGTAACCGTCAACCGTACTGAACCCGAATCGGCCGCAAAACGCACATACAGGGTGAGTCAAGCTCAACGCCTCGGACTCTTGTGACCAAACGGTACCACTTTTCGAAAAATCGACTTTGCGGGTATATGTAGGTCGAGTTGGACTACATTTTAAAAATAATGACTTTTATACAGGGTGTCTAATAAAAGCGTGACATATCAAAGTTATGTTTTTAAATGGAATACCCTGTACATTATTGCATATTCAGGTTCCAGTGCATTTTAGTGTGACTTTATGTATCACACATGGGACTTTAAGCGAATCGTTTAGGTACAAATCACAATTTTGGGTATAGGTAGATGTCAGAAAAAATTGAATATCGCAGCTATTATAAATCTTAGAGGGCTGTGACTTTGCCGTGTTACTAAGCATGAAATGTGTCAGCTTACGTTAGACGGTCGAGTTCGGATTACATTTGTACTCGGAGAAATTGGTAGATCAATTAAGTTAACTCCAATCAAAGGTAACTTGATTTTTTCAAATGGGAATGCATAATTTTTTTTATACCATCAAATGTCCAATTTGATAAGCCTTCTAATGATGTGCGATTGTAAATATCAATCTCTGGTAGTTTTGATTTAATTTCAAATTTTCAGCAAAACCGGTGTTTTTCAATTTTCCTGCCTATAAGCAACTTAGCAGGCCATGAAATATAAACAAAAAACTGTTTAGATGGAACAAAATAACTAACTTAGAAGATAGTTACGGACGAACTAAAGTAAAGGGACAAAGTTATAAAAGTGACTTACAGCAAATCAATTCTAACCAGAAATAGCAGACATAACACATCTAAGGTCAAAAAGCTGCTGGAGTGCGACAGAAATGGGTATTTTTTACGGCATACCGGCTACTACAATATTCTAAAGATTGACGATTCACAAAACCATTGTGAATTTTGAAATTAAAGGAAATCTACCACGTAATGTTGCTGGCAGCTTAATAGCTTTAGAATAAAATTTCACATTTCATGATTTAAAAAAATAGTAACCGATACCTCTGACCGGAGTTCTGCAAATTTTTCAATACTCATAGGCAAGATCGCCGAAAACGAAGAATAAATTAAAAATCTGCTCAAATTATTAAACATAATTTACCTGGCAGAAAATTAAAATATGATTTGTCAGTATTCCTTTTTTTGTGATCTTGCTAATAGATACTGAAAAATTCAAAGGACGACACTGAGAGGTATCATTACTTTTGACTTTGACGGAAATGACTACTGTTTTATGCCATTAAATGTGAAATTGCGTTCTGAAGATATTAGACTGACGGCAACGATCGCTGAAAGTTTTGCTTTCATTTCAAAGTGTTTAGTGATTTTGGAAATTTTTAATCTCTAGTACATTGCAGTCGCTAGTAGGCTGTAAAAATTATCCATTTCTGTCGTACTCCAGCTTCTCTTTAACCTTCGACATGTTACCGCCGTTGTTTCTAGTTAGAGTTGATTTGTTGTAGGGAATTTTTATAATCTTGTTCTTTTACTCTAGTTCTGCTGGATCTTTTTGCTAAGTTAGTTGTTTTCTTCCATCTGAATACGATTTTGTTTATATTTCATGGCCTGCTAGTTTGTTTATAGGTAGAGAAATTGAAAGACACTGATTTGATTGAAATCTCGAAATTTAATAAAAACTACCATAGACTGATATTCACAATCTGATATAATTAGAAAGCCTATCAAATTGCACATCTGATCATATAAAAAAATTATGCATGCCCTTGAAAAAATCAAGTTACCTTTGATTGAAGTTTCCTTAATTGATCTATCGATTTGTCCAAGTACAATGTAATTCGAACTCGACCGTCTAACATAAGCTGATAGATTTCATGCTTAGTAACACGGCAAAGTCACAGCCCTCTAAGATTTATAATAGCTGCGATATTCAATTTTTTTCTGACATCTACCTATACCCAAAATTGTGATTTGCACCTAAACGGTTCGCTTAAAAAGTGTGATACATAAAGTCACACTAACATTCACCCAGGAATCTAAATATGCAATAATATACAGGGTGTTCTGTTTAAAAAACATAACTTTGATATGTCATGCTTATAGTAGACAGCCTGTATAAAAGTCATTGTTTTTAAAATGTAGCCCAACTCGACCTACATACATTTGCAAAGTCGATTTTTCGAAAAGTAGTATCGTTTGGTCACAAGAGTCCGAGGCGTTGAGCTTGACTCACCCTGTGTAACCTTAAAATGACCTGTGCGCATGCTGAAAGTTGGAAATAATATAAAAACGAAATGAGTTCTCGATCTAAAAGAATAGTGAAAACTTTAATTAAACAGAGCTGGTCATATAGCTTACAGTATATTCAATCCCAAGGTAGACTCCACATAAACAGTCGCAGGCAGCATTAGCGTGGTTACTGTCCGCTGCCATCTGCGAACACGCCAGCTATAGTCCAGTACAATTATGGAATTTTATATTACTATTTAAAAGAGTTGCCCTATTAATCCATTGCAACTTAAAAGCAGCCAGTTGCCAGTTTGAAATGATCATTTAGGCAATGAACACTTGACATCGCATATTTCGATCTGATTTCTAGTCAGTCTTGGGGGTTTTTTACTTGCCGGATTATAACATACAATTCACACATAGTGTATTGGACTATTAGGGACCCTACCGACACGAGCCGATCTCGCACGCCGGCTTGTTTTCATTTGATCTAGCTTGGCTGTGAATACAGTATAGGTGCACCTACGTTGCATTTTGCATTTTTTAAATGGATGAGATTTGGATAGCAGTATGTTGCTGGGTAGTAGTAGGTAAAGCTGCACTTTATGAAAAGCTGGACGTAGGCGTAGTGAAAGATAAAACCCCTCGGCCTTTGTTTCAAGCTTTTTATGAGTTTTCAATTATCTATTATTTTTTAGGAGGGGATGAAATTGGGAAGGTGGGGAGAAAGGGAGATGAAATCTCGAAAAATTGTTGTTAACATAAAGTGCCCTCCATTGCCCTAAAAAATATTAAATTCTATGCTTTTCAGACCTACACGAAAACTGTCCTTGAACACTTACCTACATTCTTTTTTGATACCCATTCATTACACTTAGGGCTGGTTTCACCGCTCTCTGATGGTTTCGGATAGCGTATCTATCACATAGGTCCATATCATTTATATGACAGATAGGCTTTTGGTCTGTCGGTTTATCTGTCTGTTACACTTAAAACCGGTTTCACCGGTCTCTGATAAGTTTCAGATAGCGTATCTGTCAGATAGGCCCATAATATTTATATGGCATTATCGGACAGATAGGCTATCAGTCTGTCGGTTTATCTGCCTGTTGGCTTCTACCCTCGTAGTCTCAGTAAACTTTGCACGGAGCGATATACTGCGGGATCGTAATAGGTAGTATGCTGCTATAATTTTGCAAATCCGTGCATGGGCGGTGAAGGAATTAGCAAAAAACAAAAAAAAATCAAATACTCCTCAAACTGCGTTTTTAGGATTTTTGGGGGTTCCTAATCATTTTGTACTACAGGATGGATGATGGAGGGCTATGAATAGAGACGGGCATATCGGGTCATTTTTAAGATGCGGATCAGCGGATCTAGAACACCTCAAAGATCCGGAACAGTGATCCGGTTCACGGGTCAGTCGGATCCCGACTAGCGAATGCAATCGTTCACCTTCGATCTTGACCGAAGCACGAGGGAACCGCCCAATCTGGGTACTCGGTGCAGACAGAAATGAGCTAGTACAGCAAAGTACACTTCATGTATAATTTATTAATTTGTTTTATCTTTATATCAGATGATATTTATTTTTTTATAAATATGTACCTAGAAGATGTATATGTATTAATACTATTCTTTATAAATTTCGATTTGAGTAAATAATTATTCAGTTTTGAGTTTCTCGTATCCTGGCACGTAAAAGGAATTTTTTGTCTCTACTATAAACAGCCATAGCTCATCATACAAGAAAAATATTCATTTATTATTCGCTCTAAAATATCTATCTAAATATTCCTTTAAATTCAGATCCCAGAACATTGAGCATTATGGCTATCATGTAGCTTCAGCAGAACACTGAACCGAAAACTGAACATCGCTAATCGTCAGATCGACTGACCGACATATATCGCCGTGGCACGCACCATCCTGCTTTGTGATTCTGAATGAATAAGCGAACAAGCTGCCGGATTTGTGATCCGACTGACCCGTTGAGATTAAATTTAGGATTCGGTTCAGTTAGGTCACCTTAATGATCCGGATCAATGAATCGGATTGGAACCGTCCTACACATCTCTAGCTATGAAAATGAAAAAATTGTTGTATGCTGTCTAAAGCTTATCAAAAAATGGTCAAATATATGAAATTGTCAATCTTGGGTTAATTCCGCATACTGATGTAACATTTAATAATTTAATGTAAAATCTAATGCTAAAAGTAAAACCATTACACACACATACAGACCTACACGCAAACACACTGGCCTGTGAGAGAAAGACCTAATACACTTTTTTACGTCCATCCTAACAGTGCCTTGCGTATTGCGGAAAACAAGGGACTTCGAATACGAGTTTTGCTTTAGATCGTTCTGTATTGGGTGGAAACTTCTGTTTGATTTTAATGAAATTTTAACATAGTATTATTACTGTGTCGAGAAGGAAATGCGTATGGTTTTTAGAAATCGTATCAGTGGCGGCGCAGCAATAATGAAAAAAACTAAAAATATAAAACATCTCAAACATCGTTTTTAGGCGTTTGAGACGTGACTGATCATTTTCTACTTTTTTTGGTAAGGGAGAAATTGGAATCGTTGGGGGGTGAGGGGTGGTAAAACTGAAAAGCTTATTGTATTCATAATAGGCTGTCCATTGACCTGTGACACTTTTTGAGATCCATCAGAACATTGTCTAGCCTATTGCAGAAACCAAGAATTTTCTGATGTATATGTAATAATGGCATTGCTCTAGATCGTTCTGTATTCTATAGCGTGGAAAATATTGAACTGATATTGACGAAACCTCGACACAGTATTAGTAGCAAGTGCTATTAGCTTAGCGAGGAGGGTAAACGCGTTTGTCTTTTAATTGAAAACCCCAGTTTTCTGTTGTATACATAAGGGTATTGCTTTAGACAGTTCTGTACTACATAACACAGTGTTATTTCCGTTGCAAGGTTGGAAAGCGCGTAAGGTTTTTAGAAATTGTGTCAGTAGCGGTGCAGTGTGTATTTGGTTGCAAAAGGATCTCACATTATAGCTTCACGGTATGGGAAAACAATAAACTGGTATTACCGCAATCTGTGGGAAGTACTAACTCACTCAACTTGACTTAATTTTTTGTTCATAAATCCGCCATCACAAAGATGATATTTCAAAAGCATGCACCTTGTTCGACCCCGCCCTGGTAATAATAATCTGTCAAAGCTTTATTGCTAATGTTAGATACACACGTTAGATAAAAACCTTGAGTCCTCAAACTATGTAAAGGCAAGACAAGTACAGAACATTACAACGACCAAGTTTATTCAGTATCACGGAAAGTCCATTACCCAAATCTTAGCACCTTACTAAAAGAAAAAATATGAATCAGATCTTCTTAAAATTCACACAAAAATAACAAAAGCAAAGTCTATTCGCCTATAAATGGAAAAACAATGTAGTTACAAAGATCCATATAACACTGATTCTAAATCAATTATTTGGAGGATTCATGACCATATGTCTATGGGATCAGAACATGATGTCAAAACATTTGTAAATTCGCACATCATTGAAGTCCATCAGGTCACACGTTACAACAACAGGGTAGTTGAAATTTAAAAAAACACCTATTCAGTAAAAGTCGTAGAACGGCTTATATCGCGGTGTCATTTTGGCAACACAGCTATGACCTCGCTTGGTGCGTTGTATACCGATTTCGGACCTCCATTGTTCTCTGGGATAAAAAGCGGGTATATCGTGGCTCACTTAATTCTTTCATTGAAAGGTCCTCACTTGTCTCGATATACACGTATCAATTTTCTCATCGGTAAAATAGCTTTCATGTGTATATTTTAATGTTTCTTATCAAATGGCACATCTTCGTATTATCTATCATAAAATGATGCCATTATCTCGTTGTCCTCACTTGGTCACCGATATGTATTGTCCTCACTTGGTGCGCCAGCCAAGTATATATATATATATATATATATATATACATACATTTCCTGTTAGCTTAGGTTTAGGTGTTAGTTGAGAATGTAATTTTTTATATGGGTTAAATGTAATTATAGCCTTAGGCTAAATTTCGCCCAAATAAAGTCGTTAAAATAAAAATAAATAAAATAAAATAAACATCACGAAAACCCATTTACCATGCGCAGCTCATTGTTTACGTTCTTGGATTGGGCGAATCGACTGTATCTTTTGATAACCCTAAAAATTGTTGAAAATTCGACGCTCATGGATACATGAATGGTATCGACCAACGAGATTTTTTACGCCATGAATGAAGTCGCTATATAAGGGTAACTGGCAACTGGGTTGGGTACGTGCTTAGGTAATGAGTATCCATTTCACGTGCACATGTCAGAAATTAATATGACCCAACTGGTTCGCTCACCCATATATGTCCATTACTTTAATATTGTTCATAAAGTGCAAATTGGAAGGATAGCAATTAGTACAGGAGCTAGTTGCTAGCAGTAGACGAACGAGTAATTTCAAAAAGAAAAGTACATTAAGAAAATAATTATTGTAACACAGTGGAGACCACCTGGGAAAAGCAAAAGGGGCAGACCGCGTAGATCGTGGAATGAAAGCATAAGAAGAGCGATGAATGAACGAAATCTAGAGGAAGACGATGCCCTGGATAGAGAGGGTTGGCGAAGGATGACGGGAATGCGGTAAGATGCTGTCAACAGTGGAATACATTTTGTATCGTAACTGTACCCATAATATATATATTGTTGCAACACAACGAACCTCCACAGCCTGGAACATCTAAGAAGGGCGGCTGGCCTGGCCAGATTCTATCGCGGAAGACGTTCGAGTGAGCTCTCCGATATAATAACACCAAAGGTCGTCCAAACGGGGAACGCTAGAGAGGCTCTGCGAGCTCATCCTTACCAGGCCGAGGTCCCTACTACCCGAACCAGTCTCCTCCAGCGTTCCTGCTTTTGAAGAACTTCGACGCTGTAGAATGAGCTGCCGGGGAATACGTGTCCCGACGGCTACAACCTGCAACGTTTCAAGCCTAACGTGCACCGATACTTATCCTCTCGCAGCGCTTCTACAGGGCCACAAGCTTTCAGCCTTTGCGGGCCATAAATAAAACTTCAAAGCAGCATCCTGGTCTTAATCCTGAAGCACTGGCAATCACTTATTGGAACATTGTAACTGAGATATCGTGTGAGGGACGAGTTCTAGTTACACATATTTGTAGAGGAAAGTCGATAGGAAAAGATATATTGTTAAATAACATAGAAATAATTGTCAAAAACTGGACACAGTTCTTCTCTTTGCGGATCATAAATGGCTTAGCATAGAATATTCATATATGGTGTTATCATTTAGTTCAAAAGTCACTCCTTAAAATACCCCATACATAAAAAATGCAATGACAGATGAAACATAAATAAATGTGATAACTTTTTCTCGTATTATTAAAGGTTTTCCGCAGATCCAATGCAGATTTCGTTTGTGCATTCTAAACGAATGGGTCTTTTGTCATTTTCTATTTGGACATACTGAGGATGTCTTACGTTTTTCTAAAACAATCCTAGAGCATCGTCATTTGGTTTTCAAGATATAGGTTGTCCTAGTTTAGAATTAAATTGATTTTTGGCACTCTGTATATATTGAAATCCAGAATCTTCAGACACATCTTTATATGAACCTTTCTACTTGAATTTGGGTCAGAAATACGTGCTTTGAATTAAGGCCTATCACAATGTTAGCTAGTTTTGTTTTCGACGGGCTTTGAGGTGTTTTTTTCTCAAAAACAAAGTGAGAGGGGCAGAGTCAACAAGAGATGCAAGATTTGTGTTTCTGTCTAATCTAAAAGATGGCATCTATTTTTTTTAATGTCAGCAGCGTAACTTTTTTGCTAATATGGCAATGCCTTCTACCAAAATCGATTTTATGACTAAACTTTGGCACTCTGTATCTTGAAAACCAGAGTGCTTAGGATACATGTTTATACAGGATGTCCCACGACGATTAAGACAAGCAATATATCAAAACTGGGCAGTAGTAGCGAATTATAATTTTGGGGGTGTAAATTAGAGTAAATATAGTATCTTCTTTTATTATTGTGTTACCCAGTGAGGTACTGTTTTCGGTCACGTGACGTCGGATCAAAAATTTTAATGGGACACCCCGTATATTTGTGACTTATAAGGTCTGTTTTTACAGAGAATCACAAACCAGTCAGAGCCAATCAGTATTCCCCATTGCAGTTGTTAAACTATTTCTGACTAATACTGGCCAATCAAATTGACGCTGACTAGTTTGTGATTGCTGTAAAAACAGACCTTTTGTGGTCCTCCCGATAAAACAATTCCAACAAACTGCACACTTGGGGTCTAAAGTGATTAATTTAAGAGCTATAGGTACTTAAAGGATGGTACCACTACCATTGATTATAACATGTACCCCTACAGTTGAATTATTTTGGTAGTTTCATAACGGTAGTGGTACAGTCCTTTAAATACCTGTAGCTCTTGAATTAATCACTTTAGACCCTAAGTGTGCCAGCTTGTTGGAATTGCTTTATCGGGAGGAACACAAAAAATCACAAATATACAGGGTGTCCCATTAAAAATTTTGATTTGGACGTCACGTGACCAAAAACAAGTACATCATTGGGTAACACAATAATAAGGGAAGATACTATATTTGCTCTTATTTACACCCCCAAAACTATAATTCGCTACTGCTGCCCAATTCCGATATATGTACAGGGTTGGGATAAAGTATGGAACCAAGCAAATATCTTTGAAACGGAAAGGGTGATATTGCTGAAAATTTGCAGGTAAATATAGTGACGCATAATGCATCTGAAGACATTATGTTAGCTATGAATGTACTTCCGGTTAGACCGGGAAAAAAAGATCTATTAAAATCTGCAAAAATATACAGGGTATCCCATTTAAATTAAAAAAGTTGACGGTACTTCTGGTTAAACCGGAAGTACATTAATAGCTAAAATAATGTCTTCGGATGCACTATACGTCGCTACACTTGCGTGCAAATTTTCAGCACTATCATTCTCTCCGTTCCAAAGTTATTTGCTTGGTTCCATCCTTATCCCAACCCTGTTGTATTGCTTGTCTTAGTCGTCCTGGGACACCCTGTCTGAACTCTTCTACTTGAATTTGGGTGAGACATACGCCCTGTATAGTAAAAGTCTCAAAATGACGGACATGAAGGAAAACACAAGTTCAGCAAGAAATGAAGTGATATTCAAGATAGTGTACCACGTTGTCTGCATATAAAATCCACTGTATATATTAAGTGGGTCATAAATTTAGCAGAAAGGGAGGAAATGTCGGAAAGATATAAAAATGGAGCAATAAAAAGGGCTTTTCCCCACTCGGAATATAAAAGTATCAGCGATATCGTAAAATTTTCATCGTATATTGCTTTGATACAAATTTTATAGGTATTATTTCAGTAAAACCATATTAGCACGATAGCTGTGTATTCCATAAACTGAGAACGAATCCATGTCGATGGCATAACACATATAATGAAATATGGTTGTATTGTGGGATAGATTCCTTTTCAATTATATTTTCGCATCTCCCAAATACATAATGAAAAAGGAAAAAAGGTGTTGGTACGGTAACTCTGTCATGAAAAAACCATGTGATCGTTAGACTTTGTATTGCCCGCTTGGTAACCCTTTAGTACCAATACAACAACAGTGACAAGAGGAACCTACAGTACCGATATGAAATACATGCACGTCAAAAAAAAGGCATGCATGTATACAAGATGTCCGGATACTCGACCGACAACGCTTCACATCAATAGATGGCGCCACCTACAGCACATCGAACTTCCGAAATTTCATTATAATCCACAATACAGAACGATCTAAAGCAGTACTCGTATGTATAAGTATACATCAGAAAATTCGAAGTACCTTGGTTTCTGTAATAGGCAAGGCAATGTTCCGATGGACCTAAAAAAGTTCCGCTAGGTCCTTCTGTCGCAGATTAATGGAGAGCCTATTATCAATACAAAAACTTTTCAGTTTTACAACCCTCTACCCCTTAACAGTCCCAATTTCACGCCCACCCAAAAAAAATAGAAAATGAATGAGCAACTAGTGTCTTTACAAAACCTTAAGATAGATACAAATTACATACATTAGTAGTAGTATTTATATAATGGAAAAGAAAACAAGATCAAAAGAGAGATACACTGTGGCACTGGCATTTGAAAAAAAATGGAGTCAAGTTGATTGACTCAGTACTTCCCACACATAATGATGATACCATTTTATTATTTTCCCATTGCATGAAGCTATAGTTTTAAATCCCTTGCAACCAAATCATCGCCCAGCTGCCCGCAAAAAACAACCAACACAAAAACCTCTCGTAAATAGTTTCTTGCGTCTCCCTCCTTAGAAGCTAAGACGCCACATTTTTTTTTCTGCGTGCTTCAACTAAACGAAGCGAAATGATCAGGAGCCTCCAAACCATCTAGAAACAAAGTTTGAGCTGTGTTTTTATATTTTTAGTTTTTTATTATGGCTGCGCCGCCACTGACGATTTTTCAAAGACAGACGCGTTTTCCATTCTCGCCGCGGCACTAAATTTGGTGTCAAAATTTCATTAAAATCAATTCAATAATTTTCGCTTTACGCAAAATACATAGAACGAACTCGTATGTATACATCACAAAATTGGTTTCTGTAATAGGCAAGCCAATATTCAGATGGACCTAAAAAAGTGTAATATGCCGCTACGTATTTTTTTCAACAGGTTAATGGACAAACTATTATGAATACAACAAATTTTTTCAGTTTTACAACCCCCCACCCCCCAACCGCCCCAATTTCACCCTCACCCAAAAAAGTAGAAAATGATCAGGAACCCCTAAAACGCCTAAAAACAAGGTTTGAGATGTTTTTATATTTTTAGTTTTTTTATTATTGCTGCGCCGCCACTGAAATGATTTTTTCCAAAACATACGCGTTTTCTATCCTCGCCGCGGTAGTAATACTGTGTCAAAATTTCATTAAAATCAATTCAATAATTTTTGCGATACGCAATAGAATAATATATCGATCTAAAACAACACTCGTATGTATACACCACAAATTCTAAGTCCCTTGGTTTCTGTAATCGGCAAGGCAATGTTCGGATGGACCTAAAAAAGTGTATTATGCTGCTAGGACTTTCTCCCTCAGGTCAGTAGACAGCCCATTATGAGTACAACAAATTTTTCAGATTTACAACCCCCCACCCCCCCAACCACCCGAATTTCACCCCCACCCAAAAAAAAATAGAAAATGATCAGGAACCCCTAAAACACCTAAAAACGAAGTTTGAGGCATATTCGAAATTTTTCGTTTTTTGCTAATTACTCCGCCGCCCATGCACCGATTTTCAAAATTGTAGCAACATTACCTACTACGACCCTACACCATATCACCACCGAAATTTCATCAAAATCTATGTAGCGGTTACTGAGATTAGGAGGCTAGAAAAACGCCAACAGACAGACAGACCGACAGACAGACAGACCAACAGACAGACAGACCGACAGACAGACCGACGGAAATGAGTGACGTGGATTTTCGTGATGTAGGCATCATAAAACGCCCAAAAAGTGTATTATCTCAAAATCGAAAATTTTCGCGATCACAATACTCCCCTCACCTATCGGTGTGGGAAGTAAAAAAATACATGTAAAAGAACATAGAGTATGTAACTAAGTTATTGGACAATATACATATAATAACATCTTGGTTGGGATACACGAATCATTTTTTAGCAGATAAAGAAACAGTTTAAACTAGTATGGAGTATACTCTAAGTAATCTGTTATTGTGTATGGTTCCAAATTGACTTAAAAAGAAAAAAGTCTTTTTTTAAACGTTTTTAAATTTTTTTCATATTGTAATTCCACTGGAATTTTAAAGCAGTACTCTTCTGAAAATTATAACACCCTTGATTTCTGTAACAGGCAAAGCAATGTTCGGATGGACCTAAAAAAGAGTATTATGCCGCTAGGTCTTTCTTCCGCAGGTCAATAGCAGGCTATTACGAGTATTACATTTTTGGATTTTGTAACCCCCCATCCCCCAACCACCCCAGTTTCACCCCCACCAAAAAAAGTAGAAATTGATCAGAAATCTCTAAAACGCCTAAACACGAGGGGTCAGGAATATTTGATGTTTTTATGCTGATTTGTCCGCCACCTATGCCCCAATTTCCAAAATTATAGCAGCATTACATATTACGACCCCACAGCATATCGCTACCCAAATTTAATCATAATATAGGCAGCGGTTACTGAGATTTCGAGGACGGAAAAACGCGACAGACAGACAGACCGACGGAATGAGGGACGTGGATTTTCGTTATGTCGAAAATTTTGGCGATCACAATATACTCCACTCACCTATAATATTGGTGTGGGAAGTAAAAACAAACAAATTAAAACAATCTTTTTAATGATGATACAATATTCAAAAATCTCGCTAAACACCTATAAAACGTATTTGCCGACTCACTAGGTATAACGATTTATGAGATTAACACGCTTTTACACCACTTATTAACAACAAACAGAGCATAAGAAAGCGCTAATCGCAAGTAATTGAGTTAATAATGCGATCAGACATCTTGATAGTCGCATGTATTCACATAAGAGCTTATCAACGCATTAAATCATGCGTACTTTTAATTCCGTTGATCTACTGACCAAGTAAACTGAGTAAAAGTAAATCTGCAGCAGGTATGCAAGTGTAGGCGATAGAACGAGAATGATTTGAAGGCGAGTCTGCGGTGGAAATTTATTTGCTTTCATTTAAAATGTGGCGTTTACATTAAGCTGCACTTCGTTTAGTAAATGTATTGGACTTTGAGCGTATAAACTTGCAAGAACACTAATTAGGGTCCCTTTTACATTATGCAAAATTATCCGAAAAGGTAACTTTATGTTATGGTAATTTAGCAAATGTTTAGGAAAACATATTCTTGGTTCATTAAACTGATATAATTAATTGGCAATTGCTATAAACGTTATTGTTGGAGAGACAGCAAAAGATTAAATAATAGAAACAAAAAAATTATCACCCGCAATAAAAAAAAATATGAAAATACAATACAATACACTATATCGGAAGTCAGTTGCATTAACAAATGCTACACACTTACGTGCTATCAACATTTGCTAGTGCTTGTTGACATTTTGGTTTTTACTTATGGTAAACATTTTGCCATGATTTTTTATCAGCTTTATCTGTATCCTTAGGCCCAATTTACGCCAGAGCAACATCTTGCGACATTGTAGCATGCGACTGGGCCGCATGCCACAATCGTTAAAAGTGTCGCACGTTGTAGCTAGAATCATGCGGCATGGCAAGTCTTTACGTCATTTGGCACACTGTTGCCCTTGTGTCCAAACCAGATGGATTTTCATGCGTCAAGGCAGGTTTTATGTGAGGATATCTTGAGCTTATCGAAGATTATTATATTATACAGGGTTATTCACGTTATTCGACACGGAACATTATGGCTAAAGTATTTGATAAAAAAGAAAATAATAACTTCAGATGGATACAGACCCAGAGTGTCCCAAAAACACGAAATGTATCAAAGTTAGGTTTTTTTAATGGACACCCCGTGTAATATTGCATATTGGGATTCCTTGGTGAATTCTAGTGTGACTTTATGTATCATATATGGGACTTAAAGCGAACCGTTTAGGTGTAAATCACCATTTTCGGTATAAGTAGATATCAGGAAAAAATTGAATATCGCAGAGATTATAAAATTGGGAAGGCTGTAACTCTGCCGTATTACTAAGCATAAAATGCGTTAGCTTTGACGAGACTGCCAAAATCAAATTACGTTTATACTTGGAGATATCGGTCGATTAATTCAGGAAACTTCGATCAGCGATAACTTGATTTTTTTAAATGGGAATGCCTAATTTTTTTATGCGGTTAAATGTAGAATTTGATAACCTTTTTTCTGATGTAAGGTTGTGTAACTTAGCAGAAAAACACACAGGAACTAGACTAAAGGGGCGAGATTATAAAAATTACTCACAACAAACAAAGTCTAACCAGAAACAGCGGCGGTAACATATCTTTGGTCAAAGAGAAGCTGGAGTGTGGCAGAAATGGATTTTTTTCACGACCTACTAGCTACTGCAATGTACTAGAGATTGCTAATTTCTAAAACCATTAGATATTTTGAAATGAAACGAAAACTACTAGACAATGTTGTAGGCAGTTTATTATTTTCATAATAAAATTTCACATTTAATGATATAAAAAAGTATGCAATTCTGTCAAAACTCAAGTCAAAAGTACCTCTGACTGGAGTTCTGAAAATTCTTCAGTACCTATAAGCAAGATCGCAGAAAATAAAGAATGAATTAAAATTTGTTCAAATTATAAAACATAGCTTAAATGACAGAAAATTTAAATCTAATTTGTCAGTATTCCTTTTTTGCAATATTGCTAATAGATATTGAAAAATAGAAGGATTCCATTCAGAGGTATCGACTTCAACGCAAATTACTACTTTTTTGCACCATTACATATGATTGATAATTGCGTGCTGTAGCAACAGTCGCGGTTGTTTTTGTTTCATATCAGGGTTTTTAACTGTCTTGGAACTTTTTAACCTCTAGTAAATTGCGGTAGCCAGTAGACTGTAAAAAATATCTATTACTGCTATACTCCAGCTTCTCTTTGACCTTAGAGATGTTGCTGCCATTGTTTCTGGTTAGACTTTGTTTGTTGTGAGTAATTTTTATAATCTTGCCCCTTTAGTCTAGTTCGTGTGTATTTTTCTGCTATAAGTTAGTTGTTTTCTTCTACCTGAACAGATTTTTGTTTATATTTCATGGCCTGCTACGTTGCTTATAGGTAGGAAAATTGAAAAACGCCGATTTGTTTGAAAATTTAAAATTAAATGAAACCTACCAGAGACTGATGTTCACAACCTCATATCATTAGAAAGGCTATCGAATCCTACGTTTAACCGTATAAAAAAATAAGGCATTCCCATTTGAAAAAATCAAGTTAGCGCTGATCGAAGTCTCCTTAATTAATCGACCGATTTCTCAAAGCATAAACATAACTTAAATTTGACAGTCTCATCAAAGCTGACGCATTTTATGCTTAGTAATACAGCAAAGTCACAGAGGGTCACAGCCTTCCAAATTTTATAATCTCTGCGATATTCAATTTTTTCCTGATATCTACTTATACCGAAAGTGGTGATTTACACCTAAACGGTTCGCTTAAGTCCCATGTATAATACATAAAGTTACACTAGAATTCACCAAGGAATCTGAATATGCAATAATATACGGGGTGTTCCATTCAAAAAAACATAACTTTGATACATTTCGTGTTTTTGGGACACCCTGTATAACTTGAAAATATTTTTAAAATGTAGCCTTTATGGGTCTCTATCGTTGGTCTCTATCCATCCGAAATTATTATTTTCTTTTCTATCAAATACTTTAGCCATAATGCTCCGTATCGAATAACGTGAATAACCCTGTAGAAAGTGTGAGGTATTGTGGGATATCCGGACAGCCCTAGAACCAACAATTCATATTGCCGAGAATATGTGGGAAAGTACCGAGTTAAGCCACATGATTTTTCCTTGGATACTTCGATGTAATGATCACTGTGTGGAACGAATGGCCCATTAATTTATTCAAAGCATTTTATCCGGATGATTCACAGTCAGAGAAACAGGCATGTAGATCGAGAAACACCTCGATTAACCTTGTCCTTCGACAGAAATCACGCCTAAATACCGAATGTGATTCGTTCCGAACAGAAACCATAAAATAAACTCGACAATGGCCCGCCCAAAAAAACTAAACCGATACTTAAAACGAAATTAACCTGCGAGTTTAGAAAGTAAATCGACGATGCAATCATTTCTGTTTCAGTTATTTTAATGATTCCGCTTTTCTCTCCTCTGTACTTTCTTTCGATGCGTACCGTGAAGAAAAATACCTAGTTTAGATGTAGATTGTTCAGTTTACGTGGTGTAACACCATCATCATTACTGTGTTTATCCTGCTCAGAATATATGCAGCTACTAGAACAGGCAGCTAAAGCATCGGTCACATGAAGCGAGTTTACACACAGCGATGAACTTGCAGAGTTGGCCGTCGACGCGTCGACTTTTATTGTCGATCTCGGGTCTCGACATATCGACAATGCGTCCACAATGTCGACAATGTCAGCAATGTCAACAATTGTTGCAGGTTTGAGGTTAGGTTTGTTATTTATCCGATTGCTACGTTCACTTGTTTTGATTGTGTTAAGGGGCTTCTAAACGGGCAATACTTTTACTGCAATATTTGGCTATATTCCTGGTAACTATAGCCCGGCCATGACGATAACATTTTATTGCAGCATATGGCTCGACAATATATATCCCGGCAATATTTTTTGCAATAGTATAGCCCAAAAATTTGTTCACAGACGAGCTATATAGTCGGGCAGCAATGGCTGACGCAGTGGATGTTGTTTTAAACAAAACATTAAATAAAAAAGAGAGAAGACAGTGGATTCGACTTTACATGAAAAAAACAATACCTGTTACTACAAGACTGCCGATAACTCTACGGTTTTTAGCAACTGGAGATGCATATATAATCGGTCCAAGCATGCATGCATGCATTCAACTTTTTTTTGTCATCCCCGAGAACTCGCCCTTAACTTTTTGATTTCAAATATAGCACCAATTTAAAATCTTATGGAACCTTCGATGTTATACGCAAACTTATTCAATTCAATTTATTTGTATCAATGAGTTACCCCGTAAAATCATATAAATCAAATAAGAATTTATTTGACAGCTAATATTGTTGCAAAAAACAAAAAACAAAAGCCAAGTGCGTTTTAGGGGTACTGAGTGACCTATCTTG
This sequence comes from Callosobruchus maculatus, assembly GCA_951848785.1. Taxonomy (NCBI): domain Eukaryota; kingdom Metazoa; phylum Arthropoda; class Insecta; order Coleoptera; family Chrysomelidae; genus Callosobruchus; species Callosobruchus maculatus. Next base: position 4,125,039 of record CATOUR010000090.1, on the reverse strand, counting down.
CCAAGCTTTCGAAAAAAATGTCTCTTCTATCCTTTTTTATTACGAAAATATTACGCCTCAAACAAATTCTTATTTTATTTATTTTATTCTTATGACCTCACGAAAAAAATGGTTTGTGCATAAAATCAATGACACTACAAGATGTTAAATAAAATAATGGCTTCATTTATGCAGGAAAAGCTGTGGGGTGCTATTTTAAAAAAGAAGTTAAGGGTAATTGTTAAGGGTTGAAATACACAAAAAAGTTTTGAAAGCATGGTATGATCGACCCTATACTACTTTCAAAAATACCACTCAGTTTTTGTTTGAACTTTTTTGTTACAATATGAAGTGTTAAGGAAATTCTGGGAATTTCCACTTTCCATAATTCAGGATGTAAGTGTATTTCATTGATGAAATCAATAATCCTCTCGTTGGTCCAAGTATTAGCCATTTTCCTACCAAAATGTTCAATATCAACTTAAACAAACACCAAAATAGCCGATGTTTTCGGTAGCCAGGCGATCGTCCGGCCATGTGCCGGCAACACATAAAAATATATCGGCAATGCCGAATATATGTGGCTATATGGCCAGGCCATACAAGAAATATTGCTCAGTCTGGCCGTTGTTGCCGAGAATGTTGCCGGCTACACTATTGCAGCCACACATTGCAGTAAAAGTGTTGCCCGTTTAGAAGCCCCATAAGATTGTGAATTGTGAACTTTGAAAAATGAGTGGCAGGAAGTGCAATGCAAACTGTAACAAACTAAAATTCGATGGCACTTAACGTGTATTGTAACGTGTATGATTTGTCTGCATATTTTCTACACCCTATATATGATAATTCGAAGCTAACGTCTGCTCACACCGCCAAAATAGATGCATTCCTCTTTAGACAGCTTGACAATAAAGGCATAGAGAAATGAGATAACTTCAATACTAGAAAAAGTAACGTATTTGACTTATTACTGAAAATTATCACGTAGTTTACTGGAAGTTAGGTACATTAAAACCATTAAAATGCGTCAGTACCTCCACTAAAAGTTTGTCATTTTTCTTTCTTGTGTGACTGAAGACATTTTTTCACCAATATTTGCTACCCTTTTTGACAAAAACGTATGCAAACATTTGATATTTTGGAGGATGGCTCAAATGAATGGCGCAGTATTAGGAGAGTTACTAAAAATTCCGGCTCCTTCTGCCCAACTTGAGCGATTGTTCTCAAACTGGGGACATATTCGCACGCCTATTAGAAACATACTGTCCTTTGAGCATTCAAAAGTGCTGGTCCATTTATATTTTTCTCTTCAAGGTGAGAATACTGGGGTACTTTAGAGCCGATTCAGCGTTCGATCCTAGTGAGGTAAAAGAAGAAGAGGATGATCGCTAGTAGCCATTTCACCATGTAAGAATAAAAAAATAATGATCTTACAGTCTCACTAAACATTTGTCTAATTTTTTCGTTAAACATGTTCAAACGAAAGAACTGTAGCTATAGCCTTTGTACTGAACTAATTGTCGACATTGTCGACACTTGTAACGTCATCTATAAAGTCGACGTCGACACCATAGTTGACGCGTAGACAACTGAATTGTCGACATGACATTGTCGGCGTCGCACAACCCTGTGAACTTGCGGCGAGTAAAAAATCTCTGCTCATTCGCTACTTGCCTGTCACCTGCAACGGGTTGATTTCTCGCGCGGTATGCGAGTTAGATTTTTCGAACGTGAAAAAGTTGCCGGAATGTCGTCTAGATAACGTCTTTTGCTTTCTGATTTCATTCACCTTAGCTCAATATACTTACACCTCGTGAATTTTTGATTTTCCTTCTTAAATGGTACTGGCTAGGTATCTTAAAAGCCAAATTAACCAATTTGTTGTAAAGTTTCAAAAATCCATCTTTGCGCACATTTTTGCGGATGTATTGCTTACGGTTTGTATTCCACAGCTCTTCATATATCCTGCACACAACTAAAATTCGTATTACATCGCTATTGCCCCATTTTAACGTGTTATACAAAAAATGAAGTCAAGTTGATTGACTCAGTACTTCCCACACATAATGATGATACCATTTTATTATTTATTATATATTTATTATATTTTTATTATGGCTGCGCCGCCACTGATGCGATTTTTCCAAAACATACACGTTCTCCATCCTCGGCGCGGTAGTAATACTATGTCAAAATTTCGTTAAAATCAATTGAATAATTTTCGCGTTACGCAATATAGAACGATCTAAAGCAATACTCGTATGTCTATATACATCACAAATTCTAAGTCCATTGGTTTCTATAATGAGCAAGGCGATGTTCAAATGGACCTAAAAAAGTGTATTATGCCGCTAGGTTTTTCATTCACAGGTCAAAGGACAGCCCATTATGAACACAACAAATTTTTCAGTTTTCCAACCCCCCACCCCCAACCACCCTAAATTCACCCCTACCTAAAAAAAAGTAGAAAATGATCAGGAACCCCTAAAACGCCTAAAAACAAAGTTTGAGGCGTTTTTATTTTTTTGTTTTTTTTATTATTGCTGCGCCGCCACTGACACGATTTTTCCAAAACATACGCGTTTGCCATCCTCGTAGTAATACTGTGACAAAGTTTCATTAAAATCCATACCATAACTTTTACGTTACTCAATACGATCTAAAGCAATATTCCTATCTATTTATCAGAAAATTCTAAGTCCCTTGGTTTCTGGAATAGGCAAGGCAATGTTCGAATGGGCCTAAAACAGGGTATTATGCCGCTAGGTCTTTCTTTTACAGATCAATGGATAGCCTATTATAAGTACAACACGTTTTTGAGATTTACAATCCCCACCCCCCAACCACCCTAATTTCACCCCCACCCAAAAAAAATAGAAAATCATCAGGAACCCCTAAAACACCTTAGAAAGAAGTTTGAGGGATATTTTTTTTTTTGCTAATTACTCCGACGTCCCTACACCGATTTTCAAAATTATAAGAACATTACCTACTACGAACCGCCAGTATAGCGCTGCCCAAATTTCATCACAATGCATGCAGCGGTTACTGAGATTACGAGGCTAGAAAAACGCGCACAGACAGATAGACCGATAGACCGACAGACAGACAGACAGGTCGACGGAAATGAGTGACGTAGATTTTCGTTATATAGACATCATAAGACGCCCAAAAAGCGTATTATCTCAAAATCGAAAATTTTCGCCATCACAATACTTCCCTCACCTATCGGTGTGGGAAGTAAAAATTAAACATTTCCGTTATTTTCGAAGCACACCTCGTACCTCTAATCTCGAATGAAAATAAACACACCAGAAATGGGTGTAGAAGTAATAAAATATCAACAGTACAAAAACCACTTCGTTCTTCAAGAGGGGGTTGTTGGGTTAACGGGACGATAATCATGTAAGGGACCCACCGGCTCCGGCTTAAAATTATCGCCCGGAGTCCGTTCCGGTCCCGGAGCCATAGGGAACACCGGAACGAAGGGTCGATGTCGATTGATAAGAAAAGGGGAACAACATTCCCAGAATGGGATAAATTGAGTATGAATATTACTGCCCCTTTTGTGTAACCGCACTTTGGGGTCCCCACTACAATAAGATATTTTCGGGATTTCAGGGATTCGAAAAGGTCTCACTGAGGGGTGTTCTTTCATATCAGAAACAGCTGTCGCGTTGTTATTTATTTCCTGAGGATAATTGGCAGGCTCTCTTAGGAAGCAATATGATTTGATATAAGGATGATTCTCAAAAAAAAGAACAGCACACAATGGTCTACAAATGTTTCACACAAAAAAATTAATGAAGAAAGACTGTTGAGCTTCAGCCACTAAATCGATGTCGTTTTCAAAATATTTCTCTGATTACAAATCCGGTCGCAGTTATGAGTTTCAGTTTCGTTTGACGAAAATCAAATATAGCAGATCTTTCAGATCTTCAGGTTTTGCCTAAGAGATCGAAAACGTTTATCTTGATTTCTTTTAACAAGAAACCTCGTGTTTCGGACAATTTCTGGGTGCTGATTACATATTCGGTCACAGTTTTAAGTTTCAGTTTCGTTTGACGAAATTCAAATATGGCAGATCTTTCAGATCTTCAGGTTTGCCTAAAAAATCGAAACTCTTTATTTGACTTTCTATTAAGTCCTCGCCTTTGGGATAATTTGGGGTGCTGATTTCAAATCTGGTCGCAGTTTTGGGTTTCAGTCTCGGTTGACGAAAATTAAATATGGCAGTCCTTTCAGATCTTCAGATTTGCCTAAAACATCGAAAATGTTTATTTGGCTTTCTTCTAAGATGAAATCTCGTGTTTTGACGGTTCTTATGACAAATCCGGTCGCAGTTTCGAGTTTCAGTTTTATTTGTCGAAAATCTAGATCTCCAATAAGGCATATCTTTCATATTTTTAGTCTCGTTTGATGAAAATCAATAATTTTTGATCTTTCAGATCTTAAGGTTTGCCCAAATAATCGAGAATCTTTATTTGGCTTTCTATTAAGATGAACCCTCGTGTTTTGGCTAATTTGAGGGTGCTAATTAAACACTCAATTGTAGTTTTGAGTTTCATTCTCGTTCGACGAAGATAAAGAATCACAGATCCTTGAGATCTTCAGGTTTGCCTAAAATATCGAAAACTTTTATTTGGCTTTCTAACAAGAAAATAATTTGAGGCTGCTGGTTACAAATCTGGTCGCAGTTATTAGTTTCAATCTCGTTTGACGAAAATAAAAAATTTTAGATCTTTCAGATCTTCAGGTTGGACTAAAAAATCTAAAAAGTTTATTTGGCTTTCTTTTAAGATGAAACCTTGTGTTTTGCATAATTTGAGGGGGTTGATTGAAAAATCAGTTGCAGTTTTGAGTTTTATTCTCGTCTGACGAAAATAAAAAATGGCAGATCTTTCAACTCTTCAGGTTCGCCTAAAAAATCGAAAATATTTATTTGGCTTTCTAATAAGAAGATAATTTGGGGCTGCTGGTTACAAATCTGGTCGCAGTTTCGAGTTTCAGTTTTATTTGTCGAAAATCTAGATCTCCAATAAGGCATATCTTTCATATTTTAAGTTTCGTTTGATGAAAATCAATGATTTCTGATCTTTCAGATCTTAAGGTTTGCCCAAATAATCGAGAATCTTTATTTGGCTTTCTATTAAGATGAACCCTCGTGTTTTGGCTAATTTGAGGGTGCTAATTAAACATTCAATTGCAGTTTTGAGTTTCATTCTCGTTCGACGAAGATAAAAATGGCAGATCCTTCAGATCTTCAGGTTTGCCTAAAAAATCGAAAACTTTTATTTGGCTTTCTAACAAGAAAATAATTTGAGGCTGCTGGTTACAAATCTGGTCGCAGTTATTAGTTTTAATCTCATTTGACGAAAATAAAAAATGTTAGATCATTCAGATCTTCAGGTTGGACTAAAAAATCGAAAATGTTTATTTGGCTTTCTTTTAAGATGAAACCTTGTGTTTTGCATAATTTGAGGGTGCTGATTATAAATCCAGTCACAGTGTTGAGTTTTGGCCTCGTATGATGAAAATAAAAAATTTCAGATCTCTCAGATCTTCGGGTTTTGCCTAAAAAATCGAAAATGTTTATCTGGATTTCTTTTAATATGAAACCTCGTGATTTGGATAATTTTAGGGTGCTGATTACAAATTCGGTGCAGTTTTGAGTTTCAGTGTCATTTCACAAAGATCAAATATAGCAGATCTTTCAGATTTTCGGGTTTGCCTAGAAAATCGAAAATATTTATTCGGCTTCCTTCTAAAACGAAACCTTGAGTTTTGGACAATTTTAGGGTGCTGATGACATATCCGGTCGCAGTTTCAAGTTTAAGTTTTCTTTGAAAAAAATCAAGTATAGCACATGATTCAGACCTTCGGGTTTGCCTAAAAAATCGAAAATCTTTATTTGGCTTGCTGTTGACAAGAAAGCGCGTGATATGAATAATTTGAGGAAGCTGACTACAAATCTGGTTGCAGTTTTGAGTTTCAGTCTTGTTTGATGAAAATCAATAATTTCTGATCTTTCAGACCTTAAGGTGTGCCTAAATAATCGAGAAACTTTATTTGGCGTTCTATTAAGATGAACCCTCATATTTTTTGGATAATTTGAGGGTGCTGATTACAAATCCAATCGCAGTTCAGAGTTTCAGTCTCATTTGACGAAAATACAAATATTCAGATCTTTCAGGTTTCCAGGTTTGCCTGAATAGTCGAGAATCTTTATTTTCCTTGTATTAAGATGAACTTCTGTGTTTTGGATAATTTGAGGGTGTTGGTTGCAAATCCGGTCACAATTTTGAGTTTCCGTCTCGTTTGACGGAAACCAAAAATTTTGCATCTTTCAGATCTTCAGTTTGCCAAAATAATGCAACATTTTTATTTGTGTAATTTACGGAAATGATTTAGTACAATCACAAACCTGATTTTTGGGTCTGATTATCAAATGATATTACATGTAGATAGTTGGGTAGTTTGGAAGGTCATCGAACATTTTAAAAAAATGTCTCAAATAAAATCAGTGGACCAACAAAAACTTCGAGAGCAAATTTAATATCTTTACCGGCATTGAATTGCTGGCTCAAGTGCCTTCTTTGAAAAAATATGAAGAAAATGCTTTCCACCTTACCCAAAATGAGCTCAAGGATATCACTATATTTGTTTGCAACATTTCCTGAATCGGAGTAGTTGTTTCTGTTGGTCCACTGCTTTTGTCCACCTGATGAGATCCGAAAGATCGAAACAGTGCAGTCGTGGACTAGGGACATAGTGCCTGATGCGATTCTCGGTATGTTCCAAATAAGGATTGCGATATCCTTGAGCTCTTTGGGAAAGGTAGGTATTATTTTCTTCATGTTACCCCAAAGGAGTCAATGACACCAATGCCGGTAGGGGTATATTTACTCTTGGAATACCTGGTTGTTTCTGTTGGTCTACTGCTTTCATATCGGGTCCACCTGATGCATCATCATAGTTACAGTATCCTAACAGACATGTGAACTCGTAAAATGCATTAGCTCGCCATCTTTCGCGATTTACTGTCAGTTCAGTGGCGCTATTGATATTCATATCCAGCAACTGTTTCGTCGTATCCACTCAGCGTGTATGGGAACAGCCATGGCGCCCCTCACTTGGGGCGTGAGCCTGAACTACAAGTTCCTCCATTTTATCGCTTCGGTGTATATGTCCGAAGAATGTAAGCATTCTCGCCGACTCAATGGAGGATAGTCTCTTTGGATTACCGAGCTCATCCAGTATGGAAACGTTAGTTCGACGGGCGGTATAAGGAACTCTCAGCATTCTCCTCCACGTCCACATTTCAGAAGCATCTATGCGAGCTCGATCTGCCTTTTTAACAGTCCAAGTTTCCGAGGCATACAAAAAAAAAATATGGAGAACTCAAGAGACTGAACTAGCGACATTTTGGAAGCTTTAGTGATGGCCACGCCATATTTTAGTAAGCTTAGTCATGGCATTTTCACAGCTACTCGAATTGTCGATCAAAGAACCGAAGTACACAAAACTTTGAACTACTTCACAAAGGCCTACTGACTTTACTGCTTGATGTTTATCGTGCTCTCTATCTACGATCATAACCTTGGTCCTGTTGTAGTTAATACGAAGACCGTGCTGCACTGTGTTGTTGTAAGATGTTCTACAGATAGTCACACTACACTTAGGGCACTAGAAGCGCCCAAAGGTACGTCTGCTCTAGTCTGGGAATGCCTACAAGAACTGGGAAGGCTAACAGAACACAACAAAGTAACTTTGGAGTGGATGCCAGGACACTCAGGTATAAGAGGCAATGAAAGGGCGGACGAGCTAGCAAGACTAGGCTCGTCTGCTTTATACAGGGTGGGCCAATAGTGCGTGGGCGGAGGATTGTGGGCTTACTAAAAAATATTTCAAAAATCTGTCACTTGATCATGGTAGGGACCGTTGAGGGCTATAACGTAAAAATATTTTCACTTAAATTTTGACGTTTATACAGGGTGATTCATATCAAACTTACATTTTTTTAAATGGAACCCCCTATATATTTTTGCATATTTGGATTCCTTGATCAATTTTAGTGTGACTTTATGTATCACATATGGAACTTTAAACGAACCGTTTAGGCGCAAATCACCATTTTTGGTATAAGTAGGTATCAGAAAAAAATTGAATATCGCAGCGATTATAAAACTTAGAAGGCCGTGACTTTGCGGTACAACTAAGCATGAAATGCGTCACCTTAGGTCAGACGGCTAAAATTGAATTCTTTTTGTACTTGGAGAAATCAGTAGATTAATTAAGGAAACTTCAATCACAGATAACTTGATTTTTTCAAATAGCAATGCCTATTTTGGTTTAAAAAATCGAATGTAATATTTTATTACCTTTCTAACGATATAGCATACTCGATATCAATCTTTTTTAGTTTTCATTTTATTTCAAATTTTCAGTCAAATCGGTGTTTTTCAATTTTCCTGGATGCAAGCAACATAGCAGGCCATGAAAAATAAACAAAAGCTCGTTAATATGGAAGAAACCAACTAACTTAGTAGAAAGACGCAAACTAACAAGAGCAACGGGGCAAGATTATGAAAATTTCTTACAACATATTAGCTTTAACCAGAAACAATAGCGGTAACAGGAACGCTCATTTTTCACAGCCTACTAGCTATTAGCCAATTTCCAAAGTCAGAAAAAACATTTTTAATCAAAGGAAAACTACTAGTGATTGTTGCTGGCAGTATAATATCTATGTCTTCTGAATAAATTTCCACATTTAATGCTATAAAAAAGTAGCCATTTCCGTAAGTCAAAAGTAATGATACCTCTGACTGGAACCCTTCAAGTTCTTCAGTAGGTACTTCTACTTATTAGCAACATCGCGGAAAATGAAACTTGAATTGCAGTCTGTTTGAATTGTAAAACATAGTTTAGTTTGCAGAAAACTACATGAAATAAACACAATTACAACATAGCGTAATTAAAAAATTCTAGCAATTATTTCAATAGATGTTCAGAATGCTCCAGTTGGAGATTTCACTTTTGACTTAACTAAACGGAAGTGACTAATCTCTTTATCCCATTAGATATGAAATTCTAAACATGTTAGACTGTACGCAAAAATCGCTGGTAGTTTTCATTTTGTTTCAAAATTTTTAATCGTTTTGGAAAGTTGTCAAGCTCTAGTAGACCTCGATAGCTAGTAGGCTGTGAAAAACAAATACTTCTGTCATAGCCCAGCTACTCATTTACATTAAATATGTTGGGGCTGTTGTATCCGGTTAGGGCTAATATGTTGCAAGGAATTTTCATAATCTTGCCTCGTTGCTCCAGTTAGTTTGCATCTTTCTACTAAGTTAGTTGGTTTCTTCCATATTAACGAGCTTCTGTTTATTTTTCATGGCCTGCTAGGTTGCTTGCACGCAGGAAAATTGAAAAACACCGATTTGACTGAAAATTTGAAATAAAATGAAAACCAAAAAAGATTGATATCGAGAATGCTATATCGTTAGAAAGGTGGTCAAATTTTACATTCGATTTTTTAAACCAAAATAGGCATTGCCATTTGAAAAAATCAAGTTATCTGTGATTGAAGTTTCCTTAATTAATCTACTGATTTCTCCTAATACAAAAAGAATTCAATTTTAGCCGTCTGACCTAAGGTGACGCATTTCATGCTTAGTTGTACCGCAAAGTCACGGCCTCCTAAGTTTCACAATCGCTGCGATATTCAATTTTTTTCTGATACCTACTTATGCCAAAAATGGTGATTTGCACCTAAACGGTTCGTTTAAAGTTCCATGTGTGATACATAAAGTCACACTAAAATTGACCGAGGAATCCAAATATGCAATAATATATAGGGGGTTCCATTTAAAAAAATATAAGTTTGATATGAATCACCCTGTATAAACGTCAAAATTTGAGTGAAAATATTTTTACGTCATAGCCCTCAAGGATCCCCACCATGATCAAGTGACAGAGTTTTGAAAAATTATTTATTAAGCCCACAATCCTCCGTCCACGCACTATTGGCCCACCCTGTAGATTGGAGCAGAACCCGCCCTGAGGGTGCCTAAGAGCACAGACACCAGGTCGGAGATGGATGAAACATCAGCACAGGGAGCAGTGGAACTTGTTGCCAGGATGTGTTCATGGAAAAACATTCGTTAAAGCTCCGTGCAAGAAAACAGCTGAAACACTGCTCTCCTTGAGTAGGAATCAGCTCCGAATAACGACGGGTCTCCTCACAGGACATTGTGGCCAGAAGGAATATCTCAATAAGATGGGACTCTACAATGGAGACCTCAACTGCAGACTGTGTGGAAGAGAAACTGAGTCAGCCCTACATGTGCTCTGTGAGTGCGAAGCGCTAGATGACAAGAGACAACAGCTCTTTGGGAAGACCAAGCTAGAACCAATGGAGTACAGCTCAGTACCAGGACCAGTAGGTAAACTGCATAAAACTTATGCAGGGATCTAGATTGCTGGAATGGATACTGTAAACGAGAGGAGCAATAATACAATAGGCCTTAAGGCTTAAGTATTTTACGGGAACAGTAAGGTCGGACGGCTCCTGGAAAAAAAAGATGTTTAATAGAGCTACTAGTCCTTCCTGAGAAGCAGCAAGAAGGGTTGTATCGTCGGCAAATCTTGAGTTGGATATTTTGCTTCCGCCCATAGTTATACCGCCATTCCAGTTGTCCAATACCTGTCACATCACAAATTCAGAGTAAATGAGCAAAACTGTAAGTATTCAGCGTCCCAATCTAAACTGTTCGGGACGACAACAGTCAACCATGTTCTGGGAATTAAAAAAATGCACAATACGCTTCACCAACTTGCCACTTGAACCTAATTGAAACTGCACGCGCATCTTGGTGCAGAAGCGACATGGTAGCACAGCGCCAGCTACTAAGCGGTACACAATCGCTCGTCGTCGATTGTTTTCAGATGCACAGCCAACTAATTATTTCCCTCGACTAATTATCCGGTTACGCAACTGAGAAGAATGTGGATAAACGGACGGAGAAAGTATCTCGGCACTCTCGTAGTTTATACTCGTTTACAGGTGATCTTGAATTGCATCGCTATGTTGCCACAATTGGAGTTGAAATGCATGAGGAAAAGGGGCTTGATATATTCATTTTTCTGTCTGGAATGGGGATATATTCATACATGGTTATTCATCCTAACCATTGGTTTGAATTTTTTATACTCGCAATCGGTATTTTGATGGTTGGCCTAACCAAGCATGCTAAAGTGTTTTTAAGATAGCGGCGCAACTACTATCAACCTAATTATCTCCAAAAAATGAAGAAAAGAAAATATAAATTTTATTATACATAGTTAATTATCCCTAGATGATAACCTACATAATAAAAGTATATACAATGTACATACATTGGATATCGTATCATTGGATATGTATATCCACAAATGGAGCAAGAATGTCCAATGGATATCAAATGGACATCAAAAGAATATACATTCCATGTACGTTTTTCGCGAACTTTTACATCCATGGCATATCCATAGAATGTACATATGTACTTTTAATGCACATGCATAGTGTATGAAAGTTCAATGTAGAGGCAGAAAGATAAACAAACTTTATACTTGCATTATGAATTGTTATTAATTCAGTTTCTAGTTACAATAATAATACTTGGCAAAATGCATTACTATGATTGTCATCTCTTTCCTGTTGAATGGCATGTCTAAAATCACAAAGAAATCAAGATTATAAAATTTTGTAGGTGGTTTGTGTGGTTACGACTTACCGTCAAACGCTAGATGCGAGTGTTATCAGTAGCCAGAAGATAGGTAACATTGCACAATATTTCACTCGATCAAGTAATCAGGCACAACCAGCACCAGCACACGCACGCTAACTACGAAGAATGGCTATAAATCAGCAATGGCGGGACTAGCTGTCCTTCGCGCAGGCCTAAACTACTATGCAGATGTATATACCTAAAATAATATACATAGTATATTACACTAGTGTATATCATTTTTCATATGTACATTTAACATCCTATGAATATTCAAAATTTACATGTTCAAACTGGAATATCTAATGTACATTCTGTGGATGTACATATCCATGTAGTGTTATGTGGGAATGTCTTATCCCACCGATGTCCATCCAATACCCTCTCTAGTAGTAAAACGTTCTATTTCTAGCAAAAATTTCTACATGCCTCTACATTGAACGTTGGAGTAGCGATGCCTTTCTACATGATGTTGAAGGATCGATATAAGGGACGTTTTTGAAAAAAACCGTGATAATGCAAAAAAAGGTAGACCAGACCGGAACCTTGTAATGACTGATTTGACAGTATAACCTCAAACATTTATTACCGCCTTCAGACGTGGAAGACGCACGAACATTTCGAACAGCACCTAGGGTCGTATTCATGGTCGATACTTAGGGGTCTCTTAATACTTGAGGCTTCCTTAAGTAAGGTTTTGTGTTTTGAAACCTTACTTGAGGGTCCGTTACGTAGTGTTCACTAAACATCGACTATCGGCTATCGATAGTCTATCGATGGTACCCGAAAACATCGGCTGGGCCGATGTGCAAACATCGATGTTTCCGGATAGGTTGCAGTTGCACAGATTGTGTTTGTTTTGGTCGGTTATAAATTAATTTGGTTTGTTTAGCAAGTTTTATTTATATATCTTTATAATGAATGCATTTTGGGGTAAAGTTTGAGATAAAAACTCCTTTATAGTAACACACAAAACATATACATTTATTGAAATAATTGTATTTATACAGAAGCTGTACATAATACTTATAAAAAATTATAGAGGCATTATTTTAACGAACGTTTAACTTGAATCTGAAAGAAATCTTGTTCGCAAATTTTCATCCAACTTACATATTTTTATGAAGGAAAAGTTGCATTGCCAAAATATGTCCACACACTTTCTGCACAGCACGTGTTCTTAAAATAATCATAAAATTATTAGTTTTTACGCTAAAAAAATATTGGTAGTAGAACACAGCTGATAATATACCATTTTGAAATATCTAAGTGCAAAAATTACATCTGGCATATGATGCAGCCGTGCACGAAAATTCCACTCCACTGTCTCCAGCATGTCTCTGTTGATTTTTGAGAGATTTCATGGCGTCCCTGCGTCTATGGTACGGGAATTGGCCTTTTAAACACGTGCCTTGAGTTACCCCCATAGAAAAAAATCACAGATTGATAAGTCGGGAGACCGAGGAGGTCATGAAATGCCACCAAACCTCGAAATTAACCGATTTGGAAACAGGTGGCGAAGAACACCCATGGATGCTCTGGCGGTGTGTGCCGTGGCCCCATCTTGCTGGAACGACAAATCTTTGAAATCCAAACCTCTTCTTTGCAATTCAGGTATAAAAGAGGTGTCACCATATGAATGTAACGTTCAGATGTTACTGTAGTGGTGACCCCATTTTCTCTAAAAAAATATGAGCCAATGATGCCACGCGTTGTTCTAGCGTCTACCGCTCCACGATGGCAAGGGACAAGTAAGAAAGTGAAATGGTTTTTTGAGTCAAGGAATGGATTGTAATAAACCGCGCGCTCCTCCCTTTTCTAATATATGAGTACTACTTAAACCAAAAACACTTGGTTTTTATGCTCCACCCCGTATCTCTGAGGATTTCCTATATAAAAATGGTTCCCACGAAATTTTACCTTGGGAGGGTTTACGGATGATTTTACGGCTGCGAAGTTTGGGTAGAGATGCGAAAATGAAAATATCGATACTGGTACCAACTCGATATTTTTTAGCCTCATAGGCGCGTTTGGTTCGTACAGAGCATTTTGTGCAACTGATTACACCTCTCAATAATTATATAATTATTTTCGATACCGATACCCTACAAAAGTATCGATCCAGCTTGAAATCGCACAAAAAGTATCTGAGATAAAAATACTCGATATTAGTGCAGAAGTACACGTATCGAAGTACCGTTACCATCCCTACAAAAAATCATCCAAAAGTGGGGATGCACGTGTAATTTCCGCCAACTTGAGTTATTGTGCTGGTTGTTTATTATGCTGCGCTTTCTGTTTCCTTTTCCGCAGTGTCAAATGAGTTCAATGAAATTACTTTTTAGTTGTTTTCGTGTACATGTTCTCGATCAACAAATACACAGTTTGAGAGAAAAACGTAAACAAATAACGGTACCGGCTGAAGTCATTCATGATTCCAAGGGAACTCTGTGCAATCTTATACGCCGCAGAAAACATCGATAGGCCTATCGGACTATCGATAGTACGATAGCCTATCGGACTCTCGATTGCACATCGATGTTTAATGAACACTACCCTGACGTAAGGCTCCCTTGAGTGAACTTGCCGTTGCCGTCGCCGCTATTTTTAAAATTCGCAAATGAATGCTATGGAGATAACAGAATGCTTCGAGAAACGTCGCCTGCCAAAGCATAGCGAGTTGAAGAATTGCGACCTTTCCATTTCCACACGTTTACTTTCAAAACAATCCAAGGCCGATCGACAGACGTATGATCGAGAAACGGTAAAACCAGGCGTGATATAGTCTCGTTGACTAGTTCTTTTTCTGTAACGTGCACAATGTGCGAACAAATGCCTACTTTTTGGGATAATATCGCATTTGCTGAGGCAACCTCGGAAATTGGATAGCCTTGTCGGCATGAAAATAAACTGACTCCCAATCAATAATATCCTATATGCAGATGACACTGTCATACTAGCAGATAATTTGAATGAACTCCAAACCAAGTTCATGGTTGTTAGCAGAAACCTTATCCCAAACACTCGAATACACTTAAATGGAGAGAACATCGAACGGGTCAACAAATTTAAATGTTTGGGATACATGATAATAATGAGAGATGGGTCCCAGACCGGGAGATCAGATTGAGAACTAGACAAGCTAGGCCAATTTTCCTGAAACTTTGAAAATTTATTACCAACGAAACCTGAACTTCAGTGTCAAATACAGGATGATGGAATGTTATGTCTGGTCTACTACGATGCGGATGCATGGACGCTGAAGGCAGCAATTTAAATGCTGAGAGTGTCCTAGGTCGATCATGTGAGAAATGAGTACGTTAAATAGCTAACCTAGGACATACAATGCGTGGAAAACGCTATCACCCCCTGTTGCTCATTCTTCAAAGAAGATCGAAGGAGAAAGAAGACGAATTAGAAGTAAAAAGATATCGTGGCTGAAAAACATCCATCACTGGGCAGAAATAAGCTGCTTCCAAGAATTACAGAGAACTGTGATAGATAGAACCATTTGATGGGAGAAAGAATGGACGCCTGCGCAGGAGTCTACATGGCATCCTAAAAAGAAGAAAAATCGCATTCACGTCAAACCAGCAAATCAAAATCACCGACAAAACTAAAAGTTTTCAAAAACAAAAACAAATATAATCAGTTGATGTCCACATATAGAAAAACCAGTCAACTTTGTGGTTCCCGATTACAAATGTGACCTACTTGAAATTTCAAATTCCAAAGAACCATTGACTTGCTTTTTATGGCAGCTGAATGTCTATTTTTAACCCCTCCAAAAAAAAAAGGAAAAATGTATCTGAGTTTGACGGATCCTAGAGAACCAACAAAAACTATGATGACAAATCAATGGAAAATTTACGAATTCTTAGGAAATTATTATTAATTCAAATAAAGAAGGCAAAAAATTGAACTGTGAATATAAGGTTGACACATCTTTTGAGACCTTTTTTAAATATTTTTTTGTTGATAAATTGTGGTTCTAATTACATCAAGCTTCGTTAGTGCACTTTATGCTGGGTCATCCTATATACAACTACAAAACAGAATATTTCCTCCAGCAGCATCCCTTCCACAAGTGTTTTTGTATCGCTTAATATTGTCCACGTCCGTGAGAAGAACTGGGTCAATCTTTCAATATTTTTTATGGAATTTTACTGACCCGACCTGTCGACTATACTATTAAGGCTAGGTAGTTTGTATAAATTGGCAAGTATGGGACGTGATAGCACGACGTAAACCTCCGATCTAGAATGCTAACTGCATCTTCACTTGTTTCAAGCCATAATTTACGTCTTTCGTTATTTCACTTTATCTACTGCTGCACTGAGCGGTGTTTCTTGGAATGAACGCGTAATTACTGTTTATTACATACAAATATATGCACCCAAGGAGTAGGTATTTGTAATAAAACGGCTTGAGAAGGATGACGTATGAGGACGTTATCAACTTTTAGCTATGAATGTTATTGATGTATCGATTTTAAACCTTTGGGGGATTGAAGGCATAATTTTAGATTTAGCATTTAGTACAATGAGTATTCTAAAGCATACCATTCATTGGCGGATCAGTTTGCCGGATCGGTCCGTCCTGACTGGTTCGCCGACTGATCCGTCAATGAATGGGAACGAAAAACAATGCACTCATCGGTCGGGTTCGGGTCGTAAGTTCGCCAGTCCGACAACCGAACCCACGACACGACCGCGACCGGTCCAGCAGTTTAGTCTGATGTATGGGCGTCTGTGGATTTGTCCAGGTTACACATGGTGTTTTAAAAATATTTGAAGACAATATAATCTTTTGGCAGGAATTTATCCTTTTATATCAGGAAAATCCATGCCTTTTGGATGTCAAGAGTAAAGATTACCGTAACAAATAGAAAAGAAATGCAGCGTATGAGATGTTAGTTGACCGTTGCAAAGAAATCAATAGCTCTTGAAATGTCTCGTAGTCCATTCGGAGATAATTGATAATATCAACCGGCTCGCAGGATTGGATATTTTTTCAATAAATGTAAATGTGTAATTTTTTTTCTTTTTTGTAACCGTTTTTTCGCCTACATCCTTTTTTTCTTTCTATCTTCATCTATTACCAGAAGGCCACCAACCATCAAAGCAAGTTTTTTCTGTTTAAACAATATGGGAGCCATTACGCTGTTTGTTTAGGGCTCGCCACATTCAACGTACAAGTGAACTCCCTTGCAAGGTTCGTGTAATGTGTGCGTGGGCACGGATGGGTTGCATGTCGGGTCGCGGTTCGGAGTCGGGTCCGGGTTCGAATAGTGGATGGCGGGCTTAAAAGTAATAACATAAAAGCCCTTGAGCGAGCCCTTTGGAAGTATCTATAGATAACAACCGCGAGAATTTTAATGCAAGTACAAAATAGCTAACTTTAGGCATACGTTTAAACATGGTAGAGGGTTATCGCAAGCCCTGTGCCTTATTAAGGACACCCTTATTTTGGCATCTACGCAAGCGCAGACGCGATTTGCGATAAGGGAAGCACTAATTAGGATAGGGCACGGCCTTATTAAAAACGTGTCAAGAGCTTCCCTTATATCTGCCCTATTTTATGATTTCCGCTGATCGGCATCAACCGGATATGTTCGTGATTACTTTATTTTCGACCTAGCCTGGATTTAAAAAGTATTTTCACTGTGTTGCTGTGTATCGTCATTTGTATTTCGTAGCCCTGGTTTGCAAACAATTTTTGTTTAACATAGCTAGCTTTAGTTCGCTTATCGCTCACTTGGGATTTGTGGCAATCTTTTTAGTTCAAAATGAAAAAAAAAAATAGTATTAGATTCATCTGAGAACTAACCTTTTTGTGAACAGAAATAAAAACGGATCTTATAGAAGCAACAAAATGTATTATCTATAATGATATGAACTTGTACAGCTAGAAGCAAAAAACTCCAAATGATGAGATTAGAAATTAGAAATACAAAAATAAACTTCAAACGATGAGATTCGAGAATAGAACTAGGAAAATAAGTGTCATATGTCAGAATAATTCTACCATCTGTTGCCGTGACTGCAATAACTCTATTTTGTGTCCTAATTAAGGTACCCATAAGGCTGGTCTAAATAAGGTAGGGCTTGCAATAACTCTCTAATATAGCTGATACTGTATTCCGTGAATAGATTGCGGATGATTATGCAAACAATAATGTCGGTTGCTTACCTAAGTGCTTACGAATAATAATCAGTCTGGCAAACCGGAAGCGTTTTTTTTACCTGAAACAAAGAATAAACGGTTATATAAATAAAAATGTATTTGTACTGCAATTCGTCGTCAAGAAAATAAAAACTAACCAGTCACAGTAAACTGCTGGATATCACTTATGCTGACACTTCATTTGGATTCGTGTATTTGTCTAATTTGTCAAAAAGACGATGTATGGAGATCCTATTTAGGTTATTTGCCTTACTTGCGGAAATGGGACAAATGATGCATAGGCAAATACGTGTTATAGAAAGGAAACGCCAGGTACTTTGCGAACGTATTTATTGGCCGATCTTATTCACGCGGAGTACAAAGAAAGACTGCCCCACTAATGGGCAGTGATGCCCACTCATTGGACATTAAAATAGCTGAAGCACTGTAGAAAAATAGCTAGAAAATAGCTAGATTTTTGTAATATCTTATTTATTCCTTTTATATTCATTTTTCACCTTGGAATACTATATGTTTCAAACCTACCGTTCAGAATTAATTAACTATCCACGATTTTATTTTTCAAAATCGAAGAATCGAAAATGTTTTTAAATTTCCCTGGTTGCACTTGGGCTGCACTGGATTTCTGTTTTGCATTTCACTGGCAGTTCCAGTGCAAAATTTTTTGAGTGCACTCATTTCAGTGGCATTTCTGCACTCGGAGCGGTCGAACTGGGTGCAAAAATTTCGCACCGATTTCAAAGCGAGTGTCGTGGAAGTCACTGACTATATATCCACTGAGTGGAAGTGAACCAAGGGAATGACAGGAGGTTTGAGCGGGAAACTTCAAATTATAGAATGGTGTTACGCCTGTTTAATCTTTCAATCTTTGAATATGGTAATACCTAGCAGTTGATTTTCACTATTTACAGTCAGAATGAGTAAAGTGAACAAAAAAATCAAAATTTTAATGTCCTTGTTTGAATTGACAAAATCAGCTCATCATCTTCTGACGACGAACAAATAATGTGTTTAGGAAGAATTCCGGAGAAAAAATTCCCAGAATTAGCAATCACATGGAAACTATTGAACAGTTTTCAGACAAACGAGTAGGTAGTATAAATATGCAGATATGGTTGTCAAAACAAGTTGTTGTTTCTTGTATGTGTATTCCACTGGAAGAACCCAGTGCTAAAGTATTACCCTAGGTGAACTTTTTCAGTATTCTGCACTCGCACGGAGTGCACTAAAATGTGTCCTGTGAAAAACGCTATAAGCATACAACCGT
This sequence comes from Callosobruchus maculatus, assembly GCA_951848785.1. NCBI lineage: Eukaryota > Metazoa > Arthropoda > Insecta > Coleoptera > Chrysomelidae > Callosobruchus > Callosobruchus maculatus. The sequence goes on along the minus strand of CATOUR010000090.1, from coordinate 4,105,833 downwards.
TGAAGGTCGGTGTGGGAAACGAACCTGACAAATGACAAATCGACAACACGCGACTTGACAGTTGTACCCCACAAAACATTCAAACGAGATTCATAGAGCACGCACAACTGTGACGCACAAGCACGAAACGATTGCATTCATAGCTTCGCAGAACAGTTAAAGCATAGATGGTATAGAGGAAGCGCGCAGCAATAATAGAATTGAAATAAAGCAGAAAAGGGAAATAGCTAGATAAAATAGCTAGATAGCTAGATGATATTTTACTAGCTAAACCTTGTTGCGAAATAGCTAGATCTAGCTATAAAATAGCTAAATTGGCATCACTGCAGTAAATGGGCCTCCCTAAATAAACGTAAACATATCTTTCGCACGCTTGTATACAGCGCGTCCTAAATACAACAAATATAATATAATATAATAATGTAAATAATATTTAGTATCTAGTATATCTGTATATATTGTAAATATAATATAATAATATGGTTTCCAACATACGCGTTTCTATCCACTTGTCAATTGTTAATCACGCATCAAAGGATTCAAATAAAATCATTGATCATAATTTATGCCGACGATGGTAACCAACAATGAAAGAAGGTAGGTATATATTTGCAATATTCGCGCGAATACATCAAATATTCGGGCAAATACATTGATGTCGCTGCATGAATAAGCTACGCAAAGCGAAGTGCCGGCATTAGAAGGAGTGAAAAATCCACAAACAGACAGAAAAAGAATTTAGATATAAATCTATAAAAAGATTGACTGAAAGCTTATGCAGGCAAAAACAACAAAAACTAAAAAAAGGAGAGTTCATAAGTTGAGCAAATAATAAACAAATTCCCAGGCTGGAGGAGACTCGTTCGGGGAGTAGGGACCTCGACCTGGTAAGAATGAGCTCTCTAGTGTTCTTTGTTCGGATGGCCTTCAGTGTTATTATCTGGGAGAGCTCACTCGAACATCTTCCGTGATAGAATCTGTGAAACAGAGACAAGTCGGCCACCCTTCTTCGATGTTCCAGGCTGTGGAGGTCCTTCGTGAGGTTAGGCGTATCGATTAGTCTAATTGTTCTCTTCTCGATAGTGTCCAGAGGCTTTAGAGAGCTGCGGAAAGCATTCCCATACATGAAAATAAGGCTACAACGATTGTCGGATATGTGCCTTGTATAGCAACACTAGTTGCTCTGGTGTATACAGCTTCCTACAGCGGAAGAGAACTCCAAGCTTCTCCCTCCATTTCTACAGTTTGTAAGCCAACATCAGACTTCTTTGTCAGTGTTGTTGCCTGAGTTTTCTGTACGTTAAAGTGTACTTTATTTACTAAGACCCACTCGATAATTGTTTTGATATCTACGTTGATCTGTCGCCGACGTACCATCTCCTGGGATGATAGTGGCTTGCCTGGTTCCACGCACGATATCAATGTACTGTCGTCTGCGAAGCTGTAGATTGGATTGGATGTTATTTACAGCATCTTGTTGATGTACAACATGTACAATATGTTGACAAAACAAAGCCTTAGCAAATCTGGTTTTCAAGCGTAAATTGTGAAAACAACTGCAATGTACGCTTAATAAGCTCCATTGAAGTATTCCTTCTTTCAAAATCAATAAACAATAACCAGTCGTCGTGCACAGTGTCTTCTCTGGTCCTTTTGAGCTGCGAACAATCCCGCTGATTCGATTGTTTTCGAAGCTGCAGCAACAGCTGCAAGTATCGCAGCTTATGAACGAAGCTGCAATTGCGCCTGCGAAAGAAGAAAATACCCTGAAATGGAAACCTCGCCTCGACGAAAGCACAAAACACGAGACCGAAACAACGAATTTCATCAGCGCCACCTAATAAACAAACAATAGATTTCTCTGTCCAACGGAAAAGCGGATACTTTTCCTCTTTTTTCTCTTTTCAGCAAACAAGGAGGTGGACGGCATTTCAAACGAACGGATGTGTTGTTTGCGGTTTGTGTTTGTACTCAATTTAATAGAGACATCAAATTCCTGTTTGTCTGTTTGCTGTCTGTTTTGTTTCATTTCAGCAAACAGGTGAGGCTAGGGCTACTGTATATTATATTAAGGACGTGGTGTGGTAGATATTTTTATTGTCACATGTCATACACTGAAAAAGGCACTCACAGCCCAAACGCAATATTTCGCAGACCCCCACAACAAAACGTTGTTGTCAAAACAATGGCCGGATTTGAAATTGGCACCCTCAAATTATACACCATACGATTTTTCGTCCTGATTGGAGGTCAGGTAACGATCTTAGATATTCATGGTGAACTTGAAGATCTGAGGGCCTGAAAATTTTTGATCCTCTACACATGAGGCTGAAACTCAAAACATTGGCCGGATTTGAAATTGGCACCCTCAAACTATACACCATACGAGATTTCGTCATGATTGGAAGTCATGTAATGATTTTAAATATTTAGGGTGAACCTGAAGATCTAAGGGTCTGAAAATTTTTAGTCTTCTTTACCTGAGACTTTAACTCAAAACAACGGGTGAATGTGAAATTGGCACCCTCAAACTATACACCTTACAAGTTTTCGTCCTGACAGGAAGCCAGATAACAATTTTAGATATTTAGGGTGGACCCAAGGGCCTAAACATGTTTGATCCCCTTTACCTGAGGGGAGACTTAAAAGAACGGCTGGATTTGAAATTGCCACACTCAAATTACACACCTCACGAGTTTTGTTCTGATGGGATAGAATGTCAGATAACGATTTTGCGACATTTAGGGAAAAAAGTGTAGTTCAACAGAAATGACGACGTATTTCTTTAAATTTCCTAACAAAATACTATTAAAAAATACTTAATATGGCTGAGTTTTCCACGGATCAATGGCAGCCGATTAAGGATATAACATATCTTTCAGTTCTACAACCCCTTACCCCCTATCCACCACAAATTCACCTCCATCCAAAAAAATTAGAAAATGGCCAGGAATCCCTAAAATGACTAAAAACGAAGTTTGAGGAAAATTTGAATTTTTTTGTTTTTTGCTAATTACTCCACCCCCATACACCAAATTTTCAAAATTATAGCAGCATTACCTAGTACGACTGCACAGTATATTGCCACCCAAATTTCAGCACAATCCATGCAGTTGTTACCGAGACTATGAGGCTAGAATGTCGCCAACAGACAGACAGACAAACAACGTCCAAACCGTATTACCTCGAAATCGAACATTTTCGTGATCACAGTACCCCCCTCAGTAAAATATTTATTTTGCTTTGTATCCGAACAAGACCTTGTCTGCTGCATACATAATCTTAGGGCTCTTATTATTAATCAATATCGAAAAATAAAGGAAAATGCGACGGTTCCGTAATTTTGCGCGGTTTGGAAGTGACAGCCTGCGTGAAATATTCTAATTCGAGGCACATCCCCAACATTGCCATCCTCTGAAATGGAATAAATTAGAGCACTCGCACCGAAAAGGGACATGTTCGACGGTACACGTGAAAAGCGAAAATTCATTTTTCTTTGAAACGTCGACGGCCGGTAAATTTCATTTCCATCTCGGCGTTCGTTGCAGCGATGGTTCGAATCCTCTCACGGGGTGGGGTGGGGTGTCTGTCACCCTTAGCAATTCGATTAAAGGAAAGCGAGACTCGCTATCAATGCGCATAGTCGTCCTGAGGGATATCATCGCAGCTTATATTGACGCCAGAAAATTAGTAATAGTAAAAGTAATAATTTATTGATGTTAGTATATGTGTATTTACACAGGTCAAGTTGAACACGAAATAGTAAAAATATAAATAAATACAAGGTAAAAACATATACGACAAACAGATTCATATGACAGAAATAAATAGGTATATAAAAAAGCAAACTATACTATCACATAAATAAGATAATATACTAATATCCGCCTTTCTTGTCAAATGTTTTTTTACATACAGGGTGTCCCACGACGATTAAGACATGCAATATATCGGAACTGGGCGAATTATAATTTTGGGGATGTAAATTGGAGCAAATATAGTATCTTTTCTTATTGTTGTGTCACCCAATGAGGTATTTGTTTTTGGTCACGTGACGTCCGATTCAAAAATTTTAATGGGACACCCTGTATATTTGTGACATTTTGTGTTCCTCCCGATAAAACAACTCCAACGAACTAGCACTGTACCACTACCATTATGAAACACTAGCAAATAATTTAACTGTAGGGGTAGATGCTATAATCAATTGTAGTGGTACCATCGTTTGAGTACCTGTAGCTCTTGAATTAACTACTTTAGAACCCAAGTGTTGGAATTGTTTTATTGGGAGGAGCACAAAAAGTCACAAATATACAGGGTGTCCCATTAAAAATTTTGAATCGGACGTCACGTGACCAAAAACAAATACCTCATTGGATGACCCAATAATAAGAAAAGATGTATGGTGATATGGGTTTTATAGGAAATGCGTGTTTAAGATTCAAGTCTGGCAATAAGTCGGGGATTATCACAGAGGAATGAACTGAAACCATTCAAAAAAATGGCTTCAAGCAAAACTTATTCCAAATATACCAGCAAACAGTGTACCTACCTATTGGTTATAGATAAAACGCCTTATAATATAATATAATGTTGAAGTGAATAAAAAATGTCCTACTATGGCAACCAAAAAGAATAATATGAAAGAGTGGTTAAGACAGTGCAATATTCCATTTTCAGAAGACATGTCGAAAGCTGAATTATACGGTTCAATGAGAATGCTTCAACCCAGATACAAAACCTACGCAATAGATAAATTATGACTGAGTCAGATCATTCTGTTTTACGATTTTCACCGTATCACCCCGACGTAAATCCAATTGAATTGGTATGGGCACCCCTAAAGCAAAATGTGGCAGAAAAAACCTCGATTTCAATTTTCAACACTTAAAAAAATATTGTGATGAGTTTTTTTCACATTTTCGCAAGAAGCGTGGAAAAAAGGTGTGTACATGCAATTTCCTATGAGCGCTATTTTACTGAAAAAGAACCATTTCTGGATGTGATTGTGAAGGATCTAAAAATAAACTTGCAGGAAGACAGTGACAGTGATGATCCAGAATTTACAGAAAATCTAATTTCAGGTTCGGAAAGCGATTCAGAGTGAAAGTGAACTTTCAGAACTTTAGACAATTTAATGCCGCCTAATAATTGTTTATTATTTGTCATCAACATTGAGGAGCCTTCCCTAAGGGCGCATACAGAGTGGGGCAGGTTAGCCTGCGTGCAACTGCGTGCAGGTACCGCATGCAGGCTAACCTGCTCAATTGTGTTTTCGACCGCTTACCAGCGTCGGAAGCCCGCTTGCACGCTTTTATAGTAACAGAAACATTTTGAACCCTTATTGCATACGACTGGCCACTCTTACTCTTTTTTTTTGTCTGTTTTCACTGTACCATGCACTGGTGTACTTGACTGCGTGCGGAACCGGCGCCGGCCTGCTTCTACCTGCGAGGGGGCTCGGCGCTGGCTAACGCAGTCCAACGCTGCTAACTGCCGCTACTGTGCACGTCTACTTAGTTTAACTGTTTACTTAGAGTGTACGCGTACACTTTATTTCTATCTCTTTTCCGCCGAATGTGTTCTCACTGTTTCGTGTGCGCAATCGGCGAAATTCTCAAGTCTCTTCCTATATTTGTTGAGTTGTACTTCAAGGTAGGTATATGTGTCTCCGCCGTGCAGTTGTCGCAAGATGCTCCCAACGAGCTGTTCCTTCTCTTCTTTATCTCAGCTCCGTCCTTTCTCGAGATGAACCAATGCACATTTGTCTGTTCTGATCTCCATTCCGATAGTATGACTGTAATCCTGCACTGTCCTATATTATTATCACGTTGTTGGACACAACGATTATAGCCGTCTACGGGAAGTGATCGTGATACGCCACGACGGCTATATCAGTCAAAAAGTTATCTGCTTTTTACGGCAGAACGGCAACGATCGTCAGAATGTCGGTATACATGCCTTGTTAAGCAATGTTAGTGCCATAATATAAAGCTCTTCATTTCTGAAATTGTCAAATTCTAACCCACTATACGCTATCCCAACTATTCATCTTTCAAGGGGCATGGGTAAAACGGCACGACGGCTATAACCCTCCATAACCTCCAATGTGATGCATTGACCACGTGTATAGCTGCCATATTGCAAGTGTGTTTTTGTTTGATTTTCATGTTTTCAGTACTGAGTGGGAGGTACGTAACCAGTTATTTTCATCCTAAACAGATATTCGTCGTCCACCTACTATACATCTAGAATATATTGTTTCATATCAATACAAAATTCGAAGCGCGTGTGATAAATTTTCCAGAGAAGCTGCTCCTACCAAAGGATCATAAAATAAAATCCTATTTTCTTAGATGCAAACAATGCTTCAAGTCTGGAAAACGCAAAGAAACTAGCTGTAGATGCAAGGGTTGTAAAAATAAACCTGCTTTGTGTCCAGACTGCTTTGAAGAGTGGCATCAAACATAAATTTGTGCCTAAATTCTGTTTTGTTCGGGGATACCTCTGTTTGCTAATAAATTTGATTTTTTGTTTTTATACCGTCTGTATTCTGAGAGATGCGATCTTGTTTATAAATTTGATACAATAAAATATTGTTTTTGTTTTAGCTTTTTTTTTCGAAAATTGTCCTTTTCTTCCCACAAGATGTGTTTTACGATTACACTGATCAGACGGCTATAGCCGTAGTTGCCATTCTAGAGCATAAAGTCTGCTGTGATATGACACGACGGATATAGCCATCTTTTTTATTGTCACCAGAAACCTCAAAAATGAAAAAAGAGTCAAAAATGAATACCCCCAAAATATTTTACGCAAATCATGTTACAAACGCAAAAAATGGGAATGTTTTGAGGTGCCATATTACGGAGCCTCTCGGCCAGCAGAGTGTCCAACAATATGTTATTTTAAAGTCTACTAAGTCAAGCTACTTGAGGCTACTTTTTCACACCCCATACTGATTCCTTGAGTACGTCCTGTGCTATACTATGACTATGAATATCGTCGCCTGGTGTAAAACGGCGAATCTCGGCATCTCTAGTGATGGATCACTTTCCCATCCTAGTCGTGAAGTCTTAATACGTTAACGCAGAGCCCCGCTCGGCAGAAGATTTGCATTTTTTCGTCTGGCGCGGCGGAACAACGGTCCGTATCGCGTTTCATAAGCGGAAAGATAGATGGACACGGGGTTTTTCTTTTATGCCGGCCAGTCAGAAACAAACGTAGGAAAAGCGAACAAAACCGACGGGACGCCGCCGGTTAGCCGCTTTGTTCCCAGGAAATATGATACAAAACGGAAAATGCTTAATGGCGGACGCGCACGCGGTGGGCTGTTTGATCATGATAAGTGGGAATGAGTCGTCAAAAATGCACGGCCACGAATTGTTAATTGGGTTTTGTTTGTCTGTTTTATTTCCTTGTCAGTTGCCCTTTCACAAATGAATCATGTAATTGACACGCATATTTTTTATAACAGTTTTCTGACAAGCTGTTATTTATGAATGTTAAGCTCAATAGCCGAGTTCGGGCAATGCTCGAAAAAAATACGCAGAACTAGTTTTGAGTAAGGAATATTTCCCAAACCCGTAATATTAATTTTATACGGATATTGGGCATTATATTTTACAATCTCGTTTGGAGGGTTTTATTGGCTGGCAAATTTCTCAGCCATAGGCAGGTTCCGTGAAAGGACGCGGTACGCGTGAACAGATGTTAAACTTAAGACAAACTATTGAAAAAGCCAGAGAGCATTATTTTCCTGTTTTTATCTGCTTTGTGGACTACTATAGGCCTTTGATAACATAAAGTGGCCTAAACTGTGGGAAATTCTCATCTCTATGGGATTTCCTTATCACCTAGTGTTTCTCATACAGCAACTCTACGAGTCTGATTCGGCTCGAGTAAGAATTGATGGTAACCTGTCTAGTCAAACTGCAACCAGAGAAGGAGTTCGTCAGGGATGTGTATTATCTCCGATGTTGTTTAACATTTACTCTGAATTTGTGACGAGACAGGTATTAGACAACTGGAGTGGTGTAACTATTGGCAGAAGCAAAATATCCAACTTAAGATTTGCTGACGATACAACCCTTATTGCAGCTTCTCAGGAAGAACTAGTAGCTCTATTAAACATCTTAGAACAACATAAGGCAGCGTATGGTCTTGGTATTAACTACAATAACACCAAGGTTATGATCGTATATAGAGAGCATGATAATCATCCAGAAATAAAGTCAATAGGCCGTTGCGAAGTAGTTCAAAGTTTTGTATACCTCGGTTCTTTGATCGACAATTCGGGTAGCTGTGAAAATGACATTCGACGGCGCATTCATCAGGCACTTGTGGTCATGACAAAGCCTACTAATATATAGCGTGACCATAACATCACTAAAGCTACAAAAATGTCGCTGGTTCAGTCTCTTGTGTTCTCCATATTTTTGTATGCCTCGGAAACTTGGACTGTTAAAAAGGCAGATCGGGCTCGCATAGATGCCTTTGAAATGTGGACATGGAGGAGAATGCTGAGAGTTCCTTATACCGCCCATTGAACTAATGTTTCCATACTGGATGAGCTCGGTAATCCAAAGAGACTATCCTCCATTGTGTAGACGAGAATGCTTACATTCCTCGGACATATTCACAGAAGCGATAATATGGAGAAACTTGTAGTTCAGGGTCACGCCCCGAGTGGGCGGCGCCGTGGCCGTGCCTCTACACGCTGGATGGATACGACGAAACAGTTGCGGGATATGAGTATCAAGAGCGCCACTAAACTAAGAGTAAATCGCGAACGATGGCGAGCTACAGTTCTCAAAACTATTGATAATATTCATGTCGGCAATACTCTAGCTCCGACTTAATGCATTTTACGAGTTCATAACATGTCTGTTAAGACATTGTGACTATGATGATGATGATGGGATCAGCATTACCAAATAGGCAGAACACTAATTTTTCGCATCTTGAAATGCACAGAACTAGTTTTGCGCAACCTGAAATGGACAGAACTAGTTCTGTGGTTCTGGATGGCCAGTAGCAGTTATATTGAAAAAGTAAGGTTATGTTTATGTCGTTGCTTTGAATGTTTATTGTTTCTGCTTGTGGAAAAAAATGCAAGCTAAATTCGAATCCGAATTAGTTGGGCTACATGAAGCTTCAAGTTCACAAAAACAAACAGAGGTTTAAACGCACAAGCCAATCTGATGCTCACACAATCAAATAAAAAATTGAAACAAGCTTCAGTTGGCGACAATGTTCTTGTTCTTATATGGATACCAGACGTGGATCGCGGCAGATTAGCACCACGAGACAAATTATATTCCTGTAGAAAAAAAATCTCTTCTGCAGTGCTAAACGCCACTATTCAATCTTCTGTTCAAATGAATAACTTTTTTAATCCACTATATGTTTTTCTAAGAATTAGACATTATTCGTTGGTATTCATTAAAATATATTGTAACATACCGTATATTATGGTATTCGTCTATTGTATATTAGTTGTCATGCTTGATGTAAAGTAAAAGTGTTAAGTTAGATCTTCGCATCGTCTAGAGGTTTCGGGAATGACGGATGGGCAGTCTAGAACGTCATCTGGATATCTCGAATTCTCTAGATGGTTCGATGAACTGTATATAAGGCGCCACGGGTAGCGTGGCAGGACTAGTAGTTCAGTTGAGTTGAATTGTAGCTGAGATAAGGTTAAGAGATATTGTATTGAGTTGTGAAGTAAAACAGTGAAGGTTACGTCCAGTTTGATTCCTTGGTGTGAAGAAAAAGAGGTCGTCGTGACAATATTTAACCTCTCCAACTTTCTATTTATTTGAGTCCGTCGCTGGCGCTGATTAAATACAAGCAGAATTTGTGCTGGTCATTCAGAAAATATACAGAACTAGTCCTGTGCATTTCAAGTTGCGCAAAACTAGTTATGTGCATCTCAAGATGCGCATAACTAGTTCTGCCTATTTGGTAACGTTCAATAGCCGTATAAAATTAATATTTCGGGTTTGGGAAGTATTCCTTGCTCAAAACTAGTTCTGCGTATTGGTTTCGGGCATTGCCCGAATTCGGGTATTGAGCGTAACATCAACAACAGATTTAGTGTGAACTAACAGAAACAACTACCATGAGGGCAAATAACACTACCTATCGGCTAAATGAGCCCAAGTGTAGTACAATTTTGGTTTGGAACATGTTCATCATGTATGTGTGAGTGTGCCTGTGGCGAGAAGGAGGAATGCTCGGGGCACATACCGCTGTGACGCCCTTGGGTATCACAGGTCGACTATACTAGGTTCAAGGGTTCTTGAATCTAAAGGCATAAGATGGTCAAGAGTTGGAAGCTGAAATAAGGCTAGATTCTGAAGGCCCCACTTGTAGGCGCTGCCAAAAGCGTCTCCTTCTTCTATACTATCTTATCGAATTTGCACGACAGTAGATATAGAAATCATTCAGACAGCTCAAAATTTCGAAATGCACTCACATAGACTACCTCATAACAACAGAACTCCGTAGAAGTTAAAATACACAGCAGCACTTATCCCGCCTTTGATTTTCGAAAGAAAAGAAAAACTTCGGTAAGGTTCGGCGAGTTTTATGCGCGACCGAACCCTATTAAGTTTTTATCGGAAGTGGAGGAAAAGTATCGGCAGCAGCAGCGAAACAGAGCGAAGCTGAAGCTGAAATGTAGCTGGCGGGCATTCGGCATCTCCTACACAGCGACCTATCTCGTTTTGTTCGATCTGGACCAAGTTTTGTTTTCGTTTGTGGATGGCATGGCGCCTACTATTCTCTTTTGTCGGTCTCTGGGGCATATACGATCCTATGGGTGGCCAGACACTTTCATAATATGATCATATTATGATCGAATGATTGAGGATGAAGTACATGAGCAAGACATACTACTAAGAACATATCAATCATGTTTCAGAATGGACTAGTATCATGAGTTTAAAAACAATAGTTAAATCATTATAACCTCTTAGTTAATACAAAAATGGATATGCAATTGCATTTTGTTACTCTCTGCATCGCTTTGTTCACTGGTAATTCCATTTTAAAGTTTAAAAAAAGGAATTTAAATTTATCCAATCGGTGCGATGCGCGTCATACAACAGCAGTGCATTGTTGCCTCGTCAAATTCCAAATCGCGGTATTGACGCAATTTTGACGGGGTAGAAACACCCACCCAAGCGCTAACCGCGCACAAGGCTGCTGCTGCCCCACTATCGAAGGTAGACGCTGTTCATCGTGCAGCCACGTGGGTCCCCTTTTTTACCACTTACGCAGAGTCTCAAAACCTTAGGTCACGGATCTGGACCAGCTAATATAGATATTTTTTCTCATCAACATTAAGAAATTCGACATTAAAAAATCCAGCCTCAGTTTAATGGTCCGATGAAATTTGACGCCACCTCCCGGATGATATCGCGGCCACTGTGCAACCTTCTACGATGATGAAGCTGCTGCTGAATAATTTCTTTTAGGACTGTACAAACAAACATAGTTCTTGTTTACTCCTTTTAACCTATGCGAATTCGTTAGCTGCACTGGCCGTATATATCAAACTATCTATTTTTTAGCATGTTAGAAGTTTAGTTAGAATGGCAACATGGCACACATACCCGTCTTTCGATTGATGGCTGTTCCCCTATAGTCCCGTCACGTCACGCGGCTAGAAAAATTCAAATATTTTCCTCATTTTCTCGACTTTCTCGTGCCCAAAGAAATCGTGGAAAAATATGAGAAGGTCTTTATGCTATCATATACAGCCATACAAAAATTAATGATACAGGGTGGGGCATAAAAACCAAGTGTTCTTGGTTTGAGTAGTACTCATATATTAGAAAAGGGAGGAGCGCACGGTTTATTACAATCCATTACTTGACTCAAACCATTTCACTTTCTTACTTGCCACTTGCCATCATGGAGCAGGAGATGCTAGAACAAAGCGTGGCATATGGCGTGGCATCATTGACCCATATTTTTTGGAGAAAATGGGGTCACCGCTACAGTAACATCTGGACATTACATTCATATGGTGAATACCTTTTTCATACCTGAATTGCAAAGAAGAGGTGTGGATATCAAAGATGGTTCCAGCAAGATGGCGCCACGGCACACACCGCTAGAGTATCCATGGCTGTTCCTCGCCACCTGTTTCCTAATCGTTCAATTTCGAGGTTTGGTGGCATTTCATGACCTCCTCGGTCTCCTGACATCAATTTGTGATTTTTTTCTATGGGGATAACTCAAGCCACGTGTTTAACGTTACGTTAGATGCAGAGAAGGAAGCGATTCGCCATGGGATCTCTGAAAAGTCAACAGGGACATGCTGGAAACATTTGAGTGCAATTTTTGTGAACGGCTAGATCATATACCAGATGTAATTTTTGCACTTAGATATTTCAAAATGGTTTATTATCAGCTATGTTCTACTACCAATAATTTTTTTTAGAGTAAAAACTAATAATTTTATGATTGTTTCAAAAACACTTGATTAATATGCCCACCCTGTACTAGTCCATTAAGCATAGTACTACCACCGCGCTTTTGTTGGTCACGATTCACATTTATAGAAATGCTGATGACGATATAGACGTTATTATAAAAGAGTGAAAAACAAAATTCCTTGAAGGTATACGTCTTGAACAAAATATCACCCTAAACTCTACTTTATATGCCGATGACCTAGTACTTTTAGCCGAAACAGAAGATGGCCTGCAGAAAAACATACACCCTAAAAATTCGACATGAGAATATCAACAAGCAAAACTAAAACCATAGATTTCTCAGGTAAATATCCAGTTAGGACAAAGATTGGCGTGAACGGTGAAGTACTGGAAGAGGGCAAATACTTCAAATACTTAGGCTGAGATATCTCCCATGACAGAAGCACAGAAATACACGAAAAACTTAAATTCAATAAGCAGGACAAAGAATAAAACAAGAAAAGATACTGAAATGAAATTTGACAAGCCGATAGCTGTTCCAACCCTCTTATATGGTAATGAAACACAGACATCAAAGAAAGATAAGGAGAAGATAGGATACAAACATAAGAAATAAAATTTCTAGGAAGAGTGAAAGGTTGCACAAGGTTAGACAGACTAAGAAAGAGATATATAAGAGCGGAACTAAACGTCTTCGATATTAACGATAAAATAAAAGACAACAAAACTAAATGGAAAGAACATGTAGAACGAATTTACGAGAATAGGATTTCAGCCAGAGCAAGATTTTATAAATGCTCCGGAAGAAGAGATATCGGAATGCCAAGAAAAAGATGGGTATCAAAACAGGCAAAGTGCCTACCTGAAGTGGAGAAGAAGGATTAAAAATTATCAATATTACTTGGTAATTATTTAATTGTGCTTGCCGGGATATTTTTCTAACACGCAATGCTTAGGCATTTTGTGTATGGCTAGCCTCACATACACCCGAGCTACAGTGCTACAGAGAGGGGGGAAGTGGGGGAAGTGTTGGCGAATGAGATGGGGGACTAACTGTGTTGCGGATTTGCATCATTGATTTCGGGTGACTTTAAACGGCCGGGAGGGAAGATGGAAGGGAAGGAGGGGAGGATAGGGCTTTAAAAAAGGACCTCCTTTGTACGAAAAGCTCTTGTGGATAAAAGCAGCCAGCTTTGGAGCGTTGAGTAATGCATTAAAAATGAAGATTGGTGCGTAGAAGGCGCTGTTGGCATTTTCAACGCAGAGAACAATTTAATATGCGTGACTCAACTAATGCTGCTACGTGGCAAGGAATGTGGTTGAACGAAGTAACATGTATGTGTCTTTTACTGATAAGCCGAAGCAAAATGACGATGTAAGAGAACAGTTTATCACGTTTTATGAGTGATCGTCTTCAAGGGACGGCTTTTTCGCTGGAAGAAGACTTCTTTTTCTAACTTCCAAAAGAACGATAAACCTAGTAGGTAGTTACTGTACAGAGAAATCCTACTGAGATGCAATAAATCGATTTGTGCGGTTAAGTTTGTGTTCTTAACGATATTCATATACCTTCCATCAGACGAAAGGTCAGAAGATCAGACCGTAGTAGTAGTACCCACATAGCACTGGATGATATGAGAATATTCTATTCACATTCACTACAGATATTATGAATATTCTGAGAACATTCCATGGATAATTAGAATATTTACAGAATATTCTATAAACGTCCGAAATGGGAAAAACACCCTATACTCTTAGAATATTCCGCCGAATATTCCGCACGGATATTACATTACAATCGTGGTAGAATGTTTCTGAATATTCTAGGAACATTTTGTCTAAATTACCTCATATACGAAATATTTTTAGGGAATTATGGATACTGTTCCAAAAATAATGGCACCTACTAGTGGCAAATGGTCACAAAAGTGAAGTGCTAAAATAAAGTGTAAAAATGTAAACTTGTTGCATTTAACCCCAAAATTCTACTCACATTATATAATGAACCATACACCATAGTAGGTGACCATAATTTGGAACACTGTCACACACTTTACAACAACCAGCAACTTTATTAAAGCTTGAAGCGAAGAATAGAGTGACAACCAGACAAGATTGACAACTGACGACACCATAGTCACCATACATCAGCATAAGAGTCATAAGATGCTGTCACTTTATCGTCGGTGGATGCCGTATCTCTATTGCTGGCAATGGCTAATGACTACTATACTTTTGAAAATTGTACATAATACTTATTAGGTATATTTAGGATGAACGCAAAACGAATGTTTTTTTAATTCACTGAGAAACGTGCAAATATAAATTAATAGTACCTCATATTGAATATTAATTTGACTACATACAGATATTTCTATTACAAATATTACTCAATGTTCGTCAGAAAATATCTACATCTTGTTCTTAGTAGATTATTAAAATAATATTCTATGAAAAATATTACTGGTATATTCTGGAATAATTCAAACATTAAACGAATAATCACTGATTATCCTAAGTGGATAAAATAATCATATTCTATAAAGAATATTATTTTAATAATCCAGAATAATCAAGAAAAATAACGAATATTCTGTGATTCTACTGAATATTCATGGAACATATAGGAGATTTAAAGAATATTCATATAATATCCAGTGCTATGTGGGTAGTAGTAGCAGCTGTGGGGCAGCCGCGCCTGACATGTAGGCCCCAGTAGGCCTTTTTTGCCATCCTCGAATATAATTCCTCAGCCACCACTACCTCCTCTGGCTGAAGTCTATCGGATCCAAAGATCTCATATCTCAGCCCGCCTAGCAACTCACATTCCGCAAGGAAGTGGTAGGCCGTTTCGTCGGCCTATCCACAGCCCATACATAGGGAGTCATCTTCAATTCCTAACAGTGATAGATGCCATCTGAGCCTACAGTGCCCTGTCAGAACACCCACGAGATTTCTGATGGCCCATCGGCCTTGGTTCCGTAGCCACGCTGACCAAGATGTGTTCAGCTCGGCTATAAAGTCCTTGACTTGCCTGCATCCCTCACGTTGCCTCCACTGTGCATCTATGATATCGTTTACCCAGTTTTTGAGGGCTGACGTTACTGCCTATACAAAACAAAGGAGGTTTTGAACCCGAAGTAAAACGTAGATTCGGAATGGCGAAGGAGGCGTTGAATAGACTGGGGAAGAATATGGAAGGACCACAACATCCACAAGGTAACGAAAGCCAGACTAATGAAAGCGCTGGTTTTTCCCATAGCAACTTATGGATCAGAATCCTGGAGTCTAATGGCCTCATGTCGTAGAAGAATAGAGCCGTTTGAAATGACGTGTTAGCGGAGGATGATAAGAATACCCTGGACAGCACACAGAACGAACATCTCCATCCTCAGGGAGCTCAAAATCAAAGATCATGACCGGCTTTTACCAACCATACAACGTGGGATGCTCAAATTTTTCGGACACGTTATGCGCAGGGACGGGACGAAGAAGCTCATGGTCCAAGGGAAGGTGGACGGCAAAAGAACGAGGGGCAGATTCCCAATAAGGTTCATGGACCAAATAAGGGACCTTACACACATGTCGGTCCCAGAAGTAATGCGTGCCGTGGAAGACCGAGAAACATGGCGATCACTGACACACCATTACCATGTATGAGTCACGACGTTCGGAAGCGAACTACGACTGAAAAGAGAGAGAGAGAGAGAGTTACTGCCTACTTAATCCTACAGCGGCTCCAGGTCAACAAACGCTCTCCCGAAGCCGAGTCTGGCCAATGTATCGGCTTCCTCATTACCAAGACCGCCCATATGACCCAGTACCCACATCAAGGTAACCTCCTTCAGCCTCGCCAGCTCTTTCAGTCTCTCCGCGCACCCCTGAACCAGGGGTGTCCCAGTCCTAGTTGGCTTTCAGAGCTGCCTGACTGTCAGAGTAAATATAAACCTTCTGCTCTGTTCCCTTTTTAACCTCGTCATTGCATGCAGCAGAGTGTATTGCATATACTTCTGCTTTAAAAATCGTGGTATACGTACCTAACAAGTAACTCTTCCGTAATCCTCGACTTTCTACATACAACCTTGCTCCTGAGGCCTTTACGCTACCTAAACGAGAGCCCATCTGTGTAGCACACCAATGCCTCTTCGAGAAATTGAATCTCCCCTCTTTTCTACTCCTCGATACTGGGAATGGTAAGAGTGAAAGATCTGTCCAATCTTGGTAGACGGTTTGCCTCGACAATTTTGTAGGGAGAGATAGGTAATGCTTCCTCCGCCAACTTGTCTATCTTTGCGTGTCCAAGCGCCTCTCCCTTTATCTGCCGGTTACCAGAGTCCTGCATTCTCAGATGCGCTACCACTGCTGTCATCCTAATCCAGGATGCCACCGTCGGCAGTCAGGGCAGAACCTCCAGTGCTGCAGTTGGCCTCGTCTTCATTACACCTGTGACAGATAAGACCGTACGAGGGTGCATCTCACAGACTTAAAGAACGGCAGTATTATGGAGTCCCATGAACGGGTAAGGTTAGAGCAAGGCTCAAAGCGCGAAAGAAAGCTCACAAAAACAGTTGAGGGTCACCAACCACTCGCAGGTTGGAAAGGGGCTGAAGCTGGTTCGTTAACGAAGTGTCACACTGTTTGTTTCGCATAATTTCAAATCCCCTCACAACTTTCAGTTATTGTAGGGCCAAAAAAAAAACTAGAGTACCTTGGTCATGTTATAAAAGGACCCAAATACACTCTACTACAAAACATTTTGAAAAGAAAGATCAAGGGCAAGAGAAGCCAAGCAAGAAGAAGAACCTCTTGGCTGAAAAACTTGAGGGATTGGTTTGGGATGACATCTAATCAACTATTTAGAACAGCGGCAAGGTTAGAATTGCCATGATTATATCCAACCTCCGCTAGGAGATGGAACTTGAAGAAGAAGAAGAAGAAGAAGAAGAAGAAGAAGGACCAAATTGAATTTCCGAAGCAATAAATACATTCTTAGAGTTAGGCTTACCTGCCTTCCACAAGGCGTAGTATCCAATTTCTTTTTTTCTTCGAGGCAAATGCAAATATGTGCACCAGATATTCTCAAGTCCACCCGTATAATACTAGATTTTCTAACAACATTGTTGCTTTTTACTCCGAATGACCCAAGTCAATCAACTGGATGACAATTTATACAATCTCTCATTAATCATTTCAACGACACCTCGTTCCAATCTGTGTCTGTTTACTTATTTAAAATATGTGTGAAACAGTCCTTGTTAAATCATAGCTTTTACACTGCAAATACAAATTATGTATAGGAATAGTCAATAAAATATCTACCAACGGCCGCAGACTCAGGAAACACAATCCGCTCTAAACTTTAGACACCCTTTGACCTACAGTCAAGTAGTTCGGTTTTCAAGGAACAAGATATATCCCCATTGTAATGAGATACAGCAATCTCGCGGGCAGAGCTGAAACAAATCCTTTTCCAAAAGATTTAAATCATAATCACAAATCATTATAATTTTAAAAAACTATTTAAATCTCAAATCCTTTTGAGGGAAGAAATTTATTTAAACCAAAAATCATAATATGATTTTAACCATTCTTGTCTTGATTTAGATCCTTTTTTGGAATGTAAGTAATTTTTATGATTTAAATCGTTTTTGAATTTCAAATCATTTTGATGATTAAAAATCCTTTATCATCATTCCCTGCTAGTCCTACTACACAAGCTGTGACACAAGCTTGAGAATAAATTACAACTGGAAACATTTAAATCATTATTCCACAAACAAGTTTGGAGAAATAAAATACAAAATATAAATAGAAGCTCCATTTGTAAAAAAATATGTGGTAACATTGCGGTAACTGGTAACAGATAAGTAACAAACTTAATTCTAAGCAAGTAAGTACCTACTATCTAACCTGTAAAATGATTTTAAGTCATGAAGAGATTTAAATCAAAAAGTATTTTAAATAATTAGCAAATGATTTTAAATCAAAAAATGATTTAAACTAATTTTCAGATATTTAAATCAAAAAGTATTTTAAATAATTAGCAAATGATTTTAAATCAAAAAATTATTTAAAACCATGTATGCTGAATAGCGAATGATTTTAAATCTTTTTGTCAAATTTTTTTGTCGAAAAATATTTAGGTCACAAAAAATCATAAATCACTAAGGAAGGCTCAAAGCGCGGAAGAAAGCAAAATATTTTATACCAAACGATTTAAATCGAAAAAAAGATTTAAATCATCGGTAAAGTTTCAGCCGCGGGTACATCTAACAGGTTCAACGAGTCGAAGAGAGCTCACAAGAGCAGCGAAGGGTCACCAACCACTTGCAGATCGAAAAGCGGCTGGACCTGGTGCGGTAACAAAATGTCACGCTAAAATCATAACGTCATAACTTCTAGTTGTTGTTGGAGCTCATCGAGCACAATTGAATTTTCGGAGCAATAAATACATTCGTGGGGTTAAGTTCGCGCTTTCCTTTTTGGTGCTGCCGACATCCATATACCTTCCATAAGCCGGTAGAATTTCCGAGTAGCCAATTTCTTTTATGGAGACAAATGCACCGTTAAAAACGTCATATATATTTTTTACCGGCCCCCGGAAATCCATGCCCATCCATAATTCAAATAGATTTTAATCCGGGAGAAGAGGAAATATAGAGGGGTCGTTAGCGAGTCTGGGATTTACTTCGGAACTGGAAAAGCTAGGAATTTGTAGGGTAGCAAGAGAGCTGCTAGGGACTTTTATGGGATTTTTATGTTCGAATACACTTTATACGTCTTTCGGTTGTTCTTAGTTTTTACGGCGATAGAAAGGTATTGTTACGTAGGACAATTTCAAGTAATAATAATAAACAGCTACATTATAAATCGGCAAACTTTAGCCTAGGCTGTTCTTGCACGTAACCTTTTTGACACACAAAATCATAGGCGAAGGAGGTGGTAGTGTTTCAAGTTGTACTTGAATTTAATGTGAGGCATATTGTTTAATACATGTGGCATAGAATCACTGTATAGTGATATTGCATTGTACGTAAAAGATCTCTTATAAACACCGTGTCTCAGGACGAATCTCGAAAATTTTTAGGGATGATTTCTGGCACCGACTTATGATATAATATGATTCAATTATATTTTATTTATTCTATTTAGCGTATGGCTTACATCGCAGTACATATACAGGGTGAGTTTTTAGGACCGGCTCGGTCGATAACTCCACTACTGTAGAAGATAGCGAAAAAAGTTGTATATAACAGTTGTAGCCACGGATATGCTCCTTGCTTAGAAAATATTTAATTTATACAGGGTGATCCATAACTACGTGGTAATGCAAACATGCATTTTTTGAAATGATATACCCTTTATATTATTCCAAATTCAAATTCTACAATTTCCGTTATTTCAATATAGGGTATTGTTACATTAAGCAGGGTATTCCAAAAGTTGTGACCATTTTTATATCCAAATCGCGATCAAATGAACCTACTGTATATCAAAAAGCAATGAATCGAAAAATATTTTTTTTAGATGAGAAGATTAAAGATTCTCTAGTTTTAAAATCGGCTGTAAAAAAAGCCCGCGACGCATATTCGTATACAGGGTGATGTAGAATGCAAAATCCAGATTTTCTCTTTTTTTTAAATGTAACCTCCAACATTTTATTATCCCAAAGAATTGGTTTTAACATGATCCTTCATCTTCGTATAGCACTTATTCCACACTACGTCCATCAGTTTCCGAGATATTTCGACTTTTCGGTAAATTTAAAGTATATCTTTTATTTGTTTACTGAAATTTATTTATTTTGAAAAAGTACTATCGAATTTGTTTTTTTATCTTTTAACGTTTTAACGAACAACTAAACTCTTGATACTATTTGATAAAGTAAAAACCCTAAATCATCGAGATAAGAGAATCAAATATGCTGAGGAAACAACTTTGTAGGCGTGATGCATAATTATCAAGTAGATTTATCAGGCAGGGGCTCTGAAAAATTGACAGTTTTCATAACCTGCTCAATAATTCTGTACTGTGTGAAAAACCAGCATTGAGGGTATTTACGAAAATCTTTGAGAAATTGTCTATTTGCCTCTAGAATATATCAACTATGAACAGCAATATCCAGAACGGAGACACTCTAAAACTAATGTGTTTGAAAGATTGAAGAATCGTTTTATTTGGACTGTGTCGTTTAATATTTCATAGCCTACCTGATAGATCTGCTTGATAATTATGCATGAAGTCTATGAAATTGTTTCCTCCGCACACTTGACCTATACTATCTTGTTAATTCAGTGTTTTGACTTGATCAAGTACTATTATGGCCTTATATGTATTATAAATTGTTTGTTAAGCGAAAATAAAATTTGTTAATATTTTCTCAAAATAAGTAAATTTCAGTAAACAAATAGAAGGTATATTAAAAATTTGGAGAAAAATCTAAATATCTCAGAAACTAATGAATGCAGCCATAACAAGTGCTATACAAAGATGAAAGATCATATTAAAAGCAATTATTTGGAATAATAAAATAATAATAATAATAATAATAATAATAAAAAGAACATAGGAACCTTCATGCCTGTTTCATCGACTACAAAAAAGCCTTCGACTCTGTACCCCATAGCTGGCTAGCGAAAACTCTTCGAATATATAAAATCAACCCGGGGCTACGTGAGTTTCTTACAAGTACCATGGAGACATGGCGAACCAGCATACATCTCAAAACCCAGGACGGCCTTATCAAGACGGATGAGCTTCACATAAGACGCGGCATCTTTCAGGGTGACTCTCTCAGTTCACTGTGGTTCTGTCTCTGTCTGAATCCGCTCTCCAACGCACTTAACAACACAAACTGCGGTTTCAACATTAGACACGACAGATTAAACCAACACAAAATCAATCATCTCCTCTACATGGATGATATAAAACTATATGCCGCCAATGAAGTACAACTGAAAGAGTTAATCAGAACAACAGAAGCTTGCTCGTCAGACATCAGGATGGAATTCGGAATGAGTAAATGCAAGGTTCTCCACATCAACAAAGGCCAATGGAAGGACCACCCCCAGCAGGAAACAGTAGCTGGCCAAACACTAAACAACATGAACAAGGACGAAACTTACAAGTACCTGGGCTTCAATCAAAACGTTAAAATAGACCACACACAAGTCAAGGCACAACTAACCCAAGAGTTCAGAGATCGCCTTATTAAGCTACTAAAAACCAAATTGAATTCCAGAAACCTTACAAAAGCCATTAACACATTTGCGATACCAGTCCTCACATACTCCTTCGGCATCATCAAGTGGTCACACACTGATATAGAAAACATCCACATCCTCATACGGACGGAACTCACGAAACACCGAATGTCACATCCAAACGCATGCAAAGAAAGGCTCACCATAGACAGGAAACAAGGAGGCAGAGGGATTACAGATATACAGTCGCTTCGCACAAGACAGATAAAGACACTCAGACATTTGTTCCAAAACAAACAAACAAATTTACATCGAGCAATAGTAAAAGCAGACAAAAACTATACACCACTCAACCTATCATGTCCAGACCACGTCGCAGACACACACAATCCCACACAATCACAACAAGAAAAAATAAGCACCTGGTCGCAGAAACCACTCCATGGCAAACATAGATACCGTATTACGCAAGACCACATAAATGAAAAACAGTCATACACCTGGCTGCAGGATGGCCAGCTCTTTCCAGAAACTGAGGGGTTTATGCTTGCTATACAGGACCAAGTTATTGCGACGAGAAACTACAAGAAATACGTAATTAAAGATCCATCCATAACAAACGATAACTGCAGAAAATGTCAACAACAAAAGGAAACAATAGACCACATAACAAGCGCATGCAAAACTCTCGCTGGAACTGAGTACACGGCTAGACATAACTCAGCAGCCAAAATCATACATCAAGCATTAGCCACCAAAAACAAACTAATCGAAAACTCCGATCCATATTACAAGTATACACCAACATCAGTACTCGAAAACGATCACTACAAACTATACTGGGATGTTGAAATACACACAGATAAAACCATCAATGCAAACAGACCAGATATAGTATTTCAGATAAAGGCAGACAAAGTTACCTATTTAATAGATATTGCTATTCCCAATGATGTGAATGTTCAAAACACCTACGCTGGGAAAATATCTAAATACACTGACCTTGCCATAGAAGTGAAGCGAATTTGGAAACAAGATAAAGTTATTATTGTCCCCTTCATTATGTCGGTCTCAGGCCTCACACCGAACACATTTACACAACACCTACAGCAGTTAGGCCTGGAAGAAAGTTTACATAAAATATTCCAAAAGTCTGTAATCCTTAAGACCTGTAATATAGTACGATCTTTCCTAAATTCAGATCAGTAATAGTTCAGGTGTTGACTTGGCCTAGCCCGTCAACATTTGTCGTCACCGCAGTCATGCGAGAGAAGCTTGAAAAAACACAATAATAATAACACTCACTCAGGAAGCTTTAGGCTAGGTAGACTTTATATATCCTACCGAGCACAAAGCTCCTTTCCCCAAGCTATCCTGACCTCAGTCAGATAGGGATTTGGCAAATCCGGGGAGAAATGCCACAGAAGACTGAGCGCCGGTCCTTCTGTCACATACCGTTATTGCGCCCCACACTTCAACGACCTCAGCAGGGCGTGGCTGGGGAACGTTGTGAGGGGTACGCAACCGGGGAGCTTGCCTTAACCGGCTGGCCCGCGAGGAGAAAGCCTCAACAAAACCCGACAGTAAAGTCGCAAATCCTCCGGAGCACCTTGGGCCAACTTCGGAGTAAATATAAGTCCCTTCTCTCCTGGAATGGGCGTCACCTGGGAGAGCGACATTTAGATCGTCCCTACTCGTGGGAACACGATGGATAAAGTTAATCTCATAAATAACCCACGACGGCCTAGGGTACGTCGATTAAACTCACCCAAATCTCAAACCCGAACACAACAACCAATACCACATAACCCAGCTGCGGATGTTTTGCCGGAACAGCCGGCAACCACCAAAGCTGGCAAACCCCGACAGCGCTTACAGTGGACTACTGAAATGAACAAATTTGTAATGCGCTGTTACTATACGGCTACGAAACTAGAAACCATCTCTACAGGCTACAGACATGAGCTGCACAGGCTATTTATAGCACAATTCCCACACCTCGCAGAACGTGTAACTGAACAAAGACTCATTGACCAAAAACGAGTCATAACAAAAAACAACCGCCTTACACCACAAGAACTACAAGCTATAAAAAATCTTGTGGCCAACGAAATAAACACTGTCCATCCGAATGGTTCGCTTGTTACAGAATCAATCACGGAGACACAAAGCACCCGTACCCGAAATAACCAGACTCCAAACACAGCCACAACCAACAACATTAGCATACAATCAGAAATAGATTCAGAGTATGAACATACACCAAATGCACCTGACATAACATTCACTAACTTACCCACCACGACCACACAAAGCCAGCAAATTTCTCAACCACCTTCCGTCACACAATCTGCCGAAGCAGTGAACACTGCTCAATCGCCTTCCATTTCGAGCGAACCGGAACAAATGACGAACTCACGAACAACTCAATTTAACAAACGGTGCAACACAACCACACAAAGCCAAAACCAAAACATTGCTCGATCACCTTCCATCACACAAACTGCGGAACAGGTGATGAACACACAATTTAACAAATGGTGTGGCACCAATCCTGCACTGCGAGATCCCCTGCCCAGACTAATTTTCAAAAACAACACTCAGCAAATACTACACACAATAAATACTAACCTAATACCACAATTCATAACAAACAACAGTAACCTAGAGGACATCCATACCGTTATATATGCTGCCGCAGCAACAACACTCATAGTTAACGGCCAAAAACTTCAAAAACGTTCTAAAGACCAGCGAAGCAATAGAGCTAAACCTAAATGGCAAATAAGAATAGAAAACAAAATCAGCACGCTCAGAAAGGATCTGGCACACCTCGCGCAATACTCCAACAATAACAACCATCCTTCAAAACACATACAAAGAACAATAAATATAATGAAATCAAAGTCACCACAAAAATCAATACCAGAAATAGCTGATACACTTAAACAAAAACTTGCAGTTTATGCCGCTAGACTCCGCAGATACAACGAATCCAACGACAGAAAGGATGCTAACAATCTATTTCAGAAAAGTGAAAAGCAGTTCTACCAAAAAATAACATCAAACAACCAGATAACAACAATAGAACCTCCAAGCAGACAAGAATTAACTGCATTTTGGAGAAGCCTATGGTCAGAACCCAAAACCCATAATGAAAATGCTCCATGGATCAGACAAGAAGAGACAAAACATCAACACATAACGGAGCAGGGAAACGTTATTCTTACAACTGAGGAAATAGCTGAAACGATAAAACATACTCACAATTGGAAGTGTCCAGGCGTTGATAATGTGCAAAACTTTTGGTACAAACAATTCAGTTCAACATACGAAATGCTCACAGGCCAAATCAATAAAGCCATACTCCAACCTAATAGGCTTCCCAAATTCCTCACACAAGGAATAACGTATATAAAACCCAAAAATGCAGATACCAAGAACCCTGCCAACTACCGCCCAATCACTTGTCTCCCCACCTTGTACAAAATTATCACTGCAACAATATGCAGAAGGATTGAACAACACCTAATGCAAAACAACATCCTGACTGAAGAACAAAAAGGATGTAGAAAACACAGCCAGGGTTGTAAGGAACAACTTATAATTGATAGTGTGATCATGGAGCAAACTAGAAAAGAGCATAGGAATCTCCATACCTGTTTCATAGATTACAAAAAAGCATTCGACTCTGTACCCCATAGCTGGCTAATGAAAACACTTCAAATATATAAAATCAACCCAGGACTTCGTCAGTTTCTTAAGAGCACCATGGAAACATGGCGAACAAACATACACCTTCAAACTCACGATGGCCATATTCAAACGGATGAGCTACATATACGACGCGGCATCTTCCAGGGTGACTCTCTTAGTTCACTATGGTTCTGCCTCTGCCTAAATCCGCTCTCCAACACACTTAACAGCACAAACCATGGTTTCAACATCAGACACCATAAAGCAGATCAACACAAAATCAATCATCTCCTGTACATGGATGATATAAAACTATATGCCGCCACAGAAGTACAACTGAGAGAATTACTCAAAATAACAGAAGTTTATACATCAGACATCAGGATGGAATTCGGAATGAGTAAATGCAAGGTGCTCCACATCAATAAAGGCCAATGGAAAAACCAACCCGAAAAGGAAGTAGTAACTGGCCAACCACTGGACAACATGGATAAAGACGAAACGTACAAGTACCTGGGTTTCAATCAGAACGTTAAGATAGACCATACACAAGTTAAGGCACAACTAACACAAGAGTTTAAAGACCGCCTCATTAAACTATTAAAAACAAAATTGAATTCTAAAAATCTCACAAAAGCCATTAATACATTTGCGATACCGGTACTCACATACTCATTTGGCATCATCAAGTGGTCACACACGGACATAGAAAACATCCATATACTTATACGAACAGAACTCACAAAACACAGGATGTCACATCCGAACGCTTGCAAGGAGAGGCTCGCCATAGACAGAAAACTAGGTGGCAGAGGAATTATAGATATACAGTCACTTCGCACAACACAGATACAAACACTCAGACATTTCTTCCACACCAAACAAACTAACTTACATAAAGCAATAGTAAAAGCAGACAAAAACTATACACCACTTAACCTCTCTAGTCCAGATCACGTAGCAGACACATACAATCATATCCAATCACAACAAGAAAAAATAAACACCTGGTCGCAGAAAGCACTACACGGCAAACATAGATACCGTGTCACCCAAGACCACATTAACCAAAAACAGTCATACGCCTGGTTGCAGGATGGCCAGCTGTTCCCAGAAACGGAGGGTTTCATGCTTGCTATCCAGGACCAAGTGATTGCAACACGAAACTACAAAAAATATATAATGAAAGATCCATCCATAACAGACGATAATTGCAGAAAATGTCAACAACAAAAAGAAACAATAGATCACATAACAAGCGGGTGCAAAACTCTTGCCGGTACCGAATACACAGCCAGACATAACTCTGCAGCCAAGGTCATACACCAAGCATTAGCCACAACAAACAAGCTAATAGAAAACACAGATCCGTATTACAATTACAATCCGACATCAGTACTCGAAAACGATCAATACAAACTATACTGGGACGTTGAAATACATACAGACAAGACTATCCCAGCCAATAGACCAGATATAGTTTTCCAGTCAAAGGCCGACAAAATTACCTATTTGATAGATATTGCCATTCCCAATGATGTGAATATCCAAAACACCTACGCTGGGAAGATATCTAAATACACGGACCTTGCCATGGAAATAAAACGACTTTGGAAACAAAACAAAGTCACAATTGTCCCCCTCATTATGTCTGTCTCAGGCCTTACACCAAGCACGTTTACACAACACCTTCAACAGTTGGGCCTGGACGAAAAGTTACACAAAGTATTCCAAAAGTCTGTAATCCTAAAGACCTGTAATATTGTACGATCCTTCCTAAATTCCGATCAATAATAGTCCGGGTGTTGACTTGGCACAGCCCGTCAACACTTGTTGCTACCGCAACTATGCGAGAGGAACTTAGAAAGTCAGATAATAATAATAATAATAATAAAACATCACTCTACCACCTGCCATCACACAATCTGCCAAACAAGTGATGAACACACAATACAACAAATGGTGTGGCACCAATCCTGTACTGCGAGATCCCCTGCCGAGACTAATTTTTAAAAACAACACCCGACAGATCTTACACACAATAAATGCCAACATAATACCACAATTCCTAACCAACGACAGTGACCTAGAGAACATCCATACTGTTATATATGCCGCTGCAGCAACCACACTCATAGTCAACGGCCAAAAACTTCCAAAGCGATCTAAAAACCACACAAGCAAAAGATCTAAACCTAAATGGCAAATTAGAATCGAAAATAAAATTAGCGCACTCAGAAAGGATCTCGCGCACGTCACACAATACACCAACAATAACAACCTCTCAAAACGCATACAGACAACAATAAACAGACTCAAATCTAAATCACCACAACAAACAATACCCGAAATAGCCGATACACTGAAACAGAAACTTGCCGTCTATGCAGCTAGACTCCGCAGATACAACGAATCCAACGACAGAAAGGATGCCAACAATCTGTTTCAAAAAAGTGAAAAACAATTTTATCAAAAGATGACATCAAATAATCAGATAACAACAACAGAACCTCCAAGTAGACAAGAGTTAACCGAGTTCTGGGGAAGCCTATGGTCAGAACCAAAAACACATAACGAAAACGCTCCATGGATCAGACAAGAAGAGGAAAAACATCAACATATAGCGGAGCAGGCAGACGTTGTTTTTACACCAGATGAAATAGCCGAGACGATAAAACACACTCACAACTGGAAGTGCCCAGGCGTAGATAACGTGCAAAATTTCTGGTACAAGCAGTTCAGTGCAACGTATGAAATGCTAACAGAGCAAATCAATAAAGCCATACTACAACCTAATAGGCTTCCCAAATTCCTCACACAAGGAATAACTTATATAAAACCAAAAAACGGAGATACCAGAAACCCTGCCAATTACCGCCCGATCACTTGTCTCCCAACCTTGTACAAGATCATCACCGCAACAATAGGTAAAAGGATTCAACAACACCTCACCCAAAACAACATATTGACTGAAGAGCAAAAAGGATGTAGAAAACAAAGCCAGGGCTGCAAAGAACAACTCATAATTGATAGTGTGATCATGGAGCAAACCAGAAAAGAACACAGAAATCTTCATACCTGCTTCATCGATTATAAAAAAGCTTTTGACTCTGTACCCCATAGCTGGCTAACGAAAACTCTTCAAATATACAAAATTAACCCAGTCCTTCGCCAGTTCCTTACAAGAACCATGGAGACATGGCGAACCAACATACATCTCAAAACTCAGGACGGCCATATCCAAACAGAGGAGTTACTCATACGACGCGGTATCTTCCAGGGTGATTCGCTTAGTTCACTGTGGTTCTGCCTTTGTTTAAATCCACTCTCTAACGCACTCAACAACACAAATTATGGTTTCAACATCAGACACCAGAAAGTCAATCAGCACAGAATAAATCATCTTCTCTACATGGATGATATAAAACTATATGCAGCCACTGAAGTGCAACTAAAAGAATTACTCAGAATAACAGAAGTGTGTACGTCAGACGTTCGGATGGAATTCGGTATGAGCAAATGCAAGGTGCTCCACATCAATAAAGGCCAATGGAAGAACCAATCCGAACAGGAAATATTAACTGGCGAAACGCTGGATAACATGGACAAGGACGAAACGTACAAGTATCTGGGCTTCAATCAGAACATTAAGATCGACCACACACAAGTCAAGGCTCAACTAACACAAGAGTTCAGAAACCGCCTCCTTAAACTTCTAAAATCAAAATTGAATTCCAAAAATCTTACAAAAGCAATAAACACATTTGCTATACCGGTCCTCACATACTCCTTCGGCATCATCAAGTGGTCACACACTGATATAGAAAACATCCACATCCTCATACGGACAGAACTTACGAAACATCGAATGTCACATCCAAACGCGTGCAAAGAAAGGCTCACCATTGACAGAAAACAAGGAGGCAGGGGGATTATAGATATACAGTCACTTCGCACAAGACAAATAAAAACGCTCAGAGACTTTTTCCAAAGCAAACAGACAAACTTGCATAGGTCGATAGTAAAGGCAGACAAAAACTATACTCCACTAAACCTATCCCGCTCTGATCACTTAGCAGACGGACACAATCACATAGAATTACAACAAGAAAAAATAAATACCTGGTCACAAAAAGCACTCCATGGCAAGCACAGATACCGCGTCACACAAGATCACATTAATGAAAGACAATCATACACCTGGCTGCAGGATGGCCAACTCTTTCCAGAAACTGAGGGTTTTATGCTTGCTATACAGGACCAAGTGATTGCGACAAGGAACTACATGAAATACATAATTAAAGATACATCCATAACCGACGACAATTGCAGAAAGTGCCACCAACAAAAGGAAACAATAGACCACATAACAAGCGGATGCAAAACTCTCGCTGGAACCGAGTACACAGCTAGACATAACTCTGCAGCCAAGGTCATTCACCAAGCACTAGCCACAACAAACAAGCTAATAGAAAACACAGTTCCATATTACAATTACACACCGACATCAGTACTCGAAAACAATGAATACAAACTGTACTGGGACGTTGAAATACATACAGATAAGACTATCCCGGCAAATCGGCCAGATATAGTTTTCCAATCGAAGGCAGACAAAGTTACCTATTTGATAGATATCGCTATTCCCAACGATACGAATATCCAAAATACCTACGCTGGGAAGATATCTAAATACACTGACCTTGCGATAGAGATAAAACGACTATGGAAGCAAAACAAAGTTACTATTGTCCCCCTAATTATGTCTGTCTCAGGCCTTACACCAAACACTTTTACACCACACCTACAACAGTTAGGCCTAGACGAAAAGTTACACAAAATATTTCAAAAATCTGTAATCCTGAAGACCTGCAATATTGTACGATCCTTCCTAAATTCCGATCCGTAATAGTTCAGGTGTTGACTTGGCATAGCCCGTCAACATTTGTTGCTGCCGCAGTCATGCGAGAGAAACTTGAAAAATCATAATAATAATAAACTTTATTTTCCCAGTAAATTTTAGATTTACAGAAAAGAAAAATTGCATCCTTAGACTATGCTAATCTACTGGAAAAACCTCAAGGAGGAGTTCACTTGAATAGTGTTCTTCCACTCAGTCCTTGTTCTTAGTAAATAAAAAAGTATACATGGAAATATAAGAACTAAAAAACTAAATCTACAAACTAAACACATCATACTGTCTGTGGGAGCTCTAAATGTACTTACAAATACTTATGATTTGTTCATGAAATGGTCTTTGACTTTTTCACGGAAAGTAACTATGCTACAAATATTGGGGGTTACATTTAAAAAAAAAGAGAGAGAAGGTGAATGATCCTAAAGAGACGTGTGATCTTAGACCCGTTAGTATATTGTGTGGTTTGTCAAAGTTAATTGAAAAAATTCTTGCTAATCAATTAAATAGCTATATAAATGAAAATAATATACTTCCTCCGACTCAATCAGGGTTTCGTGCAGGTTACAGTTGTTCTACTGCTTTGCTTAATATCACGGATGACATAATAGATGCCTTAGATAATAATTTGTGTACTATTCTAGTTCTTCTCGATTTTAGCAAAGCTTTCGATACTATCGACCATGACATCTTATTAGCCATATTAAAGTCTTGCGGACTATGTATTGAGGCACTGACACTACTTAAATCATATTTATCAGGCCGAACTCAAGCTGTCAAACTTGGACTCAAGCTGTCCAACAAAAGAGCTGTAGAGTTTGGAGTACCTCAAGGCTCAGTACTTGGTCCGTTACTGTTCACTGTTTATACCAGCCAATTTGTCAATTTTGTGAAACATTCTTCTATGCATATGTATGCTGATGATACGCAGCTTACTAAGTCGTTCCATATGAGCCTCTGGGAAAAAGCGAATTACGAATTCAATTATGATTTAGCTCAACTCAGCAATATTTCAGCTGAGCACTGTTTAATGTTGAATCCCAAGAAATCTACAGCTTTAGTTTTTGCTAAGAAAAGTGAGAAACTCTTTTTGGAACGTAATTTAAATTTAAATATAGATGGTCAACCTTTGAAAATTGCGGACAAAGCCGAGAACCTGGGTTTGATAGTTGATACTAATTTAAGATTTAGGGAACATGTTTCGCGAAATATACAGAGAGCATATGGCTCGTTAAGGCTATTGTATCCTCACAAAAACTGTTTATCAGCCCACATAAAAAAGATGCTATGCGAATCTCTAGTGTTATCACAATTTACATATTGTTCAGCAGTGTATGGTCCAAGCATAGATAAAGACTGTGAGAATAGGATACAGAGGGTACAAAATGCTTGCATTCGTTTCATTTTTGGAATAAAAAAATATGACCATGTCACATATAAGTTAAAAGATTTGAAATGGCTGCGCATGGTTGAACGATTTAAGGTAGATGCACTCTGTCTATTTCACAGAATTTTAGTTTTCAAAAATCCTCCTTACCTCTACAATAAAATCTCATTTCGGACTGATGTTCATAATATTAACATAAGAAATAGAGGTTTAATCACAGCCCCACCTCACCGATCAACTTTTCGAAAGAGGTTTTAAATTCAACATATATGTTTTATACAATGCTCTGACACCTACGCTTAAAAGCCACGACCCTAATGAATTTAAAAAAGTTTTAATTGAGAATTTATTATTACAATCATAACATCATAACCTGCCTTTAGATGACCCAACCTAGAAAATTTAGAAATCCTAGTCTTAGTTTAGGTTTAAGTTTATGCTTTTTGCTACAAAAAATCTTTATTTTGTGCAAGGGCTGAGTGGAAGAGCACTTCGTGTGAACTCCCCCTTGAGATTTCCCTTGGTATTTACTGTCCTGTATGTTTCTAGTTTTAGTTTTCATTTAAACTGATGGGAAATAAAGTTATTATTACGTTAAAAACAAAAAGGTGCAGCTCGGGCTCCGACACACCGAGCTGCTGTTCCATTACTCAATGACTACTCCTCACACCGTGAGGTGAGCAATTACTGGGTCCGCGAATCGTGCGCCCTAAGTAGACGAAGGGACCCAAGGATGACTGCCTTCTGCATTCTGGCGGCTAAGATGTGCGCCGCCGCACGGCACACCGGTATTTTGCGCAGTGCAGAGAGCAGCGTATTCCTCATTCCACCTAGGGATCCAATGACCATAACCAGCAGACTTATTATTATTATTATTATTATTATTAAAATCTAGATTTTGCATTCTACATCACCTTGTATACGAATATGCGTCGCGGGCTTTTTTTATAGCCGACTTGAAAACTAGAGGATAGTCTCTTTGGATTACAGGCCTCATCCAGTATGGAAACATTAGTCCGATGGGCGGTATAAGGAATTGCCTTTTTAACAGTCCAAGTTTCCGAGGCATACAAAAATATGGAGAACACAAGAGACTGAACCAGCGACATTTTGGTAGCTTTAGTGATGTAATGGCCACACGTGCCTGTTGAATGCGCCGTCGAATCTCACTTCCACAGCTACCCGAATTGTCGATCAAAGAACCGAGGTACACAAAACTTCGAACTACTTCACAACGGCCTACTGACCTTATTGTATGATCATAACCTTGGTCTTGTTGTAGTTAATACCAAGACCATATGCTGGACTGTGTTGTTCTAAGATGTTTAATAGAGCTGCTAGTTCTTCCTGAGAAGCGGCAATAAGGGTTGTATCGCCTAGCAAATGGTATGCTAGAAATGAACAAAATCTACCAATTAAAACAGACTACAACAGTTACACTACGTTTCCACCTCAATTTAACGTATTCTATAAACCATACATAATAAACTCCGTAGCAATGCTCTACAACTTCAGCGTAGTAACTCGTACCTAACAGCACTTAGCTAGTTGCGAACTTAAGCTTCAAAGTTCTATATTCTCTTTGTGCCAGGGGAGGGAGTTACTCCACACAACTTCCTTGAACTGCTACTTCGGGATGGCGAATGTATGCAAATTTTACTCAGACATATGCACATCGAGATTCAATAGCGTGTAGGTATTTCAAGGTAGGCATAGTTTGAGCTGTAAGGGCCAGAATAAAATAGATTGGCATCGGAGTCAATGAATATACTATGTCCCGTAGTTATATCAGCAAAACTTGAGAATAAAAGCATCAACCTTTCAATGATTTTTTACTAATATTTTAATTTTGATATAATAATAAAAACAGTTTATACAATTGGTTCCACCAGTGCTTGACCATTCATTAAGCGATTTACGGCTCTTTGAGTTAGTTCAGGGTCATGCCCTGAGTGGGCGGCGCCGTGGCCGTTCCCTACACGTTTTGTGGATACGACTAAACAGTTGCTGGATACGAGTATCAAGAGCGCCACTGAACTGACAGTAAATCGCGAATGATGGCGAGCTACAGTTCTCAAATCTATTGATAATATTCGTGTCGGCAATACTCTAGCTCTGACTTAATGCATTTTACGAGTTCACATGTCTGTTAAGACATTGTGACTATGATGATGATGAGTTTATTTTATAGACAGTGCACACCAAAAATGTAGCATCAAAATGATGATGAGTTATTATAAGCATATTAAGATAGAATTGAGCGTTCGACATACTTAAACTACAACCGCTTGTACTTCACTTGAAGTATTCTCCCCATATATGACTTCCAGTGACTTTTTCCTATTTGCCTACCTCAGAGGAAATTAATTTTGTACCAATGTGAAAATAGTCGCCGAAACTAAGGCTTATTTTGAGGTTAGAGCAAATCGTACTATTAAAAATGGAGTCAAGTTGATTGACTCGGTACTTTCCACACATAACGCTGATATCATTTTATTTTCTCATTGCATGAGAATTTTGATATCCCCTTGCAACCAAATCATTACCCGCCCATCGTCAAAAAAAATCTAACACAGGGACTCTCGTCAATAGTTTCTTGCAAATCTGTAGGAACTAGGACAACACAGTATTTATTCTGCAAGCTTCAACTGGATGAAGCGTAACGCATACGCGTATACGCATTTTCCATTCTCGTCACGGTAAAATCGAAATCAATTTCAGGTTACACAATACAGAACGATCTAAGGCAATGCTCGTATGTATGTTTCTGTAACAGGCAAGGCAATGTGTTGCTAAGAAAGTGTATTATGCCGCTAGGTCTTTATTTCAGAGGTCAATAGACAGCTTATTATGAGTACAACACATTTTTCAGTTTTGCAACCCCCCACCCCCAACCACCCCAACTTTGCTCCCACCCAAAAAAAGTAGAAATAGATCAGCAGACCCTAAAACGGCTAAAATGTTTCATGAATATTTGATTTTTTTGTTTTTTGCTAATTAGTCCGCCGTCCATGCAGCCAATTTTCAAAATTATAGCAGCATTACCTACTACAATCTCACAGTGTATCACTACCCAAACTTCATGATAATCCGTGCAGCGGTTACTGAGATTACGAGGCCAGAAGGAACGCGACAGACAGACAGACAAACCGACAGACAGATCGACAGACAGACCGACGGAAATGAGTGACGTGGATTTTCGTT
This sequence comes from Callosobruchus maculatus, assembly GCA_951848785.1. NCBI lineage: Eukaryota > Metazoa > Arthropoda > Insecta > Coleoptera > Chrysomelidae > Callosobruchus > Callosobruchus maculatus. The sequence goes on along the minus strand of CATOUR010000090.1, from coordinate 4,070,976 downwards.
GAGTAGACATCATAAAACGTCCAAAAAGTGCATTATCTCAAAATCGAAAATTTTCGCGATCACAATACTCCCCTCACCTATCGGTGTAAAGTAAGTGAAATTATATATAAAAGTTGAGTTACTGCTTTAATCGTTGTATCATATTCGAAGGCGACTATGTTGGGTAATAAATCTAAAAAAACTTGTAGTTTTAATGTATGTTAAGTTATGAGGTTTTCGGTCCATACGCAGACCGACGTGAATGAGTGATATGGTCTGGTAATGGACAGAAACCTGCTTAGGTTACTTGTGGACCTACTATCTGGCCATAACACCTTCAAAAAATAATTGGCAAACACTCTATGAGCCGGTTTTTCAAACTGTAATTAACTATTAATTCATCTCGAACCAAGAAATTACGAATTGCGTCTTAATTATCAATTGAACCCCAGAAGTGTAGTTCATAGCACATATAAATTGGTAATTTGCTAATTTTTGATTAAGTAATGTTGGCTATACTGGGTATCACCATTCTATTAAACTGTGTGTTGTGAGTTGGGCGATATTTGTCTAATTTTGTTGTTCAGTGGTATTTTGGCCTTTGTAATGGTGATATATGTCACAATTAGTCATCATAACGTAACTTTTGGAAATACTATTTCGCTGATTTCACCTGAAGTCTCGTTTAGTTTTACGACCATTTTGTGATTTACGCTTCCGGAAAAACAAATTAAATTTTGATGAAAATATAACCTGGTCATGGACTCTGACAATAGGTAAGCATAATATTCTGAACCATATATTCTTGTCTTTCAATAATTCCTCAGAAAATGCAGCTGCGTAAATTTTAAATACAATTGCAAAGGTAAGAATGTACATCGAAAGAGGTTACCAAACTTCACAAGTCAACAAGAAGCCCTTGCAAAATTAGTGAATAAATATACCTAAATGCAGTATTGGACTATTGAATGTAAAAAGAGCGGAACCACTACATGGAAGAAAAAAAACGTGTGTTGGAGAAAAATTGGGCAAGAGTGTAATGTGAATGAAAATGAATTTAAAAGATTGGAGAAGTTATAGAAATCAAATATAACAATTTCAAACGAAAAACCAAGCATAAGTTTGTTCTTCATCACTTGGATGGGCATTTATGTCATAATCCATATTGAAATCGAAAGATAACAGCGACTATAGGTTAGATTATCAGAATATCGTAACTTCTGACATGTAACTATCCAATTGAAAAACGCACATTTTGCGCTAATTTTAAGACCAGCTTTAATTTATACTTAATTACACTTTGAAAAACCGGGCCTATGTCGCTGCGACGCCCTTTGATATCATAGGCAGACTATATTAGGTTCAATTAGGTTCAAGAACCTAATGTAGTGTAAAATGGGCAGGACCCAAACCCATCCTCATGTTTGCGATGAGGGTTAAATTTGGGAACTAGATTCAGGAGAGATGCAGCAAGTCCCGCTTTTAGGCCCATGCCTTTTTTCACTACAAAACCTCTCTCATTTCGTTCATTCGAATGAGTGACATGCTCCGTTAGTTGAAAAAACGTCTGAAAAAGAAACGATCTCAAATTCAGAGTTTCTCGCGATTAAAATACTATGCTAGCCTGTTGGCATTGGAACTAAAAGGATTAAAACAAAATGAAGGTCTTGTTTAACATAACCTACTAGAATAGCAGCGGAGATGATTAATTGGCCTGCGATTCTCCCATGTTACTGGACATTGTTACAAGGGTTGCGTTTCTCCTTTTTCGATCACGAACGCAATAGAAAGTCAAGTGGCAGAAGAGTTACAAATGATGCAGTCGACGACCGTGTGTTTATAATTCTTTTCCAGACAAAAGTAATTCCAACATGACGGATGAGTAATGGAGAGGCTTCACTTTGAATTGATTGTGAATAGAAAGTAAAATTTTTCAAGTTGCTTCGCATATGCGGGAGGCAGAAATGGTTGTATCATAGTTACGGAGAGGTTCAAATGTATGCAGTGCTCTGATTGTTATAGTAAGTTACTTTTATTATGGTCAGCCCCACGCAAAGGCTGAAAGCCTGTGGCGCTGTAGAAGCGTTGCGAGAAGATACGCGTCGGTGCCGTTAAATTTGAAACGCAGCAGGTTGTGGCTGTCGGGAAACAAAGTCCCCGGCAGCTGATTCCACAGCGTTGAAGTTCTCCAAAAGAAGGAATGCTGGAGGAGACTGGTTCGGGGAGTAGGGAGCTAAACCTGGTAAGGATGAGCTCGCAGAGCCTCTCTAGTGTTCCTCGTTCGGACCGCCTTTGTCGTTATTATCTGGGAGAGTCCACTCAAACGTCTTCTGTGATGGAATCTGTGAAATAGGGACAGGTCAGCCACCCATCTTGGATGTTCGAGGTTGTGGAGGTCCTTTGTGAGGTTCGACATATGGATTAGTCTAATTGGTCTCTTCTGGATAGTATCCAGAAGCTTTAGAGAGTGCAGTAGTTGTTCTAGTGCATACAGCTTCCTACACCGGAATAAAACTCCAAGCTTGTGGGATGCCGTTTTAACAATAGTCATGCCAGGACATGTTATTGTTGATGCTGATCCCCAAAAGCTTGACGGAAGGTGACTCGACTATTGGGTGACCCTCCATTTCCACAGTTTGTAAGCCAACGTAATACTTCTTTATAAGTGTTGTTGCTCGAGTTTTCCGTGTGTTGAACTGTACTTTATTTACTAATCCCCACTCGACAATTGTTTTAATATCTACGTTGATCTGTGAGGCATGTTGCTATCGCCGACGTACCGTATGATAGTGGCTTGTCTGGTTCCACGCACCATAATGATGTACTGTCGTCTGCTAAGCTGTAGATTGGACTGGATGTTATTTCCAGCCGCTCCTTGATGTACAGCAGAAACAGTGTAGTATATAGGACAGACCCCCAAGGAATACCGGCGTTTATTGAAAGTACGCCTTTGAATGCAACAAACAGATATCGGTCGTTCAAAAAGCTATTCAGCTACCGGCGCAAGCCAGGTGGTAGTGCATAAGCAGCAAGCTTGTCCCTCATGCCACACTCTATCGAAGGCTTTTGATATTTCAAGTGCAAAAATACGAGGTTCTCCATGATTTGCAATTGCTCTGTTCCACAAGGCCTAGGAGGTCACCCGTAGACCTATGCTTACGAAAGCCATACTGGCGATCATTTATGATGTTATTGTTATCCAGGTATTTCAGGAGCTGCGTATTAATGACAGTCTCCGTAACCTTCTTTTGATGCTGAGAAGAGCCACATAGCCTATCCTGTATTGCCATACAAATTAAACATGTATACAAATTTACAGCTCAATCGGTTGAAGATATCTGCTCCAAAATTGGGTACCTATAGCAAAATTCCACCCGAACAAACATCCATACATACATACATTGCAAGTTAAATAAAGGCTTTAAAAGTACACCTCAGCTTCGGCGACTATATCTCCATGGTCCTGGCACCAGTCATCACCTCCCCCCCCCCCCCCAACTTGGCAGCGAAAAACATTTTGACGGCTTCAAATTCGTGGGACCAGTAGTCATATCCGCTATCCGTGCAGACACTTTAAAGTTTTTTATTACTAAATGTCTTCACAGACATGTTGTGAACTGTAAAAAGCATTAAGTCGGAGATAGCGTATTGCCGACACAAATATTATCAATAGATTTTAGAACTGTAGCTCGCCATCGTTCGCGATTTTCTGTCAGTTCAGTGGCGCTCTTGATACTCATATCTAGCAACCGTTTCGTCGTATTTACCCGGCGTGTAGGGGAACGGCCACGGCGCCGCCCACTCGGGGCGTGACCCTAAACTACAAGTTTATCCATGTTATCGCTTCTGTGAATATGTCTGAAGAATATAAGCATTCTCGTCGACACAATGGAGGATAGTCTCTTTGGATTACCGAGCTCATCCAGTATGGAAACATTAGTTTGATGGGCGGTTAAGGAATTCTCAGCATTTTCCTCCACGTCCACATTTCAAAAGCATCTATGCGAGCTCGATCTGTCTTTTTAACAGTCCAAGTTTCCGAGGCATACAAAAATATGGAGAACACAAGAGACTGAACCAGCGACATTTTGGTAGCTTTAGTGATGTTATGGTCACGCCATATTTTAGTAAGCTTAGTCATGGCCACGCGTGCATGTTGAATGTGCCGTCGAATCTCATTCTCACAGCTACCCGAATTGTCGATCAAATAACCGAGGTATACAAAACTTTGAACTACTTCACAACGGCCTATTGATTTTATTTCTCGATGATTGTCATGCTCTCTCATCTACGATCATAACCTTGGTCTTGTTGTAGTTAATACCAAGACTATTATGCTGCACTGTGTTGTTCTAAAATGCTTAACAGAGCTACTAGTTCTTCTTGAGAAGCAGCAGTAAGTGTTGTATCGTCAGCAAATCTTAAGTTAGATACTTTGCCTCGCCAATAGTTATACCGCCATTCCAGTTGCCCAATACCTGTCTCATCACAAGTTCAGAGTAAATGTTAAATAAAATCGGAGATAATATACATAACAAAAAATACTAGTATGATTATGAAAAAAGCGTGGGTGCTATATGCTATACATTATTCGTAAATCGAGCAACTGATGCTATTTGTACACAGAGCATAATTTGTCATGTCGGTTGCCCTAAAAATAACAGTAAGCAAATTTCGTGACTATAGATAAACATTTTAAATAAATTAATATAGTTATTAAATATTTACAAAGAATATATAAACCTCTATGATTCTTGCCAACCATTTTGGAACAACTTGTTTAATGAGTGTCTTATTATAAATAGTTGTTATGGAATTTGTGTATTCGAGTGAATGATTCAAGGTAGCGATAAACAGTGAACAAGAAGTTATGATACATGTTTGACTGACTGCATTTTTTAGATTATGGAATGTGACTTCTGTGACAGGAAATTCAAGTATAGGAAAAGCTTTCTACATCACATGCAAGCAGAACATGCAATGTCAGACGACAGTGACGCAGACAAAGCTGCAGCGGCTGTTGCAACTGCCCAACAGGGTTCTGCTATTCACGATGGTGATTTAGTAATGAAAGATGGTGAGTGTTTGCATTCTTGTTGCTTAAAATTGCAAAAGTTAGCCTTTACCTATCAGCTGCTCTATTATCCCTTTTCCTGGCAACATATCTTTGAAGATCTTTTTCATTGTTTTTTTTTTAAATAGAATTTAACATATACCTAGTGTGCTAGGTATCAGAATAAATTTGATAGAAGTATGTCTGCTATTGGCCACAAGTATAACTCAGAGGGGCCTCCGATTTCGACACATAGTGGTAGTTTGTGATATTTAGGGTCATATTCATAGTCGGTACTAATAATATTAGCATTTTTTGTTCATTATTGTTTTGAGCTTAATTAAAAAATTATGTTCAACTTCCGTTGTTGCTTAAAAGCGTGTTTTTTTAGTTTTTTTTAAACCATATTCATTCATCCTCTGTCCTCCCGTATCCGACGCCGCTGAGCGTCACGGCGCTAGCGTCAGCGGAATCGCACCGGAGCTGCAGCCGCTGGAGGGAGCCGGAACGGAACAAGCGTACCGTTCCGGTTCCGATAGAGTGCAACCCTTTAATCAGCCGCCCAGCGCGTCATTAGGCCGCCGAAGCCGCCCTTTTGATCCGAAATAGGAAATTGAAACACCGATGCTGACGGTGCCGACTTCAAAGGGGCGCCATGTGATTCTAGCAAATGGGAGAACGGCCTACTGCAGTCGCAGCCATGGGTGTAGATAGAGTAAATGTACGAATTTAAATCAGTACCAGAAAATGTTAGAAAAAGTCTTGGCGGTCGGCGGGTCTCGAACTCACGACCTCCAGATTGGTACTCCGGCGCTCTCGCCAGTTGAGCTCAACCTCGAGGACGCCGACTAGATACGCAAGATTTAGACACAGTACAGCGATGAAAAAGTTGTACGAATTAGGGCCAGTTTCTCAAAGTGCAGTTAAATATTTATCTGGAAGTTAACGGTTATCTGTCAAATAAATTGTTTAAACAATTGAAGGTTAAACTTATGAATTCACGTAAATCTTATCTGACAGTTGTATCCATAGAAACGCTAACTGACAGCTACCTATCTGACACTTTTAACTAGACATTGAGAAACCGGCCCTTAGGTAAGGAATGACTTCCGCATCCACCATATTTTCCAGATCTGCTCCTAGTAGCTTTTTTCTATTTGCTGGCCTGAATTCACGCTGAAAATAAATTTAGTACCAAGGAAGAGGTAATTAAGACAACCGTGGTCTATTTTGAGGTTAAAGGAATTCGTACTATAAGGGCCGTTTGCACCACTCACTCTTAAATCTGCAGTTTAGCTAAGGTGTACCTTAGAGTTAATCTGAACCTTATAAGTATGGTAGTCTCATTTAAGATTTTGAAGTAGGGGCTGCTGGGTGTGAGGGGGTTGACAGCACAGTGTTTACGTATTCGATAGAAAAAATCCCCCTTGGAATACAAATCGACGTGTCACGACGATTTTCAGTTTTTATGATAATTTCAGAGATAAGATGGGTGGGAAATTTTAGTTGGGACACACTGTATATTTATATTATCAATAAACTTGATTTGCTTGAATTCACCAACAGTGTTTATAAAATACATAACTATTCTTTGTGAATACAGTTAATCGCATTATTGATACAATATGCAGAAAACGCTAGGACCATAAAGATTGGTAATTGATTTAATAAATGCGTTTGTGTGCATAGTAAACAATAATCACTGAAACCATAACATATATTTATTATATCAATAAACTTACTTTGTGTCATTCACAAACGGTGTTTATGATATTCAGAAACTATCATCTGTGAATACAATTACTGAGACACATCTCTCAACAATTCGTAAACGCTCGTTTATTGGATACATAAAACCGTTGGTTGGCGCGAATTTCATGACAGTTTATTGTTAGCATAAACTTTTTTATTATAATTACGTACCTTTTTGGTTGAGTGTAGATTAAAGCGGTTTCCTGGGGTTCATTTTAACGTAATCCTAGCTAAGCGAGCTTACAATTTGGCATCGCCGGAATTCTAGGGAATTTTAATTTGTACTTCTGAAATTTCACTTTTATGATTTGACGTATGTCGCAGGTCCAGCTATGTTTTGTGATCCCGTCCACTCTGCAGCCTCAATATACGTATATGTTTTGTTTTCGCATTGTGGTTCGCATTTTCGCAATCAGCAATCGCAAGACGCAAAGTCGTTGATCTCAAAAATTATTTCATTATTTGAACAAAAAAAATGGAGGACAAAGATAAGAAAAGGGGGCCAAATTACACAGAAAAAGAGAAATCAACTCCAAAATATGCATGGCCAGTGAGCTTCGTCACTCTGAATCTTTGAAAAAAAGTTAATTCATCGAGCATATTGAAATGGTTCAGTCGGTCTTTAGTTTGCCTAGGTATCCCTGAAATAACTAAATTCACTTCCACCCACTCGTCATCATGTATTATTAAATTATTACTGTATAAATCCATTTTTGAACTTTGCCTTGCGAGTATCGAAAAGAAGCTGAAAGTTTTTCAGGTCATATTACTAAGTATCACCTTAAGCCAAAGAAATCTTCGGCTTAGTTTGATGTCTCTCTAAGTAAGGCCTAACACAGATTTTGCGGCCCGTGCAAACGAATTTGACAGTTTAAGCGCTACTTAAAATTAAGGTTCACCTAAGTGTAACCGATGCAAACGGGTCTAAAAATTGTATCGAAAAATTGACGGCTGCTATTATCTTTGTACCGCCCTTGAAGATCGAAAATATAAATAAATTTCTTCAAAAATTTTTTTATATCAGTCTGCGATTTTTTCAACCCAATTAGTGGAGTAGTAGTAGGCCTGATTTCATCAACATGCATATTTAACAAAGACTTTGATACGGCTTTTCTATTGGATGTTGTTTAGCAAAAGCTTTCTATTGGGTATTGAGGGCTATATTAATAAGTATCATCCAATAGTTTTTATCAATATTGGAAACAAAACGTCAAAGCTGGACGACACGTTTATCAAAAATATTTTAGAATTCATGGATCAAACTCATAGCATAAAATCAGAACAAAGCGATTGATTTGCAAAATAATGCTAGATTATTAATGTTTACCTTATAATTATTGTATAATTACCAGTTGCAATTGCAGTCAGATTGACTATAGACTGGATGCATGTTTGTCATAGACCTTCTTATAGGAATATTCACAGAGAATGTAAGGATTGTAGAAGTACTGCGTAGAAGGCACCGTAGCGCAGAAACACATTATAAGGCATGCACAGGAATAAAAATCCCGCCTGTTGGTTCCCCCGTTTCTCTAAAAATTATATATAGCACCTTATTCACTGACTATACGAAAGGTTCCTTGTTTAGGAAAAATGAGGTTATACGTTATACCTTTGCCAGCTCGCAAGCTTAGCTGTTAAGAAGGATAGGCAACCAGTAATGCACACTTGTTAAATCGTGTGTGTCTAGCTTTGTGAAATGTAATAAAATGTTATGTTTACGCCTTTTTACTATAATGCAAAGGTATATTGCAGGTATTTGTAATTATTATGGATTGTAAATTATTGTCTTATAATAATAATGCAGTAATTTGAATTTCTTGTCATCATTATCATTACATTAACAGTACATTTGATCCAGTGATCAGTAGTAAATTTCAAGAGATATCAATTATTTTCAGAGAACTTCGACAGACGCATGTTCTTCAATGGGCTGCTCTGATTGGTCAAAGCCTTTGTTAAAATGCCTGAGTTGATAAAATCGGGCCGTAGTGTTGTAGTTTAACAAAGGATCTATCGTTATATAGCTCTTAGATCCTGTAGTACAGAATGGAATGGAATTCTCATAGATAATATAATTATATACACTATACAAATGTCAAATACCACATGTATACGGTGTAGTGGAATTTACCTTTTATTATGAATTCATAACGTAAATTTCATCTACCTATGCAAACATAATTCGGCTGGAATTCAAGCGCGCATTCCAGTTAATTTCATTTTCGTAGGGTAGATAATTTCATGCAGGCTGCCTTCTCACAAATTGAGTCTCGCGAACAAGATGGGATTTTAGAATGCGTCGTATTATGTTGCTTTATTGCTTGTTTTCCTGGTTCTTCTAGGAAGTGGGTGTCTTTGTTCTGTTGGCAAAATAGTTTGGACAAAGCATCATAATAGGATAGAATTGCTAATTCTTTCTATCGTATTTCACTGGCCCCCTAATCAAACCCACAAAACTTCACCTGCAAGCATAAAATTTTATAAAAAATGTATTTGCGATAAGTGAGTGAATGCAGCGATTACTGAGAACAAGCAGATAGAGATACTGTAAAATTTCAAAAAAGACCTGTTTTCTTGAAATTCTTCGTCTTCAAAAGTACTCAGTACTTTCCACACATATGACGATGATACCACTTCATATTTTCCCATAGCATGAAGCTATAATCTGAAATCCGCTTGCACCCGCCTGAAAAAAAAGTGTTTCATGCTGCTAGGTCTTTTTTTACAAGTCAATATAGACACCCTGTTGTAAATACAGCTAATTTTCCATTTTTACAACCATCCACCTCCAGCCGCCCAAATTTCACACCCTACACCAGTTTACCCCAACCCCCCTTTCTTCCCGTTTACCAGCAACCCCCCCCCCAATTTACCCCACCCAAAAATGTTCTGAAAATATCAAGAGCCCGTAAAACGCCTAAAAACTAGGTTTGACTTGTGCTTATATTTCGCTTTTTGACTATACGCGTTTTCCATTCTTATCAAGGTAATAATACTGTGTCGAAATTTCATTAAAATCAATTTAACAGTTTCCACGTTACACAACACATAATGATATTATAAAGCGATACTCGTATATTTCAATCAGATCAGATGGTTTCTGTAATAGACAAGGCAATGACCGAATGGACCTAAAAAAGTGTATTATGCCGCTAGGTCTTCCTTTCACAGGTCAGTGAACAGACTATCATGAATACAATACATTTTTCAGTTTTACAATCCTCACCCCCCAACCACCCCAATTTTATCCGTTGAAAATGATGATCGGGAACCCCTGAAACACCTAAAATATTTGAAATATTTTGAAATAAGTGACGTGGATTTAAAGCGTACCATCTCAAAATCGAAACTTTTTGCGATCACAGTACTCCCCTCAAGTAAAAATAAATTTGAATGTCTATAAATAAACTTATTGTTTATTATAGATGACTTACCAACTAATCTAGCTCCTAAAGATGGTAACCCAGCTGTTCTTACCTATAGGAAAAATGAAAGTAATCACTAAATATAAAAATCGTTTATTTAAATGCATAGTTTTTGTATCTGGCTTCTGGTTTTCTTATAAAACACACATCTGAACATATGTGTCAACATATTTTACCTATATTCTGGCCACCTCTGTGGGCTTTATTAATGGATAGTAGTTTGACAAAAGTTAATTTTAAATGACATTATTTGACAGCTGTTTCAAAACCCAGATTTAGTTTTTCAAATCTGTCACCACCAGCAACTACTGCGGTGATTACCCTCGTATTCTATGTAGGTTTTGTTACTGTTTCCCGGCGCCACTCTAGGAATAGCACTGTTAATTAGAACCCAATGGTGAATGGTCAGGCAGACTCTTATTCATTTTTATTTTTTTTATGGTCAGCCTTCCGCAAAGGCTGAAAGCCTATGGCGCTGTAGAAGCGCTGCGAGAGCATAAGTGTCGGTTCACGTTAAATTTGAAACGCTGCAGGTTGTAGCCGTTGGGAAACAAATTTCCCGGCAGTTGATTCCACAGCGTCGAAGTTCTCCAAAAGAAGGAATGCTGGAGGAGACTGGTTCGGGGAGTAAGGACCTCGACCTGGTAAGGATGTGTTCCTAGTTCGGACGGTTTTGGTATTATTATCTGGGAGAGCTCACTCGAACATCTTCCGTGATAGAATCTGTAAAACAGGGATAGGTCAGCCACCCTCCCTCGATGTTCCAGGCTGTGGAGGTCCTTTGTGAGGTTAGGCGTATCGGTTCATCTAATTGCTCATTTCTAGATAGTGTCCAGAAGCTTTATAGGGTGTTTCGGGGCGCATCCCCACACATGGGAGCAATACTCCAGCGATGGTCGGATCTGTGGAACAGCGGAGCAAAACTCCAAGCTTCTGGGATGCTGTTTTAGCAATACTGACGACATGGTCGTACCAGGACATGTTATTGTTGATGTTGATCCCCAAATGCTTGACGGAAGGTGATTCGACTATGGGGTGGCCCTCCATTTCCACGGTTGGCAAGCCATCGTGAGACTTCTTTGTAAGCGTTGTTGCCTGAGTTTTTTGTACGTTGAACTGAACTTTACTTGCTAACCCCCCTCGACAATTGTTTTGATATCTGTGTTGATCTGTGAGGCATGCTGCTGTCGCCGACGTACCGTCTCCTGGGATGATAGTGGCATGCTTGGTTCCATGCACAACACTAATGTACTGTCTGCGAAGCTGTAGATTGGAGTGAATGTTATTTCCAGCAGCTCGTTGATGTACAGCAGAAACAGTGTGGGGGATAAGACAGATCCCTGAGGAACACCAGCGTTTATTGAAAATAGGTCTGATGAACAGCCCTCGACTACAACAAACAGAGATCGGTCGTTTAAAAAGCTATTCAGACACTGGCGCAGGCCAGGTGGTAGTCCATAAGCAGCAAGCTTGACCAGAAGTCCCTCATGCCACACTCTGTCGAAAGCTTTTGATATGTCAAGTGCAACAACACGGGATTCGCCATGATTTTCTATTGCTCTGTTCCACAAGTGAGTGACGTAATCAAGGAGGTCACCTGTAGACCTGCGCTTACGGAAGCCATACTGGCGATCATTTATGATATTATTGTTGTCCAGGTATTTCAGGAGCTGTGTGTTCATTGCAACAGAAATAATTATATGAATAAAAAAATCATCCTATATCCCTCCCTATTCCAAAATTCTATCTACTCCACTGATGCTCGAGATACAAGCAATTCTGCACAATCTTAGTTGCAATTGGGTTGAGGTTCTTCACCCCTCGCCCGTGCGAATGTTTTGTGTGCTTTTTTTTGTTAAGGTCCTGGCCTTTTTATCAAACAATCTGCAGAGTCATTTTCACATTAAAAACTGGAAATGTAACAGAGGCAGGTTCTTTCTCAGGTACCAGATTAATTTTTTATCCACGGCTGTTTAAATTCTCCGCTCTGGGAGCAAAGTGTCCATTTGGAAGTACAAGCCTTTGACTCATATCAAAGTAACGCATTGGCGTGCCATTTGTCTTTTTTATTCCTAATAACCGCCTAGAATCATAAATGACAATAAATAAGAATAGTTTAAGGAAATAAAATAATTAAAAGCTTTACATCGAATCAAAATGTTAAAATTGATTTTTAAAATAAGCTTTTGCTTTTTAATTGGATGTTCTTTAAAAACGTGTTTTTAAACTATATTTTTAATGGTACTTTCCAGTTCGATGTTCTTCAAAAGCGTGTTTCTAAAACTACATTTTCAATGTGGTTTGGTTTACTAAAGCGTATTTTTACAGAATAGAATAAAGAGACAACATGTTCCTTACAACAAATCAACTCTCCCAGAAACAACTGCGATAACATCTCTAAGGCCAAAGAGAAGCTGGAGTATGGTAGTGATAGACGTTTTTTAGTCTACTGGCTACCGCAATAAAAATTTCCAAGACAATTAGGAACCCTGATATGGAACAAAGACTACCAGCGACTGTTACTCCAGCACGCAATTATCAATCATATGTCATCGTGCAAAAAAGTAGTAATTTGCGTGGAAGTCGATACCTCTGACTGCAGCCCTTCTATTTTTCAATATCTATTAGCAATATTGTAAAAAAGGAATACTGACAAATCAGATTTAAATTTTCTGCCATTTAAGTTATGTTTTATAATTTGAACAAATTTTAATTTATTCTTCATTTTCTGCGATCTTGCTAATAGGTACTGAAGAATTTTCAGAATTCCAGTCAGAGGTACTTTTGACTTGAGTTTTGACAGAATTGCATACTTTTTTATATCATTAAATATGAAATTTTATTATGAAAATAATAAACTGCCTACAACATTGTCCGTAGTTTTCGTTTCATTTCAAAATTTTCAATGGTTTTGGAAATTGCCAATCTCTAGTACACTGCAGTAGCTAGTAGGCCGTGAAAAAATCTATTTCTGCCATACTCCAGCTTCTCTTTGATCAAAGATATGTTGCACCACAACCACAACAACCTTACATCATTAGAAAGTTTATCAATTTCTACATTTAACCGTATGAAAAAAATTAGGCGTTCCCATTTGAAAAAATCAAGTTATCGGTTATCGAAGTTTCCTTAATTGATCGACCGAAATCTCCAAGCATGAACGTAATTTAAATTTGACAGTCTCATCAAAGCTGACATATTTTATGCTTAGTAATACGGCAAAGTCACAGCCTTCCAATTTTTTCGTGATATCTACTTATACCAAAAATGGTAATTTACACCTAAGCGGTTCGCTTTAAGTCCCATGTATGATACATAAAGTCACACTAGAATACACCAAGGAATCTGAATATGCAATAATATACTCTCTATCCATCCCGAATCATTATTTTCTTTTTTATCAAATACTTAAGCCATAATGCTCCGTGTCGAATAACGTGAATAACCCTGTATATTATGTTAAATAGTGTTTGTGAAATACAGCAGTCTTGTCTAACTGCCTTATATACTGATATTTCTCGAGTTAATTTTCCCCCTATATCTATAGCGGTTTTGCTGTCCGTGTACAAAATTTGTATCGCTCTTATTAAGTGTTTTGGATACCCCTATTCTTTCATAATATCCCATAGTTTACATCTATTCACATTGTCAAAAGCTTTCATAAAGTCTATGAAACTTATATGCGTTTCGCTGTTGTATTCTCTGCGTTTTTCTATAATTTGTTGTATTGTGAATATTCCATCTATTGTCGATCTGTTACAGTCTGTACAAAATAAACACGCCACTGGACACTGGCCAGCCAACCTCGAACATAGCTAGCCACCGATTTCAGGCATAGGCAAGCGCAAACCACATAAATTCGCTTATAATGATTCCAATACTCTTCATTAGTAATGATACCATCAATACACATGCCGGGCTATTGAAGAATGGTAAGCATAGGATGAAATAACGAGATACGATTGACGTTTGGAACCGGCCGCAGATGAAGAAAAATGAGCTAGTACGCAGACACCAAAAAATATTCATACATGCAGAAGAATTGTATAGTGGCTTTAAATGGCAAACAGCATCAATGCGGGTGTTCCACTCTGTCTAAGCTATAAGCGTTATATAAACTGGAATTGAAGTAGTATTGGTTGCTCAAAAGCATTGAAGGCAGAGCAAATGATTGTAGAGACAAACATTTATTTTCGACATAGTACGTCTTTTAAACAGCAATAATAACTTTCTCCGTATTAAAGCCATATTAATTTGTTAAAATATAAAGTCTTCGGTAGCTCTTAAGGTGACCAAAAAGAAAAAGAGTATAAATGATGTCAGAAACTAGTTCGATATCAATAAACTTAGTTTATATGTTTCAAAAACTAAATCCGTTGCAACTATCCCACACACAAGTCATCTCTCAAAAATATTCCCTGTCTAACAATTAGGAAAACAAAATGAAGTAAGATAACAAGTAGAATGGATAGAGTACCCTGGTGTTTTCATGGATAGATATCTTAAATAGTTATCTCAAAATTAACTTATTAACAAATAATTTAAAAAGAAATATTTTATATGATTTATACCTTGTGAAATATTCTTAACAAAAAATTACTTTTGATCGTATACAGCAATTTAGATAAAGACAGATATGGGATTTGTGTATTGGGACCTGCTTACTTGACAAACTTAACAAAAATACAGGTCTGTCAAAATTATATTTTAAGAATAATAAGCTATTTTGTATGTGAAAGTTCTATACATTCATGCACTTCTTCAAGTAGTTTTTTTTTCTCTAAATTGTAACGCCATGTGTTATTTACTGATTTTACGATTTTGGACACAACAGAACATTGCCTTAGGTGTCCTTGTTATTGTAAAAAGATTATTTAGTTTTAATTACAGTTGTCAATAAAAATAAATCAAGGAAAATAAAAATTTCGAGCATCTCGAACATCTTAGTAGGCTTTCACAAAGTGCAAAATATTTTCAAAAAAAATTGAGTGACCAGTTGTGCATCGGCCTCTGAAGGTCACGATATTCTTCGTCTTATAAACAAATAATTTGACAGATAGCACTGCCGTCATGAAAAAAGACATTTACTATGTATATAAAATCAGTCATATGAACACTAGCAAAAACTCATGTCCCACTGTTGATCAAAATTTTTCCTATTGCATGTCTACAGTGGGTTACAGTGTACAGTGTAACTATAAACTAAAAGCTTCACGAAATTCTACTGGGCTATTCAACTGTTACTTTCTCTGTCAACCGTACATTGATACCATCATAGAAATCATCTGTGAGAATCAATTTTCATCAAGATATTCTCTCTCCTTTTACAAGTAGTTCCAGTACAATTGACGGATGCTCGTCTTAAATGAACAGGCTCCGAAGAGCCGAATATCTTTTGTATCAGCCGCATGTACATTACTTGTTAAACAATTACGCAATAAAATAGTTTGTGTGATAGACAAAGTCTAGCTAATGGCAGGACATGGTACTGTAAACAGATATTGTGACGGGCTGAATCTTGATACGAAGACCCTGATTGATTGACAGGTTACAAGCATCCAACAAGTTGTCTGAGAAGCGATTTTAGATAACTAGTGGTCACAATGAATTTGTGTATCGTAGTTAGTTTCATTCACTTGCAGTAAGGGACAAGAACCGATGCGTCAATTTCTTTGTAGCTCATCAACTGTTATCGAGTACTCAGTACTACCCAACAAATTCGGATAAATTAGAAGCAAAGCTCATGCTCTAACAGGCATGTCTATGTTTGCAAGAACAAGTTGTTACTATTTACATTTTCACTAATGATCTGCACTCATTACAGAAAACTCGGGCAACAACACTGACTAAGGAGTCTAACCTTGCCTTACAACTGTAGAAATGGAGGGTCACCCAAGAGTCGAGTCACAGTCCGTCAAGCTTTTTGGGGATCAACATCCACAATAACATGTCCTGGCCCGACCACGTCGTTAGTATTGCTAAACCGGCATCATTTTGTTTGCAGAAAATTGTATACACCAGAGCAACTACTGCTGCTCCACAAGACAGAGAATCGACCAACTTTGGAGTATTGCCCCCCTGTGTGGGGATGTGCTCTGAAGGACTCTCTAAAGCTTCTGGGCACTATCCAGAAGAGAACAGACTAATCGATACGCCTAACCTCACAAAGAACCTCCACAGCCTGGAAAATCGAAGAAGGATGGCTGACCTGTCCCTACTATACACACGTTCAAGTGAGTTCTCCCAGATAATAACACCGAAGGACGTCCGGACGACCCAGTCGAGGTCCCTACTCCCCGAACCAGTCTTCTCCAGCATTCCTTCCTTTGGAGGACTTCGACGCTGTGTTTCCCGACGGCTACAACCTGAAGTATTTTAAATTTAACGTGCACAGGCACTTATCCTCTCGCAGCGCTTCTACAACGCCATCGGCTTGCGGCCTTTGCGGAAGGCTGACCATAAAAATAAAAAAAAATATCGTCTCTTGCAAATCGCACAGCACTTCACCATCTTATGGAATAGTCTATTGAAAGGTTATTCTTATAGGCAACAAAACTGGTTATCTTGAGATTCTGCCACTTAAAATTAGAATTTGATAAATCTACCGCAATACATTTCATTGTAAATAAAGCTTGAAATATACTTTATAATAATAGTTAGAAGGTATTGTTTTCAGAGCTGTTCGATATTTATGCCACTTAAAATTAGAATTTGATAAATCTACCGCAATACATTTCATTGTAAATAAAGCTTGAAATATACTTTATAATAATAGTTAGAAGGTATTGTTTTCAGAGCTGTTCGATATTTATTTTTGTACATTATGTGTACAAAATACACATAATGGTAGGAAGGGGGAAGTATGATCAGCGCGAAGAAAATCAAATTGGAGGACTTTTGTGTTACAATTTTACTCATATTTATCGGTCAGTCAGTCTGGCATCTAAATTTTGAAGTTTGCTAATATTTTAATGCAGCTTATGCCCATTTGCACCAACTCTGCTAAGGAAGCCTTAAATGTTAAGCATCCTTAAATCATGCTTATGTAGAATATTTCATTGCACCAACATTTAAGGAATACTCAAAGTGTCCTTAAACCTCCCTTTATAAAGTGCTCGATTTTAGCGACTTAAACACGACTTAACTGCCTTTTGCATTTAATTATCGCATCATTGTCATCTGGTGCTGTCTTTTTATCGTGATTATGGAAGATTTCGATTTTTTGGATGATGATGTGGAAGTTGCCAATGTCGTGGCTTCTGGAGTATGGAATTCCTAGGCGTATTTACTACAGGCCAAATTGCTTTGAGGAGCTAGATGAATTAAGCTTTTCCAGAACGTTTAGGCTTTACAAAAATACTGTGGCATCTATATCTTGTTTACATTCACTCATTTTTCTTTTTTTCTAACATATATTCCATTGTACAAAAACGGTAAGTTTTAAGGTTAACTTCAATACTTCAAAGCACAAACTTCAAAGTTCAAACTCCAATCCAACCCAAGGAACAAGAAGAAATGGTGAACACGAACACAATACACAAAATAGGAGTGACAAAACACAAAATAGGCGTGACAGAACCAGCGTTGCCACATATAACAGGTACTTAACTAAGTAAGGTTCGATTGACGTCCGTGCAAACGATTGGAACTTTAAGGTCATATTAAATGTTGAGGTTTCCTTTGTTAATCGTTCCTTAAGTGAAAGTTGGAGCAACTGGGCATTAAAGGACTAAACTAGCTCAAACTACTCAGACCAGTTCGAACAGACCAAGGGCCGTATTCAAAGTCGTCCCTTGAGTAATACTTAAGTTTACCTTAAGTAAGACTCAAGGGATACTTAAAGGACCCTCAAGTGTGGCCTGCCTTGTGTATCCGTTCCGTAGACAACATACGAGGCGGCTGGATTCATTTGGCGACGTTATCATATTTCAAATATAAGTCAATTTGTTATGCCTATGCCTACGCATTTTGAGGTTTTCTGTTATACGTTTTTGTTTTATGCCAGTATTTCGTGTTTTGTGTCGGACATTTTTGGGTATGTGACAGAAACTGACACCACCGTTTTCCCATATTAACCTACAAAATCGCCTTGACTGCAACGAGTCCTGTTGACATCTCTTTACTTGAGTATTACTCAAGGGAGCCTTACGTAAGAGATCCTTAAGCAGTCGTCGAAATACGAAATCTTACTTAAGGGACCCTTAAGTATCGACTATGCATACGGCCCTTAAAAAGGTCTATCAAACTCATATAGGTTGTCAAACAAGACAGCCAGAGAGAAATATCTGTATTTTACAATAATAATAGTTATCTAAAGGTCAATTTTTACAAACCGTATTAGAGTGGTCGAATAATTTTAAGGTGGAAAAAAGAATAAAACAAGCAATTCAACAAAATTAGTACTATGGAGTGCTAAATACTAGGGGTACAAGAATTCCTCAATGATATTAAAAAAACGATGTTCTAATGAAACAGTCTCCGCAGATTTTACAAATAAATTCAAATTGCGACTAGATTTTGAGTAGCTGTTTCAAAAATGTTAAGGAGGAGGAAATCTTGGCAGAACACAAAGAATTTTGGATATCCCAAATACAACTACCACTTAAGAGTTCCACTCTTCTTGAATAAGCACAGGAGCTGCAATCATGCTTACATAGTTTATCGCACTGTTCACAAGGCGCTTGTAAAAAATTGTAAATATATCTACCCCCAGGCTTGGTAACATCAGAATTCCGATGGAGTTGTCGAACTGTCAGAGATGCTACTTTGTTCTATTTTGCATGAAAAAGGTAGTCCATTCTCAATCAGTTCCTGTATCTCCCCCTGGCATCTTGAGATCGCCTTGTCTCTTAAGGCAGGTGTCATTTCCAAAGGTCTTAAACTGGGGGGATAGCTACAGCGATCATCACTGCCTAGTACGACGACCCCCACTTCTGACGTATAGTATTCGATGATTCGATCTCATTTTCTCGGGAGTCACCGATCAGGTAACAATTTATGAGGATACAACGCGGCCCGATGCTGACGTGGTGGAGCTCAAAGCGAAAACGCATCTCATTCAGGATCCAAGAAGAAATCATAAGAAAAGCTGGAAAGTTTGGCATTCCTCTTTCCTTCCTACATGCTATAGCCCCTTTACGTTCATCTTCCTTTTCCTAACTGATGCTAACCTAACTACAAGCGCTAGTGTACTGGGTACACGATCAGTTTTGAGTACGTTGAATTTCCTGACAGATGTAAGGTGTCGCCTGTGCCGTTCTATGTAACCCTCAAAGATGGTATTTACTAAAGCTAGGCCCGCCTCGCCCTCTGAACACTCAGAAGGATTTACGGCAAATCTTGGGGCATTAGTCCTAAACTGATCTACTGGATATATCAGACGGTAGTCAAACCCATGGTAGTATATGGTGCTGCTGTCTGGTGGCAGAAATGCCTACAACGGACAGCCAGAGTCAGGCTGGCGGCGGTGCAACGCACCGCCTGTTTGGTCATCACTGGAGCCATATCTACCACACCAACGTTACCCGTGGAGACCCTTCTAAACTTAACACCTCTACATATTGAGGTGGAAAGAGTCGCCTACAGACTGCTATCAACCGGCAGATCTGACAAAACGGAACTAGGTCCAGACACAATGGATATAATGGGTGAAACTACCCATCATCATGTACTTGGAATGGTCTCGGACTGTATGGTTCCCCGAGCGCATATAGAGCGATCCTATAACGTCCTTTTCCCAGGCAAGGACGAACGGAGGAGGGACGATTGTATATCACCCTCTGATCTTGCGCTATTTACAGATGGCTCCAAGTCTGAACTGGGGGCAGGAGCGGGAGTAGTGGGTACCAGTCCAAGAGTTGAAATTTCAGTCAACCTTGGGAGGTATACCACAGTCTTCCAAGCAGAAATGATTGCCATAGAGCTGGGAGTCAGGGAACTAATCAAAAGGCACTGTGCTCCAGTCTGGTTGATTCAAGACTGGTATGGAGCTGCATGCACCTCCTCAACAAACTCGGAACAGGAAACAGGGTATCCTTGATTTGGGTTCCGGGTCACTGTGGAGTGGAAGGCAATGTATTGGCCGACGCGCTAGCAAAAGGAGGAACTGAATCTGTGTTCATAGGACCAGAACCATTCGCGGGCATTGCAAAAAGCACCGCTAAAAAGACCATCTCGGACTGGGCAGTGAGGAAAGCACTCCTGAACTGGCGAGATAAACCAGGGCTACTGCACTCGAAGGCGTTTATAAGATACCCCTAGTAGGTATGGTCGTCTAAGGTACCATATGCGGAAGCTGGGTCTTGAACAAACTTCAGATTGTCGCTTCTGCTACGTGTAGGATGAAACAGCGGAGCACATTTTTTGCTCCTGTCCAGTACTGGATAATGCTAGGTTCCAGACATTCGGATTTGCCCAACTGGAACCTCATGACTTCAAGGAAGTTTCACCCTTCACGTTAATCGCCTTCGTAAAGAGGTGCGGACTGTACGGTGAACTCTAAAAAGGTGTGAGCCACAACAGACACAATTAAGTCACAGTGGAAGGAGGCAGCTCTGCCCCACTCACTTTTAACCTAACCTAACCTAAAGCTTGCTTCGCCGTCAGTCGTCAGTTGTCTCGCAAACCTTGCCGAGCAAGTAAAGTTTGACCGCTGTGTAAAAAGTATATTATTATTGTTATTTAACAAATTTATTCAGTTGGTTTGGGTTTTTTATAAATATATTTTTTGATACCTATAATCCCTTTTAATAAAAAAAGCTATATAAATGTAATGATGACAATATTTTAGCCAATGCTGCTTCGTCTGGCGCATAGAATACACCGCGCGTGTAGTAGTGAAACAAAAGGGTATTAATTTCGATTTATGATATTTAATATGTTGAACTTGTTCCCATGGATGAGGTTTGAGTGTCTTTTTTTGTAATAAAATCGTGAATAGTGTTAATACTAATTTTGTAATTAGTCTGTTGGCATTTATTACCTAAGATATAATATATATGTACATAGGTGGTGTACCTAAGTTTCAAAACAAGACGCGTGCAGCTAAAGGTTAATAATTCTATTAGATATATGCACAAATATCTGTAAAATATAAAACCGCACCTGCAAACGACAGCTTAATAATACAACCATCCGAACGTGGCAGTGGAAAACCGGCAAAAACAACTGCAGGTGCATCTCTTGTTGCATGCATTCGATCCATCAAAATCAGCTGACAAACAATAGTTGTTAACAAACCATAACAATATTTCGTCGCAGGACGCACGTCCACAGCAGAGCAAACAGAACCAAACGAAATGCTAACAAAAACTGCCATTGCGGCCCTCGGTTACAAATATTTCATGTTGTGTGTGTTTGTATGTCGGTGTGTGTGTTCGTCCAAAGCATTCACCGTGTCCACTCGAGTTGCGTAATAGCTGTAATGAAACTCATTTATCTACCGATCGACCAATTAGCTGTATTTTTTATTTGACGGCTTTCCGGTTGTCAGATTGCGAATTGACTTCACATAAGCGCGCCTTTAATTGTAGTGAGAATAATACCAAAATGTTTGGTACAAGCCTCAGAGTAACAACTGAACATAGAGGTAGTAAACAACTAATTCTAATAGGCCAACATCTTTTCTTACGTTGTCATATCGACCACCAGATACGCCAATCATAATTATTTACTATCGTCTTAATGTATAGTATCCAGAAATATTCCGTTCTACGTTAAAAAGGACGGTATTTTGATGGTTCAGAAATGATTACAGCAAAATCAATAGATATGTTGACTTCTACTGCGTTACTGCATGTTTCTTCATCATGAACGCAAATTCTGTTTTACATAAATTTTGAGAAGTTGGCAACGCCTATGTAATTTTCCTGCGATTTTTTTACGGTAACCTCCGACTGTCAAACGTTTGTTTTGTTTGTGCGTCTTTTATGTTTGGTCAGTAAAATCGAATTCGCTATTTGTTGGTAACTGTGGTGAAGCTTTACGGACTTGCTGTGCTATATTCGAGTGTAGTTTAACAGTTTTTTGAGATGGGACAGTGCAGAGCAGTGTTTGTAACATGGGTTGCATTGGAAGATTTTTCAGGTTAGTTGGCAATGTTTGGGTCTGTAGTGTCAAAAGATGATGGCTTTGAGCACGCCATGCTGAAGTGGTTTGTTTACTACTTCTATGTTCAGTTGTTACTCTGAGGTACAAGCAATTTCAGTTAAACATACGGAGTACTCACATACCCAATCATCAAAGCCATACTCCAACCCAAAAGATTTCCCAAATTCCTCACACAAGGAATACAGTACCTATATAAAACGCAAAAACGCAGATACCAAGAATTCTGCCAATTACCACCCAATCACTTGTCTTCTCATCTTATACAAAATCATCACTTCAACAAAATGCAGAAAGATTGAACAACAGCTGATGCCAAACAACATCCTGACTGAAGAATAAAAAGGATGTACAATCAAATCCAGGGTTGCAAGAAACAACTTAAAATTTATTGATAGTGTGATCATAGAGCAAGCTAGAAAAGGACATAAGAATCTTCATGCCTGTTTCATAGATTATAAAAAAGCATTCGACTCTGTGCCCCATAGCTGGCTATAACGAGAACTCTTCAAATATATAAAATCAACCCAGGCCTTTCAGTTTCTTACAAGAACCATGTAGAACAAACATACACCTTCAAACTCGGTCATATCCAAGCGGGTGAGCTAGACAATATGAAGCGGTATCTACCAGGGTGACTCTCTCAGTTCTGCCTTTGTCTAAATCTGCTCTTCAACACGCTTGACAGCACAAACCGTAGTTTCACCATCAGACACCAGGAAGTAAATCAGCACAGGATCAACCACCTCCTCAACATAGATGATATGAAACTGTATGCCACGGAAGTGCAACTGGGAGAATTACTAAGAATAACAGAAGTTTGTACGTCAGGACGGAGTTCGGAATGAGCAAATGCAAGGTGCTTCACATACAGGCCAATAAAAGTACCATCCAGGACAGGAAATAGTAACTGGTCAAACGCTAAACAACATGAGCAAAAACTAAACATTCAGTACCTGGGCTTTAATCAGAGCGTTAAACCACACACTGGTCAAGGTACAACTTAGACAAGAGTTTAGAGACCGCCTCATTAGGCTACTAAAAACAAAATTGAATTCTAGAAATCTTACAAAAGCTATTAACACATTTGCGATACCAATGCTCACATACTCCTTAGGCATCATCAAGTGGTAGCACACTAACATAGAAAACATCTACATACTCATACGAACAGAACTCATGAAACACAGATTGTCACATCCAAACGCATGCAAGGAAAAGCTCAACATAGACAGAAAACAAGGGGGAACAAAAATTATAGACACTTCACACTAGACAAACAACTAACAGACAGCTTCAAAATCGGTCATTTCCAAATGGGTGAGCTACACGATACGAAGCGGTATCTTCCAGGGTGACTCTCTCAGTTCTGCCTTTGTCTAAATCTGCTCTCCAACACACTTGCCAGCACAAACTGTAGTTTCACCGTCAGATACCAGGAAGTAAATCAGCACAGAATCAGTCACCTCATCTACATAGATGATATAAAACAATCTGTCGCCACGGAAGTGCAACTGGTAAAATTACTAAGAATAACAGAAGTTTGTACATCAGACATCAGGATGGTGTTCGGAATGAGCAAACATAAAAGCTAATGGAGGTACCATCCAGGACAGGAAATAGTAACTGGCCAAACGCTAGACAACATGAGCAAAAACTAAACATTCAGTACCTGGGCTTCAATCAGAACGTTAGACCACAAACAAGTCAAAATGCAACTTAGACAAGAGTTTAGAAACCGCCTCATTAGGCTACTAAAAGCAAAATTGAATTCTAGAATTCTTACAAAAGCTATTAACACATCTGTGATACCAATCCTCACATACTGCTTTGGCATCATCAAGGGGTAGCACACTAACATAGAAAACATCCACATACTCATACGAACAGAACTCATGAAACACAGATTGTTACATCCAAACGCATGCAAGGAAAAGCTCAACATAGACAGAAAGTAAGGGCAAAGAGAAATTATAGACATACAGTCACTTCACACAAGACAAATAAAAACACTCAGACATGTCTTCCAAAGCAAACAGGCAGAGTTACATAGAAGAAAGTAAAAACAGAAGACAAAAACTATATATCACTCAACTTTTCCTGTCCAGATAACGTGGCAGATGCACACAACCGCATCCAATCACAAGAAGCAAAAATAAACACCTGGTCACAGAAAGTAATCCATGGCAAACTTACTGTGTTACAGAATCATGAAAAACAGTCTTACACCTTAGGCAGTATGGCCAACTCATTGCAGAAATGGAGGGTTTCATGCTTGCTATCCAAGACAGAGATGAATATTATAATCATACACTGACATTAGTACTCAAAAACAATCTACAAAAACTAGACAACAAGGCAGACAAAACTAACCCATCCAGTAGGTAGTGCCTTCTATGAAAGAGAGCCTCTATTTATTCATGTTGATTTGTTGAAATGAATAAATAACAATAATAACTGACCAGTAGTCAAAGACAGACAAATCTAGGTATTTAACAGATATTGCTATTCCCAATGATATGAATATTGAAACCACCTGCGCTGGGAAGAACCTAAATGCACAGACATTGCCATAGAAATAAAACGACCCTGGAAACAAAATACAATTATTATTGTTCCCCTCATTATGTCGGTCTCAGGCTTTACACCACAGCAGTTGGGCCTGGACGACGTTGCACAGCCAAAAGTAAAAAGACAGCTCTGGCATATAAATACAAGGAACCGTTAGTAATTTTAGTTTTGGAAAAATTGTCCACACGATATTTTTGGAGACGTACCTGTAAATGATCTTATAATAATTCTTTTTTGTATAATAAATATTCTATAAATAATACCTGAACTACCCCATAAAACCATACCGTATTTTACCCTTGAGAGAAACTAACCATAATTAAATGCTAATACTACGTTTTTATTACATGTTTCTAAAAGCACTTTTACAAAGTAAGAACAGGAGACAAATTTTAAGGATTATCCAAATGAAGTCCTAGAAGCTTTACAGTATCAAGAAGATGATTGAGGATTGTAAACTATTTGAAATGTTGTGATACTCAAAAACTGTCTACATAAAGGAAGTTTGGAGTAGAAGAAGACTTCTAGGAAACAAGTTGTTATTACCACTGCAAAAAGGAGATACTTTTTTTAATATACAAAATGTTAGTTTCTTCTAAACAATGTTTGCACACTTTTTAGTGAACTATACTTCAAAGCTTACCAAATAGAAAAACTCACAAAATCACTTTATATGTTAATCGAATATTTGTAGTTACTAAACATCTCTTAAAACACGTGACAAATTTATCTCCAAAATGGGGTAAAATGGTAATTTTTTACATCCAATGCAGGGTGTTTCATAAGTTGGGAATTTTTTTTTCATACAGCGGATAGTACTCGCCAAAATTTTCCCAGTAACATATAAACGAAATATCTAGAGAAAACAGTAGTGCGCCTCTGGGCAATGAGATGACAACGTCATACCACAACAAGGCAGCGCCAGCGGTGCCTGTGAGAAAACAGGCAGTTCGTCAGACGTCGCGTTGCTGTCGCATAGCGTTCGAGGATGCTTGACTTGCTACATCGGACGATCGGGCTTTAAAAACAACAATAATGGCGCACGCTTATAAACAATAATGAACTGGTGGACATGATTTTAATGTACGGTGAGTGTGGTCAAAATGCCGCTGCGATTTCACCATCGCGGGTGTACTGATCGTTTCCCTAACCGTACTCACTCTACACCTCGTCGCTTTGTCTCGCTCGTACAAAGAGCTAGAGACACACACACACGGACTCCCTATATACAACTATCCCAACTAGAAGCTACAGCACTGTGCGATTTATTAATCACTAACGGAAAGCTCTAAAAATCGGATTTTTGGTCGGTTTTCGCGTTTTTAAATGACGGTGCAAAATCGTCGCTGTCCCATCTGTGATTTAGATTTCTACATTTCGATCACTTTTGTAACTGTTCCAACCAGGATTTCGACAAAACCCGCTATATACTGTCGGATTGGCTTTTATGCAGGAATTAGCTATATCTGATGGCAGTTTGTCCGTATGAAATTCCGGATAAAAAATCCGATGAACTACCACGAAAAAAAAAATATAAAAAAGCAAACACACAGTGTTCATGTATGGTCGCACATTGCAAGTTTGGAAGGTGGTCTATTATTCATGAGTGTTGCGACTATATCCATATAGTCGTCCATCAACTGTGTACTTGAGAGTACCTCACTAAAGATACACTAACTTCCTTATACAACCTTTCTATAGACAACAAAAGTATCCTTACCTCGGATGTAAACGTCTTCTTATAACTGAGCAGACAGCGTAGGCAGAGCCTGAATACCAGATTACCGCAGCTGCTGTGAAAAGGTTATGTTAGGGAAAGTTTGTTAACGCGGGATTTGAATGGGCCAATACCCGCAGGCCCAATAAATACATCTCCTGGCACTCCATTCCAAACCTTGGACATCCTGGGAATAAATGTGCGCTTATACTGCTCGGTTTTTGATGTATGAAGAACGACCGCTTTAGGATGAGATGCAGCGGTCGCGCGGGTGCATTTGATAGGAGCGGCGGAACGATAGATGATAGCTCAGAGGAGCAGATTCCATTTGAATATCGGTAGAGGAGTGAGAGGTCACCAACAACACGCCGGTGAGAGAGTGGCTGGAGGTGGCGCATAAAGGCTGGGTCGCCAATTAGTCGAATTGCCCTTCTTTGGACGGCATCTAGTATATAGACAGGGTAGTAGGGGCAGCAGCTCCCCAGCAGTACTCCAGGTCAGGTCTTACCTGGGCCTTATAGAGCGTGAGGAGGTTACATGGTGAGAAGTAGTTTCTGGCTCTAAATGGGTACCCAAAATTTTTACCAGCAACTGTTGCAATTGGCTCAACGTGTTCGTGCTAGATCAGATTTTCTGTAATGTTGAATCCTAACAGCTTGAATGAGTGACTCCTTGGCAGAGTCCGGTTGTTCATTAGAACCTGGTGTTGGCTTGGGCACTTCTTGTTTGAAAGCGTACAATACGTGTTTGACACTTTAAAAGATTCACATATACATTCAGGCGTTCATGTGAAAACTTCCCCGGATTTCTTGAAAACTACTGACTAAAAGAAAAAACGCAGAGACACTTCAAAAGATCTGTCAAGGGGGACAACTTCTTAACCAAAAACTAATTCATCCCCTTGTACCCTCTTGCCGAAGTACTTTATTTTGACGTTTATTCAATTTTAATCAATTTTTTGCAAATGATTTGTAAAGTTTAGTGGGACACAGATCAAAAGATCGCAATTCTTTTCTATCATTTTTACATAAAATCTATTCTGGATTATGGAAGCATTTTTTATGGTTCAGCAAGTACCAGTTTTCTTCAGAAGCTCGATGTTACCCAAAATAAATTCCTCAGAAAGTGCCTTGGTGTAATGAAATCTTCTCCAGTTGAACCGCTACAAGCAGAATCTCAGGAACCTCCTCTTTACCTACGAAGCACTTGCATTTACACAGATGCTTCAAAATCAGCTAGCTAGGCTTTTTCAGTATTTATCCAACTAAAGTATGAAGAATTAAAGTATTGGTTCTTAAAATTCAAATAAGGAAATTAAATATTGAAAATCAAAAAAAGTGTTTTTTCCAGTGATCAACGCACTAAAAAAATGTGTAACACACAACTAAGACCCAATTCTGTGACTTCCATTATCTTCTGCTGTTCGAACTTTATCTCAAAGTATTACTTTGAATATAATAGTAATAATAACAAAACGTTGTGTATTCCTTGTTTTCTCAG
Organism: Callosobruchus maculatus; assembly: GCA_951848785.1. Classification (NCBI taxonomy): domain Eukaryota; kingdom Metazoa; phylum Arthropoda; class Insecta; order Coleoptera; family Chrysomelidae; genus Callosobruchus; species Callosobruchus maculatus. Next base: position 4,042,871 of record CATOUR010000090.1, on the reverse strand, counting down.
AATTTTGGTGGAGGTGGGGGGATTTCTTCCAATCCTCCCTTCTCCATTCTATATGTGTTCTGTAATCCAAAATCTGTCTTGAAAAAATAGAGTTAAGTTCATTGACTCAATACTTCCAACACATAACGGTGACAGCATTTTACTATTTCCCATTGCATAAAGCTATAGTCTGAGATCTCCTTGCAACCAAGTCATCGCTCTCCGCAGAGAACATCCAACACAAAAACTCTCGTAAATAGTTTCTTTCACGTGAGGAAGTAATTCTGCAGGCCTCAACTGGATGAATCGAAGCGATCAGGAACTTCAAAATCACCTAAAAACGAAGTTTGAGCTGTTTTTATATTTTTAGTTCTTTGATTATTGCTGCGCTACCACGCACCCAATTTCTAAAAACTATACGCGTTTTCCATCCTTGCCACAGTAATAAGACTGTGTCAAAATTTCATTAAAATCGATTTTAAGGTTTCACAATACAGAACGGCCAAAAGCGATACTCGTATGTTACATCAGAAAATTCCAAGTCACTTGGTTTCTGTAATAGGCAAGGCAATGCTCGGATGGACCAAAACTAGTAAATTATGCCACTAGGCCTTTTTTTCACAGGTCAATGGACAACCTATTATGAGTACTTCGATTGATATGACGATTGAAGATACCATATCAAACGAAACAGACCTTTTGAAACATCTACCTTGTGTACAAATTTCAAACAACAGTTGTATTTGTGTGCATACAGCAGCTTTAGTCTAACAAGTGATCTTTGGACAATGCTTTTTATATGTGTACGAAATCTAAGATTTTCATCAATAATAAGACCTAAAATTTTCATATTTTCAGTGAAAGCTAAAACTGTTCTCAAGGGACGAGATGCTGGCAGGACAATATTTTCCTTCGGGTGTCAGGAGGGCTTCCCTGTAATCGAAGTTAGTTGCACGTCACCAAAGTTATGGCTGATTTTAATCCTATTAAGGAAAGAGAGCAATTAAAGTGGATTCTGATCGGGGATCTTGGCTGTCTCTTAAATTTCAGGAAAATTAGGATCGTTTCGGTACGACGTTTTATTGTGCTGTTCGTTCGTTTTACAGCCGGACGGAGAGGATCGTAAAGCTCGGCGGCTTTGAAAGAGGGCTTCCTGCACGGTATTTAAAAGCTTAACTTGACCTGGAATCAGATCTTGATTGGGGGAATGAAAGGCTTGAGATGAGGGAGTGATTTTTAGTTTCGGTCATCTGTCGAAAGTCAAAAATTCAAAAATTATCGCAATCGGATTGCAGTGTAACTCGTAATAAAAAATGGTGTCAAGTATGTTGACTCAGTACTCCCCACACCTTATCGGTACCTAACAAAAAAATTGGAGTTTCTCTGTCGCTACATGATCCTCATCGAAGAAAGTACAAAACAACCTTTTAAACATCTAAAAACGGAGATTGCGCTGTTTATACAGGGTGTCCCACGACGATTAAGACAAGGAATATATCGGAACTGGGCAGTAGCAGCGAATTATAATTTTGGGGTTGTAAATTAGAGCAAATATACTATCTTTCTCATCATTGTGTCACCCAACGAGGTATTTATTTTTGGTCACGTGACGTCCGATTCAAAATTTTTAATGGGACATTCTGTATATTTGTGACTTTTTGTGTTCCTTCCGATAAAACAATTCCAACAAACTCGCAGACTTGGGGTTTAAAGTGATTAATTCAAGATCTACAGGTACTTAAAGTATGGTACCAATACCATTGATTGCAACATGTACCCCTACGGTTAAATTACTTTGGTAGTGTTTCATAATGGTAGTAGTACAGTCCTTTAAGTACCTGTAGCTCTTGCACTAAATACTTTAGACCCCAAGTGTGCTAGTTTGTTGGAATTGCTTTTTCGGGACGAACACAAAAAGTCACAAATATACAGGGTGTCTCATTAAAAATTTTGAATCGGACGTCACGTGATCAAAAACAAATATCTCGTTGAGTGGCACAATAATGAGAAAAGATAATATATTTGCTCTCATTTACACCCCCAAAATTATAATTCGCTACTGCTATCCAGTTCCGATATATTGGTTGTCTTAATCGTCGTGGAACACCCTGTATATTTTTAGTTTTTTTAATATTGCTGCGCCGCCACTGACACGATTTCTAAAAACCATCCATGCTTTCCATATTCGCCAAGGTAATAACATTCTATCGAAATTTCATTAAAATCTATTTCATAATGTCCACGTTACACAGTACAGAAGGATCTAAAGCAATACTCTTATGTATACATGAGAAAAATCAGTTTTTGGTTTCTATAATAGGCAAGGAAATGTTCAGATGGACCCAAAAAAGTGTACTATATCGCTAGGTCTTTCCTTGATAGGTCAATGGACAGCTTATTATGAATTCAACATTTTTTTTGGTTTCACAACCATCCTCTCCCCAACCACCCCAATTGAAAATGATCAGCAACTCCTAAAACGTCTAAAAACGAAGTTTGATGAATATTTGAAATTTTCATTTGCTAATTACTCCGACGCTCATGCACCGATTTTTGAAATTATATGAACATTACCTACTAGGACCCCACAGCATATCGCTTCCCAAATTTCATCACAATCCATGCAGCAGTTACAGAGATTCAGAGGCTAGATAAAATCAACAGTCAGACAGACCGACAGACCGATGGAAATGAGTGACGAGGATTTTCGTTATGCAGATATCATAAGACGCCCAAAAATCCAAAATTGTCGCGATCACAAAGCTCGCCTCACCTATCAGTGTAAAAAATGAAATGTATTAAGCATCTCGTATATGGACAGCAGTACCTTTTACAGCTTTGAAAATTTTGAGGATATTTTTATCTAATAATTACCAGTATACAAAATATGGAAAACTATAAAGTCTCTCAAAATTTCCAAAGTTAATTATTATAGTAAGTTCAATTATTGTCTTATTGGCTACATATCATTAAAATTTAATTGAAATCAAATTCAAAATACCTCACAGTCATTTCTACGAGCATCGTGGGAATTTAAAAAGAGAAAGCTTTATAATATTCCAAATTTTGACATTTTCAAAATATTAAAAAATTTGCAGTTTCAAAAATTTTCTATTTCAAAATTAACTAAAACCTTCAGAAATTTCAAATTTTCTCTAGAGATTCAAGATTAATTATCTACCTGTCTAATACTTCAATACTGGTTTTTAAAACGACCCCTTCCTAAAACCTTAGTTTGAGGGTAATTCGAAGCCAAGTAAGATGTGTTGTGGAAGTAACAGATCTGTAAGATGAATCTTATTTGGTTATTTTCCACCTGGATTCTCTTTATGGTCTCATTTGCTAGCCGCCAAAAAGACGGATGAAGCTTTGATGTGATATTTTATTCGCTAGAGCTTACTGGTTGTGTAAACGTTGAGTCTTGTGACAAGATTAGCATGAAATGTAGATTATACAGACGAAGGAACTCGCGAAATTAAAAGGAAAACTTTACTACGATGATGGTATGCAAAGCAGCAGCAACTTCGGATAAGCCGAATACATTTATTTTCCATGGCAACACAAAATATTTGGAATTTGTGGTGCGCAAAATAATGTACGTAATTTAAAAATGCTTGATACTGATTACAATACGTCCATCTATCCGTTAAGGGGCCTGGATACACACAGTTATACATATGTATTTTCCATGTAAAACACGGATTCCCATTTCCAAGACAATTCACTTGGTTTTCAAACTACATACACATCAGTGTTTCAGAAGGTGATACTTAACACCTTAATAAATAACGTCTCAGAGCACTTTTTTCAAAAAAGTTTTTTAGATTTCGAAAAGCTCGCAATGCAAAATCATAATTCTTCAAATGTAGGTATGTAATTTACTAATGAAACACGATATCAAAAAAAAGGCCACCATAGTGACAAAGCGCAAGCTTTCTTCTTCGATTTGCTTTTTGAATCATTACTGTAAGTTTAAAGGTAACGTCAGGAGCTTCGAAATGCGAAATTTATTTCTACGGTGACCTTTGGACCTTAACTTTGGATCTTTTGACCTTACCTTTGGATTTTTGAACTTATCTCCCCTCATCTTTGACGCACACACTGGAGAAAAGGAACAGGCGGTCACGCCTCCTCACTAACACGGGAATACGTATTTTCTTGCCTTCTGAATTGCGCGCGCTATACCCTAGACCCTTAATTCTTGGTATCACTATAACTCAAAAGATGCTAATACAATTTCGATGAAATTTAAGTTACCTATAAGACAGTAATAAACATATTGTTGTTATAGTTTTTGAAAATGGATCCAGTTGGGTCGGAGAAATCGTTACAAGGTCAGATCCTTGATCACTCTATTGTTGGTTCTGCAGGGTTGGCATAAGTCTGTCTTCGCCTTCTTCTCAGTACTACTACTAGTACTACCACTACCTAGATACTTGCGTCTACTCTGCAACTTTCCAACCCGCAGTCCCGAAGACATTCGAAGGTTTCCAATTATTATCCGATGATGCTGCAATGGCGCCAAATTTAAAACTAACGTTTTTGCTTGTCTTCTACATGAAAGATTTAGTACTTTGTTACATGAAGAGGCTGAAGTCAGTTTTTGGATAATGGATATTCTACAGGGTTATTCACGTTATTCGACACGGAGCATTATGGCTAAAGTATTTGATAAAAAAGAAAATAATAATTTGGGATGGTTAGAATCCCATTAAAGGTACATTTTAAAAATATTTTCATATTATACAGGGTGTCCCAAAATCACGAAATGTATCAAAGTTATGTTTTTTTAAATGGAACACCCTGTATATTATTGCATATTCAGATTCCTTGGTGAATTCTATTGTGACTTTATGTATCACACATGGGACTCAAAGCGAACCGTTTAGGTGTAAATCACCATTTTCGGTATAAGTAGATACAAGGAAAAAATTGAATATCGCAGAGATTATAAAATCTGGAAGGCTGTGCCTTCGCCGTATTACTAAGCACAAAATGCGCCAGCTTTGATGAGACTGTCAAATTTAAATCACGTTTATGCTTGAAGAAATCGGTCGATGAATTAGGGAAACTTCGATCAGCGCTAACTTGATTTTTTCAAATGGGAATGCCTAATTTTTTTTATACTGTTAAACATAGAATTTGATAACCTTTCTAATGATGTAGGATTGTGAAGATCAATCTCTGGTAGTTTTCATTTAATATTAAATTTTCAACAATTCGGCGTTTTTCAATTTGCCTACCTATAAGCAACGTAGCAGGCCATGAAATATAAACAAAAACCTCTTCAGGTAGAGGAAAACAACTAACTTAGCTGAAAAATACACACGAATTAGACTAAAGGGACAAGAATATAAAAATTACTCACAAAAAACAAAGTCTAACCAGAAACAACGGCGGTAACATATCTTTGGTCAAAGAGAAGCTGGAGTATGGCAGAAATGGATTTTTTCACGGCCTACTAGCTACTGCAATGTACTAGAGATTGGCAATTTCCAAAACCATTAAAAATTTTGAAATAAAATAAAAACTACTAGAGAATGTTGTAAGCAGTTTATTATTTTCATAATAAAATTTCACGTTTAATGATATAAAAAGGTATGCAATTCTGTCAAAACTCAAGTCAAAAGTACCTCTGACTGGAGTTCTGAAAATTCTTCAGTACCTATTAGCAAGGTCGCAGAAAATGAAGAATGAATTAAAATTTGTTCAAATTATAAAACATAACCTAAATGGCAGAAAATTTAAATCTGATTTGTCAGTATTCCTTTTTTGCAATAATGCTAAAGATATTGAAAAATAGAAGGGCTCTAGTCAGAGGTATCGACTTCGACGCAAATTAGTACTTTTTTACGTCATTACGTATGATTGATGGTTGCGTGCTGGAGCAACAGTCGCTGGTTGTTTCTGTTTCATGTCAAGGTTTTTAATTGTCTTGGGAATTTTTAACCTCTAGTAAATTGCAGTAGCCAGTAGACTGCAAAAAATATCTATTACTGCCATACTCCAGCTTCTCTTTGACCTTAGAGATGTTATCGCAGCTGTTTCTGGGAGAGTTGATTTGTTGTAAGGAATTTTTATAATCTTGTCTCTTTAGTCTAGTTAGTGTGTATTTTTCAGCTAAGTTGGTTGTTTTCTTCTACCTGAACAGGTTTTTGTTTATACTTCATGGCCTGCTACGTTGCTTATAGGTACGAAAATTGAAAATCGCCGATTTGTTTGAAAAATTAAAATTAAACGAAAACTACCAGAGATTGATATTCACAACCTGATATCATTAGAAATCTTATCAAATTCTACGTTTAACCGTATAAAAAAAATTAGGCATTCCCATTTGAAAAAATCAAGTCATCGCTGATCGAAGTTTCCTTAATTCATCGACCGATTTCTCCAAGCATAAACGTAATTTAAATTTGACAGTCTCATCAAAGCTGACGCATTTTATGCTTAGTAACACGGCAAAGTCACAGCCTTCCATATTTTATAATCTCTGCGATATTCAATTTTTTCCTGATATCTACTTATACCGAAAATGGTGATTTACACCTAAACGCTTCGCTTTAGGTCCCATGTATGATACATAAAGTCACACTAGAATTCACCAAGGAATCTAAATGTGCAATAGTATGCGGGGTGTTCCATTTAAAAAACATAACTTTGATACATTTCGTGTTTTTGGGACACCCTGTATAACATGAAAATATTTTTAAAATGTAGCCTTCATGGGTCTCTATCCATCCCAAATTATTTTTTTGTATACTATATTTATTTTGAGAAAGTACTATCGAATCTTATTTTCATTTAACGAACATCTAAATTATAAGGCGATAATAGTACTTGAGGAAGCCAAAACTCTGAGTTATCGAGATAATCTAAGTCAAGTATGCTGAGGGAACAATTTTATAGACGTGATCCATAATTATCAAGCAGATTTATCAGGTAGGCTTTGAAATATTGGCAGTTTGAATAACCTGCTCAGTAGTTGCGTACTGTGTGAAAACTGAGCTTTTCAAATCCATTTTTAAATGGAAGAACAAAGAGAGGGTATTTAAGAGAGTCTATGGGAAATTGCCTACTTGCCTCTAGAATATATCAACTATCGACAGCAACATACAGAACGGAGGCATTTTAAATTTAAACTGATGCATTTGAAAGACTGAAGAATCGTTTTCTTCGGCTATTCGTAGCCTACCTGATAGATCTGCTTGATAATGGGGTATTTTCCAACTTGCTGATATTGCCTGTTTAATGGCTGAAATGGATTGCTTGTATCTAATTTGTAATGATGGCAGTGTTTGCTCAATATTTTTCTGCCCACGTGGAGTAAAGATAGACTTTGAAAATCATCCCTTTGAAAAGAGTTTTTTTAAATCTCTTGAACCTCCCACCTAAGAAATCAACCAATCAAAAGTGATTTTTATGCCGGATGTAGATAGGATGTGACTATTTTAATTTGAATTAATTTCCCTATTTTTGTAGACTATTCATGTTACATTGCACACCTATTACATTTTTTGCATTGTTATGTAATTAGCAGTTTACTCTGAGAATGTTTCATAGTTACTTTCCACAATTCTACTCGTCATTCGGCAACACTCGTCTTTAACAGCCTGTCACTAGTGCCATGCATACATAACCTCCCCTGGTGTCGCGACTGTCTCGGTATCTCATTTAACCAAGATAGATCATCAAATGATGCAAACAAACATCTGTCAATATCAATACGAAGCGGAGGTTATGTAGATGGAGAAAAGGAGGTCAGATAACAAGGTACAGTCACATTCTAAGGATAGCTCCACGAGAGACTTATTACGTCACGCTTAGATTTACTACGTCACAGCTTTGGCGCTAAATTTTATGTTTGAACTTTGCAGGCGCTTTTAAGTCACTTCGCGTTCACAGTAAAAAGTAAAAATGTTAGTTACATGGTTTTTGGGGACGTAACATCAATATTCCGTCATAAATTTTTGTTCGGAAAATATGCACCATTATGCACCATGTCTATAAAATTGTTTTCTCAGCATACGAGTTCTAGATAACTCAGGGTTTTGACTTCATGCAATACTACTGAGGCCTTATATTTTAGTTGTACGTTAAACACAAATAAAATTCGATAGCACTTTCTCAAAATAAATAAATTTAAGTACACAAATAGAACGTATATTTAAAATTTGAAGAAACATCGAAAAATTACCCCCAAGATATAAAATTATCGACGCCTCTGCACGTAGATCTCGTAAAAGGTCTATACAAATGTACTTTTTATATAAAAATAGAAACCTTCTAGGATAAAAATGCTCCCTTAAGCAAAGACAATGAGATAAAGTGACAAGTACTTATGAGATTACTCCCGTAAACTAGCACAGACTAATTCAGTGCTGCTACAAAATCGCCCACCGTTGTTTATGTTATGTAAAGCGCGAATTGTATTCTCTTAGCGGATGGTAATTATGCTGGTTTTTAAAAGGTCCGCCCCCGCGTTAAAGTGAGCTTAATTCGAAGGCAAAGTGGAGTGTAAACGTTATATAGCCGTATAAAATGAATTTTATGTTGTCGTTTTCCACCTGGTTTCTCTTTATTGTTTCATTTTCTCTCTAGCTGGAAGACGTATGGCGCTTTGACGTACTTCGTAATTCATCGTAATATTTTATTCAGTAGTAGTGCCCACGAAACATTTATCTAACTGCGACCTAAATGCGACCCTAAAACGACGTTTGTTCAGAGCAATGGCGCGTAATTTTGGTGTCCGGAAAGAAACCGGATGACGCTAGGTATTTGAGTTCTAGAGGCAGGTTGGAAACTTTTTTGTCATTGCACCATAGCTATAAAGTGGGAGGGATCGGAGATAGAGAGGGGTGTTAGAACGTCAATAAAAATCGTTTAGTAACCGAATGAATATGCGGTAGCATTTTAGTTCCAAAATGTTCCAAAAAATCGTCATCCGAAATCTACAGGCGTTCACGCGTACCGATTTCTTGAAATGAAAAAAAAGAATCGCAACGAAAGCGGTGAGGACTTGATGGAACATTCTTTATTTTTTATGCAGATATATAACACAAAAAATACTGTCATCCATTTCTGATAGACGGTTCATGAGAAATTTGAGCTTAATGTTCGATTTTTCACTTCTTCGTTGGGAATCGTTAAAAAATTGTTCATATTGTATAAAATGGATGACGTTTTTTATACATGTTTTTGGGAGGTCCAACTATGACACGTATTAACTTTATCCGTTTTTATTATGTTTAACCGCATCTTGCAACCCGTATAGGAAGTGACATTGTTATATTATATAGACGCGGTTTCATCTTAATAAGAAGCCAAATAAAGATTTCAATTCTTCAGGTCAAACCTGAAGGTCTGAAAGATCTGAAATTTTTTATTTTCGTCAAGAGACCGGAACTCAAAACTGCGACCAGATTTGTAATCAGCACCCTCAGATTATTATTCAAAGCATTACTGAGTTGCTGATAGGTCATTCGTTATTGAAACATTTCGTTTCTTTTCCATACGTTTTAAGTTCTGTTAATTAATAAATTGATCTGCTGTACAGACGAATTCGCATAATGCTAGCTTTAACTTTCCGTATTTTGTCAATCGTCTTAAACCTAGTTAAATAACTATGTACTGTACTCACAAGCTCAAGCCTTATAGTAGTGTTGCTTACCTGTAAAAGAAAAGACACAGCTTTAGTATAGGTTTATGGTCAAGACCACTCCATGAGGGTTTACACTGTACAGGGTGACATAATAAGAATGGACTCCGGCAATATCTCGGTACCCGTTTATCGTATGAGTTTGAGAAAAAAAAATTATTAGGTAAATCGGCTAAGAGAAATCGCTGGAAATTATTTTCAAGTTCCGCAAGTAGCCGCTAGGGGACGTAACTGTTACGATCAATCAGAAAAACGGCTTTTTCTCAAAAAATATCCTAATAAAGGTATATTATAAATTCTACCGTTATGTAGACTGAACAATTCTCGATTTTTTTTGTTAATCGTTTTTGCTCTATTTTGTAAGATGTAGTGGTGGGGGAAGATAATAAAGCTTTTTATTTAAACGGCCGTAACTTTGGCACAGGTTAACAGAATCAAACAAGCTAGGTCTCGTTAGGAAGAGCTGTTCTTACTTAATAATCAGTTGTATAAAAATTGTTCAAATTTATCTTGCCTTAGTAGCTACAGGGCGATATTTGACATAATAACAACTATTACTCATTATTACGAAATTTTTAAATGGTATGCTATATACATTTTAACATAAGTATATAGAGGACAAAATTCTTAAAAAGTCAGCGAAAGATTCATCCTCCTAGCTATTTTCAAACCGGAGATATCAGTAAAATAAGTATTCTGACAAGTGTGCTGTGAGTTTCAGAAACAATTGCCGCCATATAGGGATATAGCCTCCGTATAATAGTTTTAGTAATCATTTTATAGATAATACTCAAGTAAAAACACTACAAATCATATTTTGACTTTCTGAAAGAACCACCAGGTGGCGTAGTAGGCGCCAATAGCGGCTGTATTCAATTTTCATAATAATGGAACTTTTTAAGGAAGCAATCAAAAACAAATTACAGTAAAAAATGTATTATTGTTTTTATCATTATTAAGCGTCAATTTGAGATGATCACAAGGTATTATATAAATTCGATAGCAAAGATAGTAAGAAAAAATCAATGTGAATAGATCTTAGAAAATAAGGCCAATTAATAGCAAAATAAAGCAAAATATGTTGTACAACTGCAATTTTAATAGATAAAATACATAAACCTAAATCACATGCGTATACCATACCCATTTTCAGTGTTGCTCTAGATGCCTAAAACTGGCAGGTTTATCTACGCTAGAATGGATGCATAAGTGCATATCTAACACGATAGGCGCCATCAAACACTGGCAACACTGACACTAGGTATGGTATGCGCATGTGAATTACGTCTGTGTATCACTTGTTTGTTATCCTTGTTATTACGGCACCTTATTGCTTTATTTTGCTGTTAATTGGCCTTAATTTTTAAGATCTATTCACATTGATTTTTTCTTATTATCCTTGCTTGGTGAGTTCATACAACACTTTGTGATCAGCTCAAAGTGACTTTTAATAATGACTATACTAATAGTCAATTTTATACTGTAATCTATTTTTGTTTGTTCCTTTTAGAAGTTCCATTATCATGAAAATTGTATACGGCACTTATTCGCTCCTACTACGCCATCTGGTGGTTGTTTCAGAAGGTCAAAATATGATTTTTAGTGTTTTTACTTGAGTATTATCTATAAAATGATTACTAAAACGATTAGACTGAGGCTATATCCCTATAGGGCGGCAATTGTTTCTGCAACTCACAGCACACTTGTCAGAATACTTGTTTTGCTGACATCTCCGGTTTGAATATAGCTAGGAGGTTGAAACCTTTGCTGACTTTTTAAGAATTTTGTCCTCTATATATCTGTGTTAAAATATATATATAGCATGCTATTTAAAATTTTCGTAATAATGCGTAATAATTGTTATTATGTCAAATATCGCCCTGTAGCTACTAAATCAAGATGAACTTGGACAATTTTTATACAACTGATTATTAAGTAAGAAAAGCTCTTTCAAACGAGACCTAGCTTGTTTAATTCCGTTAACCTGTACCAAAGTTACGGCCATTTAAATAAAAAGCTCTATTACATTCCCCCACCACTACATCTTACAAGATAGAGCAAAAAACGATAAACAAAAAAAATCGACAATTGTTCAGTCTACATAACGGTAGAATTTATAATATACCTTTATTTGCATATTTTTTGAGAAAAAGCCGTTTTTCTGATTGACCGTAACAGTTGCGCCCCCTAGCGGCTGCTTGCGGAACTTGAAAATAATTTCCAGCGATTTCTCTTAGCCGATTTACCCAATAATATTTTTTGCTCGAAGTTATACGATTAACGGTTACCGAGATATTGCCGGCGTCCATTCTTATTAGGTCACCCTGTACACTTTCAAACAAAAAAAACCCAAGCGAGGATCCAATTGTAATAAATTACCAGAAGAGGTCACTCATTTAATCTTTTAATTCAATAGCTTGGTTAACTTTTTAAAAAGAATTAAACTAGATATTTAATTATTACAAAAAAAAGAGAGGATTCTAAAATCATGAAACCAAATGTATGTGCTTCCTAATTTAACTTATATCTGTGGCAAACGGAGTCATTCCGATGCCAACCCTCTCACACAAAAAAAAATCTTTTAGGATTCAATATTCAACAACAGAAAGCATGATCTGGCACTAACACGTTTCGTCAATTGCAACAGCTGCTGGGAAAAAGTTTCCATACGTCTTTTGCTAGACAAGTAAATAATAAATTGCCATTCATTAAGGTAGGCCAAACACGTTTTCAATAAATTATCTTTGTAATAAAATTTGCAAAGTTGATTTATCTGTAACAAATACAAATTTCAAATAATTCCTTTTGAGATCGACCTCACATTCCAAGTGTCGTAAGTGCGATTTCCGTTTTCGAGATTCGTCCTGGGAAACATTCTATACAGTACAACTATACATGAATCATTTCTGTTGGTTTTAGGTGTGGTGTGCATATCTCACTTAAATTAAGTGTTATACAGGGTGTCCCACGAAGATTAAGACAAGCAATATAACGGAACTGGGCAGTAGTAGCGAATTATAATTTTGGGGGTATAAATTAGAGCAAATATAGTATCTTATCTTATTATTATGTCACCCAATGAGGTATTTGTTTTCGGTCACGTGACGTCCGATTCAAATTTTTTTATGGGATACCCTGTATATTTGTGACTTTTTGTATTCCTCCCTATAAAGCAATTCCAACAAAATAGCACACTTGGGGTCTAAAGTGAATAATTCAAGAGCTACAGGTACTTGAAGGACTGTATCACTACCATTATGAAACACTACCAAAATAATTTAACTCTAGGAGTATATGTTACAATCAATGATAGGGGTACCATCCTTGAAGTATCTGTAGCTCTTGAATAAATAACTTTAGACCCCAAGTGTGCTGGTTTGGACAAATAGTTTTATCGGGAGGAACATAAAAAGTCACACATATACAAGGTGACCAATTAAAAATTTTGAATCAGACGTCACGCGATAAAAAACAAATACCTGGGTGACACAATAATAGGTACAGATACTACATTTGCTCTAATTTACACCCTCAAAATTATAATTCGCTACTACTGCCCAGTTCCGATATATTGCTTGTCTTAATCGTCAATGTACATGTGTTTCTGTTAAGACCAATAAAATGCAGCTATCGATGAAAGAAGGAAGAATCGTTTTCCTTAGAACTATGCAACAAATTGTAGAGCAACGTTTTGTGAAACAAGTTGTGGATTCTATTGAAAAATGTTTTAGAACTGAAGTGTTTTAAACAACTTTCGAGTCTTACAACAGGTTGTCGTGTTCCCGTTCTGAGCCGGTAAACAAAAAAAATGTCCAGCACGTTTTAAAGTTTGTAAAACATCGTGACAGTTTATTTTCTGAAACTGCAACTTGCAAAACCACGAACGAACGAGGAACGCTAGTGAGGCTCTGAGAGCTCATCCCTACCAGATCGAGGTTCCTACCTCCCGAACGAGTCTCCTCCAGCATTCACTCGTTTGGAGATCTTTCACGCTATGGAATGAGCTGCAGGGGAATTTGTTTCCCGCCGGCTACAACCTGCAGCGTTAAAAATCTACCATGCACCGACACTTAGGTTACGTTTCCACCAAAGATGTGCGAGGATGTGTTAAGGAGGATGTGTTTTTAACGAACAAATAGAATCGCTTGAATTACCTCTCGTCGCTCAGCACAGCTCTGGTGGAAACAGCTTAGCGAAGCAAAGTTTCTGTACGTACAAAACAAGGCATGTTGGCGACGAGGAATGTGTGCTATTAATGTGTTTCGAGAGATGTGCGTGAGAAATGTGTCGCGAGGGATGTGGGCGAGGGACGTGCGCTGTTGATGTAGGCGCTCATCTGCACACCGTTCCACAGTTCCGCTAGACATCCTCGTTGCACACATTTTCCTAGCACATCTCTAGTGGAAACGCAGCATTATCCTCTCGCAATGCGTCTACAGCTTCATAGGCTTTCAGCCTTTGCGGAGGGGCTGATCGTAAAAACAGATCTATGTGCTCTAGTACCTTTAGTGAGATTATGGATGCCACGAGGTAAACATCAGTGTGCGAATTTAATTGATTTATAGTAGGATAAAAGCTCATGAAACTTGGTGCATAATCTAAATGCGCCCTAAACTATCGCCGTCACAACACTATATTCCCTAAACGCCTACAGATTTGTTTTATTATTATTATTCTTGGTGAACAATAATTAGAAGACAGAACGTAGCATCAAAATCTAGCGCTACTTCAGAGTATGATGTAACAAACAGTCTACAATCTCCAAGTACAGGTACCTGTTTACCATATTAACAGTACAGTTTACGTTCAAATAATTGTTAACCATTTAAACAAAATTACTGCAGTTATGTACATAAACGCCAAGAATCAGAACGTAATATTAATTTTACGTAACAAACTGGAATTTAATTTACACAAAAGTAACTATTATTTTCACACTGTGCGCATGATACAAAAACCGAAAGTAGTCGTTTAGCAATTTCATGAAATCTGTTATCACACTTCGGTTATAACACATGGATACGCCCAATGCAAGGAAATGGCTTGGAAAAAGTTTGTTCGCGGCAAGAATACTTAATAGGCGGTTGCTGAAATCAATGCTAGTATAAAATGTGGGTAAAATGGGTCATATATAAGTGGTAAGAGATTGCCTCTTGACGATGCAAATAATTTATTTTTTTGAATTAAATCAACGTCTAAAGCAACAACCCTTTGAGAGGCCCACTTGCACTATACAATGTATATGTCATATAGGTTGCGGTAGCAACAAGTATTGATGGGATGTACCAAGTCAATACCTGAACTATTATTATGCTGAATTTAAAAACCAATACTACAGATCATCAGAATTGGATAGCTTTGGAATATTTTGCTTAACCTTTCCTCTAGGTCCAACTGTTGCAGGTGTGGTGTAAATTTTTTTGATGTAAAGCCTGAGACCGACATAATGATCAATTTGTTTTGTTTCCAGAGTCGTTAAATTTCTATGACAAGGTCTGTGTATTTAGACATCTTCCCAGCGTAGCTGTTTTAGTTCAGATTCCATAAATAATTTTCAAGTCAGAATAGAATAAGCTTTCGATCTACGCGATTTTAATTTTGATTAATACTGCTAATTAAAAAAATCAAATTGGTGCTGTATCATGAAAAGTGTCACGATGCAGCACAATGTTATACAAACGATCAAAATGTCATGGCTGACAGACATTATCTTTCTATGATTCTATGGTGCTGTAGAAGCACTGTGAGAGGATAAAAGTTGGTGCGCGTAAGATTTTAAACGCTGCAGGTTGTAGCCATCGGGAAGCTCATTCCACAGCGTCGAAGTTCTCCAAAAGAAGGAATGCTGGAGGAGATTAGAAGACCTTAGAAGGTGATAATTTATGCTTCAACTTTTTTCTTCGGTGGTCCTCTGAGGCGTTCTGTTTTCTAACGAAGACCTTTTTCTTCACATTATATTTCATTTTAACTCTAGTTTTTCTGTTAACATATCTTTGTATGGTGTGGAGGTTAATAGTACGCGCGTACTCTTTGTGGGCGTACTCTTTGGGACATGATCAAGGAAACAAAAAAAAGCATGCCATCAAAATATGCAACCACATTTACACAAAGCATATGGATGATTTTATAACCTATTAAACCGCCACTACGCCGTGCAGTCAAAATCCAATATGAAACTTCATTTTGATCAAATACTAACTATTGTAATCTCGCAAAAAGTTATAAAATAATAAATTATTTCTACTTGCATGTCCTGATAATTTTTCGCATCACACCGCCTTATTTTGTACAACAATAATCTTCCTTCAGATTCATCTACACAGTAGACTATGTCTATTGGACGACCTTACAACTATGTTATTTTGGCACTGCGTACTCTTACGTGCTCTTACCCTAACGTCGTCGTGCCAAGACATGTTATTGTGGATGTTGATCCCCAAAAGCGTGACTCGACTATTGGGTGGCCCTCCATTTCCATAGTTGGTAAGCCAACGTGAAACCTCTTTGTAAGGGTTGTTGCCTGAGTTTTCTGTACGTAAACTACTTTGATCGGTAAGGCATGCTACTTTCGTCGACGTACCGTTTCCTGGGATGATAGTGGCTTGCCTGGTTCCATGCACGATATTAATGTACTGCAAAGCTGTAGCTTGGATTGGATGTTAGTGGATCCAGCAGCTTGTTGATGTACAGCAGAAACAATGTAGAGGGTAGGACAGATCCCTGAGCAACACCGGCGTTTAATAAAAATACGTCTGATGAACAGCCTGGCGCAGGCCAGTGACTAAAGCAGCGAGCTTGACCAGAAGTCCCTCATGCCACACTCTGTCGATATGTCAAGTGCAACAGCACTAGATAGGCGTTACCTGCAGCAAAATTTACATTCCAAATGTTATGTTGGTCTGACATGAACTTTTGGAGATATTAAGCGACTAATGAATAGCATTCCCAGGTTTAACTTTTGACATTGAAGTGCAGTGAAGCGTACACACAAAGTTTAATGTTTTATCAGCAACAGCAATTACAAAGCAAGTTTTCCCTCGTAAAGGAGCTTTACCTCTCCAGGTTATTTTCTCAAGAACTTAGAATATATTCGCTGTAGAATGTCGGATTGTCTAATCTGTGTGTCGTGTGAATTCTCTTCAGCAATCTTAATTAAAGTTTCTCTGAGTCCTTGCACTGGAATCTCCTCCCTATTCCGAGGGCCTTATTTTGCGAGACTTTATTCTGCCGGAAGAAAAATCCATTTAATTAAGGAAAAATGCTGTGTGTATTTGTGCGACGAAGCAACGTTATTAGCTTCGGCATTGACTAGGAGATTACATTTTCGAGTATCTGTTTGTATATAATAGTTGGGTTGAAAAGTAGACTAACTTGAAAAACCAACGTTTGTGATAAAATTCTATTTTATTAACAATTTAGGGCGGTCACAATATTCAAGCTATGTTATATTATTATTTTTCCGAATAACTCTCATAACCTCCACCATTAAATCATAGATTTGCAACAATAGGGGACTAAAAGATAGAGAACAAAATCCCCTTTATGACAATAAAGTTTGAAATTATTGACAATTACTGTCACTTTACAGTTTGAAAATTTGCTACTTTTTTTTGAAGTTTCATTCCGCCATTTTAAAAATTTTGTGGCGGTAGCGTTCTCGACATAAAAAAACATGCTCTTATTGCGGTAGCATTGGAATTTCACGTTATGACAATTTTTTGTGTTACCCCCACCCCCACCCATTTTTTATCATCGCACTGAGACCAAAAACTAAGGGCCGATTTTATCAACATGCATATTTAACAAAGAATTTAACAAAGCTTTTCTATTGGATGTTATTTAGCAAAAGCTTTCTATTGGGTATGAGGGCTTGAAAACAACACGTCAAAGCTGGATGACACTTTTGTCAAAGATATTTTAGAAATTCATGGATGAAAATCATAGCCGGATATCAGAACAAAGCGATTGATTTGCAAATTAATGCCACATTTTCCATGTTTACATTATAATTATTGTATAATTACTAATTGCAAACTGGGATAATTTGTGATAAAAGTAGTAGTAGGTACCTATATCAATCACAGCAACTACCTAACTTATTTTATAATTAAAAATCCCACGTCCGTCAGTCAGATGGATTATATGAAAATACATACTTCTATGAAGAATCAATCTTTCATTTACTGGATGTATGTTTGTTATAGATCTTCTTATAGAAGTATTCACAGGTGCATTGTACATCAAATAGGGTTATACCTAATTTTAATTATAAAATGGCAAGCTTTGGCGTTCTGGGGTTCTGAGTAGGCAACCAGTAATGCACATGCGTTTTGGAAGTAGCTGTAACCTTTGAAATGTAACAAAATGCTATTTTTACCTCTTCTTACTATAAAACAAAGATATATTGCAGGTATTCATAATTGTTATCGATAGTAAATTATTGTTTTATCCAAATAATGCACTGAGTGAATTTCTTGTCGTCATAGCATTTAATACAGCATGAAACCAGCAATCAAATGGAAATGGAATCTGGAATCTGATTGGTTGAAATTAGCAATTGCTAAACTTTTGATCAAACACGAAAATGCAATTTTTCACCGATTTGGGATGGAAAATTAGACTGGAAAAGATGCAAGATGATTTACAATGCTCGATTGTATATAAAGTATGTCTTTTTGAGCTTTCTGAGGTCAACTTCAGGAGAAATCAATAATTTTCAGACTACTTTGACAGATGCATGTTCTTAAAAGAGCTGCTCTGATTGGTCAAAGTCTTTGTTAAAATCTGCATGTTGATAAAATCGGGCCTACATTTTTGGTTTTAATGATGACCTTTTTGAAGTGAAGTTTGAAGAAAAACGGAAGACTTTGGTTTTACGATGTCCGCCTGTATGTCTGTATGTCCGCGATATCGTTCTCCAACTATTGCTCAAAAACTTAATAATAAAGGTTTTCATATTGAAAAGGTTTTGGTGCCGATCAAACAATGGGGAGTGGAAAAGGGTGGGGGTGCACAAAGAAAAAGTAATACAACCTATAAATTTGATAGCACCAGTTGAAAGAGAGCATATCTTCTTTTCGAACGTAATGATATATTTCGACATGTTAAGCTCTGCCTTCTTGGTTGCTTTGGGAGTTCATATACTTTAGGAGGTTTTAAGAAGACAGTTCAAGAGTGCTTCCAAGTTTGGTGCCTTTGTTTAAACCTACCAAGGATTCTGTTACTACCTTACACCTTTGTGAGAGATTATAAGATGCATTTTTAACTTTTTCCTCTGATCGTCGCATAAGATTCTCAGGAAGACCATCATAGTCAAATCTACTAAGATGTTGCTTAAAACTGCAATGAGATCTGAAGCAACGCTGACAAATTTCAAATTTATTGCTATTTTCCGTTCATTTGGGATATTGAAATGTTCCGGAAATCGGTTCTGCCCAAAATTTAGAGGTTCTTGTACCACACCAACTCAAACCTCTTCGAAGTACTTGAACGTATAATAATATCAGTTATATTGCATAAATAAATTAATAATCAGGGATGGGATTCCGTTTTAAAAATGATATAGAGTTTGATATCAAAAACGATAGTAGCGATTCCGTTTGCCACAATTCGGCAATAAACTCGATATCTATACTCGACAGCTGCAGAGCAGTCAATTCGATGCTTAGATTCTCAAGAGTGAGGTTACACATCTGTTTACACAAACATTGAAATCTTATAGTGAACTCTGTACTTCAGTTTTTTCAAACTTAGGTAAATTGTGAGTATATTAGTGGCTGCAGTAACTAGAAAATAAACTTTTATTTCCATATGGATGTTTGACTCATTCCAGCTGTATATTTTTGTCCAAAACCTACATCGTTGGCATGAACCTGCGACGTAGAAACTAAGGCAGCAAAGAACTTAGCCTCCAGAGTGATGCCCTTTCTTGAAAATCTCTACAGGACCTTTTGTTTATGTTATTATATAATTTCGATAAATATACATGTATGTACTCTTTATTTAATCGAAACAGTTCTATAAACCTATTGTCGAGAAGCTCGAAAGGATTGCTTTTTGCTTTAATTTCCATTCTTCTACGAATATTAATCAAGTATTGCTGTTCTCTCTGTTGCTGTAATAGATGCTCTCTCACAATTGGCAGCATTATAATGTCTATGAATATTATTATTACAAAGATGGAAACAAAAAAATAATGACGCTAATGACCGGAGCAGTCGAAGCCGATGAAACAAGTAAAAAGAAAGAAAAAATAATTTTTCTGGGTATATTTGAGGTTAGGACCAAAAAACAACGATTATGTCGTAGGTAGTTCATATGTGTCATTCCAACTACCGAATTCCCGAAGATTTTTGACGTCAAAGCAGATCGAGTAACAGAATCCGGGTTTATAATTCTATCGAGTTGATCATCTATCGAGATCGAGTTTCTCGATTCAGAACGGAATCCCACCCCTGGATTATCGTATAATACATAGTAATGAAAAATAGAAAATCAATGTATACTTAGGGCGGCCAAAATCGGATTCGCACACCCAGGAGCGGCCCTGGGATACAATAAGCAGCAATACGAAGAAAAAATTACTCAATATAAGAACGTAGAATAACACTTATTAATTTAGACGAAAAACAAATTCAGACCTATAAAAATGTAATAAGCACAATCCGTTCAATGCGAAGCAAATTACCTACCTTTTTGCGCGAAACTTTCTCGTTAGTAAAAAGTGTTATGTACTTTCCTTTTGTTTCCCATTTCATCCGACTTCACAATTCGTTGCCCGCGTTTTTCAAACCAGTTCGTGTTTGCTTGAGAACGAACAACTGTGTTTGTGTTATATCACCATATTCGTAATCGTATGTTTTTGTTGTCAGTTACATCATTTACATTATAATCAACGCAAAAGTACATATACGGTTTATTTGTAATACATTTGAGAGTGGAGGATGGAAGTCTAAAGCCATTCTAAAGCCCGGTACCCATTGGTGAACTCCATCTGTAACTGCAACCTGCAATGCGAGTATCATCTGGCTTAATGTAAGAGAAACTGGAAGTTTATTAAATTTCCAATATAGGAAGTAAACGAAAAGTCGTAATCATTGTTTGAAAACACCATTGTCCGAAGATGTACCTACATTAACGTCTGATGAGTGTCACAGCAGTTGATGGCAAGAGGCATTGGTCTCTTAAGATTTTTTAATAACTGAGTGAACCGCGTAGGCCAATACCCGCAGGCCCAATAAATACATCTTCTGGCAGCCCATTCCAAGCCTTGCATACCTCGGGAATGAATGTGCGGTTGTACCGCTCGGTTCTTGGTGTATGAAGAATGACCGTCTTGGGATAATATCTCCAAAATATGATTGTCTGGACATTCTTCTTGATACTCTGACATTCAATTTTCCTCCTAACAAGATGTTTATTGTATGGTCAGTCTTCCTGTAGGTTGTAGCCTTCAGGAAACAAATTCCTCGGCAGCTCATTCCACAGCGTCGAAGTTCTCCAAAAGAAGGAATGCTGGAGGAGACTGGTTCGGGGAGTAGGAACCTCAACCTGGTAAAGATGAGCTCAAAAGGCCTTTTTAGTGTTCATCGTTCGGACGGTATTTGATGTTATTATCTGGGAGAGCTCACTCGAACATCTTCCGTGATAGAATCTGTAAAACAGGGACAGGTCAGCCACCCTTCTTTGATGTTCCAGGCTGTGGTGGTCCACTGTGAGGTTAGGAGTATCGATTAGTCTAATTTCTCTCTTGTAGATAGTGTCCAGAATCTTTAGAAGGTGCTTCGGAGCGCATCCTTACATATGGGAGCAATAACTCGAACGATGGTTGTATCTGTGTCTTGTAGAGCAGCAATAGTTGCTCTGGTGTATACAGCTTCCTGCAGCGGAATTAAACTCTAAGCTTCTGAGATCATGTTTTAGCAATACTGATGACGTGGTCGTGCCAGGACAGGATGGTATTATTGATGTTGATCCCAAAAAGCTTCACGGAAGGTGACTTAACTATTGGGTGACCCTCGATTTCCACAGTTGGTAAGCCAACATAGGACTTCTTTGTCAGTGTTGTTGCCTGAGCTTTCTGTACGTTAAACTGTACTTACTAAACCCCACTCTACAATTGTTCTGATTATCTGCATTGATCTGTGAATCATGTTGCTGTCGCCGACGTACCGTCTCCTGGGGCGACAGTGGCTTGCAGGGTTCCATGCACGATATAATGTACTGTCGTTTGCGAAGCTGTAGATTGGATTGGATGTTATTTTCAGCAGCTCGTTGATGTACAGCAGAAACAGTGTAGGGAATCGGACAGATTCCTAAGGAACACCGGCGTTTATTAAAAATACGTCTGATGAGCAGCCTTCGGCTACAACAAACAGAGATCGGTCATTCAAGAAGCTATTCAACCACTGGCGCAGGCCACGTGGTAGTCCAATGTTGGTGCTGAAGAGGTAGGTAATAATAATCAAATATTTCCTTGGGTTTACACTTTACTATTTTGTTAATGTCTCTACTGCAGATTGGCACTATTGTGTTGTCTCTAGGATTAAACTTAGGGGCGCTGTTTGAGTTTATAAGAATCTTGTACAGAATCAAATCGCAGAATTTGTGGGGCATAAGATACTGGATGCAAAAAAAGACCACATAATTCCAAAATTTGTCTCCAACAAGCTTTTATAATTAGACATCGGAAAAATATTTATGAGCAAACATGTAATAGAAAATATAGGTCAAAGACCGAGCAAGGGACAGGGAGGAAAATCATTGGAACAAGGCAAAACCTTTGATACAGCTTTCTGCTCAAAAAAACTAAAAAGATCACTTTATCCACAGACTGTCAGGTTACACTGAGGACACTAGAAAATCATCTCACAGTGACATCTGGACTAGACTGGAAATACCAACAGGTACTAGATAACTTAAGGCTTTATTAAAAATTACACATAACAGTGTGCATAAAAAAACTAGAGCAAGATGTGAGCGAAACTCAGTTTGGCTTCAGAAATGGTCTAGGTACAATAGGGGCACCATTCGCTTTCAATGTAATATCACAAAGATGTCTGGATATGAACCAAGATATTTATGCGTCTTTTGTCGACTATAATAAGGCATTCAATAGGGTTCAACATGATGATCTAATTAAACTACTAAAAGATGAGGGACTAGACCGCAGAGATTAATATCAACCCTATATTGTAACCAAAAAGGCAAGATAAGAGTAGAGCAGAACATATCGCACGATACCGAAATACTGAGATACAGTTGGAAATGAAAAGGCGGATGAGCTTGCAAGAAAAAGATCACCCACCTGGTATATTGGTGTAGAACTTGCCTTAGGAGAGGTCAAAAGCACAACTAGCCAGGGAATGCGTGAAACTCCAAACCAGGAATATTTCCACGCTATCTACAGTGTTTGCATGATACCCACTTTTTGTAGCAAATATTAGCACCATCACCATGTTTGGGAAGTTTAGTTCAAACGAATCCATGTGTAAATATAGTTGAACGGTTAAAATTCAAACGGACATATACGTTTAACCTTTCAAAGCTGTTTGCAATAACGAGGATTTCTAGCCAGTGTTTTATGCTATATTCTGCCATAGTATAGGTATGTAGGAAATATATCATGAACATATTCTTAGCAACTTGTTTTCTCTGAGATATATGGCGTTAAATATTTTTTGTTAAATTGTTTTTCAAATTATTTTAGAGAAATGTAAATATAATAGACGTATTTTGTTTTCTATGGATACGTTTTATAAATTCTAGAGGCATACATATGGTGCAGATTTATCCACATATGTACACCTTCTATGCCACTGGCAACATTTGAGAGTTTAGAACGGGTTGTAGCTTGTGGAGATTTTAATAAGGATTATGTCGAAAGCGGTTACCTCTAGGGACTCTTTTAGATAAAACATATCGAAGAAACGATTTTTTTAATAATCAAATTAATGTAAGAAACCAGAAAAAGTTGTATTTATTTACAAAAGTTTGATGTTCTGTAGGTGGCGCCCTCTATTCATGATAGAAGGCGTGGTTGACAACTTTGACACCCTGTATCTTCAAAATCTATTTCAATGTCCATAAAAATGTGAGGTCTATCACCTGTCAAGCGTTGTCGGCCAAATATCCGGACACCCTGTCCTTAATATGTCCATTATCTTATCTTTATCTATCTTATCTTATCTCCTGCATGACTTCCCAAAGCTATAAATGATCACAAAACATACGTAACTAGAAATTCACTCGTCATCCAGATTACTAAGCACAGATTATCTAAAACAGAAAATAGCCCTAAACTTACGGCTGTAAAACTATACAATGAATTACCGAGCATGTTCAAGTCTCTTTCATCGAAGCATTTCAAAAATAGATTAAAGTTATTCCTAAAACAGAAGGTTTATTATTCTGTAGAAGAATATCTTCCACATGCCACTTGATTTTATCTATACTATTTTATATTTTATTTATATACTTATTGCATTATGTCTATCTTTTTATATTAACTGTATCATCTAAGTACCTCTATTTTACTTATTTTTTTGTGTATGTGTATATATTTAATTGTAAGCGTTTGTGGTTATTGTTACTGTTGACTGTAGTATAAATATTGACATATCCTATATCACTCTGTGATCATTGAGGACGAATAAAAATCTATCTATCTGTCTCCCTATCCTTCCCGATTTTCTGCACCTAGTATATGCTGTGATTTTTTTGTATTGCAACGACTGGAACTAAATATCTAAAGGAACTTCCTTTTTTCTTTATTAGATGAAGACTGACGTTGAAAATACAACGTGAAGAAATCCAGCAAAAATGAGGGATATTTCTGTTTGGACATGCTTTTTCACTTTCCGGAAAACAGCGGGATTTTATTGCTCTCCCAACCGTATTTTCTGCCAAAAAAATGATTTACTGCCCTTTGGGTATACCAAACAGCCATCATCGATCATATTCGCGATACTCAGCTTTTCCGTCGATGGGGCAAAATCGGATTGCAGTACGTAGGGTATTCCAAGAGCCTCGACGCGTTTTCTGTTTACACCTAAGCGGTTGCAAAGGCAAAGCCTAAATAGTTGAGTACCGCGACTTATACGGAGTAAGTCAAAAGTATAGAACCCCTCATTTCTCTCGAACACACTTTGCACGATTTTCATGAAGTTTGGAATAGAGGGATTTTTTAATATGGCCAATCTTGCGATTATATTTACAATGTTGTCAGATCTACCGTTTTTCCGGAAATATAATAAACTTTGTTATTTCAAATAGATCACTCTGTATATTTTTAAATCCTTGAAAAATACTGATTATTTTTTTGTATGATACTTATTCATATACCTAAATGGCACAAACTAAATTTACAGTGCATCCGCCCAAGAGGTACACACTTTAAAAATATTTATTTGCTTGTAAAGCACAGATTCCAATTTCGAACAGAACTCACTTGTTTTTCAAACTACATACACAGTACTTCAGAGGGTACCATCCTTAAGACCTTAATGAATGACATCGCAGAGCTTTTTCAAAAAAGTTTTTTATTGCACAAAAAACTCAATCCAAATCATACATTCTTCAAATGTCTCTAATTTAATAACTAAAAGCGATATCAAAGCAAAGCTACCAAAGTGAAATAGCGTAAGATTTCTTCTTCAATCAACTTTTTGAATCATTACTGTAAGTTTGAAGGGAACGTCAGGAGCGTCGAAATCAAAAATTCATTTTTATGGCAACCTTTGGACCTTACCCTTGGCCTTACCTTTGGACTTTGCTGGGTTATAAGGGTTGAAGTACAAAAAAAATATTTTGTAAGCATAGTGTGATAGACTATGGTAATTCCGAAAAACCCACTGAGTTTTCCTTTAATTTCTTTTTGTTACGAGAGTATCAAAGAAATTCAGGGACATCCTTAACAAATTGAATTCAAATTTCGATTTGCTTACTGTTCATAATATTACTGAAGTAAAATCATTTCTATTAGGTGTTTGGATTTATATGTTAGTATACTTTACTGAAAATTTCCAGATTTGCTGCACGTTCGGAGCTGATTTTCTCAACACCCCCAAAAATATCCAGTTTTTGTGGGGGGTTATTATTTATGGAAGATATATATCTTTATAAGCGGTCGAACTGGAAGCGATTTATCCCCAGATTGACCCTCCCTCAATGTCTATCGGCGTATTTATCCTTGCACCAAAACACCATTTGTAAAGGACAATTGCAGCTGGCTAAAATATTGCCTATAATACAAAGGGGTCGATCCTCTTCAGCTATATGGCTTCTCCTTTTTTTTTAGCGAAAACTGATGGGATCATATTTATCAGACAGTTCCTTTACTATGAAGCAGCTGAAAGATCTTTTAAATCTTGACATTTGTTGTACAAAATAGATATGTGTAGACGCGCGCGTTGTCAAGAAGTCGCATTTGATCAGATAGAAAAGAAAAATCCAGATATTTTAAATATATTGTTACAGATCTTGGTTGATGGTAGACTTACTGTTAGTCTGATGAATTTTTTTCGATAGCATACTGATTTCAAATCCTTACCTTGGAGCTGAGGTGATGTTCCTAGGTATTACCATAAATAAATAGAGTTATTTCAAATATTGAATCACTGTTCATTGATTTTGAAAGGACTTTTGACATAGTAACACCCGCAAGTGTAAGGGAATGCACGAGACAGAAATGTACACCCCAAAAGACTATAAATATCGGGAAAGAGCTAAACAAAGACACTGCAAGTCAGGTTCTTCACAAGAGACCAAAAGACGAAAGACTGCATAATGGGCAAGGTATGTTGCCGAAGCGGTATTAAATGGGGACTGACAGGTAGTCTTCAAGATATGGATTAAGCTGATGACATCTGCTTAATATCGCACATTATCAAAGACTATCCACATTATCCACGAGCGGCAGAGGTCAAACTCCAACATCGAGATGTAAAAAGTATCCTCCAAAAACTAAACATGTAGGAAACTACCAGTCCTGACCAAATTCCAGCCATTGTCCTTAAACGCTGTGTAATGAGCTTGCATCTAATCTTTGCAAGCTCTTCAAACCATCGTATCAGCTAGGCGTGTTTCCCGCCTTCTTCGCACCATGTCTAAGATTATGGAGACTGTCATTAACACACAGCTCTTCAAATACCTGGACAACAATAACATCATAAAGCTGCTTATCATGACCCTTATCCCAAAAACTTGGAGTTTTGTTTCGCTGTAGGAAGCTGTATACACCAGAGCAGCTACTGCTGCTCTACAGTACACAGATCCGACCATCATTAGAGTATTGCTCCCATTTGTGGGGATACGCAGCGAAGCATTCTCTAAAGCTTCTGGACACTATCCAGAAGAGAGCAGTTAGACTAATTGATACGCCTAATCTCACAAAGGACCTCTACAGCCTGGAACATCGTAAAAGGGTGACTGACTTGTCCCTGTTTTACAGATTCTATCATAGAAGATGTTCGAGTGAACTTTACCAGATAATAACATCAAAAGCCGTCCGAACGAGGAACACTAGAGTGGCTCTGCGAGCTCATCCTTATCAGGTCGAGGTCCCTACTTCCCAAACCAGTCTTCCCTAGCATTGCTTCTTTTGGAGAACTTCGACGCTGTGGAATGAGCTGCCAGGGAATTTGTTTTCCGAATTTTACAACCAGCAGCGTTTCAAATCTAACACGCACAGAAACTTATCCTCTAGCAGCGCTTCTACGGCGCCATAGACTTTTAGCCTTTGTGGGAGGCTGACCATAAAAAAGGCCAGAGAAAGAAGATCGAAATTTTTGAAATGGAAGCTGCAAAAATGGGACTAATCCGACCAAAAACATCTTCTTCTTTACAGCAAGGTTAACTACCCTTACTTCTATAAAAAAAATTGGAAGTTATAAGTTTGGTGACCTGAGGCAGCCATTGTGGCTTAACCTGCCCTTCCTCTCTATCCGCTGGACTGTCTTTTAATGTTCCAACAAAAACAAATTAATTTTTAACCATGAGTGGGATCAGTGGTCTAACCTATTTATCATCGGTGATACTTACCTGTTCGTGCTTTAAGAGATAATTTTTTCCTGGTACTTTTAGTAAACTCTAAACACACAAGTTTCATCTTACGTCTGAAGTCCTTTAAAAGGTCCTATAATAGACTTGGATGCGCGCATAAATTTAAATGGAACTTGACCCAACGTGTGAAGTAACTATAACAACGTTAATGTGTCCGACGTCAATTAAGACGCCACTATATTACTGGTTTATTCATCGCAGAAGCTGAGGGACTAATGGGGATGCGAGGACACAAAATTAAGCACCGTCACATGCAGTAAACATTAGATCGTCCTTTGTCTTGGCGACTAAAACCGCTTGCTTCTGAGTTTATAATTCAATTTTGAAAGTTGCCCTTGTGTTCGATGATGACCAGCTTATGGTAAAATTGGAGGGTAGACAGTTATGTTGTGGCAGGGAGCAAGCTTCAAGTAATACTTAGTTTTACCCAATATAGAGTTTGTAGCCTTAAAATGCAAGGGTCAATAGCTCTTGCCAGATTTGCATTCATGCTAGGAATTAGTAGCATGCAGGTCAATGTTACCCTGTCGAAAGCTTGACTAAAGAAAGAGGATTGCAGGAAAGCAAACAGTGTTACAGCTCATAAAATCGCTATGCTATGGCTTTCGAACAAAGGTAGATAGTTGCTCAACCTTAAGGTAGGGGTTCTCACAGGTCACCGCCAACATTCTTCCCGCAAAAGCTGAAAGCCTATCGCTGTAGAAGCGCTGCGAGAGGATAAGTATCGGTGCACGTTAGATTTGAATCACTGCAGGTTGTAGCTATCGGGAAACAAATTCCCCGGCAGCTCGTTCCACAGCGTCGAAGTTCTCCAAGAGAAGGTATGCTGGAGTAGACTGGTTCGGGTAAAAGGGAGCTGGTAAGGATAAGCTCGCAGAGCCTCTCTAGTGTTCTTCGTTCGGATCCTTTTGGTATTATTATTGGGGAGAGCTCACTCGAACATGTTCCGTGATAGAATCTGTAAAACAGGGACAGGTCAACCACACTTCTTAGATGTTCCAGGTTATCAAGATCCTTTGTGAGGTTAGGCGTATCGATTAGTCTAATTGCTTTCTGGATAGTGTCCGGAAGCTTTAGAAAGTACCTCGGAGCGCATCCTCACACATGGGAGCAATACTCCAATGGTGTCGGATCTGTGCGTTGTAGAGCAGCAGTATATAGCTGCTCTGGTGCATACAGCTTCCTACAGCGGAACAAAATTCCAAGTTTTTAGCAATACTGATGACGTGGTCGTGACAGGACATGTTGTTGTTGATGATGATCCCCAAAAGCTTGACGCAAGGTAACTAGACTATTGGGTGACTCTCCATTTCTGTACGTTAGACTTTATTTATTAATCCTCATAGATCACTGCCAACTAAGCACGCATTTATCACAGAAGAAAGTGGCAAATGACCCTATCTGCCCTAGAAGAAGATAAAACATTGTTTCACTGCCCAGCCAGATGTGCTGTGTATCGCAACCTCAGCTTAAGATATTTAGTACGATGGAGTTTGAAGAGGAATCACTATTCCCAGTAAGCTGGTCGGACATACTGATATTCATCAGGAGATTTGATGAATTCAACAAAAAGGAATTTTCCAGAAGCCATGAAGGTGATGTGAGTTCAGTGGAGGCTACAAAATGGGACAAAGATGATCTACTTGACAGCTTTGTCTTCCCATCACTACTACTACTATTTCCAGATAAATTCAAAAAAGATCTTGATGATGACAAGTATGTTGTTGTTTTTCTTGATCTGAAACGCGCTTTTGAAACCATAAATAGGAACATATTGTTAGCTAAGCTTAAAGTATATGGTTTTGAGGGTAAGATTTACAAATGGTTTGAAAATTATCTAAATGGAAGACAACAAAGGGTAAAAATAGGTGATGTCTTATCAGATACACGCTATATCAATGTTGGTGTACCTCAAGGGAGTGTGTTAGGACCTATCTTTTTTATTTTGTACCTTAATGACATACATTTATTTGTAGATTGTGATTTTATAAATTTGTTTGCAGATGATACTGTACTTGCATGTTCAGATGTTAACCTAGACACTGCTATTGAAAAAATTAATTATGCCTTAAGTGGTGCTGACAATTACTTGAAATTAGACAAGCTCAAATTAAATGTCCTTAAGACTAAAGCCATGATCATTACCTCAAAACATAAATACAAACAGATAGATTTTTCGAATTTAAAAATTACTATTGATAATCAAAACATTGAAATCGATACTTTCGTAAAGTACATAGGTATACAACTTGATAACTTCTTATTATTTGATAAACATTTTGATTATGTACACAAGAAAATGTCTAAAAGGCTATTCTTTTTCACAAGAATTTCTAATTTTCTGTCTACCGAGATGAGGTTATAAGTATATCAGTCCATTATACAACCCCACTTTGACTATTGTTCTTCTGTACTATACTTTTTTAACTGAAATCAGCTGTCACAGTTACAAAAGATGCAAAATCCTGGGATGACAATTGTCTTAAGGACGAATCGATATACACCTATTCAATTGATGCTGTCAACCCTTAATTGGTTATCTGTATCACAAAGACTATATTATCTTACCATGATATTTGTTTTTAAAATAGTGTCAGGTATGGCACCGACGTATTTGCAATGCTTCAGCTATAATAGTGATATACATGCACATCGGACTAGAAAACAAACTATTTATATTTCTAAAACTAACAAGAAAAGTAGCATGAATTCTTTATCTTTTAAAGGATTCAGTGATTACAATAGTCTTCCAATTACAATAAAACAAAGTTCGTCGCTGAGAATATTTAAACAACAATTATTAAAGTACATAAGAGTCATCTGACAATCTTTAGGCTCACAGTTAGCTTCTCTCTATTATTGAGGTTTCTAATATTGGCATTGTATATTGGCGTAGTATATATAGTATCAGCATTAATTTAATTATTTTTTAGTGTTAATTTTATTATTTTGGAATAACCAATTTGTATTTTTTTAGGTATCACTACTTTATTTTGTATTAGGGTAATCCTATTTTGAAACAAAGCTTCTTCTTCTTCTTCTTCTACTTCTAGCTTGTCACTAATATTTTAGGTTTTTATAAAATGTAACCGAATTGCTACTCGTTTACGCTACGGCTTTCCAATCCAGTGGTCCAGGGATCAATTCCCAAGCTACTCGACATTTGTTTTCCTGATTACATGGGATAAAATCGTTGTCACATAGTCACTTTTCCAGAAATGAGCTCGAAAATAAACTGACAATAAACAAAACGCCTATCCTAATTTCCTATTTTATCCCCCGACTTCTATTATGCATCTAGGCATTACGAAATCTTCCTCCTTGCCTATCTAAGCGCCTCTTGTGTCAAGTGAAGTGAATATATCTAGAGATAAGCCGGAAAATATATCGGGAAAACAATTCGGCTTCCTTGCTCGCCCATCTTAGCGCAGCGATAACACCGTAAGAGGTTGCTGCCGTGTTTTGCTCTGAAATATACGTTTACGGCTTTAGTATTGCAGAGCAGGAGCGTAGATTTGGGGCATAGAGCAGATTGAAGCCTCACAAAGGACCTCCACAGCCTGGAACATCGAAGAAGGGTGGCTGACTTATTCCTGTTTTACAGATTCTATCACGGAAGATGTTCGAGTGAGCTCTCCCAGATAATAACACCAAAGGCCGTCGGCGGAACAGTAGAGGCTCTGCGAACTTATCCTTACCACTACTCCCCAAACCAATCTCCTCCAGCATTCTTGCGTTCCTCAGGGATCTGTCCTATCCCCTACACTGTTTCTGCTGTACATCAACGAGCTGCTGGAAATAACATCCAATCCAAGCTACAGCTTCGCAGATGACAGTACATTAGTGTCGTGCATGGAACCAGGCAAGCCACTATCATCCCAGAAGACGGTACGTCGGCGACAGCAGCATGCCTCACAGATCAACGCAGATACCAAAACAATTGTCGAGTGGGGATTAGCAAGTAAAGTACAATTCAGCGTA
Organism: Callosobruchus maculatus; assembly: GCA_951848785.1. Classification (NCBI taxonomy): domain Eukaryota; kingdom Metazoa; phylum Arthropoda; class Insecta; order Coleoptera; family Chrysomelidae; genus Callosobruchus; species Callosobruchus maculatus. The sequence goes on along the minus strand of CATOUR010000090.1, from coordinate 4,011,196 downwards.
CAAAAAACTCAGGCAACAACACTTACAAAGAAGTCTCACGATGGCTTACCAACCGTGGAAATGGAGGGCCACCCCATAGTGGAATCACCTTCCGTCAAGCTCTTAGGAATCAACATCAACAATAACATGTCCTGGCACGACCACGTCGTCAGTATTGCTAAAACGGCATCCCAGAAGCTTGGAGTTCTGTTCCGCTGTAGGAAGTTGTATACATCAGAGCAACTGCTGCTGCTCTACAAGGCACAGATCCGCCCATCGCTGGAGTATTGCTCCCATGTGTGGGGATGCGCTCCGAAACACTCTCTAAAGCTTCTGGACACTATCCAGAAAAGAGCAATTAGATAAGTTGTACGCCTAACCTCACAAAGGACCTCCACAGCCTTGAACATCGAAGGAGGGTGGCTTTTGGAGAACTTCGACGCTGTGGAACCAGCTGCCGGGGAACTTGTTTCCCGGCAGCTACAACCTACAGCGTTTCAAATATAACGTGCACCTCTTGCAGCGCTTCTACAGTGCCATGGGCTTTCAGCCTTTGCGGGAAGCTGACCATAAAAAAACCTGAGTACGCAGAAAGGTAATTCTGGTTCAACGTAATCTGCACGCATTTATAAAGATCAAAGTTTCTAGACGTTTCGCCACCACGGGAGGATAATATCCTCTTTGTTTAGGTATCGATGTTTTGTTGAGCATGTATGCAACGTTGTTTTTTTTTTGCTATTATAATGACTCTGGTCAGAGACCAACAGGCCAGATCATTTTGCCCCATCCTTGTATAAGGAAGGGAAATTTTAAACTGTATTATTACTTTTTTTTTTAATTTTAAATCTTTTCCTGCCTCTTAATATAGGTACTACAATTATTGTTGAGTCGGGCCATTTTATATACAATTTTTTCTGATTAAATTTTCTATCTAAATTAAAAGTTTTAGTTTTGCAGTACAATAATTATAGACTAGTTCATACATTGGCTGGTTCTCGCAGCCCAGAATTAAAGTTATACTAGTGTTTTTCTGTTTAAGTGTCATCAAGCGAAAAATGAGGAGATCTTGGCAAGCACCTGGGTCCCCTAAAATTTTATCTATTTTATCTAAGAAAGCGGTGACCACAAGCTAAACTTTGAGGTGAACCAGGTTCTTGCTACGATCTCCTCATATTTTGCCCACTTATACAGATGAGTCAGACATTCATATATTTAGGTAACTGGATTACAGAGGGCTTGAATCCAGATGTGGAAATAAGAACAAAAACCAAGATGACTAGAACAACATTCTTGAAAATGCCCAAATAAGATATCGTTTCGTCAAATATTACGTTTTCCCAGTGATTCTGTAGAGTCAAAGCGTGGACAATGAAGATCAATACAAATGTAATTGAGGCTTCTGAGATGTGGGTGTATCAAAGAATGTTAATAATACCTTGGAACGAGATTTCTTAGCCACCATAAAGAAGAGAAAACCGCCTATCTTGGGCATTTCATGAGAAATTAATAAATATGCCTTAAGAGACTGGACGCGCGGGACCGGATTGTCATACTCTATTTAAGAGAGCACGAGATAGAGAAGATTTTGCCAAAATTGTTGCCGAATCTTCATTAGATGAAGTTGGTACCTTAAGAAGGACACGTACAGAGAGGTCATTACAGTTCGTCGTTAAAATAAAAAAAAACATTAATACTTAACAAAGAAGAAGCATACACGTTCAACAGAAAATAGATACCCGCCCTAGGAGACACAAATATCCTAAGATTAGTAGCGAGGAACAATTATCGGCACTGCCTAGTGAATTCAGATGTGGAAATAAAAACAAAAACCAAGATGACTAGAACAACATTCTTGAAAATGCCCAAATAAGATAAAGTTTCATCAAATATTACGTTTTCCCAGTGATTCTGTAGAGTCAAAGCGTGGACGTGGACAATAAGATCAATACAAATGTAATTGAGGCTTCTGAGATGTGGGTGTATCAAAGAATGTAAATAATACCTTGGAACGAGATTTCTTAGCCACCATAAAGAAGAGAAATCGCCTATCTTGAGCATATCATGAGAAATAATAAATATGCCTTCAGAGACTGGACGGGACCGGATGCTCATACTCTATTTAAGAGAGCACGAGATAGGGAAAATTTTGCCAAAATTGTTGCCGATCTTCATTAGATGGAATTGGTACCTTAAGAAGGACACGTACAGAGAGGTCTTAAAAATTCGTCGTTAAAATAAAAAAAAACTTTGATACTTAACAAAGAAGAAGCATACACGCTCAACAGAAAATGGATACCCGCCCTAGGAGACACAAATATCCTAAGATTAGGGGCGAGGAACAATTATCGGCACTGCCTAGTGCAACCATCCCAACTTCCGATCCGTGGAATATAATTGCTGACGCCGCTGACCCGGACCCCGCTTCTTGGGAGTCGCCCAACAGGTAACAGCTTTTGAGTAGAGGCGAAATGGACTAGTATCATGAATTTTTTTGGTTGCATATGATAGAGTATGTCATAAAAGGCATCTCATTTTTTTCTCCGATTCTTTTGGGCACAGGAAAGCCGTGAAAATAAGGAAAATATTTGAATTCTCCTAGGGCAGTGACGTCACTGCCCTAAAGGCGAGCAGCCAATCAAATGACAGATATGTGTGCTGTGTTGCCGCATTCTGATGGCGCGCGAAATGCCGGAGCTGTACGCGGGCTGGCTCACCTATCTTGTCTTCTGTTCCCGTCTGCGAGTCGGAGCTGTTCTTGGCAACAATGCGCTGCTGATGATTCGCGCGGTTGGCACTGATTGGCTGAATTTGAATTCCTTTCTTTAAACTTTAGAATAGAATTACTAAAGAACAAAATAATGTAGAAAGTAACGAAATGCAGCAGTACCTTTATTTTTATATGCACTAAGCGGCTATAATAATTAAATCATTGTTCTTAACCTCGTGATACTAGTCCATTTAAGAATGCTATCGTTGGACGTCCAGAAAATTCACTTCTCGTTCTCTTTACAGTGATTACTCAACAACGGAGATAAAAAAATATAAATCTTTCTATTCATTGATAAAACACCCTTCTAAACATTGACAGGATAAACAGCCGCCATATCCCTTCAGTGTCATACGTGTTGCAGTTTTTTGTGAGAAAACACGAAATCGGGGCATTAGAATCTGGTAAATTAGCAAATGCCTTCAATATAAAAACGCGCTTTACAATGATAATCATATAATTACAATGAATTTGTTACCTAAAAACCCAAGAACCACAAATTCATTTGACGATGACCACGAAAGCCTTACACAATAATAACGATAATAAGAATAATCAAAGGTCTTCATTGTTACCTCAACCGAATCAAGCTCTTACAACCGGCTACGGCTATTCTACAACAGTTGTAGCACAGGTTGTAGCATCAAAAACGCAAATTCTACGTCAGTGCACCTATATATACCCTGTTACCCGATACTTTAAACTGTCAGCCGTGTCAACAGAGAACAGCTTGACGTATCAATTTTAAGCCTTGAAGGCGTACAGGGGCAGTACTGAGTGCAGGCAGTTAATGACAAGTAATTGTCGCTTGGTGACGTTTTCGTCTATGCTCTGAGGTCAATGCTTATTTTACATTTTCTTGGAAAATCCGGCGTTTCTTTCAGTATATCAGTATGGCTGGTATGGTCTGAATGATGATGATTACGCTTTAAATGATGTAAGAATGAAGATAAAAGCATTTTGAGCTTAACCGTACGCAAGCAACATTTCTTTTTACAGCAATGGAAGAAAAATATAACGTTGAAGGGCAACGCAATGGCTATACAAATAGTAAAAAATGTGTGGAGCTATCTCAGAAAGTTGACAAGGGATCGATTTCCTGAATTAGAACTGAACATTACTGAGGTACCAAATAATTAGTAGTTTAATTAGAAACATTTTTATGAAAATGTATAAGCATTTTATTATACAAATCAATAAAATAATCTATTTCTTTTAACCTACCATATTTGCTGCGAATTTCTGGATATTGAAACACTTTCTTGTTTACAAAAAATTGCCATTCCTTTTTGGCAAATTTTGTTCGGAAAATACCCCATTGCACATTGTACATTTTAACCAATAAATATACCACTGGTGATACAAGCTATTTATTGAATCGTCCCTATTTCTAAATATTATTTATGATAATGATAGTCTCTAACAATATACAAATCAAAAAAATAATCTGTTTCTTTTAACCAACAAATTTTGCTGTGAATTTCTGGATATCGGAGCAATTTCTTGTTTACAAAAATAGTAATTACTATTTGATAATGAGATATTCAGTAAGAATATTACTAATACTGTCCTTATCGCAGGATTGCCAATCAACACCACTAGTAAAAAATTAAATTTCAGATACACTTCTTCGTCAGCTGATACCAATCAAATAGACGTCAAGCCAGTTTAAAGTATCCGGTAACAGAGTATATAAATATAAGCTCAAACAACACAATGTTAAATAGAAAGATTCTGGACCACCACTATTTATTTTGCACACTTAACACGTTCTCACTATAAATATAATCTAAAATATTCACAAAACGTCACTCAAACTGCACAAAAATTCCAGCACAATAATGCAGAAAGGCATTGCTGTAAACAAAACAACGAAAAACGTACGCCAAGTGTATCGGAGAAAGGTTGGCATCACTGAGTTGGTAGTATTTCTCATTCAACGTACTGTGCCTCGTTACCAGATGACACACGCGAAAAATATTTTTTTATCTAAGGATGCGTTCTATTGGAAAGCAGCTGATTTAGTTAAAACGAAAATTAATGACACGCCCAATATTATCTACATGCATATTTTAATAAAGGCTTTGACAAAGCAAATATGTTATTTAGCAAAAGCTTTCTATTGGCTATTGAGGGCTATGTTAATGAGTATCATCCAATAGTATCTTATCAATATTGAACACAAAACGTCAAAGCTGGGTGACACTTTTGTCAAAAATATTTTAAAAATTCATGGTGATTCATGAATCAAAATTATAGCAGGATATCAGAACAAAGCGATTGATTTGCAAATTAATGCCAGATTTTTAAAGTTTACATTATAATTATAGTATAATTACTAATTGCAACTGATAATTTGTGACAGAATCATAAAAGTAGTATCAATCACAGTAACTACCTTATTTAATAATTACAAATCCCACCTCCGTCACTCAGATGGGTTATGGAAAAATACATACTTTTATGAAGAATTAATCTTTCATTTACTGGATGCATGTTTTTTATAGACTTTCTTATAGAAATATTTACAGAGGATTTAAAAGTGCAACGTACACATTGTACATAAAATAAGGTTATATGCAGCTAGCGAGCTTTGCCGTCCTGCATAGGCAACCAGCAATGCACATGCACATGAACTTCTGAAATGTAACAAAGTGCTATTTTTACCCCTTTTTACTATAAAACAGAGATATGTTGCGTGTATTTATAATTATTATTATCGACAGTAAATTATTGTTTTATCCAAATAATGCAGTAATTTGAATTTCTTGTCATCCTCATCGTATGATAGATGAAAAATCCAGTGATCAAATGTTCCGCTTCTGTGGAATCTGATTGGTTGAGATTAGCAATTACTAAACTTTTTGTTAAACAAGAAGATGCAATTTTTCACCCATTTAGGATGGAATATCAGACTGAAAAATATACTAGATGGTTCACAATGGTCGATTGTATAATAAAAAGTATGTCATTTTTGTCCTTTTTGAGCTTCATGGGAAATCAATCATTTTCAGAGTACTTTGACAGGTGCATGTTCTTGAAAGGGGAATTTTAATGCTGGTCGACCCAAACTGACGAATAGTTGAGCACCCTTCAAAGAAAATAATCAAAGAACTTTCTTTGAAGTAATCGTCAGTTGTGGCTCCTTTAGAAAGAGATAATTTCTCAATTCCTTCCTAACTTGAAAGAAGCTTTGAGGTTATCGAATTTCCGCCATGATTCACACAGGACGGCAAAACCGCAAAACGTGATCAAAACCGGATTCTCCAGCATACTCTGTTCCACTTCTCTGGAAAATTGGGACAAAAGTCACCGAACTGTCGTTATAAATAACGTTTGAAACTGCGGGTTTGATGAAACGTGGTCCATTGATGGACGTCAGTTTTAGAGAAAAGGCTTCTGTGATCGAAGTAGTTATAGTAAGGTCATTATAGGTCGAGGGTCTTGCAGTATAACAGTGGCATATCTAAACGTCTTCAACAACTATCATGCAAGGTATCCAAATTCTGTTCAATACACATCAAATTACTTTATCTAATTGTCATAAACTTCTGTGCTGTTGTGCTCCAAAATTGACTCAAATCTTTGAGCTCTCGATCCTTTTTTGGCTTTAGGAAATAAATGGAAGTTATATGGAGCAAAGTCGGATTGTATTTGTAATTAGCACCCTTAAATTATCCAAAACAGTAGGTTTCATCTTAATTGAAAACTAAATAAAGACTCTCAATTTTTTGGATAGACTAAACTTGAACATCTGAAAGATCTGAATTTTTTTATTTTCGTCAAATGAGACTGAAACTTAAAACCGCGACCACATTTATAATCAGCATCCTCAAATTATCCAAAATGTGAGGTTTTATCCCGATAGAAAGCCAAATAAAGATTTTCGATTTTTTAGACAAACCTGAAGATCTGAAAGATCTGAAATTCTTGGTTTACTTCAAACGAGACTGAAACTCAAAAACTGCGACCGGATTTGTAATCGGCACCCTAAAATTATCCAAAACAAGAGGTTTCATCTTAATAGAGAGCCAAATGAAGATTTTCGATTTTTTAGACAAAACTGAGAATCTGAAAAAGCAAAAATTTTTGGTTTTCTTCAAACGAAAATGTAACTCAAAACTGCGACCGGATTTGTAATCAGCACCCTCAAGTTATCCAAAAAACGAGGTTTCATCCTAATAGAAAGTCAACTAAAGATTTTCGATTTTTTAAACAAAACTGCGGATCTGAAAAATCTAAAATTTTTGATTTTCTTCAAACGAGACTCAAACTCAAAACTGCGACTGGATTTGTAATCAGCACCTTCACATTATCCAAAACAAGAGGTTTCATCTTAATAGAAATACAAATAAGATTGTTCGATTTTTTAGACAAACCTCTGAAGAAAATCTGGAAAATCTGAAATTTTTGATTTTCTTCAAACGAGGCTGAAAGACAAAAACTGCGACCAGATTTGTAACCGGCACTCTCAAATTACCCAAAACACGAGGTTCATCTTGATAGAAATCCAAATGAAGGTTTTCGATTTTTTTGGACAAAACTGAGAATCTGAAAGGTCAAAAATATTTGATTTTCTACAAATGAGACTGAAACTCAAGACTGCTACTGGGTTTGTAATTAGGATCCTCAAATTATCCAAAACATGAGGTTTCATCATAATAGTAAGCCAAATACAGATTTTCGATTTATTAGACAAAACTGAGGATCTGGAAGATCTAAAATTTTTGATCTTCTTCAAGTGAGACTAAAACCCGAAACTGCGACTAGATTTTTAATTGGCATCTTCAAGTTATCCAAAACACAAGGTTCCATCCTAACAGAAAGCCAAATAGACATATTTTAGACAAAACTGGGAACTGAAATATCAAAGATGTTTGATTTTCTTTAAACGAGACTGAACGTCAAAACTGCAACCCGACTTGTAATCAACACCCTCAAATTATATGTTATCCATTATAAAGCCAAATAAAGATTTTCGATTTTTTAAACAAAACTGAGGAACTGGAAGGTCTAAAAAATTGTATTTTCTTCAAACGTGTTTGAAACTAAAAATTGCACCCAGATTCGTAATCATCACCCTCAAGTTATCCAATACAGACAAAGTTTCATCCCAATTGAAAGCCAAATAGAGATTTTCGATTCTTTAGACAAACCTGAAGATCTGAAAGATCTGAAATTTTTTATTTTTGTTAAATAAAACTAAAACTCAAAACTGCGTCCGCATGTGTAATCAGCACCCTCAAATTATCTAAAACATGAGGTTTCATCTTAGTAGAAAGCCAAATAAAGATTCACAGTTTTTTAGGTGATCCTGACGATCTGCGACATCTAAAATCTTTTTTTTTTTGTCAAACGGGCCTGAAACTCAAAACTACGACCAGGTTTGTTAGCACCCTCAGATTACCCAAAACACGAGGTTTGATCTTAAAAGAAAGCCAAATAAAAATTCTCAAGTTTTTAGGTAAATCTGAAGGTCCGAAAAATCTGATATTTCTGAGTTTCGTCAAATGCCACTGAAACTCAGAAGTCGTGATGAAGCATCCAACCAAAATCTTCAAAATGCAGTCGTTGTTGCTTTAATTTTGCCCTTAGTGGTGCTCGAAGTACATACCAAATATTACAATGTTATGTCGGTCTTCGGCGTGCTGATAAACTACTCCACTATGTTTTTACCCTAAGAACGTTACGTTATCTTAGCTGCCAAAATACATAATTTTTGACTTACCAGAATTAAGTTTCGAGAGACGTTGCTTTTATAAGTCTTCTAGCTTATTGAGTTGACCTTCTGAGCCTTGGTAGTGCCGAAATCATTTGCATGGCAACTGAGTTACAAGTGAATGTCATCGGTCATTATGCAACTTATGCCTGGTACTAAAATGACTGGACTATGCGACGACAATCGACAGTTCCCGGGTCGGTTGATTTTACGAGGAAAAAGGGTTTAATCGGTGACATTCATTGTTCTAAGATGGGTAAACAGCAAAGGCAGACACTGCCAGCCATAGGATGTCACCGGAAGGAAATGGAGAGATAAAAGGGCTAGAATAAATTGAAGTTTATTACCGTTATTACAGAGGTTATTACAGAGAGCCGGTGCTTTGAGTTTCATTGCGGTGCAGATATACTTAGTTGGATGGGTTTCTGAGTAAATAATTTTTAAGGTGCATTTCGTAAATAGAGTTCACAGTCAGGGGAGTTGGTTATTGAATGCAATAAACTATTCACTTAAACGGAGTTCATATTATGTTCTACAGAGGGATGGCTTTAGGGGTAAGCACGCATATTTTTGAACAGCTAATATAGAAATAGTTGTAAGAAAATTAATTCTTAAGGCAGTGTTTACCGAAAAGAGCAAAATGAATCTTGTCGATATGGGACTGGACAGTGCAATATCTGCAAGCCATCTTTGTGGTACTTCTGTCTGGGGAGCTGCTGCCCCTACTACCCTGTCTATACTAGATGCCATCCAGAGAAGGGCAATTCGACTAATTGACGATCCGGCCTTAACGCGCCACCTTCAGTCACTTTCTCACCGGCGTGTTGTTGGTGACCTCTCACTCTTCTACCAATATTCCAACGGAATCTGCTCCTCTGACCTATCCTCTATCGTTTCGCCGCTCACTGTTCCTATCAGATGTACCCGTGCGACCGCTGTATCTCATCCTAAGACGGTCGTTCTTCATACATCAAGAACTGAGGGGTACAACCGCACATTTATTCCCAGGGTGTCCAAGGCTTGGAATGGACGGCCAGAAGATGTATTTATTGGGCCTGCCGGGTATTGGCCCATTCAAATCTCGCGTTAACAAACTTTCCCTAACATAACCCTCTCACAGCAGCCGCGGTACTCTAGTATTTAGGCTCTGCCCATCGGCCTTGGTTCCGTAGCCATGCTGACCAGAGTAGTATTTCCTCCATGATCAATGTCACCAAGACTGCACAAAAATAAATACAAAGAGGCAGCATGTGGAAGCTTTATTTTTGCGACGTTTTGATCCATTTTTGAAACTCTACAGGCTCTACGTTGTAGAAAACGTAGGGTCTGAACCAGCCTTTAGCGATCGATCTACTCTTGTCCTCTAATTCTCTATACCTCTAAGGGCCGACTTCACAATGATGGGTTAACTCAAGGTTGTTTGTTGACCGGAGGTTAACCCTAGATGTCATGTTTCGCAAATGGTGGCTTTCGATTTTACTTGAAGTTAACTCTGAGTTAACTTGACCCCAAGAAATTATTGAGTTAACCCCAGGCAAAGATTACAGAATAAAATATCCCCAGGTTTGCGATGACTCATGCGCATTAGGCTATGTCACTTTGGTTTTGCTACTTCCTAGGCGTTTGAAGTTTCATATTTTATCGTTTACCTTAACGCTTTCCATCGTTCTTTTTATTTGAAATGGATGGTTATGATGTAAATGCGTATAGCAGTTTTGAAGAAGCAATGAGACCAAGAATATTTCGAGTCAATTATTTTGAGGAATATGATGACCATGACTCCTTGGTCTTTTTTAAATTTTTCATTTTTCTTTCAGCACCTTTACAGATTTGCGGCTATTATTTGCACATTTGCAATTAAATTCTTCTCCTATCTTTTTCCAGGCGTTGTCTTTCGCGCCATGCTGTTGCACCTTTTGTTTTGCATTCTATTGCATGCCTGTACTTTTCTACTAACGAAATGAACAGATATTCTTCATCTTATGGAAAGTTTTTAGCTTTTTTTGGTAATTACGTGCTGACACACGGGTACATGCACGGCTATTATTTGAAAAAGGCCCCAGAAACAACTAATAAAACGCCAAGTAGTCCAAACACCAACCCAACCTAAAAATCTTTTATCTATGCCAAACACCAAATAACTGCGAATGAAATGAAAAAATGTCAGTGGAAAACTAAAATGAGGTTGGAAATCGCATAAAACTGACAACCCAACGAACTCATTCTTTGACAGTCTTGTCAGAAAAACACAAAACACCAGTACGAAACACCTAACGAAGAAAATAAGTAGAAAAAGGATTTTAAATATTGCGTACACAGTACCACTAACCACTAAAAATAAAATACAACTCGCGGTCAGTTAACCCTATGTTATTTTATGATTGTGAAACAGGAGGCGTTCGATTGTTCGAGTTAACTCGCAGGTCGAGGTTAGTAAATCGTCAGAGTGACCACTTATTGTGAAACTGGGCCTTACTAGGTCGGGCATAAAGGTTAAGTAAGTGTTAAAGTTATCTTAGTCGTCACAGTGCAACATAGACGACGTTTAGCGCACAACACCTGTGGTAATTCCCAAACAAAGCCCAATTCAAAATTAACTTTTCTTATTTTTAATCAACATCAGCATCAACAACAGTCAAAAATCCTCTTATTAAGCCTTCAGTCGGCGTAGATTCTCCACAAAGTTCCGCGCGTTCACAAAAGGACTAAGCAATATCTGATCTCAATGGTAATGAGATCGAAGATAATTTCACAAGTAATACAGGGTGTTTCAGAACTATGGGATCAAACTTCTAGGGGTTATTCAGTGCAACAGTAGAAAACTTTTGAGTATAGGGACCCATGTCCGGAAAAGTGTCCTAAGAAGCGTTAAAATGTAGAGAGACGATGAATTGCCTAAATAGCCTCTAATGCATTCACTATTTGCCTTTTGTACATGATATAATCACAACAATTGTTCAAAATGTCTTCCTCCAACCTCATTCGACAGCAAATGTGGTTTCAGCACGATGGAGCGCCGGCTCACTTTGCTGTACCAGTACGAGAGGATTTGGCTCAGCGGTTTGGGCACCGTTGGATTGCTAGAGGTGGAGCCGTTTCTTGGCCTCCTAGATCACCAGATTTAACGCCGCTAGATTTTTTCCTGTGGGAACATGTAAAATATTTGTTCTACGAAACTCCAGTAGAAACTGAGCAAGCCTTAATTGGACGACTTAAAGTACCATTTTGAATCGTGCAAAACGAGTAGGTATCAAATTTTTAGTCAAGTCCGCCGAAATCATGTGCGACGTTTAAATCGTTATTCAGGTTGGAGGAAGACATTTTGAACAATTGTTGTGATGATATCATGTACAAAAGGCAAAAAGTGATTGCATTAAAGGCTATTTAGGCAATTCATCGTCTTTCTACATTTTAACGCTTCTTAGGGCCGTAGTACCGTACGGACACTTTTCCGGACATGGGTCCCTATACTCAAAAGTTTTCTACTGTTGCACTAAACAACCCCTAGAAGTTTGATCCCATAGTTCTGAAACACCCTGTATTTCAGATGGGATCCAAAGGGTGTTATAAGGATTCTGTACTCCGCTTTCAAGGTGAAACTTCCGATGAAATATTCATAATCCTGAGAAGTCCCCAGTCAATTTCACCTGTTGTTGAAATTCTCCCCAATTCGTCGCGCCTATAAATATCCAAAAGTTCTTCCAGCTCGTCGAGTGTTAAATGGGGTGCGTATAACGTTGGGTTGGTCTCTCAAAAATGTACCGGTTCTTTTCAGGGCATATGTAATTCAAGACTCACTAAAAAATGTATCGAGTTACTTCCTGGTTGATTAAACTAGGTCGAGGGGTCTTGTAAGGTAAATGCTACAAGAATTTGATATACGCAGGATACCACAAGAGTTGGCGTTCAAACAGAGAACCCTGATAGATGCCGATGTCCAATTTTTTGCATTTTTTCTGTAGCTTAAATTTTATTATCTTTTTTAGTTACAAAAGCCTATAGTGCTTTTAATAAGATTTTCTAATATTGGTATAATACTATTTATGCTTGCAGCACCTTAAATTCTAACTATGATACACAGAGCGGTCTATATTGACCCCCTTTCAAGGATTACCTAAAATATGGGGATTCATGAGATCAAATATTCACACCTCTATAAGTTCGGTAGAGGCGGGTAAAATACACTACATCGGGTTTTGTCATTTATCATACTACCAACAACCTTTTAGTGACGGTTCTCAAGCATTCATTTAATTTACCCAAGCATTCACAAATGCTTAAAAGTAACATGTAAACAGTAATTCGGCATCTATGGTAATATAGTAACATTGTTCGAACACCCAAGGATACTTTCTTAGGCGGGTAAATTGGTCTTAATATAATTGGCCTCAAAAACATTTGAAGTCATTTTGGTCATTTAACTGTAAGCTATTTGAATATTGTTTTTAAGATATTGGTCCCGTTTGTCCAAGCAGAAATAGGTAGGGATATAACCCTAAAGTTCCGTAAGGTTGGTTATTTTTTCCTGATGTCTACATAATAGTTAAATTTGCCTTCCTAGGGATTAGTCTTTATTCGGACGAGACCCGGTGACTGACCTCATAACATGTAATTTTTGGTCATCACTGAAGAGTAAGACAAAAATTCAAAAAAGTAATTTGCATATAATTACTTATTAACTAGTGCTAAGGTAATAATTTCGTCTACCCATGAGTACACTTCTAGGCGGGTAAAACTTACACTTACATATCCAAGCAAAACTCATTCTTGGGTGATGATGTGAATCTAGTTTTGATTATGCCAATCACTTTACTACCTAACCCAGGGGTCAATTTTTGAGAGGGTAAAACTCGCCCCACCTCGGGAAAAATAGACTTACGCCTGAACAATCATAATAGTCTAGTTTCAGCAATGCTAATTTTTTTACTATGCAAGCTAATAAACAGTGCTTAGGTTATAACTTCATTTGACCACTTGAGGGTGAATTTTTAGGCGGGTAAAACTTGCATGAGAAAATGAAACAGGTGTCTGAGCACTGATCCTTTTGCTAAACCATATCGACTATCCAAGCTCAAGTAACTATTTCGTTCCACCACCCAGGAGTTAATGTTTAGGCGGGTAAAACTTGCACTTACATGACCAAATGAAACATGGATGAGCAGTGATGGGTCTCTTGATCTAACCAGGAGTACATTTTTGGGGGTAAAACTTACACTTCCATGAGCACACGAAACTAGTGGCTGACGGCAGACTCACTACTATACTAGGAGTGAAGCTCTATGTGGGTAAAACGTTGCAAAGGTAAACGAAACTAGCTCCTGAGCAATGATTGTTTGCCCAGGCTTTTTTTTCCAGGAGCCGTCCGACTTTACTGTCCCCGTCAATACTTAAGCCTTAAGGCCTATTGTATTATTGCTCATTTACAGTATCCACTCCAGCAATCTGGATCCCTGCATAAGTTTATGCAGTTTACCTACTGGTCCTGATGCTGAGCTGTACTACATTGGTTCTAGCTTGGTATTCCCAAAGAGCTGTTGTCTCTTGTGATCTAGCGCTTCGCACTCACAGAGCACATGTGGGGCTGACTCAGTTCCTCTTCCACACAATCTGTTGAGGTCTCCATTGTACAGCCCATTTTATTCAGGTGCTCCTTCAGGCCACAATGTCCTGTGAGGAGACCCGTCGTTATTCTTAGCTGATTCCTACTTAAGGAGAGCAGTGTTTCAGCTGTTTTCTTGCATGGAACTTTAATGAATGTTTTTCCATGAACACATCCTGGCAACAAGTTCCACTGCTCCTTCTGCTGATGTTTCATCCATTCTCCGACCTGATGTCAGATTGTGCTTTTAGACACCCCCAGGGCGGGTTCTGCCTCAATGTATAGAGCAGACGAGCAATAGTCTTGCTAGGTCGTCCGCTTTTTCATTGCCTCTTATACCTGAGTGTCCTGGCACCCACTCCAAAGATACTTTGTTGTGTTCTGCCAGTCTTCCCAGTTCTTGATAACATTCCCAGACTAGAGCAGATGTAACTTTGGGCGCTTCTAGTGCCCTAAGTCTAGCCTGACTGTCTGTAAGTATTGCGATCCTCTTGTTTCTGTAGGATCGTTCATTATTTATCCTTGCACATTGCAGGATGGCGTACACCTCTGACTGAAATACCGAGGCGTATTTTCCTAGCGGAATGCTCTGTCTAGTTCCTCTTCCAAAGATTCCCGCTCCTGTGCCTTGCTCGGTCTTTGATCCATCTATGTACCAGACTATTTCCCGATGCATGTTGTTTACTTCACAGAGTTCTCGATCTCTTGTCCAGGCCAAAGTTTACGGAATACATATAAGTTGGATCACTCTCCGTCGGTACTTTGAAGATCTCACATCAAAGCGATGCCGCGGCCGCACGCGCCAATTAGTTTTTGCGTTGGTTTTTGCCCAAGTACGAGGGTCTTTTAGCGGGGACTTGCTAACGTCTAAGTTTTACATATATACGAGGGTCATTGAAAGACTAAGTATTGACAGCCGATTAGATTAGACATACAAATACAAACATAACGTTTATTTTGCTAATACACAAAGTTACATAAATGGATATCAAAAATAAAACCTAGTAAAACTATTACTAATGAATCTCAAATGATTTCACATATTGTAGCTATTTCGTAGACAAGTAAAAATTGGTTCAAAGGTGCTGTAGTATTTTTACCTTAATATTTTGTTTATTTGGCTTATTTTTGAGACCACAGCTTATAAAATTTATGGTATAGTATATACAAACTCGTATGTACAATTTTAAAAGATAATCATGTGGAAATGCTTTACTTGGATGTGAATAAATTATTTTTGACATTTTGCTTTTCAGTGTCATTCCAATTGCTACTGTAGAATCTAAATTGTTAAAGTTATCAATAAAAATATTTCCGAGCTCTAAAATATAATTTAGGATGTCCCTGGGTGGTATGGTAAGACCACCGAATGAATATTTTATCTCACTATACGCTTTTAGCCTGATACAATCCTTTAAGTACCTGTAGGTCTTGAATTAATCACTTTATACCCCAAGTGTGCTAGTTTGTTGCAATTGTTTTATCGGAAGGAACACAGAAAGGCACAAATGTACAGGATGTCCCATTAATAATTTTAAATCGAATGTTACTTGACCAAAAACAAATACCTCTTTGGGTGGTACAATGACAAAAAAAGACACATAATCTGCTCTAATTTACATCCCCAAAATTATAATTCTCTACTACTGCCCAGTTCCGACATATTGCTTGTCTTAATCGTCGTGAAACACCCTGTATAATTATATACTTTACATTTCAAGGTTTACCACAAAATAAGGATGGATCTGATTGTCATTTTCCATCCATTAATAAATTTAATTGATAAAATCAAACTTCTAAAAATATTATCCATTTCCTGCAAACAAATCCGAGATAACAAAATCCGATATTTTTGAGACGCTGTATACACTTCGCGTTAAACACGTCCCACCTCTACTTTGCGCCGCCCCGTATCTCCCGGCTGACGTCGGTACACTGCTGCCGGTGTACCAGGGAGACGGAGCAAGGGGCAGGCTGTTTTGATATTTTTGCGGAGTGATCCAACTTATATGTATTCCGTAAACTTTGGCCAGGCTTTAGTCGAAACATACCTTTCCAAAATCACCAGTCAATTCTAGTTTTACCCACCTAAAATACTGCCTCTGGGAGGGAAAATAGGCCCAGTGTGTCAGAAAATGGCCGTAAAAAGTAAAATTTCTACGATATTTCGGGAGACAAATCAGATTTGGGAAGACTCACCCTGTATATATTACGTAACAGGCCCCTCCCCCGCCCGAAAATCGATATCGCCGGTCAGCCGGCAATCAAAGGTACCATCGGGTGGTCGAATGCACTTTGTGCAGACCACAGCTAATTCACTAGTTGAATTGCATTGTTAGCTCGCGTGAATCGCCAATGACGTCCGAAAACGGACAGGCGGACGTTACCTCATCGCCGCATCGATGTTCAATGTTGCCACAGTCAGGATTAAAGCATTTAGGAAACCTACATCAAAACTAAAATATTGAAAAAAATTAAGTCAAGTTGATTGACTCAGTACTTCCCACTCATTACGGTGATACCAGTTTATTATTTGCCCATAGCATGAAGCTTTAGTCTGAGATCCCCTTGCAACCAAACCATCACCAGTACCCCCCCCCCCCCAATTGTCTTGTGCTGCAAGGTCTTTCCTTCACAGGTCAATGGACAGGCTATTATCAATAATACAAACTTTTCAGTTTTACAACCCCCCACACCCAACCTCCCCAATTTCACCCCCACCCAAAAAAGGTAGAAAACGGTCAGGAACCCCTAAAACATCTAAAAACGGAGTTTGAGCTGTTTTCATACTTTTTGCTTTTTGATTATTGCTACGCTGCCACTAACACGATTTCTAACACGCATACACGTTTCCCATCCTCACCACAGTAATAATAATGTATCAAAATTTCATTAGAATCAATTTAATAGTTTCCACATTACAAAATACAAAACGACCTCGAGCAATAAATACTCGTATGTATACAGAAAATTCTAAGTCCCTTAGTTTCGGTAATAGGCAAGGCAATATTCAGATGGACCTAAAAAGGTTATTTATGTCGCTAGGTATTCCTTCACAGGTCAGTGGACAACCTACTATGAATGCAGCAACCTTTTCAGTTTTTCAACCCGCCACCCCCCAACTACCCCAATTTTACCCCCACCCAAAAAAACTCAGAAAATGATCAGGAACCTCTAAAACGCTTAAAAACGAAGTTTGAGCTATTTTTATATTTTTAGTTTTTTTATTATTTCTGCGCCGCCACTGGCACTATTTATAAAAACTATATGAATTTTCCATCCTCGCCACGGTAGTAATACTGGGTCAAAATTTCATTAAAATCAATTCAAAAGTTTCTTCGTTACACAATATAGAACGATCTAAAGCAATACTCACAATCATGTTTACACCATAAAAAATTCCTTTGGTTTCTGTAATAGACAAGGCAATGTTCGGAAGGACCTAAAAAAGTTACTTTTGTCGCTAGGTCTTCCTTCACAGGTCAGTGGATAGTCTATTATGGAAGCAACAAATTTTTCAATTTTACAACCCCCCACCCCCCACCACCCCAGTTTCACCCCCACCCAAAATAAAGTAGAAAATGACCAGCAACCCCTAAAACTCCTAAAAACGAAGTTTGAGGCATATTTAAAATTTTTCGTTTTTTCCTTATTACTCCGCCGCCCATGCACCGATTTTCAAAATTATAGGAGCGTTACCTACTACGGCCCTACAGTTAAACGCTGTTCAAATTTCATCACAATCCATGTAGCGGTTACTGAGACTACGAGGGTAGAAGAACGCGAGCAGACAGACAGACCGACAGACAGACCGACGGAAATGAGTGACGTGGATTTTTGTTATGTAGACATCATAAGACGCCCAAAACGCATATTATCTCAAAATCGAAAATTTTCGCTATCAAAATACTCCCCTCACCTATCGGTGTGGGAAGTAAAACTTGTCGAATCATTTCAAAAATACGTAACCGCCTCCTATTCTAAAGTACTTCCTTCCCAACCCTTGATATCTGCCTTTCCTCCCCACTGTCTTCTTACCCCTTTCTTTAACATTGGTTCAGATTTCCCAGACTACAAACTGACACTATGACATAAGAGCTAAGGCCTCATGGACTGCTCTGCAGATCAACAAAGATTCGACATATGACTAATGTGAATTTGGTATAAATAGAACTATCCAAAGAAGGACGGATCTTCCACAATCAGAGCTAAGAGTTCTCTCTATCAAGAAACCTTTCGACTACCTGCAACAACGTGATGGTTGGTTGGGTAATAGCGCACATGCTAGCAAAAAGACCTATCGAGTCTAAAACCCACTGAACCATCCAAGCTCCTTTGTCTTGTCCTCAGTGCCAACTTGAAGCAATGACCCTGCTAAAAGAGCGCGCCTAGAAAGACTGTGTAGCCACGTGGCACTCTCTTGCTAAAAAGCTTAGCTGCCCTTCAGGACAAAATGTCACAGTCCAAAGGCAATATTTCAGCGGACCGGTTAACAAAAAGGGCTGCCGAGATCAGAATCCTGGTGCCTGATGAGCCTTTTTCTGTTTTGTCCTCCGAAGCTATGACAACACCCGACCCACAAGGCACTTGAGGCAGCGTGGGATGATACTTCTAGCTACTCAACTGCTAAAGAGCTCTTTCCTTAACCACCTTAGTGTGGAGGTAGCTAAATACTACCTGGTCATATCCAGGCAACACCTCCAAATTGTGACTGGTGCTGTTACTGGACACTTAGGGCCGATTTTATCAACAGGCGCATTTTAACAAAGTCTTTGACCAATCAGAGCAGCCCGTTCAAGAACATGCATCTGTCAAAGTACTCTGAAAACTATTGATTTCTCTTGAGGTTTATCTCAAAAAGGTTAAAAATGACATGCTTTATATATAATCGTAGTAGTATCTTTTCCAGTCTGATTTTCCATCCTAAATGGGTGGAAAATTGCATTTTCCTGTTTAACAAAAAGTTTAGCAATTACTAATTTCAACCAATCAGATTCCGCAAAAGCTGTACATTTAATCGCTGGTTTTTTCTTCTGCTAAATGATAATGATGACAAAAAATTAGGTTTTTGAATATTTTTTTTTTGTGATAAATGGAGAGATCAAATATAAGTTTTACAACAAAACTGTTTTTGTTTCCTTTTTTTTCGCAATAATCCAAAAGTTATAGCAAAATAAAAATGGGTTTTTGTATCCAGAACCGAAAACACGCCGACGGCCCCCGAACCCGTGTGACGTACTTCGTGAAAATACTTGTAACAGTTGTAACTAAAATGTATATTTTTTGCAACATAGGCGATGAATGAAGTTTGCAGCTCGAGACGAAGTCAACGATCGAAATAAATATCTTTCTGAATGATTAAAATTAGATCACAAATCCCAGTAAAAAGTACCTAATCCCAAATCAAATATGTACCGTTGAGGCGATGCCCTCGGCAAGATGGCGGGTGGCCGGGTGGTATGGTGTTCGACAACGTTTCCCTGTTTTCGTGGGTGGTGTTGGTGAGTATTGGTTCGAGACCCAGCCCGTGCAACTACTTTTTTTTTATTTTTTTTATCCAAAATATTCATTGATATGCTTTTTACTCATGTCACACACATGTATTTGTACTGTCGACATAAATGTGTTTTTGAATCAAATTTTAGTAGATGTTTTACAGTACAACAAAAATTCCGAATAATTTTACTTTTTTGGAATAATTTCATGTTGATACCGCTATCAGAGCAATTGGCGATTGATATTGATGGATAAACTTCACTTTCACTGACTGAATTCTCCACCACCTCCGGTACTTAGCTTTTGCAATATGTCAAGTAAAAGCTCCTCAAAATTTATGTAAGACATCAGAATTTGCGTTTATGATGAAGAAATATGCAGTAACGCAGTAGAGGTCAACATACCTATTGATTTTGCTGTAATGATTCCTGAACCATCAAAATACCGTCTTTTTTAACGTAGAATGCAATATTTCTGGATACTATAAAATTAAGGCAATAGTAAATAATTATGATTGCCGTATCTGATGGTCACTATGACAACGTAAGAAAAGATGTCGGCCTATTAGAATTCGTTGTTTACTACCTCTGGTCAGTTGTTCCTCTGAGGTGTCGATAATCCTTGTGTATGGAATGTTTACCACAGAATTGGGATATGTGGCAACAGTGGTGGTGCCAACTAGCCAACTATCGAAAGTAATACATATTCATGGGCCGGTGCAGCCGGATTGGCTCTCAACCTCTCAAATCGCCGGCGACAATTAATAAACAAACAGGCGCTCTCCTGCCGAATAATTGGAATGTTTGATTGCGAATGTGTGCGAACTACGAGGCTTTGCGCGATCGTTTCCAGTTTCGACCAACCCGTGAAATATGGCGCAAGATAGACGGCGGAGGTGAAATCGATCAACTATGTGGTACGCGTACAATAACTGAACACTCCGATATGGTGTTCGAATTGAGGTGCGTCAAGTAGCTTGACTTCGGTAATGGTAGTTGAAACATCGACGTTTCAACAAACAGACAGGGTGATCTACTTATACTCCTTAAGCCCCCCACTCGCACAGAGGGATAACTCAAGACTTGAATGCGCACGCCACAGAATACAGTTAAAACTCACTATGTATGGGGAAGCGTGTGGCTTGCACAGTTAAGTCGTTGCGAATCAAACACTGCTTGATTTTTGGCATGCGCAGTTACAGTTGCACGGGGAACAGTGTCCGTGTGTGGTAAACAAGTCCGTACAAGCTTCGGGTTGGAGCAGTGGCGTTTTATCAACAGTTCTTGAGGAGATATTATAGTTGAAAACTTTATATCCTCATAATTCCTGCCCGTTGTCAAGAACCGTAGAATAGTCGTTAATCTCTCATGAGCTGTTATTTCATTTGAGATTCAGACTTTTTTATCAGAGGACTCACAACAGCCAACAACTCCAAATAAGAGTTTTCGTCCATTCTCAAGTAATTGTGCCAGTCAGAAGGCGTAGTCGTAATTCGGCCATAGGACACTAGCGCGCCGCGGTCAGATTGGTCCTAATCCCACCGGTCAGAAGCGCGCAAAATATTTCGATCACCAGATAGGCCATAGGACACTAGCGCACCGCGGTCGGATGTCCTAATCCCACCGGTCAGAAGCCCCCAAAATATTTTGGATAGCAGGCAGGTATGTGGACACCAGCGCGCGGGGCAGCGAGGTAAACTTATGTCTTATAATTTTAACCGATTTTAATTCATTCGTCATTTTTTGCGACCTTGCTAATAGTTACTGAAGAATTTGTAGAACTCCAGTCAGAGGTATCGTTAGTTTTGACTTGATATAAATGAATTACTTTTTTATATTATTAAATGTGAAATATTTTTCTGAACATAAGTTAATCTGATCACTATAATAGATGCAAATAAAGAAGTTGGTATTGTCTCATTTGTCACAAATTTGATCGATTTCTTGATGGTGTAAAAAAAAGTCAGAGAAATTTTCCTTGACAGCTTTTTTTGTGGAAGCATCATGGTTGTGCTCATTATTTCTTTTAAGAACAATATCTTGATCCATCAGCAAAGATGCTATGCATCCTCTTCTAGAGCATCTGTAGGCTACACCACGGTTGGTTTCTTTATCCCTTCGGAACGTATGCTCTTCAAGGACTATTAATTTCTTCCCATTCACACTTAACATAGTCTCCATGATGAAAAAGTAGAACGCAAACAATGCTCACAAACAGCAACTAAGGATTGCAAACTACTGAAATATTTTCATTAAGGGTAGTTTTATATACCTACAGAAGCCAAATAGTCATTTAAATAATCCAAGAAATAACTGTAAGCTACCACGAGTCGTAAAAAGAGATGAAAGTTCGCAAGAATAAAAGGGATGTGGTCATAACGAATAGTCAAGCTCAATTTTCTTTCGGCGCGCAAGTGACCGGTGCCGATGAAGGCACCCTTTTTGCAAACAGGTAAAAATCAAACCTCGCGCGCTCGTGACCGATCACCGTAATTCTGATAATAAAGTCACGTGAGAATATTCATATCTGTTCAGTGATCTTTCTTCACCCAACATCATCTTTGTTTTTTACTATTAAGCACGCCACTGTCATCAACATAAAGTCTTTTCGTGACGCCATTTTACGCAAAACCGACGATCTTTCCTGTTGTGTGTGTGAAGAAAGACACTCCACAGATTTAACCTAATATAAAAGTGCGCAGTCAAATCCGTGCATTCTTCCCTCTATGTGAGTGGCTGCCTTTAGTTTGATACCTCCGTTATTATGAGAGATACAAAAAAAAATCGAATAATAGGTGTTGGTAAAACTGAGGTCTACATTTTAAAATTATTTTATAATATACAGGGCTATTAATAAAGTCATGGCATACCAAAGTTGTGTTTTTTCAAACGGAACACCCTATATTATACATATTATCCCAAATTTGAATTGTGCTCGCTTTCCCTATTCCGGAAATATAGGGTAATATTAGGTTATACAGGGTAATTTCAGAGATATGGCCACAGTTATGTGAACATCTTAATGAATTCATCACCCTGTATCTTAAAAAATCAATAACTGGAAGCTTAATTCTCAATGCTAGAATAATTTCGTGGTTATCTGGTTTTGTCCAAAATTATCAATTTTCTGCTATCTTTCATTTTGTATACAGGTTGAACCAAAACTCACGTCCATAATTTTTATTGTTATTCAATCACAAAAGTGACCATATCTCTGAAATTATCCTGTATAACCTAATGAAACCCTATATTTCCGGAATAGGGAAAGTAAGCACAATTAAAGTTTGGGATCATTCAACACAATAACTGCAGATGCAGCTACTGGGGTGGCAAATAGCTCAAGGAGTATTATAGATCATGTTTTGTCAGATAGATGTAGTAATTTGAAATGTACGATTCAAGTAGTAAGTAACAGTAACAGTCTGATCATTCATAATTTGTTGTCAATAACTTTAGATATAAACATAAAAGTACTTGCGACAAAATATAGAAAAGAAGTAAACAGAATAGATCATAAAAAATTCATCTCAAAGTTTGAAAAGAATATTCAAACTACAGAAGATCAATCATTTCAGGAACTAATTGACTTAATCACTTCTTGTAAAAAAGATTCGGAATTCAAAAAGACGTATAAGATACGTGAAAATAACGACTGGATAAATCAAGAAATTCTCGAAATGATTGAAAACCGAGTCAAAATTTAAAAACAAAAAGTTAAAGAACCGGGAAACACGAATTTGGAAAATGAATTTAAAAAACTTAAGAATCATGCCAATAATGAAATTAAAGTATTAAAAGCAGATATTTTAAAAATCAATGGGAATAAGTAGGCACAAATATAAAAAACCATGGGGCCATATACAGAGCATGTCGCCGGCATTTTTTTGTGAAATACGCACAAAACGCTCAATAACACACAAACACTACCTATTTAGGCACCCCGGTAGATCCGACCAATTGTATCCCGTGCACCGTGTCGCGTGTTAGGTGGTGTTAGGTGGACTGACCCTGCAAATTACAGCTGTTAGCCTTCGGCTACTGCTCGAGATCGCCAGGCGCCAGAATCCGCCAGCTTGCGTAGTATCCGAGAGCACAGCATGAAAGACCACAATGGGTGCAGAGCTTAGAGTGACCCTACTTGTCTTTGTTAATGTACGGTGCCGGCAGCTACCAACAGAGGTGGACCTTATATAAAAAGGATACTAAAAATCATCCATTGAATACGGTCCTGTTCTAAGCTCTCTCGATAGAGTATTGTTGTCGTCCTTCACGCTTCCGTTGCCTTTCCGTACCGATATTTCTCCACTTCTATCTAGAATGCCATCGCTGCGTCGAATAATAGACGGATTTGCTTCCAGCCCGAAAATTTTATCGGGCTAATTCAACGACTGGGGCGGCCGTGTGTGTGACTGTGCGACAGGCTTTTGTTTTGAGTTTTGCGCGCTGACAATGTCAGTGCGTGGGCGCGATAAGGGTAGCTAGTGTCGTCACCGTCACGTGACGCTTTGTCAGGAAGCGGCGCATTTTGTTTCGTTGAAATTCGTCGATTTGTTTAGGCGTGGATTTGATTTTTTTTTCACTTGCCTTAAGTGGAGGTTATAGTAAACTGCTGGCGGACAACACATTTGCGGGATAAGGGGAGAGGTAAAAAGTCGAGCTCCAGTGTGCGTGGTTTATTCACTATAATTTCTACTAAAAGTCATAAAAAATATTTGCAGGCCCCGGTCCCCTTTGCTTAAATGCCGCTGACCCTAGACCAGTTGCCGTCGTGCAAAAAGGATTCAGACCCCTTTTGATCGTCCGTCGTTGAGACTGGCATCACAGTTGATCCCTTTTCTGTGTATTTCAGGCATATACATAATAATAAATACAATATGAGTATAAAGAGTTGTTTATAAGTGCAACTGAGTTGTCACACAAAAAATGAATTTATCGTATGTACAAGAGCGAAAATAAAACGGGAAATAAGGTGAAAATATGAAAAATCAACAAGAAGTACCAATGACAATATTATGCGTGTATACGTTATTTGTAAAGCAGCTAAATTCAGTGAAGTTCACTTTATATTGAGCAGTTCTTTATACATGCCAATGCCGGTGAAAATCTGAAAGATATAAACGTATTACAGAATTGGCGTAAATACGGGGGTTAGGGGGGACGTGTCCAACTGTCCACCCCTTGGAACTATAAATTAAAAAACTATCATGTCTTATACTTTTTGCCTATAGCACCCCCAGAAGATGCCAGCAAAATTATTGTTGGATTCACAACAAACTTCAGAAAAATAAACCAAATTATGCCTGCCTCGCTCCCACCACCGGTAGGCCGCCAAAAATATATCCACCCATAGTGAAACTATATCTACCTGCAATCTGAATTACAGCCACCAAATTCGGTATTTTGATGAACTATATATTCGAAAAGAGGTCGCATTTTAACAATTTTGTGAAATCTATAACACCTCCAACACAGGTATACCTATGCACTTATGCCAAGACGATTATGTACTCTGAAGAAAAAGAAAAATTTGCTTTCTCTGATGTTGAGCGGAAGAAAAACCACAATTAAAGAGAAACCATAATTGGTTTTATCAAGTTCAATGGCAGTTCTATGTCACAAAAGGTTACTATTGCTACGTTGCCCTCTGAACACAAAAAATCGTAAAAGTGAAGAACTTAGCAAAGGAACATGACTAATGGAATGAATAAATGTTAATTAAAATACATAAGGTTTTTATCAGTTTATGTAAAAAGTAAAAAATGTAATTTCTCGCGACGCAAAAAAGTGTGAGCCCAAGACTCTGGGCTTCTCAGACTGGGCCTGCCAATTTAAATTCTAACTACTTACAAATCTGGTTGAAAATTGTAAGATTTCGTAGTAATCCTGAAAATGATAACTGCTCAAAACCAATTAATTACCGGGATTTGTTTAAATTTTAGTAGTTCCTAACTTTTGGCCTGCAGTGTATATGAATAAGTCACCCAAAACCACTGACTACAAATTCAGTTGATGCCCAAAACAATATCTATCTCATTCCAGAAATGAATGAACTTCAACTCATTCATAAACTGTAGTTCACATACTTTTGTATTGGTGGCCCCTTTATCAGTGTCTCAATCGGCGCGCGATCGTTCAGAGCAAGGCTCTAGCTGTAACCATTTTTGACCCTGTATATTAATATTTTTTGGCACGAAAACCTGATTTGTGTTTCCTTAGAACTTCAATCTAGAGAGATGTCGATTCAGATTTTAGAATAAGTTTATACAGGGTGATTAACGAGACCGTAAATTTATAGTCCCGGCACCACTCTAGGAACAGCACTGTTTTTCGATGGTTACGCAGAACACTGAAATTTCAATAATTAGCTTTCAACAAACATCGAACAGAATATGCTGGAAGTAGTGAGTCCATCAATTACTCCATTTTCAGCTCTCACTGACTCATTGAAGTCACTGAAGGGAGCTTATTATGCAGAGCCTCTGTCTGTCCGTCCGTCCGTCTGTCTGTCAGCATACAGACGATAGCCGAAAGTACAGGTGCTAGAGAAAAACTAAGTACAGCTTTGGAATCAATAAAAAACCTAGGCCGGGAAGAATCCGGTTTTGTCAATATCGCTTCCGGTTTAAAAAATTGAATTAAATTATGACAGGTAACTGACGACGTATTATGTACGGTGTATTGATATTCCTAAAGCACAGGCAGCGTAGCCGAGCAGTTAAGATGCTAGGCACTAGTCCGAAAGGGCGTGGGTTCGAATCTCACCGCGGCCAACAACTTTTTTTTCTTTTACTTCCCACACCGATAGGTGAGGGGAGTATCGTGATCGCGAAAATTTTCGATTTTGACATAATACGCTTTTTGGGCGTTTTATGATGTCTACATAACGAAAATCCACGTCACTCATTTCCGTCGGTCTGTCTGTCTGTCTGTCTGTCTGTCTGTCTGTCTGTCGATCTGTCGCTTTCTTCTAGCCTCGTAATCTCAGCAACCGCTGCATGGATTGTGATGAAATTTGGGCAGCGGTATGCTGTGGGGTCGTAGTAGGTAATGTTCGTATAATTTTGAAAATCGGTGCATAGGCGGCGGAGTAATTAGCAAAAAACAAAAAAAAAATAATATTGCTGAAACTTCGTTTTTAGGTGTTTTAAGGGTCCCTATCGTTTTCTACTTTTTTTGGGTGGGGGTGAAATTGGGTTGGTTGGGGGATGGGGGGTTGTAAAATTGAAAAGTTTGTTGCTTTCGTAATAGACTGTCCACTGACCTGCGAAGGAAGACCTGGCGACATAAATAACTTTTTTAGGTCCATCCGAACGTTGCTTTGACTATTACAGAAAGCAAAGGACTTTTTTCTGATGTAAACATACGAGAGTATTGCTTTAGATCGTTCTATGTTGTGTAACGAGGAAACTGTTGAATTGATTTTAATGAAATTTTGACACAGTATTACTACCGCGGCGAATATGGAAAACGCGTATGGTTTTTATAAATCGTGCCAGTGGCGGCGCAGAAATAATAAAAAAACTAAAAATATACAAAACAGGTCAAACTTCGTTTTTAAGCATTCTAGAGGTTCTTGATCATTTTCTGCGTTTTTTTTGGTGGGGGTGAAATTGGGGTGGTTGGGGGGTTGAGGGTTGAAAAATTGAAAAATTTCTTGTACTCATAATAGGCTTGTACACTAACCTGTGAAGGAAGATCTAGCGACAAAAATCACCTTTTTAGCTCCATCCGAACATTGCCTAGCATATTACGGAAACTAAGGGACTTTTCTGTATACATACAAGAATTTATTGTTTTAAATCGTTTTGTATTTTGTAACGTGGACACTATTAAATTGATTCTAATGAACTTTTGACACAGTATATTGCTACCGTGGTGAGAATGGAAAACGTGTATGTTTCTTAAAAATCGTGTCAGTGCAGCGTAGCAATAATCAAAGAACGAAAAGTATGAAAACAACTCAAATTCGGTTTTTAGATGTTTTAGGGGTTCCTGATCATTTCCTACCAGTTTTTTTGGGTGTGTGTGAAAGTGAGGTGGTTGGGGGGTGGGGGGTTGTAAAACTGATAAGTTTGTAGTATCGATAATAGGCTGTCCATTGACCTGTGAAGGAAAGACCTAGCGGCATAAGACAGTTTTAGGGGGGGGGGGGGGGGGCTGGGGATTATTTGGTTGCAAGGGATCTCAGACTAAAGCTTCATGCTATGGGAAAATAATAAACTGGTATCAGCGTAATGTGTGGGAAGTAGTGAGTCAATCAACTTGACTTCATTTTTTAAAAGATTAAATGTTAAATTTGTTGATTACTAGTCAAATAAAAATCCGGTTTTGTCAATATAATAAAAAAATTGTATACCAACAAATTCCTACCTTTTTATCTGTAAGATTAATTACTCAAGCCATCGTCCAGAATATCCGCAGCATATCAAGCCTGAGTCCACAAGAATGCAGCTGAGCAAGTGGTATGTCGGCTCCTGTACAGTCGAATCGCCACAAATGTATACGTCACTTTTACGAGTAAATCAATTAAGCAAACTTGTGCAACTCATCCAATCCACGCTTCAGCATATTTAGAAAATAAACGCGCTCGGCATTCCCGTCAACCAGCGTTTCAGGCCCGCGATATTGCAAAATTAATTAAGCAACCCAACTAGACGGCTTTGAGATATTAATCGAGTTCGTATAATTAAACATTGCTTGACGATCGCCGACCATTCAAAGTATTATATTGTATTTGCGTTTTTTAGATTTGAAGATAATGATCAAAGTGAAGTAGTATTTAGTTTTTGTTTTGTTTGAAGTATATACAGGTGTATTATGAAAGGCAGCAATACTGAAGACGATACAATTCGTCATTGCTAGTCAGAGCGATCCCCCGTGTAGGGGTGGGTTAGAATATCTCGCATCGTATAACCTGAGTGTCGTAAAAGGCGACTAAAAGGAACAGGTATAAACAGCCTCTTCTCAACCAACAGCTTTGGGTGGACGAGTTGAGAAGAGTCAGGACACCCTCTTGTCCTTGGGGCGAGAAATTGCCCCTAAAGGCGGATGAACCAGTAGCTACCATCTGGTCATCGGCATGAGGATGCAGAAGGCAAATGGGAAACGACTGCATTAAAGATCTTAAAGATATCCCTAGAGAAACATGAGTAAATGCATTTTACGAGTTCACAACATGTCTGTTAAAACATTGTGACTATGATGATGAGTCAGAGCGGTAGGAGTAGAGCAGAACATATCAGACGATATTGAGATAAAGAGAGGAGTCAGACAGGGATGCGTTCTTTCGCCAACTCTGTTTAATCTATACTCGGAAGATATAATCAGCAAGGCCTTAGAAAAAGTTTCGTAATGACAAGGTTAGTCATCTGACGAAGGAGCTAGCCTTAAAGCCACAAGTACTTGCGCAAGTCTGTGTTAGGTCTCCGATAAATACTCATTCTTCCGGTCTTAAAGCTTTGTTAAATCCTTTAGGCTTTAAGACATCATAACTTGAGGCCATGAAGTAACTATTTTATCTTAAGATTGCTTTCCTGTAGATATTTTGCTAGACAAAATGACGTATAAAGATGAGTTGGTCCTATGTACATTTTATCAGTGCTCAATCATGAAAACGGAGAGCTTTTTTATCTATACATTTACAACATGGAGTATTGTAGGTATATATGCCATCTATTACTATTTTATGATCATAGATTTAGAATGTTCTAGATTACTACAATGAAAAAAATAAATTGAATCACAGTTCATTGATGAAACTTTATAAGATAGCCCCAAAAAATGAGAGCTCTCCAAATATATTACGATTCTAATGAAAATCTGAATCGCAATATAGGTATCAAAATCAATGAAACACCAATAAACAATATATTATATGCTGATGACACAGTTTTGTTGGCAGAAACCCTAGACGACTTACAGACCCTGTCAAATGAAGTGGTGGAAAGTAGTGAAACATATCATCATCATCATCATCATCATCATCATCATAGTCACAATGTCTTAACAGACATGTTGTGAACTCGTAAAATGCATTAAATCGGAGCTAGAGTGTTGCCGACAAGAATATTAGGTATCAATAGTTTTGAGAACTGTAGCTTGCCATCGTTCGCGATTTACTGTCAGTTTAGTGGATAGTAGATACTCGTATCCAGCAACTGTTTCGTCGTATCCACCCAGCGTGTAGGGGAACGGCCACGTAGCCGCCCACTCGGTGCGTGACTCTGAACTACAAGTTTCTCCATATTATCGCTTCTGTGAATATGTCCGAAGAATGTAAGCATTCTCGTCGACACAATGGAGGATAGTCTCTTTGGATTACCGTGCTCATCCAGTATGGAAACGTTAGTTTGATGGGCGGTATAAGGAATTCTCAGCATTCTCCTCCACGTCCACATTTCAAAAGCATCTATGCGAGCTCGATCTGCCTTTTTAACAGTCCAAGTTTCCAAGGCATACAAAAATATGGAGAACACAAGAGACTGAACCAGTGACATTTTGGTAGCTTTAGTGATGTTATGGTCACGCCATATTTTAGTAAGCTTTGTCATGGCCACCCGTGCCTGCTGAATGCGCCGTCGAATCTCATTCTCACAGCTACCTGAATTGTAAATCAAAGATTCGAGGTACACAAACTTTGAACTACCTCACAACGGCCTATTGACTTTATTTCTCGATGATTCTCATGCTCTCTATCTACGATAATAACCTTGGTCTTGTTGTAGTTAATACCAAGACCATATGCTGTACTGTGTTGTTCTAAAACGTTCAATAGAGCTACTAGTTCTTCCTGAGAAGCAGCAATAAAGGTTGTATCGTCAGCAAATCTTAAGTTAGATATTTTGCTTCCGCCAATAGTTATACTGCCATTCCAGTTGTCCAATACCTGTCTCATCACAAATTCAGAGTAAATAGTAAATGTTAAATAACATCGGAGATAATACGCATCCCTGATGAACTCCTTTTCTGGTTGCTGTTTGATCAGACAGGTTACCATCAATTCTTACACGAGCTGGGCTAGACTCATAGAGTTGCTGTATGACAAATACTAAGTGGTAAGGGACTCTCATGGAGATAAGGATTTCCCACAGTTTAGGCCACTTTACGTTATCAAACGCCTTAGAATAGTCCACAAAGCAGATAAAAACGGGAAAATAATGCTCTAATGCATGCATACTTACGCCTTTCGAAATCCTGAAGGTGAAGTTCGAATTTGACTCACGCAGTATAAAAGCTCAAGTTAATATTCATAGGCCGCCGTTTTTCGAAACCGTTTTGCAATACGCCGACGCAGCAGCGTCCATTCTAACGGAAATCTTTAATTTGAAACATCCTATATTAAACCCACTCCCCACTCATATTCCTTAAAAATCCCAAAAACCGCCCATATGCATACGCAAAACAGTTGAATCTATAGGAAAATATCTTTTTATGGCGAGGTGCCAACAACCACAGCCTCGAGAGTTCACGGCAGTTCGTTGGAACAATTTTATTATAGTCAACAACGGTCCCCGTAACTGTAACACTCCGTATGTACGTGTATGTTATGCATACTTATCAAGTTGGATACTGAAAATAGGCGGAAAATGTGTGGGAAACGTATTTGGAAGTCAGAAGTCGTGTTAAAGCAAGAAGAGCATCCTGCGTGTATGTATGTGCGTTTTTCTCGTGTGTGATCAAGGTCAACAAAGCAAACCCTATAATTAACTTAGGATTTTGAGTCTCATAAAATTGCGTCAAGTTGTCTGACTCAGCGAATATTTATTAATTTTACTTCCCACACCGATAGGTGAAGGGAGTATTGTGATCGCGAAAATTTTCGATTTTGCTAATACGCTCATTTTCGTCGGTTTGTCTGTCGGCCTGTCTGTTGGCGTGTTTCTAGCTGCGTAATCTCAATAACCGATGCTTGGAGTGTGATGAAGTTTGGGTAGTGATACGCTGTGAGGTCGGAGTAGGTAACGTTGCTATAATTTTGAAAATCTGTTCATTGACGGCGGAGAAATTGGTAAAACCAAAAAATGATCAGAACTCCTCCAAACTTCGTTCTCAGGCGTTTCAGGGGTTCCTGATCCTTTTCCACTTTCGTCTTTGAAGGAGGTGTAATTGGGACTATGGGGCGGTGGGGGGCTTGCAAAGTCAAACATTTGTGGTATTCATAAAATTCTCTATATTGCGCAGATAAAATTGACTTTGGTGACATCGCGTGCTTTTTAGACCTATTCGAATATTATCTTTGAATTTTGTATCTATGGAATAATTTGATACAATATATAATCCTATAACCTGTAACTTGGACACCAAGAGCTTGATTATGATGAAATTATGACATCGTATTACTATCGTAGACAAAATTAATATTGATACTAACAGTGTATCATTGTTGGAAGTGGCGGAGGAGAAATCAACAAAAAACGAAAAATTTCAAAATTGCTTTAGCTTTATATGTTTTAAAGGTCGCTGATTATTGTCTACTTTCTTGAAGAGGATGGTGTATGGATAAAGGTAGTAAAAAATGTTTTGTTAGCACCGATAATTGTGGGAAGTACTGAGGCAAGAAACTTGACGCCAAGTTTGAGGATATTTTTTCAAGAATATTTTCATAACTACAAAATACCTACGTATAAGTACTTAAATGTTAATAGACAAGTCTGTACGAGAGTGGATACTTCTTAATTTAACGAAGAACAGTGAAAATTGTTTTCCGAAACTGTAAATGGATTTAGGAGCGGCATAAGTTAGCCAAAAGTCGAGACGGAAAGGTAAATAAGCGTGCAAGTATAGGTTTGTAGATGAACTCAAATAGTGATGACCGATCAACAAAAAACAAATCAAGCGATAATTTTTCAGCAGTGGAAAAAAGCGTGGTTACATGTGACCAAAGTTGGGTTTATATTCACGACCCTATAAAATGGAAGTCTCAAGGCGGTCCAAGACTTCTGAAGATCAAGGCTGTTAAAAGTACTGGTAAAGTGATGCACCTGGGTCTTTAACTCGCTTTCGTTAGCTTTATCTCTATGTTTGTTTGTTTATTTGTGAGTTTGTAAGTCTTCTTTGGATTAAAAACTAGTGGCTACTACTATTAACGCACTTTTATTATATGTATAGGATGAGACTAACATATAATAATGTGATTTTTTAAATAATTAACAATTAAAAACGAACAAATCAGTTTTCACTTACATGCAGCTCAGAGTCATCTTGTTCACTTTCACGATTCTGACACTGCTGACTAAGGGATGGAAGAGACACCCTAAAGTTTGTTAATATTACGCAGAGGCGTAGCCGAGAGCTTAAAAGGCGTGACATCCAAGTTTTGGGGAGATGCTATTTTTGTAAAATTTATTCAAGAAGGTGGAGAGTTTTAATGATCCTTTATCCAGTAATGGTAACGACTATGCTATGATTATTGATCAAAAACAATTATTCACCTTCGTTATATAGAGTATAGACAATCACCTCAACGCTGATGTAAATAAAAACCTTTCTCCTTAATCTATTGAAAATCCAAGTAAACCGACGTTAAGGGAAACCAGTTGCGAAAATTGGTACCCTCACTGGAGTCTCAGCTCAGCTGGTCGATGGATCTATACTCCATCGTCTACTAAAACTACCAGTAAAATGAATACAGTTTAAAGAAACTAAAAAACATGCTTTGATGATAATTTTAAATTTGAAAAATATGATTAAAAAGCTGAAAAACCCGCTTTTAAGGAACAGTGGACTGAAAAGTTAAAAATAACCATAAAAATAAGTTTAAAATAATAATTAACGAAAAATATTAGTATATCACTGTGAAAAGAGCGTGGGTACTTTTCGCCATATTATTCGTAAATCTAGTGCGGACGCTTTCTATACAATGATACTAATATTTTTCGGTCATTATTTCAAACTATATTATTTCGTTGAGAAATATGGAGTTATTTATGATCATATTGTACCTAGAGGACATACAGTAACTGGTCCAGAAAAAACTAAAAAACGGATGCTTAATTTTAGCTCCGTGTGACTGCCATTTGTTTTGATGCCACCCAAAAAAAGGTTTCTCAAAAATTTGTGACAAATGGATAAAGCGATGGGATAAGTGTATTGAACAAAATAGAGGGTACTTTGAGAGACAGTTGTTGTATATGCAGCTATAATATAACGCCAAAAAAACGTATTATAACAAATGAAAGACATACAAATTTTGCGGTTTCCCAAAGTAAGTCAGATTCAGACACTGAGGGACATGATTCTTTATGATATGCGTCATGGCACATCCAAAGAACCAACAACAATAAAAGCAGACACAATATCTCACAAACATCATACCATCGTTTTTTTACCACTGCTCCTTTTTAGCAGAACGACCATCGCGGTACTTCTAAGCAAACTAAGGAAAATTACAAACCAGTTAGCAAAACAGATAAATCAGTTCAAGTCACACGCCTTTTTTTTTTCATGTAGGCCTTATCTGAATTACAAAGGTGTCCACCCATAAAACGTCGCAAGAATTTGCGTAACAGGATTTGAAGAGAACCACCGCTAAATTTATGGTTCTATTATGAATTACCTGAGATTCCCGGTAGAAAGAATCCTACAGCAGGACAATGACATCTCAGGACAAGCCCACACTTTGTTACGTCATTATTCTTGTGTCAAAAATGGTTAACGTTGAATGTCCTTTGTTGAAACACTAATAGCTTGTGAATAGCGAAGCAAAGTGGGCATACCACTAAAACGATTAACTTTTTATTTCAATCTACGCCAAAAATGTTAGTTGAATTACATTTTAGCATATTCAGAGAAAGATTCGCTGTACTACGTTGTTTTCTCTGCACAAAAATTATTTATGGTGAACCTGAATATCCACACAGAATCCCAAGGTTTTCATTTCCTTCAAACGCGACAAATACTCGAAATGTGATCAGTTTCTTCGAATTACCTAAACCAGAGATTTTTGTCGAAAACCAAAACGTTTATTCTATTTTGTTCGGTAGTTATATAACTTTTGATATTATTAGATTATTTATCGTTGCAAATAATGTTGTATAATAATAATAATAATTTTTCAAAACGACCTTCAGTGGTGTTAGTTGGATTCATTATACAGGGTGTCCCTGAATTACCTTGACACGTGATATTCTCGTATCAAAAACAAAGTTCAAACGATAACTGAGTGGATTTTTTGTAAGTACTACAGGGTCTACCACACCATGCTTTTAAATCAGCTTTTTGGTACTTCCAGCCTTAAAACTCACCCCAGCTTTCTTCAAACAGCACCAAATAGTTTTTCCTACAGAAACTAAGTCCTTATTTCATTTAACACCTTGTAGTACCTTTGATTTTATACTCAAATTTAGTTTTTTCGCAATATCATGAGCATAGCATAAATAAAATAAGAATTTGCTTGAACCAAAAACGGATAAAAATAAAACGAAGTAGGTTTTTAGTGACCTATAATACATGCTTTCTAAAACAAATGTCTTGTTTATTCTTTTTTATTATAAAAATATTACGCCTGAAATAAATCCTCATTTTATTAAATAACTAAAAATTATCTCATGTTAATGACTATGAAAAAATTGGTTTGAGTATGAAGTCAAAGGCTCTTCAAGATTTTAAATAAAATAATGACCTCATTATGTGGAAAAAGCTGTGAGATGCCATTTGGAAAAAAAGTTGGTGGTGGGTTTTAGGGGTTAAAGTAATAAAATGTTTCGAAAGCACGGTATGATAGGTCATCCGGTACTCTTGACAGGACACATGTTTTCTTTTATCTGTTTTTCTTACGAAAATATTACGTCTCAAACAAGTTGTTTTATTTATTTTATGCTTGTGGCTTTCCGAAAAAAAAAAATTTTTGTATAGAATCAAAGGTACTACAAGATTTTAAATAAAATAAGCAGTTAATTTGTGTAGGAAAAACTATTTGGTGCTATTTGAAAAACAAAAGTTGGGGGTGAGCTTTAAGGGTTGAAGTACAAAAAAATGTTTTGAAATGATAGACCCTATATTAATTTCAAAAATTCCACTCAGGTTTTTGAAATTTTTTTCGTTACGAGGATATCACGTGTCAAGGAAATTCGGGGTTAATTATTGGTTATTATCAACTTTTGCACTGAGACAAATTTGATTAAATTCTCAATATACACAATATACTTACCAAAGAATCTGCAGTTTTGCTGTGTACCATTAGGGGACGCCCTATATAACAGATAAAGGTGAACCTAGGATGGGATTGGAAATTTGGTATCACCAATTTTTCTATTATGGCATGAGAATGACTAATAGCGTATTCGACTTATTGCCCTATCACTGCACTCATGAGAACTGAGTGTCAAAATTATGTTCGTCTTAGATTTGAGTGCAAAACTAGTGTGGTTTTTTGTTTTCGACTTATCCGCTTAATTGCACTTGAGTGCAAATTATCGCCACGGACTCTCTGAGCTCGTGGAGACTTCAGTGCACTTTTGACGTCTATAGAATATTAATTATAACCTATTTTATTTGTCTGAGAAAATCATTTTTTGAATTAAGAACTGGGTAGTGGGGTAGCATACATAGTAGCAAGAAA
This sequence comes from Callosobruchus maculatus, assembly GCA_951848785.1. Lineage (NCBI taxonomy): Eukaryota > Metazoa > Arthropoda > Insecta > Coleoptera > Chrysomelidae > Callosobruchus > Callosobruchus maculatus. Next base: position 3,975,079 of record CATOUR010000090.1, on the reverse strand, counting down.
GATGCGGAAAGTGTAGTTGGAAGAACTGCGAATATCGTTATCTCCGGATGATGAAGAAATTGAAGCATATCTAGTTAAATTGCAAACAACGACTGCGGGTGTCCCAAAAATACGAATATTTGTTGAAGATGTTGTTCATGCACTGACGGAAGAAGAGATACAACAAGATATACATAAGTATTTACCGATATAGATAAATATTCATTTTTAGTGCAAAAGCCATATTGCACAAAATGCTGCTGGTTTTTATGTCGATAAATAGAATAAATGATTGAATAAGGGGGATTCAAACTATTCAAATTCCAAAACCACCACAGAATGAAGTTGAGCTGTCGGAATGCAAAATTACATCAAACTGTCATCAGTTGGCTGACAGAACAGTTGCTCGAATTGCACTGAAATTTGGTGTATGTTCGACTCACCAGTTCCGATTTATTGCACTAGACGAGTTTTCTATGTGCACTGTAGTGCAATCGTGGTTAAAATCAGTGCAGTAAGCCGAAAACGCTGTATGTAAAGTCACTTGACGTCATTTGTTTAGCAGCTTTGTAGTTCTGTTCTGAACAAAATCAGAATATATAAAACCATAATTTCTCTTTTCTGTTTTAATATTGCATAGAACAGAATGTCACCCTAAAACGTTTCCCGACCTATAACCCCTACCCACATCCCGCCGACAGTCACATTAGCTCAGTGGGGATTCTCGGGAAATTCTGACAGGTGTTACAACAGCAGTCGAGATGAGAAATGGGAGAAAGCCGAAAAATTACAGGTCGAAGGGCGAAGGCACAGGCTCGTTTCCAGAGTTGCGTCAGGTGAGAAACAGAGGGTCGCACAAAGGATGCCTTTCCGGGTATCCGGAGGACACCGTGATTAAGATGGTGATAAGGACCTGTTTTAATAGCTAGCTGCATTCGAAGTTGGACAAACCCCGTATCTAACTGAAACAGAAGAAAAATGTCCAAGTTGATGAATAACTGGGTTTCGGGTAATTTCCCGGTTCCAATAAGTAATACTCAAGGGATACTGAAAGGACCCTTAAGTGTGGCTTTCCTTGTGTATCTGTTTCATAGACAACATTTACGAGACGGTCGGATTCATTAGGCGACGTTGCCATATTCCAAATCTAAGTCAATTCGTTATGCCTATGTCTACGCATTTTGATATTTTCTGTTATCTCTTTCTGTTTCGTGCCAGTATTTCGTGTTTTGTGCCGGATGTGACAGAAGCTGACAACACCGTACTCCAGAATTAACCTACAAAATTGCCTTGACTACAACGAAATGTCATGTTGACATGTCATATTGACATTTCGTTACTTGAATACTAGGAAGGGAACCTTGCGTAAGGGACTCTCAAGTAGCCGTCGAAACACAAAACCCTCAAGTACTAAGAGACACTTAAGTATCGACTATACCTTCTAAAATATTATGTATGTATGTAGTTTGAAAAACGAGTGTGTGTATACAGACCCTTTAACTAATAACATGATAGGTGTATAAGTTTGTTGGTGATACAAATTTCCGTTTGGCTTATACGATTTTTTTAAGTGTCAAGTATCAGTTTCTTCACAGGGGATATTGCAAATCTCTAGCATAGCTGTGTACTCCTTCTATATGTTCGTGTATAAAAAGTTATCTGTGGTGCTAGTTTTTGTTTGACTTGCACGATTTTTGATAAGTTTGAGGTGACAATCTGCTGGATGGTCAGATTCACTCTGTAGGACCATGTTTTTTTACAAATCTATAGATCTAGATATTCATTAAAAGTCTAAGTTTGTTGATAGTTCAAAATTCCGTTTGGTTTGTACGATTTCAAGTCAAGTATCAGTTTCTTCACAGGGGATATTCACCCTGTGAGACCCTGAATTTTTGCAAATCTCTAGCATCGCTATGTACTCCTTCTAGATGTTCGTGTATAAAAGGTTATCTGTGGTGCTAGTTTTCGTTTGACTTGCACGATTTTTTATAAGTTTGAGGTGACAATCTGCTGGATGGTCAGATTCACTCTGTAGGACCATGATTTTTTACAAATCTATAGATCTAGATATTCATTAAAAGTCTAAGTTTGTTGATAGTTCAAAATTCCGTTTGGTTTGTACGATTTCAAGTCAAGTATCAGTTTCTTCACCGGGGATATTCACCCTGTGAGACCCTGAATTTTTGCAAATCTCTAGTATAGCTATGTACTCCTTCTAGATGTTCATGTATAAAAGGTTATCTGTGGTGCTAGTTTTCGTTTGACTTGCACGATTTTTGATAAGTTTGAGGTGACAATCTGCTGGATGGTCGGATTCACTCTGTAGGACCATGTTTTTTTACAAATCTATGGATCTAGATATTCATTCAAAGTCTAAGTTTGTTGATAGTTCAAAATTCCATTTGGCTTGTACGATTTCAAGTCAAGTATCAGTTTCTTCACAGGGGATATTCACCCTGTGAAACCCTGAATTTTTGCAAATCTCTAGCATAACTATGTACTCCTTCTAGATGTTCATGTATAAAAGGTTATTTGTGGTGCCAGTTTTCGTTTGACTTGCACGATTTTTTATAAATTTGAGGTGACAATCTGCTGGATGGTCAGATTCACACTGTATGACAATGATTTTTTACAAAACTATAGAACAAGATATTCATTAAAAGTCTGAGTTTGTTGGTGGTTCAAAATTCTGTTTGGCCTGTACGACTTTTTTAAGTTTTAGGTGTTTATATTTAGGGCAGCCAGAATCGCCCTGTTGGGCTCTGAATTTCTACAAATCTATACCACAGCTATGTAATTCTATAGGGTGAGTTGATTATTCTTGGTAGGATCAAGTTTTCTCCCTGGTTTTTATAGCAATCGGTGTTTTTTCTTCTTAAAGAGTAATACCGTAGTAAACAAAATGATTTCTAATCGAACCACGGTATGGGCCCATTTCGTGTTTTTCTTTTTAAATGAAGGAAAGGTACAGATTTTCTTTTACTTAATTCTAAAAAATGGAGTCAAGTTGATTGACTCAGTACTTCCCACACATAACGGTGATATCATTTTATTATTTTTCCATTGCATGAAGCTATAGTCTGAGATCTCCATGCAATCAAATCATCACCAGCCTGCCCTCAAAAAATATCCAACACAAAAACTCTAGTAAATAGTTTCGTACATCTCTCTCTGCATGAACTAGAATGACAGTTTTTAGTTTAGTTTTTATTCTGAAAGCTTCAACTGGATGAAACGAAACGATCAGGAACCCATAAATTGCCTAAAAACGAACCCTGAGCTATTTTTATATATCTAGTTTTTTTATTATTGCTGCGCCGCCACTGACACGATTTTTAGAAGCCATAGACATTTTCCAATCTCGCCACGGGAATAATATTGTGTCGAAATTTTATTAAGATCAATTTCAGGTTACACAATGCAGAAAGATGTAAAGCAATACTCGCCACATACACCAGAAAAAAATCGGAGGCCCTTGATTTCTGTAATAAGCAAAGCAACGTTCCGATGGACTTAAAAAGGTGTATTATGTGCTAGGTTCTTCTTTCTCAGGTCAATGGAGAGCCTATTATGCATACAAAAACTTTTTCAGTTTTATAACCTCCAGCCCCCAACCACCCCAATTTCACCCCAATCATAAAAAGTAGAAAACAATCAGGATAAAACGCCTAAAAGGGAAGTTTGAGGAGTCTTTGAAATTTTTGGCTTTTTGCTAATTACTCCGCCGCCAATGCACCGATTTTAAAAATTATAGCAGTATTACCTACTAAGACCCCATAGCATACAGGGTACCCAAATTTCGTCATAATCCATGCAGCGGTTACTAAGATTACGAGGCTAGAACAACGCGCACAGACAGACAGAGCGACAGACAGACAAACAGACCGACGGAAATGAGTGACGTACATTTTCGTTATGTAGACATCATAAAACGCCCAAAATCAAAAATTTGCGCGATCCGCTCCCCTCACCTATCGGTGTGGAAAGTAAAAGGTATCAGAATAGATAAAATATATTGCCCAATCCTCTCCACTACTATAATATAATTCAGTTTCCACAATCTACAACAACACGCCCCAAATAAATTGTAGTACAGACGTAAAACCAACCACGACTTCATCCCCCTTTCACTCGAAGACGACGGTCTGCCACATTTCCAAATCTGTATCCCGTTAAATCGACAATCTGCAACTTCCCCAACTTCAGCTGCTATTGTTGAGAAGTTTTAGGTAGTTTGCACACTGTTGAAAACTTTTCTTGAGGGAAGTGCACCTACATATTTAACACTTAAATCACGTTATACATATCCGAGACGTCTCTTCGTTACAAGAGAACATTTTGATTGCATAGTATCAGCTTCTGTGGTTCTCTTTGTTCACAATTGTAGGGCCTCTGTATATGTTCTAATATTTGTGTCATGATTAGTACATCCAGTAGACAGTTGTAAGTAGTAGTAGTGACAGATTGAAAAATATGTCTGTACATTCTGAGATGCACAACCAGTGAGACCTTGGTGCAGAAATATGTCTGAACTTAGTTTTTTATTAATGTAGTTTGTGTATGAGTCCACTGAAGTCTTCAATCCATCGATTAATTGACTTCTTATAAAAAATATGTTTTGCGTGGAAACATAACCTCGTATTGTAGTCTATAGGGCTGAGGCTCGATGATTGATGTCAAGTATCGCATTATCTTAATGGAAAGACAAATAAAGATTTTCAATTTTTTAGGCTAACCTGATCTGAAAGATCTGAAATTTTTGATTTTCGTCAAACGAGACTGAAACTGAAAACTGCGACACGATTTGAAATCAGCACCCTCAAATTATCCAAACCACGAGGTTTTATGTTAACAAAAAGTCAAATAAAGATTTTCGATTTTTTTAGGCAAATCTGAAGATCTGAAGGATCCTAAACTTTTGGTTTTTGTAAAATGGAACTGAAACTAAAAACTGCGACACGATTTGTAATCAGCACCCTCAAATTATCCAAACACGAGGTTCCATCTTAACAGAAAGCCAAATAAAGATTTTCGATTTTTTAGGCAAACCTGAAGATCTGAAATATCTGAAACTTTTTGTTTCGGTTAGACAATACTGAAACTGAAAACTGCGACCGGATTTGAAATCAGCACCCTCAAATTATCCAAGACACGAGGTTTCGTCTTAACAGAAAGCCAAATGAGGATTTTCGATTTTCTAGGCAAACCTGAACATCTGAAAGATCTGAAACTTTGATTTCCGTTAAAATACGAGGTTTCACCTTAACAGACAGCCAAATAAAGGTTTTTGATTTTCTAGGCAAACCTGAAGATCTTAAAGATCTTAAATTTTTGATTTTCGTCAAACTTGAATGAAACTCAAAACTGCGACTGGATGTGTAATCAGTACTCTCAAATTATCCAAAACACGAGGTTTCATCTTAAGAGACAGCCAAATAAAGACTTTTGATTTTCTAGGCAAACCTGAAAATCTGAAAGATCTGAAATTTTGATTTTCATTAAATTAGGCTGAAACGCAAAACTGTGACCGGATTTGAAATCAGCACCCTCAAATTATCCAAAACTCAAGGTTTCATCTTAACAGACAGCCAAATAAAGATTTCTGATTTTCTAGGTAAACCTGAAGATCTGAAAGATCTGAAATTTTTATTTTTGATAAATTAGACTGAAACACAAAACTGTGACCGGATTTGTAATGAGCACCCTCAAATTATCCAAAACATAAGGTTTCATCTTAACAGAAAGCCAAATAAAGATTTTCGACTTTTTAGGCAAACCTGAAGATCTTAAAGATCTTAAATTTTTGATTTTCGACAAACAGGAAGGAAACTCAAAACTGCGACCGGATGTGTAATCAGTACTCTCAAATTATCCAAAACACGAGGTTTCATCGTAATAGAAAGCCAAATGGCGGTTTTCGATTTTTTAGGCAGACCTGAAGATCTGAAATATCTGAAATGTTTGATTTTCGTTTAACGAAAGGGAAACTCAAAACTGTCATCGGATTTGCAATCAGCATCCTCAAATTAATCAAACCACGGGGTTTCATCTCAATAGAAAGCCAAATAAAGATTTTAAATTTTTTGGCAAACCAGAAGATCTTAAAGATCTGATTTTTTTTATTTTCGTCAAACGAGACTGAAACTCAAAACTGCGACCGGATGTGTAATCAGCAGCCTCAGATTGTTCAAAACAAGAGTTTCCATCTTAACAGAAAGCCAAATAAAGATTTTCGATTTTTTAGGCAAACCTGAAGATCTGAAAGATCTGAAACTTTTTGTTTTAGTTAGACGAGACTGAAACTGAAAACTGCGACCGGATTTGAAATCAGCACCCTCAAATTATCAAAAACACGAGGTTTCATCTAAACAGAAAGCCAAATAAAGATTTTCGATTTTTTAGGCAAACCTGAAGATCTTAAAGATCTGAAATTTTTGATTTTCGTCAAACTTGAATGAAACTCAAAACTGCGACCGGATCTGTAATCAGCACCCTCAAGTTATACAAAACACGAGGTTTCATCTTAACAGAGAGCCAAATAAAGATTTTTGATTTTCTAGGCAAACCTGAAGATCTGAAAGATCTGAAATTTTGATTTTCGATAAATTAGACAGAAACACAAAACTGTGACCGGATTTTTAATGAGCACCCTCAAATTATTCAAAACACAAGGTTTCATCTTAACAGAAAGCTAAATAAAGATTTTCGACTTTTTAGGCAAACATTTTCGTTGAATTAGACTGAAACGCAAAACTGTGACCGGATTTGTAATCAGCACCCTCAAATGATCTAAAACACGAGGTTTCATCTTAACAGAAAGCCAAATAAAGATTTTCGATTTTTTAGGCAAACCTGAAGATCTGAAAGATCTGAAATTTTTATTTTCGTTAAATTAGACTGAAACGCAAAACTGCGACCGGATGTGTAATCAGTACTCTCAAACTATCCAAAACACGAGGTTTCATCTTACTAGGAAGCCAAATGGAGATTTTCGATTTTTTTGCAAACCTGAGGATCTGAAATATCTGAAATGTTTGATTTTCGTTAATCGAAAGGGAAACTCAAAACTGCCATCGGATTTGTAATCAGCATCCTCAAGTTATCCAAAACACGAGGTTTCATCTTAATAGAAGGCCAAATAAAGATTTTCAATTTTTTAGGCAAACCAGAAGATCTTAAAGATCTGATTTTTTTTATTTTCGTCAAACGAGACTGAAACTCAAAACTGCGACCAGATGTGTGATCAGTACCCTCAAGTTATCCAAAACATGAGGTTTCATCTTACTAGCTAGCCAAATGGCGATTTTCGATTTTTTAGGAAAACCAGAAAATCTTAAAGATCTGAAATATTTTTTATTTTTCGGGTTTTCGGGATCTATAAGCAGCATAGACAATGTATCAATTTGACGCGTCAATCCGACTCTTCCCAAGCATCGATTCGTCATTGAACAAAATCGATTCTGGCCATCCCAACTTCGGAGAAACAGCCGACTGTCCTGTGCCACAGTGATCTAGATTCGTCCGACGTTGTACGAAATAAATGGAGGACGTGACGTCATATCGGCAAACGGTCGAACCGTAACGTAACGTACAACACGACGCCACTTCATCTGTTTTCTTGCCGACCGGACTTAGTTTTATTGTTTTCGCAAAGCCTGCTTGATTGGCTCAGATTATAGCGGCTGTCATTTATATTTATGTAATCGATACCGGCATCCTAATCACGGAAGGAATCGCACAGCGGCTGCTAGGCGGTAGCGGATAAACATCCACAAAACATCCTCAAAACATCCACAAATCAGCGATTGCGGCAGCAGCAGCGTTTGTATCTCCTAATTCTGCGGCGTGCTGTCACATGACAGTTCTGGCCACAAAACGTTCTGGCCAACTACTGACTTCATTCAGCCTACATTGTAGGTTATGTCCTTGATATTATTATATTTTGAGTGCGTCGTTTTAGAATTTAGAAGTAAATAGGGAACATTGAGTGTTAAATGGTCAAATAAACAAGCTTTTGGACATTTTGATGGAAAATATGTCGTTGGTGCAAGGCGTGGGTGTGGATCTTAGGCTGCATGTGGCAGGAAATTGCAGGCAGGCTCAATGCCCCTGGATTTGGGTATTCAAATATTCAATCGACAGTGAGCCGACATCGGAGTGATCATATTTATATTGCATCTGCTTATGGTGAGTAAAAATGTAGTAGAACAATAAATATTTTCAAAAGTGTAGAGGTCAACTAAACACATCTTTATTAAACCTTTAGTCCATGTTAAAGTAGAAAAAACGTTTATTCGGTATTTAATAATTGTTAATTTTAGATGTATATAAATGTTCAAGGAATGGATCAATTAAAACATTAATCTTTTGATATCCAATATTTAGGTGCCTGCAGATATGTGCAATAAAAAAAAATGTTTATTATGACTTTAAACACATTGTATATTCACTACTTCAAAAATGTTTGTTTTTGGCATTATAGGTTTGAAGAAAAAATTCATCAGCATCCCAAGTATTCAAGACACAAAAGGCAGACTGATACCAGAAGGCGAAGAGCACAGATGGTTACGAGTTGAGAGCCTCCATCATGATGACTTTCTAAAAATGTAGATACAGACGTGTTCCACATACTGTGTATACTAACAGCACTAATAAATGCTTATGTTATCTGTCAATAAAAGGTATAGAAACATTTATTGTTTGTAATCAAATAAAAAGTACTTCATATTATAAATAGTTTCATACCCATATTCATAATTTTTTCCAAATATGTAACCTTGAATAGTATCTAGTTAAAGCATGCCTAGAAAAAACATGTATTTTTAGTAGAAGTTTGCTAAACATGAACATAGAGGGTGATTAATTTCTTAATGTTAGTGGTTATCTAAAAAACACTTATTGGGTGATTGTAAAATTGCACACACTAGAAGCTGAGGATTATTACTTGAACAAAACTATTGTTGAATTTTGCTATATTTTTATTATACATATTTTCCTTTGATATCCAAGAAGGGCTGATTCTGAACAGTTTTGGTACAAAATATGAGATAAAAATTTCAGTACGATTCATTAAATAGTTTGACAAACATGTTCTTTCCAATGCTATATTGCAGAAAATCTTAAAGATCCAGATCCTATGGGCAGAATATCAAAGAAGAAGGCTCAAACTTTATACCTAATTAAATGGCAAAAAATAATTTTACAACATTGCAAAATAATGTAATGCTCTATATAATTTTGTACTTATAAACAAATAGAATAACAGTTTACATAATTTTTTTCATATGCAAAAAGCTGGCATTACTATACATACTTTAAATTGAAAAAAATATATATCATAATTCATAGGTCAGTTTGGGCCAAAGTTATCATTTTTCTTTTAAAATTTACAGCTCCTTTGTTTATGACAATTAAGGAACCTAATTTGCGCCATTTAAAAGATTTATATCAAAAGCTTTCATGTATTTTGTTAAGACATTGCATGTTTCCAGATGAACCAGCAAAGCTTCAAAAATGCAGCTCAAATGAAATTTGCTTAGAAATGTGTGTGCTCAAAAAATTAAATATAAAATAATTAAAGTTGGATCAGTTTATTATATCTCTGCTTAATTATATTGACAGATTTTAACGATTATTTTTTTAGTGCATATGAATATGCATGCACATATGTGTTGCCTTCGCGTACATTACAAATATGAAATTTGTTTACAAATTTAATATCTATTTACTCGTGTAAATTATTTAAATTGTTTTTTGCAGAAAAATCATTTCTTTGCATGTTCCAGTTGATCAATGTTGAAATAAGTGAACAAAGATATATTTGTTATAAATAATCCATTAGGGTAACAAAATAAATGCAACAAAACTTATCATTTTTTTATCATGCAATTTTCATTAAAAAAAACATTTTTTGTTTATTAAATTTATTTCATATCAAACCATTGTTAAATAGTATATATTATATAATTCAGGATAATATACATATGTTAATGGTAATATATAATAGTATCTCAATCCTAGATTTTATTGAAATATCTTCATAATACAGAACTTAATTCATCTAATCAGTAACAAAATAAACATAGGTACATAGTAATGAGATTTGAGACTTCAGTAATATCAATATTAGGTTTGGCTCTAGGTGACTTGAATGCAACATTATCTTGAGTGGTATAAGGAGGCACAACAAAATGAACTGAAATGAAAAAAAAAATTGTTTTCAAGAATTTAGGAACAATCTGTAATAATTTTTATAAAAATAATCCTGCCTCAAAGTTTCTTCTATGTTCTAGACTTGACACTTCAAATCATAATAATGCTGTGTGTGTGTATGTGTTGTTGTTATATGCATCTCGTTTTTAGTTTAGTGTAAATCAGTTTTGTATAATTTTGCATTATAATTGATGAACTTATATAACTGAACTCTAATCTTTAAAGGAATAAATTGTTGTTTTGATTGCTATTTGTGTAAACTAATCTTGTTATTAACATAATACAGCATTCGAACATGAGAGTTTACCTTAATAATCTTATTCCTATATTTATATTTTTCAGAAATAATTTTGTACATTGGACAAAATTATGTCTCATGGAAAAAATCCAGTAACACCATTCTATTCCAAATAATTCAATGTACATTATCAAGCAACCTGTTTAACAACAAGCTTAAAAAAATACTGATATTACTGTAAGTGATAAAGACAAGTTATACATTTAAAGTATTTAAATCCTACATACAAAAGTAATAAAGACTGTAGTACAACAAACAGAAAATCCGTTATCAAATTATTATTATGTATTCCATATATTACAAAATCAAAGTCACTTAGGTATATTATATAAGAGCATAATCATTGCTATAAAATTTCAGAGCAAAAACATACATATTTGATATTTATAAACTAACAGGCTTAACAAATATAAAACATCTCATTACCTGAAAGGATTTAAAACCAATGTGTCATGTAACTGAAACATTACTATATATTATATTATTATTACTATTGCTGAACAGGCAAGCTGCATAGCCGATGATGCTGTTCACTCTTATACTGTTTATGAAAAAATTGGTAATTAAATATGATGGAAGATGGAGCTTATAAAATAGCATATAAAACAAAATAGAATATAACTTAAAAATAGATTAAAAATATCACAAGTGCTATCACAGCATTATCAAAGATGTGTACGAATTAATTAGGTGGTCTAAGACATAAAGGTTATTCCACATGTACACTGCTCAGTGACACATTTTTTGTGTCTTTATGGCTTGATATATACAGGGTGAGTCCTAAGTTGATCCTTTTTCTAAACTGTGTAAAAAAAATCGTTAAAACAAGCAATTTTTTCTAAAAACTTTTTACCGAAAACTGATAAATACACGAGGTACAGAATCAAAAAAAGTAAATCGGGGCTTCTGCACCAAGACGTACCTAGCTGTTTATAATAATGCGCCACTTTTAAGATTTACCAGTTTAAAAGTAACAATTATAAACAAAAAGTGGGTACTGCAATATCTAAGAGGTACAATGCCTAATCGATTTGACAAATCCGAGCAAAAAACTAAACATAAACAGACTAGGTAGTCTTGATACACAAGCCCAGATATACTTTTTTTTATTCTGTATCTCACTTATTTTTTAGTTTTCTGAAAATTTGTTTATTTTATCGACTTTTATATACAGCAAAAAAATATCAACTTTGTACTCACCCTGTATACGCAACCAATATAATTATGTAATCTAAACTTCTGCCAATCAATATAAAACTGTGATACTTCTCTAATCAATGGATATTGTAAATTTGTTAGAGCACATACTGTCCTGAATATCATTGAACTATAATCTGGTTCTAGTTCTGTTATAAAAGATAAAATTTAAAAACCTTGGATTCTACATATTGCCCTTTCTACATGAAGTCTTGCTCTTGCAATACTTTTTGTCTATTGTATCTGCTCTGATGTTAATTCTGGAGTACTGAGAAATGGTGGAATATTTAAACTTACTGCATTAGGTACAATATCACTTATAAGAATACCTTGATCTGCCAATATTAGATCTCCATTTTCTGTGTCAAAATGCTGCTGAACAATATTTTTATCGATATTAGATCCTGGGTGGAGCATACTAGCATAAGTCAGTACGCCATTAGGACCACACCAACTAAGCTTTTGAAACTGTTTCTATGCTTATAACTACTATAAGTAAGACGTTAGTTCTTCATTGATTATCATGATTCTTGGTACAACACAAAATACAAGTACAATCTATTATTATTCTACAATTAGTGAATTTGGTAAACAAGAATGGTTTTTTGATCTTTTAGAAATGTCTTTCATAAACCTCAAGAACAAGACTTCATATAGAGTTTGTACAAAGTAACGACAATATTTGTAACAGCAACTTAAGATATTTTGAATCTGAACGCTAAATCTGTACAAGTAAAATTATGGTGCAGTTTCAAAGTTTCATTTTAATGTCAAGAGTAGCTGACCAAATCACTTAATTTTTTGAACATTCCATTTCAATTAATAATTTATCTTAATATCTTTGATCAATTCATACACTTTCAAATATTGTGTGACTTGGCAATCCAGTGTAGTAAAAAATATACTTATCACTGTCACGAATTTATACATAGCTCATACTTATACCTAGAGATTTGATTATCTTATCCTTTCGCTCTAGTCGTAATCCTTGCCAATAATTTTATTTGTCCAATAACACATTCGAACCTTAACATGAGGGAGTAGCAGTACCTGCATCAATAACATCTTGGCCACACCTAGGCCTATCTGAGGCTAAAGAAGAACTTGGTTGGTCTAAAGAGGATATGCTTGAGTTTCTGTAAACAGAAATCATAAAAAATCATACAGTATGTCATATATTATTTATAATTATAATAATAAAATAACAAATCTTTATTGCAAAATAACTCTGCAAAATACATAATGTACTCACAGAATTAGGTGAAATAGAGTCAATATAACAAATGGGAACAACAAAATTTAAATAGTCTTCAAGAGAATAGGGCAGTGGCGGCTCTTCAGGGGAGGCAGGGGAGGCAGTGCCTCCCCTGTGATCAGTAGCATAAAAAATTAATGACTATATATCTTTTTATGTCATATATTTTAAAAATAAATTTGCATAAACGTTGAATATCCTCCTCCTGCTCTCGGACTATTAAGTTTTCTTGGTTGGAACTACTGTTCGTCTTCGCGCCGATAGATGTCACAGGCTGTCCGCTCCCATATACAAGACCGCGGAGGCACTGCTTCCGCATGCTTCGATTTCGACTGTATTTCTACAGCTGTTCTAGTCTCTTTTTCTTACGCACCGGTATTTTCTTATGACTCGCAAGCAAGTGCCGGAGGCAGACACGCCTTCAGATAAAGAACGTTTTGACTTACCGCGTATATGTCTGATTCCCGCTTCATTCCTGCCTCTCTTGGTTTTGTTTATGCGTGTACGTGTAGGTTTAGGTAAGGATATGAATGCTCGGCGGCTTTGAAGGGTAAGTTTGCTCTAGGTTTCCGTAGCTAATTTTTTTTCTTTGCGTCACGGGAAGGGTGGAATATTTGAATAATATTAAACAATATGGAGGGCAAATCAAGTCAAGCAACTCAAATTAGCAGTGGGGTCAGAAATTGTGAAGATATTGTAGATTTTGTAATTAAAATTAAATTTGAGAGGTTATCTTATGAGGATAAGCTTTTTTTTGAAAGAATTGGGTGTTCCCCATCCCGATTTGAGTAGAATTATAGTAAATCAAGAAAAACCGCCTCGTAGTTTTGTCAATATACCTGGTATCAGAAGTGTAATAGTGGTTGATAGGTAGCCAAAATTTGAAAAAATTATTTTGTTGGTTTTTGTTTGTAACGTTTTCATTGTTATTATATTATATATCTAAATATTAGATTCATTTATTCCATACGTTTTTGATTTGTCTGTATTTATTAGTTGTTGAAATATTCTTTGTTGTGAGCCATTCGGTGGGTAAGCGATGTCATGTTTTTGTCTTTTTTTTGCTAAGTTGCGATAAGCATCTTTCGTATCGGTGTGCGCCGACACAGTTGGTGATATGCTTCTGGCTCGTCCGGTTGCGCTCGAGATTTTTGTTTACCTTTTGAATATATCGGTTGGTTGTTGGTGACGGTGTTTTATTTTAAAACCAGTGTAACATGATTGTTATTGTGTGTTATTTGCTACAAAAGGGGAAGATGCCTGGTCGAAGACAGGATATGACGATTTGAAAAGTTTATCTCGAGCTATAGATAGGCACTCAAAAGTCAGCAGCATATAAGCTGTACACATGTAAATTGCATCTTTTGGGAAACAAAATATAGTAAACGTTTTTTTTTTTAGTAGTAAAATATGTTGGAAACTCTACACCTTCCCGCTGGTTTTGCTGAAAATTGAAATACCTACTGTTTTTTCAATTGAAGGCATTTTGATGACTAAGTGTTCTACCTACACCTAACTGCAATAAAAAAATTTTAATTTATTGATCTATTCTATATATTGAAAATACTAGGTTTTGCTTCCACCCTGCCTCCCCTGAACTAAATATCACGAGCCGCTACTGGAATAGGGTTCCAAATTGACTAACATTTTGTGTATCTTTTTTTTTTGAAAGTTGTCAAATTGTTCACAAGACCAGATGGTAGATAATTGAAGATTTTCATTCAACTATACTCTACATTCTTCTCAGTTAAGGTGAGGTGATGAACTGGATACCTATAATTAAAGTTCCTTGCAGGGTACGATACGATTTTTTTTTAGTGGCCTCCACATGAGATGTCCACCTAAGCGTCTCATCTATATATTATATATACTCCAAGGAATTTGGTCTTGTCTACTACTGTCTACTAAATGAATTTGAACATCTTTGCCCAAGCTCATTTTAACTGGTGGACCCTGGCATCTAGGATTTTTTGATTTGAATAATAACAAGTTCGTTTATGTAGCATTTAAAACTAAGGTGGCCTTTTGTTCCAACTAGCTTATAAATTATTCGAGCAGTAACAAGCACACTAGTGTCATTTGCATATTGGGTAACTATCATCTCAACTGAACTATCAATATCTAGGAACAAATCATTAACTTAACATATATTATAAGTAAAAGTGGACCTAGGATGCTATCTTGTGCGATTCCTAATGATGTTTGTTGATTGCTTAGTATTATAATTTTTTGTTTTCAACATGTGAGGTACGATGTATTGCACTGCAAAAACGTTCCACCTATTCCATACTTTTCCAGTTTAAATAGTAAAAGGTCTACATAGTCAAAAAGCATACCAAGGGGCATATTTCCTTTTTTTAAAATAGCAATAATTTGGCGATTAAAATGATAAATATCTGTAGTAGTCGACTTGCCTTTTATAAAACCATGCTATGCTTCAGTTATTAGGTTGCAGTTGCTCAAATGCTTCAATAACTTTGTTTGAAGTACAAGTTTCACAAATGCAGAGAGTAAGCTTATCAGCCTATAGTTTAACATGTCTGCTATATATCCTCTTTTGTAAACTGATATTAATACTTACTTCTGTGTCATCGGCATATACTGCTCTGGTCATCAGGCCCATGCTCTGTATAGGCTTTTTTACTGTTTCCTGGCATCATCCTAGGAACAGCACTGTATTGCTGATTTTAGTTTCTCTGAAAATTTACCAAATTTTAAACAATTATTGATAATGAAAACCAATGGACTAGCAATATGGTAAATACAGGATATCAGCAAGGTTTTAGGAAAATTATCCTCACCACTGCTGAATTTATTTGTGGGTTTATTTTTCAAATTTGGCTCAACTCCTGCAGTTTTTCAGTTGTTATTAACTCTGTAGGTATTTATATATTAGGTTAGACTATATTGTATGAAAAGGGTATAAAAGGGAGTCCTTGGTTACATTTGAAATATATATGCCTTTGCAACACTTTCTGAATTTCCAGGAATAAGTACATCTGAATCAATTGCATACCCCTTAATTTCACTGACTATGTTCCACACACGTCACACACACACTTTATCTTGTTATCAGAGGTAACAATTCTATTAAAAATATTTTTTCTATCACCTAATAGTTTGTTGTAAACATTTCACACATCATTGTAAGCTTCTTTAGACTTTTTATCAGCAAAACTTGAAACATAGAGTATATCCAACTTTTGTTTACATTCTTCGATATCTAGCCAGTTTGAAAAATTTTTCACTGCACACCAACATCACTTTCCGATACCTCCCACTTTATACTATGTAAGTCCTCTATAAAATTATCTTTGTTATTTTTGCTGAGATTTCTACATAATTTTTCAATTTTTGATAAATGTGTATTATAATTGTTATCTTTTTGGTGGTATGGTCAGACATAATCAAATATATATATTTAAAACAAAACTGTAGGTATTGCTGGGAAGCAACAAATTAAACAACAATATCTACTTCTTTCTAGCTTTTAGGATTGTATACCACTTTCTCAAGGCTACCAAACATAAAATTATATATCAACAACAAAAAGTTACATGCGCTTGTTACTGAAAGATATTTGGTAGAAATCCAAGGAGCATGGAGACTCGTCATTTTGTAAGACAACCTTGAGTGCAATATATAATATATAAGTATTTACCTAGGTATCTGTGAAGATGTTTTGCCCCATTTCTGGTCTCTGTGGAGAAAGATGATGTAGGTTGAACACTCCTCTACATTATGTGTTTACAATTCTGGCCAATTAGTCTTCTCTGCTTCACAGAAATAGCAATCACAACCTCTTGCTTCTGATCCACTAAAAATTGGATAGGTTAGATAACATGTAGTGAGTAGCCACAATTAAGACAAACAATCACTTCAGAATGTATAAGAAATTTCTGTAACTTAGAAAACTCAACTACTTCTGCAAGTGTCTTATTTTTGGGAAACCTGTAAAAACTGCAGAAATCTCTCTGATTGTTGTGGGCCCAACTCGGCAATAAAATAAACTAACAAACATATTCACATAACCTCAAAATGAGCGAGTATATAATATTCCTGTTTTTACAAAGATTCCACCGTTAAATCGTGATTCGGCATTAGCAAGCGGTTAAAATATTAGCTCACTTACCTGTTTTTCTACTTTAGGTGGTCACATTAAGTTTAAAAACTTCTTACGGAGGATCGACGATGAATCAGTGTTACATTCACATGCTATAAATATATTAAATGGGGCATGGGCGTAGGTAATAGGTATTATATGGTCTCTGACCGTTGTACGCAAAAAGCACTTCGACGTCTTGACCGCTCTCATATTTTCATAATTGTAGCTCTGAAATTTAAAAATGTTAGAATACAATATGTCCGCTGTAATGTCGCTTCCTGCGGCATATTGTGCTGCTGCGGCTGCGGCTGCGGACATGCTGCTGCATCTGCTGACATTACATGATGCGAATTTGACTTTGACAGAACCAATCGCCAAACATGCGGCTGCCGCATAGCGTCTACCTCCTTAGATGATACCCCCGCCGGTATGGCAGTGTGGCAATATCGTAGCGTTTTTACAAGAAGTGGTGTCGTGATTCATCCCGTAAATGTGGTACGTGGAAATACGAAATGACCTAGATATGATCTGTCGCCCTTTTGTCATTACATTATTTTGGGATTCTTCAATTTCGATATTTGGGAAGATTATGAAGCTGCCATTTATACTTGAACGACAACGATGGTTTCAGCTTCCGGCTAACAACTCTGTTAGAAACAAAACAAAGCTACTGTTGTTCTTAGGAGATGGGGCAAAATTATAATGTTCACGAAACTGAAATAAGTGATTAGAAAAGAAGACCAAAAAAAACGTTGACTACATAATCCAAATCTAAAGTTCTTTATCAGTTCATTTATTTATTTTATAACACTTTGCAGATACTGAGGATAATAATTTTACATAACGTAACAGGATTTACGTTAATTTAGAGCATATTTAAAGCCACATTATTTTTCCAAGAGAGCCAATTCCAAGGAAATTATTCAGATAGCAATGGACCCAGCACTGTTACTTGTTGAACACCATATAAGATCATCTGGAGACCTCCTGGCTTACGTCACACATGTGTGGAGAAAATTCTTCCATTCATACGGTTGCTCTCAATATTTCGCATTTTATCAACTATGGCATCGGGCTCTCCTAAACAAGCTTCCATCCTACTGATTCTCCGTTAAACTGTGCGGTTGGTAAGCAGACTTTCTTTCTGGTGGTGAAATATCTGCCGTGATATACAGCTTCTCCTCTTTCTTCCATAACATCAACCTTGGGGTGCTGCAGGGGTCAGTATTGGTTCCGACATTGCTTCTTCTTCACATCAGTGATCTACTCTCTAGCAACATCAACTCAATCCACAGTTTTGCGGATGACAGTATTTTCGATCTCTGTGGTCGAGCTGGAACACAGAAGGCTGCGGCTGCTTCATTCTCAAAGGATCTTGAGACCATTACAGCTTGGAGGCTCAAGAATATGGTAAAATTTAATGCTTTCGAGACCTAGTATAATAAGAAGTTCCCAAGCCAGCATCCGGTCTTAATGAACAATCAAGCTCTGCCAGGAAGTCAATCATTCAAGCTCTCATGAGTCACCATTACAGAAAATCTTACTCTGGCACGAGCACGTTGCGTCTACTGCAACAGCTGCTAGTAAAAAGCTTAGGTACCTATTCAGAGCAAGAAAGTCTCACCATATAATCTCCTCATGCTATATAAAGCCCGGATAAGACCTGGCATGCAGTATTGCTCTCATGTCTTGGGAGCTGCTGCCTCTACTACCCAATCTATACTTGACGTTGTCCAGAGAAAGGCAGACGAATTGGTTCCCCGGCCTTAACGCGACACCTTCAGCCACTTTCACACCGACGTGCGGTTGGTGACCTCTCACTCTTTTACCGATATTCAGAGTCTAGTCGTCTGAGCTATCATCTATAGATCTGCCGCTCACACCTATCAGATGCATCCTTGCCATTGGATGAAACCTCGCATGCTTGATAATTAGAGTATCCTTATTACAAATCCGGCCCCTGTTTTGAGTTTCAGTCTCATTCAACGAAAATGGAAAATCTCCGATGCCCGGATCCTGAGGTTCACCCGCAAAAAATCTAAAATCTTTAATTGATCTTTTATGAGGATGAAACCTCGCATGCTAGATAATTAGGGTATCCTAATTATAAATCCGGCCGCTGTTTTGATTTTCAGTCTCGTTCAACGAAAACGGAAAATCTCCAATGCCCGGATCCTGAGGTTCACCCGCAAAAAATCTAAAACCTTTAATTGACCTTTTATGAGGATGAAACCTCGCATGCTAGATAATTAGGGTATTCTTATTATAAATCCGGCCCCTGTATTGATTTTCAGTCTCGTTCAACGAAAATGGAAAATCTCCGATACCCGGATCCTGAGGTTCATCACCCGCAAGAAATCTAAAATATTTAATTGATCTTTTATGAGGATGAAACCTCGCGTGCTAGATAATTAGGGTATCCTAATTATAAATCCGGCCGCTGTTTTGATTTTCACTCTCGTTCAACGAAAGTGGAAAATCCCCGATGCCCGGATCCTGAGGTTCACCCGCAAAAAATTTAAAATCTTTAATTGATCTTTTATGAGGATGAAACCTCGCGTGCTAGATAATTAGGGTATCCTAATTGTAAATTTGGCCGCTGTTTTGATTTTCAGTCTCGTTCAACGAAAGTGGAAAATCTCCGATGCCCGGATCCTGAGGTTCACCCGCAAAAAAACTAAAATCTTTAATTGACCTTTTATGAGGATGAAACCTCGCATGCTAGATAATTAGGGTATCCTAATTGTAAATCCGGCCGCTGTTTTGATTTTCAGTCTCGTCCAACGAAAATGGAAAATCTCCAATGTCCGGATCTTGAGGTTCACCCGCAAAAAATTAAAAATATTTAATTGATCTTCTATGAGGATGAAACCTCGCATGCTAGATAATTAGGATATCCTAATTATAAATCCGTCCGCTGTTTTGATTTTCAGTCTCGTTCAACGAAAATGGAAAATATCCGATGCCCGGATCCTGAGGTTCACCCGCAAAAAATCTAAAATCTTTAATTGATCTTTCATGAGTGTGAAACCTCGCACGCTAGATAATTAGGGTATCTTGATTATAAATCCGGCCGCTGTTTTGATTTTCAGTTTCGTTCAACGAAAGTGGAAAATCTCCGATGCCCGGATCCTGAGGTTCACCCGCAAAAAATTTAAAATCTTTAATTGATCTTTTATGAGAATGAAACCTCGCATGCTAGATAATTAGGGTATCCTAGTTGTAAATCAGTCTCGTTCAACGAAAGTGGAAAATCTCCAATGCCCGGATCCTGAGGTTCACCCGCAAAAAATCTAAAATCTTTAATTGATCTTTTATGAGGATGAAACCTCGCACACTAGATAATTAGGGTAACCTAATTATAAATCTGGCCGCTGTTTTGATTTTCAGTCTCGTTCAACGAAAATGGAAAATCCCCAATGCCCGGATCCTGAGGTTCACCCGCAAAAAATCTAAAACCTTTAATTGATCTTTTATGAGGATGAAACCTCGCACGTTAGATAATTAGGGTATCCTTATGATAACTCCGGCCGCTGTTTTGATTTTCAGTCTCATTCAACGAAAATGGAAAATCTCCGATGCCCGGATCCTGAGGTTCACCCGCAAAAAATCTAAAACCTTTAATTGATCTTTTATGAAGATGAAACCTCGCATGCTAGATAATTAGGGTATCCTAATTATAAATCCGGCCGCTGTTTTGATTTTCAGTCTCGTTCAACGAAAATGGAAAATCTCCAATGCCCGGATCCTAGGGTTCACCCGCAAAAAATCTAAAACCTTTAATTGATCTTTTATGAGGATGAAACCTCGCATGTTAGATAATTAGGGTATCTTAATTATAAATTCGCCCGCTGTTTTGATTTTTAGTCTCGTTGAACGAAAAGGGAAAATCTCCGATGCCCGGATCCTGAAGCTCACCCGCAAAAAATCTAAAATATTTAATTGATCTTTTATGAGGATGAAACCTCGCACACTAGATAATTAGGGCAACCTAATTATAAATCTGGCCGCTGTTTTGATTTTCAGTCTCGTTCAACGAAAATGGAAAATCTCCAATGCCCGGATCCTGAGGTTCACCCGCAAAAAATCTAAAACCTTTAATTGATCTTTTATGAGGATGAAACCTCGCACGTTAGATAATTAGGGTATCCTTATGATAACTCCGGCCGCTGTTTTGATTTTCAGTCTCATTCAACGAAAATGGAAAATCTCCGATGCCCGGATCCTGAGGTTCACCCGCAAAAAATCTAAAATCTTTAATTGATCTTTTATGAGGATGAAACCTCGCATGCTAGATAATTAGGGTATCCTAATTATAAATCCGGCCGCTGTTTTGATTTTCAGTCTCGTCCAACGAAAATGGAAAATCTCCAATGCCCGGATCCTGAGGTTTACCCGCAAAAAATCTAAAACCCTTAATTGATCTTTTATGAGGATGAAACCTCGCATGTTAGATAATTAGGGTATCTTAATTATAAATTCGCCCGCTGTTTTGATTTTTAGTCTCGTTGAACGAAAAGGGAAAATCTCCGATGCCCGGATCCTGAAGCTCACCCGCAAAAAATCTAAAATCTTTAATTGATCTTTTATGAGGATGAAACCTCGCATGCTAGATAATTAGGGTATCCTAATTATAAATCCGGCCCCTGTTTTGATTTTCAGTCTCGTTCAACGAAAATGGAAAATCTCCGATGCCCGGATCCTGAGGTTCATCACCCGCAAGAAATCTAAAATATTTAATTAGACTTTTATGAGGATGAAACCTCGCATGCTAGATAATTAGGGTATCCTAATTATAAATCCGGCCCCTGTTTTAATTTTCAGTCTCGTTCAACGAAAATGGAAAATCTCCAATGCCCGGATCCTGAGGTGCACCCGCAAAAAAACTAAAATCTTTAATTGACTTTTTATGAGGATGAAACCTCGCATGCTAGATAATTAGGGTATCCTAATTGTAAATCCGGCCGCTGTTTTGATTTTCAGTCTCGTTCAACGAAAATGGAAAATCTCCGATGCCCGAATCCTGAGGTTAACCCGCAAAAAATCTAAAATCTTTAATTGATCTTTTACGAGGATGAAGGCCATTCTTCGTACATCAAGAACCGAGCGGTACACGACCACACATTCATTCCCAGAGTTTCCAAGACTTGTAATGGACCGCCAGGAGATGTATTTACTGGGCCTGATGCGGGTGTTGGCCTATTTAAGTCGCACGTTAACAAACTTCCGCTAACATAACCCTCTCACAGCAGCCGCGGTACTCTGGTATTTAGGCTCTGCCTTCGCGGTCTGCTCAGTTATAAAAAAACAATTTCCTTACTATAAGCGTCAGTGTGTTTGTGTACGTTTTGAGAGGTATTTTTTATTGATAACAAAGATCATTTCATGAACAAATCATAAGTACATAGTACCAGTACAAGTATCTTTAGAGCTCCCACAGACAGTATCGATGTGTTTAGTTTGTAGATTGTAGTTTTTTAGTTCTCATATTTCCATTTATACTTTTTTTATTTACTATGAACAAGGATTGAGTGGAAGATCACTGTTCAAGTGAACTCCTCCTTGAGGTTTTTCCAGTAGATTAGTATAGTCTAAGGATGTAATTTTCTTTTCTGTAAATCTAAAACTTACTGGGAAAATAAAGTTTATTATTATTTATTTATTATTATTTATGTTCTTCTAAATCTGAATCTTTCCATTGCCATACGGTGGCTATCTGACCTGTTTTATTTCTCTATTTTTTCTTTTCAAATCTTCAAATAACAATTACAATTTTGCAATTAATTGTACAAAAAATACAATAGATTTAAACAAACCATATCAATGACATCTAACCTGAAAGCTTGTGACCATAATTAATTTGAGAGCTTTAAAATTCTCTATCCAAGGGCAACCTTCAAAGCTACCTCCAACATGTATTTACCCTTAAAAAAAATCGCGTTATTGCCTACCCCAGTTCCACCAGTAGCACAGAACAAGCAAGAATCCGAAATTAAAATGAATCCAGAAGAACTTCGTATATACGAAGAAAAAGAAAACGACTGGAAGGCCTTGGAATGAAGCGCACATTAAAAAGAGCAGAGGATTCGCCGCACCGGCATGGCGGCACACTCACTCGGCCCCTTTTATCCCCTAGGGGATTCAAAGTGACTGGAAAAAGCTTAACTGGCTCCTCCTCAAGAGTAATTGATTTCGAATGCCACCTCGCTGCGGCATACTGGAAAAACCCTGCCGGATTTACATATAGACTGTGTCCGGAGATTTTGTTCAGGCAACCATTTAGAATTCTTTTTGCAAGGTGACCGTTTGGATATTGCTTGTTCTTTTACTTCCCATACCGACAGCTGAGGGGAGTATTTTGATCGCGAAAATTTTCGATTTTGAGGTGATAAGCTTTTTGGGCGTTTCAAGATGTCTACATAACGAAAATCCACGTCACTCATTTCCGTCGGTCTGTCTGTCTGTCTGTCGGTCTGTCTGTCTGTCGGTCTGTCGGTTGGCGTTTTTCTAACGTCGTAATCTCAGTAACTGCTGCATGGATTGTGATGAAATTTTGGCAGCGATATGCTGTGGAGTCGTAGTAGATAATGTTTCCATAATTTTAGGAATCTTGTACGGGGAGTGGAGTAATTAGCAAAAAAGAAAAAAATTCAAATATTCCTTAAACGTTTTTAGGCGCTTTAGAGGTGCCTGATCTTTTTCCACTTTTTTTGGGTGGGGGTTAATTTGGGGTGGTTGGGAGTGGGGTGTTGTAAAACTGAAAAATTTGTTTTATTCATAATGGGCTGTCCATTGACTTGTCAATGAAAGACCTATCGGCATAATACACTTTGTTGGGTCCATCAGAACATTACCTTGCTTATTATAGAAAACTAAGGGACTTGGGAATTTGTGATGTATACATACGAGTATTGTTTTAGACGGGGTTTTAGATTGTTCTATATTGCATAACGCGAACATGATTGAATTGGTTTTAATGAAATTTTGACACACTACCGCGGCGAGGATGGAAAACGCGCATGTTTTGGAAAAATCGTGTCAGTGGTGGCGCAGCAATAGTAAAAAAACTAATAACTACTAACTACTGATCGTTTCGTATCGTCCAATTGAAGCATGTAGCAAAAACTGTGGCGTCCTAGCTTCTAATGAGGGAGACGCAAGAAACTATTTACGAGAGGTTTTGTGTTGGATGCTTTTTTGCGGGAGGGTGGGCGATGATTTGGTTGCGAGGGGATTTCAGGCTAGAGCTTCATGCAATGAAAGAATAATGAAATGGTATCATCATTATGTGTGGGAAGTACTGAGTCAATCAACTTAACTCCATTTTTTCTTTTTGCGCTTAATTTGAATTTTTATGTATTTGGATTTTTACGATTCTATAATAGCAAGCAAGTCAGTTAAGTAATGTTGATTGTCATAGAGTTCTTGGTGAACCTCAGACATCTGTTCTGTAGGCTCTGATAAACCTGAAAATGTTTGATATAATTTTATAGAAATCGTATTATTTGTTATGTTAGCTTACTTTTCAGCCTGTTCACTGTTAATAAATTCTGAATGAACTTCGTTATACACTACACGCTGCATTGAAAGTACAACATACTATGAAATTCCTGCCACATAATCGGATGCCAGTACGCATACTACGTTGCTTCGCCGACATGGCTTTTATCTCACGTACGATTTTATGGCTTCTATTATGATATACGACGTGAGGAGAACGTCAAAAGGATATCGCAGAAAAACTATCCGTTGGTGTTTTATAGCTACTTTGTTACAGGTGTACTTACGCTTTACAGGACCGCTGTTTCCACCAAAGGACCTGACGGAATACCCACCTGAAACAAGAGAAATACGGGTATCAGGACATGAGTTACAGTGTGAGCCTTTCATGGGGCATCTCTTGGGACCAGGGCGTTGTAGACATAGGCGCACATGTAGCTTTCATAAGGGAAAAGGGAACACATTTAGTCCGGTTCTCGATAATCTTGGTGGTCGTCATCATCATAGTCACAATGTCTTAACAGACATGTTGTGAAATCGTAAAATGCATTATGTCGGAGCTAGAGTATTGCCGACATGAATATTATCAATAATTTTGAGATCTGTAGCTCGCCGTCGTTTGCGATTTACTGTCAGTTCAGTGGCGCTCTTGATACTCATATCCAGCAACTGTTTCGTCGTATTCACCCAGCGAGTAGGGGAACGGCCAAGGCGTCGCCCACTCGGGGCGTGACCCTGAACTACAAGTTTGCCCATATTATCGCTTCTGTGAATATGTCTGAAGAATGTAAGCATTCTCGTCGACACAATGGAGGATAGTCTCTTTAGTTTACCGAGCTCATCCAGTATGGAAACGTTAGTTCGATGGACGGTATCAGGGACTCCCAGCATTCTCCTCCACGCCCACATTTCAAAAGCATCTATGCGACCTCGATCTGCCTTTTTAACAGTCAAAATTTTCAAGGCATACAAAGATATGGAGAACACAAGAGACTGAACCAGCGACATTTTGGTAGCTTTAGTGATGTTATGGTCGCGCCTTATTTTAGTAAGCTTTGTCATGACCACCCGTGCCTGTTGAATGCGCCGTTGAATCTCATTTTCACAACTACCCAAATTGTCGAACAAAGAACCGAGGTACACACAACGGCCTATTGACCTTATTTCTCGATGATTATCATGCTCTCTATCTTCTACGATCAGAATTTTGGTCTTGTTCCGTCCACTTTGAAGCTTTAGATTGAATAAAAAATTTGCATGTGTATTAAGAACCCAAGATGACACAGTACTTAAGTAGCTTGGCAAAAATTAGCAGAATTAAGCATCACACAATTTTGCTCCTTCACCATTCTATTTACCTCCCACACCGATAGGTCAGGAGAGATTGTGATCGCAAAAATGTTCGATTTTGAAATAATATGCTTTTTATGCATTTTATGATACCTACATAACAAAAATCCACGTCACTCAGTACCGTGAATCTGTCTGTCAGTCTGTTTGTCGACATTCTTCTAGCCTAGGAATCGCAGTAACCGTTGCATGGCTTGTGAGAAAATTTGGGTAGCGATATGCTGTGAGTTTGTAGTAGGTAATGCTACTGTAATTTTGAAAATTGGTGCATGTGTGGAGTAATCAGCAAAAAACTAAAAACCTTAGATATTCCTCAAACCTAATTTTTAGCTATTTTAGAGGTTTTAAGTTGTGGTGAATTTGAGGTGGTTGGGCGGTGGGGGATTGCAAAACTGAGAAATGTGCTGTATTCATAATAGGCTGCCCATTGACCTTGAAAAAAAAAGACCCAGTGGCAAAACACACTGTTTCATGTCTATTACAAAAACCAAGAAACTCGGAACTTTCTGATTTAGGTAAACATGCCAGTATTGCTTTAGATTGTTTTGTGTAACCTGGAAATTATTGAATTGATATTAATGAAATTTTGAAACAGTATTATTACAGTGGCCAGAATGGAAAACGCTTATGGCTTTTAGAAATCGCGTTAGTGGCGGCTTAGCAAATATATAAAAAACTAAAAATCTAAAAACAGCTATACAAGAATTCGATGACTGTTATCAATTTAAACTCTGTTACCATTTAAAAAAAAACCTCATGTTAACCTAGCACACTGTCGGTAACGTATTCCTCCATTTAATCACAATAGGTAAATAAATTAACCCCTACCGGGTAACTGGATGCAAGCCCCAGCTTCAACATTCCGGCTGAACCGCTGTAGCAATGGGGCAGCAAAAGTCCTTATTCCTCCCCCGCGCCCCCATTCCAATGTTACGGATGTACGTATAGTATATAGCTGGAGGCGAGCTTTGCATAACAATCTGCAAGTTGGCCGAAAAGTGGCCGCCCGACACAGATGGACGTGATCTATGGACGCATTCCTGCCGGCACTCACTTCATATAGTACGGTCAACTTAGTTCACAGTACGAGGATATATTAGTACTGTGTGGCCATCGTAAAATTGACAAGCGAAAATAATTCGGTGAAAGAAGTAAGGAGTAATTCCTAATTTACTTTAGATACCAAAAATTAAATATTATATGCTGTCTCGAATTAAAATGTTCCAACAATTTGCTGAGTTTGACAACTATAATTAATCAGATTTCCTTCTTTTACGTTTTGTTTCATTTTGTTTATAAAGGAAACGAAAAAAATTATTTATATCACTTGATTCCCTATTTATCGAGTTCGTAAAATACATAACTGGAACCGGCAGCAGTAGATTTCCTTCTCCATCTTGAGGACAGTGCAGCATCGTGATTGGATAATCGCTGCACAGGGTTGCCAGACCTAGGGAAATTTCCCCAGATCTAGGGAATTTTACGGCACAATAGAGAAAAAGGGAATTTTCATCTTTTTAATATGGAAAATAGGGAAATACTGATATACAGAGAATTACGATGATAAGAACAAGCAATATACTGAACCTGGGCAGTAGTAGAGAATTATAATTTTGGGGTTGTCAGTTAAAGCAAATGTTGTGTCTTTTCTTGTCATTGTGTTACTCAATGAGGTGTTTTGTGGAATCAGCTGCCGGGGAATCTGTTTCCCGACGGCTACAGCCTGCAGCGTTTCAAATATAACGTGAACCGACACTTATCCTCTCGCAGCGCTTCTACAGCGCTATAGGCTTTCAGCCTTTGCGGGAGGCTGACCATAAAAAAAATTGTTTTTGGTCACATGACATCCGATTTAGAATTATTCCCTGTATATTAGTGCCCTTGGTATAATAAAAAACAAAAATTAAAGATTTGTATATACACTGAATGACTAATAATTCATGTATACCCCATAATATATTACATTCATTTATCTAGGGAAATCTAGAGAATTTGTAGTCGAAAATCTAGGGAAAAAATATTATCTGGCAACCCTGTCGCTGCAGACAATATTCAATATTCTTGTCTTATTTATTTTCTCTATCCCTTCTAGACTCGTCGTAATAATTACGATGGCTACCTGAGAGAACATCTCGCTCCCCTTCCGTATGACGCACAGGTCAATTTACGATAGCCACACAGTATATGTGACCAGTACAGCACCTATCTTTTTTCATGTTTAGGAGACGTTGTTCGGGCGGAGGGATAAAATACTGCAGAGCCGACGAAAACTATAAAAAAAAAACATAAATTGGAAACGAAAACAGAAGGTCAAAACCTATCCCCTGGAATGTTTTTTCTTGTTGCCAAAGTGGTTATGTTATCCCTTGTCGCTATGGGGTTGTGCTTGATAGGTAAGGATGTATGCTTTACATTTTATTGTTATTTTAATGGTTTGTAATGAAAAATTCTATTATATTTCGTATTATTTGTGCAACTATTCAATGTAACATCTTTGCATTTTTCATTGTTCTGTTGCATTTTGAAAAAAAAACTGCTTAAGCCACTCAAGTTCTAATTGTTAATTTTTTATGAAATATTCCAAATCGTTCGTAAAACTTTACTAAAGTTAAGCTTCATATATTCAATTTATACTTTTTACTTTTTACTTTTGTCGTCTTGATATGAATTTCAGCCCCATTTGCTAAATGGGTGTGGCAACGTTGTAATAATTGAGAAAAGGGAGACGATTCGACCTCGGTACGGTTAACGTCGCATCGAAAAAGTTATGGAAAATTGTTCTCAACGGGTTGGACATCGGTGGTGCTTCGGTCGTGCGACTATTTAGTAGAGACTGGGAGATTGTTGGTGTTCAGATGAATATTACTGTTTTCTCCTTTATCTTCCAATCTCTTAACTCCTCAGTTATTTTATCTGTAAGAGCACGACGCCAAATTTGCAGACATCCAGAAAGCCATCCATGATTATGTTAGTTTCCTATAGAGTCCACTATCAGCGACATGTTTCCACAGATAATTTGATACTTCACTTGGGTTTATCACTGTATTAGCCAGCCTGCTTTTTGAGAAAAGCATGTATTTTATTCCTAAATTTCAATAATCTCTTCTATAAAAAAATAGATTTTAAAACACACAAAATAAGTCATAAAAGCCTTATCTTTAATGTACTTTTAGTCAGGGAGGATTTAATTGAATGTTTGACGTTTGCTTGAAGATATCAGGTTACCTGTAGTTGAAGATTCTCTAATTAATCTTCCAATTTATCCAGGTACAAAAAGAACTCATATTTGACCGTCTGATCTAAGTTGAAGCATTTCATGCTTAGTCACACAGCAAAGTCACAGCCTTCTAAACTGTATATTGCTGCGATATTCAACTGTTTTCTTATATGTGCTTATACAAAAATTAGTGATTCACACCTAAACTATTCGTTTATTGTCCAATGTGTGATACATAAAGTCACACTAGAATCCATCGAGGAATCCTAATATGCAATAATGTTGTTACTATTTAAAAAAATGTAGGTTTGATATGAATCACCTTATATAAACTTCAATATTTGAGTGAAAATATTTCAAAGTTGTAACCCTC
This sequence comes from Callosobruchus maculatus, assembly GCA_951848785.1. Classification (NCBI taxonomy): domain Eukaryota; kingdom Metazoa; phylum Arthropoda; class Insecta; order Coleoptera; family Chrysomelidae; genus Callosobruchus; species Callosobruchus maculatus. The sequence goes on along the minus strand of CATOUR010000090.1, from coordinate 3,945,593 downwards.
AAGGCTTCTTACCATGATGATTAGGTGTCAGATTACACCCTGTATAATTTTTTTTGAGTTGGTGTTCAGTATGAAACTGAGAATGACTGCGCAAACGACAGATGCACTTCTACAGCTGGACTATAACCTTAATTTGTAAATTTAATCATCCGGAAGATTGAAAGGACCAACTGCCTAGTAGCTGTTCCGAGCGAGATCGAATGCTATTCCAAGATTTATAAAGGAGAGACACCATTAAGGCGGGCGATCTCTCAGTAATTAGCCGGTATTACTTGTACCGTTGGAGGTTAGCGGGGTTGCTCTTTAGATATTGCTACATTCATCATGACCCTTTATCTTTTCTACCTCATTCAATACGTTTGTTTTAACGAGTACTAATAGGCCAGTCCTTTGAGCAGAATAGATGTGTAACAAGTGTCATTTTGCACATTCGCGGATGCAGATGCGAATGCGAATATTTGCTGCCAACATTTGCGAATGCGAATGCGAATATTCAGTGTTTAATTGAAAAATGGCGCCAAATTTTGAAATTTATCTATGGCATGGAGACTTTCGTGGCGTGACCTGTTCGACCGAAGTGCATTCCGTTTTTTTTTTCATGAAAATTTAATTTTTGATGTACTTAAATAAATGGTACCAAGTGATAAATAGAAGACTAATGTGATTACGAGTTTGAGTTTAAGCTGTTTCACACTAAAAACCTTAAGAAATGAATGAGGTTTGACATATTAAGCAACTATTACATACAAAAAACTTTTCGATTCGCAAAACCTTCACAGTAATTTCGCGAATGCGAATGTGCAAAAATATGCAAATATCCGCTAAAGGTCGGAAAGAAATCAAATTTGGTTGGATGGTAGACATCGGTCCTTGGTACAGCTAAATTTGCGACCATTGGGGGGTTTCCGCTCGATGGGTGGGGGTAGGGGGCAAAAACTCTGCTAGCTAGCTTTAAATGACTTATGGAAAGAACAAAATGCTGCATAATTTTGGTCTTACATTTTTCGTGTGCGACTAATGGCTTCCGTCCTACAGTACGCCAAAGTTAGGGGTTGGTTGTGATTTTTACTAAAATCAGAATTTCATCGCGGATTAAGACAATGAACTTTATCAGAAAGTCCTGTAAAAATTATCTATCTTTCTCTAAAAGAATAATATATCATTTCATTTTTTTTATTATCTGCAGCTGCCTAAACTCACCCATTTGGTTTAAAAAAATACATTTAGCATCTTTACTCACTCTGCCGATATGTGCTGTTACGAAATATATCTTATTTGTGGATACTTTCAGTATAATGGAGGTTGCCGATCAAAGTTGGGGGGAGGCAGGTGACAACCGGTTCGTGATGCTTTTCGACAAATGGCGCTGTTATGATAAGTGCTATCGAAAAAACATCAAATATTATTTAGAGACAACAAAATTCTTCACAATTTCGGTCTTCACATTTTTCATGTACAATCAACAGTTTCCATTTTAGACTACCCCAAAGTTAGGTGGTTTGTGATTTCTACTAAAATTAGAATTTTATCGTGTATTAAGTCAAAGAACGCTAAGTTCTGTAATAGTTTTTCTCCTAAGAGATTATGATTTCTCATATCTCTATTATATGTAGCTGCCTAAATAATACATTCGAGTTTAAAAAAAGTAGGACATTTCGGAACACAACGCTACCCTTACTACAAAAGTCTTTGAGCACAAAAAGTCGGAAGGAATGAAATAGGGTAAGATGGTAGACATAGCTGAATGTACATATAAAGTTTGCGACCTCGGGTGGTTGCCGCTCGATGGATGGCGGGAAGGGGGGGGGGTGAAAACTCTACTTTGCGATGATTTTCGAAAAATAGCGTCGTGGTAATTGCTATCGAAGAAAAGGTTCAAATGATTTATGGAGAGAACAAGATTCACCCTTCTCTCCCCCCACCCTCAAGCTGCAACCCCGAGAGGTCGCACATTGAATTCTGAAATTAATCCGAATGAGCTGCTGTATAGCAGATATCGTACGGAATCGTACTCTGAAGCAACTCCTCTTCACGCAATAAAGTATTTCTAATATGCAATACTACAAAGCACAAACAGGTTCATCAGACATATTTTGAATAAACGCCGGTATTCCTCAGGGATCTGTTCTATCCCCCACACTGTTTCTGTTGTATATCGACGAGCTGCTGGAAATAACATCCAATCCAATCTACAGCTTCGCAGACGACAGTACATTGATATCGTACATGGAACCAGACAAGCCACTATCAGCCCAGGAGACGGTACGTCGGCGACAGCAACATGCCTCACAGATCAACGCAGATATCAAAACAATTGTCGAGTGGGGATTAGTGAATAAAGTACAGTTTAACGTAGAGAAAGCTCAGGCAACAACAGGGCAAAGAAGTCTCACGTTGGCTTACCAACTATGTAAATGGAGGGTCACCTTCCGTCAAGCTTTTGGGGACCAACATTAACAACAACATGTCCTGGCACAACCACGTCGTCAGTATTGCTAAAACTGCATCACAGGGCGCAGATCCGACCATCGTTGGAGTATTGCTTCCATGTGTGGCGATGCGCTCCGAAGCACTCTGTAAAGCTTATGGACACTATCCAGAAGAGAGCAATTAGGCTAATCGATACGCCTAATCTCACAAAGGACCTCCACAGCCTGGAACATCGAAGAAGGGTTTCCGACCTGTCGGGAGATGTTTGAGTGAGCTCTCCCAGATAACAAGCCCAAAGGCCGTCCAAACGAGGAACACTAGAAAGGCTCTGCGACCGCATCCTTACCAGGTTGACGTCCCTACTTCCTGAACCAGTCTCCTCCAGCATTCCTTCTTTCGGAGAACTTCGACGCTGTCGAATGAGCTGCCTGGGAATTTGTTTCCCGGCGGCTACAGCCTGCAACGTTTCAAGTCTAACGTGCACCGATACTTATCCCCTCACAATGCTTCTACAGGGCCATAGGCTTTCAGCCTTTGCGGGAGGTTAACCATAAAAAAAGGTTTAGACCTCAGGATTTTGGTCTCGGCACTCGGCAGCCCTTTTTGCCAGCCAATCCGCTGAGATGTTGCCTTTGGACTACCCAGCTTACCATTATTTTGTTTTCACGAGTACCTGATGACTATCCAATGTTGAACTCATCATTCACAAGACAGAAACACTCTCTGTTCGTTAATTAGTATGGACGTTAAGTAAAGCAACAAAAGTTGTCTCCTACAACAGTGCCTATCAACATTAATATCTTGTTATATTTTATGCTTTTTAGTTTTGAATCACTTGATACTGCCAGCTTTCCACATATACGTTCTTTTGCGGATAAACCGATGCTACGTCCGTTTCCAGGATGGCCGGTTCAAATTTAGAGTTACCCCTGCCATCCAGAACGGAAAGTAATTACATTAAAACAGAAAAATCCATTTACCGTTGCTGATGGAAAATTGATCCTATAAAAATATCGGATATGCTAACCCATTCGTTATTCGCTCTGGGTCCCGATAATAAATTAATTCTACGCTGTCCGGGCTTTTTCAATTTGACTTTTTTTCTAGCATTGAACGCATGATTGTACAGGTCTGGACGAAATCATTAGTGTTATTAGGGCCGCGCCAGCGCAGCCCCAGAAATCGGATATTTTTGGGCTGTTCAGCCGCCATCTATATACTCTGCCACCTTGGTAGCTCATGGACCACTGAGACCTACTTTTACAATAATAATTTATTTACCGAATCTGTATAAAAAACATTCATTGCACAATAAGGTAAATAAATCGTAGAACGCACTGAAGGTGAAAGCCTTGTCCGTGGGAGAAAACTTATAATATACCCTAAACCACCGACTATCCTAAACTAATACATTTAATATTAAAAAAATGCTCACTGTAAAAACAACTGAACTGAATTTCCTTGACACGTGATATTTTCGTAACAAAAAAACTGAGTGGAATGTTTGGAAATACTACAGGGTCTATTATACCATGCTTTCAAAACATTCTTTTTTGTACTTCAACCCTTAAAGCAAACCCCCAACTTTGTTTTTTCAAATAGCACCTAGTAGGTTTTCCTACACCAAGTAAGTCCTTACTTTGTTTCAAATCTTGTAGTAGTTTTATTTCCTAAAGTGATAAGCATAAAATAAATAAAAAAGGATTGGTTTGAGGCGTAATATTTTCGTAAGAAAAAAAGATAAATAAGGAAACTAAGTGCGTCCTTTCAAGCGTACCGAATAACCTATCATACCATTCTTTCGAAACATTTTTTTTTACCTCAACCTCTAAAACGTACCTTGTACTTTTTCCAAATAGCACCCCAGAGCTTTTCCTACTTTAATGAAGTTATTATTTTCTTTGATATTTTATAGTGCCTTTGACTTCATACACAAACCAATTTTTTTGTTAAAGTCATTAACATAAGATAACTAAGATGATCATCTGTTTGAGGCGTAATATTTTCGTAATAAAAAACCATAAAAAAGACATTTGTTTTCTAAAACATGTATTATAGATCATTCAGTACCCTTAAAAACCCAACCAGTTTTATTTTTATCCGTTTTTTTGCGTCAAGCAAATCCTTATTTTATTTATGCCATGCTTACGATTTTACGAGAAAATAAGTTTCTTCGTATGAATTTTAGCCCTGAAGAAGGGGTAAAATGAACGCCGAAATGTCGGCTCTTTAAGTTAAACTCTCTTGCAGTAATGCATCCCAAAATCCGAAGAAACCTTTTCTACTGTTCCTTTTTCAAATTAGGAAGCATCAAACTTTTTTTCTATCATTTTTCCTGTATGATTTTTCTGTTTCCACATGGTGACATTGCTCTATTATATTTTAATATATCTGAACAGGCTTCCTTGCTGGTGAAATTTGTTTATCCACATTTTCAGAATTAATAATTTTAATGAATCTGAAGAACACATAAATATCGTGACAGTCTGTGGTGATATAAACTACAAAGACAAAGATGAATACAAAAGTTAGGTTGTGTTCACAGAACACATGGCAGTGTTCAGAGACCCAGTCCAAACTATGAACATTCTATGTCAGTCTCAGTTCAGATAGATAAAAGACTGAGTACACCTATTGAAGTGGGAAACAATCTCAAATTCCTGGAAGTTGAGAGCCTCCCTTGAACCACCACTTGAACAAAACATAATAGTGTTTAAACACCAAATAGCATTATTATGTTTTAAATACACCCCTGGTAGATTATATAACATTTGAGGGAAAACATTTTTTTGCAATACATTTTTCCTCCTGTCTAAATTGAATGAAGCTTGGATAAAGGCTACACATTTTCCAATTTGAATGAAAGCACTCATCGAATTATAACAACGCTTTTAGGTTAGCTTTGAAATATTGCTGTGGATGATGCACTGGCATGGCAGTTATCAGCAATTCCAGCAAAACAACAAATGTCAAGAGGTAGCTTCAATTTTGAATAAATTTGAATGGGAACAAAAGCTTTTTCGTTCTACAATTAATTCAAGCTTATAATTGAACACTTTCACGAAACATAGACACAACAAGCAGAATCAAGTAATTATAACGTTGTATTAAGCTTTGAGTGGGAACTTCGTACATTAAATATGATATCGTTTCTTTCTAAGGTGAGTGATCAGTGGAATATTGCTAGACTCAATATCACGGTCACAATATTTAAAAATTCGACGAAGTAGTTATCTTTAACAAACAGCTCTATAGCTGTGAAGAGCCATTTCGGTTCAAGATAAGTCATACTATCTTTTCCTTAGGTATACGTTCGTGAAACATATACCTAAGGAAACTTGGACTGTTAAAAAGGCAAATCGAGCTCGCATAGGTGCTTTTGAAATGTGGACGTTGTGAAACATATACCTAGGAAAACAGCAACCAGAAAAGGAGTTCGTCAGGGATGCGTATTGTCTCCAATGTCATTTAACATTTACTCTGAACTTGTGATGAGACAGGTATTGGACAACTGGAATGGCGGTTTAACTCTTGGCGGAAGCAAAATATCTAACTTAAGATTTGCTGACGATACAACCCTTATTGCCGCTTCTCAAGAAGATCTGGTAGCTCTGTTGAACGTTTTAGAACAACACAGTACAGCATATGGTCTTGGTATTAATTACAACAAGACCAAGGTTATTATCGTAGATAAAGAGCATGACAATCATCGAGAAATAAAGTCAATAGGCCGTTGTGAGGTAGTTCAAAGTTTTGTGTACCTCGGTTCTGTGATCGACAATTCAGGTAGCTGTGAGAATGAGATTCGACGGCGCAGGCACGGGTGGCCATGACAAAGCTTACTAAAATATGGCGTGACCATAGCATCACTAAAGCTACCAAAATCTCACTGGTTCAGTCTCTTGTGTTTTCCATATTTTTGTATGCCGCGGAAACTTGGACTGTTAAAAAGGCAGATTGAGCTCGTATAGATACTTTTGAAATGTGGACGTGGAGGAGAATGCTGAGAGTTCCTTATACCGCCCATCGAACTAACGTTTCCATACCGGACGAGCTCGGTAATCCAAAGAGACTATCCTCCATTGTGTCGGCGAGAATGCTTACATTATTCATACATATACACAGAAGCGATAATATATGGAGAAACTTGTAGTTCAGGGTCATGCCCCGAGTGGGCGGCGCCGTGGCCGTTCCCCTACACGCTGGGTGGATACGACGCAACAGTTGCTGGACATGAGTATCAAGAGCGCCGCTGAACTGACAGTAAATCGCGAACGATGGCATGCTCACGACGTGTCTTTTAGGACGTTGTGACTATGATGCTGATGTTTGTGAAACTAAGTGTCTGCTTTTCACTTATGTGTGTTATAGATTTTACTTATCTCTAGTTTCTTTTGACTAGTTGTAAATATATTATCATAACTACACAGAAAAAAATACTGTCGCGTTTCCAATTAATTTTTAGTATTTAGATATTTTTCCATCGCTTGAAACATATTTACTGTTGTTTCAAATCCATGTCATTCAAAGAATTCAATCCTTATATGCGAAGTAATCACAGGTACGCCAATAAATTTAAAATAATTTTATATTCGTTCTAACGATATGTATAATCCTTCTAATACCAGCATTGACATATGATGCAATCAAAACATCCTTTTGTTTTTGAAATTTACCCTATGTTTCATTTAAGCAAAGCATACAATCTATTCAATGTACAAAAATTATTACTGCAACAGCAGTTCGTGATAATTCATCTGATAAAAGATAGTTTTGTTCCAATGGCCCTTGTCGTTCGCTGAACTGTAATCAGAATTCGGCGGGACTGATGTCCCGTAAGAATAAAGAACAGGGGATCATCTCAGTGTTACTATCGCCGCGAACCCGCCAACATGGACGAGGTTGTTCTGTTATGCTGTTTCGGTGTTAGCCGTGTTGTGTTATCTCGTAGTTTTGCGTATTGCATCGGCAATTATGTGACTTAAATGTGTCCAGTTATATATTAAATGGAGCATCTACTGAGAAATTGGGTCTTAGAAAAGCTAACACCCACATTTGAATGTAGGTATTTAGATTAGTCAAACAGTTATATTTCCGGTAATAATGCAAAAACTGGTGCAGGCTTATGTCTGGATTCTTATATCATGCTTCTTATAACTTCATCCAAAATCACATAATTAAACATCGAAACGAATCAGTCAGCTGTACTCGCAATAAAAACTGTTGGTCCAAGGAAAAGAAAGTAGTTTAGAATCAATTACCAAACACAGATTCGATTCAACGACAGGCTGCGATTGAATTATTCATTGGAATCCAATGACATCTTGTAGTTGAATCGACAATACGATATAATTCGTTACCAATTATACACTTCCCATTGGATAAAACATCGCTGTATTTGAGGAATGCTGAGTGTAACGTCCCATTGAATCCAAGCGTGAGTCTTTGACAGAACTACAGATTTTCCTGTCTACCAAGTTCTTCACTGTGATCTTCGGTATTCATTTTAGTGACACTCTGTATATCTTACACTTCGAGGGGTACGTCGCCCTCACAGTCAAACCAGGTTCCAATAAATGCTTTATGCTGCAGACTAAAAAGTTTTTCTCCAGGCGTAAGCATTTTCCATATTGCGAGTTCAATAGAAGCGTCCCTTATATCGGAGGAAAACTTATAACTAGTTCTTTCCCAGTCTATAAAGTATATTCGGCATATGCATGTGAAGTTGGTGCTACATCTGTGACACGACAGGATGGCAATTTTGCAAACGTCGAGCTCTATCGAGACTTCTCAACGCACAAAATGTTCGAATGTTGCCAGTTACGTATGAAGAGTGCATTATTCGAGTGTATGTAGAAATAACATAGCTAAGAAATATTGTTCTATAACTTCTAGGTAATAGTGTAACTTTGTTTCTGTATTCTTTGTTTCATCTTTCATAAACATTACTAGGTATTTGTTTTTTTTTTACTTGAATAAAAAACATTTCAGTATTAACTCTCTGGGTTCTAAAGCCGGTCTCGCACGATGCTTCCAACGTTGGTCCCGACGTGGCAAGTGTGTTCTCCCATACGATGCGACAAACCTTGATAACCTTCACAACTCCTTACCCCCAAACCACCCCAATTTTACTCTTCTGAAAAAATGTGGCAAACGATCGGGAACCCCTAAATTGCCTAAAAACGACACTTGACTTGTATTTATATTCTCAATAATTTTATTGCTGCGCTGCCACTGACACAATTTCTAAAAACCATACGTGTTTTCCACCCACACCACGGTAATAATACTGTGTCAAAATATTTCACTAAAATAATTCAATAATTTCCATTTTACACAACATCGAACGATCTTAAGCGATACTCGTATGCAAACATCAGAAAATTCCCTGGGTTTCTGTAATAGGCAAGAGAAAGTTCGAATGGACCTAAAATAGTGTATTATGCCGCTAGGTCATCCTTTCATGAGTCAATGGACAGCCTATTGTGAATTTTCAGCTTTTCAACCCCCCACCCCAGAACCTAACCCAATTTCACTCCCACCCAAAAAAAAGTAGAAAACGATCAGGAACCCCTAAAGCGTCTAAAAACGAAGTTTGAGCTGTTTTTAGATTTTTAGTTTTTTCATTATCTCTGCGCCGCCACTTACACGATTCAAAAAAATCATACTCATTTTCCATCCTCGCCTCGGTAATAATATTGTCTCAAAATACCATTGAAATCAATTTAATAGTTTCCGCGTTAAACAATATAGAACGATCTGAAGCAATACCAAAAAATTCTAAGTCCTTTGGTTTCTGTAATAGGAAAGGCAATGTTCGGATGGACTTAAAAAATTGATCTATGCTGCTAGATCTTCCTTCACAGGTCTCTAGGCAGCTTATTATGAATACAGCAAATTTTTCACTTTTAAAGCCCCCTACCCCCCCCCCCCCCAACCACCCCAATTCCACCCCCACCCAAATAAAAGTAGAAAATGATCAGGAACCCCTAAAATGCCTAAAAACTAAGTTTGAGGAATAGTTGATTTTTGTTTGCTAATTTCTCCGGCACCCATGCACCGATTTTCAAAATCATACCAGCATTACCTACTATGACCCCACAGCATATCGCTGCCCAAATTTCATCACAATCCATGCAGCGGCTACTGAGATTACGAGGCTAGAAAAACGCGCACAGACAGACAGACAGACAGACCGACAGACAGACAGACAGACAGACAGACAGACAGACCGACGGAAATGAGTGACGTGGATTTTCGTTATCTAGACATCATAAAACGCCCAAAAAGTGCATTATCTCAAATTCAAAAATTTTCGCGATTACAATACAAAAATTTGATACATTTTTTTACTGTACCAAATCAACAAAACGTTTTCCAACGCCACTGATAAATGTAGTACAGCTTCGATTTTTGGTCGATAACTCTGTTTTAAAATCGCAAATTTCGGATCTGCAAAACACGTGCTCTAAAGAATGGAAGTGGGAAGTAGGTGGAAGTGTGTTCTCTCTCCAACTTGTTTATATCGGCATTCAATCGTGACTCGTACACGTGTCCTCATTTTTGCTGCATATTTGATAAAGGCCTCTTGTAAATCCTTGTTATTTATAGACATACTTTGCGGTGCCGAGAGACTGGATTCGAAATGAAAAATGATTTCCGCGCTTTCCTCTCGGCCGTGAACAAAAAAAAAAAGGAAGGCGGCAGGAAAACGGAAGCAGAGAAGCGCATTCCCAACGAAAAGGTCGGTAGGTAGGTTATGCGATGGCCGGTGATGGAAGATATTCAATTAAATTTATAAACTGCATTAAGTCCTTTTGCTGCGGAGGAAATAAATGAGTTTCGTACCTTCGTCTCGCAAATACCTTCGCGAGAACGCTTCTCGAATAATTTTTTATCCAGTAGAAATGAGGACGCTTCCGATTCTCGCGTTTCATGATAATGCCGTTATTTTTATGAAAAATTAAATGAACTGGATCTTCTGTGTTCTTACGATCATTTTGCCTGCCGAGGTTGAAAAAATTAACAGGCTTTTCATTTATCATGCAAGTCGATGCAGCGAAGGATATGTCGGGTTATTCACGTTATCATACCATAAATTAACAAAGACAAGTAGGGTCACTCGCCGTGCCGACTTTGATGTGAGTCTCACAAATGCGAGCCACCTCGAATTCAGAGGGGTTCCCTTCGTGCGGACTCGTCTACTTACAGGGAATCCGACTGTGCGATATTGTCGGCGTCAACGGTCGACGTTCACTTTACTTATATGGGGGTCAATAGAAAAGAATTATATAGTATAGATAGAATATAATTTATTATTCAATAAACCATTCAACGCAATAATTGCAGATGCAGCTACCGTGTGGCAAATAGCTCAAGGAGTATTATAGATCATGTTTTGTCAGATAGATGTAGTAATTTGAAATGTACGATTCAAGTAGTAAGTAACAGTAACACTCTCATCATTCATAATTTGTTGTCAATAACCTTGACTGTAAATATAAAAGTACTTGCGACAAAATATAGGAAAGAGGTAAACAGAATAGATAATAAAAAATGCATCTCAGACGTATAAGATACGCGAAAATAACGACTGGATAAATCAAGAAATTCTCGAAATGATTGAAAATCGAGTCAAAATTTATAAGCAAAAAGTAAAAGAACCGGAAAACACGAATTTTGGAAATGAATTTAAAAAAAACTTAAGAATCAAGTGAATAATAAAATTAAAGTATTAAAAACAGATATTTTAAAAATCAATGGAAATTGGTATGCACAAATATAAAAAAACAATGGGGCTTTGTAAATAGGCTCGTCAATAATAAAGCAAGTAAAACGCAGATTGATTATATGATCAAGGACCAACAGGAAATACACAATAAATTAGAAATTATAAATCATCTTGATGATCATTTTGCTAATATCGGTGCTAATATTGTTAATGCCTTGTTTGTTATTGCAGCCATATATAGAGCATGTCGCCGGCATTTTTTTGTGAAATACGCGCAAAACGTTCAATAACACACAAACACTACTTATTTAGGCACCCCGGTAGATCCGACCGATTGTATCCCGTGTCGCGTGTTAGGTGGTGTTAGGTGGACTGACCCTGTAAACCACAGCTGTTAGCGTTCGGCTACTGCTTGAGATCAGCGGGTGCCAGAATCTGCCAGCTTGCGTAGTAACCGAGAGCAGAGTTAGAAAGGCAACATTGGGGGCGGGGCTTAGAGTGACCCTACTTGTCTTTGCTAATATACGGTGCCGACAGGGAGCACTGTGACTCAAGCATTTGATGAAAAAGAAAAAAATAATTCCGGATTGATAGGGACCCATTAAGAACACATTTTAAAAATATCTTTATTTTATACAGGGTTTTATACAGGGTGTCCCCAAGACACAAAACGTATCGAAGTTATACTTTTCTTTAATAGAACGCCCTGTATATTTTTCTTTCTTTGGTGAATTCTTATGCATGCCTTATGCGTCGCACATGGAACTTAGGTGTAAGTCACCATTTTCGGTATAAGTAGATATCAGAAATGAATTGTATACCGCAAAGATTATAAAGTTTAGAACAACAGCTTCTCTTTGAACTTAGATATGTTACCGCCGTTGTTTCTGGTTAGAGTTGAAGTTTAATCTTGTCTCTAAAGTCTAGTTTGTTTATATTTTTCTGTTGAGTTAGTTGTTTTTTCTATCTGAACAGGTCTTTGTTTATATTTCACGCTCTGCAAGGTTGCTTATAGGTAGGAAAATTGAAAAAGGCCGATATAGGTGAAAATTTGAAATTAAATGAAAGCTACTAGAGACTGATACTCACAACCTTATATCATTAGAAAGGCTATCAAATTTTACATTTAATCGTTTAACAAATTTAGGCATTCCCATTTGAAAAAATTAAGTTATCTCTGATTGAAGTTTCCTCAATTAATCGACAGACTTCGCCAAGCACAAACTTAACTCAAATTTGACCGTTTAACTTAAGCTGGCGCATTTCATGCTTAGTAAGATCGAAAAGTCACGGCCTTCCAAAAATTTTTCCATCTCTGATATTCCCCGAAAACTGCAGCATACTACGTTACCAAGTCTCCCCTGGGTGTGAGCACAGCTTTATACCCCCACATCCGGAGGTAAGTGTACTTTATGGTCCAGCCAACACTCAATATCCGATGGTGTCCGGTAATTACACCTCTGCGGCGTCTATTGCTGCAACAGATCTTGATTTGGGAAGTGTTAAGTATTGCTGCAGCTATCTGCGATAGTACGACAGTTACAGACGTGCTCCGGTTCATCCATTAACTCACTGCGATACGTTGTTTGGAGGAAACTCAAGCGAGTGGCATTACATAGATAAGCTGATTGAAATGCACTGATTTTCACTTCTTGTGCTAGTAAGCTGGGAAATACTCTTGCACTTAGAAGGAACACGCTTCATTAAAGTATGACATGAAGTTTATTGATAGTTGTACATATTTTTTATTTTATCTTAGTGAAGGTTTCAACCCAAAATCACATAAAAACTACTTATTTCAATGTTATGAGTATTGTAACTTATTTGTACTGCGCGCAAGCCTTCAAGCTTTTCAGAACCAGTATTCATAAATAGTAACTGTTTACAAAACTACAATACAACTGCTTGAATTTCTGAATCTCTTATGATAAAAGAATAACCTGATTAAGTGAGTATAGTAGTAAGTTAAAACCCGTATTTCTTTTCTAATTCTGGTTCTAAGGCTACTCCGTTGGAAAATTGGGACAACTTGCGAAGTCGATTAATTGCTAGATATAACTCCATGTAAAAAGGACCTGCTGTGTTTGAAAGAGTTGGGCAATCACTGATGAGGAGATTGCATGCTTGTATCCAAGCCGGTGGAAGTCATTTTGAAGATTTGTTGTAAACTGAGCAACTAACAATGTGCTTTTCTATAATAAAATGTAGCTGCAGCATTTTTTTATCCTGCATATTTGAACTAGGGTTTTTCAAAAATATGTAAAGAACAAAATATTCTTAAAATAGTTCAAAGGGTCACCCTTTGTTGTTTGTTGTTTGTTTACCGCATGTTTATCAATCATATTGTATAACCAGGGGGACTTAACGTATTTCAGTCTCTCAAATTATTTTCTCTGCCTTTATGCCTTTCCAGAAAAATATTTATCTTCTTCTTCTTAAGGTGCCTTATCCATGAGGACGTTGGCTATTACATTTGCCCATTTAATCTTATTTGTGGCGGCTCCAAATAATTCTATGGAGGTCATATTTGACCACTGTTGCAGGTTTTTGAGCCAAGAGTTGAGTCTTCTTCCTGGTCTCCTCTTGCTATTGATTTTGCCTTCGATGATAAGACGGAGCAGTTCGTATTTTTCGTTTCTCATAATGTAGCCAAAATACTGTGTCCTTCTTTCCTTTATGAGGTTCATAAGATCCGTTGTCCTGTTCATTCCGCAGGACTTCCTCATTTGTCGTATGACTCACGTAAGATATTCTAGGCATCTTACGGTAACACCAAAGTTCGAATGATTGTATTCTTTTTTGTATTGCTTCTGTCATTGTCCAAGCCTCAACACTGTACAGTACAGTGGAGAAAACATAGCATTTCATTATCCGAGCTCTTAATGGGATATTAAGTTGGCGGCTGCATAGTACCTTTTGCATTCTATAAAATACGTTACGTGCTTTTTCTATGCGTGTTCTTATCTCTAGTGAATGGTCCCAAGCAATAAGATGTGGTTGATTACCCAACCACTAGATGCAGTCCGGCGAGTTGAAATCCTGACTATGCTCCTGAATGTAGGTTTTCAATTAGACATCTATGTGTACCTTTTCTAGAAACTAGATATGATTCTGTTGAAACAAAAACGAAAATGGGAATTATTTTATCTTTCTCAATAGCTGTTTTTTAAGTATCGTACCTGTACACCTATTTATGATGATATTGAATTAGTGTAAGATTGTTGAATTAAAACAAGTTAACATGTTGCTGAATTTTAACATAGCTTTTTCATTGTATAGATTAAATTGTCAGGTTTTGGGTGATAATCAAAATGGCCTCAAATAGAAGAATCTCAAAAACTATTGATTTTTTTCCATACATATATTAAGCTAAGTTTGTTGCATTTTGGCTATCCTATCAAGCCCTGACAGGAATACGTCGGACAACATTAAACCCTGTATTTAGACTGAATATGACGCCATCAGTATGATAAATACAGGGTGTCCCACGACGATTAAGGCAAGCAATATATCGAAACTGGATAGTAGTAGCAAACTATAACTTTGGTGGTGTAAATACTATTATTGCGTCACCCAATGAGGTATTTGTTTCTGGTCACGTGACGTCCGATTCAAAATTTTTAATGGGACACCCTGTATATTTGTAACTTGTTGTGTTCCTCCCGATAAAACAATTCCAACAAACTAGCATACTTGGGGTCTAAAGTGATTAATTCAAGAGCTACATATACTTACAGGATGGTACCACTATACCATTGATTATAACATGTACTCCCACAGTTAAATTATTTTGGTAGTGTTTCATAATGGTAGTGGTACAGTCCTTTAAGTACCTGTAGCTCTTGAATTAATCACTTTAGACACCAAGTGTGCTAGTTTTTTGGAATTGTTTTATCGGGAGAAACACAAAAAGTCACAAATATACAGGGTGTTCCATTAAAATTTTTTGATCGGACGTCACGTGACCAAAAACAAATACCTCATTGGGTGACACAATAATAAGAAAAGATACCATATTTGCTCTAATTTTCACCCCCAAAATTATAATTCGCTACTGCTGCCCAGTTCCGATATATTGCTTGTCTTAATCGTCGTGGGACACCCTGTATATTTCTTTGGGATGAAGTCGCGCAGATTCTCGAAGCTCGGGGCATTTGTGCACTTTTTTACCTTGCAGGCATTAGATCCTAATTCCTTAAGCGGCCCACAGACGCTCCGGAAATCCTCAGAGGAAAAACTGCACAGTCCTGGCCTGAAGGCCCTTGCACTTTGGCCTGAATACACCCACCTTCACAGACGTTCAGAAAACCTTTAAGTTCAGTTCAGTTCTAGCAAGCATGGCATCAAAAGACGACCTGCGCAGGCGATCGAATGGTTTTTCAATCCCACATCCGGCCGCCTGTACAGTCCGGTGAACCTCCACATACGCTCCGACAATCCTTGAGGCCAGGACTGTGCAGTTTTTCCTCTGAGGATTTCCGGAGCGTCTGTGGGCCGCTTTAGAGCGTGATCCGTCAGTAATAGATCTAACTATAGTTCGGGATCTAATCCCATCTTTCCATGCCAAATCCTTCTATTGAACATAACCAGATAAGGGCGTGTAGGAAGATCTACCCAACAACGTTGTAATTGTGGACACCTGAATCTGCATCTCCCCTTCAACGCCGCACTGACGTCGCTGACGTTACTGTTCCAAAGCCACCTTCGCACGTTACTACCCATTAAGCCGTGGATTTATGGTCGGGCCTCTGCAGGCAATCGAAGGACGGGCGGTGATTAACATGGTGGGAGGCTCAGGATGGACAACCGGACGTCCTGGGTGTCGTGGAATGGCGGGATACCGAACACCGCTGTTTGATGGGCAACTGTCAGCATGCCCAGACACGTTGCGGTTGAGACACGAAATGCCGGAGATTAATTTGAAGGGATGCCTTCCAATTAAGGGCGTAGCAGTAGTTAGGGAAGGGTAAGGGGGAAGTACTGCTCCCTCTAGGAAAAGTATCGTGTCATTTAGTCTAAAAGATATACCGTGTTATTCACGTTATTCGACACGGAGCATTATGGCTAAAGTATTTGATGAAAAACAAAATAATAATTTCGGATGGACTCATTAAGACTATATTTTAATAATGTTTTTATATTATACAAGGTGTCCCCAAAACACGAAACGTATTGAAGCTATATTTTCTTAAATAGAATATCCTGTATTTTATAGCATATTCAGATTCCTGATAAATTTTATTGTGACTTTATGTTTTACACTAAGTATTAATCAGAAGAGAATTGAATATGGCAGAGTGGCGGATACAAGGCGAGTCCCGCTCTTTTAGTTTATAAAATATACCTAGTTCAATTTAGTTTTGGGCTTAACAAAGGAGTCTACCCACTTACTTGTGTTCATTGGCGACGCAGTTCGTCCCGGGACTTCAAATAAGATGCGGCGACACCCCAGAGGCCAGAGGAAGATCTTAGGTTATCTCGTCTGATCTCGTACACCTGTTGTTACCAGTGATTGCCCGCCGACTCTCTCCTTTCTTCTTTCCTTTTCTTCCATGGATGAGTTGAGGAGTAGATGTCGCCACATACCGGAGTGAACTATTTATCCACAATGGCGTGCTAGTGGATAGTAGTGGGTGCATTTTCGCGGTACGCGAAGTGGGTATGACAATCATCAAGCCCAAAAACGACAAAAACCCAACACAGAGGTTACAAAATTTACAAGGCTTTGACTTTGCCGTATTACTAAACATGAAATGCGTTAGCTTAGATTGAACGGTCAAACTTGAATTACGTTTGTGCTTGGAGAAATCTGTCGATTAATTAAGGGAACTTCAATCAGAGACAAATTGATCTTTTCAAATGGGAATGCCGAATTTTTTATACGGATAAATGTAGAAGTTGATAGCCTTTCTAAGAATATAAGCTTGGCAATGTCAATCTCTGGTGGTTTTCATTTGATAAGCGAAAACACTTTAAGATGAAAGAAAACAAATAACCTAGAAAAAAGATGCAGACGAGTTAGAGTAAAGAGACAAGATTATACAAATGCCTAAAAATCAACTCTATCTAAAAACAACGACGGTAACATATCTAAGGTCAAAGAGAAGCTGGAGTATGACAGAAATAGATATTTTTCACAGCCTACTGGCTACTGCAATGTACTAGAGATTAAAAATTACCAAAACAATTTTATGGGTCTCAGATTATACGTAACTATAGTGATTATATTAATTAATTAAGCTATATATTACCTTAGTAATATCAGGACACTGTTTTACTTCCCACACCGATAGGTAAAACTGAAAAATTTGTTGTATTCATAATGGGCTGTCCAATGACCTGCGAATGAAAGACCTAGCCGCATAATACACTTTTTTAGGTCCATCCGAACATTGTCTTGCTTATAATAGAAACCAAGGGAAGAATTTGTGATGTATACATACGAGTGTTGTTTGAGATCGTTCTATATTGCGTAACGCGAAAATTATCGAATTGATTTTAATGAAATTTTCACACAATATTACTGCCGCGCCGAGGATGGGAAACGCGTATGTTTTGGAAAAATCGTGCCAGTGGCGGCGAGCAATAATAAAAAAACTAAAAATATAAAAATAGCTCAAACTTTGTTTTTAGGCGTTTTAGGGGTTCCCGATCATTTTTTACTTTTTTTTGGGTAAGGGTGAAATTGGGGTGGTTAGGGGGTGGAGGGTTGTAAAACTCAAAAATGTGTTCTATTCATAATAGGCTGTCCATTGACCTGTGAAAGAAAGACCTAGCGGCATAATACCCTTTTTTAGGTCCATCCGAACATTGCCTTGGCTATTACAGAAATCAAGGGACTTAGAATTGTGTGATGTATACATACGAGTATTGCTTTAGATCGTTCAGAATTTAGTAACATGGAAATTATGGAATCGATTTTAATGAAATTCAGATGCAGTATTAATACCGTGGCGAGGATGAAAAATGCGTATGGTTTTCTAAAATCCTGTCAGTGGCGGAGCAGCAATAATAAAAAACACCAAAAATTTAAAAATTACTCAAACTTCGTTTTTAAGCAATTTGGAGGTTCCTGATTGTTTCGTTTCGTCCAGTTGAAGCTGACAGAATGAAAATTATGTCATTTTAATTTCTACGGAGAGACTTAGGAAACTATTTACTAGTTTATGCGTTTGATGTTTTTTGAGGACATGCGAACAATTACTTGGTTGCAAGGGATCTCAGACTTCATGCAAAATATTGCAAAGGGAATATAATAAAATAATATCTTTATTATGTGTGAGAAGTACTGAGTCAATCAACTTGACTCCATTTTTTTGTTCTGTTTGTATCCTCACAACCTTTATAAGTAAATAAATAAATATTCAAGGTACCCTCAAGCATTAACGAACACTTAAGTGGCAACTATAAAAACGGCCTTAAGAGAAATTCCAAAAGACAGGAAGCATCAAACAGAATGAACCTTCTATCTACCACTAACAGAAGACGTCAGCATTTGTCATACATCAATATGCTTACAATGACAAGGCACTGCCTTTTAGAACGGGAATCAATCGTTTATTTTGGTGATTCGATTCCACGGTATCGATTCCTTTTTCGGAATCGATTCCTTCGATTCGTTCGCGATTCCCTGTGATGCCGCGCCCATAAATCCTAGACCGCGGACTTGCTCCATGTCCATGGTATCGATTCCTTTTTAGGAATCGATTACTTCAATTCGTTCACTACGTTCACGATTCCATTAGTCCATTACAGGCTGGTACAATTGTCACGAATCCAGTACGTTTTTAAGTAATTCAATAAAAAAGGAAAAATTTTAATTTTCTTCTTTTTAGAGCACTCAAATAAAAGCTTGTTTTAAAAGAGTTTTTTCTTTTAATTTATTTTTTACTTTTCAGTTATTAACCTGCAATTTGATTCTCAGCGAACCGTTCGCGTAATACTCATATTATAGGAAAGCATAAAAAACTTCAAAAGTCCGCCATATTGGATTAAGAGTGATTTCAGAATATTTTTCTAAGTATATTCTCGGCAAGCCCTACATTTTATACCCATATTGCAGAAGTGCCTAAAAAATAGCTATTCCGCCATCTTGGATGGCCGGCCATATTAGATTTAGAATGAAGTCGCATTCCTTTCGACATACGTTGAAAGTTAAAGAAAAGCTTTTAAAATTTCTGTAGAAGGTACTTCACAAAGAAAAAGTAATGGAATTGCTAGAAATGACTACACCGCACTACAACAGCGTCAGGCGTGAATGCCGTGAATTGTTTTGTTCATCTCGTTCATAATTCCAGTACAACGCGACGGAATCGACAACACGATTCACTAGTAAGTTTGGCTAACCGACACCAACATCGACAGTCCGAGTCCGAGTCCATGCGCGGATTCCAATTCCAAGCCATCGGAATCGATTCCTTTGATTCCTCGGAATCGATTCCTTTGATTCCTATTACGGTATCGTTCCTATGGAACGATTCCTTCGGAATCGACTCACCTCTACTGCCTTTAAACGCCAAAGACAATCTATCAATCTCTGTTTATCAGCGAACAGCCTAGATAATAATTGTCTTCTCATCGATAGTCCATTGAGGTTGGACGGACTCCCTTCAACGGAGTGTGTAGAGCGATAGAGCCAAGAGAGAGCCGGAAGCCGACAACAATAGACTTTCGACACGTCAGCTTCAACACATCATACGCAAGACTGTTTACTGGCCGTCGGATGTTGTTGCCGTAATTAAATTTGGACAAGGTACAAAGGCGGGACGAGTAGGCCGGAAAACACGCCCCGGGACACGTTTTGTGTATGTGTGCGTTGCTTGAGAGATGTGATTACGTTCCGTAATGAAGATGTCAGTCTTGGAGCCTCTAGGGGTTGTCGCGGAACGTACGCAAGGTTACGCTTTCTTTGAAGGGTAATGTAGATAACAAAGCAGTGCGTAATGGAGTTTAGATGCTTTGGCTGTTAGGATGATAGTATACATTCGACTTAGGAAGAAACGTAGGAAATAAATATACTACTCGCATGTGAAATCTGAACACCTCTTATAGCGAGTGTCCCAGAATTTCCTTGACACGTGATATTTTCGTAACGAAAAACGGTTCAAGCAAGAACTGAGTGGTACTTTTGAAGGTACTATAGGGTCTATCATACCATACATTCAAAACATTTTTTTTCGTACGTCAACCCCTAAAACTCACCCCCAACTTTTTTTTTCAAATAGCACCCCATAGGTTTTCCTATATAAATGATATCCCCATTTTATTTAAAATCTTGCGGTACCTTTAATTTTATATGCAAACTTATTTTTTTCCGTAAAATCATAAGCATAAGACAAATGAAATGATAATTTGTTTGACGCCTGATATTTTTGTAACAAAAACGGATAAAAAAGAAAAGTAAGTGGGTTTTTGAAGGGTAGTAAATGACCTATCATTCCTTGCTTACGAATCATTTTTTTCTTACTTAAACCCCTGTGATCTCTCTACTGTCTTGTGCTCTGTTGACAGTTGGAGGTTAGGGTGGAAATGGGTACAAGGGGTGAATTCTGAAATTCCCCCTTATACTAAAATACGGAAATTAATGGATCATCTAACGCTTTGTTATCGATTAAATATATACAAAAATGGCACTAACGTTGCGAAGTACTTGTCTGGGAGAAAGGAGAGTGCCCCTGTCTCTTACAAGCTAGAATACGTCAGCCGGTTACGACTGATAGAACTACACCTAAACGTTATCTAAACACACTGTCGATTGATGTAACAATGATTGGGGCCCCGCTATCTTACGTAGCTATTCCGTTACTACATCTACGTCTGGTAAGTATGCCTAAGGGCAAAAGTTGAAAATAACTAAACAAATTCCTAATTTCAGATGTTCAGTTACAGGATGTACAACTTATGCTATCTCCCACCTGTATTCCAAGGCACTATGTCCTGGGTCTTCTGGAAATACCTTATTAGCTGGCAGGCATAAAGCGAGGTAGCAAAGCATGCATATAGTAATAGAGCTGTTCTGCAGGCGGACATGCAGCGAAGCAGTAGTTCTAGCAAGTACCAAGCCGATTATTAGAGATGACATGCAAGTAAAAGGGTTGGACAGTCCTTAGGGTTGGTATTTGGCGATATGGTTCGACTCCGCTCAAGACTGGGTGATAGTTGAGCCTAAAAAGCATATAAGAGGAATATGTTAGATACCTGGAAGCATATAAGTACCACTTAAAGCAGTTAGTCATGGCCACAGGTGTGAAATAGTAATACTGAGAGAGCCATATGACCAATTCTCGTGAAAGGATGTTATGCACCTAACATTGGTGTTGGATGGCTTTAGAGTATTTCCTTTGGAAGCTGTGTGATATTGGATTTTATACGAATCCCACAGAAGTGGTTCTACAGACACTGTAAAAGGCAAGATCAAATTCTACACAGGATTTCTTCTCAATCAAATCCGCAAAATATGCGCAATGACCACCTCGTCCAAGTGAAACAGAGAAGTGAGAAGAAATGGCTTTTTCCCATGAAAATCGGCGCCAAACTCACCTGTCATATGGTAATGAACTGTGGTGATTTATTTATGTGGTTCGACCTTGGTCCAACTGTCTACAAGGTACAAAGCGATAGATGTCAATCTGAAGCAAGAATAACCTCTTCTTCGTCAACACGGATGTGTAAACAATAGTTTTGGAATGATGGATTGCCATGGTATGTTCATATGAATTTAATTATATGTAATATTGATATTTTTGTTCTTTCCAGATGACTGCAGCTACAGAAGACCGGAATACTTTGTAAATACAAACTGGACTAGCATTGTTCACACAATATGCCGAATAAATGTACTTAAACACTATATGTGTGTTATTTACAATAAGCCTAAATCTGAGTAAGTATTTAATATACATATGTTACATTTTAAACTACGTTATCAGAGACAATGCTGGGCGATATGGACCATTAAATAACATTCAAGGAAATACGTACAAGATATATTTTTGACACGTAACACACCTAGAAAAAAAGGATATTTGCATTGAAACTTTGTACACAGCTTGGCAGTATCATTTCTAGTACAACTGTAACACTTTTTGTTCATTCTGATTCTATTTACCTGCATGGCATTTCTAAAAAGCTCGACACGTGTAAAAACAAAGCACGGCTTTTTGTCGATACAAAAACGATGGTATTGGTTGCAAATGTGGCGAGAGACCATTATTTGGTTGTGTAAAAGAGATGAATTGGTTATGTAAAGATGCGCCCAGAAGGCGACAGTTCCAGTTTACGCAGTTAAGCCCCTTTGAATGGGGTCGGATTGTAGGCCAACGAGAACGTGGTGCTTCTTTTAGAACAGTTGCTGTAACCATGCGGCGTAGCGTGGCTACAGTTGTAGCAGCACGACGCGCATGGATCACAGAAGGGAAAATGCAGCGAGCTAGAGGTTCTGAAGCACGTAGAAGAACTACAGATCGGCAAGATCGTCATCAACGACTACTGGCCCTACCACAGGTTGAGTGAAATGCGTTTAAAATCGTATCTTCCACATCTAGTGATTTTACTCACTGCAAATCAGCGCCACCTACGATTAGATTTGTGCCAAGAACACCGTCAATGGCATTCTGGATGTTGGCATGTACACTGCTAGGAATTCCACTAGCTTGTCGTGTCCGTGGCTCCATACAACAAATGTGGTACCCACCATATTTTTTGCTTATACTAGAAGTTGTTCAAGGTTGTCTGCTCAATCTTCTCCGCGATAAAGTTAGCCACCACTAGACTTTTCATCTGTGTAAAGTATGCTGTAGTTCAAACATGCTTGAATAAGTATATCTTCTGGGAATATCTGTTTGATTGTATTGTATTGTATTGTAAGTGTTGTATAGCATCGTTCAGTGGTAGTTTTGAGAAGAGTGATACGACGTCGAAACTAACAAGAAGATCGGATTCTTTGAGTTGTATCTTCTAGATTTTGTATATAAACTGCTCCAAGTCCTTGATATACGTATAAGTGTTCCCAACATACAGATTCAGTAGTGTGGTCAGGTGTTTCTCCAGTTTATAGGTAGGTGCGCCTATTGCGCTAACGGCTGGACGAATTGGTGTTCACTATAAAAGATAGAGGAATTTATTGGAGCACTTAAATATCCTCTTGGCATCTAGGCACTCTTGGGAAAAGTTGTTCCTTATAATTCTTGATAAATCATGAAAATCTTAATTCTTAACAACTGGCACACAAGTAGAGAACAGAATTTCCCTACAAAGCCCTGAAGTTGCTTTCGAACAACTATGAAACACAACAAACACAGTACTTAAGGGACCCTTAAGTGATAAGTGTTAATATATCGTTAACGCAGTTGTAGTCTAATGGGAAAAAGACCACAGTCATTTGTACCAATACCACTGTAGCTACATAGGGCGGATGATTTGGAATTCTAAATAGCTCGCCAAGCTGTGGTGTTTCATGAAATATCATAAAATGTGACATAAAAAAGAATTTCAGTGTTTTGTGTCCTAGTGGCTACGTGTAGTAGTCAAGTAAAAGTTTTATTTAAAAAAAGCTTAGTTTCGGACTGAAAAGGCTGAGTGCATCAAAGTTCCTTTATACTTGAGTGACCCTGAAATTGCTCTCGAACGACTGCAAAAGAAACATAGTACTTAATAGACCATCAAGTGTTAAGGAATGCTTAAAAGATAACTACAAGTGCGGTCCATATATCGTTAACGCAGTTAGTCTGGTGACAAAAAGGCCATAGTCATTTGTACCAATACCACAATAGCGACATAGGGCGTATAATCTGGCATTCCAAATAGCTCATCAAGCGGAAATAATTCAATGGTAAACACCGCATAATTGCAATGGAAAACAAGCAAACAAGCAATCTACGGTAAAGCTTTAACAAAGCTCGCTTTCTCGTTAGGGCCACTGTTTTATTGTGAATTTGTAAAATGCTAATTTAGCAGCGTCCACCCAGGTCCAGATACATATTAAAGCGCACTATAAATTTTATAAAAGCTTGTGCTTGCTGTGTTAGCCGAGATAAAATAGTCTGAGAGTCACAAAACACCCCAAGTTGCTTATTTTAGCAAAGCAAAAAGTTTTGTGCGCGTACACTTCAAATACCAGATTACAGTGGCTGCTATGCGAAGGTTACGTTAAGGGAAATTTGTTGACATGGGACTTGAATATGCCAAGCCAAAGTTTACGGAATACAATAAGCCCTGGACACTCTGAAAACAAAGGTGTTACTGTACCGCTGGCTCCTTAATGTATTTTTTTAGCTCTCGCTGAAGAGAGCTTATGCAGAGCCTGTGTCTGTCTGTCCGTATACAAAAGATAGCCAAAATTACAGGTACTAGAAAAAAACTAAATACAGATTCGGAATCAGCATGAAAAAACTAGTCCGGGAAAAATTCGGTTTTGTCAATATCGCTTCCGGTTCCACAGTGAGAGCGCCGTTTGCATTTCCTCAAATAAATTCTATCCTACTTTTTATAACTGAGCAGACCGTGTAGGCAGAGCCTAAATACTAGAGTACAGCGTCTGGTGTATAAATGCTATATTAGGGGGAGCTTGTTAATGCGGTACTAACACCCGCAGGCCCAATAAATATATTTCCTGGCCGTCCATTCCAAGCTTTGAAAACCCTGGGAATAAACGTACGGTCATACTGCTCGGTTCTTGATGTATAAAGAACGACCATCTTAGCGAGTGCATCTGGTAGAATCGGCGAGCTGCGAAACTATAGAGGATAGCTCAGAGGAGCAGACTCCGTTCAAATATCGGTAGAAGAGTGAGAGGTCACCAGCCACACGCCGGTGAGAAAGTGGCTAGAGGTGGCGCGTTAAGGCCGGTTCACCAATTAGTCGAATTGCCCTTCTCTGGACGGCATCTAGTATGGACAGGGTAGTAGTGGCAGCAGCTCCGCAGACATGAGAGCAATACTTCAGGCTAGGCCTTATCTTGGCTTTATACAGTGTGAGTAGGTTAGATGGGGAAAAGTACTTTTTCTTCTGTACTGATTGTTCATAAGAACTGGGTGCCAACTTGGGCAATTCTTGTTTGATAGCGTGTCGTACTGGGTCTTGAAAGCATCAAATTTCACCATATTGGGTTAGCAATGCTAGAGAGAAAATCATTGATGTGAAGCAGAAATAATGTCTGAGCCATTACCGATCCCTGCGGAACCCCAGCATTGATGTTATGAAAGGAAAAGGAAAAGCCGTCTACCACGACAGATATTTTCCGACCTGAAAGGAAGTCTGCGAGCCAACCGCAAAGCTCAACAGGGATCCCGGAAGACGGAAGCTTGTTTAGGAGAACCGCATGCCACAGTTGATCGAATGCCTTTGGAATGTCGAATGCAATCACGTGAGCATCGCCAAACGAATGGATAAGTTTGCTCCACACATGTGTGAGGTACCCAAGCCAGGAGATCCCCAGTTGATCTTTGATGTCGGAATCCATACTGTCTGTCGTTGATAAAGTGGTGGAGCTCAAGGTATTTCATGAGCTCTTGGTGACATATTTCTCCATCACTTTACTGATCACATATATGAAGAACGATCGCCTTGAGATGAGATGCAGCGGTCCAACGGGTGCGTCTAATAGGTCTGATGTGCTGCGGAATTATAGAGCATAACTCACAGGACTATAACTCTCTACAAACCCACAAGAAAAATACAAGAGCGTTTAAAAACAGTCAGTGATAAAAGAAAGCCACGCACAGCATCATGTGTTTATGGCACACGATGCACATGTGAGAATGTATTCATCTAACGAAGCGAACCATAAACACAAGGATTGCAGAACATAAAGCATCAGCCCACTATTTTATACAGACAAATTAGTGGTAGCCCATGATGCGGTTATGGAAGGAGACTATAGGAAAAATTTGGAGAAAGTCACGTTCTTCATACTGTGCCAGACTCCACAGAGAAGCCATTGAAATACAAAAACATCGCAACAATTTTAATAGGAAATGAGAAACACCGAAAGTCAACATGACATAGGTGCCCATCTTAAAGAACCTGAAGACACTGCCACATCGCGAAGGCCAGGGTTACCAACGTAACCAAGTTGTTACCGTTAACAGGTATAGATACAGCCGCAAATATTTTCTCCAGTCTCTTTTCTGCGTAAAAGTTCTCTCGGTCTTTTCAAGGCCAAAGAAGCCTCACAAAATTTCACACACACCCCATAGATGGCAAAACTTTACAGTTGAACCTGTCATGGAGGGGGACTTTTAGTTGATATGCGTCAGCAGGCTTCTCCTGCTGGTGAATCCAACACTACCCGCACTTCCATCGCGGGTGTCTTTTGAAGATTTCTCCTCGTTCTTCAACACCAAACAAAAAAAGACTATCTGTCAGTATTACGGAAGTTGTTGAAGTTTGATAGCTTCTGAAGACGTGGTCCACTCGTGGTGGCGAAACGTAAAGCCTCAACGCTCATCGACACCGGTCTAAAAACCATAGGATCACAAATTCATTTACTATTTGGTGCAAAATCAGATATGTTCTCATTTGTTAAGTGATATGGTAGATTCAATTAACCTTCTTGCATATGTTAGCAACGCTGTTTGTCCATCTCAGGTCCCTGTCAGTGGTTGAGCCAAGAAACTCGGCATCAGTCATTTCATCTGTTGCAATACCATCACTGAGTTGTATTGAGTGACGACATTAATTTCAAAAACACATCAGCACGGTTTTATTTGGACGAATAACTTATCGATAAAATTTTCGTACACCATTGCGAAAATTCGTAGGCTACCATATTATAGCTTTAGCTGTGGATATCTGTAGTAGTATCTGCAGATACTAGGACTGTAATATCATCTGCATAGAGGGTTGTATTATTACTTGATAATACGGCGGCATACCGTTAATAAATAAGAGGACTTAAAATTGAGCCTTTGTACACTCCAAAGTCTGAGCTGAACACAAATAGATCTTAATAGGTATACAATTATGTCAAATAGTGTTAATTTGCTTATCTCTTTTCGAAGTAATTACAATTTCATTGCTTCCAGCTTTTTTCTATTGTTTTTGATTATGTTCTGTTGTTTTCGGCTGTTTTCTGTTGATATCTATTGTTTTCTATCGTTTTCTATACTCTCCTGTTGGGTTTGGTTGTTTTCAGTAGTTTTTTTATTGTTTTTCTCTTGTATCCTATTTTTTTCTGCTGTTTTCTATCATTTCCTGTTGTTTTTGGTTGTTTCCGGTATTTGTCTGTTATTTTTTATTGTTCGCAGTTGTATTATGTTGTTTTCTACTGTTTTCTGCGGTATTCTATTGCTTGCAGCTGTTCTCTACAATTTTTGGTTGCTTTCTGTTGTTCTTAGTTGTTTTTGGTTATATTCTGTTGTTATTTTGGTGTTCTTTACTGTTTTTTGTTGTTTTCTATCATCTGTTGTTTTCGACTGTTTTCAGGCAAGTAATGTAGAACAAACTGCTAACAGTTAAACCCTGTGTGGCCGAAATACATATACGTAACGTTTACCTGTCGTATTTGCAGACCATGAGAGTGAATTGGGTCAGTCCATTGGCAGTCTGCATTCCTGAGCCGTTCCTGAAATCCGAGTGTGAAGCTCCGAGCATAATCGACAGTTATCCTGCTATCCTGCTATCCTGCCGTACTACGGCAGGCTTTCATCTTACTGAATATGTGCCGTACACAATACGATCCACTGCAGAGCAATAAGAGTTCGAGTTAAATTCGTATGTAGGTCAGATATGGGAACGGATCGTGACACAAATGGGTTTCGTCAATACAGAATACAGAGCGTTTGACGGCTTTGTTACTTAAGTATCTCAATAAGGATCTACCAATTCCATTCTTTGATCATATGCAGGGGGTGGTCAGATAAGAATGCGAAGTTCTGTATCTTGGAAACATATTCGCCATAGAGACTTGCGGTGAAAGAATTATTATTAAAGCAGCTAAAAGAAACCATGAACGCTTTTTTCAGATTTTCAAGACGGTCACTAGGGGACGTAACCGCCATCTTAAGCATTTAAATTGATTTTTTACTACCATTTTTATGTGTACTTTTTAAAGCTAGGATTTACTGGAGTAATTTCTGTTTAAACTTTTTGACGCATCAATTAAGATAAAGTGGTGGAGGTAATTCAATGTTTTTTTTAAATAAATAGCTTTAACTTCTAAACTAAACGGATTTCAACAAACCTAGTATTATTGGAAAAATAATGTGTTGTTTCATCAAACCCATCTTACCTATGATATGACTAATTCTTAGTTATACCGCTAGAGCACGTTTTTTGATACATAAACCGAAAACTGCAAAATTCTCTAATGATGTGACTTTTTCATAAAAATCTAGCCAAGTCATACCTAAATAGGCTGGCAAAAAACGTATCTCGAAATCTTATTCCTAACCTGAAATATCAAACAAAGAATTAGTTATTAGATAATTGAAAGAATCAAGGCACTACAAGGCAATAAAAAGTATTAATCATTCAAAAAAGTCACTACACTGGTACTTATACATACATACATATACAGTAGCCTTTTTTCAAGATTTAAAGCTACAATTTAATAATTTTTTAAGAATTAAAGTATTTCTAGCTAAAAACATAAGATAAAACATAAAACCAGTTAGGATTAATAAGGAGAAAGGACCAATTTCGTAATGAAACTAATGCCCCCTTAAGTGCGTATTGCAGTGGCCAAAATTAAAGAATTAAAGTTTAAGTTTCTACGTGGTACAAGATATTCTCTAGATTTAACCCCTTGGTATTATTTAATGTTTCCAAACTTGAAAAAATGACTGAGTCGTCAAAATTTTCCAACGATGAGGAAGTAGTGTATGTTGTTGATGTCCACTTTGACAAGCAAGATGGTTCTTATCATAAAACGGATGTTATCAGTGGGAGAAGTGTATTGAGCTGAAAGGAGATTTTGTTGAAAAATAAATATGTGGTTTTCCAGAGTTTCCTTTTTGTGGGTCGAGTTTCAGCAAAGAGCGAGCAAGAAAGACAGCTCTTATGACAGATCTTTATACTGGCACTACTTGTTGTGTCTAAGCTCGGTGTATTATATTTTGTTTACCAGTTGTAGCCGCAATAGTCCAAAAAGGAATAACATATTATTTTATTTTCATGTTTTTGTCCACATCTACCCGAAAATTTCGAAAAAAGTCGTCCGATGGCTGGCGGGACTTGAACCCGCGACCTCCAGAATTATAGTCGTCATACCTGCTCAGCCTCGAAAGCTCTCACTAAATACACGTGAATCATCAGCATAACCTGTAAATTCGATGGATGTCAAGAAACTGAAGTCCATTGACCTCAATTCGTTGTTTATTTCCTTCATTCTGTCAATCGATACAAGCGACCAATGGGGAAAACGTGTCAATTTAAAATCAACTGATACGCATGGGAGTTGAATATTGGATATATGTCTATTTCCCTTCGATTACAATTACGTTCGAATCTGGGACTGAGAATAATTATATTTATAATTCATCTAAACATATAATCGAAGATTCCATTGAACTGTGTTCACACGTTGAGCTGCTACCCAGGGGACATGTTGAGGGTTGAGGCCATTGACGTTTCACCTGGAAAGCTTTTGCCGTCGTCAATTTCTGTGAACCGAAAATAATTGCACATATAGAAATAATGCTCGCTGAAATAAACTATTTATTAACGTGTCGGGTACCTTTGCAGCCTTTATCAAAGCACAAAGATATGTATTTATTATTATTTCAGCCCAACTGTAATTGACAAGAGATTTTGTGGTTCTTGAGTGTTTAGGCTGGCGTCGCCGTCGTTGAGCGTTGAGGCTTTTCCAGTGATTTCCAGTAAGTCCTTCTCTTTATGATCCTTTGGCAATTGCTATACGACGCGTTTCGAGATTAATGGATAGGGCGAAGAAGGCCCACAGAATGGCCTGCCACATCTCCTGGTTTGACTTCATTGGACTTTTTTCTATGGAGCCATTCAAAATCTGAACCTGAGAGTTTGGACGACCTTCGTCAACACATCATCGAAAGCAGCCATGATATCCCACAACATGTTTTTGCAACTGCCCGTCAGAAATTTAAGCATCGCCTGTATTATTGTTTGGGCAATAACGCGCAACTTTTTGAACACTTATTGCAATAAAAAGTGATACTTTGTGGTGATACGGAACGCGCTCCTGGCTGCAATACGTTAGAACGCACCTTTAGCTGTTAGGCGTCCGAAGTTTGACATTGACGGCAGTGAAAGATGATTGAAAAGAAAAAGCGATCCAAATTTGTTAATTGTTATAATATAAGTGTATGAGTGCAGTCATTCGACGAAGTTCAGATAAGTAATTTAATTGATTATTACTACATCATATATTGTTCAGATATTTTGATATTTGTCTGATCATGAGTGACTTTTCATAGAGCAAAAATACATTTCATTCTGTGAGTAAGCAAAACATACTGTTCAATGATGCCTTTGATTTTTCTTTTTCACTTGGGAGTCCTTGGAGACTCGTTGCCATAGTTTTGTTGAGTGATTACGGGCGGGGATTGTTTTTGAAAAAAGTAACAGTTCAGACACCAAAATTTAAACAATGCATTTTTGAGTCTTTTTCACGAATATATGCAGGTATGTTGTCTTTTAACTTTATATTATTAACTAATGTGGTCTGCCTACAATATTTAAAGTGTTTCACAACCTATTCTATAAATCCGGCTGTTATATGGCGTTGAGATTTACGTCTATTCTAGGTATTGGGTCCTGAGGGATTGCAGGCTGGTGGTGAGCAGAGACAACTTTATCTTATTTAGGTGTATCTACTTCAACCTTTACTGATCCTCTTTATTTATATGTGAGATTTATTTTATGGTTGTGGAAACCGTGGCGACCGGCCGGGATAGCCTAATCATCTTATGAATAGAGATAAGTGGGATGAATCACGTGTACCACGAACTATACGGTTTCCTCTAACCACCCCTTTTATATGTTGTTTATTGTTTATATTTATTTATTGATCTATTTATATGCTTATATACCATGCTTGCTATGCTGCTATGCTTGCTATACTATGCTTACATTTTAGATATCCTATTTCAATTACATCCTTTATTTACTCCTTTATGTGTTGGTTATATCTATTTATTTACATATGCTGATATTTTACATTTTTCCACATCCTATCCATATTTCTCTCCCTGACGTTGAACAGAGACCTAGCCCACCAGGTATTATTATTATTTATCATTTAGACTGTGAATGTTTATAACCATCTCTTTATTATACAAATATCAATAACAAGAGCCAGTTTACCACTATTATTAAGACATTTTTGAATCGTATATTTCAACATATCAATATAAATACTTCACCAGTAAAATATATGAAATACAAAGCACTCATGATTAATAAATGCAAAACAAATGTTAAGAAACAAATAATAAAAAACAATATCATAAAATTTCTGTGTTTTGATTTCATTCTCTCTGAGTTGGTACACATACATGCTAAAAGAATCTGGTTACCACTGGCACACACATACCATTGGGTTCTAAATTCCACCACTAGACATCTTGATAATTTTGGCTTTTTCAGAATTTGATATCGGTTTTGAGAGTGACCAGTTGCTCACTACAACTTTCGTGTGTTTTGTTATTTTTGAACAAATTAAGATACATAACGATTTTTCTAATTTTCGTGGAAATGGATCGACCGATTTCAAAAAATCGAACGTCAACTACGGGCACGGCATACAAGGGGGTGAAGTACTTTTTGGTTAAAAAGTTGTCCCCCTTGACAAATCTTATGACGTGTCTCAATGTTTTTTCTTTTAGTCAATGGTTTTTGATAAATCCGTGGTGGGAAGTTCTCGAATGAACACTCTGCATAACGCTTCGGGGAATCTGGGCCCCTGGCCCCCTAAATACGTGCCTGCAACTGAGTCAGTCTTCTTGACGCCATTCAACCGTTACGCGACCATGTTCTTGAAAGCGTTTCTCATTCAGGAGACCAGCTTGTCAAAATAAGGCATTGTTATGTGACATCAGCATCATGTTAAGAAATATAATGAGGTGATTTGTAATTGCCGATTTAATTATGTTTTGTCTCTGGGAGGTATGCTTTGTAATTTCTTGTAAGGTAAAAGTGAAGTATTCATTATCATTTTAATTTGACAGGCCTTGTAGAATATGTACCATGATGCCAACTTTTTTCATAATATAAGGCAAGATGATTTATTAACTTAACTTTTTTGCTTATTCTAAGGAAAACATTCCTTTTACTTTCTACACAGTGTGGGTGCAAAAGTTTTGGTACCAATAGGTTCTTTCCAACAGGCCTGAATACCGTACAATGTATCGTCACGGACATGCTCAGAACGTGAAATGCGTTCCAACACGTTTTGTGACCGTTCATGAAACGGTCCATAAAGCGTTCCAACAGATTTCGTTACCGTTCATGGGACAGTTTCTGTACGGTCAAATCGGTACTTGGTCCAGAGTAAGGACTGTGAGGACTGACATGCGCAGTAGAAAGTAAATCGTCCGCTTGGCGCACAATTTCATTTTGTCATTTCTATGCGCCTTCTTTTTTCTTGCTTCCTTGAGTCTTAAGTGTTGAGATTGAATGTGATATGATTTTGCTTTTTTTGTTTTTGCTGTTGCTTGTTGCTTGGCTGGCTCGTTTGTTGGCCGAAACTTCATCAACGCCAAAAATGGAAATGGAATCAAACAATAATGTTATACATGGCATGTTATGATAAATTCGGTCAATTTTATGGAAAACATAACCCAGGTTCTTTGTTTATAGAGCTACAGGAATACCTGGTTGTGAGTGGCAACCATTATTCATGGCTAAAATTACCCAAATAATCCTCATTTTTCGGTTGTGGTTGATAGACTAACACCAAGTCATGGTCAGAAAACTCAGGCCCCGATCAATTTTAATAAACCTCTTGGCGTCTTGGCCTTTGACAGTGGCTTTTGAAATGAAATCGAGGTTAGTTTTTTTGATAGCTGTCAGAACTGACGCGAGTCCAGTGAAATAAGAGAAAGAACCGTTCCGACAGATTTTTCTGCTTATACGGTCACGAAACCATCCAAAATCAAAGTATGCGCACCACAAACGATCCGAACAGTTTCGTGACGGTTCAATGGACGGTACAAAATATGCTGTTAGAAAGAACTTAATATTTTTTCGGTTTGCTAGATTCCAAAAATTATACCGCCAATTGAATCTGATAAGTACTCAATTTTGCACAGACCTACTGAGATAGAAACAAAAGTGAAATCTGACTCACACTGGTTAAGAATGAGGCTAATAAGATACATCTGATACCAGCTCTCGATATAATCAATGATGTATAGCTGAAGTGAAATTAAAACCCACAACTACCTGTCTGCAGACCACTATAAATAGATATGACAGAAAGATGGACAAAGGATTACTGCAAGATTAAATCATCAATAATTCGTTAATCTATTGTGTTGTGTCCCATAAGAGGTATTGGTTAATTAAGCAATCGTAGAAGAAGAAAAAAACCAAAGAATAGCATCTTAATACAGGTCGTAGGAGGTAACTCAACATCTCAAGATGTATCGTAACATCATTCAGACGCAAATTATGATATTGATGGTTATATTACACACACACCTGTTTGATTCCTATTATTTTATTTACTTATACGTGGCAGGATAACTATTGCCAGTTGTTTTATTAAAGTTCCGGAATGTGGTGATATTTATTTGAAGAGCAGACTTTCGAAATGCATTTTGTCCAAATTTTCCATATCTGAGAAAGAGGTGTCCCTGTATTCCTATGAACAAATACTTACTCTTCATGAAGAATAGGACAGACAAAATGCATCTAGTGTCCGAGCTATTCTATAGGGAGTCATACCTAGACAAACTGGATTTAAGTCAAAGACAAAATGATAGCTGCTATACGTGAGAAAAGTGATGTATGGAAACAGAATGCAACTAGATGTTTTTGAATACGCTGAGATTAGAACGGAGCTCAATCGTTTATTTTGGTGATTCGGTTCCACGGTATCGATTCCTTTTTCGGAATCGATTCCTTCGATTCGTTCACGATTCCCTGTGATGCCGCGCCCATAAATCCTAGACCGCCGACTTGCTCCATGTCCATGGTATCGATTCCTTTTTCGGAATCGATTACTTCAATTCGTTCACTACGTTCACGATTCCATTAGTCCATTACAGGCCAGTGCTGCCGTTTTGGTACAATTGTCACGAATCCAGTACGTTTTTAAGTAATTCAATAACAAAGGAAAAATTTTAATTTTCTTCTTTTTAGAGCACTCAAATAAAAGCTTGTTTTAAAAGAGTTTTTTCTTTTAATTTATTTTTTACTTTTCAGTTATTAACCTGCAATTTGATTCTCAGCGAACCGTTCGCGTAATACTCAAATTATAGGAAAGCATAAAAAACTTCAAAAGTCCGCCATATTGGATTGAGAGTGATTTCAGAATATTTTTCTAATTATATTCTCGGCAAGCCCTACATTTCATACCCATATTGCAGAAGTGCCTAAAAAATAGCTATTCCGCCATCTTGGATGGCCGGCCATATTAGATTTAGAATGAAGTCGCATTCCTTTCGACATACATTGAAAGTTAAAGAAAAGCTTTTAAAATTTCTGTAGAAGGTACTTCACAAAGAAAAAGTAATGGAATTGCTAGAAATGACTACACCGCACTACAACAGCGTCAGGCGTGAATGCCGTGAATTGTTTTGTTCATCTTGTTCATAATTCCAGTACAACGCGACGGAATCGACAACACGATTCACTAGTAAGTTTGACTAACCGACACCAACATCGACAGTCCGAGTCCGAGTCCGTGCGCAGATTTGTCAATTCCAATTCCAAGCCATCGGAATCGATTCCTTTGATTCCTCGGAATCGATTCCTTTGATTCCTATTACGGTATCGTTCCTATGGAACGATTCCTTCGGAATCGACTCACCTCTAGCTGAGATGATCAAAATCATTTGATTAAAAAAATTAATAACCGCCTATTATTGTACTATTATATTTTGTTGTTTGATTCTAATATGCTGCAGATATTTTCCAAACTTTTGTTTTTGCTGATTAACAACGAAACTTAAAATATGATTTTGTCGACTAGCCAAGTAGTGCCATACTAACTGCATTATTTCTACTAGAGACTAACAAACTGCATTATGTCCAATGGTTTTTTTTTTTACTTTTTCAATTTGTTATTGTACCAAATTTTGCGATTGAGTTCTATATATATCACCATATTGTCCCAAATTTTTTTCTCTACGATTTGATTAACTGGTAATTAATCAAAAATTATTTTTTCACATGGAAAGATTAAAAATGTTCTCTAGTTTTAAAATCGGCTATGAAAAAAGCCCGCGACGCATGTTCGTATACAGGATGATGTAGAATGCAAAATCCAGATTTTCTCTTTTTTTTCAAATATAACCCCCAATATTTTATTATACCAAAGAATTGCTTTTAATATGCTCTTTCATATTTATCTAATACTTGTTGTACCCATACGTTCATCAGTTTCCGAGATATTTCGATTTTTCGGTAAATTTAAAATGTAGCTTCTATTTGTGACAGAAATTTATTTATTTTAAGAAAGTACCACCTAATTGGTTTTTTATGTAACAAACAACTAAATTATAAGGTCATGATAGTATTTGATGAAGTCAAAACCATGAATCATCGAGCTAATAAAGTTAAGTATGCTGAGGAAACAATTTTGTAGGCGTGATGCATAATTATCATGCAGATTTATCAGATATGCTTTGAAAAACTGACAGTTTTCATAACCTGCACAATAATCCCGTACTGTGTGAAAAACGAGCTTTAAAAATTAATTTTTCCATTGAGGGTATTTAAAAGAATCTTTGAGAAATTGCCTACTTGCCTCTAGAATATTATTATTACTTTACTCGCATTAGTCTATACAAATAGAGCCACTCTGAAGGCTATGCCTTGTGTAGAGTACTGGCTGAAATAACTTATAAATATACAACTGAAATTTATGTCCCTAACCTACTTGCTGCTACTTCGCCTCATTCCATCTGCCACTGGTGTTTGAGTTGCTTCATTTTATATGTCAGGATATCTGCAATATCGAGAACGGAGGCATTCTAAAACTAATGCGTTTGAAATATTGAAGAATCGTTTTATTTGGATTGTGTCGTTTAATATTGCATAGCCTACCTAATAGATCTGCTTGATAATTATGCATCTCGTCTATAAAATTGTTTCCTCAGCACACTTGTACTGGTTTTTCGCTTTTAAGCAGCTGGTTACGTGGCTCAACTTGGTAGCGTTTGTAGCCCCTCCTGGTGTGGCAGTTTCTTCGGGTCTTTTCCGATGGGTACCAATATCCGGTTGACTTTCGGTGTTTCTTCTTTCCTATTGAAATTGTTGTGGTGTTTCGATGGCTTCTTTGTACAGTCTGGCATAGTATGAAGCTGCTGCAGCACGAACCTCTTCACATTTGATCCTATGGTCTTCTTCTTCAATCGCATGACCGTATACCGCTGATTTGTTTGTATAACCTAGTCGACATCTAGTCTTATGCTTCGCTATCCTTGTGTTTATCAATCGCTTCGTTGTTTCTGGATATACACTGCCACATTTTGCATGCTATGGGATAAACCCCTGCTCTTGTGCGTGGATACCTCTTTTATGCTATACTGTCTGGTATTCCAGGCATATACGGTAAAAAGGCTTTTGCTATTCTGAAAAATTTGTATGCCCTCGAATTGACCGCACCGTTTTTGAAAATCTGTCTCTCAAGCTTGGAGATTTGATAAAACCTTCGGTAATTTAAATAAACCACATTCTCAAGTGTCTAGCATTTCAGGTGGCAGGTAATTTTTAAAATACCTAAGCCCTCAATAAAGCATTTTAGAGGCTGCACTCAATTTTTTTATGATATTTTCACAATTAAAAATCTATCAGACATCATATCCAAATTTCAAGTTTGAAATGATTCGATTTTCGATAAAATTGATGAAGAATGCATGCTGCTGCTCAGGGTGGATCAACTGAAGGCAAACCCATTGAAAGGCGTACGAATACCAGTACAAACGGAGGCAGCGTGGAAGCAGCAGCATAGTTAGGTTAGCAAAATTTCAAATGTACAAGTTATCAAAGCCAATACCTCACACAAGGCGTAGCCTTCGAGATGGCAATTATTTGTAATGAATGGTACAAATAAATAGTAATAATAAGAATAATAATAATATTGCATTACAAAGATTTGAGACCGGTAGTACCGTGTACCTTATAAACGTGCGGTCATTAGGGTTCAAAGAAATTGCAGATAATTAAAAAGGTATGGTAAGTTCAATTTTAGCAAAGATTAGATAACTACTATAAGCAGTTACTTTATACGGGAGCTAACATCACAGCGGAAGGAAGCAGCGTATAATTAAACTTTTTCAATTTACGATTTGCTGGATTTCCGAGCTCCTAATGAGCGTTGCTGCATTCCACTTACAATCCTTGTTACTACAAAGTGTGTACTTCAAAGTTCTGATGTAAGTTTACGGTAACAATTTAAAACATTTTACTAAGCAGCTACAGGGCGTGAGACAGTCAGCTACTACTATTCAACTATTTCAAATGAAATGTTGCGAACAAATTAAACGGGAAATATATAGGGTGAGTCAAGCTCAACGCCTCACGGTCTTGTGGACAAACGATATCTATTTTCAGAAAATAACTATGCAAGTATATGTGGGTAGAGTTGCACTACATTTTAAAAATAATGTCTTTTATACATGGTGTCTAATAAAAGCGTGACATATCAAAGTTATGTTTTTTAAAGGAACACCCTGTATATTATTGCATTATTGTATATTAGTCTACAATCAATCGTATAAAAAAAAGAGCATTTCCATTTCAAAATATCAACTTATCTATGATTGAAGTTTCCTTAATAAAACTAATCAATCCAACTACAAGCCTTCTAAGTTCTGTAATCGCTGGGCATTCATTTTTTTCTATTCGTTTTAGGTCCCATATGTGACGCATCAAGTCACACTAGAGAATTAATCCAGGAATCTAAATATGCAATAATATATATATACAGGGTGGGCCAATAGTGCGTGGACGGAGGATTGTGGGCTTACTAAAAAATATTTCCAAAATCTGTCACTTGATAATGGTAGGGACCCTTAAGGGCTATAATGTAAAAATATTTTCACTCAAATTTTGCCTTTTATACAGGGTGATTCATATCAAAGTTACATTTTTTTTAATGGAACCCCCTATATATTATTGCATATTTGAATTCCTTGGTTAATTCTAGTGTGACTTTATGTATCACACATGGAACTTTAGACGAACCGTTTAGGCGCAAATCACCATTTTTGGTATAAGTAGGTATCAGAAAAAAATTGAATATCGCAGCGATTATAAAATTTAGAAGGCCGTGACTTTGCGGTACGACTAAGCATGAAATGTGTCACCTTATGTCAGACGGCTAAATTTGAATTCTTTTTGCACTTGGAGAAATCAGTAGATTAATTAAGGAAACTTCAATCACAGATAACTTGATTTTTTCAAATAGGAATGCCTATTTTGGTTTAAAAAATCAAATGTAAAATTTGATTACCTTTCTAACGATATCTCATTCTCGATATCAATCTTTTTTGGTTTTCATTTTATTTCAAATTTTCTGTCAAATCGGCGTTTTTCAACTTTCCTGCGTGCAAGCAACCTAGCAGGCCATGAAAAATAAACAAAAGCTCGTTAATATGGAAGAAACCAACTAACTTAGTAGAAAGATGCAAACTAACTAGAGCAACGAGGTAAGATTATGCAAATCCCTTCCAACATATTAGCTCTAACCGGATACAACAGCTGCAAGATATCTGATGCCAATGAGTAGCTGGGGTATGGCAGAAGTGTTTGTTTTTCACAGCATACAAGCTATTGATGTCTACTAGAGCTTGACAACATTCCAAAATGATTAAAAAATTTGAAACAAAAGGAAAACTACGAGCTATTTTTGCTTACAGTCTAACATCTTTAGAATGAAATTTCACATTTAATGGGATAAAAAAATTAGTCATTTCCATTTAGTTAAGTCAAAAGTGAAGATATCTCCAACTGGAGCATTCTGAACATCTATTGAAATAATGCTAGAATTTTTTAATTACGCTATGCTGTAATTGTGTTTATTTCATGTAGTTTTCTGCAAACTAAATTATCTTTTACAATTCAAACAGACTGCAAATCCAGTTTCACTCTCCGCGATTTTGCTAATAAGTAGAAGTACCTACTGAAGAACTTGAAGGGCTCCAGTCAGAAGTATCATTACTTTTGACTTACGGAAATGGCTACTTTTTTATAGCATTAAATGTGAAAATTTATTCAGGAGACATAGATATTCTACTGCCAGCAACAATCAGTAGTAGTTTTCCTTTGATTAAATATTTTTTTACTGAGTTTGGAAATTGGCTAACAGCTAGTAGGCTGTGAAAAATGAGCGTTCTTGTTACCGCTATTGTTTCTAGTTAGAGCTAATATGTTGTAAGGGATTTTCATAATCTTGCGTCGTTGCTCTATTTAGTTTGCATCTTTCTACTAAGTTAGTTGGTTTCTTCCATATTAACGAGCTTTTGTTTATTTTTCATGGCCTGCTAGGTTGCTAGCATGCAGCAAAATTGAAAAACACCTTTTTTATTGAAAATTTGAAATAAAATGAAGACTAAAAAAGATTGATATCGAGAATGCTATATCATTAGAAAGGTAATCAAATTTTACATTTGATTTTTTAAACCAAAATAGTCATTCCCATTTGAAAAAATCAAGTTATCTGTGATTGAAGTTTTCTTAATTAATCTACTGATTTCTACAAGCACAAAAAGAATTCAATTTTAGCCGTCCGACCTAAGGTGACGCATTGCATTCTTAGTCGTACCGCAAAGTCACGGCCTTCTAAGTTTTATAATCGCTGCGATATTCAATTTTTTTCTGATACCTACTTATACCAAAAATGGTGATTTGCGCCTAAACGGTTCGTTTAAAGTTCCATGTGTGATACATAAAGTCACACTAGAATTAACCAAGGAATCCAAATATGCAATAATATATAGGGGGTTCCATTCAAAAAAATGTAACTTTGATATGAATCACCCTGTATAAATGTCAAAATTTAAGTGAAAATATTTTTACGTTATAGTCCTCAAGGGTCCCTACCATGATCAAGTGACAGATTTTTTAAATTTTTTTTAGTAAGCCCACAATCTTCCGCCCACGCACTATTGGCCCACCCTGTATATATATATATTGGAAAAAACATAACTTTGACGCTTTTGGTGTTGAGCACCCTGCATATAGGTATTTTTTTTTCAAATGAAGTCCAGCTCGATTGACATACCCACATAGTCATTTTTATGCAAAGAGCCATTGTTTGGTTAGAACAGTCCGAGTCGTTGAGATTGACTCACCCTGTATACCTTTCTAGATTTTCCCTTTGTTGATTAACTGTGCTCTAGTTTTTTTCATTTTCATCTCTAAACTAACGCAGTTCATATTATGTAGCTAATGCTAATGCAGTAAAGGTAAACAAACGCAGCACAATGAGATCGCAATAAACACGATTGAAGAGAAAACTATAATAGTAGCCTCTGTTGTTCCCGTTTGGATACATTATTTCCACTGCCTATTTTTTGCTATGCGTTCAATTTTTGCTATGTACATTTTCACGCTATTTCAATTTGAACACCGTCACTGTTCGCTGAAGTACATTTTTATCTTTTGTACACGTAAACATTTTTGAATATCCTCTGGCAAATTCAGCTGAATATTACACAGTGCTATGATGGATATACGGAGTGTCCTAAACAGTAATACCTACTTGAAGTCAATAGAGCAACACTCTCTCTTTTTCTGGCTCTTTAATCAATAAAATCTACATACATATAAAGGGCAGCTAGTGCCGTCTCCCTTCCGTCAGCCAGGTCTTCCATTTTTGCCGGTCTTCCCAGTCTCCGTCTTCCAATCCTTTTTTTGTCATGGCTTCGTCGACCTCATTCTTCCGCGATCTTCTAGGTCTTCCTCTTCTTCTCGTTCCTCTGGGGCTCCATTCTGCAACCTTGTTTATCCATGTGTTTTCTGCTCTACGTACGTGCCCATACCATTTTAGTCTTCTTTCTTCTATATATTGTAGAGCGTCTTTTTCCACCTTCATTCTCCTCCTGATCTCTTCGTTTGTTATTCTATCTTGTCTGGTAAGGCCACAGCATCTTCTCCAGTATTCCGTTTCGTTGCCAGAATGCTCCTTTGGTTTTTCTTATTTATTACCCACATCTCTGCTGCATATGTCATGGTACTTCTGATTATTGTTTGATAGATCATGTTTTTTGTTTCCCGCTAACGTTCTTATTCCATATTACGCTGTGGATTTGTCTTATGTACGATCTTGTTTGTCCCAGTCTATTTTTTATTTCTTCCTCAGTTGTTGCGTCTTTTGTTATCGTGAAGCTTCACGAATCAATAAAATCTATCCTTTATAGTAACTTATAGTTTTTTTCTTTGGTTTAGATAGCATCGAAAAATTTACTTCCACTGCTTTGTTGTATTTAGTATATGGATGAAGGAATGAATAAAAGGTGACCAGAACCACCAGTGCTTAGGCCTACTACTGGGCACCTCTCCTTACCTAGTCCAGCCACCATCGCAAAGGTGAAGATGACCTTGGGTCCTGCCCATATTATATCCTCAGGTTCAAGAACCCTTCAGCCTAGTAATACTAATAATAATTATTTATTTTCCAGTTGACAAAGTTCACTGCATTGGAATAGTCACAAAAAAAGAGAAAAAAATACAGTAATATCGTACTAGGCGATGAAAATCAGCCTACGAGAACTTAATCTAGTTTATAAATACATACCTCTACATAGAAGCCTTTTCAAGTGTGTCTTAAAGATCTTTGAATTAGTTGATTCTCTGATATATGAAAGTAGTTTATTATATAATCCTAATCAATCTGGAGCACTATATCCTACATTATATTTTCTATATGGCACATATCTTAGCCTTCTGTCTAGTACCCCTATTGGGAATAGCACATACAGGGTTACTGATAACTCGACCACTTTCCTGCAGGAAGTGATAGAGGGACTCAAATGCAATAGATTTAACCCCCCATACGTAATTCCGAAAACCGATAGTTTTCGAGATAATTAACATTTAATGTTTTTCAACGATATGTCCAAATTTCCACACTAGATCCTGAACTATGAAAAAAACCTGTTGTTGATTCTGATAATTCTGATAAGCTAACTTTGTATTAAAATGTTTCAAAATACTAAATAGTTCCAAACTTAATACAAATATAAAAATAATCAACAAAAATTTTACATTCACCGTGAAAAAAAATTATCTATCTCAAAAAAAATTCCAGGATTCTCAGGACCAACTCCTGACTCCACAATCGGAACGCAGACGCCCTTGCCTACCCTTGAATTACCAAGTAGTCGTGCGAACTGCACTTGTTATTCTATCACAAGCCAAGCATTGAATTTCATTTACAGTTACAATAACGCCTTACGATTATAGTATAGAGCCAGAACATCACCTGAGGTCAGGCCCCAATTCACTCCTACAACCCTTCTACATGCCCATAACGAATTACGTGCCTTATTGACTTTATGTTGTACATGTTGTCTCCAGTTCAGCATCGAGTCTAGAATTACGCCTGGATATTTTACTGATTTGGAAAAGTTGAAAGTTCAAGTGCAGTTCCAAAGAAGATTGGCCTGATATATCCGTCCAGTTTCCTTCTTCTAGTGATATGTATATACTTTCTTCACTTGCTTCCTATGAACATAACGTAGATTTAAGTAATTTAAAATTAGTTCGTAAATTTTTAGAAGCCTGAGGCATATGGAAGCTTAGCAAAGCAAATAAGTCAAACAATGCAATGCATATTATGAATATAGGAATTTTTGGAAAACTAGTACGATATGCAGTCAATCTTGGAATATGGCCAACTGAGAAGTTTCAAGAGAACTGTTTGAAATTTTTCAACGTTTCGTCAATGTTTATTGACTTCTTCAGGAACATTTTCGTAAGATAAACAAAAAATCACTAGCTGTCTGAAAGCCAGTAATATCATCTTAAATCGACTGTCCCTGTATTCCTAAAAACTTGAAACAAATGACATACTGGAATTTAAATTTAAATATAGGATTCACCCTGATTAAATAAAGGGGAGTAAACCCTATAGATTTACACATTTTACATCTTTAATGTTATGACAAGACCACTGTGGAACAGAATCTAGCACACGGCTAGTGACTTTTGTTAATCTTACGAACATATACCTGGAGAAGTCAGTAAGGTTGATGAAACGTTGAAAAATTTCGGAGTTTTCTTAAAACTTCGCAATTGGCCATCTTCTGAGATTGACTGAGTATCCCATTAGTTTTCCACAAATGTTAACTGGGATCAGTCACTAAACTTTCCAACTATAGATATAGGCCTGATGTAGACTGTATGGTATTTGTCGGTAAGTAGTTTAGGAAAATTCAACATTTTGCTAAAATAACTTAAAAATCCTGAATTTGTTTGCCAAAAAATAGCGCTTCTAATGTCATTTAACTCTGTCTATGGCCTTCTGGGACGCCCGATCTCAACTTAAACAAAAGAGAAATTCTCTCATGCAGCTACATTAAAATTAAACTGTTGCCGCCAGAGTACGTAGCGGCTGTATAATTAATTTTCAGGTTTATTTTGGGTTTAATCACGAAATTAATGGAATATCTTTTTTTACAGAAACCCCGGTTCAAATACGGTTTTCACTCTTTCTCGCCACTTTTTTTACACAGCCCATTTCGCGCTACCCACGCTGTGTCGGCAAATTGAAAGCCCTGGTAATTTTTAGATACACCTTACGGGTAATTGCCTGTATTCCTGTTTTACGGTATATTTTTTATGTATGAGATTCAACCGGTAAAAACATTGCGTCGAGTAGAGTGACTCGGATGTTCGTACAGTCGCTTATAATGAGGAAGCTCATGCCAGAATAATGTGTCTGCTATAAGCGAACCCTCGGTATGATGCCAGCAGTATCGGGGTTCCGCGGGGGTCTATTTTTTTACC
The DNA here is from genome assembly GCA_951848785.1 of Callosobruchus maculatus. Lineage (NCBI taxonomy): Eukaryota > Metazoa > Arthropoda > Insecta > Coleoptera > Chrysomelidae > Callosobruchus > Callosobruchus maculatus. The sequence continues at coordinate 3,901,339 of CATOUR010000090.1, read as the reverse complement.
TACTTTGTTGGTGTTATATAAGAAAAAGATAGAATCACGTGTTGTTGCACTTGACACATCGGAAGCCTTCGATAGGGTGTGGCATGAGGGACTTCTAGTCAAGCTTGCCATGGACTACCACCTGGCCTGCGCCAGTGGCTGAATAGCATTTTGAAGGACCGATCTCTGTTTGTTATAGTCAAAAGGTGTTCATCAGACGTATTTTTGATAAACGCCGGTGTTCCTCAGGGATATGTCCTATTCCCTACATTGTTTCTGCTAGAGAGTCTACAGCTTTGTAGATCACAGAACATTAATATCACGCATGGAACCAGGCAAGCCACTATTATCCCAGCAGAAGGTACGTCGGCGACAGCAACACAGATATCCAAACAATTGTCGAGTGGGGATTAGTAAATAAAGTACAGTTTAACGTCCAGAAAACTTGCGCAACAACACTGACAACACCGTGTGATGAGTAATCACTGGGTCCGCGAATCGTGCGCCCTAAGTAGACAGAGGGACCCAAGGATGCCTTCTGCCTTTTGCATTCTGGCGGTTGAGATGTGCGCCGCCACACGGCATACCGGAATTGCACGCAGTGCAGAGAGCAGCGTTTCCCTCATTCCACTTAGGGATCCAGTGACCGTAACCAGCAGACTCACAGTGTCTGACCAGAGTCTATGAATATGTGAACAGCCCTTTGCATCTCTCCTCACCCTACTTTCCAAGTCCAGCCCTCTCATCGTAAAGGTATGAGTATCTTAAGTGATAAAATAAAGCACTCGTAAAGCCGATTGACGTAAGCTGTCCCAGAGTACGTCTTACACGCCTACACGAGATGCATAAGCATCTGCTCTTCGTATTGGTATAGTAATTTGGTTACTAACCACTGGCCTATAAGAAAGTGGCTGGAGGTGGCGCGGTAAGGCAGTGTCACCGATTAATCAATTTGTTCTCCTGTGCAGTAAATATTCAGAGTACGACTACGACTCGTGATTTTTCAAGCGACCTTGAACTTAACACTTCTCCTGTTTCGACGACAAAAAATCCAAACAATCGAGGTGGAAATATGACAAGCTAATCCGCGAAATCCTCTCGCACTAACGAACCAGCAACTGGAACGTCCTCGCGCCCGAGAAAAAGAGATTATCGAAAAAATTTACGAGCGACTAACAAATACAGGGATTTCAATTAATCTGCTTGGCGAACTTTTGTTTTAGGCGGCTGTGATTGAATTATGTGCCGGCGATAAACTGACCGAGGGAAGATTTAAGGTCTCAGAATCCAACTGCGAAGCCGTTCGGCTCTATTTTTTTATTTGTTGCTGTCGGAGGCTCCTGCTTCTGCTGATTATTTTCCTGGATAAATTGTCGTATTCGAATAACGAAGTCGCTGCTCTCCTTAACAAGCCATGTCCGATTTAAGAGTTGCCAATTATCTAATTCTGATTAAGTTTCCTTTGCTTAACAGGAAGCTTCGCTAATAGCTCAACCAAAATAGTCCAGATTTATAACTTACTTTATCTACTCCCATTATTAGTCTAATCGTTACGTCGGCAGCGAAACGTCGTGAAGAAATGAAATTTGGTGGGATGGTAGATATTGGTCCCCTGGAGCTACATCTAAGTTTGCGACCTCAAGAGGTGGTGGTAAGTGATATCGAAAAACACTTGATGGAGAGAACAAAAGTCTACATAATTTTGACCTTTACATTTTTCGTCTGCGACCAATAGTTTCCGTCCGACAGTGCGCCAAAGTTGGGGGTTGGTTTCAGATTTTTCACTAAAATCATATAATTTCATCATGGTGGTACCAGGAGATGGCGCGAGAGGGCCGTCGGCGGGCGATGGCCTGTTCCCGCGTAGTACCAGTCGATGCTTTCAGAGTTGAGCTGACGGGTCGGCTGTAGCTCAACTGGTGAGAGCACCGGAGTACAAATCTTGAGGTCGTGGGTTCGAGTCCCGCCGACCGCCGACTTTTTCCGACATTTTAAGTCTAAGGTGCGCCCTATTTTTAAAAAAGGTGATAGACAACTTGTTGAAAATTATAGACCTATCACCATAGTATGTAACTTTTCAAAAGCGTTAGAAACTCTGCTTCATAATTTTCTATATTATAATATACATTCTAGTATAACTACATCTCAGCATGGTTTTTTAAAGGGTCGATCAACAACAACTAACTTAGTCTGCGTAACTCAATTCATCTCTGAAGTGTTAGATACCGGTGGTCAGGTGGATGTGATTTACACAGATTTTAGTAAAGCCTTCGATAAGCTTGATCACTGCCTGTTATTATCGAAACTAGAGAATTTTGGACTTTCACCTAGCTTATTAGTATTTTTTAAGTCATATCTAACAGACAGAAAGCAATACGTGGAACTTCAAGGAGCTGAATCTGTAGAAATATTCCCAACGTCTGGTGTACCTCAGGGCTCATGCCTAGGACCTTTACTTTTCATCGTTTTTATTAATGATATTGTAGATAGCATCTACTGCAGCCATCTGCTATACGCAGATGACTCAAAAATTTATTGCAGCATCAAGAATGACGCCGACTGTGCTCGACTGCAGGGTAATCTAGTCAAGATATCTGAGTGGTGCAATAGAAATAATCTGCCAATTAATCACAGCAAATGCAAGGCTATGTCATTTACAAGAAAGCAAGACGTTATTCAGTTTCAGTATAAAATTGAGAGCCATCCTTTAGAAAAAGTTAGGGAATTTAAAGACCTAGGTGTGATCTTCGACACATCGCTTAGCTTCAATCCACATATAGAGCACCTAATACTATCTGTCAACAAAACACTTGGTTTTGTTATAAGGAATTCTAAGGAGTTTAGTGACAAGAAGGCGATGATCATGCTTCATGATTCGTTCATTCTATCTAAATTAGAATAGGCAAGGATAATTTGGAATCCCTGTTATGTAACCACGTGTGAATCTTTGGAGAAGGTGCAACGAAAATTCCTTAAGTTTTTATCATAAAATGTGGATGGTACATACCCACCTAAGGGGACCCCCAGGAAGAACTGCTATTGAAACATGATTTCGTCAGTCTTGAGAATAGAAGGAAAACTCATTCGCTAATCTTTCTCTACAAAGCCCTTCATAATATGCACGATTGCCCCTGCTTCACATCGCTGATAAAATTTAAAGCTCCGAAATTTTTTACTAGAAATACGCTCACATTCTACCTCCCTACCCCGCGAAATAACATACTCTTGCACTCACCTTTGTATTCAATGTGTTCCTGCTATAACAGTATCTAGGACAGTTTGGACATATTCAATACCAACTTGTCTAATATTAAGCAATTATGTAAAATGTGATCTATTCATTAGTGTTTGTTATTGTTACTATCCTATTTTTTGTATTTTTCTGTACTTACCCACCAGTAATTGGTTAACACTGTTGGTGGTGTATTAAATAAATAAATAAATAAATAAGTTTTCTAGTACGAATTTAAAATGGTTAATTATCTTGGATGTACACTAAACGAAAAGTGGGATTATGACGAGGAAGTAAAAATCCGGGTGGCTATGGCAAAAACAGCTTTTACAAAGTTCAGTAAGTTCCTAATTCGTCGTGAAGTCGCTCTGAGCCTTAGATTGACGGTAGTAAAATGCTATATATGGCCAATTCTTCTATATGGTGTAGAAACGTGGACCTTGAAAGCAAGATCCATGAACAGAATTGAAGCGATGGAGATGTGGCTGTTGCGAAGGCTCCTGCGAATCTCGTGGGTGGAGCATGTTACAAATGAAGAAGTACTAAGAAGAGCAGGCATGGAAAGAGAACTGATCAATAATATTAAACACCGGAAATTATCTTATCTGGGGCACATACTGCGAGGATCGAGATATCCAATACTTAAACTTGTGCTGACAGGAAAGATCAAAGGACCGACAGGCGCAGGGCGCAAACAACATTCCTGGCTGAGGAACATAAGAGATTGGTGCGGCATCTACAGTTGTTCTTCTTCGTGTGCCCTGTGCAATTCCGCACGTCGGCGATCCCTCGTATTATTCTCACATCATATGTAGGGTGCCATTTTCTGCCTGTCTGAATATTGTGGCAGCATCTCTTATTCCGCACCAATCTCTTATATTTCGAAGCCAAGAGTGCTGTTTCCTCCCCGGACCTCGTCGGCCTTCCTATCTTACCTTGCAGTATCAATTTGGGTATCGAGTATCTGGCACCTCTAAGGATATGACCAAGGTAAGATATTTTCCGATGTTTGACAATATGAAGAAGTTCTCTGTTTACGCCAGGGATTCTCAGTACTTCTTCGTTGGTTTTATGTGCAGTCCAGGGAATGCGGAGGAGTTTCCGGAGTGTCCACATTTCAAATGCTTCTATGCGGTTCAATGTTCGTACTTTAAGAGACCATGTTTCTGCTCCGTAAAGTAATATGGGCCAAACATAGCACTTTACTACCCGAAGCCGCAGAGCCAACGGAAGACTTCGTGCTAGAAGAAAGTTCTTTAATTTAAGGAATGTAGTCTTCGAATATCCAACCCGTGCTCTTACTTCTTCATCGCAGTCCCATTTACTGTTCAGTGTGGATCCTAAGTACTTAAAACGTGTTACCTGTTCTATCTGTTCTCCGTCGACGTTAATTGTGATATTGTTGTTCTGGCGAGCAATTGTCATAACCTTCGTTTTCTTGGTGTTAATTTGTAGGCCAAAGCGTTTACCCAGCAGATTTATTCTATCTACAGTGAGTTGAAGATCCTCAGGAGTATTAGCCAAGATGGCAGTGTCGTATGCGTATCTTAGGTTATTGATTGGAAAACCATTAATCTTGATTCCTCTGTTCTCTCCTTCCAAGGCTAGTTGGAAGATCTTCTCTATGTAGATGTTAAAAAGCAATGGCGACAATATACATCCCTGGCGAACTCCCTTAGTTATACTAAATGTGTCAGTGGTCAGTTCGTTATTAATCCTCACCTCTGCAGTTTGTCTCCAATACAGTTGTTGTATTATTCTGATGTCCTTAGAATCTATTCCTATCTCATGTAACCGTTCCAAAAGAAAATCATGTTTAATACTATCAAAGGCCCTTTGGTAGTCAATGAAGCATATGTATACATCTTGTCGTTGATTGTAGCACTTTTGTACAAGGAGCTTCATCGGAAATAGAGCCTCTCTTGTACCAAGACCTCTGATGAAACCAAATTGAGCATCACCGCTCATTTCTTCACATTTTGAGTATATCCGGGTATGGATAATCCGAAGAAAGAGCGTGACTCATGAGACTTATGAGCAGATTTTTTAGGAAGCGCTATAAAGGTTGATTTTAACCAATCTGTGGGAATTTTGCCCGACTCGTAGATTCTATTACATAGGTATGTCAGATGTTTGACGTCTAGCACTTCAGCATGGACGTTGTCGTGTCCTGGACAGTGCGGCTACCATTTTTCGACGTGCAGAGGAAGGTTGTCTCCAGATAATTAGTTATAAGGAATGAACATTTGAACACCTACACGCTGCAAAGCGTATGGTACCTGAAGAAGAAGAGTTATCTTGCTAGTAACTATACCAGGAAAATCAGCCTCTTAAATTAAATTCTGATCAAATTTCTACGCCTCGACTATGTTTATTGGACTATCTAAAAACTTATGGAACGAGCTTCGTATAATCGCGGTCAAGGCACCTGTTTCGACTATGACGGATGCATATTCAATAATACCCATCGGATGCGTGAACTTTCTTTCTGTCCATCAGTTTCGTTCACCGAATGCCCGGTCGAGGAAGTGTATAATTATCGTCGGTGATGAATGTTAAATAGAAAACAGGTATTATTTCAGTGTAAGAATAAAGATTTGTCGGACATTTCATGAGTGAATGGTGATAGTTTTGGACGTAAATTGTAGATTAGGTGGAGAAAGCAACAGTTTGGATCATGTCTATAAAATACTGTTATTACAGACGTATTAGGAAATTAATTGTAAACAATATATTTTTTATAACTTAGTGATAGTTTCTAACATTATAATCACCATAGTCACCATGTCTCAACAGACATGTTGTGAACTCGTAAAATGCATTAAGTCGGAGCTAGAGTATTACAGACACGAATATTATCAATAGTTTTGAGAACTGTAGCTCGCCATCGTTCGTGATTTACTGTCAGTCAGTGCTGCTCTTGATACTCATATCCAGCAACTGTTTCGTCGTATCCGCCCACCGTGTAGAGGAACGGCCACGGCGCCGCCCACTCGGGGCGTGACCCTGAACTACAAGTTTCTCCATATCATCGCTTCTGTGAATATGTCCGAAGAATGTAAGCATTCTCGTCGACACAACGGAGTATAGTCTCTTTGGATTACCGAGCTCATCCAGTATGGAAACATTAGTTCGATGGGCGGTATAAGGAACACAGCATTCTCCTCCACGTCCACGTTTCAAAACCATCTATGCGAGATCGATCTGCCTTTTTAACCGTCCAAGTTTCCGAGGCATACAAAAATATGAAGAACACAAGAGACTGAACCAGCGACATTCTGGTAGCTTTAGTGATGTTATGGTCACGCAATATTTTAGTAAGCTTTGTCCTGGCCACACGTGCCTGTTGAATGCGCCGTCGAATCTCATTTTCACAGCTACCCAAATTGTCGATCAAAGAACAGAGGTACACAAAACTTTGAACTTTTCACAACGGCATATTGACTTTATTTCTCGATGATTATCATGTTGTCTATCTACGATCATAGCCTTGGTCTTGTTGTAGTTAGTATCAAGACCATATATTGCACGGTGTTGTTCTAATAATATAGAAACCAACAAATCTATTTATGTTTTGGCTGACCATTTTTGCTGTGGATATCTGGACATTGAAGCAATTTCTTGTTCACAAAAGTAGTCGTTACCTTTTGGCAATGAAATATTCAATAAAAGTATTTCTGAGGTGGTCCTGATTGACCCAGGTCACTACTAAAAAGTTGAGTCTGAGACGCAGTTCTTAGTCAGTCGATATCTATCAAATAGACGTCGAGCCAGTACAAAATATGCGGAAAAATCGTACAGCCTCTACATAATATACTCAAGAGGTGCCCCATATATCAACCTCGTTAAATCAAATATAGGAGCAGGTAAAAGCATCGGTTCCGATACTTTTATTCCTATATATGCACTCGTATGTTATTTTTGCATGCCTGGCATTTTGTTCGTTTTTGAGCAAATGGTTTTATCTGCAGGATACGTTATGCGTATGAGCATACTTGTACCCTCGCAGTTGCTCTTATCTCCTGTCTCGACTGATGATATATCGAGGACAGTTTTGTTTTACGAATGCGGTAAATACTGTTTCTTGACTGGATTTTGATTCGGACGAATGATAAACTGTTTTGCTTTTGACACTTTCAGTGTGATTTCGGACAGCATGGTTTTTCGGAAAAAATATTAACCTGTACGTACACTAAAAATGGCCACAAATATCTCACTATACACCGTGTCCCAGGACCAATCCTTAAAAAAATTAATCGCACTTAGATTTCGGAATATGAAGCCGATATCAAAAGGTATTATTATTCTTGAATTCACATTTTTTACAGAGAAGTTAACGTTTGAAATTTTGTTGTAAGAATGATTGAAAAAAAAGGGCGGAGTTCATTTAGAACGGTTACGCCAACAAGTCTATTTTACCGTTTTTGTCGATTGTCTACCTCAACTCACGTATGAATATGATGATGACAAATTAACTATATCGCAATCTAATTAGAGGCATTTTAACTTTTCAACTATTAAGAATAAACATATAATTAAAACATATTATAACAGAAGTCGTCAGTGCCAGAAATCATCCCTTAAAATTTTCTGGATTCATCCTGGGACACCGTGTATATGTTATGTTGAATACCCGAATTCGGGCAATGCCCGAAACAAATACGCAGAACTAGTTTTGAGCAAAGAATATTTCCCAAACCCGCAATACTAACTTTATACGGCTATTGAGCATTACAAAATAGGCAGAACTAGGTTTGCGCATCCTGAAATGCACAGAACTAGTTTTGCGCAACTTGAAATGCACAGAACTAGTTTTGCGCAACTTAAAATGCACAGGTCTAGTTCTGTATATTTTCTGAATGACCAGCACAAATTCTGCTTCTTCCATTTAATCTTGTGATTAACTTTTCCACACCACTTATACTTATTATATCAAACCGCCTTATCCTTCTTCAAACAATAGTTTGGCACATGGGACAAATTTACTTCCTTCACTTCATTCAATATAGTTAGGTAATGATCTTTTGTCATGAGATTACGTTTTTGAGTACTTGAAGCTTCAAGTAACCGAACTAGTTCGGGTTCGAATTTAGCTTGCATTGTTTCCACAAGCAGAAACAAAAAACATTCAACGCAACAACATAAACATAACCTTACTTTTTTTAATATAAGTACTACTGGCCATTCAGAATCACAGAACTAGTTCTGTGCATTTTAAGATGCGCAAAACTGGTTCTGCCTATTTGGTTATGCTCAGTAGCCGTATAAAATTAATATTTCGGGTTTGGGGAATATTCCTTGCTCAAAACTAGTTCTGCATATTTCTTTCGGGCATTGCCCGAATTCGGCTATTGAGCGTAACATATATACATACACAATACAATAAATGTTTTTGGACAAGTCTTCATTTGCGAGACAGAGGCCTTTTCATTCCCCCTATATTAATCCTCTTGCGAGTCGTATCATTACTACCTATCATAAGTTAATCAAAAAAAGATGCAGCCTATGCTTCGACACACCAGGCTGCTGTTCCGTTATTCAATTACGACTGATCACATCATGAGGTGAGCAATCACTGGGTCCACGAATCGTGCGCCTCACGTAGACGAAGGAAAACAAGGATGACTGCCTTCTGCATTCTGACATTCCTCATTCCGCCTATAGGGATCAAATGTCCATACCAGCAGGTTGAGAGTGTGGTCTGGCCAGAGCCTTTGAAGCTGACCAAGGAGCTCCTGATATTTGGTTCTCTTTTCTTCCTCTTTAAGGCCTGTATTCACTTTGATCAGTGCGATTTCAGGTGATTAGTAATTGAGGATGATTAGTGCTGTTGTAAAGTGCGAGTAATGTCCAGTTCTTCTTTAGTGACTCTGTTAAGTAAATTCAATTGTTGACCAGCCAGTATGGACAGACATCGAGAGAAGTACTGAAAGAAATATTAAACTCGGTGGTGTCTGAAATCTTTTTGGACGGTAGATTATTTAAAGAAACTTCGATTACAGTTAAATTGATTTTGTTAAATGGGAATGCCTATTTTTTATACAGTTGAATGTAAAATTTGATTGTCTTTCTTACGATATAGGATTTTAGATATTAATATCTTGTGGTTTCTATTTTATTTCAAAATTTCAACCTAGCAGGCCATGAGAAATAAACAAAACTCTCCTCAGATAGAAGAAAACAACTAACAGCAAATAGAAATATACAAACAAACTAGAGTAGCAAGACAAGAGATAATAAAGATTCCTTACAAGATATCCGCTCTAGCCAAAAACCAGAGTGGTAGCATATCTAAGGGCAATGGAAAGCTGGACTATGACAGAAGTGATCTTTGACAGCCTACTAATTATTGAGATGTAATAGAGATTGACAAATTTCGAAAATGATCGAAAATTTTGAATTGAGTTGTTACTGGTAGTCTAATATCTACAGAATAATGATTCACATTTCTAACTGGAGCCTTCTGTTGGAATAGTTGTTAGAACATTTTATTAGTTCATGTTTTAATTGCGTTTATCTTTTTGACAAGTAAATTGTGTTTCATAATTTAAACAGATTTTAATTGAAGAGGTTTCGTTACTTTTGGCTTGACGGAAATTACTACATTTTTTAACATTAAATGTAAAATTTCATTCGAAGATACTAAACTGCCAGTCACAAACGCTGGTATTTTTCCTTCCATTTCAAAATTTTCAATAATTCTCGAAACTTCTAAATCTTCAGTGTACATCTCAAAATCTAGGCTCTAAAAAATAGCTATTACTGTCATAAGTGAATATAGGCCTTTAGAGACGATGTCCACCTCGGCAGGTGCCGAAAACTTGACAACGAACATCATCTTCTGTTGAAAGTTGAGAAGGACTATGTCGATGGTCGAGTTTGTTGAACTGTACAAGCTCAAGCATGAGGAAAGAGAAGTTATAGTAAATCCGGCATCTTTCGTTCTCCACAACGGACTCTAGATCCCCTGGAGCGTATGGCAGCACCGCTGTCTTGTATAAGCGCGGTGCTTTCTAGCGGCCATACCAACTAAATTAGGCGAAAATGGTTTAAACAAAAAAGGTTTCTTTTCAAATTCTCTACATTCAGAAAATAATTTCAAAGATGGCGGACTTCCGGATATACCGGAAGTAGGCATCAACTTCCTTATTTTAAATGGAGCAGCCTGCATATGATTACGTTTTTGAATTCAGCATCGATTTTTATGTCCAGTTTGTTAACCATTGTTTATGTCGACGAAGCCTATTTTCGAAGTTATTTAGCAATTTTTACAAAATTTGACGTTTGTAGTACTTTATAAGAAACGTTAATATCTCGAAAACTAAACGCGACAGAAAGATGCGGTTTCGGGTTTTGGAACAAGCAAGGAACGTTTTTGTGTTTCAGTAAGATAGCTGTTTCAAAAAGATAATAAATCAATAGACTAGCAATTTTCAAATTGGAAAAGTTAGAAACGTTAAATTTTTTTTTCAAATGGGATGGTATGATAAGTTTCACATTGGTGGATGCGAAATTAAATTCTCTTTCACTTTTATCTAGGCACATGTGGTTCTATCTTAGATGGTTTTCAAGATATTTACGATTTTGTAATTATTGCCTAGGAATCGGAAAAATCGTAGGCGGCGTGGCTCGCAGACGAAACAATTGGCAGGAAACCTTTCATCCAGAGTATTTCGACCTCTAATACTAAAATGTGCTTTCGCTCCATCTACCTGTAACTCCAGTGGTGAATTTTTCAACAGGTTTTCCAAATTTTCATTTAGAAAATTTTGGAAAACATTAGTTTATTATGCGGATTCCAGTAATAGCACCCCAAATGCTGGTTGTCAACAAACTTCCCAAAATTTGGATTTACGTGGGAGTAAAGTATGAAAGAAGGAAGCATGTAATAGTAATACATTAAGATGGTGAGTTTGACATTCTCACAGTTGTAATTGAAGATCCGCATAGCAGTGCTACAGCAAAAATTAGTCGCTTTTTGGGCATTGGTAAAACATCTGTGAACATGATCTTAACGGAGTACATATAGCATCCTTATCACGTGCAGCAAAATCAACCAATTGAAAGACAAGACTTTGAAAACTGAATGAATTTCTGTAACTGGGGTCGTGCTCGAGTCCAAGAAGATGCACTGCTCTTCAACCGTGTGTTGTTTACGAATGAAGCTACAATTCTTATGAAATTCTTTCATTTTCTTTTTTATGAAATATAGCTACACCTTTATGGTTAACGGCTATGTAAAATGGCATAATTTACATTTTAATACTGACGTAAATCCAAATTTTGAGAGGTTTGTTGACAACCAGCATGGAGTCTAAGCATTTGGTGTGGTATTATTGGAAACCGCATGTTAAATTAATGTTTTCTAAAATTTTCTAAATGAAAATTTGGAAGACCTGATAAAAAATTTACCACTGGAGTTTTTCGGAATAATGTGGTTACAGGTAGATGGAGCGAAAGCACATTTTAGCATTAGAGACCGAACCACTTTGGATGAAAGGTTTCCTGCCAATTGTTTCGTTTGCGAGCCACGCCACCTACGATTTTTCCAATTCTTACGCCATAATTACAAAACCGTAAATATCTTGAAAACCGTCAAAGATAGAACCACGTGTGCTTTGATAAAAGTCAAAGAGAATTTGATTTTGCATCCACCGATGTGAAACTTATCATACCATCTCATTTAAAAAAGTCTTTAACGTTTTTAACTTATCAAATTTGAAAATTGCTAGTCTATTGAATTATTATTCTTTTGAAACAACTATGTTACTATGTTCCTTGCTTGTTTCAAAACCGAAAACCGCATCTGTCTGTCGCGTTTAGTTTTCAAGATATTAACGTTTCTTGTAAAGTACTACAAACGTCAAATTTTGTAAAAATTGCTGAATAACTCCAAAAATAGGCTTCATAGATATAAACAATGGCTAACAAACTGGACCTAAAAATGGATGCTGGATTCAAAAACGTAATAATATACAGGGTATTCCATTTAAAATAAGGGAGTTGATACCTACTTCCCGTATATCCGAAAGTTCGCCTTCTTTGAAATTATTTTCTAAATGTAGAGCATTTGAAAAGAGACGTTTTCTATTTGAAACATTTTCGTCTAATTTAAAAGGTATGGCCGCTAGGGAGCACCGCGCGCTTATTGGACCACCCTGTATAGTGTATGAGTGCCCTAATATTATGATCATTATATTTCTATTTTGGAGTCACCTTCATCGGTTCATCAGTAACGCTGGTGATTAACGCAATGATTTTACAGCTGGATACCATTTCCTAGATCTCAAGGTAAAATCAGTTGAATGTACCTACACGCCCGCTATAAATCTGCATTGTTGATCGACCATTGTACTACGAACTGCACGTATGTCTAGTGTAACTACTGTTATTAGCGGAACACTTTCGCTTTACGTTTAGAAATACCTCATGTTTTCTCAGTATGCAACCTTTTATGTAACACGAAGTTAAAGAACAATGGCATAAACACCATAGCAGCTCATTTGATTTTGGGTAAAGAAACAGTTCATGGAATACTGATTCAACATAAAATTTTGAGGTACCAAAATATTTTAAACGTTTGTGTGCATAAATATGTAGTTGCAAGTTTAAGTTAAGGCGCAAACTCACACGCATATAACGCATGTACTGTGTGGCCATCGTAAATTGGCCAGCGCGGCATGAGGTAAGGGAGGTGGGAGGTTCCCTCAGGTGAGGATCGTCATTGTCATGTCGAGTATAAAAAGGGATAGAAAACATAAATAAAACAGGGACATTAAATATCGTCTGCAGGAATCATGATCCAACCGCAATGCTGGACCGTCTTTAAGGTAAGCAATATGATTTGCTGTTGTCGGTTGTAGTTATAAGTTTTATGAAGTAAATAAATAGGATATTAAGTGAATATAAATGATTTGCCGTTTTCTTTATATATGAAATAAAAGAAGATGTTATAGCAACGGCATTACTTCTATCACCGAATTATTTTCACCGTTCAATTTACGATGGTCACACACATGTTCTTCTGTAAGTACTGTATTGAAATGGATCAGCGCAAATTGGCTACAAGACGCACTGAGGGTCTACTCACGCGGCGCAGTAGTTCAGACAGAGCTTCTCGTGTCACTATAGTGGTTTCAATAAGTGTTATTCATTTATTTTGATAAAAAGTGCAGAAGACAAGTTGATAGAGGCGGTAAGGGCACACAAAATGCTGTCTGTTACGGAAGATACTAACTATATGAAGAGAAAGCTTTAAAATCGGATTTGAGTTTATTTTTTAAAAAGACCTAAGACCAGGATCCTCTGCAGCATCATCTGATTCTAATTCGAAGCTTAAGTCTGACAATAATTCTTACATCCGTGACATTTTCCGAAAGTGCTGGTAAATGTGTTACTTCAGATGTGCGTTTTAAAATGTGCGGATCACCGCGCGACGCGTATGGCACGTACGTGTCATGTCTCTCGTCACTTCTCTCGTGTCCCGTTACGTCACACGCGCTATACGTGTCTATGGATGGATGCCTAAAATCAAATATCCTTCGTTGTATCTACTTATCATAAACTTTGATGGAAGCATTTTTCGATAGTCTGCTTAGTAGTAAAGTATCACATCGCTGTTGAGCTCTAAATTCGACACTATTGTTTAAAAGACATATTCAGTCCATCGCAGCCAAAATAAACAGCAGAAATAAGATCCTGTACAAATTACCTCTTGGGGTGATTCCGCTTCTACGCTCCGTACTTCGGCCCCAAACCTCTGTTTCTCTGCGAGTGAATTTTGCTCGCCAGTGTGGCTAAACAGGTCACATACTAGACTGGTAGCCGCCCAGTTAAACACTTCTATGAGAACTATTACGGGATGCATCAAATCGACCCCAACTTAGTGGCTACCAACACTCCATAGCTCCACTACTACACTGTTTAAGACTTATTATTAATTAATCCATGTAGCCATACGCTAAATAAATAAATAGCTCCACTACCCCTCTGTCGAGAAAATGCCCTTCTGAAAGGATACAATAAAATCAAAACAAATCCCACTGTCAATCCACAAAGATATACCTGATCTCTCCTTGCGCAGATTACGGCCCAGAAAACCACCAATTACAACTTCAGTCTGATGGTTTTAACCGATCAGTAATGGGCAGAAATTTTGACGACTCAAACACCAGAAGAAATGAACAGTAATCTAACTGTTGGTCAAGAACTCCCTGGTTTTGAGCTCCACCGAAAGGAACGGTTAACCCTAAACAGAATTTGCACGTAGCGTGGAGTGCAGTATGGAACAAGTGCAAATCACCACGATGCGGTTGTGGAGCGGAACGCCAATTTGTCAGGCATATAGTGCAAGAAGAGCATATCCAGGCAACAACAAAGACTTCCTCCAAGCCCAACCATCAGCCGTAAAAAGCCGCCAAAAAGATAAAAAACAAAAAATGTTTTACTTTTTTATGACTTTCTCATGTGTGCTATTCCCATACGCTTGAAAAAGTCAGAGAGTATTATTTTCCAGTTTTTATCTGCTTTGTGGACTATTCTAAGGCATTTGTTAAAGTAAAGTGGCCTAAACTGTGGGAAATCCTCATCTCTATGGGAGTTCCTTATCACCTGGTGTATCTCATACAGCAACTCTAAGAGTCTAATTCGGCTCGTGTAAGAATTGATGGTAACCTGTCTGGTCAAACTGCAACCAGAAAAGGAGTTCGTCAGGGATGTGTATTATCTCCGATGTTATTTAGCATTTACTCTGAATTTGTGGTGAGACAGGTATTGGACAACTGAAATGGCGGTATAACTATTGGTGGGAGCAAAATATCCAACTTAAGATTTGCTGACGATACAACCCTTATTGCTGCTTCTCAAGAAGAACTAGTAGCCCTATTAAATACCTTATAACAACACAGTGCAGGCTATGGTCTTGGTATTAACTACTACAAGACAAAGGTTATGATCATAGATAGAGAGCACGATAATAATCGAGCAATAAAGTCAGTATGCCGTTGTGAAGTAGTTCAAAGTTTTGTGTACATCGGTTCTTTGATCGAAAATTCGGGTAGCTGTGAAAATGAGATTCGACAGCGCATTCAACAGGCACGTGTGGCCATGACGCAGCTTACTAGAATATGGCGTGACCATAACATTACTTAAGCTACCAAAATGTCTCTGGTTCAGTCTCTTGTCTTCACCATATTTTTGTATGTCTCGGAAACTTGGACTGTCAAAAAGGCAGATCGAGCTCGCATAGATGCTTTTGAAATGTGGACGTGGAGGAGAATGCTGAGAGTTCCTTATACCGCCCATTGAACTAACGTTTCCATACTGGATGAGCTCGGTAATCCAAAGAGACTATCCTCCATTGTGTCGACGAGAATGCTTACATTCGGACATATACACAGAAGCGATAATATGGAACAACTTGCAGTTCAAGGTCATGTCCCGAGTGGGCCACGCTGTGGCCGTTCCCTTACACGCTGGGTGGATACAACGAAATAGTTGCTGGATATGGGTATCAAGAGCGCCAATGAACTCACAGTAAATCGCGAACGATAGTGAGCTACAGTTCTTAAAACTATTGATAATATTTGTATCGGCAATACTTTAGCTCCGACTTAATGCATTTTACGAGTTCACAACATGTCTGTTAAGACATTGTGGCTATGATGATGATAACCATACGCTAACTAAATAACATGATGCAAGGTCGGGACAGTAGGGAGGGGGGGGGTAGAAATTTAATGAAATAATTTTCTTAGAAATATACATATCGTTTTTTCAGCTTTCGTTAATCTGCACGCCAATCGTTAAATTTTAATTGCCCATTAATTAGCTGTGATGAGATCTGGCTTCCAAAAAATCCGTAGCATTTACAACCTGAGACATCTTATAACTTATGACAATGCTGTTAACATACATAACATAGACTTTATTCGTCTGTTGACATTAACGATGTTAATTTATACCGGATCGGAAAGGTGCAGTCAAGGCTGAGTCTCGCCCAAAAAACCTTCCGTCACAAACAAGATGCTTGTGCAAGTGCACAGCGAATCGAATGGTCTCTTAATATTCACCTGCGCCTCCGACCGAAATATAATAAGCATTGTTTCCTGGATCGGCAACGAACTAATCAGCATTTCTCGCGATCCCTAATTAGACGTTCCACTCCCGATGGGAGACTTGATATGCAGATTTTCAGGCTGACTCGCGACACGTTTCGCCCTTGATACGGTTTCTACCAGCGACGTGCTTGAACAGGATTGTGGTTGCATTTGGAAAACTGGTGTCAAGTGAATTTACATTTACAAAAACGTAGTCCTTTCTATTGACTTACGAAACGTTCTAAACATTGACAAGATATAGCAGGCGATAGAGAAGTTCTGCCGGTGCGCCATCTGGTACCCGAAAGTAACGGCAAACCAAAGAAAATCGCTGCTGAACAGCAGCAGATTTCTTGGTGGAACGCCACGGCGCGTCAGCTTGGCCACCAGAGAGCACGGGTTCTATATGCTGCTGCATATGATATATGAAGCAACCCTCGTATTGACAAAACAGTCGCCATCATCTTGTAGTGACAGACATGTTGCGGTTACTTATTAGGTAACATAGGCCTATCAAAATTGGAACAATCCAATCTGGTAAATTAGCAAATGCCTTCAAGTATAAAGGCGCGTTTTATAATATTAATATAACAACATATAGGCCCGATTTTATCAACACCCGCACTTTAGCAAAGGCTTTGACCAATTAGAGCAGCCCATTCAGCCCAACATGCATCTGCAGAAGTTCTCTGAAAATTATTGATTTCTGTTGAAGTTTACCTCAAAAAGGTGAAAAATGACATGCTTTATATACAATCGACCATTATGAACCATCTAGTATCTTTTCCAGTCTGATTTTCCATTCTAACTGGATGGAAAATTAAATTTTCTTATTTAACAAAGCAAGCAACTGTGAAGTGCAACAAAATGTTATTTTTAGCCCTTTTTACTATGATACAAAGGTATGTTTCAGGTATTTATAATTATCATCAATAGTAAATTATTGTTTTAACAAAATGATGCAGTAATTCGAACTTTTGTCATCATTATCATTTGATAGACCAACAATCCAGTGATCAAATGTACTGCTTTTGTGGAATCTGATTGGTTTAGATTAGCAATTGCTAAACTCTTCGTTAAACAAGAAAATGCAATTTTCCACCCAGTTAGAATGGAAAATCAGACTGGAAAAGATACTAGATGGTTCATAATGGTCGATTATATATAAAGCATGTCATTTTCACCTCTTTGAGGTAAACTTCAAGAGCCATCAATAATCTTCAGAGAACTTTGACAGATCCATGTCCTTGAAAGGGCTGCTTTGATTGGTCAAAGCCTTTGTTAAAGTGCGGGTGTTGATAAAATCGGGCCACATAATAACAATAATACGAATCAAAGGCCTTTATTCATATTCAGCGGAATCAAGCTCAGGTCATCGAGTGTTCTACAACTGTTCAATAGATATAACAGCAAACACGCAAATTGTACGTCCCAAATATAACCCCAAATTCAAACACGTTCTCACAAAATATCTTTTGAATGGCAGTAAAATTCAAACACAAAAATGCAAAAATCCGTTGCTGTGTTGGTTTGTATCAAGGTAGATTCTTTTATTTAAGTTCTCATGACGATTTTGATATTTAAAATCTGCATTCAAGCTTCAGGAAAAATATTTCTGCTTAGGACAGGTTGATCTTTGTCGAAGGCTATCTGGTACCAATCTGGAGGTCGTGGGTTCGAGTCCCCCCGGGGACGACATCTTCTAGTACGAATTTAAGATGTAAGCATGATAGTAAAAACAAAAAACAGTTTATCTCATGCATTCGGTAAGACTCCAAGCTATCATACCAAAGCCAATCATGTTTCCGAACTGCCTCAAACAGAAGAATGCGTTTTGAATTTCCTCCACGACCAGTTTAGGCTGTCGATGTACCATATTGTAAATGCTATACTCGGTCCACCGAAGAAAAAGAGCGCAAAAAATTCATGGTGTTCACGTGCTCTCGATATTTGCTGGCCCTGTTTACACGGTAACCACCGACGCGACGGTAACAGGCTTTCCAGGAACGACAAATGGACGGTGTTATACAAAGTGACGTGAGTTTGACAAAATTAGTTTTGTATTAAGCTGCGTTCTGGACTGTGCTAGTTAAAAGACACTCTTATTATAATTTTTTACATTCAAATAAAATTAGGAAAAAATTACCAAACCAGACATAAGATATATTACAGGAAAGGACCACCTATCTACTCAAATAGCTGAAGTACGCTGAATTTAACAAAGTTGTTTTTCTTTAGTCTCTGAATCTGAATCACGACCACTTCTTCCAAGATATTTTCAAAATCTTGACTTTGGAGATACTTTCAAATGAAAAATATTTATTTGTGTTTACATATTTACGTGAGCAGAACAACTTGCTTTTGCGTTCTCATCCTAGCTTCGTATTCTAATCAAATATCGAAAATACCCCTAACTGGTCTGCCGACGAATATACCTTCAAAGAATACGTTCAACCTAATCTTGTACAGTTTTGATAATTATGTGAAATTCCTTATGGCACAACGCCATCCACATCGCGGCGGTCTGCAGTGGTGTAAGCTTTCCTACGGCCAGGCGACAAGAATTCACTCATCTTGCGCGTGGTCACTCTTTTTCTTCGCTGGACAGAGAATAGTACCAAATACAGTAACGATCAACATTTTTCTCTCTCTAAATCTTCACTTTGAAGCTAATGATAAAATTTTTATCAAAAATTTCACGAACAATCGCTTCTAATAACTTGTTCTCCATAATATTTGATCGAAACAGAAATTCAACGAGATCAATATTGCGCCAGAGCGCTGTTCTTGTTAAAAGCTATCGGTGAGCTGCTCTTGTATTATACTCATTATTTTTGTATTATAGAATATGAGCTACCTTCCCATCTTTCCAAGGACCCTATTTAAGCACAGTGTATCCCAGACCTTATTCCAGGAGATTGCTTTTATGATTAATCAGCTATCACTACTGTCAACCCTCACGTTAGAAGGGTGCGGATATAAACTATGAGACAATATACAAAGAAGATAAAGTAGACAGTGCCGTTCCTTCAAAATTTCGCATGATCACAAAAACAAAAAGATGGGTCTGTTGTGTCATTCTTGCCAAAGCAGGTCTAGAAAACTCCATTTAAGTATACCACTGTTTTTACTTCACACATCGATAGTGTAGGGGAGTATTGTGATAGCGATAATTTCCAATTTTGAGATAATACGCTTCTTGGGCGTTTTATGATATCTACATAACGAAAATTCAAGTCACTCTATCCCGTCGGTCTGTCTGTTGGCATTTTTCTAGCCTTGTAATCTCAGTATCCGCTACATGGATTGTGATTAAGTTTGGGTAGCGGTATGCCAGACAATTATCGCCTACTTTCGTTAACATCTCATGCAAGCAAGGTTCTACTATATATTTTACAGTCTCATTTGGAGGGTTTTATTAGGTGGCAAATTTCTCAGGCGCAGGCAGGTTTCGTAAAAGAACGCGGTACGCGTGAACAGATCATAAACTAAAGACACATTATTGAAAAAGCCAGATAGCATTATTTTCGCGTTTTTATATCTGCTTTGGGCGTCTGGTAACGTAAAGTAGCCTAAACTGTGGGAAATCCTTATCTCTATGGGAGTCCCTTACCACTTAGTATTTCTCATACAGCAACTCTATGAGTCTAGCTCAGCTCGTGCAACCAGAAAAGGAGTTCGTCAGGGATGTGTATTATCTCCGATGTTATTTAAGATTTACTCTGAATTTGTGATGAGGCAGGTATTGGACAACTGGAATGGCGGTATAACTATTGGCGGAAGCAAAATATCTAACTTAAGATTTGCTGACGATACAACCCTTATTGCTGCTTCTCAAGAAGAACTAGTAGCTCTATTGGACGTTTTAGAACAACACTGTGCAGCATACGGTCTTGGTATTAACTACAACAAGACCAAGGTTATGATCGTAGATAGAGAGCATGAGAATCGTCGAGAAATAATGTCAATAGGCCGTTCTGAGGTAGTTCAAAGTTTTGTGTACCTCGGTTCTTTGATCCTTTGATCTTTGATTTGATAACATCACTAAAGCTACCAAAATATCGCTGGTTCAGTCTCTTGTGTTCTCCATATTTTTGTATGCCTCGGAAACTTGGACTGTTAAAAAGGCAGATCGAGCTTGCATGAATGCTTTTGAAATGTGGACGTGGAGGAGAATGCTGAGAATTCCTTATACCGCCCGTCGAACTAATGTTTCCATACAGGATGAGCTCGGTAATTCAAAGAGACTATCCTCCATTGTGTCGACGAGAATGCTTACATTCTTCGGACATATTCACAGAAGCGATAATATGGAGAAACTTGTAGTTCAGGGTCACGCTCCGAGTGGGCGACGCCATGGCCGTTCCCCTACATGCTGAGTGGATACGACGAAACAGTTGCTAGATATGAGTAACAAGAGCGCCACTGAAGTGACAGTAAATCGCGAATGATGGCGAGCTACAGTTCTCAAAACTATTGATAATATTCGTGTCGGCAATACTCGAGCTCCGACTTAATGCATTTTACGAGTTCACAACATTCTGTTATGACATTGTGACTATGATGATGAGCGATTTGCTGTGGGGTCGTAGGAGGTAATATTATTATAATCTTGAAAATCGGTACATGGGTGGCGGAGTAATCAACAAAAAACAAAAAGTTTCAAATATTCCTCAAACTTCGTTTTTAGTCATTTTAGGGGTTTTTGATTATTTTCCACTTTTATTGGGTGGGGGTGAAATTGGGGTGGGTGTGGGTTGTAAAACTAAAAACAATAATAGGTTGTCCATTAACCTGTGAAAGAAATACCTAGCGGCAGAAACCAAAGGACTTGGAATGTTCTAATGTATGCATACAAATATTGCTTTAGATTGTTCTGGAATTTGTTAAAATGATTTTAATGAAATTTGGACTCAGTTTTATTACCATGGCGAGGATGGAAAACATGCATTGTTTCTAGAAATGGTGTTAGTTACGGCGCAGCAATGATCAAAAAATAAATATGGAAAGTGAACTGAATTAAGTATTGACCTAGATTACAAGCAATATGGGCATAAATAAATAGGCTGTCATACAGTATTGCATATTCGTTTTTTTTCATACTGAAACACAAAGATAATATTTTACAACCTGGATGCATTAAGAAAAAAAGTATAATAAAGAAAGGATTGAGTACAAGGTTTTGTAATGGTTAAAGATAACTGGCTTATACTTTTCAACAAATGTTTTATATTTAGGGACATGGTTTATGTCAACTATTAAGAACTGCCGAACAAATACTAAGGAAGGGGCAGTCACAAACTTGAAACGTATGCTTATATATTGTGCAACTTCTAATATAGTAATCTTATGAGATCATTCTCAGATAACTTAAATTTTCAGAAACTAATATTACGATTAGTTGTTGTCATTCATAATACTGACGATGGACGTCATAGGGTCATATTCAATACCGCCAAGACTTTATTTTACGTAACTGATCCTCCAGCAAGGCACGCCTTTAGAGGATTTGTTGACCGTGGTAAATGCGCAAGGCAAAAACAAATTCAACACGGAGAGATATGAAAAAACCCACGTCAACTCGAGCATAATATTCGGCGGACTTTTTCCTTGAAAGGGAAATCATCGTGGGCATTCCTTGGCGCCACAATGGCCACGCTTATTCGGTCATAATGTCCCTATCGTGACACGGGATGGTCCGAAAAAGAAAGTCGACGCGCTTGTGTCCCAAAAAAGATCCGGAACCATAAATCAGCTGCGACTAGAGATGGGTGTAAACCGCAGAGATTACCGAAAAAACGGGTCCAAATAGAATGCGCCACAACTACAATAAATTAAAGACCCTATCGGTTTGTTTTTTTAAGACAAATCTTAGCAAATGTCCGACTACATTTAAAATGTACTTTGCAGCACCAACACCAAAGTCCTTCCTGGATAAAGGATTTTTTTCATAACCCATGTCCTCGACCTGCTGGTCCATGATAATGTTGTTACGTTCTGCAGATTTTTTTACTATTATTTCTACCCCTAATTCTTCTTGTTCTTTGTGTCACTCCATTCATCTTGCTGCGACTTTCAGGTACACTATATGTTAATGACTAAGTGGTAATATCAAAAATCTGTTTTACGCTAAATTCATGATTAGTTTATACCTCAGAGTAACAACTGAACATAGAGGTAGTAAACAACTAATTCTAATAGGCCAACATCTTTTCTTTTCTTACGTTGTCATATCGACCACCCGATACGGCAATCATAATTGTTTACTATCGTCTTAATTGTATAGTATCCAGAGATATTCCATTCCGCGTTAAAAAAGACGGTATTTTGATTGTTCAGAAATGATTACAGCAAAATCAGTAGATATGTTGACCTCTACTGCGTTACTGCATGTTTCTTCATCATTAACGCAAATTCTGTCTTACATAAATTTTGAGGAGTTGGCAACGCCTATGTAATTTTCCTGCGATTTGTTTACGGTAACCTCCGACTGTCAAACGTTTGTTTTGTTTGTGCGTCTTTTATGCTTGGTCAGTAAAATCGAATTCGCTATTTGTTGGTAACTGTAGTGAAGCTTTACGGACATGCTGTGCTATATTCGAGTGTAGTTTAACAGTTTTTCGAGATGGGACAGTGCAGAGCAGTGTTTGTAACATGGGTTGCATTGGAAGAATTTTCAGGTTAGTTGGCAATGTTTGGAGGCTGAAGTGTCAAAAGATGATGGCTTTGAGCACGCCATGCTGAAGTGCTTTGTTTACTACCTCTATGTTCAGTTGTTACTCTGAGGTTTATACCAAGTCAATAATTTTTGCACTTTTTGTGGTAGTATAATTATGGTCGACGAGAACCAGGTTCATATTCAACTGATTCACAACCATTTTTAAACTTCATCTGGCACTCAAACACTGTACATTGCAATCTATAATCTGGATGTGTAGATATTTTTTGTTTTTCAGAAATGGTAATTGTAATGCTCCACTAATCTCTACTTACCAAGTACATCGCTAAAAGCTTCTTATTGAGAGCCGCTTACCTGTAACAAGATAAATCGTTATTTTTCTAGCGATTGTGGTCTAGATGAGTTATTACATCTTACGAATGTTAACTTTATCAAAATAATAAAAGATAAGCAGCAAACAACTAACAATAAAATTGTAGACGTAACATTTCCAAAAACTTAATGCACAAATAAAAGGCAAGGAAGGCAAAGTCTGCAAACATATTTTTATCAAAATTAGTAGGAAGAAAATAAAGATACTTTGTAGCAACCGAAATCCCAACAATTTTACTAAATCGCAATCTCAAAAGCTATACTAAGAGTTACCCACCTATAACTTTGAATACCATACAGAATATTGTCTAAATTAATAAAAAAATTTACTGAAAATTTGAATATCAGAACCGCCTTTAGAACAACACACACTCTGTACATACACTACTGTAAGTCTACGCGTGGAGAAGTTAAGTTCCCGATTCTTCAACACCTCTTTCAATTTTTAGTGCTTTGAGCACTCTCTCAGAGTAACAACTGAACATAGAAGTAGTAAATAAGTAATTCTAATAGGTCGACATCTTTCCTTACGTTATCATAGTGGCTTCCAGATACGGCAATCATAATTGTTTACCATGGTCTTAATTGTATGGTATTCAGAAATATTCCATTATATGTTAAATACATTAAAAGAGACGGTATTTTGATGGTTCAGGAATGATTACAGCAAAATCAATAGATATGTTGACCTCTACTGCGTTACTGCATATTTCTTCATCATAAACGCAAATTCTGAAGTCTTGCATAATTTTGAGAAGCTGGCAATGCCGCATACCTTCCACTGTCAAACGCTTGCTTTGTTTATTGTTTGTGCGTCTTTTCTGCTTGGTCAGTAAAATCGAATTTGGTATTTGTTGGTAACTGTAGTGAAGCTTTACGAACTTGCTGTGCTATATTCAAGTGTAGTTTAACAGTTTTTCGAGATGGAGCTCAAAAGTGTTTGTAACATGGGTTGCATTGGAAGAATTTTCAGGTTAGTTGGCGTTACACGGCATTGTTTACAATTTTAACTGTCACTGCGAGGTCACAGCTGATCAATGTTTGGAGGCTGAAGTGTCAAAGATGATGGCTTTAAGCGCGCCATGCTGAAGTGGTTTGTTTACTACCTCTATGTACAGTTGTTACTCTAAGGCCCGATTTTATCAACATGCAGATTTTAACAAAGATTTTGACCAATCAGAGCAGCCCTTTTAATAACAGGCATCTGTCAAAGTACTCTGAAAATTATTGATTTCTCTTGAAGTTGACCTCAAAAAGCTCAAAAATGACATACTTTATATACAATCGAGCATTGTAAATCATGTAGCATCTTTTCCAGTCTGATATTCTATCCCAAATCGGTGAAAAATAGCATTTTCTTGTTTAATCAAAAGTATAGCAATTGCTAATTTCAACCAATCAGATTCCAGATTCCATTTCCATTTGATCGCTGGTTTCATACTGTATTAAATGCTATGATGAGAAGAAATTCACTCATTGCATTATTTGGATAAAACAATAATTTATTATCGATAATAATTATGAATACCTGCAATATATCTTTGTTTTACAGTAAAAAGAGGTAAAAAGTAGCATTTTGTTACATTTCAAAGGTTACAGCTACTTCCCACACGTAGGTGCATTACTGGTTGCCTATCCCCTATTTGATGTACAATGCACCTGTGAATACTTCTATAAGAAGATCTATAACAAACATGCATCCAGTAAATGAAAGATTGATTCTTCATAAAAGTATGTATTTTCATATAATCCATTTGACTGACGGACGTGGGATTTTTAATTATTAAATAAGGTAGGTAGTTGCTGTGATTGATATAGGTACCTACTACTTTTATCACAAATTATTCCAGTTTGCAATTAGTAATTATACAATAATTATAATATAAACATGGAAAATGTGGCATTAATTTGCAATTCAATCGCTTTGTTCTGATATCCTGCTATGATTTGGTCCATGAATTTCTAAAATATCTTTGACAAAAGTAACTTTGACGTGTTGTTTTCAATATTGATAAAATACTATTGGATGATACTTATTAACATAGCCCTCAATACCCAATAGAAAGCTTTTGCTAAATAACATCCAATAGAAAAGCTTTGTTAAATTCTTTGTTAAATATGCATGTTGATAAAATCGGCCCTAAAAGCACTCTTAATAATCTCGTAAACTATAACTTGATGGTAGAGATATAATCAATAATTAAACCATAGGCGTCATGCTGGTGTTAAAATTCAGCGTGCTTTAATTCACCGCAGAACTTTTGGGAACGAGTCCTAAGATCAAGTATATCTACTACGGCGAACTATAGTAAACAGAAGAGCAGAACATCAAAGTTATAGTCCAGTTGTGGGCTATTAGTAAAAAGGGTTACAATAAAGATACTAATATGCTATAAAATCTATTTTTTATGAACAGATCCTCCAAGCTTTTAATTTTGGTCTATTTTATTGATGAAGGTAAGTTATTATAAATATAACAGACTTCTTTTATATGTACTAAGGTTAAATATGTACAGCGTTGTCTTTGATTCAACGTGAAACAATCTATATTAAGCATGATTATCACAAGATATTTAACTCTAATAATCCATGACAAGATAAGGATTTTGTTTTTTTTTAAATGCTGTGATGTGACTTGATTCTAGTAGACCTAAACCAAAAATTAATCCCATTAAACGTTTTTGAAGTACAATATACGTAGTCAGTCTGATGCTACACTCCAATATTGTGTCAGGTATTACAGCATTTTTTGCTGTTCTAGAATACCTTGTCATCCATAGAAAAGCCCAGAAACGTACAAGATTTCTCTGTTACCGGTGGTTTGAAATCATCACAAATTTTATTTTGCTCGTATTTAGTATGACAAACTCTAGAAGCAAATGGTTTTTTGGTGTTGAGTTTTAGTTCTGTAATCGATTCAGATCAGAGTGCGACCTAAGTTAACAATTTATTAAACTATGTATAGTAGTCCTTGAAATAAACAACTTTTTCAAATAACTTTTTTCAGGAACTGGAAAATAAGCGATATACAGAGTAACACAGGTATTTCTGGGCTTCTGTATCAAGACGCACCTTGTCTGTTTATGTTTAGTCTTTGCTGGGATTTTTGCCAAATCGATGAGGCATTGTACCTTTCAAATAGTGCAGTAGCCACTTTTTGTTTATCGTTGTTAATTTTAAATTGATAAATCCTAAAAGTGACATATTATTATGAAACAACAACAACAAATGTCGACAACTTAGAATTGAAGGTAAATCACCGCAAATAAATGATTGTCAATATCGTTAAAGAAAAGTGTGTGAATCAAAGGAGACAGAACACGTTAATGCTAAACTTCTGGGATGACCCTCGTACGGTTGTAGACTATATGAATATTTAAACAAGGTATCCGAGCGGATATCCGTTGTTGTCGCCCATCACTAGCCATTGTGTGCCGCTGCATCTTTTCTTGTTCGGGTTTCACCGCAATCGCATCAATCATACAAGGCAAAGGATTCAATCCGCTATGTTTGAAGGAAGCGATGCTGTCGAAGACAATGGAGATTACCGGAAAGATACGCACAGACCGAACGTCGGCTTTGCGTAACTCGTTAAGCGTACACGAATTTGTTCCAGGGAAACAAAAGAACGGTGTATTATTGCGTACAAAGTTTTTAATGTTTGGACGTTCAAAAGTCCGAAACTTCCTAGGCCAGTTCTGAATAACCAAGGACGGTATGCGCTGGAATCCCTTGAAGTTGTGTATTAAAAAAAGTTTTATCAGTTACCAGTCCAGTATAGCAGTTGGGCTGAAAAGTTCGTATCCTAGCATAAAAAACAACTATTATAGCGGTCAGTTACATAGTCACCAGAAGTGTGTGAGGAATAAGAGATAGGTAAATGATTCCAAAAACTATAACGAAGGACTGTTATTTACGGCGAATTCCGGTCACAGTTTTGAATTCAAATCTTTTTAGACGAAAATCAAATGTTTCAGATCTTTCAGATCTTCAGGTTTACCCAAAAAATCGAAAAACTTTATCCGGCTCTCTATTAAGATCAAACCTCGTGTTTTGGATAATTTGAGGATGGTCGTTACAAATCCACTCTCAGTTCTGAGTTTCCGTCTCGTATTAAGAAAATTATTTTTTTTGTAGATATTTCAGATTTGCAGGTTTGCCTACATAATCTAAAAGATTTATTTGGTTTTCTATTAAGCAGCCTGGATATTTCAGAAGGCGATAGTTAAGACCTTAATGAATGACACCTATTTTCGGTTTTCTCAAAAAAGTTTTTTAATGTGCAAAAAAACTCGCAATGCAAAATCATACATTCTATAAATGCCTGTAATTTAATAACCAAACACGATATCAAAAAAAGGCTAAATAGTTGCACAAGCGCAAGCTTTCTTCTTCAATTTGCTCTTTGAGTTATTACTGTAGGTTTTAAGGTAAAGCCAGGAGCTTGGAAATGCGAAATTCATTTTTATGGTGACCTTAGGACCTTACCTTTGGAACTTTTGACATTACCTTTGGATTTTTGGATTTATCTTCCCTCATCTTAGATACACACACTGGAGAAAGGGAACAGGCGGCCACGCCTCCTCGCTAACACGGGATTACGTCTTTGCTTGAATTCTCAATTTCGTGCGCTATACCCTAGACCCTTAAGATGAAACGTCGTGTGTTGAATAATTTTAGGGTGCTGATTACAAATCAAGTCGCTACGCTGATTTGAGTTCCAGCCTCATATGACGAAAACCAAAAATTTCAGATCTTTCAGGTTTTTCAGGATTTCCTAAAAAATCGAAAACCGTTATTTGGCTTACTATCAAGATGAAACCTCGGGTGTTGGATAATTTAAGGGTGCTGATTACAAATCCGGTTGCAATTTTGAGTATGAGTCGTGTTTGACGAAAATCAAAAATTTCAGGTTTTTTAGATTAGATTTAACTAAAAAAATGTTTATAATTCTTTATTCGTTTAAGTTTGATTCTGTTTCAATGCTTTCCTAATAAGTATTAAAGCCTGACTAATAGTCTCATCCTATGAATGTCGACTTCTAGGACACTTTGTAATTATGCAGTTTTTGCCGTTATTTTTGACCTGGAACAGAAAATGCTTTGCACATGTCAGAGAATCTTGTACAATCGTATGCTTTGAAATTTCACCCATATCTAACCTCAAATCCAAATAAACATATGTTATGGTGACAAAACTAATCGTTCTTGTTTATACTCAAGGTTTAAGCAGTCTTCCCCTGAACATTCATCCAAATTGAACCTTACTTGTGGCTGAGGCTCCAGGTTATGCTCTTGTAAAAGATTCCAGTCAAAAATGTCTCTCAAAATAATAACATGATAAAATCAGCACTTGGCTGATCCCTTCGAATGATATTTTCAAAGGTTTGATCTGTAATCTATAAGAGAATGAGGATAGTTTGAAACTTTAAGGTTATAACTACAAAATAGTTTATAACCAGGTTTCAGTGGAGTAACACTACTCATGGAATAACAAGTAAAACGTCAAATGAAGAAAAATGTAGTTATTTTTACTTATCCAAAAAATAATATTTGTCTAACAATAGCTAGCACTATCATGATTCACGTTAATGGTACGCGCACATAAATCGGCATCGGACGGACGGGACGGATGGAACGGCCGGTACGGTAGGGATTTTTCATTAGGGTATCGCACATATCTGATCGGAATCGACGGAAGAATTGGAAGGCAATTGCAAATATGTCTTCGAACAGTGACGAGTTGACGATTGTTCTGGAAGAAGAAAACTTTCAAAAATGTAGAAAGCGTAGACGAGTGTGGGTTCGTGAAGTATGTCAGAGAAAGGCAGTTTTTGGGGAATATGTACATTAATTTTCGGACTTAAGGAATGACGAAAAAAGGTTCTTCTATTACTTCAGAGTGACACGTTTTAAATTCCATTATCTACTGCAGACCATAAGAGAAGCCATTACTGAAGGAAAATGTCCATCTCGCCCACCTATTAGAGCAAAAGAAAGGTTGGTGATTTGCTTAAGGTAAGTAGATACTTGCAAAATGCCGACGGTTCCTCGGCAATCTGCGATCAGCATCGCACATACGTCGGTATCGGCACCCACGGCACGCGACGGCCGGCATTTAATCCTAGTTGCTATATTCTTGCCGGATTTTGAAAATTCGATGCCTACGGTCTACAAATATGTGCGCTGGTTCATTAAATTTCATAGAAAGTATTTTTCTCCGATTCGTACCGTCCGTCCGATGCCGATTTATGTGCGCGTACCATAGCGTGGATATTTTTGGTTATTTTCGATGTTATTTTAAGCGGTCCAATATCAATGCTGTCTTTAAAGTACGTAACTAAATAGTTTACGATTTGTCTTTAGCATGGATTAACTATTGGATTCAGCAATTCATGTTTTATTAGGAGTAGAAAACATTCATAAAGAGTGTCAGTATGTGTCATGTGTCGACAATGGTCGACAATCAGAGAAACTTATAATGACTACAGAAAAAGAACCTTTAATTTTCGAACAGGACAAAAACCCTTCACCAGAGTAATTTGGAGGTGCTTTTGACATTCTTTGCGTATATTCGGTTTATTATCCCAGATCTCAAATAATCAAAAGTGCAAAATTCCTTAGAATAAATAACATAAACAAATTCCTGCGTTAATAAATCAGTTGTAGCAAACAAGACCAATGCTACTGAACATAACATGGTAGGTGACTACGCCCATACAAGACTGACTAATTTCGTTTCAATATAATCGAATGTGTTACAAAGGAATGTAGACCTTGATACCGTTGGAAGGTCATATAAAAAGTTCAAATCATTGTGTTACAGCTATGAGTGCTTCCCAGTGTGCTAGTATGTGTGCATGCGTTTTAACTTACAATCTTATATCGAAAAATGGATGCAAGTTGATTGACACAGTATAAAAGTGATTATTTTCTATAATGTCTGTAAAATGTGACACATCACTCGTACGGTTTTCTCGAAACATCATCAACGCATTACATTTTTTTTTTAAAGAGATGGCTATCAATGTGCAACTTTTGGTTGCCAAGTGAGTCGTCTGCAAGTCCAGCTACATCACAAATACCATTTTGCTGATAAAACTAGTTAAATTGTTAACTCCTAAGTCACTTTAGACTTTCGTTCAATTTTTTCTGATGTATTTTCCCACAAGCCCAATATTAATACTTGACGCTCAAGGGATAATTAAAGTTGAAGGAAAATAATCTGGATGTAACTACTTTAGAATCTGACCTACAGATGTAACTCATTTGTAGAATGTACAGAAAAAATTAAACACTACATAACTTCATACAAGATGTTTATTTCAGTAATCTATTTGGTTAACAATCGCTGTTAAACTCTAACTTTTTTCGGACGCGATAGTTTGTATGCGCATGTTAACGCATGAATCTTCTTTTGAAAGAGATTTTGGCGTGTATCTGACTTTGCTACTAATTACCTACCTACTGACAAGGTTTAGCTTTTAGAATCTGAGCGAACTTTCTTTAGTAGTGAGAGGGTTAAGGTCCACTTGTCACATCCTAAGTTCTTTGCAAACTTTGAGATGCATCAGACTGTGCTCTCCTATCTTCCCTCCATGCCTACATCCAGATAGTAGTTCCTGCTCTCACTCAAGGCAGGATACTCGAAGATCACATGCTAAGCTTCTTGCATACTGGATTTGCCACATCAATCCCAGCTTTTGCACGTATGCACTGAACGTCCGATGGCCAGTTACAAATCCAACGCGGTATCAGAAAACCAGGGTCCCCTAAGTATCTTCTCAGACTGAACATTCTCCACTACACTGTCCCAGCGCTTCTGGTACTCATTTGACACCCATCACCTGGTATCAGCTGTCCTTACCATGTTGTATGATGTACCACATGCTGGTTCTGGCCCGATGATAAGGGGTTCTGACCCTTCCTATGCACACCTGTCGGCCCTCTCATTTCCACCCACTCCTATGTGACTAGGCAGCCAAGGTAATCTTACCTTGTTGGTCTTCGCCAGTGTCTTTAGGGTATTATGGCAATCCCATAGTACTTTTGAAGTATGTTGTTTCTGAACTTAGTTATATTTTTAAGAGTAATGGATGTACCTAACTGATTTTGAAACTCTACGACAAAGTCATTGTTGATTGCTAGAGCAGTCATAGCAGTTCGGAAGTCCATTCTTTTGGTATTACACGCGGTTTACATAAGACTTGAATTCTATGTGTCACGTGTCACGTTTATCGATATATTTAAAACTTTCTGATGGTGTCTAATCAATGAAGCAAGAAAAAATGGGGTCAAGTGGCTTGACTCAGTACTTTCCACATAGACCCAATTTTACCTCCATAGATGCGGACACTATGCGAAATAAATTATTGGAAGTTACTGGATAAGTCTGCATTCTATGCCTTGAAGTAGAGGATCAAATTGCATTTCTAAGGCGTTGATTGTAGTTTCAAACAGAACTGTCAGATGTAGTTTATATTTTAATTGTTGTAATTTACAACTGACAGCGGCCCTGGAGGTACTCTTGGGCTTGCCGCCTCTGCACCTCTGGATAAACAGAGAGGCGATGTCGGCCTGCCTGAGAATCCGTGACGGGGGAACATGGATAGCACGAGAACCATTAGTTGTCCACACCAGAATAGAGCGATTCGCGGAGAGTAATATCCCGATATCGTCATTCAGGGTGGAAAATGCCAAAGACATCTTAAATTTAGATAATAGATTCTCACTAGTCATCCCGGAAAGAGACGATTGGATGAGAGGGAAAGTCAAGTTTTCGCCCAATAGTCTGGTATGCTTCACTGACGGATCACTCTTAAAGGAATCAGGAAGAAGTGCGGCGGAGCTTCGCGCTGGGAATCTGCACGACTGTCTTCCAGGCGGAAGTGTATGCGATATTGATGGCGGCATACTCGACGGAAGTCGAACAGTGCCCTGAACGGAGCATATATATATGCTCTGACAGCCCAGCAGCTCTGAAAGCGGTGGCAGCTCCGAGGGCCAGATCAGCTCTGGCTCAATAATGCTCTGCCGCCCTTCAGAAGTTAGCAAGCCATAAGAAGGTGACCCTGCTGTGGGTCCCCGGACATATCGGTATACTGGATAATGAGAGAGCGGACCGATTAGCTAGGATAGGGGCCAGCAGCCCCTTCATCGGCCCAGAACCTATGCTGGGAATTAGCAGACGCCAGGTCAATGTGGCCCTGGACAACTGGGCCTACAGGGAACTGGCGAAAGCCTGGTTAGAGAGAGAAGACTGCAGGCAAGCCAAAAGATTCATAGCAGGCCCTGATAAGGGCCGAACGCTATGGCTTTTGGATAAAGGCAGCTAGACGCTCAACCTTCTGGTGGGGGTTCTTACTGGCCATTGCCGGCTGAATAGACATTTGTCACTCATGAGAGTGGTAGGGGACCCCATTTGCTCCAGATGCTGGGAGGAGGACGAAACAGCGGTCCACTTATTAGGCAGATATGCAGTTTATCGCAACCTTAGTGTTCAAATATTCGGCACGACGGAGTTTGGGGAGGAGCCACTATATTTCAGACACACACCATGTTGATGAATTCCAGTATGGTTTCCTTAGAAACAGTAGCACATTAAGCACTACAGTAGATTTTATAAACGAAGTTTCCAAAAAATGTTTTGGAAGATAATAGAATGATAGCTGTTGTAGTTTTTATAGATCTGAAGAAGGCTTTTGATGTGGTTAATTTTGACACCTTAGTTAATAAATTAAAGAAATTAGGATTTACGGGTAACATGCTTGATTTAATTAGAACTTTTATTGAAGGTAGAAAACAGTTTGTGTATCTTGACGATGTTACGAGTGAAATAAAATCAAACACATATGGAGTGCCGCAAGGCTCAGTTCTGGGGCCACTGTTGTACTCCCTATATGTTTTAAGCTTAAAAACTGCTAAACTCAAAGCACGTTATTTTACATTTGCGGATGACACTGCACTTGTTTATACAGGTATGAACGAAAACGAGTTGTGCAGGGAGATCAACAGTGACCTCCAGAAATACGTAGATTGGTTGTACTGTAACAAACTAAAAATAAATATAAATAAAACAAAATATATGTTATTTGAGCAAAAGAACAAACAGGTACAAAATATAAATATATATATTAACAATACCCCATTAGAGCAAGTTGATAAAATTAAATATCTTGGATTAGTTGTAGATGATAAATTAAGTTGGACTCAACACATAAATAAAATAAATGATAAACTTGTAGCCATGATCTCTATTATATTTAAATGTAGAAATTACCTAACTAAGAAAACAAAAGATATGATCTACAATGCTTTTTTCGAATCTCATTTTAGATATTTACTCCCTGTATGGGGCACTTGTAGCAAAACTAATCTTGATAAAGTTCAAGTATTACAAAATAAAGTACTTAAGGTACTTTATAACTATGAAAGGCTAACTAACACAATTAAATTATATAAAGAACTTCATATTTTCAACTTAAGTGCTATGTTGCAGATTGAACAATGTAAACTAATATTTAAAGTCCTTAGTAAGCAACAGAAGTCAAATACAGTGTTAATATTATCTAACGAGGTTCATAATTATGAAACGAGAATCATAAACAATATTTATCAGATAAATACAAGAAATAACTTAGGTGTTTACAATCCTATAGTAAATGCGTCAAAAACGTTTAATAATCTACCTAGAGACATAAAGAGTATACAAAATTTTAGTTCCTTTGTTGCAAAACTGAAAAAGCACATTTTTTGTAGTTTATAATATAATTATATAAGTGTTATACACTCTGTACATTTATATTTTAGGTTAGTTTTCTCGAGGCCAGTGTTGCAAGCACTGTTTAGAGAAATTTAAAAAGAAATGTAAAAAAATATGTTTATTTTGTTAATAAAGATTTGTCTCAAAAAAAAAAATGGTCGGACATACTGACTTTCGTCAGGAGGTCTGGTAGATTCGACAAGGAGCTTTGTAGGGTGTAGAATTTTAGTGTTTTCAGTGATTGGTTCAGTGGGGTTGGCAAAAAGGGCCAAAGGTGGCCTACTTGCCTGGCTTCGTCTCCCCATCACTACTACTACTACTACAACTGACAGCTTGAAACTACAACATTCAGAAATGTAATTTGATTCTTTTGAAACTACTGCTGGACAAGGTATAGTAGGCGTGTTTATAACTCACACCGGAAGCATGAGTTATGAAAAGTGAATCATGCTGCTTGCTTGCTTATTTATTTACTTATTTGTACCGTTATGGCCCAAATACTATATAACCACATCGAAGGTAATGAATACCTTGTCTGTAGTCTGAGGTATCGGCATTAAAGTTAAAATGTTACATTAGAATTTAAGTTATTAGGTTTATAAACCAATAGACGTAAGGAAAATATGTTTTTCTACAACTACGATTTCGGTAGTAAAACCAATGCAAGGATCCTCTTCCGTGCACAATTCGAATTCCCCTCGTAGGTCTTTCAGAGCGGGATCTTGCGTCGAGAATACGCTATGTACCGTTTGCAACCTTGGCTGCAAAGGTTAGGTTCCTCTGTTTCCACTTTCTCTTTCAGTCCCCACGGCGTTAGGCGTGAAATTCAGTACCGTGTATGGAATTGCTCCAGTCAGTGGCGGCTGTTTGTAATGAAACGAACCGCCATGCCATGCCATTGCGAAATCAGATCACATTTAGATAGTTTAATGTTTCAGACAACCAAGAGTACCAAGACTCATAATATAAAAGCGTTGTAATGCATTGTCTAATAAAATTGTTATATTCTTGGTGTAAGAGAGAGTTTTATTTATTCCAGGCTCCAGAAATGATTTATTTCAACGTCCAAAAAATATTTCGCTTGAGGGGCTTGGATACACACATTTATACATACGTATTTGCCATGTAAAACACGGACTCACAATTTCTCGCATAACTCACTCTATTTTCAAACTACATATATAATATTTCAGAAGGCGATAGTTAAGACCTCAATCAATGACAACTACTTTCGATTTTCTCAAAAAAGTTTTTTAATTTGCAAAAAAACTCGCAATGCAATATCATACATTCTATAAATGCCTGTAATTTAACAACCAAACACGATATCAAAAAAAGGCTAAATAGTTGCACAAGCGCAAGCGTTCTTCTTCAATTTGCTCTTGAGTCATTACTGTAAGTTTAGAGGTAACGTCAGGAGCTTGGAAATGCGAAATTCATTTTTATGGTGACCTTTGGACCTTACCTTTGGACCTTTTGATCTTACCTTTGGATTTTTGAACTTATCTCCCCTAATCTTAGACACACACACTGGAAAAAGGGAACAGGCGGCCACGCCTCCTCGCTAACACGGGAATACGTCTTTTCTTGGATTCTCAATTTCGCGCGCTATACCCTAGACCCTTAAGACGCCTAGGTACACACGTTTACAGATATGTACTTGCCATATAAAACACGGATTCCCATTTCGAACAGAACTCACTTGTTTTTCAAACTATATGCACAGTATTTTAGCAGGTGGTAGTTAAGACCTTAGCCAATGACATTTCAGAGCAATTTTTTCAAAAAAGTTGTTTAGTGTGCAAAAAACCCGCAACTCAAAATCATACATTCTTCACCTGTCTGTAAATTATACAACAAAACCCGATATGAAAACAAGGCCACCCAAGTGACATAGCGCAAACTTTCTTCTTCAATTTGCATTTTTAATCACTACTGTAAGTTTAAAAGTAACGTCAGGAGCTTCGAAATGCGACATTCATTTTTATGGCGACCTTTGGACCTTTTGACCTTACCCTTGGACTTTTGGACTTACCTCCCCTCATCTTAGACACACATATTATAGAGAAAGGGAACAGGTGGCCACGCCTCCTCGCTAAGACGGGAATATGTATTTTTCTTTTGGATTCTCAATTTCGCGCGCTATACCCTAGACCCTTAAGTCCTAAATGGATGTCACGATATCTGCTTCTTCTTCACTCGCAGGAATCAAAATCAACGCAATTTTCACCTTTTTTTCTTCACAACTAAACATAAAATCACTTAACCTTATTTAGTCTCGACTACTACTTGACAACTTTTTATTGTTATTCTTCCTCTCTTCTTAGCTTCTTCTATCTGCTTCTTCATAAGTGATAACTGCCCACCAAGCTAAATCTGCTCGAGCTTATTTTGTTTTACCTTCTGCATGTAATTTTTGATAATGTGTTTGCGCTTTTTGTTTTTCTACTTCTGCTGTACTTGACTAGATAACCGATGTTGTTTTCCTTCTAGATCGATACTTTTCAGTTAGATGGCCTTTTTCGTACCCTATTTGAATTCTCTATTTCTATTAAGTTAGATACACCCTTTGCTTTAACTTCTTATTATCATCTTTAGCTTCAGCTGTGCTCTCTTTTTCTAACTCTGCTATCTGCTTCAGTTTCGCGTTTTTATTTTGGAAATTGTTGGCCTCTGACACTCCCTTCTTCGCATTACTCAGTTAAGCAATTCTGATCTTTTCACTTCACACACCGATAGGTGTTGAGGGGACCCTTGTATTGTAATCATCATCATCACAGTCACAATGTCTTAACAGACATGTTGTGAACTCGTAAAATGCATTAAGTCGGAGTGTATTGTAATACCATTTTTTGTATTAGTCGCTTACAAAATCCGATATCAGACATAAGATGTTTGATGAAGAAAATTCAGCTTGGTGTTTTATCCTTTCGTTAAGAATACCGTGCAGGCATTTTTTTAGTTACGATTGATTTATGCTGTATTGATGAATTATTTATCAATTTAAGGACCATGGGTGACCAAAATATCGTTCTAGCATAAGGTAATACAACTCAAAACAAGATTAAGACCCCAACTAAGCTAAGCATGAAAATGCTCTTGCTAGTTCTGGAGAATTTTGTTCGTCGGAAAATTTGGATTTTGTGATTTGAACCTTGTAAGGCTAAAAATATATCCTCGCATTATATGTATAGTTTCAGTCATTCGCTCAGTATTTGTTTAGTTTTCTTTGTATTCAGTGAAAAATCAAAAGTGATAGGTGTGTCATTTATTTTGATTAAATTTTACAAAAACAGCAGTCAAAACACGACATGGCACAGTTCCTAAGGCCACAATGCCAGCCGCACTTTAAACGCGTTTTCGTACGAATTTCACTCGTGCGAATACGTACCAACACGCACGAACGATCCCAACGTTCCCAGTACAATGGGAGGGCGCATACTGGATGCAAGTTGGTCGTGCGTAAACGCACGTGTAGTTTCGACGCGACGTCCGAAAACAATCCGAACTTGTTGGGATTTTTAAACGTTTTCGAGCTTTGAACCGTTGGTTAAGCAATGTTAGCGCCGTAACGTGAAGCTCGTCATTTCTGAAGTTGCTAAATTCTAACCCACTATACGCTATCTCAACTATTCATGTTTTAAGGTGCATGGGTAAAATGGCACGACGGCTATAACCGTCCATAACCTCCAATGTGATGCATTGACCATGTGTATAGCTGCCATATTGCAAGTGTATTTTTGTTTGATTTTCATATTTTCAACACGGATGGGAGGTAGGTAATCAGATATTTTCATCCTAAACAGATATTCGTCGTCCACCTATTATACATATAGAATATATTGTTTCATATCTTAGACGAGAAAATCGTGGGGTTGTGGCCAAAATTTTGAAAAAAGAGACTGTGTCACAGCATAGAGAGACTCTGATGCTAACAGCCAAGCTTTCGGCAATGCTTATTGCCATCTTCAGGGCTTTCTACACAGTTAGAAGAAAACAAAATTTAGCTTCAAAATATATAAAAAATTTTTAAAAAGATATACTCACAACGTTGAGGTTCTTCTTCTAGTTCAGGGTCATGCCTCGAGTGGGCGGCGCCGAGACCGTTCCCCAACACGCTGGGTGGACACGACGAAACAGTTGCTGGATATCAGTATCAAGAGCGCCACTGGAATGACAGTAAATCGCGAACGATGGCAAGCTACAGTTTCTCAAAACTACAGATAATATTCGTGTCAGCGATACTCTAGCTCCGACTTAATGCATTTTACGAGTTCACAACATGTCTGTTAAGACATTGTGACTATGATGATCATGAAGCTGATAGAAGGGGAGAATTTTGAACTTTGACAGATTTATTAATTTTGTATCTATCGTTAGGGATTTAGGCCGTCATACCAGTGACTATGATGATCTGTCCTAGATTTTGGGGGGTTAAGGCCTAACATTGTAAACCATCGTGAATTATCATACCCTCGTTTCAATATCATTTTCACTCATAATAAGGTTCTATTCGTTTTTTCTCGATTTCTGTAAAATTTGTGTCCGTGTCGTGTTTTGCATTTATACTACTGATGCTCTCTACCCGTCATGCCAAGCATCGCCGCCTATGATGATTATTCCCATTAAGTGTAATCCTTATTATTATGTGCTGCTATAAGCATCGCAGTCTGTTCAGACGGCCGGTCTGTGTGTCAACAGCAAGGCAAATTTTAACACGCTTTTCCACCCATGTAAACTAGGTCAGGAAAGGTCACCTGCAGGTGTAATCGTCCCATCATCATTATTCTCATTATTATTACAAACACCTTTCGATTCATCGGGCCTTGCCACTCTTGAGCAATGCGGATCTTCTCGTGAATTTGTAACAAATTGTGGATGATTAATACGGCCACGGCTTGTTCCGTGATGATTCCCCATTTTTTATCTTATTTCTGACTGATCAGTCTTTAAATAGATCATTCTGAAGAGATTTGAAGGTGTCATCACCAAGCGTTACAGAAATTTAGTCACATTAAACGCTGACTTTTCTTATAACTTCGTTTGGGGTTAAAATACTTTGTATATTATTTAAAATATACATATAAATTTATTTAAAATGTACTGCTAGCAAGTGTAACTACTGAAGACAATAATAAACGAAGCCATTTACCATAATGAGCCTATACCACATTTTTTGTTTATTGGCTTAAACGAACCCTGACCCCACGTAGATGCCATAAATAATTTTACAAAATATTTCTATCGTATTTATAACCGAAAAAAATTGCTCTAAATATTGAATTTCTTGAGTCCATATACTTCCCGCCCAGGTCGTGACGTCACCTGTAGGGAACCAATAAGAAGCTCACTGGTACAAAACAATAGCATCCGCTCGTAGTCATCGGGCCACGAAAAGACGCTTCTCATTGGTTCCCTACAGGTGACGTCATCATCGGCTATTTCAAATTACAGTACAATTTCCTTTTTAGTGTTATTCTCATTTGGATCAAGTTTTCTGCTGACCTTTTACAGTAAACGGTCCTATGTATCATCAAAAATAATACCGCAGTAAATAAATTGATCAATTTGAGGTCACGGTATAGGTCCATTAGCGCAGAAAACAATGCAATAAGTCCCCCAAGCTGCCCTCACAGCATGATCCAGTTCATCCAGCGTTTTCGGAGGATTGGGTAAATCGCGAATGTAGCGACCCATCCAACTCCATTCTTTTTCGATTGGTGGAAAATCTGGTGATCGTGGAGGCAAGGGAAGCACCCTGAAGTCAGCTTCGTGTAGGAACCTCAACGACAGCTTTGCAATATGAGGACACCCATTATTTTGCTGGAAGAAACCCTCTTCGAGGCCTCGGACATATGGAGCGGCAACTGACACATCATTCATATAATGGTGCTGTCATTGTGCCATGAATCACAAGTAAAGGTGACTTGCTGGTAAATGCAATGACATCCAAAACCACCAAACTGAAGCATGGAGTCCATCAGTCTAACCGTCTGAATGAACAACAAGTGTTAGATGTATACTGGAGAGGGTACTGCCAAGCTGTACAAACTTCTTTAATGCGAATACCACTTTTTTCTAGGGGTTCGAAAATAACAACAGTACTTCATTGGCTCCTAAAGGGATTTATATTTCAATGAAGATGTTCTGGATGGCCAAAAATCATTTTAACGGTAGGTTCATCTTCAATCGAAATTTCTTGTACCTTAGATAAGAGAATATCAGAGACTGCAATATAATAGGCTCTACTACTACCTTCGATGGTAACAGAAACTTTCTATATAAAAGCTACATGGCATAGGACTTTTTAGTTATCTAAATAATAGAACTCAATGTGTAACAGTTGATCAAAAAAGGTCTTCGACGACGTTGGTTCCCCCAGGTGTATCTCAAGGTTCCGTATTTGGCCCACAATTATATATAATATATATTTACAATGCATTCAAAAGTGGAGACGCCGAACATATAACAACTTCTGAGGATGCCAGCCACTAGTCTTGGCGATGCGTCAAGTAGCGAAGCTTGACGACGCCCAGGAAGCTGGGTGTGTCGACACCGGCCGAACAGCCCAAGAACCAGCAGTTTATTAAGGCTAGTCCAGATGCTACGTGTCTTGCAACATTTTGTCTGCACAGTTCAACACGTTGCTGAGAAAACGGTGCGTGTGGATAGGAAAACTGTGTATTTTTAGTAACTGCGCGGAGACGGTGAGTTTATCGCGTTATGAAAACTTCTCACGTATTTGGCGTATCAAATCCAAGAAATATAGTGGCAAAGTCAAAAAGAAACAGGTATATTAGATTTTGGTAGGAAACTTCAAAGAAATTGATGCTCCCACAAATAGAGAAACAGTTGTAAGTAAATTATTTCTTAAAGGAGTGTTTATAGAAAGGAGTTAGCAACAATAAATCTCGTAGATCGGGGCCTTGGGCTCTACGACATCTACAAGCCATCTTTGTGATATTGCGTTTTGTTGTACTTCTTATTTTTGCCAATTATTAGGTTCATCACGTAATTCACACAGTAATCTAACGTGGGAATCATCATAGTCACAATGTCTTAACAGACAGGTTATGAACTCGTAAAATGCATTAAGTCGGAGCTAGAGCATTGCCGACACGGATACTATCAATACTGTAACTCGCCATCGATTCGCCATTTACTGTCAGTTCAGTGGCGCCCTTGATACTCATAACCAGCAACTATTTCGTCGTATCCACCCAGCGTGTAGAGGAACGACCACAGCGCCGCTCATTCGGAGCATGACCTTGAACTACAAGTTTCTCCATATTATCGCTCCTGTGTATATGTCCGAAGAATGTAAGCATTCTCGTCGACACAATGGAGGACAGTCTCTTTGGATCACCGAGCGCATCCAGTATGGACACGATAGTCCAATGGGCGGTATAAGGAACTCTCAGCATTCTCCTCCACGTCCACATTTCAAGAGCATCTATGCGAGCTCGATCTGCCTTTTTAACAGTCCAAGTTTCCGAGGCATACAAAAATAATGAGAACGCAAGAGACTGAACCAGCTACATTTTGGTAGCTTTAGTAACATAACATCACTAAAACGTGGAAAGGTGTTGTCTTTTTAGAGCCTAACCTATCTTCGACCACCTTGAACGCCGGACACTTTTTAAACATTCCATTTGTTTCTTTCTCTTTACAACATGCATATGCATATGTAATTGACTAGAGTAGTATTTCTTCCATGATCAAGTTACCAAGACTGCATATAAAATAAAAATAAATAAAATACAGCAAAAGCTCCACGTGGACGCTCTATTTCTGCAACGTTTTCATTCATTTTTGAAACAGCACAGACAATACGTTGTAGAAGACTGTCTGTACAAGCCCTTATATCGCTATCACAACAATAAGTCTGTGTTTTTACTATCTCCGTCCCTAGCATATGTCCAGCAAAAAAGATGTTCTTGAGAAAAACCGATTACATTAAATATGCAGGTTTATTTTCAAATGGTTGTCTCTTATATAATCTGAAATGAATTGTCGCTTATAAAAGCGGCAACGAGGTATAAATAATACATGCAAATGGCATATTATACAGTTAATTAAGACTAAATACACACTGTATAAGACACGTTATTAATTGCGGATTGGACGAATGTACGCGAAAATATGTAACCTTAGAACCTGGGAAAGGCAGCTTCAGGCGCTGTAAACAGCCTCAGGAGACGAACCGTGATATTTCGATCGCCCATATTTGAATTATGTATTTTTAGAATGATACGTCTGTAGCTTTAATGTCACATACCAAGACAATGATAAGTATAATTGTTGTCAAACTATATGTATTACTACTGCTTCACTGCCATTGCCTCTAGTGTATAGGTCATCATCGTTGCATAAAGCGGCCCATAGACGCTCCGGAAATCCTCAAAGGAAAAACTGCACAGTCCTGGCCTCAAGGATTATCGGAGCGTAGGTGGAGGTTCGCCGGACTGTACAGGCCGCCGGATGTGGAATTGAAAATCCATGCGATCGCCTGCGCAGGCCGTCTTTTGATGACATGCTTGCTAGAACTGAAGTGAACTGAAAGGTTTCCTGAGGATCTGTGAAGGAGGGTGTATTCAAGTCAAAGTGCAAGGGCCTTCAGGCCAGAACTCTGCAATTTTTCCTCTGAAGATTTCCGGAGCGTCTGTGGGTCGCTTAAAGGCAATGCCTCTCTGATTTAACCAACTATTGGTGTCTGTCAAGTACTGTTCTCTCCAAGTACTAAAGCTACAGATACACATGCTCATAAATAGCATGTTTTTTAAGCATATGTATCTGAACGTTAAGATAGTACGTAGCGAAACACATTAGCCTGCGTTGGTGACTCATCCTATTTTTTTTCAAGACGTTGGTAATTTTTCTGTTTCTATACAGCTCTTTTTATTTATTGGTGAAATAATCTATTACAAGTTAAAGTTCAACATGTACTCCATTCTGCTCAATACGTAATGTCAGATGACCAGCTGTTGACTGACCGACTCTTCGGAGTACTTAGAAGTTCTCCAAAGACTAGGAATTTACCGATACCGATATTGTTAAACAAGCAATAAAAATACTCAACAAAAAAATTAATTGTACTTTTGTTGAAACTCTAAGAGCAAACATTAAAAGATAA
Organism: Callosobruchus maculatus; assembly: GCA_951848785.1. NCBI lineage: Eukaryota > Metazoa > Arthropoda > Insecta > Coleoptera > Chrysomelidae > Callosobruchus > Callosobruchus maculatus. Next base: position 3,858,086 of record CATOUR010000090.1, on the reverse strand, counting down.
TGTAGCAACATGGAATGAACTATTAGCGTTCTGTATTCTATGCCGTTCTGTGTTCTGTGTCAAACGTCAGCTGTCAATGACGTAGATGACAGCCGGATGTTAAGTTCATGTCATTACTGACTGTGATGAGTAACTCACGCTTTAAGTTATGGTTATGTATTATGGGTTTATATGAAGAGGAAAATAAAGGTTACAAAAATCGAAAGCCATCCTTTTAATGAAGAAGATTTTACTACAATAAAAGAAAGACATTACCTAAAATGTGATGTTTGTTTTTAATATTTGTTGTCAAGTTTTGGCAAGCACAATGCAAGAAAATTTAACCTGCTGATCTTTATGGGGTTTGACGATTTCTTGCACTTTCATTTATTGGGGGTGCTAAGTTTATTATTGCACATTTATATAACAGTGAAAAATGCTTTTTCTATATCCACCATATCAAACGGTCTTCATCTTTTTATACTTTTTCAGGTCCATTGAATATTTAAAATTCACCTACAATTTTAGTTATTGTATCTCCTATATGACGGTAACTTTCTTGCCATCGTATCTTCAAAGGTATTTCGAAATAAACTCTGGCAAACCCAGTCCTGAATAGCTTTTTCCACCTGTTGTGATCTATCAGCAATTTTTTCTCAAGGAACATCATCATCGTCATCATTATCTTCGCGTTCTGGCAAGTCGATGTACCTTCCATCAACCTTGAGAATTTCATGTTTTGTATGTTAAGTCAATTAAAGTGGCAAAAATGAGATTTGGCAGTTAAGTAGCATTTGGGTCTTTTATCAAAAAAAAATTAGGCTTATTTTTAATAATCTGCACCCTTAAAAGTTCAGCACTTTCAGCTTAGTTAGGCTAATTTAAGTTTTATATAACGGTATTACTTCTGATAGCTTTAAATCGATTTTTATTCTGAGACTTATGAAATCCAGAACATTAGGCGTTTTTCCTGCGGAGACGCTTATGTTGGGGCCTCAAATCCAGGACGTCCTGCGAAATCCAGGACACCTAGCAATCCTAGTCCCGACTAGAAGAGAATAAAATAAATTTGTGGTTCAGTTTGTCCCTTTTCTTTTGGCGACTGTTTAAACTGTGCAGTGTTTTTAGTGCTACGTCATAGGATAGCATTGATCCTCAAAAAATAGACGACAAAAGCTCTTCAACTTTTATGCACAAAATACTTTACCATGTAGGGCATAGAAACTCTTATTTTCTGCCTTTTAGCGGATAAAAATATAGAATGAAAGCTATTTTCAAAAAGTAATTTTATTTATATTTTATACGTGTACCAATATGAAGCGCAATTCGATGAAAAGCATGAATGGCATTCGTTTGAAGATGCGGACGACCTATTGGAAAACGGGGGTCGGTCGGTCTGTCGGTCGCTTTGTTTCCGCTTCACACGCTAATTGCCTGCGATGGCATTAAAATGTCTGGGAAATTCTCCTCGACTCCGGTCGGTATTCCGATTAATTGGAAGCTGAGTTTTTCATTAGCTGCAGCGTCGAGTGCTCGTGTGACGCTTTTGACGCATATCCGGCGATATTTAGACCATTGTGCAACCCGGTCGATTGCATGTCGGTTATATCCTCGCTTGCTATGAAAGCTTGCGTCCAAACAAGCGAGAGATCTGTAGGTTATTTTCCACCGATGTGTGCTTTCCATTAACAAAAATTGCGAAGTGCTATTTAAACACAGCAATCGCAATCAACACTCTCAACAACGGCGTAGCAATACTGAATATCCGTCTTCTTGAATAAGTGAAGGAAGAAAGGAAGAGAATATGCAGTCAAGTTGATTGACTCAGAACTTCCCATACATTACGTGATACCCGTTTATTAGCTGGCCATAGACACAGAGTTTGATCTGGTCAGGTGTAACCGCGATGGATAAATCCAAAGATTCTCCACTTTTATCTGTCGTACATTAAAACTGCTGTAGTCCGCTAACGTAGCACAAAAATCTGCGGTTACATCTTACAGTTTGATCCGCCACTGTTATTATCGTGTGTTAGTGGTCGCAAAATGCAGATTAGCCCGAAGATCTAACCATATATGTGAAATTTCAACTTGACGAATGTTTTGTGCGTAGTAAAGATGTTTAGCCTAAGGAAAAAGTAGACTCGTGTGTGTGCGATGATTTATATGCAGACGATAGCAAATAATGGTGTTAGAATATGACGTTCTAAATGAGTTAAGAGTTATTTACTTAGGAAGCATTTAGTCGTATTCCACTATTAAAAGAGCTAAGAGAAACTGATCCCGAAGAGTTCAAGAACTATTTGAGGATAGATATACAGACAAATCAAATCAAATGCCTCAGTCGGGATTTTCAACCCAAATCTTGGGCTGCTAAAAATCCCGAGGGACAGCTAATTACCAACTTGCATTAGGTTATTGAGGTATGGCGAAATTACTGCGAAAACCTGTACCATGAGGATGGCCCTCAGGCCCTCTCATTGGATTTTGAATATGAATCTGATATTCTTTTGTCTGAGGTGGAACATGCCCTCAACAAGTTAAAAACTAATAGAGCTACAGGCATTGATGCTATTTCTGCCGAAACATTAAAATGCCTGGGTGATATAATATTTGTAAGAGGGGTCTGGTCCTCCGGTGTTTGGCCAGATGAATGGAGCACATCCATTTTTGTTCCACTTCATAAAAAAGGATCTCCAACAAATCCAGACAATTATCCCTACTTTCGTTAATCTCTCATGCAAGCAAGGTTCTACTATATATTTTACAGCCTCGTTTGGAGGGTTTTACTGGCTGGCAAATTTCTCAGGCGCAGGCAGGTTTCGTAAAAGGACACGGTACGCGTGAACAAATCTTAAACTTAAGACAGATTATTGAAAAAGCCAGAGAGCATTATTTTCATGTTTTTATCTGCTTTGTGAACTATTCTAAGGCGTTTGATAACATAAAGTGGCCTAAACTGTGGGAAATCCTTATCTCCATGGGAGTCCCTTACCACTTAGTATTTCTCTATGAGTCTAGCTCAGCTCGTGTAAGAATTGATGGTAACCTGTCTGGTCAAACTGCAACCAGAAAGGGAGTTCGTCAGGGACGCGTGTTATTTCCGATGTTATTTAAAATTTACTCTGAATTTGTGATGAGACAGTTATTGGACAACTGGAATGGCGGTATAACTATTGGCGGAAGCAAAATATCTAACTTAAGATTTGCTGACGATACAACCCAAATTGTTGCTTCTCAGGAAGAACTAGTAGCTCTATTGAACGTTTTAGAACAACACAGTGCAGCATATGGTCTTGGTATTAACTACAACAAGACCAAGGTTATTATCGTAGATAGAGAGCATGACAATCATCGAGAAATAAAGTCAATAGGCCGTTGTGAGGTAGTTCAAAGTTTTGTATACCTCGGTTCTTTGATTGACAATTCAGGTAGCTGTGAGAATGAGATTCGACGGCTCATTCAACAGGCACGGGTGGCCATGACAAAGCTTACTAAAATATGGCGTGACCATAACATCACTAAAGCTACCAAAATGTCACTGGTTCAGTCTCTTGTGTTCTCCATATTTTTGTATGCCTCGGGAACTTGGACTGTTAAAAAGGCAGATCGAGCTCGCATAGACGCTTTTGAAATGTGGACGTGGAGGAGAATGCTGAGAATTCCTTATACCGCCCATCGAACTAATGTTTCCATACTGGATACGCTCGGTATTCCAAAGAGACTATCCTCCATTGTGTCGACGAGAATGCTCACATTCACAAAAGCGATAATATGGAGAAACTTGTAGTTCAGGATCACGCCCCGAGTGGGCGGCGCCGTGGCCGTTCCCTTACACGCTGGGTGGACACGACGAAACGGTTGCTAGATATGAGTATCAAGAGCGCCACTGAACTGACAGTAAATCGCGAAAGATCGCGAGCTACAGTTCTCAAAACTGTTGATAATATTCGTGTCGGCAATACTATAGCTCCGACTTCATGCATTTTACGAGTTCACAATATGTCTGTTAAGACATTGTGACTATGATAATGATACAGACATACGACCTGTTATTAAGCTAGTCTCCGTTTTCTGGCTACAGGAAGATCATATAATGAAGATTAGAAGTATTCTGTAGGAATATCTGCACGATAACTTGGATATATAATTCCAAAAATTTGTGCTGTGATTATCAATACATTGAAACCACTTTATATGAAGATATATATTTATATAAATTTAGTTTCAAATTTTTTCGATAAAAGAACACTCCCTTCATCATATATGTCCCTATCATATAAAAACAGACTGCTATAACAAAATTGGCCATGTGTTGCGCTGAATCAGAACTGCATGTTAGTGGACGGCAACTGTTTTTTCAGACGGTATGAACTAACAGGCAGGGCTGTCCCGGTTAGATCTGGCGCGTGGCAAGATCCACTAACAGAAAAAAACATCCAACACAAAAACTTCCGTAAATAGCTCTTGCATCTCTCCGTAGGAATAGGACGACACAGTTTTTATTCTGCAATCTTCAACTGATATCCAGATTACATGGCTTGCCGATTTTCCGATATTTTGACAACTCGAAAAAAAAAGTACAAAATGAACAGAGATCTCTAGAGTACCCAAAAATGGTTCAAACGGCTTTTATATTATACTGCTCCTTTTTTAATTTAGTTTCACCGCGACTAACACAATTTTCAAAAACCATAAGCTTTATCGATCTCTACCTTGGCCCACGATACGGTTTAGAAATTTGATTGCTGTCAGTTTAGTGATGAGTTGCACACCACACAGAGAACTGTGTACAACAATATAATTTCAAAAATTATTTTCTATCTAGGGTAGGATAGTACTCGTATAGACCTGAAAAGTATATTATGTCATTCCTTTATAAAGCAATGGAGCTCCCACTACGAGTACAACAAACTTTTCAGTTTCACAACTCCCCTACCTCCAAACTACCCCAGTTTTACCCCCTCTAAAAAAATGTGAAACATGGTCAAAAACACCCAAGTCACATAAAAACGAAGTTTGAGCTGTGCTTATATTTTTAATTTTTCATTATTCCTGCGCCACCACTGACGCGATTTCTAAAAGCCATACGCGTTTTCCACCCTCGCTATGGTAATAATCATCAGCATCAAAATTTCATTGAAATCAATTCAGTATTTTCTATGTTACACAATAGTGAACAATCTGACGCAACATAGGTAGGTATGTAATAGGCAAGGCAACGTTCGGATGAACAAAAAAATGTGAATTATGACGTCGGGTATTTCTTTCACATGTCAATGCACAGCAATACATTTTACAGTTTTACAATCCCCCACTCCCCAACCACCCCAATTTCACGCCCACCCAAAAAGAAGTAAAAAATGATCGGGAACCCTAAGACGCCCAAAAACGAAATTTGAGGAATATTTGAAGTTTTATGTTTTTTTTTTTTTTGATTACTACGCCGCCCTTTGCGCCGATTTTCAATATTTTAAAAGTGTATTATCTCGACATCTAAAATTATCTCATATCTCGGTGTGGGAAGTAAAACACGAGCTGTATATAAATTTTAGGAAATCCGGGCTGAGCAGTCAATTTTGAGAAATTCTTGGGATGAGTGAACTTAATACTTTTGACCGCAGTGATTCTTAAGCAGAAAGTGAGAAAGAAAGGAAGAAAGGAAGAAGGGAAGGAAGAAAGGAGAGAGGAGAGCAAAAGATAAAAAAAGAAACAACGATAAAAGACAAAGACGTAAAGAAAGAAAGGGCAGAAAGAAAAAAGAACGAAAGAAAAAAGGAAAATTATGGAAGCAAAGAAAGGAAAAGGAAGAAATAAAAAAGAAAGGCTTATTTGCATAGACCTCTAGTTACTAGGGAATTTTTTCAAAGTATGAAAACAAAAATAACGAAAGAAATAACCAAACAAAGAAAGAAAGATAGAAAGAAACCGGGGTTCAAAAAATTGGCCTCTCCATCTGTAGTGATGACTTTTCACAGATATATGATTTTAGTGAAAATCACAACTAAAATAAAAAAAGTCACTCTAGACTTCGACTCAAATAAGCTTAGGTAGGGAATTCAGTTCTCATATATCCTTGGAAGGGAAATTACTAGGATTTTGATGCTCCAATATAGGATACAGAACTTAATATTTTTCGCCGCATTCATTCACGAAAAGAATGATGTTCTCTGTTCTAATGATGTTGAATGGTAAAATAATGAACTCAGTCCTTTCAGTTTCCGAATACTTTCTCCAGTCTTACACAAAAAAGCGTAAGTACAATCCATCATTAGTGCCTGTCGAACATCGCTGTTTTTTTCTTCCTTTTTCTCACGCCACTCATTTCATCGAGAATCGATACAGATTGGACCATTCCAATCCCTCTAAAGCACTCGGGAGCTGATACGATAGGTCGGTAGACAGATCAAGTTGAAGCTTACGTTTTACGAATAAAAAATTGCATTTTGCAAAGATTCCGTTGCAGTTGAAAAGCTTGTGTATTAAATTTCAAGGTATGTCTAAGGATTTATAAAAGTCAATTTTTTTAATTAAATTTCGTTCATAGGCGTAAAATGTTCCACGTTTTCTTTATGTCGGGTATTATATAAGTTGGTTTCTTCTTGGGATCTCTATATGAGGATATACAAGGCGATTGGTAATTTAGTACATTAATTTGGGCAAGTGCATTGAATTGAATCTTAGAGATTTTCATTAAAATGTAGACCGTCAAACGAAAACCCTTATAATACAAAATTTTGGAGGGTGGGTTGGCTCAGTGGTTAGAGTCGAGGGCTTGTGACCGGATTCTCTCTCTGATTCTCGTCAGAGGCGAAAATTTATTTCTGGTTTTTTAAATCAAAGATAAATATACACAAAAAAAGCTCAGCGAAAATCCCCACCTGAGCCTTCACTGTTGGCTTCTAATTAACAGTGCTGTTCCTAGAGTGGCGCCAGGAAGCAATAACAAAGCCTACATAAAACACGAGGCTAATAACCAAAATAGTCGATACCGATGACACAGAAGCAAAAAAATACAAAATGTTATTGTCGGACTTTGGAGTTTTTGGTGTTGGTATAGTCCTTAGAAAATATTTGCTTTTACGGCATTATCCACTAAAATAAAGTGATCGTGTATCAAATACTTTGCGAGATGAGATAGTGTTAAAATCAACAGGTATTGAGAACTGAATTCAAGAAACGTTACAAAAAATTAATTTATTTTAAAATTTCACCAACGTAACGTACCGTACACTTTACGGTAAAAGTATGCCCATCTTTCTAGTTATCCACTGGTACCATAAACATAAAAATATGATAAACGCAGGCAATAAGATTGCATTTATGCTTTAAAAGCATAATGGATGTCCGATAGTGCAATATTTCAATAGAGCGTTTGTCAAAAAAATTGTCATCGGATTTTCAATTTTTGTTATGGGAACTTGAATAATGTGCTATAACATCATGATTAGTCATAAAAAGTGTCGGTTAACCAAAACTTAGGAGTATTGTCTCAAAATTCTATAATTTAAAAAAAAATCAAGTTAAAGTATCTCGAACCCAAATTCAAAAAAATGATACAAAGGTCAATTTAAAAAAAAATGAGTAATTTAAAATAGATTCTTCTTAAAAAGTCGCTAGGTAATCAAGTAGAACATACAAGCCACTATATATCCGTAGCTTTTTCACTCACTTACAACAGAACGATTGTAAATCATCCCGAACGAAGTAGATCTAAAATTAAGCATCATATCTCTAGCGAACACACTATGAATCGATCAAGAACGTATGTACGCTAAAGCTGAAACTGTAGATTTTGTACTGTACGTTGACAGTAATGAACACACGTGTGCGCTACTTTAGATCCAGTGAGCTGTGGCAGCTACGTCTTTACTCTAGAACGGGCAACGGCGCCAGTGTTCACGCGTATACAGAAATTATCTACAGTTTCAACTTTAGCGCACGTCCGTTCATAATCGATCTACAGTGCGTTCTCTAGTGGTCATTATGTTTACAAATGAGGAATATTTGGACAGTGTGTTCATATAGGTTTACGCAATGGAAGGATGTAGTGAACAGTCCTTCTGTGAACAGTTTCAAAATCAGATATGACAATTGGTGCTCTGTGCATACCTGACGTTGCATAAATATTATTTTTCTTTTCTCTGTGTCATTGTTAGCTGTTAGAATTAGGCTTTTTTTAGTTTTTACTTTGTAATCTTTATCTGTTGTTGCTATTAGAGTTTATTGCACTGTGTGCTCAACTCTTGTTGCTATGTAATAATAATAGAAGTACGTCGGCTGCTCGCGTGGAAATCAGACGGCGAAACCCAAACCAAACGAAAGAGTTTTTTCTGGGGACGTATCAACGTCTACGCGAGATAGGAACCTTTCTCGACAACTCCTTGGTGATGCCTGTATGATCCCTAACCTGAGGACCAAATTCTTCGAAATTTTGGAAAAGATCCTGCGGCATCCACCTACACTGTTGCAAATCGTCTCAATACGGTATTTCGCATTGGAAGGTGTGGTTCACTGCGCACACGACTCGTCTGTATCCGTACCATTACACGCCGTAACTTGATTGAAAGGTAGAATTTTGTAGCCAATAAGATTTGACATGATGAAAGCCTCATCTTTAATATATTTTTGCTCAAGATGGCTTTGATTTAACGGCCTAACGTTTGAACTGTTACTGTTTTACGTACCCATCAAGAAAAATATTAGTGTAGCAAATATATGCGATTAAATTTTGTGTTCGGTTGGGTGAAGCACTAACTGAAACTTTTCGAATGATTAAAAGTGCATATTCTGTTGGGAATGTCCAAAGCAATAAGTGAGCTTAATAATGTTTAAATCAATGTTTGCCTGTTTGATGTCTGTACTTGGATAAATAATTTATCCACCTACCCAGTCTATTCTGTGAGCTGTTTGCCAATACACGCGAGCCTAATGAAATCTCTCGGAAATTCATTAGCGTGCTGGTCACCAGTGGATTATGATGAATAGCTTTCCGTTGAACCAAAATTGATGAACTCATCTGCTTACAATGGACAGGCTTGTTTCAATGAACCATTATATATAGTAGGTCTTTTGGGAAGCTCTTTGAAATTTCATACGAATTTAATTTTCCATATTTTCAATTACCTCTTCATTTTCGCTTTTGTTCCATAAAATGACTATTTATTTATCGCATTCTGTTAGTAGTAGTTATTGCTGTGGTGATGTGAAGCCAGCCAGGTAAGCGCCATTTAACATTTTTGCTGACCCCACAGACTTGCACCACAGCATAATAAACAACCAGCATAATATCTCTGAGGATTTCCTATATAAAAATGGTTCCCAAAAAATTTGACCTTGGGAGGGTTTATGGATGATTTTACGGCTGTGGAGATGCGAAAATGAAAATATCGATACCGGTACCAACTCGATATTTTCTAGCCAAATAGGTGCGTTTGGTTCGTACAGAGCATTTTGTGCAACTGGTTACACCCCTCAATAATTATATAATTATTTTCGATACCGATACAAAAGTATCAATACCAGCTTGGAATACCTCAAAAAGTATCGATGACAAAAATACTCGATATTAGTGCAGAAGTATCGAAGTATCGTTAGCATCCCTATAAAAAAACCTCCAGAAGTTGGGATGCGCGTGTAATTTCCACCATCTTGAATTATTGTGCTGGTTGTTTACTATGCTGTGCTTGCGCTTCAAAGCCTTTTCAGTGAACTCCTTTTAGGCAAAGCTTCCAGATGATTATAAACATTAAAACAGCGAATGGATTTGTAATTAGCGTCTTCATCCTATCCAGCACACGCGGTTTCATCTTGAGTGAAAGCCAAACAAAGATATTTTCAGTTGAATCTGAAGATCCAAGATAGTTGGACTTTTTGGACGAGACTGAACCCAAAACTAGCGGCTAGGTTTACAATGAGTGCCCTCAAATTATCCAGCACATGAGGTTTTGTCTTGATAGAAAGCCAAATAAAGATTATCTATTTTTTTACTTCCCACACCGATAGGTGAGGGGAGTATTGTGATCGCGAAAATTTTCGCTTTTTGGGCGTTTTATGATGTCTACATAACGAAAATCCACGTCACTCATTTCCGTCGGTCTGTCTGTCGGTTTGTTTGTGTGTCTGTCTGTCTGTTGGCGTTTTTCTAACGTCGTAATCTCAGTAACCGCTGCATGTATTGTGATGAAATTTGGGCAGCGATATGCTGTGGGGTCATAGTAGGTAATGTACTTATAATTTTTAAAATCGGTGCAGGGGCGGCGGAGTAATTAGCAAAAAACAAAAAAATATTCCTCAAACTTTGTTTTTAGGTGTTTTAGGGGTTCCTGATCATTTTCTACTTTTTTTTTGGGTGGGGGTGAAATTGGGGTGGTTGGGGGGTGGGGGGTTGTAAATCTCAAAAATGTGTTGTACTCATAATAGGTTATCCATTGACCTGTAAAAGAAAGACCTAGCAGCATAATACCCTTTTTTAGGCCCATTTGAACATTGCCTTGCTCATTATAGAAACCGAGAACGAGAATTTGTGATGTATACATACCGCGGCGAGGATGGAAAACGTGTATGTTTTGGAAAAATCGTGTTAGTGGCGGCGCAGCAATAATAAAAAAATAAAAAAAATAAAAGCGAGGTTCCTGATCATTTTCTACTTTTTTTTTTTGGTAGAGTTGAATTTGAGCTGGTTGGAGGGTGGGAGGTTGGAAAACTGAAAAGTTTGTTGTATTCATAATGGGCTGTCCATTGACCTGTGAATGAAAAACCTAGCGGCATAATACCCTCTTTTACGCCCATCCGAACATTTCCTTGCCTATTACAGAAACCAAAGGACTTAGTATACATATACGAGTATTGCTTAATTTCGTTCTATGTATATTGCGTAAAGCAAAAATTATTAAATTGATTTTAATGAAATTTCGACAAAGGATTGATTATCGCGGCGAGAGTGGAAAACGCGCCAGTGTCTGAAAAATCGTGTCAGTGGCGGCGCAACAATAATTAAAAAACTAAAAATATAAAAACAGCTCATACTTGACTCTTAGACGGTTTAGAGGCGCCTGATCGCTTTGCATCGTTCAGTTGAAGCATGCAGAATGAAAACTGTGGCGTCCTAGTTTCTAAGGAGGGAGACGAAAGTTTTGTGTTGTACAATACGTTTTCTTGTGGGAGGGTGGGCGATGATTTGGTTGTAAGGGGATTTCAGACTATAGCTTCATGTAATAGGAAAACAATAAAATGAAATCATTAAGTGTGGGAAGTACTAAGACAATCAACTTGACACATCTTTTTAGTTGAATCTGAAGATCTGTTTGGTTTGAGCTTTTAAATTTCCGTTAAACGAGGCTGAACCTCAAAACAGCGTCCAGATTTGTATCAGCGCCATCAAATGGTCCAGGATTTACTCATAATAGAAGGCCGCCAGTAAAAGTTAGAATGCTGAAAGGGAAATAAGCGTAAAACTATAGGTTTTTATACTGCACTGACTCTATGAGTTTATGCAGAGCATTATTTGCAACAATGAACAGAATGGGTACCGGGATACCAAGTACAGTGCGCACAGTGCCACTTATGGAGAAAAAATATGCATAGAGGTATTTTGTTTGTTGTAAGAACAAGCTGGAACAAAGTTTTGCTCAATAGATCTGGTACCTTGTATCCCAGGACGAATACCGAAAAAAAATCTCATTTTGGTTTCGGAATGCGAAGTCGATATCAAAAGGAATTATTCTTACAATCGCATTTGTTACACAGAAATTAACGTTTGAAGTTTGGTTGTAAAGATAATTGAAACTTGTATGGCCTACCTTATAGAAAGTTAAATTCACTTGTTACTTTACAGCAAAAAACGTAGAACGTCATTTAGTAGGGTTATGGTACGCGCACATAAATCGGCATCGCATGGACGGTATGGATCGGAGAAAATTACATTCTATTAAATTTAATGGACCATCGCACATACATCGGGACGGTAGGCATCGAATTTTCAAAATCCGGCGCAAATATAGCAACTAGAAATAAAGCCGGCCGATGCGTGCCGTGCGTGCCGATACCGACGTATGTGCGATGCTGATCGGCGATTGCCGAGGCACCGTCGGCATTTTCCAAGTTTCTACCTGTACTGCCTGCAGACTGCAGATCATTTGCATATTTGCAACTGATTTCCAATTCTGCCGACAATTCTGATCAGATATGTGCGATACCTTAATGAAAAATCCGTACCGTACCGGCCGTTCCATCCGTACCGTCCGTCCGATGCCGATTTATGTGCGCGTACCTTTACTTCTATCTTTCTAATGTTTTTGTCGATTGCTTACCCCAACTATCAGATGTTCATTGCGTACAAATATGATACTTCCATCGTTAAAGTGGCCACACTATTATTTTGCGATCTAATAATTAAGAACAATTCAGCTTTTTAATTATTAGAAACAAACGTAAAATTTGAACATATTATAACAAAAGCCGGTGCCAATAATTCGGGAATCGTTCTGGGACACTCTGTGTGGATCACCATACATTAAGTGTTTTCCTGATTTGAAACACACAAATGAAAGAACAGAAGGTAAAAATAAATATAGGTTTAAAAAACTGAAAAACACGCTTCTAAAGAAGGTTAGACAAAAAAATAAGAAATAATTTTTAAAATAAGCTTGAAACAATAATAAAGAGAAAACACCATATTATCAAGAAATGGCCTGTCACTTTTTTCACAATTATTCTAGTATTCTTCGTTCATCATTGTTTTAAACTTATTTAAAAAAATATTTTTATTTTTTTAGTCCGGTGTTCTTTGAAAGCATGTTTTTTAGTTTTTTTAGACTATGTTTAATTTTTTTGTTAAATTCATCATTAAAGCGTGCTTCTTTAGTTTTTGTACTGTATTTACTAATAATCTATGTAATGAACATGTGCAATAGTTTTTGATCAATATGCGTAGCATAATCATTACTGCATAAACTATTATTGGAACTGTCGACTATTCTGATAGTAGAAGATCCGAATATAAAACGACCTTCACCGAACTGGTTAATGGATGAAAAGCATTTTATATTAAATTTAATATGTTAAAAAACATATCGCGAGTGGGTTGGCTGAAAAATTTCAGTCCAGGATATGATTAACTAAATATTGAAAAATTAATTTTTTTCAAACATTTCACTGGTTAATAGACAAACCACATACCAATCGAAAGTATGAAGCCCATAGAATATGCAAACGTTATAGGTTGGCTACGTTTTTCCCGTCCCAACTATAGGGTAGGCAGATACAAACAGGTAAATCAATAATAGTAATTTGCACCGGTGTGGTTAATACATGAAACTTATATCAAAATAAAGATAATTTTATTGCAAACACGTCGATATCGGGTTGTCTGCACAAAATCAGTCTGGAATATAATTTAAAAAAAAACTGACCAAGAGTTACATGTAGCGATGTCGGTATTACTCGATGGCCAAGTAGAAACCATACTAACCTATTTCAGTTTAATCTGTAGCATGACCTTTTGACCTCGTAGAGCATGCATTCAGCTTAACAGCTTTTACTTTCTGGCTATTTACCTTCGTGAGTACGAAAATATGCCTCGCGTGCCACATAATTGAGCTATTTAATGATGTTGCCTGCTCCTAAACATCGTCTGACATGCTCACAAAGTTATAGGCCTTTCATTTTCTCTTTCAGATTAGGTTACAGTGTTCTCTCGTTACCTAAAGAGACAACTTTATTATACTTTGGGGACGCTCGTACTGGAGACAACGTTTTTTTTTTTTTTCGAGAAACTACGCACTTGATTGGTTTTATCATTTCTTAGGACGATAGCCGGAGGAAGAATTGTAATTTTCAACGTGATCTATCTCTAGTTCAGTAGCTCTCGAGCATTTTGTGATAAGAAAGCGTTTGACAAGTTTTCCACGAACCACAAATGGGTTGCAGGTAAATTTTAATGGATAAAGGGAATAAGGGATACTCTGGCTATCAACTGACAAATGAAATACTCAGTACCTACTTAATTTTTTTACAACTACAGAGATAAGCATTACAGAAATGTTTTCAATGAGATTTTTGTCACTGCATACTTTTTACTAGCTTCCAAGTCCTTGGTTCAGTACTACTCAAACCCAAACGTATGTGGGCACTGGCATCTAACCGATTTTGGTGCTTATTGTATAGGTATAAAAAAATTTTCAGTCCCTCGAATCTTCAAGTTCAGCCTAAAATTCCAAAATCATTATCTGGCTTCCTGTCTGGACAAAAACTCGTATCACGTATAATTTGGGGGCGCTAATTAGAAATCCGGTCGTTGTTTTAAGTTTCTGCTTCAAGTAACGAACATCAAACATTTTCAGCCCCTCAGATCTTCAATTTCACCCTAAAAATTTTAAATTGTTATCTGGCTTCCTATCAGGACAAAAACCCGTGTCACGTATAATTTGAGGGCGCTAATCAGAAATCTGGTCGTTGTTTTAAGTTTCTGGTTCAAGTAACGAACATCAAAAATTTTCAGGCCCTCAGATCTTCAAGTTCAGCCTAAAAATTTGAAATTGTTATCTGGATTCCTATCAAGACAAAACCTCGTGTCATGGTATAGTTTTAGCGCACTTATTAAAAATTCTAGTCTTTGTTTTGAGTTTCAGCCTCAGATAACTAACCTCAAAAATTCTCAGTTCTTCAGATCTTCGAGTTCAGCCCAAAAATCCAAAATAGTTATCTGGCTTCATATCTGGACAAAAACTCGTGTCACGTATAATTCGAGGGCGCTAATTAGAAATCCGGTCGTTGTTTCAAGTTTCTGGTTCAAGTAACGAACATTAAAAATTTTCAGTCCCTCAGATCTTCAATTTCACCCTAAAAATTTGAAATTGTTATCTGGGTTCCTATCAGGACAAAACCTCGTGTCATGTATAGGTTTACTGCACTTATTACAAATCTAGTCTTTGTTTTGAGTTTCAGCCTCAGATAACAAACTTCAAAAATTCTCAGTTCTTCAGATCTTCAAGTTCAGCCTAAAAATCCAAAATCGTTATCTGGCTTGCTCTCTGGACAAAAACTCGTGTCACGTATAATTTGAGGACGCTAATTAGAAATCCGGTCGTTGTTTTAAGTTTCTGGTTCAAGTAACAAACATCAAAAATTTTCAGACCCTCAGATCTTCAAAGTCAGCCTAAAAATCCAAAATCGTTATTTAGCTTCCTATCAGGACAAAAACTCGTGTCACGTATAATTTGAGGACGCTAATTAGAAATCCGGTCGTTGTTTTAAGTTTCTGGTTCAAGTAACCAACATCAAAAATTTTCAGAGCCTCACATCTTCAAAGTCAGCCTAAAAATCCAAAATCGTTATTTAGCTTCCTATCAGGACAAAAACTCGTGTCACGTATAATTTGAGGGCGCTAATTAGAAATTTAGAAATCCGGTCGTTGTTTTAAGTTTCTGCTGCAAGTAACGAACATCAAAAATTCTTAGACCCTCAGATCTTCAATTTCACCCTAAAAATTTGAAATTGTTATCTGGCTTCCTATCAGGACAAAACCTCGTGCTATGTATAGTTTGAGCGCACTTATTACAAATCTAGTCTTTGTTTTGAGTCTCAGTCTCAGATAACGAACATCAAAAATTCTCAGTTCTTCAGATCTTCAAGTTCAGCCTAAAAATCCAAAATCGTTATCTAGCTTCCTGTCTGGACAAAAACTCGTGTCACGTATAATTTGAGGGCGCTAATTAGAAATCCGGTCGTTGTTTTAAGTTTCTGCTTCAAGTAACGAATATCAAAAATTTTCAGACTCTCAGATCTTCAATTTCATCCTAAAAATTTGAAATTGTCATCTGGCTTCCTATCAGTACAAAACCTCGTGTCATGAATAGTTTGAGCGCACTTATTACAAATCTAGTCTTTGTTTTGAGTTTCAGCCTCAGATAACGAACTCAAAGATTCTCAGTTCTTCAGATCTTCAAGTTCAGCCTAAAAATCCAAAATCGTTATCTAGCTTCCTGTCTGGACAAAAACTCGTGTCACGTATAATTTGAGGGCGCTAATTAGAAATCCGGTCGTTGTTTTAAGTTTCTGCTTCAAGTAACGAATATCAAAAATTTTCAGACCCTCAGATCTTCAATTTCATCCTAAAAATTTGAAATTGTTATCTGGCTTCCTATCAGTACAAAGCCTCGTGTCATGAATAGTTTGAGCGCACTTATTACAAATCTAGTCTTTGTTTTGAGTTTCAGCCTCAGATAACGAACTCAAAGATTCTCAGTTCTTCAGATCTTCAAGTTCAGCCTAAAAATCCAAAATCGTTATCTAGCTTCCTGTCTGGACAAAAACTCGTGTCACGTATAATTTGAGGGCGCTAATTAGAAATCCGGTCGTTGTTTTAAGTTTCTGCTTCAAGTAACGAATATCAAAAATTTTCAGACTCTCAGATCTTCAATTTCATCCTAAAAATTTGAAATTGTCATCTGGCTTCCTATCAGTACAAAACCTCGTGTCATGAATAGTTTGAGCGCACTTATTACAAATCTAGTCTTTGTTTTGAGTTTCAGCCTCAGATAACGAACTCAAAGATTCTCAGTTCTTCAGATCTTCAAGTTCAGCCTAAAAATCCAAAATCGTTATCTAGCTTCCTGTCTGGACAAAAACTCGTGTCACGTATAATTTGAGGGCGCTAATTAGAAATCCGGTCGTTGTTTTAAGTTTCTGCTTCAAGTAACGAATATCAAAAATTTTCAGGCTCTCAGATCTTCAATTTCATCCTAAAAATTTGAAATTATTATCTGGCTTCCTATCAGTACAAAACCTCGTGTCATGAATAGTTTGAGCGCACTTATTACAAATCTAGTCTTTGTTTTGAGTTTCAGCCTCAGATAACGAACTCAAAGATTCTCAGTTCTTCAGATCTTCAAGTTCAGCCTAAAAATCCAAAATCGTTATCTAGCTTCCTGTCTGGACAAAAACTCGTGTCACGTATAATTTGAGGGCGCTAATTAGAAATCCGGTCGTTGTTTTAAGTTTCTGCTTCAAGTAACGAATATCAAAAATTTTCAGACCCTCAGATCTTCAATTTCATCCTAAAAATTTGAAATTGTTATCTGGCTTCCTATCAGTACAAAACCTCGTGTCATGAATAGTTTGAGCGCACTTATTACAAATCTAGTCTTTGTTTTGAGTTTCAGCCTCAGATAACGAACTCAAAGATTCTCAGTTCTTCAGATCTTCAAGTTCAGCCTAAAAATCCAAAATCGTTATCTAGCTTCCTGTCTGGACAAAAACTCGTGTCACGTATAATTTGAGGGCGCTAATTAGAAATCCGGTCGTTGTTTTAAGTTTCTGCTTCAAGTAACGAATATCAAAAATTTTCAGGCTCTCAGAT
This sequence comes from Callosobruchus maculatus, assembly GCA_951848785.1. NCBI lineage: Eukaryota > Metazoa > Arthropoda > Insecta > Coleoptera > Chrysomelidae > Callosobruchus > Callosobruchus maculatus. Next base: position 3,840,749 of record CATOUR010000090.1, on the reverse strand, counting down.
CTTCAATTTCATCCTAAAAATTTGAAATTATTATCTGGCTTCCTATCAGTACAAAACCTCGTGTCATGAATAGTTTGAGCGCACTTATTACAAATCTAGTCTTTGTTTTGAGTTTCAGCCTCAGATAACGAACTCAAAGATTCTCAGTTCTTCAGATCTTCAAGTTCAGCCTAAAAATCCAAAATCGTTATCTAGCTTCCTGTCTGGACAAAAACTCGTGTCACGTATAATTTGAGGGCGCTAATTAGAAATCCGGTCGTTGTTTTAAGTTTCTGCTTCAAGTAACGAATATCAAAAATTTTCAGACCCTCAGATCTTCAATTTCATCCTAAAAATTTGAAATTGTTATCTGGCTTCCTATCAGTACAAAACCTCGTGTCATGAATAGCTTGAGCGCACTTATTACAAATCTAGTCTTTGTTTTGAGTTTCAGCCTCAGATAACGAACTCAAAGATTCTCAGTTCTTCAGATCTTCAAGTTCAGCCTAAAAATCCAAAATCGTTATCTAGCTTCCTGTCTGGACAAAAACTCGTGTCACGTATAATTTGAGGGCGCTAATTAGAAATCCGGTCGTTGTTTTAAGTTTCTGCTTCAAGTAACGAATATCAAAAATTTTCAGACCCTCAGATCTTCAATTTCATCCTAAAAATTTGAAATTGTTATCTGGCTTCCTATCAGTACAAAACCTCGTGTCATGAATAGTTTGAGCGCACTTATTACAAATCTAGTCTTTGTTTTGAGTTTCAGCCTCAGATAACGAACTCAAAGATTCTCAGTTCTTCAGATCTTCAAGTTCAGCCTAAAAATCCAAAATCGTTATCTAGCTTCCTGTCTGGACAAAAACTCGTGTCACGTATAATTTGAGGGCGCTAATTAGAAATCCGGTCGTTGTTTTAAGTTTCTGCTTCAAGTAACGAATATCAAAAATTTTCAGGCTCTCAGATCTTCAATTTCATCCTAAAAATTTGAAATTATTATCTGGCTTCCTATCAGTACAAAACCTCGTGTCATGAATAGTTTGAGCGCACTTATTACAAATCTAGTCTTTGTTTTGAGTTTCAGCCTCAGATAACGAACTCAAAGATTCTCAGTTCTTCAGATCTTCAAGTTCAGCCTAAAAATCCAAAATCGTTATCTAGCTTCCTGTCTGGACAAAAACTCGTGTCACGTATAATTTGAGGGCGCTAATTAGAAATCCGGTCGTTGTTTTAAGTTTCTGCTTCAAGTAACGAATATCAAAAATTTTCAGGCTCTCAGATCTTCAATTTCATCCTAAAAATTTGAAATTATTATCTGGCTTCCTATCAGTACAAAACCTCGTGTCATGAATAGTTTGAGCGCACTTATTACAAATCTAGTCTTTGTTTTGAGTTTCAGCCTCAGATAACGAACTCAAAGATTCTCAGTTCTTCAGATCTTCAAGTTCAGCCTAAAAATCCAAAATCGTTATCTAGCTTCCTGTCTGGACAAAAACTCGTGTCACGTATAATTTGAGGGCGCTAATTAGAAATCCGGTCGTTGTTTTAAGTTTCTGCTTCAAGTAACGAATATCAAAAATTTTCAGACCCTCAGATCTTCAATTTCATCCTAAAAATTTGAAATTGTTATCTGGCTTCCTATCAGTACAAAACCTCGTGTCATGAATAGTTTGAGCGCACTTATTACAAATCTAGTCTTTGTTTTGAGTTTCAGCCTCAGATAACGAACTCAAAGATTCTCAGTTCTTCAGATCTTCAAGTTCAGCCTAAAAATCCAAAATCGTTATCTAGCTTCCTGTCTGGACAAAAACTCGTGTCACGTATAATTTGAGGGCGCTAATTAGAAATCCGGTCGTTGTTTTAAGTTTCTGCTTCAAGTAACGAATATCAAAAATTTTCAGGCTCTCAGATCTTCAATTTCATCCTAAAAATTTGAAATTATTATCTGGCTTCCTATCAGTACAAAACCTCGTGTCATGAATAGTTTGAGCGCACTTATTACAAATCTAGTCTTTGTTTTGAGTTTCAGCCTCAGATAACGAACTCAAAGATTCTCAGTTCTTCAGATCTTCAAGTTCAGCCTAAAAATCCAAAATCGTTATCTAGCTTCCTGTCTGGACAAAAACTCGTGTCACGTATAATTTGAGGGCGCTAATTAGAAATCCGGTCGTTGTTTTAAGTTTCTGCTTCAAGTAACGAATATCAAAAATTTTCAGGCTCTCAGATCTTCAATTTCATCCTAAAAATTTGAAATTATTATCTGGCTTCCTATCAGTACAAAACCTCGTGTCATGAATAGTTTGAGCGCACTTATTACAAATCTAGTCTTTGTTTTGAGTTTCAGCCTCAGATAACGAACTCAAAGATTCTCAGTTCTTCAGATCTTCAAGTTCAGCCTAAAAATCCAAAATCGTTATCTAGCTTCCTGTCTGGACAAAAACTCGTGTCACGTATAATTTGAGGGCGCTAATTAGAAATCCGGTCGTTGTTTTAAGTTTCTGCTTCAAGTAACGAATATCAAAAATTTTCAGACCCTCAGATCTTCAATTTCATCCTAAAAATTTGAAATTGTTATCTGGCTTCCTATCAGTACAAAACCTCGTGTCATGAATAGTTTGAGCGCACTTATTACAAATCTAGTCTTTGTTTTGAGTTTCAGCCTCAGATAACGAACTCAAAGATTCTCAGTTCTTCAGATCTTCAAGTTCAGCCTAAAAATCCAAAATCGTTATCTAGCTTCCTGTCTGGACAAAAACTCGTGTCACGTATAATTTGAGGGCGCTAATTAGAAATCCGGTCGTTGTTTTAAGTTTCTGGTTCAAGTAACGGATATCAAAAATTTTCAGACCCTCAGATCTTCAATTTCACCCTAAAAATTTGAAATTCTTATCTGGCATCCTATCAGGACAAAAACTGTTTTAAGTTTCTGGTTCAAGTAACGAACATCAAAAATTTTCAGACCCTCAGATCTTCAAGTTCAACTTAAAAATCCAGAATCGTTATCTGGCTTCCTATATGGACAAAAACTCGTGTCACGTAAAATTTGAAAGTGCTCATGGCAAGTCCGGCAGCCGTTTTGAGTTTCATCGAACATCAAAAATTTTCAGACCCTCAGATCTCCAACATCAGCCTAAAAATCCAAAATCGTTATCTGTCTATCTGGACAAAAACTCGTGTCACGTATAATTTGAGATAAGGAACATCAAATGTTTTCTTCTAAAAGTAGTTTGGTGATCACTGTATAACTTAATGTAGTATATTATATGAAAGCTTTGGTTGTTGTTTTCTTCTTGATTTTCAAGGACAGTGTTCAAGCAGTTTTGTTTTACATTTGCAAATTAAAAGATGAAGTGAGCTCTAATATCCTTTTTTCAAATACCTTCATATCCAATCTTGAAATTCCGGTTCTGTTTCTCCATTTTGCTTCAGTGTGTTCGCCTTTTCTCGGAAAATGCTTTCCCGGAATGGGAAACGTGAAGACACGTTGCGTCAAATGCGAAATGAAATTGCTCAACGCTAAAGCTAATAAGCATGGAATATGCTTTGAGATAAGGTGCCCCACTGTCTTTATTTTCTAGATTATTATCTGCTTATGCATACAAGAACTCGAAAGAACTCTTGAAAAATAGAAACTCATGAATAGTAGATTTTGTCGCGAGGTTGGAGAGAAAAATGTAATTCCTAAAACGTATCCTGCGGCTGTCTCTTTGTTCCACCTTTTTTTTACTCGCCCAATTGAAACTTTTAATTTAAAAATTCCATTTAAAAAATAAACTGTAAATGTGTGGTATACGCTATAGTGGCAAGTCTCTTCAATGTAGAATCGAATAACCCAAAAATTGCACAGTTGGAATGGGATCAGTACCGGTACTTTGTAACTTATAGCATTTTCGACTTATTGTCCTATCACTGCACTCATAGGAACTGAGTGTCAAAATTATGTTCGTCTCAGATTTGAGTGCAAAACTAGTGTGGTTTTTTGTTTTCGACTTATCCGCTTAATTGCACTTGAGTGCAAATTATCGCCACGGACTCTCTGAGCTCGTGGAGATTTCAGTGCATTTTTGACGTCTATAAATATTAATTATAACCTATTTTATTTGTCAGAGAAAATAATGTTTTGAATTAAGAACTGGGTAGTGGGGTAGTATACATAATAGCATGAAAGGTGCGGAAAGTGTAGTTGGAAGAACTGCGAATATCGTCATCTTCGGATAATGAACGATGAAGAAATTGAAGCGTATCTAGTTAAATTGCAAGCAACGGCTGCGGCTGTCCCAAAAATACGAATGTGTGTAAAAGATGGTGTTCATATACTGACGGAAGAAGAGATACAACAAGATATACATTTATTTATCGATATAGATAGATATTCATTTTAGTGCAAAAGCCATATTGCACAGAATGCTGTTAGTTTTTATGTCGATAAATAGAATAGAAGAATTATTGCATAAGGCGGATTCAAACTATTCAAATTCCAAAGCCACCATAGAATGAAATTGAGCTCTCGCAATGCAAATGACATCAAATTGTCATCAGTTGGCTGACAGAACAGTTACTTGAGTTGCACTGAAATTTGGTGTATGTTCGACTTACCAGTTCAGATTTATTGCACTTCTGGGCACCAAACGAGTTTTCAATGCACTGTAGTGCAATTGTGGTTGAGATCAGTGCAGTAGGTCGAAAACGCTCTTAGAGACGTGTTTCTATGCACTACGTACTATGGGATCAGGTGGCTTCGTAAGTGTCAGCGTAGTAGGCACGTTGTGGTAGGCACCCGAAGCTGCCCGATCATCATGGTCGTTATATGGTGATAGAAACACGTTTTTATCTCTAAGTTACAGAGTCTACTACATCGAGCAATTCAGCTATATAAGAACCAGCAACATTAGCAGTCGAGTCAAAACAAAGAACAGTAGCTTTTACACCCTATAGAGCAATTCCATGATGACGCGGCGTACTGTCATGATCAGCTGATATAGGACAAACATCGCTTGTTTTCCGTAACCGCCATATAAAATTGAGGACTTTTATTTGTTTTTTCAGCTTTTTCGAAATTGTTACCATAATCGTTATTGGCAGGAAAGCATATCTGTCAACTAAAATGTAGTGTAATTTATGAGATAATGCATGATGAAAACTTGAATGCATATTGGAAGCAACAAATAAAAAACTTTTATTCGCAAATCAAAGTTAAAAATAAATTAGTTATTCACTTCTACCTGACATCCTGGAATAAACTAAATTTTTTACCAAAAATGAAAAAAAAGTTAACTGAAGAAAATGCATTGAACAAAGTGCATGTAAGAAGGGGAACGGACTTGCATTCTAAAATTTTCTATAACAATTACTACTGTCACAGCTATTCACAAACATATACCTATGCTTCTTGTTAAATACAAAATAACTGACACGGGTCGATTTATTTTCTTTATCTGTTAAAGATTGGGTGACAGAGATGGAGAATGACTATAACAACTGTCGCCCTAGTGAATGTGATAACTGTTATTTGCGAATAAACGTTTTTTTTTCTTTGCTGTTTTCAATATGCATTCAGGTTTCATCATGCATTATCTCATGCATTACATCATTTTAATTGACAGGTCTGCCAAAAAAGGGTTCTTAAAAAACATATCACAACATCAATTATGGCAAAAATATCCAAAAACTGTAAAAAACACAAATAAGGTCCTCAATTTTACATGGCGATTTACGGAAAACAAACAATGTTTGGCCAAAATCAGCTGATCAAGACGATTGAGTTATGGTCATGGAATTGCTCTATTCAGACATGAAACAAACATAGCTCCAGTAGATTACACGAAATTATCCTGATGTCACTTAGGCACATATTTGAAAAGCTTGAATATCCAACTAGTCCACCATGTAAGAACCGAAAGTGTGTAAAGGACATTAATCTGTTCTTTAAAATTTATTTGGAATAAATGCCTATGTATAAGTTGTGCCATATACAGGGTGAGTTTTTAGTACCGGATCGGTCTATAACTCCACTACTATAAAAGATAGCAAAAACAGTTGTGCATAAAGGATATAGCTAAGGATATGCTCGTTGCTCAGAAAATATTTTTAATTATACAGGGTGATCCGTAACTACGTGATGATGCAAACATACCTTTTTTTAAATGGGAGACCCTATATATTATTCCATATTTAGATTGTACTTCTACTTAAAATATGCAGAAAAAACGAAATATCTCGGAGACTGATGAATGTAGGTATAACGAGTACAAAGATGAAAAAACATATTAAAAGCAATTCTTTGGTATAATAAGATATTGAGGGTTACATTTAAAAATAAGAGAAAATCTAGAGGATATTTTTTATCTTTCCATGTAAAAAAAAATAATTTTTGATTTATTACTTTTTGATATACAGTACGTTCATTTGACAGCAATTTGGATATAAAAATGGTCATAACTTTTGAAATATCCTGTATAATGTTAGCATATCCTTAGCTACAACAATCTAACACTTCTATTCATAGGTCCCTTTCTTAGACACATCGTATAGGTTGTTTTCAGTAGCTGGAGCTCCCAGCTCCTTTTATTGATAGAAAAAAAATGAGTTTAAACTTTAACAAGATATTGTTCGTCGGCTCTTCACGATAACGATGTTAATTACATGGAATTTTGCGCGCTTGTTTCGCTTCAACAGAAACGAGATTCGACATCATTAAAACGCCTTCACATGTGAGCCGCTCTTCAAGTTCCTTCAAACTTCCGCGAAACCGAAACTCCAAACAAGCTTACGAAGTTCAATGTAATAACAGAACGTGAGCTTTGATGAGGTATCGGTTTCTGATTAGGGCAGCTTATATTTTAGTAATCCAATCTATTGAGGACGTTAGATTTGATCCATATTTAAATCACAGAACATAGGCATAAGTATATGTATTTATATCACCTAAACTCCGGCCCAAGCATCGTATTTGCAAATGAATAAGTATTGGCGCTATTTTAAAAAATCAGTTGATCCAAATCAGTTATTATTTTGACTCAATTGTAATTACTTAATAAGTTTTTCAACGGAGCGTTTCTCACCATTGATGTCTTAGACGATAATCGCAGCAAATTTCACCAACACAAGGAAATGATAGAATTATAAGTGCATGCACAACTCTCGCTGGAACCGAGTACACAGCCAGACATAATTCTGCAGCCAAATTTATGCAGACGAGCACTAGCCACAACAAATGAACTAACTGAAAACACAGATCCATATAATAATTACACATCGACCTCAGTAGGTACTCTAAAACTAGATATAGTTTTTCAATCAAAAGCAGACAAAGAGATTTATTTGATAGATATTGTGGTTCCCAATAATATGAGTATCCAAAACAAATACGCTGGGAAGATATCTTAATATACAGATACTGTCATAGAAATAAAACGGTTCTGGAACCAAAACAAAGTTATTATTGTCGCCCTCATTATCTCGGTCTTAGGCCTTACACCAAACACATTTACACCACACCTGCAACAGTTGGGCCTGGACGAAAAGTTACACAGGATCTTCCGAAAATCTGTGATCCTCAAAACCTGTAGCATTGTGCGGTCCTTCCTTAATTCAGAATGGTAATAGGTCAGCTGGTAACTTGGCACAGCCCGTCAATACTTGTTACTACCGTAACCATGCGAGAAAAAATAAGAAACGCATAACAATAGTCCTGTAATCCCGAACTGAAGACCTCTAATATTGTACGATCCTTCTCAAATTCAGATCAGTGATAGTGATCAGGCGTTGATTTGACACAGCCCGTCAATACTTGTTGCTACGGCAATCATACGAGAGAAACTTATGAAGTTAGAATTGGCGATTCCAATTACCGATGAGGGCGCTGGCGTTTGTAAACAAATATGGAGGATAGCAGGTATCCTGCACGCTGTGACACGCTTTTAGAGGAAATGCGTGGCAATGAATGCTTTTATCATAGTCTTTTTTGGAGTGGCAACCATAAACACTACAGTTTGTATTAAACTTGCTAGCCTTTCTTGATTTGAAGCCTGATGTAGATGCCATATTATTGACAATAGCGTATGAGGAAGGTCCGAAGAAATATTCTAACACACTATATACCAATTAACAAATCACAAACTCGAAAACACGACTGAACGAAGAAACACAAACGGCATATAAACGGTTAATGGCATGTTAATTGTGTTTCGTCTGAAATTCGAGTACCTGCTTTGTCAGTGTAGATCTTTGCCACTAGAGGTCTCATCGATTTTTGGAATTGCCAATTGACTCGTCTCTATTAAATAAGGTCATGTGAGGAGTGACTTACATCTGGATAAGGCATCAGTGACGAAGTTTAACAAAGTTACATTCTTACACTTAACCACTAATGCCTCATATTTATTAGATGTTCAAATAAAGAGACATCAAATACAGGGTGGCGCAAAAGGAACGCATGTTTTTCACGTAAGCATAACACTTTGCATTAAAGGTATCCATGTTTTAAGTACAGCTACATGAAGTAATAATAGTGCACTTTTAAATTAATAATGAGAAGTAATGTGAGCCAAGTGTAGTACTGCTTCGTGGTTGCACATCTCCTACTCTTGAAAGTTGTGCATCACACGTAAAGTCATTTCTTCTAGTACTCTTGTGATTTTTGAGGCATCGTAATTTCCACTTCTTGTGACGTACGGGGTTTGTTAGCATTTACTTTACTGAAGGCAACACTACGACATCTCTGAAACGGGAAATCACATGCAGTTGGAAATGTGCAACCGCAAAGCAGGACTTCACTTGACCATTATTTACCATGAGTGATTTCAAAGTGCACTATAATTACTTTAAGTCATCATCATAGTCTTTAACAGACATGTTGTGAACTCGTAAAATGCATTAAATCGGAGCTAGAGTCCTGCCGACACGAATATTATCAATAGTTTTGAGAACTGTAGCTCGCCATCGTTCGCAATTAACTGTCAGTTCAGTGGCGCTCTTGATACTCATATCCAGCAACTGTTTCGTCGTATCCACCGAGCGTGTAGAGGAACGGCCACGGCGCTGCCCACTCGGGGCATCACCCTGAACTACAAGTTTCTCCATATTTTCGCTTCTGTGAATACGTCCGGAGAATCTAAGCATTTTCGTCGACACAATGGAGGATAGTCTCTTTAGATTACCAAGCTCATCCAGTATGGAAACGTTAGTTCGATGGGCGGTATAAGAGCCTCTCGGCATTCTTCCCCACGTCCACATTTCAAAAGCATCTATGCGAGCTCTGTCTGCCTTTTTAGCAGTCCAAGTTTCAGAGGAATACAAAAGTATGGAGAACACAAGAGACTAAACCAGCGACATTTTCGTCGCTTTAGTGATGTTACGGTCACGCCATATTTTAGTAAGCTTCGTCATGGCCACACATGCCTGTTGAATGCGTCGTCGAATCTCAATTTCACATTACTTTAAGTAGCTGTGATTGAAACATGAATATCTTTAATATACAAAATCTGATCTTCTTCTTCAGGTGCCATCTCCATTTAATGAAGGTTGGCGATAATTTCGGCGTACTTATTTCGGTCTTGAGTGGTACGAATTGAGGATGGTGTGTTCATACCAGTCCAATCGCGTATGTTTTTTAACCATGAATGTTGTCTGCGACCAGGACCACGCTTACCTTCGATTTTTCCTTCTATTATTAGTTTTAGTATATCATGCTTGTTGTTCCGGTATATGTGGCCGAGATAAGCAGTGTTTCTTCGTTTTATTGTAGTAAGTAACTCTCTTTCCCTTCTCATACGTCTAAGCACTTCATCGTTAGATATGTGTTGAGTCCATGATATTTTTAATAACCTACGGAAGGTCCACATTTCAAAGGCTTCAAGTCTGTTCATGGTATCCACTTTTAATGTCCATTTTTCTGATCCATACAAGAGAACTGAGTGCACTTGTGCCTTTACAAAACGGTATCTTAGGTTATAGTTCAAAGTGCTTGCCTGAAAAACATGCATTTCCTCTGTGCCATTCTGTATAATCATAAAATCAAATAAACGCTTTTATTGCAGCGCCACAAAAACATAGCTTGGTTATTAAATTTATATTTTCAACAACCAAAGTAGTCTCCGCTTGTTCCCGCTTAGAACCAGGCATAATATTGGGTCAATTGTTTATTGTTTATTGATAATGATATAAAGATACATTGTTAGCTAGATACATAAATAATATACAGGTTACATATAAATTAAAAAAAAATACGCTACCAAACAGCAGCTGACGCTAGGCCACGAGGCCTGTCTTGTGAGCCGCAGTTCCAGCAGAGCATTTAACTGATATAACAAGAAACCTATTGGTGTAATAAGTAATAAGTAATTCTGGATGGGGGGGAAGTAGGCAGCAGTTCGAGCATGTCTATGAGCCAATAGAAACAAAATAAATAAAATATATAAAAAAATCGGTTTAATTAGAAAAGCACTTCCAATAGAATAATTAGAATTGATTTGGATGATCTTTTATATATTGTTTAACTTCCTTTTTGAAGTTGTTGTAGTTCGAAATTTCCTTCAATCTTCTTGGAATACTATTAAAAAATTTGGGGTCATAAACAAGAAAAGAATTTTGAGTGGTAGATTTACTAAAGAAGTCAACTTTAACGTTCATATTTTCATTGGCCCTTGTTCTTACGGTGTGTACGTGCGAAAAATTTATTTTCTCACTGTACATTCTTTTTAAGCAGCTAAAGATATATATTGAGCGAACGTTGAACAATTCGTTTTCTTCATATAATTGGCGAGTAGGGAATAGTCGACATTTCTTGAATATTATCTTTAATATAGTATTCTGTGTAACTTGTAAAGGAAGCATGGATGTTTTGAATGGAGCTCCCCACACAGGTATGCAATACTATGGCCCAATTAATCAGAAAACATCGCGGCGGAAACGTTTGCCCTGTCCCCGTAACACCATAACTCCTCGGTTGAAAGTTTCCGACGTCGGCTTGACCAGATTGAAAGTTGGGGAGAGATTGGGGGGGGGCTTGATGAACACGTCTGCGGAGTTTGGCACTTCGGGATTGCCGGACACATTTAACGAGTTCCTCGTTTGTTGTTTGGCCGATACGCTCCTCGTCCTTCTCACCCCTACCGTCTATCCCCTTTCTAACCCTCTGAAACTTAGCGATTAGGGCCGACAGCATTATAGGTCACGAATCACGGTTTGCACAGGCCACTGATTAGCTACGGTTACCCGGATCGGTACACTGCCTCATAATTCCGGGTGTGATATTATTGAACAGCAATAGTAATCTCAAACACTACACTGTCTTACAACATACAGGGTCCATCCCAAAAGTAATCAGCCTCTAAAAAATGAAGCTTTGCGGTTGGCTCGCAGACTTCCTCTCAGGTCGGAAAATCTCTGTCGTGGTAGACGGCTTTTCCTCTTCTTTCCATAGCATCAATGGCGGTGTTCCGCAGGGATCGGTATTGGCTCCGACATTGTTTCTGCTTATTAATGATCTACTCTCTAGCACCACAAACCCAATCCATAGTTTTGTGGATGACAGAACGCTGCATGCAGGCATCATGAGCAATAGACCGATCTCTGTGGTCGAGCTAGAACACAGAAGACTGGCAGTGGCAGCTTCACTTTCAAAGGATCTCGATACCATTACTGCTTGGTGGCTTAAGAATATGATTAAATTTAATGCCTCCAAGACCCAGTATTGTACGCTATCAAACAAGAAGTGTCCAAGCCAACACGAGGTTCTAATGAACAACCAGGCTCTGCCAAGGAGTCACTCATTGAAGCTGTTAGGAGTCAACATTACAGAAAATCTGGTCTGGCACGAACACGTCGCGTCAATTGCAACAGCTGCTGGTAAAAAGCTTGGGTACCTATTTAGAGCCAGAAAGTATTTCTCACCATGTAACCTCCTCACGCTATATAAAGCCCAGATAAGACCTTGCCTGGAGTATTGCTCTCATGTCTGGGGAGCTGTTGCCCCTACTACCCTGTCTATACTAGATGCCGTCCAAGAAGGGCAATTCGACTAATTGGCGATCCGGCCTTAACGCGCCACCTTCAATCACTTTCTCACCGGCGTGCTGTTGGTGACCTCTCACTCTTCTACCGATATTCTAACGGAATCTGCTCCTCTGAGCTATCCTCTATCGTTCCGCCGCTCATTGCTCCTATCAGATGTACCCGTGCGACCGCTGCATCTCATCCTAAGACGGTCGTTCTTCATACATCAAGAACTAACCGGTACAACCGCACATTTATTCCCAGGGTGTCCAAGGTTTCGAATGGACTGCCAGAAGATTTATTTATTGGGCCTGCGAGTATTGGCCACTTCAAATCTCGCGTTAACAAACTTCCCCTAACATAACCCTTTCACAGCAGCCGCGGTACTCTGGTATTTAGGCTCTGCCTGCGCGTTCTGCTCAGTTATAAAAAAAATGTTTTATTGATCGGATCGGTACAAATTCATAGTGACCCTCAAAATATGCAACTCCTACATCAATAGATTTATGCAGACAGTTCTTATAAGTCGGAAAGGAATCTTTGTAGGCCTCTTTTGGAATATCCTTAAGGGCTGCTCTGACATTGTCCTTTTTTCTTTCTGGGTGCCGTCTCAGCTGACTGAAGAGCAGATGACACGGGTGGCATAAAATAAGTTTGACTGGACAATCTCAGTCTGTAAACATCGTGACAGATAACAAGACTTGACTGTACTATTACCAGAGCATACCAAACAATCAGGAAAATATCTCAGGTTGGCGGCAATCATACGCGCATCGTGCCATTTTGGGTGAGTATCTGTCAGAAGTGGCATATACGCCAGGTCGACGCTCGCATTTGCTCATCTCTGAGATAAAGTGCATAGGCGTGCGCTGTGACATTTTCTAAACGCGGTGTTGATAGTGTAAGATCTTTAAAATTGATAAACAATGTGCTGGAAATGTGTGCAGCTGCTAAACATTGTAGAAGTAGGTATTATTATTGCAGAAATTTTTTTTTTTTAGATTTTCGAATGATTTCGTCAACTAAGTACATATAACATACAAATACAATATGTACTCAAAAAAGTACGGACACTATTTTTAAGCATCGACTTTGATAGATAATAGTTGATCACCCAGCATGATTTTGAGCAAGTCATTTGCCATGCCATTTTAAACTCCTTTTTGGAACGTTTTTCTGGAATTCAGCACATCTTTTGGATCAATTTTAGTACGATTCACAACACGATAGCGCTGTGCATGTACAAACACGTACCTACTGATATTCTATATTTTTTTAATAAAAGTTTCTTAATCACAATTAAAAGAGATTCAACATTCTTTTGCAAAATATGAAGTATATATATTTTCTATTTTGTATTGTTTAAATTACAACACAAAAGATAACGAACAAAACATTACTTAAAAATTTACATTACTGTGTCGAGTATGTTTGTAATCGATAACTTTTGAGCGATTCCAAGCTGGTATCGATACTTTTGTAGGGGTATCGGTATCGAAGATAATTAATTATTGGGGGGGGGGGGTAGCTTGAGCCAGTAGTTAGGGTCGAGGGCTCGTGACCGGAAGGTCCCGGGTTCGATTCTCTTTAGAGGCTGAAATGTATTTCCGGTTTTTCTCAATCCAAAATAAATATCCGTAAAAAAAGCTCAGCGAAGAATCCCTACCTGAGCTCTCGCTTTTTCTTTCAGTAGCATCTTCTCAGCGGAGGTTGGCGACTATCATTTGGAACTCTTCTCTGTCTTGGGCTAAATGAATGATTGTACAGGCCTCTCTGATATTAAACCACTGGCGTAAGTTCCGAAGCTAGGAAACTTTTTTCGCCCGATCCCTCGTCGTCCTTCGATCTTTCCCTCAACGATCAGTTGTAAAAACTCGCACTTACTATTTCTAAAAATATGGCCCAAATATGCTGCTTTTCTTCGTTTTATTGTATTTAAATGTTCCTGTTCTTTATTCATTCTCTCTAGTACCCTAGTGTTTGTTACCGGCTCGGTCCATGATATCCTTAATATGCGTCTGTATATCCACATCTCAGAAGAGACCAAACGTGACATGTCCATCCCTAAAGTCCGTATATTAATGTGGACAGTAGCTGTTCCTAGTTGCTGTTCCTAGAGTGGCGCCGGGAAACAGTAACACGACGCTAATGACCAGAGCAGTCGATTCCGATGACACAGAAGTAAGTAATTAATTATTGAGAAGTGCAATTAACTGCACGAAATTATCTGTACGAACCAATCGCGCGTTCATTAACGTGTACAGGTCTATACGTGGCCAAAAAATATCGAGTTGGTATCGATATTAGTACTTTTTATTTTTGAATCCCTACTCAGACCTCTCACCCATAATGACACCGTCAAGGACAAATTCTGTAGGGACCATTTTTATATAGGAGATCCTAAGAGACCGAGGCACAAGGTTTCAGTCTTTGATGATGAGGATACACTCGTTGTATCATTTTGGATACACATAAGATAGTCATAGCTAAATGGTATACTAAATAGTGCTTGCCTGAAGTAACTTAATATATGAAGAGTCTGCGGCCAAAGTCAAGAATGGACACCAGGTTCCTCCATTACGATAATGCTCCAACTCCCCGCGTTAAATCCTGTAGAGAATATTTGACCACAACAGGACTGAAACTTCTCACGAACCCCCCTACAGTCCAGAACTTACTCCCTGCAACTTTGCACTGTAAAAATGAAGCTAAAGTCGAGGCGGTTTTCTTGCAATGATGACTCTCTGTGGGCTTGGAAGCACAAATATGCTTCAAAACGTCTCGTGACATTTGGTCGAGCTGGTTTAAAGAGTACCTTAAGGGGATGAGGAAGTGTATGAATGTATAGAAAGTCGCTTTTAAAAAATGAAAACTGTTATAAAAAATTTCCCTAGTATCGCATTAGCCATATATCGTTGATTGAGTATTGTATACTGAGTGATTTATAGTATATGGTAATGTTCGTTGGTTTATCGGAGGTCTTACAGTTTAAAAAAGCGTACAGATATATTAAGAAAGATGATTAATTTTTGATTTCAGCGGAATGGTTATTAAAATATTCGCATCATTCGGTAGTTGCATCATGTTTCTTAAGTTTTTTTTATAGCTGACAATCACGCAACACTGTTCACATACAAGGGGGTTATTTGACCTGGAACTAGGTATGATAATCAATGGTATGATGCAGTGAGACGGGTGTGACCTATTCTAATTCGGGATATTATCAGCTGCTTTCTACGTTGGAGTGAGGTGCCTTTGTGTTTGCTCTCCTAAACCGAATCACGTAAGCGACAGAGTTTGTTATTCGTCTCTTTATGCCATTCATCTCGCCAACTTCTTGCATTTTGTTTTATAGAAAACACTTCAGGTCATTTGCTCAGACTGCTTGATTTGTAGATGAACTCATTACGAGCCTAGGGCCCGATTTTATCAACATGCGCATTTTAACAGAGCCTTTGACCAATCAGAGCAGCCGTTTCAAGAACATGCACCTGTCAAAGTACTATTGATTTCTCTTGAAGTTTACCTCAAAAAGGTCAAAAATGACATGCTTTATGTCGACCATCTAGTATCTTTTCCAATCTGATTTTCCATCCAAAATGGGTGAAAAATTGAATTTTTTTGTTTAACAAGGGGTTTGGCAATTGCTAATCTCAACCAATCAGATTCCACAGATGCGGAACGTTTGATCACTGGTTTATTCGTCTCGCAAATGATAAAGATGACAAAAAATTCAAATTACTGCATTATTTGGACAAAGCAATAATTTACTATCAATTCGAATCGTTTTTAGGGAGGGCTTACGGGGAAAGAGGGAATCATAGCAATCTACATCAGAGTACCAACTTTTCCATCATGATGTCAGTTTTAGAGATGAAACGATTTTAATATTACGTTTATATTTATCGGAGTCCGCCTGCGTGACTGTGCAGTTGTTCCTCTGAGGATTTCCGGAGCGTCTGTAGACCGCTTTAGATACTCCAATCAACATAGTCGAGGCTTAGAACTTTAATCAGAATTTAATTTAAGAGGCTGATTTTCTTGGTATAGTTACTAGCGCGGTAATTACCCATGTTAGAAAAGGCAGTGCCAACTTGTGCCTGATAGCTTTGTCAAAGCCTTTGTTAAAATATGCACGTTGATAAAATCGGGCCTTAGAATTCGATACTGTGTGCGCGCCTGCCTTAACAGCCGAAACAAAGCTGCAGTGGCCACTTCCGGGCTTTAACAGCAACTCACGTACATCCTCCGCCAAGGTAAACATTATCCGGCCAACTGAACAGCTACCAGCTACAGCTACGAGCTACAAACGCATGCGACAACCGCCTAATTGTTAAATTAAGTTTCTGCATAGCCACCAGCTAACGTTGCGCTGCAACCAGACCAGACGGTAAGATCTCTTTGTGTGCCGCAGAGCTGGACAGGTGAGAGAAGTTTAGCAACTCTTGACTCTTTGGAGAGGAGGAAGTTCCGCTTCTGCTCCTGTTCTAAATATAGCTACCTTTAGGATCAACATATGATTGTAACGGAGTTTAGATCTTGGCGAATGGTAACACGCAGAAAAAAAGTACTGTTGCGTTTTCAATTAATTGTTAGTATTTGGATGTTTTTCTATTACTTTAAAGATATTTACAATTATTTCAAATCCATGTCATTAAGAGAATTCAATCCTTATATTTGAAGTAATCACAGGTACGCTAATAAATTCAAAATAGTTGTATATTCGTTCTGGTGGTATATATATATAATCTTTCTAATACTAGTATTGACATATAGGTAATGCAATCAAAGCATCCTTTTGTTCTCAAAATTTACCCAGTGTTTCTTTAAGCAAAGCATACAATCTATTCGACGTACAAAAATTATTCCTGCAACAGCAGTCCGTGATAATTCATCTGATAAAAATCAATTTTGTTTCAATGGGTAACTATTACACGAACAATAACCCATGCTTTCAAAGCATTGTTTATGCTGTTAGTGAAATTGATGTAATTAGTATTCGTACCAACAACACCACATATCTAATTCAATGGCCCTTGTTGTTTGCTGAACTATAATCAGTATTCGGTGGGACTGATGTCCCGATTCAAGGAACGTAAAAAGAAAGAAGAGGGAGATCATCTTAGTGTTATTATTGGCGCTAACACGGACGAGGTTGTTTCGTGTTTCGTTGTTTGCCATCTCATGGTTTTGCGTATTGCATCAGCAATTGTGTGATTTAAATGTGTCCAGTTATATATTAAATGGAGGACCTAGTGAGAAATTAGGGCTTAGAAGAGCTAATACCCGCATTTGGATGTAGGTATTTAGATCAGTCAGGTAAAAATGCAACAACTGGTGCAGGCGTATGTCTAATTCTTATATAATGCTCCTTATAGCTTCATACAAAATCACATCATTAAACACCCAAACGAATCGATTAGCTATCCTCGCAATAAAATGCGTTAGTTCAAGCAAAAGGAAGTAGTTTAGAATCAATTATAAAACAGGTTTGATTCAACGACAGGCTGCGATTGAATCATCCATTGAAATCCAATGACATCTTGTAGTTGAATCGACAATACGATATAATTCGTTACCAACTAAACACTTCTCATTGGATAAAACCTCGCTGTGTTTGAGGAATGCTGAGTTAACGTCCCATTGAATCAAAGCGTAAGTCTTAGACAAAACGACAGATTTTTCTGTGTGCAGTACATGTTATTTTCAAGGATTCTCTCTGTCACATGTGAAACAGCTGTACAACCTTGCAATACAGCTTTATTTATTTCATGTTTTCAGAGTAGTTTCCTCTACATCTGTTCATCCTCCGAAATCACTCTCTTTAGACCAGTTCTGCCAAGGGTCATGAGGGATTAAAGCACGACTGGTCACAAGTCCGCAGAAGGTTTTTTTATGATCAGCCTCCCGCAAAGGCTGAAAGAGAGGATAAGTATCGGTGCACGTTAGATTTGAATGCTACAGGTCGTAGCCATCGGAAAACAAATTCCCCGGCAGCTCATTCCACAGCGTCGAAGTTCCCCAAAAGAAGAAATGCTGGAGGAGACTGGTTCGGGGTTTAGGGACCTCGACCTGGTAAGGATGAGCTCGCAGAGCCTCTCTAGTGTTTCTGGCACGGACGGCCTTTGGTGTTATCATCTGGGATCTCGAACATTTTCCGTGATAGAATCTTTAAAACAGAGATAGGTCAGCCTCCCTTCTTCGATGTTCCAGGCTGTGGAGGTCCTTTGTGAGGTTAGGCGTATCGATTAATCTAATTCTGGATAGTGACCAGAAGCTTTTGAGAGTGCGTCAGAGCGCATCCTCACAAATGGGAGCTACACTCCAGCGATTGTCGGATCTGTGCCTTGTAGAGCAGCAGTAGTTGTTCTGGTGTATGCAGCTTCCTACAGCGGGACAAAACTTCAAGCTTCTGGGATGCCGTTTTAGCAGTACTGACGAGGTGGTCATGCCAGGACATGTTATTGTTGATGTTGATCCCCAAAAGCTTGACGGAAGGTAACTCGACTATGGGGTGACCCTCCATTTCCACAGTTGGTAAGCCAACGTGAGACTTCTTTGTGTAAGTGTTGTTGCCTGAGTTTTCTGTAGGTTGAACTGTACTTTATTTACTAATCCCCAGTCGACAGTTGTTTTGATATCTACGTTGATCTGGAAGGCATGCTGCTGTCGCCGACGCGGCGTACCGTCTCCTGGGATGATAGTGGCTTGCCTGGTTAGGAGTTAGGATAGGATCGCATACTACCTTAAATATCGTTGTACGATGCGGACAAATATCACCTAGTGCACGAGTCATTTCTTCTAACCACTAGTTCATGTTTTAACCACGCACGGAATTACATATAACGCAAAACTGCCATCATTTCGAAATCGTTCAGACCATGGAATGAAAAAATCAGATAAATACAAAATTTTAAAGGAGCCATGAGGCAAATTTTAAATATAAATAATGGATGAAGAAACTGTATAATCGCACTTCCCCCTCCCTGGAAAATGCAAACATTTTGTTTATCCCACAGATGGTACTACCTCCTTGACAAATAATATCTTTTTTTAATCGCTCAAGTTAGGTTTTGTATTTGGCATTTAATCAATCACCTTAACGTGTCGATTGAAGATTTTGATCTTATATACTTCAAATCTAAATTTTCATGTCATCGAAAACTAGCTTTTCTGAAGAAGTCCAATAATATAATTTTATCACTTTTATACCCCTTTTAAAAAAAATGTCGTTGTGTGCTGTGTTCCCCTGGATAAAGGAGAAGAGTGAACTATTTTTGAAAATTTGATTATTTTGTAAACGTTATGAATTTTATAATATTTCTAGACTAAATTCCTTTTGGTCTAATAACGTGCAAAGTTTGAACAAAAGCGTCCCTCATGTAAAATAGTAAAACGGAAACTATTTTCAAAATCTTTGGATCCGTTTGCTACATATATCATCTATCCACTTGAGTATATATTAGAGATTCAAGCTCAAATACTTACCTTATCATAATATCTTCAGATCTTAGACACCATGTTTATTACCTGGAAAAAGAAAAGAAGGTTCAGAATACCAGTATATGCAAGATTATGCACATTTTAATCACATCCGCTACATATAATATTCATGTGTAAGTATCTTGAAATGAGAACCACTTCAAACAACACTGTGTAGCTTAGCTATTGCCTAGAATACGTTTTCAGCTATCGCAAAGTTGCATCTAGGCTAGGAATAAACATCGGGGGAATATTCTGCAATTTCTCTATGTACATTCATATACATATATCACATTGTTTGTCATAGCTATTTGTACGATAATCAAAAGCTGCACGGTTTCTGTTTGCAATAGGAAATTCTACAGTATTATATTGTACAAACAGTAGTGCTAAGTCCTCTCAGGCGAATGCCTTCTCCAACAAACAAACGAAGAGCTCATCGCCATCTTTTCTAAATCTAGGTCTCAAGCACAGAAGCTAAAATAACATTTAGTATTAACGTTTGAACAAATAGAACAAGAAACTGTTAGTAAAATTATACTATGCTATATCAGAAAATAAGGAGACTGTCTAAAGAATCAAAAGGTCTGTTTAATCCAGATGGGGTAACAAGAGGACCAAAATAATGAAAGATAGAAGGAATCTTCTAGTGAGTGAAGTAATAGAGTTATTAAAATTATACCTGAAGAACAGCTTTTTTCAATAAAAGGGCAAATTTTACATGAAATGAAAAGGGTTACGCATGGGATCACCGCGATCTGATATGTTTCGAAACAACTGCCATTGAAAGCTGTAACGTCAAGCCAGAGTTATGGCTTCGCTATATGTGGATGACACGTTTATAATCTGGAATAACTGGAAACGTTCTTTTCGCATTCCACACACAGAAAAATCTGTCTTTCTGTCAAAGACTTACGCTTGGATTCAATGGGACGCTACACTCAGCATTCCTCAAATACAGTGATGTTTTATCCAATGGGAAGTGTATAGTTGGTTAACGAATTATATCGTATTGTCGATTCAACTACAAGATGTCATTGGATTCCAATGAATAATTCAATCGCAACATGTCGTTGAATCGGATCTGTGAATCTGTGTCTGTTTTTTCCTTGGGCCAACAGATTATATTGCGAGGACAGCTGATCGATTCATTTGGATGTTTAATTGTGTGATTTTGTATGAAGTTATAAGGAGCGTGATATAAGAATTAGACATAAGCCTGCACCAGTTTTTGCATTTTTACCTGAAATATAACTGTCTGACTGGTCTAAATACCTACATTCCAATGAAGGTGTTAGCTCTTCTAAGGCCCAATTTCTCAGTAGGTCCTCCATTTAATATATAACTGGACACATTTAAATCACACAATTGCTGATGCAATACGCACAACCACGAGATGACACAACACACCTAACACCGGAACAACACAACGAAACAACCTCGTCCATGTTGGCGGGTTGGCGACTATGATAACACTAAGATGAACCCCTTGTTCTTTCAGTTTACGTTCTTTGAATCGGGACATCAGCCTCGCCGGACACTGATTATAGTTCAGCGAACAACAAGGGCCATTGAAGCAAAATTGATTTTTATCAGATGAATTATCACGAACTGCTGTTGCAGTAATAATTTTTATACATTGAATAGATTGTATGCTTTACTTAAATGAAACATAGAGTGAATTTCGAAAACAAAAGGATGTTTTGATTGTGTTATATGTCAGTACTGGTATTAGAAGGATTATACATATCGTTAGAATGAATATAAAATTATTTTGAATTTATTGGCGTACCTGTGATTACTTCGAATATAAGGATTGAATTCTGCCAATGACATGGATTTGAAGCAATTGTAAATATATTTAAAGCGATGGAAAAACATCCAAATACTAACAATTAATTGGAAACGCAACAGTATCTTTTTCTGTGCAACAACATGGAACGATCCATAGAATTCACAAGAAGAAGAGAGCAATAAGAGCCTTCCTTTTTTTAGTGTTTTGGTAATTAGAAGAATTACTCAAATAGAGACCAAAGTGTATAGAAAACCAACGCACACAGGACAGTACCTGCATTGTGCCTCAAACCATCTAACATCAACTAGGAAAGGGGTTATTTGAACTGGAACAATAACTACGTCACAGTAAAGAAGATCTGTCAAGCAACGCATATTGCAAGAGGCTGGTAGAAGCAACAGTACAAGGAAACGGTACTAACAGGAATAGAGGTCCTGAAGAACACAGGCATTAACTCAGAACATTCGTACGACGACTCAACCAACGATCTAACAACCCTCGAACCCTAATTGCCCCTATAATGTTCCATGAAGAAAACTTATGGAAAATACGTTGCTGCTGGGGCTTTGTGAAAGGATCCAAGAATACGGAGAATTGAAAAATATCGTGGAAACGCTTCTTGCATCACCGGAAGTCACAAATCGAAACTGTGAGAACAACCGCTTGGCATTTCAATATCTGAAATCGTCCAGTCAACAGCATTAATGAAGTATCAAGATTTCTCAGTAAGATAACGAATAAAAAATAATAACAGAACGCTTCAGCGCCTTGGTATTACTGCATGACGTAGAATATTGCACCAAATTTCTCGCGAAAGGTTTCGTAATATTCCAAGGCTGATTGTGTATGGTCTCGCAATGTATCGTACCGAGTATGAGGTATATACCGGGTGTCTGTAAATTAATGGCTACAGCAAAGCTTCAGATTCTTGGGCAAAAATACGGAAATTCAATCAAGTAAAAAGAATGGAGTAAGGTTGATTGACTTAGTACTTCCCACACATAATGATTTCATTTTATTGTTTTCCCATTACATGAAGCTATAGTCTGAAATCCCCTTACAACCAAATCATCGCCCACCCTCCCGCAAAAAAAACGTATTGTACAACACAAAACTTTCGTGAATAGTTTCTTGCGTCTCCCTCCTTAGAAACTAAGACGCCACAGTTTTCATCCTGCATGCTTCAACTGAACGATACAAAGCGATCAGGAGCCTCCAAACCGTCTAAAAGCGAAGTGTGAGCTGTTTTCATATTTTTAGTTTTTTAATTATTGTTGCGCCGCCACTGACACGATTTCTTAGACACTGGCGCGTTTTCCACTTTCGCCGTGATAGTCAATCCTTTGACGAAATTTCATTAAAATCAATTTAATAATTTTTGCTTTACACAATATACATAGAACGAAATTAAGCAATACTTGTATAATGTATACATCACAAATCGGTAAGTCCCTTGGTTTCTGTAATAGGCAAGGAAATGTTCGGATGGGCCTAAAAAAGGGTATTATGCCGCTAGGCTTTTCATTCACAGGTCAGTGGACAGCCCATTATGAATACAACCAATTTTTCAGTTTTCCAACCCTCCACCCCCCAACCACATCAAATTCACCCGTACCCAAGAAAAAGTAGGAAATGATCAGGAACCCCTAAAACGCTTAAAAACAAAGTTTGAGGCGTTTTTATTTTTTTTTATTTTTTTATTATTGCTGCGCCGCCACTGACACGATTTTTTCAAAACATACGCGTTTTCCATCCTCGCCGCGGCGCGGTAATAATATTGTGACGAAGTTTCATTAAAATCCATTCCATAACTTTTACGTTACTCAATACAGAACGATCTAAAGCAATATTCCTAAGTATTTATCAGAAAATTCCCTTGGTTTCTGGAATAGGCAAGGCAATGTTCGGATGGGCCTAAAAAAGGGTATTATGCCGCTAGGTCTATCTTTTACAGGTCAATAGATAGCCTATTATGATTACAACACATTTTTGAGATTTACAACCCCCCACACACCCCAATTTCACCTCCACCCAAAAAAAGTAGAAAATGATCAGGAACCCCTAAAACACCTAAAAACGAAGTTTGAGGAATATTTAATTCTTTTTTGTTTTTGGCTAATTACTCCGCCGCCCCTACACCGATTTTCAAAATTATAAGAACATTACCTACTATGACCCCACAGCATATCGCTGCCCTAATTTCATCACAATCCATGCAGCGGTTACTGAGATTACGAGGCTAGAAGAACGCGCACAGACCGACAGACAGACAGACCGACGGAAATGAGTGACGTGGATTTTCGTTATGTAGACATCATAAAACCTCCAAAAAGCATGTTATCTCAAAATCGAAAATTTTCGCGGTCACAATAATCCCCTCACCTATCGGTGTGGGAAGTAATTCATACTATTATAAACGACATGGTGAACAGGTAAACAAGCGCATAAGTATAGGTTTTTGTTTGTAGTTTACAAATAAGGTAGATGTTTCAAAAGGCCTGTTTCCATCTTCCATTGTCTCTACAATTTTTGAGTACAACGTTTCGATTGATCTACTACCTTCAATAGTCTTAAGGTAACCTGTCGAACATATTCCTTTCGTTGCTATTCATTCTCGTCTAGCTGATGTGTCATTTTTAGTGGCTTAATCTGATTGGACAGCGCCGCGTTCTGCTGAGTGCGTCAGTTCTTGATGACGTGTCGTTCTTCGCGGTTTGTTCTGACCGGTCGTCGTGGCGTTCTGGTTCAGTGGCGTCGGTTCTTACTAACATTACCGGCCGATTGTCACTGCGTTCCGCGTTTGTGTCCAAGTTTGTTCTGTCTAATTTCAGTTTTTGTATATTTAATATTGCAGTGGACAGGAATGAGAAGCCTCGGAGAGATACAAAATGCAGCTGTGAATCGACAAATTTGATAGGAAGAGGATGGACGCCTACGCAGGAATCAGCATGGCACTCTAAGAAGAAGAATATTTAATATTGGTCTAGTTTCCACACTAGGCTTGATATACACGTTCTTGTTGCTAGCGATATAAGCTGCTACTTTGAACTCCCAGCTATACCAGTCAGAAATAATTTTGTGTCGCTCGTGATCTGCTATTGCGGACTTTCCTGTCTCTGCCTCGGTAGGTGTTGAGTCGGTGCTCCTTATTTGTCGCTCCTAGAGGTCTTTTCGTTTCTCCAATGCATACTTTGTCGCATTCACATGGCACTTCGTAGATGCAGTTTTTAGTTTCTTGATGCTCATTGTTGGGTTTTGTTTTCGTCATTACACTGCGGAGGTTTGTATGGTGAGCTGACTTTATTGGTAAACGAAATGGCGTTCGATGTCGAGACTTAAATGGGAAAACATGTAAATCATTTTTATTTGTTTGTGCAGAGAACAGTTTTCAAAATAAAGTTCAAACGGCCTCAAAAATGTGTGAATTTCTTTTCACACTGATAGGTGAGCGGAGTATTGTGATCGCAAAAATTTTCGATATTTGAAATAATACGCTTTTTAGGCGTTTCGTAATATCTAGATAACAAAATGCACGTCATTCATTTCCGTCGGTCTGTCTATCTGTATATCTGTGTTGGCTTTTTTTCTAGCCTCATAATCTCAGAAACCAAATCTGTGTATGGGTGGAGTAGTAATTCGTAGATAACAAGAAATTTTAAAAAACTGTCAAACTTTATTTTAGGCGTTTTAAGGGTGTCTATTAAATTATTTTCTACTTTTTTGGGTGTGGTTGAAATTGGTGTTTGGAAGGCGAAGGGTTGCACATTTTTAGGAGTCATCAGAACATTCTCTTGCCTATTAGATTGCTATTATTACAGAAACCAAGGGGCTCAGAATTTTTTATGTAAACATACGACTATTGGTTTCGATCGTTGTTTATTATGTAACCTGGATCATCATCATAGTCACAATGTCTTAACAAACATGTTGTGAACTCTTAAAATGCATCAAGTCGGAGCTAGAGTATTGCCGACACGAATATTATCAATAGTTTTGAGAACTGTAGCTCGCCATCGTTCGCGATTTTCTGTCACTTCAGTGGCCCTCTTGATACTCATATCTAGCAACCGTTTCGTCGTATTCACCCAGCGTGTAGGGGAACGGCCACGGCACCGCCCACTCGGGGCGTGACCCTGAACTACAAGTTTCTCCATATTATCGCTTCTCTGAATATGTCCGAAGAATGTAAGCATTCTCGTCGACACAATGGAGGATAGTCTCTTTGGATTACCGAGCTCATCCAGTATGAAAACATTAGTTCGATGGGCGGTATAAGGAATTCTCAGCATTCTTCTCCACGTCCACATTTCAAAAGCATCTATGCGAGCTCGATCTGCCTTTTTAACAGTCCAAGTTTCCGAGGCATACAAAAACATGGAGAACATAAGAGACTAAACCAGCGACATTTTGGTAGCTTTAGTGATGTTATGGTCACGCCATATTTTAGTAAGCTTTATCATGGCCACCCGTGCCTGTTGAATGCGCCGTCGAATCTCATTCTCACAGCTACCCGAATTGTCGATCAAAGAACCGAGGTACATAAAACTTTGAATTACCTCACAATGGCCTATTGACTTTATTTCTCGATGATTGGCATGCTCTCTATCTACGATCATAACCTTGGATTTGTTGTAGTTAATACCAAGACTATATGCTGCACTGTGTTGTTCTAAAACGTTTAATAGAGCGACTAGTTCTTCCTGAGAAGCAGCAATAAGGGTTGTATCGTCAGCAGATCTTAAGTTAGACATTTTGCTTCCGTCAATAGTTATACCGCCAATCCAGTTGTCCAATACCTGTCTCATCACAAAGTAAATGTTAAATAACATCGGAGATAATACACATCCCACCAAACTAGCAGTTTCTACATTTTATGACTATGACGCATACGTATGAAAAGTTCGCACATATGCCTTCAAAAGCAACGTTCAGATATATCTGTAAAGTATAGAGTATTACAGATTATATTTTTAATGTGATACAAAGTCCTTTATGTGCCTATTAATACACCAGCAGTTATGGAGATTCTTCATTTTCCACTCTCCCCGCCACCTTAATTTCACCTCCACCCAAGAAAACTGGAAACGATCAGGAACGCCTGAAATGCCTGAATCGAAGTTCGGCATGATTCTGAGAATATCTCACCCCAAATTTCACCAAATTCGGTGCAGTGTTACGAAAATTACCCGCAAAGACCACATCTATTAAACTAACGATACTATTGAGTCCGGTGAAAGCTACTCCACAATGTCTGCTTTTTATAGACTGGAACTTTGTAGAAGGCTGCGCATAATCAACTGAAGCTTCTTTGCCGAGTAGCATCTACAGTTTACATCGCATAAAATAGTTTATAATGTAAGAAGAACAATAAAAGGGTTGATGCAAACTGGAAGTCGTAAATGTTATTCCTTCCTCCTTGGGAGTGGAGAGTTTTACGACATTTTTACCGACTGCAATATCTGGATTATGCATTCTCCGAAAAAGAAAAGCATAGAATAACATGCCGCTATGACTTTAAGAGAAAACACATAGAATTCTCCCTAGGGTGCAAAATAAATCGGGCGAAGATTTTATTTCACAATAACGAGCTATTTTATACAGAGCTGTAAAAATGTCGGAAGAATGGAATAAGTTTCAATCTCAAGAAAAATAAAGAAAATTTTATGTTTACCAAATAATCGTTCTCTATAATTTTTTTTCCAGGAGCGTACTGTCCCCGTCAATACTCAAGCCTTAAGGCCCATTGTATTATAGCTCCTCTCATTTAAAGTATCCACTCCAGCAATCTAGATCCCTGCATAAGTCTATGCAGTTTTCCTACTGGTCCTGGTGCTGAGCTGAACTCCATTGGTTCTAGCTTGGTCTTCCCAAAGAGCAGTGTCCCTTGTAATCTAGCGCTTCGCACTCACAGAGCACATGTAGGGCTGACTCAGTCCCTTTACCACACCGTCTTCATTTGTGGTCTCCATTGTAGAGTCCCATTTTATTCAGGTATTCCTTCAGGTCACAATGTCCTGTGAGGAGACCCGTCGTTATTCGGAGCAGATTCCTACCCAAGGAGAGCAGTGTTTCAGCTGTCTTCTTGCATGGAGATTTAATGAATGTTTTTCCATGAACACATCCCGGCAACAAGTTCCACTGCTACTTGTGCTGATGTTTCATCCATTCTACGACCTGGTGTCTGATTGTGCTTATAGGCACCCCCAGGGCGGTTTCTGCTCCAATGTATAGAGCAGACGACCCTAGTCTTGCTAGCTCGTCCGCCCTTTCATTGCTCCTTATACCTGAGTGTCCTGGCACCCACTCCAAAGTTATTCTGTTGTCTTGTGCCAGCCTTCCTAGTTCTTATAGACATTCCCAGACTAGAGCAGACGTAACTTTGGGCCCTTCTAGTGCCCTAAGTGTAGCCTGACTGTCTGTAAGTATTGCGATCCTCTTGTTTCTGTAGGATCGCTCATTATTTATCCTTGCACGGTGCAGGATGGCGTACACCTTTGACTGAAATATCGAAACGTATTTTCCTAGCGGAATGCTCTGTCTAGTTTCTCTTCCAAAGATTCCTGCTCATGTGCCCTGCTCGGTCTTTAATCCATCCGTGTACCAGACTATTTCCCGATACAGGCTGTTTACGTCACAGAGTTCTCGATCTCTAATTATACTCTCGAATTTCTTGTTGAAGATATATTTCGGAGTTATGAGGTCATTTCTAGCATCCATTATACTATGCCCCACATATTCTGCGATTTGGTTGTGCCCAAGATCCTTGTAAATTGCTCTTGGTGGATTTTGTAATCTGGAGTAGCCCATTCTCGCCTCGCACATTATTACAATTTGCAACAGAGGGAGGCCCAGGATGGTCTCTAAGACTGCAAATTCTCCATAATACGAGTACATTCAAAAACCATTCCTCCTTGGGAAGTATATGGAAAAAGGCAAGAATTCAAAGGTATATGCATACGCTGGCAAGATTTTGGGAGAAACATTTTGCTACAGGCTTTAAACTAACTTTAACCTTAAATCAGTTGTCTAAATGCAAAACCCGACAAATCGGCAGGAAAAATGTTACAGAAATCAAAAAAATCCGGAAACCGCTTTATTATGAGTGAAAATAATACTAAAATTAGAATATGATAATCTACGGTGGCTTAGGATAATTTTATTATTCTTTACTTTTTGAATCCTGACCGTCGGTACCAAATATTTAGTAAAACAATCTTGGGATACGGTCACTTATTATATTTCCAAAATATAAAATTTTACGACGTTTTGTATCTGTTTGACATTTCTGATATTTTATTTTAGTTTTAATACCTGAAGATGACGCCTAACAGAAGCGTCGAAACGTCGTAAAATTTTATATTTTGAAAATATAATAAGTGACCGTATCCCAAGATTGTTTTACTAAATATTTAGTACATATAAAGGCCACCCTTGAAGGTTACACCTTGTGTAAGGGTATTGGCTGAATTATTGTATATCAGATAAAATTTTGAGACTTGACTCACACTCGCCTCTCCAGACCTATCGGTTGAGCGTGTGAAACGATATACATATCTTGGAACAGGTCTAAATGAGAACAACGATTGCTCTGTTGAAATAAGAAAACATATGGGGAAAGCCAGAAATACATTTATGAAAACGAAAAAAGCGCTAAATAGTCGGAACCTAATGCCGCTTATGAGGTGCTACGTATTTTTTGTACTGTACTATGGGATGGAAACGTGGATAATGAAGAAAATGGATACCCAATGCCTCCAGATTTTGAAATGTGGATATATCGTCGAATTCTGAGAATATCGTGGGTTATCAAAGCTACAAAGGAAACAGTATTCATATGAATAAAAAAACAAAGAGAAGTATTGCTAAGAATAAATAAAGGAGAATAAAATTACAGTACCCGGGACAAGTATACTACTTCAAGTAATAGTAGAAGGAAAAATCGCAGGAAAAAGAACGATAGGAAGAAGAAGACATTCATGGCTGAAGAATCTGAGGGATTGGTGTAATTGAGGTTTTGAATCAATTTTTTTTTTTGTCATAAATCGAGAGATCATATATAAGTTTTATAATAAAACTGTTTTTCTTTTCTTTTTTTTTCGCAATAATTCAAAAGTTATATCAAAATAAAAATGGGTTTTTGAATCGAGTACCGAAAACACGCCGATGGCTCCCGAACCCGTGTGACGTAATGGTGGCGGTTAAGATGCTCCTTTGACCAACGACATCCTACATCGATACTAGATTCTAGATCCCCAGCCAAATGTGAAAATACTTGCTAGTAACTAGTGTATATTTGTTGCAATATAGCCGATGAATGAAGTTTGCAGCTCAGGACGACCTCTACGATCGAAATAAATATCTTTTTGAATGTTTGAAATCAGATTACAGATTCCAATAAGTAAGTACCTAATCAAATATGTCTTATTGAAACTATCTGGTGGATGTTCGGCTGGCCTAGTGGTTAAAGTGTTGGCTAATGGATCCGTTGGTCTGGGTTCAAAGCTCAGCCTGTCCAATTTTTTTTATTTTTTTTTATCAAATAATTCCTTCATGTGCTTTTTGCACTTGTTATTTACATTTTTTTCTACGATCAACATAAATATGTGCAACGGCAGACTTGTCCCCAAGCCTATAATTTGCCTAGCAGCGGCTGGTTTTTCCCAACGCTGGAAGACCATATCGACTGGTCTATAAATCACTCGTTGGCGAGCGTCGATTGGACGTTTTGAATTCAACGGTTTTCGGTAGGGACACAGAGTCTTCTTTAGTTCACACAACCGGAGCGGGAGTCAGTTTCCGATTGACCAACCGACCATCCACCACCGAGCTGGCTGCCTAGTAGTGACTAGTGACCATCCCTGGGACCTGGCTTAACATTTAGCAGTTGCTGAACCTAGGTAACTTTTCCTTTCTTGGGGTAGTCAAACAAAGGGATGGGGCCTTGCTCTGAATCGGGCGATATTAAATGAGCTATAATGCTTGCAGCCTGGTTTCCCGTTTTTGGGGTTTTACTACTCACGACGCCACGCAACAGTCGGCCATCTTGACCGCCGAGGTCCACCTTCCCGTTCCAGAGACTAAATAACAATCCTACGGGGGCAGTAGCAAAAGGGGCTACTGCAATAGCCATAGGGGACAGCTGTCGCTGAGGCGCTGTCCAAAATCCTACGGGGGCTGC
The DNA here is from genome assembly GCA_951848785.1 of Callosobruchus maculatus. Lineage (NCBI taxonomy): Eukaryota > Metazoa > Arthropoda > Insecta > Coleoptera > Chrysomelidae > Callosobruchus > Callosobruchus maculatus. The sequence continues at coordinate 3,810,321 of CATOUR010000090.1, read as the reverse complement.
TGTATTAACTCTCTGCAAGGAGGCAGCTGACGCAGAGGCGCTGCTGTGTTCACAATCCCACGGCGACGGTAGCCACTGTAGCCAGGGAGGCTGCCGTATTCATCTGTTTTTTTTCCAAAAGATAAGTTTACTTTATTATTTAACTGCCAGTGGTTTTCTAAATAACCTTTATGTTTTGCTACAGATAGTTTGTGAATTCACTTGGTGTATTATTACTGCTTTTATACTCGTATTTCTATATTCATACATATTTACAATTTACGTAATTTATTAAAAGGTGAAGAAATATATATATTTTGTTGATTTTTATACTTGATTTATGTATACATATTTACAATTTAGATCAACTTATTAAAAGGTGAAACAAATATATGACACGTTTTATTTCTCATTTAATCCCTTGGATTCACGGACCCGAGGTGCTCTTCTAGCACAACCTTGGCCCGTCACAACTGGCGCCCGAGCAGCTGGCCTGTCACAACTGGCGCCCGAGCATAAAAAATATATATTTTTTTCACCTTTGCCCATTATTTTTAACGTTACATTTCAACTTATTTCACGATAACCATTTTGGTACAGTACTACTACTATTTATCACTGCTTATTTTTCCTATCGTTCATTGGTAAAGATTTTGTGAATTTCAATTGTTATTTTTCTCAGTCAACCGATCTGGTACATTAACATTTTAATCCTTTTTTCTTCCTTTTTCAATTTATTGAATTTTCTTACTCGCATAAATAGGGATTTAGTGGGGCCCGTTGGGGATATAACTTTATGTAATTGTTGTTTCCTTTTGTGTAAGGTTGGTCTCGGTACTTATATATAAAAAAAAAACTTGTTCTAAGATCATTGCGTGTGTGTGTTGATACGCACGTACATTAATAGTTGGACATTTAAAAAAAAATAAAAAAATATTGAATATCGTTTATGAGATTTGTGTGTAACATTTATTGTTTGTGTTAATTGGTGACGCTTATATAAAAAAAATATCTGTAAAGCGTAATTTGATTATTCACTGCGACTTATAGCTCTATCTATATATATATATATAAAAAAAAATTTTTGAATTCTGTTTACTTGATTTGTGTTAAGATTTATTGTTTGTATGTTTAATTAGCGTCGTTTGTTAAAAAAAAAATTCTGTAAAGAAAACCACAGCATAGGACTTAAATATATAAAAAACATTCCAGGTAACACATTCCTAAAATCGGCAAACATCTACGAACTGCTGCCAGTACAGGTCCTGGCGTGCAACTCTTCCCAGCCCACTCAACCCATAAGAGCTCTGGGTGAGATTGGCCCCGTTCCCACCCGTCAACAGCTGTCGGAGGAGATATTGGTGAGGAGGTTGATTTTTTTTGTGGCTCCACTTCATTTTAAGGCCCACTTAAATTGCACCACCACGCTATTATTAATTTACACATAACAAATTTCAATTAGCATTTACCTACAATTTCCAAGTTCACTGGTATATAAAAACAAAATTTACAAATTAATTATCCAATTTGTTTCCTATACATATCTAATTTGCGTCAGCTAAAGTATACATCAGGTCATAGCAGATTTAAGAAGTTATTACCACAACATTCATTTAAGAAACGTCATATACATAGACACATTTTTTGCTCTCAACATATACCTCAGTATATTCAATTTTCCGAAATTTCTCGGATAAATCCATATAAATATATTTCTCGGACAAAGCCATCAGTAAAAAAAAAAGGGTCACATAAATTTACCTGCTCTGTAAACTACGATTGACAAAAAAAGGAGGTCATTATTTCTATACATTTATAAACACATAGAAAGGATACATTTCTCTTTGGGTATACACAGTAAATTAGTTTAAACATACATTGCCTCTGCTAGCACTTAGATAAATTTTATTCAGCTTCTGGTGAAATCTGCGGAAATTTTTTTTCTTGCTTCGAATTTATTACTATGTCGAACAACGAGGGAACTGCTCAGCACGGCGATAACGCCAGTATAGGTGAAAAACAAAGATCGCTTTTACAATCCAAAACAGGTACCATTCCTAAAGATAAGAGGTATGAACTTAGGTACAAAGAACATAGACATGCAGAACTGGACAAAATGAGAAATATTCAGGTTACAGAATTATCAGAACAAAACAGCACAGACAGCGAAGAAGATGCAAGGAAGCTGACTACACCCAAAAATGTCATGAGCAAACACCGATCACTTGGGGAGGTATCAAGCCACGACGAAGAGGACAAGTCAACAGTAAGAAGACAACAAAGGAAATCTATAACATCACCGCGATGTAGAAGAAGTCTATATTCACACCCAGCACCACAGGAAATAGAACATCGAACTCAACAGCAAACATTCGAAGAAAGATCAGGACAACATCAATATCCTGTTTTGTACAGACTGCCTGTGGATATGAATTCACAGCCAACATTTAATGGCACAAGCAGCATCAATCCTTTGGAGTTTGTCAAAAGACTGGAAATCTGGATGGATGATCAGAACATACAACCTCACGAATATTTAAACTATGCCAAAAGAAGCCTCAGAGGATCGGCAAAACTGTGGATGGAAGTATTATGCAGCAATTTGTACACGAACAGCGATTTTAAGGCAAAATTTCTTCAAAAATACTGGAGCCGCGAAAAACAACAAGAAGCACTCTTCAAAATTTATAATGGAAGATTTTTAGCATCAGCCAACATGAACATGTCAGCATATTTTCTCAAGATGCTCAAGCAAATAAAAGAAATTGAAATACTTACTTTAGAAGAAGGAGTCAACTTGATCATCAAACATTTTCCACTACATATATCAAGATTACTAGCAACAGTGTATCCCAAAACGCCAGAGAAGATATTTGAAGTCCTGGAAGATTTTGACATGCTAGAAGACAGTCATCGTTCTAAGTTAGAGAGACCACAGGGATATAGAAGACCCGGTGACATGCTACCAGAACAAAGAAATTTCAACTTAAGGAGAGAAAGAGAATGGAAAACGCCGCAAGAAGCTCGACATTCCCCCAGAAGCCAAGAGACCTATCCAAGGAGAGAACAACCACACAGACTGGACAAGTATCAGGAAAACAGAAGTCACGAACAGTACAGAACAACACCTGCCGCCAGCAAAAGAAAAGACAGCTACACGCCTGCAAAACCTACACACACGAGAGAAAATGGATATCGAGAAAGGAACGGTAAACCAAGACAAGCATACAATGTGAGCACGATACAAAAGGAGAGCGACTACAGATATAACATCGAGTCACTGGAAGACAATTTGGAATCGTATTCAAAACCAAGACATCAAGAAGAGGAACAACAGGTATACCAGGACCGGTTGCAAAGGCAAAACCATACCATTAATGAGGAATATTTTCCGGAAAACTAATACCAGTACATCAGCATCGCTCCTGCGATGTACCTGGAAAGAGAAATGGGGCGAACTCAGACCTGGAACACGCAACCCGAAAGTCACCGCAACCAGTACTACAACAAGACAAGCTAAACAAGATTACAGTTACAGCAGACGTGCATAAACCTACCATCAAAAGATCTGAACCACAATGTGATACTATCTTCGTTGACTCGGAGGAAGAAACAGAAACAAATAAAACGACGGTACCCTTCATCAATGCTATAGTCAACGATATTCCAACAAAAATTCTAATAGATACAGGTTGCCAGATATCTTGTATATCACACGAATTTTTTGAAAGTTTAAAAACTAAAAACTCAGCCATTATGTCACTACCAGTCACAGGGGTCAAAATCATAGGTGCGACAGGAGGTAAAAGTAAAAATATAACATTACAAGTTTATCTGAAATTTAATATTGATAATCATATCTTTCACTTAGTATGTCTCGTTGTGCAAAATTTGATACACAATGTAATTTTCGGCATTGACGGTTTATATCAAATTGGAGGTATGATAAATTTTACAGAAAAAACACTTATTTTTAAGAACCATTCTGTACCGTTGATAGAGCACATTAACCAGGAAGAACCGCTTAGCCTCGCGTACATGCAAAATATACAAGCTGACATAGATATGATAGAAAACGCAATGGAACCTATACCTAAAGATATTGCAAACATCATTAATAAGTACAAAGATATATTCTCGGATATACCAGGTAGAACTTCGATATACACGCATAAGATTCGCCTAACGAATGAGGAACCCTTTAAGCCTAGAGTTTATCCAGTACCACTTTGTCATCATAACACAGTAAAAAGTAAATTACAAGAGTTGGAAGCACTAAATATAATCAAGAAGTCTGAAACTTCTTATATTTCCCCTCTAGTCCCAATAATAAAAAAGGACGGTTCGGTCAGAATTTGTCTTGACGCCCAAGCGCTAAACAAAAAGATTGAAATGGATTACGAATGCCCTAAGTCAATTGATCAACTTCTATATCAATTTCATGATACAGCTTATTTCACTACATTAGATCTGACTAGTAGCTTTAGTGCCTCTATGTCCGCAGTCTACCAAATACTGTGGATTCCTATTTGATCATCAAGTATACGAATTTCTGGTCATGCCTTTTGGACTTAAAACAGCGGTAGCAGGAATGACACGTTGTATAAATAAAATATTTAGAGACTGCTCCTCATTTGTAACAGCGTATATTGACGATATACTTATAGCATCAAAAACAGAAGCTGAACACTACAAGCATTTGGAAATCGTTTTTCGAAAATTAAAAGAGGCCAATTTAACAGTAAATTTGTCAAAATGTAGATTTTTCAGGAATAACTTACCATTTCTGGGGAATATTTTAACCACTACAGGTATTCAAACTGACAATCAAAAAATGGAAGCTCTAGATAACTTTCCTAGGCCACATAACATTAGAACCTTGAGAGCTTTCTTAGGAATTTGCAATTATCACAGAAAATTTTGCCAGAAATACACTCAAATTCTATATCCGTTGTATACACTCCTCCAAAAGGGAGTTAGATGGGCATGGAAAGAGGAGCATGAACACGCATTTAAAGAAATTAAAAGAAATATCATCCAAGCTAGTCAGTTATACCATCCCAACCTGAAAAAGGAATTTTATATTCAGGCTGACGCTAGTGCAGTCGCTATTGGGGGTAGACTATATCAAATTATAGAGGGCAACGAACGAACAATAGCTTTTATAAGTAGGAAACTTCTACCTGCAGAAATAAACTATAATACAACTGAAAGGGAACTTTTAAGTGTGATATACTGTCTAGATAAATGGAAGACATTAATTTTTGGCTCAAAGATCATAGTCTTGTCAGATCATAAGAGCCTATCGTTTTTACTGAACTGTCAACTATTGAACCCGCGACTTATGAGATGGTATCTAAAAATTCAAAATTTTGACATAACAATAAAACACATTAGAGGAAAAGAAAACATCATTGCAGATGTGTTATCTAGACATGCGCAAACAGGTGTAACAGATGCGAACAACAAAGAAGTAGTTATAGCAAAAATTGCACTTCTGCCAGACAAAAAAATTCTGAACACATTGAAAAATATCCAAAATTTACAATTAAATGACACAAATTTAGCATACATCATAAATAGGATAAAGGGCAATTTAGGTAAACCCCAAGATTACTATAGGCTATATAATGATACTCTGTATGGTAAAGGAAAAAACTCAAATAAATGGAGAATATGCATTCCCAGCGGATTTATTAAAGAATTAGTATGGGAGTATCATGACACGTATGGTCACTATGGAGCTTGGAAAACTTATAAGTCATTGTCGGTCAATTATATTTGGAAAAACATGAGAACATCAGTTAAAAAAATTATTAGGACTTGTGAGCTATGTCAAAAATCTAAATATTTAAATGAAAAAATGGCAGGACCAATGAAGTCCATAATACCTAAGGATGAAAACGAGTTGGTAGCAGTGGACATTTTTGGGCCACTACCAACATCCGTGGGAGGAGTAAAGTATGTTTTTGTAGTCCTTAATGTTTTCACAAAGTACGTAAAACTCTATCAAATCAAATCACCTACTGCTAGAACACTAATCAATAAACTAGAGAATGATTATTTTCTCAACATAAGAAAACCAGCTAGTATATTGTCAGATAATGGTACACAGTTTATGTCAAAACTATGGTCAAAATTCCTGCAACGTCATAACATTAGAAACCTACACTGTAGCATTAGACACCCTGCCAGTAATCCTAGCGAACGAGTCATGCGCGAACTAGGTAGATTACTTAGAGTTTTTTGTTCCACAAAACATTCAACATGGGCGAAATTTATCAAAAGGATAGAGTTATTGATTAATTGCGCAACAAGCGAAAGCACGGAGCTCGAACCAATAGTTCTAGAAAAAAATACCCACCCCGAGTTTGAGGTTCGAAAGCTGTTAAAAATACCAGATGATGGTGATAATGCGGTAAATTTTCAGATAGTAAGACAAAAGTTACTCTCAAAGGCGGCAAAAAGACAAAGCAAACATGACAATAAACAAAAATTAAAAAAATTTGAGCTTGACCAATTGGTCTGGCTGAAAAGTAACAATATGTCATCAGCAGACATTCATGAGATAAAAAAATTATTCCTTCTATATGAAGGGCCATACCGAATCAAGGAAATCGCAGGGCATAATGCGTACCTCCTGGAAAATCCGCAGACAGGTGTGGTAAGGGGGGTGTTTAATATAGTTAACTTAAAACCGTATAAATCATAGGAAATAGGATTTTAAGGGGTAGTTGTTAGACTAGATTATATATTTAAAGCAACATTTTTTCTCTTTTTTTTTCTGGTTTGTGTTAAAGCAAATGCATCCTTGGTGGTTTACATTTTAGTGGGGCTATGTGGTGGAGCTGCAATGAATTGACATCCTACCAATTTTTTTTCCTTTCAGCAAATTATAAAGAAATAATATCCCTGACGCTCCTTATTTATTTATAATTTAGTGGGGCTATGCAACGGCAGACTTGTCCCCAAGCCTATAATTTGCCTAGCAGCGGCTGGTTTTTCCCAACGCTGGAAGACCATATCGACTGGTCTATAAATCACTCGTTGGCGAGCGTCGATTGGACGTTTTGAATTCAACGGTATTCGGTAGGGACACAGAGTCTTCTTTAGTTCACACAACCGGAGCGGGAGTCAGTTTCCGATTGACCAACCGACCATCCACCACCGAGCTGGCTGCCTAGTAGTGACTAGTGACCATCCCTGGGACCTGGCTTAACATTTAGCAGTTGCTGAACCTAGGTAACTTTTCCTTTCTTGGGGTAGTCAAACAAAGGGATGGGGCCTTGCTCTGAATCGGGCGATATTAAATGAGCTATAATGCTTGCAGCCTGGTTTCCCGTTTTTGGGGTTTTACTACTCACGACGCCACGCAACAGTCGGCCATCTTGACCGCCGAGGTCCACCTTCCCGTTCCAGAGACTAAATAACAATCCTACGGGGGCAGTAGCAAAAGGGGCTACTGCAATAGCCATAGGGGACAGCTGTCGCTGAGGCGCTGTCCAAAATCCTACGGGGGCTGCTGTATTAACTCTCTGCAAGGAGGCAGCTGACGCAGAGGCGCTGCTGTGTTCACAATCCCACGGCGACGGTAGCCACTGTAGCCAGGGAGGCTGCCGTATTCATCTGTTTTTTTTTTCCAAAAGATAAGTTTACTTTATCATTTAACTGCCAGTGGTTTTCTAAATAACCTTTATGTTTTTGCTACAGATAGTTTGAGAATTCACTTGGTGTATTATTACTGCTTTTGTACTCTATTTCCATATTCATACATATTTACAATTTAAGTAATTTATTAAAAGGTGAAGAAATATATATATTTTGTTGATTTTCATACTCCATTTGTGTGTACATATTTAGTTTTTAAACCAATTTATTAAAAGGTGAAACAAATATATGACACGTTTTATTTCTCATTTAATCCCTTGGATTCACGGACCCGAGGTGCTCTTCTAGCACAACCTTGGCCCGTCACATATGTTTTTGAAACAAATTCTATCAGACATATTACTTGCACTGCATAGTGCAAAAACTAAGTACAGGACGCGGTGGACAATTCAAAAAATCAGTTCAAATGGTGCTTGTCCGTCAATATCAACCGCCAATATTTTTTTTAAATGTAATAGTTGGTTAATAAAACAAAATCCATTCATTTTTTAAGTTTTTAATATAAACATAAAGTAAGTCAAACTCGTAATCACAACAGTCTTCTGTTTATCACTTGGTATCTTTATTTATTTAACTTTGAGCAATGAAGCTTAATAATTAAATTTTCATAAAAATTTAACAAATAAAAATATAAAAATGCAATGCAAACAAACAAAACTTATTTTTCTATGAGTTTCAATGTTATAATTATCTTCTTGACCAAAACTTAAAATAATTATTTTATTATTTAATATTATTATTGATAAAAAAAACTTATACGATAAATAAACTATAAGTATAATTATTTTACATAAGAGATAGCACTTCAAGTAAACAAAAATAAAACTATATTTTTTAGTCCCGAACATAGAAAAAAGTATAAAGTATCTAGGAATATATTTAGACTCACACTTACGTTGGGATGTACATATTAATAATTTATTAAAAAAAATTGGATTCATTTCATATAAGATGAAATTACTAACAAATATTTTAACAGAAAAGCATCTACGTATAGTAAAGATAATTATAACATTGAAGAATAAGTTTTGTTTGTTTGCATTGCGTTTATATATTTTTGTTTGTTAAATTTTTATGAAAATTTAATTATTAAGCTTCGTTGCTCAAAGTTAAATAAATAAAAATACCAAGTGATAAACAGAAGACTATTGTGATTACGAGTTTTATTTTATGTTTATATTAAAAACTTAAAAAATTAATGGATTTTGTTTTATTAACCAACTATTACATTTAAAAAAAATATTGGCGGTTGATATTGACGGACAAACACCAATTGAACTGATTTTTTGAATTGTCCACCGCGTCCTGTACTTAGTTTTTTCACTATGCAGTGCAAGTAATATGTCTGATAGAATTTGTTTCAAAAACATATTTATGTTGATCGTAGAAAAAAATGTACATAACAAGTGCAAAAAGCACATGAATGAATTATTTGATAAAAAAAAATAAAAAAAATTGGACAGGCTGAGCTTTGAACCCAGACCAACGGATCCATTAGCCAATTCTCTAACCACTAGGCCAGCCGAACATGCACCAGATAGTTTCAATAAGACATATTTGATTAGGTACTTACTTACTTACTGGAATCTGTAATCTGATTTCAAACATTCAAAAAGATATTTATTTCGATCGTAGAGGTCGTCCTGAGCTGCAAACTTCATTCATCGGCTATATTGCAACAAATATACACTAGTTACTAGCAAGTATTTTCACGTTTGGCTGGGAATCTAGAATCTAGTATCGATGTAGGATGTCGTTGGTCAAAGGAGCATCTTAACCGCCATCATTACGTCACACGGGTTCGGGAGCCGTCGGCGTGTTTTCGGTACTCGATTCAAAAACCCATTTTTATTTTGATATAACTTTTGAATTATTGCGAAAAGAAAGAAAACAAAAACGGTTTTGTTATAAAACTTATATATGATCTTTCGATTTATCACAAAAAAAATATATTTTTTCTTTATTCAAAACCTCAATTGCTCCAATAACCAGCTATTTAAAGCGGCGGCTTCTAAACTTTGAATTGCCTTGATGATTGTCAACCTTCAGAATGGCCATGGCACCTAAAGAAGAAGAATAAGAAGAACCACTGTCTTCAACATCGGTGTTACCCTCATCTACTTGGATAAACAGTTTTTCTGAAATCTAAATTTGAAATTTGGACACGTCGGGTTTTGCATGTTCGGAACTGTGACACGTTGTGTTTTGATTGCTATTTCTGTAGAATTGGATCAAAATGAATGAAATAAATGAGCTTTGAACTTTTTTCTGGATACAAAGAAAACTAGACAAACACCGAACTCAACGAGAGGAAATTATAAACATAATGCTAGATACTAAAGACGATACATTTTAAGTTTTACAAGGTTTGAATCTCAAAATCCTCTTTTTCTGACAAACAAAATTCTTCAGAACTAGCAATAGTGTTTTCACGATTAGATAGAACGCGGTCGTAATTTTCTTTTGAACTGTAGTACAGAACAATATTTTGATCACACGTGGTTTTTAAATTGATAAATAATTTATCAATATACTGTGAATCAATCGAAGTTACGATGAAGTGAATTCACCATACGGTATTTTCAACGAAAGCGTAAAACATGTAATTATAAAAAAATTTTCTGCCATGGTTGCTTTGAAGGCAAAACAAAAATCTTAGCCAAATAAATAAAAAGAGCTTGCCAATTTCTAATATTAAACCTTTTTTCGGAAAGCATTAATCGCCTTTTTAATTTGATATTCATAAGTTTTAATATTAAATACGTTGTGCAATACATTTATCTATAAACATGTATGTTTTATGGCTTTTGCCAGTAAAATACGTTTTTTAATTATGTTTTCTCGAAATACTCGCCCCCCCCTTCAGATTTATCGTCCCCCCCCCTTCAGATTTATCGCCCCCCCCCCCCCCCCGGGGGGGCCTTTTCTCGGAGCGAACAACGTGTATCTCTTCTTATTAGCTTCGTCAGGCTGCATTTTATCTCTGTATAGTCATATAGCTCTAAATTCGGGTTCACCTTCCAACATTCTGTACTGCCATTTATTAGGCAGATTGTGGAAACTGTACAGCTAGAATCCTTCCAGTTAAAACGGCATACCTTTTATGCAAATATCTTCTGTAGACAGAGTTACCTAAGCGACTGCTTTCATGAGGATCTCATTAGCCCGTGTCATTTTAAGCCGCCTTTGCAGCACATGTTAGTACAGTCGGTTTCGGCATTTGAGTCTATTTCGCGAAAAAATACTCACTTGAGCACATATGAGCCCATCGTCCTTAAACGCTGTGCCGCTGAGCTTGCATCCATTCTTTACAAGCTCTTCAGACTATCGTGTTGACGAGGCGTGTTTCCCACTGCATGGAAGATTGGCTGCGTACAACCCATTTCCTAAGAAAGGCAAAAAACCAATACTATCAAGTTTAGACCTGTGGCTCTTCTCAGCATCACGTTCAGCCAAGCCATTAACACACAGCTCCTGGAAAACCTGGACAACGATAACATCATAAATGATCGCCAGTATGGCTTCCGTAAGCATACGTCTACGGGAGACATCCTGGCCAACGTCACCCACTTGTGGAACAGAGCAGTTGAAAATCATAGCAAATCCCGTGTTGATGTAATTGACATATCGAAAGCCTTTGATAGAGTGTAGTTTGAGGGACAAGTTTGCTGCTTGCGGACTACCATCGGGCCTGCGCCTGTAGCTGAACAGCCACATTTTCAATAAACGCCACTGTTCCTCAGGGATCTATCCTATCCCCAAACTGTTTCTGCTGTACATCGATGAAATACTGAAACTAACATCCAATCCAATAATCTACAGCTTTGCAGATGACATTAATATCGTGTATGGAACCAGGCAACCCACTATCATCCCAGGAGACGGTACGTCGGCGACAGCAACATGCCTCACAGATCAACGTAGATATAAAAACAATTGTCGATTGTGGCTTCGTAAATGAAGTACAGTTTGACGTACAGAAAGCTCACGCATCAAGACTGACAAAGAAGTCTCACATTGGCTTACTAACTGTGGAAATGGAGGGTCACCCAATAGTCATATCACCTTCCGTCACGCTCTTGGGGATCAAAATCAACAATAATATGTCCTGGCATGACCTCGTCTCCGTCTTCAGCATTGCTAAAACGGCATCTCAGAAGCTTGGAGGTCTATTCCGCTGTAGGTAACCGTATACACCAGAACAACTACTGCTGCTCTACAAAGCATAGATCCGACCATCGTTGGAGTATCGCTCTCATTGTGTGGATGCGCTCCGAAGCACTCTCTAAAGCTTCTGGACACTATCCAGAAGAGAGCAATTAGACCAATCGATACATCTAACCTCACAAAGGACCTCTGCAGCCTGGGACCTCAAAAAGGGGTGGCTGACCTGTCCCTGTTTTACAGATTCTGTCACGGAAGATGTTCGCTTTCCCAGATAATAACACCGAAAAAGGAACACTAAAGTGGCTCTGCCCGTCCTTACCAGGTCGAGGTTCCTACCCCCCGAACCAGTCTCCCCAGAATTTTTCTTTTAGAGAACTTCGCCGCTGTAGAATGAGCTGCTGGAAAATTAATTTCATAACGGCTCCACCCTGCAGCCTTCCAAATCTAACGTAACTTATCCTCTCGCAGTGCTCTACATCGTCATATGCTTTCAGCCTTTGCGGGAGGCTGACCATGAAGAAAGAAAAAGAAATTCTTGAAATATATACTTCAAATATAGCGTATCTTCCTATATGAGCAAAACTGTAATGATCAAGAATGTTATATCTTTGACCATATTGGGCTATGTTAAGTAAATATTTTTAATTCAAAAGTGGGAAAGCATTGAAAAAAGAATACCGAAATCATAAATCAAGCATGTGTTTATCTTGAATAGAATACAAAGAATATATCACATATAAGAATACTACAATTATATGTTGACTGAAGCATTTCGTTATCTTGAAACGAACAGCTCAAAATGTTGGTCTTTTTGGGACAAGCATCTACGACGTCTGTATATGCATTCAGAAATTTTATGTTATATAGTAGATATTTTTACAATTTTTACAAATTCATGTTGAAAAATGGCGATTCCCACAGAATATAGCGAATATGTACCTGTATTACTTTTGCGCAATAATTCTTTCATGACTATAATATTATAACACACAGACACAGGTAAAATTATGAATTATTTCGAATGTCTAGAAGGCTTGTGGGGACCTGTCATTGTGCACGTACCAAGATTATCATAACCTCAATGCGACTCTACAGTCTATCTCGATAAGAGATAGACCAAAACATAAACAAATCCAATTGTGACCCTTACGTAAACGCTGCTGTGCAGGTGGACAGAACAACTCCTATTGGTTGATTGGGGTGGGCGCCATTACACCCACCCGAATATGTCAATAGGAGCTATTCTGTCCACCTGCAACGCGGCGTTTACGTAATGATTACGATCGAATTTGTTTATGTTTTGGTCTATCTCTCATTTCGATAGACTTTACAATTCTGAAGCTTTTTATATTCTTGATCAAAGTAATAGGAGCTTAGTTCAGGGATTAGGGACCTCTACCTGGTAACGGTGAACTCGCAGAGCCTCTAGTGTTCCTCGTTTCGATGGCCTTTGGGGTTATTATGAAGAAGAACTCTGGAGGTCCTTTGTGAGGTTAGGCGTATCGATTAGTCTAATAATTGCTCTCTTCTGGATAGTGTCTGGATAGCTTCAGAGAGTTCTTTGGAGCGCATCCCCAGACATGGTAGCAATACGCCAACGATGGTCGAAACTTGCATACATTAACCGGACTATTTGTAATCGGGATGCCGCAGCCAATAAAACCACCCCGAAAGACTGAAGCTGCTCGGTGTAAAGAGCTATGCGCATACATCCAGGCAAGATGATACGCTCTGCATTTTTATATACATACAGCTTCCATTAGTTCTACCGTAAGATGTAGGGGAAGCTGATACTTCCTTCTTCCTACCTCATGAATTATGCTGATCGTAGGTATACCTACTGAAAGACCCAGCTCACTACCTGTTTATTATTTACGAGCACGGGCACTGATCGACGGGTCACCGTTGCATGATGAAACCCTTGGATATGCGATAATAGGGTACTTGCAGAAAAAAATATTATGTCGTTTACGCGTTCCTTAGAGCCTACTAAACATGACAAAATCACTTGTTTGGTTTTTTGGAATCGGCTGTGAGAGATATTCCAAATATTATTTCAAATGCCGGAAAATGCCGCACAAACAATCTCTGACGTCAGTGATATCCTATAGTGATGGGATGTAAAGTATTGATATTCGATATCGATAGCCAGTGCTAACCTAACATTTGACATTATAACCACAAAACACAGTCACATACAAAAGTACAAAAGTCAAAAGAATGAAAGTTAGGCTAGATTACTAATTCACTTTGTAGGGATGGGCTTGAATTCTATCTTTGGATTCATTCATAATGAGATGCGCCGAAATAAAATGATGGCTTCAATTAGTTGCGAATCTCGGTCACAAACAGGACGAACTGTGATACCATCAGATATAAAAATGTATTGCAACGAAGATGCTAGTGGGTTAATTGCCTGTTTCAAATATGTTTAAGTATCAATAAATCGAGTCGTATTGTTAAAAAATTCAGATCATCTCTAGTTTGCAGTTGAATCTCACTGAACTGCGCTGTAGCAGTATCGATTGCCGATATCGAAAAGATACCTGTGACGTCAGCCCTTGTTTCAAGTCACGTCATTTGAATATATCCTTATTTTATTTTGCAAATATATTTTTTTGGCCGTCAGTAAAATCATGTTTTTTGTTTCCTACTGCTTCTTGATATGGTTTTCTTTACGCTATGTATACTCCCGAGACGATTTCACGACCTCTGCAAGTACCCTATTGTTGTATAAGGGTGTCCCACGACGATTAAGACAAGCAATACATCGGAACTGGGCAGTAGTAGCAAATTATAATCTAGGGTGTGTACATTAGAGCAAATATAGTATCTCTACTTGTTGTCACCCAATGAGGTATTTGTTTTTGGTCACGTGACGTCCGATTCAAAATTTCTAATGGGACACCCTGTATATTGGTGACTTTTTGTGTTCCTCCCTATAAAACAGTTCCAACAAACGAGCACACTTGTGGTCTAAAGTTATTTATTCAAGAGCCGCAGGTACTTGAAGGATGGTTATTTTAGTGGAAAGTTATCTTTCAATTAAAATATAAATAAACGTTGGTTAATTTGTATTATATCCAGATAGTTTGTAAATTAGCCACGGATTGTAGCTAAAGTACAAGCCAGATAATAACTCCACAAATTAACCGGGGGCTTTGGCGAGTTTACAGACCAACCACAGTATTTGGATAAAGTGTGAACTAAATATTTCTAGTAATATGTACTAGCTAACTCGTTGGTAGCATGCAAACTAAGCCATTTCCTTTGGTTGAATTAAT
The DNA here is from genome assembly GCA_951848785.1 of Callosobruchus maculatus. Lineage (NCBI taxonomy): Eukaryota > Metazoa > Arthropoda > Insecta > Coleoptera > Chrysomelidae > Callosobruchus > Callosobruchus maculatus. The sequence continues at coordinate 3,795,223 of CATOUR010000090.1, read as the reverse complement.
TTAAAAAGATCCTAGCAAAAAATAGGGGTCATCAACGAGTTGGTAGTTATGCATTACTAGAAATATTCAGTTCACACTTTATCCAAGTACTATAGACAGTTTGCAAACTAGCCAAAAACCTCGCCCATAAATTCTTTTGTGGTTTGTACTTTATTGGCAATTCTTGGCTAGTTTACAAACCCTCTGGATAGTATACAAAATAACCCACATCTCTGGCTATTTTAATTGAAAAGTAACTTTTCACTAAATTAGCTAGGTATTTGGATGGTTTAGATACTATCCAGCTAGTTTACAAACTATTCAAGTAGACACTTTGACCGTAACATATACAATAATAATATCAACATATATCTCAAAACTTAGGACGACCGTATCCAAACGGAGGATCTACATATCTCGGTCTTTCCAGAGTGACTCTCTTAGTTCACATTGGTTCTGTCTCTGTTTAAATTAGCCGACCAAGCTACTTAATTGACGTGGGTGCACACATTTATACATAAATGTATTTGCCGTGTAAAACACGGATTAGCATTTCGAACAGAGCTCACTTGTTTTTCAAATTACATATATCAAATTTTAGAAGTTGATAGTTAAGACCTTAATGAAGGGCAGCACAGGGCGATTTTTTCAAAGAAGTTTTTAGTATGCAAAAAACTCGTAATGCAAAATGATACGTTCTTTAAATGTCTGTGATTTAACAACCAAAGGACCATACCAAAAAGGGTCACTGTGTTGCCTTAGCGCAAACTTTCTTCTTCAATTTGCTTTTTGAATCATTACTGTAAGTTTAAATGTGTCGAGACGCGAAATGCATTTTTATGCGATTTTTCATTCGACATCCAAACCTGGCGGGATATTCCACTACCCCCTTACTTTTACATCCAGATCACATAGGCACAGGTTCCCCGCCCCCCCCCCCCTCCTCGCTAGCAAGAAAGTTGGTAGCAGGCGACAGAAAAATCTGCTTGAATATCGGCTCTCATATGCAGCAGCATATAGAACCGCGCTCTTCTGGTCGGCCAAGCGAACGCGTCGTGGCGTTCCACCAAGAAGTCTGCTGCTGTTTAGCAGCGATTTTCTTTGGTTTGCCGTTACCTTCGGGTACCAGATGGCGTACAAGGCAGAACTTTTCTGTCACCTGCTCTCACATGCTTCACATGTCTGGTAGACATGAAAATTCTGATGCTCTCTATATCCGTCAATCGAGCCTCGTAAGAAAATTCATGTTTCTTGGAATCTCAAGACACGCGCTATACTCTAGACCCTTAACAAGAAATACTGTACTAGCACAAAATCGATCATTCATTTTAAATGGATGATATAAAACTATATGCCGCCACTGAAGTGCAACTGGGGAAATCAGTCAGACTAACAGAAGATTGTACGTTCACACACAAGTCAAGGTACAACCAAGATAAGAGTTTAGTGACTGCCTCATTAGACTACTAAAAACACCGGAGTTTCAGAATCCGTGATACCGGTCCTCACATACTTATTTGCCATCAGCAAATGGTCGTGCACTGACATAGAACACATCCATACTCGCATTATGAGCAGAACTTATGAAAAACATAATGGCATATTTGAACGCACAATGGCAGAAGAATTATAGACATACAGTCATTTTACACAAGATAAAGACACTCAGGCATTCTTTCCAAGGCAATCCTAGAAGCAGACAGAAACTGTACACCACTCACCCTCTCTTGTTCAGCCACAAAACAGACGCACACAATCACAACATGGAAAGAAAAAATAAGCCCTGGTGGCAGAAAGCATATGCTAAACATAGATACAGTGTTACATAAGACCACATTAATGGAAGACAGTCATACACCTGGTTGCAGGTCCAGCTCTTTCCTGAAGTGGAGGACCAGGTGATTTCGACAGGAAAATTAAAAAAATACATAATTAACGATGCATCCAAAACCAGCGATAATTACAGAAAAAATGTTACCAACAGGAGAAAACAATAGAATATACAGTGTTCATTTGAAAACTTCCCACCCCGGATTTCTTGAGAACCGCTGAATAATAGAAAAAAAAATAATAGAGACACGTCAAAAGATATGTCAATGGGAACAATTTTTTAACAAAACACTACTTTACCCCCTTGTACCCTCTGCCAGTAGGATCATCCTCTTAAAAATTGTAAATAACAAGGGGTATCCAGTAGCATCTTGTTTTAAAGGTATGTCGGAAGTCCTTTATTTTGACGTTTCATTTTTTACAATCGGTCGATTCGTTTTCGAGAAAATTAGAATCTTTATGTATCTTAAACTTTTGTTTACCTATTCTGTACCTGCAGTTTCACATAAGGGTCCTTGTACTACTGTACTACAAGTTAATATACATAAAAATTCCAATCTTCTCGACAACAAATGACCGATTCTAAGAGGTTCTTCGACATACCTTGAAAATAAGGTATTAATCGATACCCCTTGTCATTTAAAATCTTTAAGGGGATGATCCTGGGGGTGAGAAACATCTGGGACGGGAGGTTTTCAAATTAACACCCTATGTAACAAAGACATGCAAAACTCTCGCTGGAACCGAGTACACAGCCAAACAGCTCTGTAGCCAAAGTTATACACCAAGCCTTGGTTCAGTATAACGTTAGGTGAAACTCGGATTATGACAGAGTTTATGTCAGTGGAAAGGCTTTTTCTGAGTCTCTTGCTCTTTTACATGTCGCTGTTGCTTCTATCCACCTCTTTGAAAAAACAGCAAATGCATCTGTAACGACAAGAATGAGGGTGATATTGTGATGGTCGTTAGTACTAGTGAGTCAAACTACTTGACACCATTCTGTTCACTGTGTAATGGTAAAAGTTCGAATCTAAAACACGGCACTGTATAATTAATTAATGGTCACCTCCAGTCAGTCTAGTCATCTTCCAAAGCATCTGGACGAAGACATCAACAAAAGAGAAAGTACTCGTAGAATTAATGATCTGCGCATCCTGAAGCAAAAGTATGATGTATTAATTTCTTGCCATCCAGATACGAAAAAAATTACGTTAAGCATTCTATTATATCCGTCAGACCTTGATCTGGATATTTGAATTTAATTACCAGTTTGTGTGCGATTTTGTAATGTGTAGCACATTTAAGTGAGAGTGCATGTATGTGTGTTCATTATTATTCTAATTGCGACATGTTTATATTTCTAACCAAACTTGTTTTATTTGATTTTGCTTCCTGATCAAGACAGTTAGTAAAAGTTTACATTTATTGGAATCTGATATCTCAGGAGCCGCCAAATGCGCAAAAGCGGGGTCTAAAGGCGGCCATAGACCGGCGTGCATGTGTGACATACAGGACTGTCAAAAAACTAGTATGCGAAACACAAACTAAGCATGACGGTAAGTACGATGTTGTCCACACACAAGGCTGTTTGAGTGTCAAACATGTAGTTTGATTACGAACTGTGAGAAGTGAGGACCAGTTAATTTTGATGACAGTGGCGTACGCGTGCATTGTCAAAAAAAAAATAGAAACAAAATGGAACAACGGCGGACCCGCACAAAGTGGGTGAAGGAATAACTTTCAAAACGACAACTTTTGACACATATAAATTGACTGGAAGAATTACAACCGGATGATTGGAGAAACTATTTAAGGATGGATGAAGCCAGTTATCGTATGCTGCTTGATTTAGTAACCCCAGTAATTGAGAAGCAGGACACAATACTGAGGTCTGCTATATCACCTCATAAACGATTATCATTCACGCTTCGCTATTTAGCGACTCGGGGGAATTACGAATCTCCTGTAGTTTATTCAATAATACATCATACGCTGCAACTTTCTTAATTCTATTCATGCAATTTTTGCATTTCGTTTTCGACAGACAGTCAAAACTTTTATAAATTTCAATGAATTCTGTTATGAAATCTCTTGAGAAGCTTCTCAAATCAGACATTTTGAAAATAGTACGTTGTATGATATAACCTATGATATTACCTACGCGACACTGAACAGAATAATCATGTTAAGACAGAGTGAGGTTAATCCACACATCGACATACATGTATGTTCATTCATGTATGGGCGTGCATGAATTCAAGTTGAAACAGAACATTTGTGTGTCGCACATGTATGTCACTTTTTGCCCACACACCAGCGAATATCAACGTAGAAGCATATATGACATACATGTATCATGTATGTCACACATGTAGGCCGGTCTATGGCCGCCTTTACGGACAAGAGGGGGAACTTAGTATCATCATCATCATCATCATCATCATTTATTTATTGTAATAAATACAAACACTGTCACTTCGAAGGCTACGCCTTATGTGAGGATTTGGCATTGATACTTTGAAAATATACATTGAATTTTGCTAACCTATCTTCACTGCAGCCCCTGCTTAAGCTGCTATACATGTAAGAAGTTAAAACATAAAGCTTTTTTCAAAAAAGGTTTTATTTAAATGGTCTAAAAAGAAGAAAATATAATGTTCCATTAAAATGTTGACTATCAACTTAAGGTCTCATTATACACAATTTATATGATCATAAAAGCTTGTCGCGAGGTTTACGTAAGTACCTATAGGTATTTAAACCGAAATTTCAACACAATTAAACTTAGCAGGTCAAGTTATTACCTATTTAGGTACTAGTCCATTTACAAAAGTAAATCGCGCGACAAGCTTTTATGATCATATAAATTGTGTATAGTGAGGCTATCAGTTCGTAGTTAAAAGTTTAAAGGAACATCTTATTTTCTTCTTTTTAGAACATTTAAGTAAAACCTTTTTTCGAGTTTCTTGTTTAAATTTATTTTTTACGTTTTAATTATTAACTTGCATTTATATCAAAATATTTTTTGTATGTATTCTCGGCAGGCCCTTTTATTTGATACCCATATTGCAGAAGTACATAAAAAATAACTATTCCGCTGTCTTAGATGGTCCACCATATTTGATTTAGAATGACGTGACATTATTTTTCGAGTTACTCTCAACAAGCCCTTTCATTGGATACCCATATTGTAGAATTGCATTAAAAATAACTATTTCGCCATATTGGATGGTCTGCCATATTGGATTTAGAATGACGTCACATTATTTTTCGAGTTACTCTAAATAAGCCCTTTCATTGGATACCCATATTGTAGAAATGCATTAAAAATAACTATTTCGCCATCTTGGATGGTCTGCCATATTGGATTTAGAATGACGTCACATTATTTTTCGAGTTTTTGTCAACAAACCCTTTTATTGTGCAAAAACTCTCCTCTCTCAGGTCTTAAGCAAGGTTCATGTAGTGACAAAACAACTCACCGACTTTGAGTAGTATATTTTCCCCAAATTCTTACAAAAAATGCATCGTATTATATCTAAGAATTATTTGCCATCATTTGAACGATAGTTTGTAATTCAGAATTTGCGCTATCATCATTTTTACTAATTTTCGCAGATTTCCTTTTATTAGACATCACGAAAACCTTAAACTAAACTAAAAATATAGACCTACTCTAGACATAACCTTAAAACTGTGTTGGTAATAAGAGTCCACTAGCAACACGCGTTTATCGATATTACTTTCCCAAAGTCAGTCCTGAACCCCAAATACCCCTTTACAGCTTATTATTGGAAAATCCTTACTGGGGATCTTCTTTATCACTTACGTCGCGTCACAGTCTACCACTTCTTTACCAATGTTCGGTACAGTCATTGAATGACTGAGTTCGAGTTCGAGTGAGTTTTTCCAGGTAAGAACAGCAAGGGCGTCCGAACGAGGAACACTGGAGAGGCTCTGCGAGCTTATCTTTACCAGGTCGAGGTTCCTACTCCCCAAACTAGTCTCCTCCAGCATTCCTTCCTTTGGAGAAGTTTGACACTGTCGGGTAATTTATTTCCCGACGATTACAACCTGCAGCGTTTCAAATCTAACGTACGCAGACACTTATCCTCTCGCAGCTTTACAGGAGGATGACCATAAAAAAATTAAAAAAGAAAGTTTATCCATTGGTTTAATTGCAAACCGCGCACAGAGGGAGAAACCCTGAAGAAGAAGAAGATGCCCTGAGCCACTATGGCCGCCGCGGAAATTTGTTTTGATAAAGGAGAAAAGTTTGGAGTTGATCTGGAAGTTTATTCAAATTTCTAGGGCCATTAGCGTAATGAGTGGTGATGCAGTTGCGGCGAAAAGCAGGAGGTATTAATTTTCAGAATCGTCGACCACCTGGAGGATGTTTTTCTCTCCAACTTTTTATCGCCACAAACTTGGAACACTTTGCTCCATTTTAAAGGGAAATCTGATTATCTTATCCGGAGCTCTGAATGGACGGAATTGAGCAGGAGAATGAACTAATTGCGAACTTTAAGAAACATTTTCTTTATTTATCTTATTTTCTCTAGGTATTCTGGATTATCTAAAGGAGTAATACGAGTAGATTACTTGTAGGTAAAAAGAAAACATTGCAGTCGAAAAAAAATGAGGTAATATGTTTTTTATTGTTTTACTATGTGTTTTTAGAAGCTTTTATTTAACTTGCAATGTACGTATGTACGGAGTATGGGGTGCATATATATTATGTATGTATCTATGTTTGATCGGGTGTTGGGTAGGGGTTGCATTCTCCAGTCCTTACAACCATGGGGTAAACCAAATAAATTACTGGCTAAATGTCTTTTTCGTGGTAGAAAACGTCAGATAAATTTCAATATTGAAACTTTATTAGTGCTTGTGAAAAAAATTGTTAAACAAATTTATGTACCCCCTCTAAGGGGCTATATCTTAACAAGAGATGCTCCAATAGAGTTTCTTTATATGAAACATCTTTTTTTGGATGAGGAATCACCCCCTTAAATGTTTCACACATATTTAGTTACACCCTGTATATAAACAATATCAAAAAGGTCACAGTTCATTCTTCCCAATACAGGGTTAGGATAAAGTATGGAACCAAGCAAATAACTTTGAAACGGAAAAAATGATATCGCTGAAAATTTGCAGGCAAGTGTAGTGACGAATAATGCATCCGAAGACATTATGCTAGCTGTTAATGTACTTCCGGTTTAACCAGAAGTACTGTTTTAATTTAAATGGGACACCCTGTATATTTTTGCAGATTTTAATACATCTTTTCGTTCCAAATACGTTCATAGTGAGTTTAGTATTAGTTTCTGTAAAAACGGGAAAGATAAAGCTTCTTCAGGTGTTTAAAATGCTGGCCATTTACCTCCTGACGTCCTGATCCTGACGTGAATTGATTCGTAGACATCTTGGAAAAGGTAACTCAGCAATTTGTTAACAGACTTGCATATTGTCAGGAAGTAAATGGCGGGCATTTTGAACATCTGAGATAATTCATTTTTAATTTTCTTATTTTCTTACTCTAACACATCAAATAAAATTAACGTTTCAGTAAATAAAAAAGCTTTACCTTTCCCATTTTCACAGAAACAAATACTAAACCCACTATGGGCATATTCGGAAAAAAAAGATGTAATAGAATCTACAAAAATTTACAGGGTGTCCCATTTAAATTAAAAAAGTTGACGGTACTTCCGGTTAGAAATTTTCAGCAATATCACCCTTTCCCTTTCAAAGATATTTGCTTGGTTCCATACTTTATCCCAACCCTGTATATATAGAACCAAATTTCCCCTGTTTCCCATACATCTAAATTATTACAGCTTAATTCGAGGGACATGACAGGCCGAGCGGAGCGTAATAAATTTATTTAAATTCAATCGTCAAATTTGGTTAGATGGTGTTTGTCGATCTAGATGATTAATGCCATTGTTGTGCGTCCACTCTGATTGGCTGGGGTGGTGACAGACCGGCATCGCTTTGGCATGTCAACTGGACTAAAATCCAGCGAATTTCCCCAATATTAGTAATAACCGTAACAAACACATCAATGATTAGAACTGGTGACACGTTCGATGAGGTTTCACTTGTCAACGGGCATTGTCAAGGGCGGGGAAGCAGTAGGGTACTTGCAGAGGTCGTGAAATCGTCTCGGGAGTATACATAGCGTAAAGAAAACCATATCAAGAAGCAGTAGGAAACGAAAAACATGATTTTACTGACGGCCAAAAAAAGATATTTGCAAAATAAAATAAGGATATATTCAAATTTTTTCACGTGACTTAAAACAAGGGCTGACGTCACAGGTATCTTATCGATATCGACAATCGATACTGCTACAGCGCAGGTCAGTGAGATTCAACTGCAAACTAGAGATGATCTGAATTCTTTAACAATGCGACTCAATTTATTGATACTTAAACATATTTGAAACAGGCAATTAACCCACTAGCATTTTCGTTGCAATACATTTTTATATCTGATAGGTATCCAAGTTCATCCTGTTTGTGACCGAGATTCGCTTAATCGAAGCCAGCATTTTATTTCGGAGCATCCCATTATGAATGAATCCAAAGATAGAACCTAATTCAAGCCCATCCCTACAAAGTGAATGAGTAATCTAGCCTAACTTTTATTCTTTCGACTTTTGTACTTTTGTGTGTGACTGTGTTTTGTGGTTATAATGATCAATGTCAAAATGTTAGGTTAGCACTGGCTATCGATATCGAATATCAATACTTTACCTCCCATCACTATGGGATATCACTGACGTCAGAGGTTGTTTGCGCGGCATTTTCCGGCACTTGAAATAATTTTTGGAATATCTCTTACAGCCGATTCCAAAAAACCAAACAAGTGATTTTGTCATGTTTACTACGCTCTAAGGAACGCGTAAACGACATAATATTTTGTCTGCAAGTACCCTGTTGCCCCCCTGATATGAATGAATGAATGAATGAATGAATGAATGAATGAATGAAGGCTTTGTGGTGACAAGAGCTACTAGTGCATGGTCTACAAGAGGGCCTTCCGCACCTCTCTAGTTCCCATGTCCAGCCCTCATCGCTATGGTGAGGTGAGGATAGCTTTGGGTCTTGTGCATCCTATGCTTTTATGTCAAGGTCCTGTTATAGTCTGCCTATGATATCCAAGTGCATCACAGCAACATAGAATGTGTGCCCAGGATTCCTCCTCGCCACAGCAGTACAGCGTGCGCTGGTCTGATCTCTTACCACCCTCATGACACACAAGTGATGTCTGAAGGTGATCTGGTCAGATAGCAGGCCCACAAGTAGCCTTAGCCGATTTCTGTTCAATGAGAGACAGAACCTCCCTGTCTTTCTCAGAGGTCCCAAACTAAGTTCTCTTGCTTAACGGACATGCCCAGACATCCTTTTCGATCTCAAAAGAGGTTAATTTTGTGAGCACACCTCTCTTCTTTCTTCTAACCCCAAAAATTTTTAAAAATAAAAAAATTAATACTTATTTTTTATCGTGCCTGAACCTTCCCAATATTTGGTCGGACGCTAATGGCAATTAGGGCTCTCCAAAAATTGCTGGCTGTGTAGTGTGTAGCCAGAGTACAGCCGACTATCTAGCCAAAGCGACGGCCCTTCAGCAGTCGCAAGTGTGGTAATTTTGATAGGATGAGACGCACACTTTTCTTGTGCTCCGTTGTCTGCCTTTGAATAGTGTCCGACCGAACATTCGGTTTCGGTTTCGGCCTAGTTTCGGTCAAAAAACGGGTTTTGGTTTAGCCTTACCAACGACTGTTTCCACTGAACAACTACTTAATGCTACTAGTCAAATTCATTCAGACTGAGGAAGCTGTTTGCAAAGAAAGTTGATAAATTATTGTTTCTCGCTTACAATATTACAGTATTAGATTGTTCAGTTATGAACACTGATAGTCAAAAATAGCTGTAGCTCAGTGTAGCTCACAACAGTTTCTTAAATTCAGAGAAAACTCCTTACCTTCAAAAATATTTAGTAGTTGTACTTAGCACGTATATGCTTCAGAAATTTAGTTTTAAGGCAGCTAATTGAGTGTCATAAAGATTGACCAAAGTTTGGAATGTTATTTAATAGATACAAAATATAAATATAAAATAGTTGATATTTGGTTCAGATTAACTTCTTATTTCAAAAATTATAAATAATTTATTTGAAATAAGGTGTGATAATGCTGATGAAACGTTATTCATTTTTATATCCACGAAAAAATTACTGACGTTATATTGATGCTTCGGTTTCGGTTTCGGCCGAAACTGAGACGGAGGCCGAAATTCGGTTTCGGTTTAGGTTTCGGCCGTAAAAAGTAGTTTCGGTCGGACACTACTTTTAAAGTAATCTTTCTACGGTGGAGTATTTACGAAACAATTTTAGCTCTGTGAGTTTAGAGCAAAAAATTGAAAAAAAAACATTTATAGATCGAACTCCAAACTTTAATGAAGCTTCTATTGACAAATTTGCTTCAAATAAAAACATGAGAATGAACTTAAACAATGTCTAAACTGTTAAACGTATTAAGAATGTACACAGTAATAAAAAATCTATAAACTTTTACTTAATTTCAGATACGTTCTGAATGGAAATGTTTATAATATATTCTCTTTCTCGTTTATATATACATTTTTAAAACCAAAAGATACTTTGATGTTGAAAAAAATCTCATCGTGGTTGTGGAGGGGGGGAGTGGCCCCCTTCTTCAATGATCTCGAGCTACCACTACTCAGGACCCAGAAAATCTTTTCTCGACCCTCGCCTTGCGAGCGCGTCCGCTATTTCATTGCCACCAGCTCCAGCATGACTCGGCACCCATATGAGTGACACCTGATTTATTTCCGAAATGTTATCCAAAACCTTTATACAGTGCAGAACAAACCTTGATGTAAGCGTACAAGCACTTAATGCTTTAAATGCTGCCTGGCTGTCAGAGCAAATAGTAATCCGTCTCCTAAGCACATGAATTTCGTGAATACGAAATACACGAGCTAAAAGGTTAAGTGGAAGACCAGCTTGTAGCTGAATTTCGCCATCTCAATAATACAAAGTATAATGTAATTGTCAGTGCAAACGAATAAAGTCTATTATTACCATAAAAAATGAAGCAATGCACTTGTATGACGGCCTAAATCCCTAACGATAGATGAAAAATAAATAGATCTGTCAAAATTCAAAATTCTCCCCTTCTATCAGCTTCGTCATCATCATAGTCACAATGTCTTAACAGACATGTTGTGAACTCGTAAAATGCGTTAAGTCGGAGCTAGAATATTGCCGACACGAAAATTATCAATAGTTTTGAAAACTGTAGAGACCGTAGAGTCCCCATCGTTCGCGATTTACTGTCAGTTCAGTGGCGCTCTTTATACTCATATCCAGCAACTGTTTCGTCATATCCTCCCAGCGTGTCGGGGAACGGCCACGGCGCCCCCCACTCGAGGCATGACCCTGAACTACAGGTTTCCCCATATTATCACTTCTGTGGATATGTCCGAAGAATATAAGCATTCTCGTCGACACAATATAGGATCGTCTCTTTGGATTACCGAGCTCATCCAGTATGGAAACATTAGTTCGATGGGCGGTATATGGAACTCTCAGCATTCTCCTCCACGTCCATATTTCAAAAGCATCTATGCGTGCTCGGTCTGCCTTTTTAACAGTCCAAGTTTTCGAGGCATACAAAAATATGGAGAACACAAAAGACTGAACCAGCGACATTTTGGTAGCTTTAGTAATGATATGGTCACGCTATATTTTAGTAAGCTTTGTCATGGCCACACGTGCCTGCTGAATGCGCCGTCGAATCTCATTTTCACATCTACCCGAATTGTCGATCAAAGAACCGAGGTACACAAAACTTTGAACTACTTCACAACGGCCTATTGACTTTATTTCTCGATGATTATCATGCTCCCTATCTACGATCATAACCTTGGTCTTGTTGTAGTTAATACCAGACCATAAGCTACACTGTGTTGTTCTAAGATGTTTAACAGAGCTACTAGTTCTTCCTTAGAAGTGGCAATAAAGGTTGTATCGTCAGCAAATCTTATGTTGGATATTTTGCTTCCACCAATAGTTATACCGTCAATCCAGTTGTCCAATACCTGTCTTATCACAAATTCAGAGTAAATGTTAAATAACATCGGAGATAATATGTACACATCCCTGACGAACTCCTTTTCTGATTGCTGTTTGAAACCAGCTTGGGGAGCGAAATATAAGTTTTTGGTATAAACGAAGGCAAACAGTAGCAAATGAAAACTTCTTCTTGGCAAACGAGCTCGTTTAACTTTTAAAAGTACAACTTTTTCATTAGCTGGCTAATAAACACTCCGTACCAGCCAGTTATCACATGCCGCGCACGCCAGTCCAGGGAATAAACGAAAGAACTTTTTTGGTTTGGTTGTTGTGCAAAAACTTTCTAGAAACTGCATCCTGAATGGTGATGAATGCTTTTAGTTTCCTTGCTATTTTATGTCCTCGCTTTTTGCGTGGAAGCGCGACGCTAACACGAACATATACAGGGTTGGAATAAAGTATGGAACCAAGCAAATATTTTTGAAGCGGAAAGGGGTGATATTACTGAAAATTTGCAGGTAAATATAGTGACGCATAATACATCCGAAGACATTGAGTTAGCTATTAATGTACTTCCGGTCTAACCGGAAGTATCGTCAACTTTTTTTAATTTAAATGGGACACCCTGTATCTTTTTGCAGATTTTGATACATCGGTCTAGCCGGAAGTATCGTCAACTTTTTTAATTTAAATGGGACACCCTGTATCTTTTTGCAGATCTTGATACATCTTTTTATTCCGAATACGTCCGTAGTAGGTTTAGTATTTATTTTTGTAAAAATTGGAAAGATAAAGCTTTTTTATTTGTCTCACAAATTCATCCGTGGCGGTCTGCGGTATTCCCGAGGGTATTCCCGTTTTAGGTAAATTTTTAATATTCCCAGTTAACTTTAGGAGCCCTGTCGGGTTGTAAATCATTGAAAAGTTGACAAACTTCTTTGTGAGTTCTCACGCGATCGCCAAAACCGATCATCATTATGACTTTAAATGGCCGGCATTTTAAACATCTGAAATGACAAAGAAGCTTTCCCGTTTTTACAGAAACTAATACTAAACTGAAGATGTATTAAAATCTGCAAAAATATACAAGGTGTCCCATTTAAATTAAAGAAGTTGGCGGTAATTCCGGTTAAAGCGGAAGTACAATAATAGCTAACATAAGGTCTTCGGATGCATTATATGTCACTACACTTGCCTGCAAATATTCAGCAATATCATTCTTTCCGTTCCAAGGTTATTTGGTTGGTTCCATACTTTATCCCAACCCTGTATATAGGGTGTGTTTTTAGTACCGGATCGGTCGATAACTCCACTAATGCTGAAGATAGTGAAAAAACTTGTATATATATAAGTTGTAGCCAAGGATATGCTCAGAAAATATGTTTATTTATACAGGGTGATCCGTAACTACGTGGTGATGCAAACATACATTTTTAATGAGACACCCTATATATTATTCCGCATTTAGATTCTGCTAATAATTCCCGAATACAAGGTATTATAACATTATATAGAGTATTCCAAGAGTTATGACCATTTTTATATCAAAATCGCTGCCAAATGAACGTACTGTATATTGAAAATTGATTAATCAAAAATATTTTTTTAAACAGAATGATAAAAAATATTCTTTGGTTTTAACACAGGCTGGAAAGAAAGTCGACTACGCATATTCATATACAGGGTGAGGTAGAATACAAAAGTTGGATTTTCTATTCTAAGTGGTGGGGCATAAAAACAAAGTGTTTTGGGTTTGAGTAGTACTCATATATTAGAAATCAATCCACTCCTTGACTCAAACCATTTCACTTTCTTATTTGCCACTTGCCATCATGGAGCGGTAGACGCTAGAACAACGCATGGCATATGGCGTGGCATCATTGGCCCATATTTTTTTGGAGAAAATGGGGTCACCGGTACAGTAACATCTGAACGGTACATCCATATGGTGAATACCTTTTTCATACCTGAATTGCAAGGGAGAGGTGTGGATATCAAAAATTTGTGGTTCCAGCAAGATGGCGCTTTGTAGTTCCGAAGTTATTTATAGCATACCTTGCTGTAATTGTGATAAAGTATATGTAGGACAGACGGGCAGATACCTAAAAAGACGCATAGAAGAACACAAAAGAAGTGTCCGACCCACCCACCTTCATGATAATAATAAAACTGCCTTGATGCAGCATACTCAAGACTTACATCACAATTTTGATTTTGACAATACAACCATTTTATCAAAACAAAGTAATTTGAAAAAACGTCTGTTTCTTGAAATGATCAATATAAAAAAATTTAATACTGTTAACAAGAAACAAGACATACAAAATTTAAATAGTAGTTATTTTAACCTTATCAGCAAAATACCTAAAAAGAATTAACCACACATTTGCTTCTTCATTTTTATAATTAACACTGTTCTACATTACCCCATCCAACCCTTTTTCTACATTTTCTGTTCTCAACTTCGCCCTGTATTCCTTGTCTATTTTTGTGAATATTGAAATATTATGTTTCTTGCTAACCTTTTTGTGCCCCCATAGAATTCCTTTAAAAATACTTATGATTTTTGCCAGTCCGACGTACACATCGATTGTGAATAGACAGTCTCCGTCTTATTATTCTTATTTATTTATTACGTGTCGTTTTGCCCTTATATACTTTTTTTATACTACATGTGCCTTTTCACCATATTTGACTCAAGGAGTCCATCACTGATGTAAGTACTACCCGTTTATTGTATATTGTGTATTAGGTTTTTTTTAATAGCAATGATCACCTTCCTTTTTAATTCGTTATTGTATATTGTCATTTTATATATTCAATTTTTTATAACCGTAATGTATATTTGTCTGTTTAAGTATAACAAAAAAAATTTTTTTTTAGTGCCCTGAAGATGACCTAATAAAGGCCGAAACGTCGGCAAAACAGTAAAAGAGACTTCCTCTTTTTCTTGACCTAAACCCAACCATCTGTTTCCTGGATAGTATACAGTAGGTCACTAAACAATTGAGCTAATAGTTTTATGATTATTTCAAAAACACTTGATTAATATGCCCCACACTGTATTCTAAATGTAACCACCCATATATATAATAATAATAATAATATAGACTTTATTGAAGTATACAGAGATACACTCCAAATGGCAGAGTTCACTAAAATAGTGTTTTTCCACTCAACCAAAAAATTTATTTCAATATGCTCTCTCATATTTGTATAGTAATATAAAATAATAATATATTAATATGTATCTTGAGAACCGAGTGGTACGACCGCACCTTTATTGCCAAGGTATCCAGTGTTTGGAATAGACTATGCTAAGGGCCGGTTTCTCGACGTCCAGTTAAAAGTGTCAGATAGGTAGCTGCCAGTTAGCGTTTCTATGGATACAACTGTCAGATAAGGTTTACGTGAATTCGTAAGTTTAACCTTTAATTATTTAAACAACTTATCTGACATATAACCGTTAACTTCCAGATAAATATTTAACTGGACATTGAGAAACCGGCCCTAAGAGATGTATTTATGGAAGCCGTGTCAACAAATTTCCCGTTACCTAACCCCTTCATGGCAGCCGCGGTATTCTGATAATTAGGCTTTGACTTTGCGGCCGCTTAGTTATAAAAAATAGTCCCTAGAAATGTATAAAAAGTCTAAGTTTGCATTATGCCTACGATATGTCTGTAATTAAAAGCCGAACAACATTCTAGATTAGAATTTAACGGCGCCGTAATGAGCAATTGGATCAAGTGGCCTTTAGAGAAGTTACCGTTCCTATTTCCTATAGCATTGCAGTAGGCGTGATTCGCCATTGTTTAAGTTTGCGGTAACAGCAGAACGCGGCTTGTCTGATAGTGTCGATTACGTAATCGTGACCGACTGTCAGCTATTTACAAGGTTCGATCCACCATGGCGACTTGATTTCTATGAATATGGAATTTTGGTTTGGTGCAGACATCGCTTTTTGTAGGAAGAATTTGATTGTTTTCTCGTACAATTCTTGATTGGTTTAAATAAGGGGTAATGGTGGGGGGAAGGTACAAAGGAGTATAAGAGTCAACGAGTAAGGTGCAGGGTGCCATTTCTAATGCTCGTATCAGCTCAACTCATAAATCACTTCCAAAGGTACTAAGTAGAATCTACTGTTCGTATCTACCCCGCTATGAGATATCATGGCATCAGGTTTTTCTTTTCATTACTATATAGGCAAGGCTGAAGTTAATCTTCTGTCAACCATTTTGTATGATACACGTTACATTAGAATGTAATGCTTTGAGAATTTAAACAAGGCAATATTCTGTTAAGACGACATCTGAAAAAATATGCAGGGTATACGGTGGGGGACTAATAACTATTGGGGTGGTTAGAAAGTGATTTATAGAGTTCCATTCTGGAAGTATGACCTTGACAAAGGAACGAAGGGCGAGACGTCCTTCCGACTTTGGCGACAACCTTTTAAGGGCAATATCGGAGCAAAATACTTAATCAAATGTTAGCCGCCCCCTTAAGAAATTAGGAAGCCAGCATGTTAGGAGTAAGGGTATCTCATATTCATAGTGAATGGAAGAAAAAGGATCGCATATAGAAAATAACGAATGAAAATTGAGTCTTCTTTAAACAGGAACCACCCATAGCTAAAATATTTTCTTGTGTATTTTCTTGCGTTTATGGTGGAATTGTCAGGGGATAATTCAGCATGAGTTGTTGAAGTCAAATATAACTAATATTATGGACAGATACATTCAGCAGTTGCAAGGAGTGCAAGATAAACTCCATGAAAAGCGGCCCGAAAGGTCTTTTTTTACCGACAAAGGGTGACTCAAGAAAAAATTATTGAGCTTCGAAATTTTCTTTTACCTCATTCACGACACTCCCGCTATTTTGCTTGAGAGTCTACCACCTTTTCTGTCGAAAACTTCTTCCACTCCAGACCTGCCACGTTTTACAAGGAATGAGTTGCCAGAACGACAGGAGAATGTTTTATATAACAGTGGTAAACATGTTTATAATAAATGAAATGATTTTTTCATTCAATGAGAGTAAAATAGTTTTCTGATAAAATATAACAAAACCGGAAACTACTTATGGCTCGACTCGTATGTAGCGCAAAATTTTGGAAATATTTCAAGAAGAAGCATCATTTGAAGTCTTTTATACAAATTATTAATAGCTTAGTGCCGCGTAATGATTTATAAATCAATTTTCTTGATAATAATCGATGGCATAATCTACAGAAAAACTGCCTGTCTAAACCCTAGGTTAGCCAGTTTCATAATCTGCGATGGTCCGTTGCTAATAGGAATTGCACAGTTGGACAATCTTTATGTAACAATTTTCCACGCCTACGGTCACACTTATAGGCAAAATCTTACAAAACTGTTTTGTATTGAGAAATTAGGTTAATAATAAAATAGACGACTTTATGTTTTTACACAAATCACTGATAACAAATAATAATAATATTTATTACCCAACAGTTATCCATTTACAGGACGTTGTAGGAAACAGTTGTAATAATTAACTGATTGGATCAAGTAGTTCCTTGAATACATGATACTTGAGAAGTTGTCATTATTTAAATTACAGTCATCTGAAATTTAGTTAAAATTTGAGCATATTACATGAATTGGAGAATTCTTTAGCATATTGGACGTATTATAAGAATATGAACACACTTTGCATTTAGATATATTCAAATAAAGTGGAATTGGTTTTTTGAAAATTTCGAGAATTTAGAAAAATTTTGAAAATTCTGAAAATTTTGAAAACTTTGAAAACCTCACAAAGGACCTGCACAGACTGGAACATCGAAGAAGGATGGCTGACCTGTCCCAGTTTTGCAAATTCTGTCACGGAAGATGTTGGAGTAAGCTCTCCCAGATAATAACACCAAATAATGTCGTCCGAACGAAGAATACTAGAGAGGTTCTGCGAGCTCATCCTTACCAGGTCGAGGTCCCTACTCCCTGAACCAGTCTCCTCCAGTTTTCCTTCTTTTAGAGAACTTCGACGTTGTGGAATGGACTGCCGGGAAATTTATTTCTCGACAGCTACAACGTGCAGCATTTCAAATCTAACGTACATACACATTCATTCTCTCGCAGCGCTTCTACAGCACCATAGGCTTTCAGCTGACTGAACACAACAAGGTAGCTTTGGAGTGGGTGCCAGGACACTCAGGTATAAGAGGCAATGAAAGGGCGGACGAGCTAGCAAGACTAGGTTCGTCTCTATACATTGGAGCAGAACCCGCCCTGGGGGTGCCTAAAAGCACAATCAGACACCAGGTCGGAGAATGGATGAAACATCAATACAAGGAGCAGTGGAACTTGCTGCCAGGATATGTTCATGGAAGAACATTCATTAAAGCTCCAGGCAAGAAAACAGGTGAAACACTGCTCTCCTTGAGTAGGAATCAGCTCCGAATAACGACGGGTTTCCTCACGGGACATTGTGGCCTGAAGGAACACCTGAATAAAATGGGGCTCTACAATAGAGACCTCAACTGCAGACTGTGTGGAAGAGGAATGAGTCAGCCCTACATGTGCTCTGTGAGTGCGAAGCGCTAGATCACAAGCGACAACAGCTCTTTGGGAAGACCAAGCTAGAACCAATGGAGCACCAGAACCAGTAGGTAAACTGTATAACTGTATAAACTTATGCAAGGATCCAGATTGCTTGAGTGGATACTGTAAATGAGAGGAGCGATAATAGAATAGGCCTAAAGGCTTAAGTATTGACGGGGACAGTATGGTAGGACGGCTCCTGGAAAAAAAATAGGCTTTCAGCCTCTGCGGGAGGCTGACAAACAAAAAAATAAACAAAGTAATGACTCCATTTATGTAACAAAAGCTGTGGACTGCTATTTGAAACAAGAGTTGGTGGTGAGTTTTAGGGGTTGAATTACAAAAAAAGTTTAGAAAGCATGGTACAATGGGTTATTCAGTATCTTTGAAACACCCACTTATTTTTCTTTTTTATCTGTTTTTCGTACGTAATATTAAAATTCAAGCAACATTTTATTTACCTTATGCTTTTGACTTTACGAAGAAACAGGTTTATGTATAATCAAAGTACTACAAGATTTAAAATAAGGTAAGGACTTAATTTGTATAGGAAAAGTTATTGTGCGCTATTTGAAAAAAATGGGGTGAGTTTTAAGGGTTGAAGCAAAAAAAAGTTTTACAAGCGTAGGATTGTAAAAAGCCCTCTTAGCGTAACGCTACTAAAAGACCTTCTCTGTTTTTTGCTATTAAATCGAAAGTGAATTTCACTTTCCACACAAGTTTGAGGTACCTTTACGACAGAACTTCAAAGGTTGATTTCTCTGTAACAAATGTGAATTTAAGAATAATTCTAAGTGAAATTTGCAAAAATACCTGTGTCAAGGAATACTTTTTTGTGTCTGTTACTGCATACATAATTATGAGTAACAGCAAGAGAACCAAAAAATCTTATTCCTACTACTAAAATGATCTATTCGGGGTGCAATTTGTCTCTGTTATAATTCCCATAAATCCCAACTTTCAGAATACTTTTTATTTAGTGGCACGATAGTACTCAAAACTATAGCACTTACAAAACATTATTAACGCCCTCAACAAGCCTACAAACGAGAAACAGAGAACAAAACTTTTTCGAGAGTCTGGTAAAAAAGTTGTTAACAGGTATACGTAGGAAGGAAGTAAGGTGGCGTGCGTTTGAGAATCAGCAAAGGAAGTGCCAAGATAAAAGACAGTCGGCTGTGGATGGAATGGCACGCCGATTCGAGTTTGTTTTTGTTTGTCGGCTCGCCAGAGGAAGTTTTGAGTTTCGAGTGTGCCCGAAGTGGAAGAACTTTGTATGACGACCGTGTTTGATGCAATTTTGCCGTTTTCTTTCAAGTGTGCGCGGGTTACGAGGGCAGGTATGGATTTTTACAAGACTTTCTAGAAGTTTTTCAATATCCATTCCAAGCACATACTGTATATAAGGCCAGTGTGATGGAAATATAAAATGCAATTTATCTTGCTTTACTAGCTCACTATTAGATTTGTGGATATACTAGAGCTCTTAACTCGGCGTTTATCGAAGTCCAAAATGTTTGAAAAAAATGGATTCGGAGAGAGTTAAATGTCAAGGTTGCGGATATTTGACATTGTATGTGAAAATACCTTCATTTGAAACCTTTGTATTCCGAAAATCTTGAAAATTTTCAATATTTTCAAAATTTTTCAAAAATTAACAAAATTTTCAAAATTCCCAAAATTTTGAAAATTTAAAGTTCCATGTATGATACATAAAGTCACACTAGAATTCACCAAGGAATCTTAATATGCAATAACATATAGGAGGTTCCATTAAAAAAATTTAAGTTTGACATGAATCACCCTGTATAAACGTCAAAATTTAAGTGAAAATATTATTTCGTTATATCCTTCAAGGTTCCCTATCATGATCAACTGACAGATTTCTAAAATATATTTTAGTAAGCCCACAATCTTCCGTCCACGCACTATTGGCCCACCCTGTATATTTTCACCGCTACACTGTAAGCTACGTAGGTGCTAAACTTAACCAAGATTAGCTGAGAAAAAGTAGGATCAGAAAAAGGAAGCACTGAGAGCGGAGCTTAGAATTACTCTTCTTGTCGTGTCTATATTAGGTGCTCCTAATGACCAGTGAAAATGCAATATCAGTAAGCTGATCAAGACTTATGGCAGTTAATCCGAGCAAAGCACCCTTCTGTGCCCATGGGACGTCCAAAAAAACCAATTAACCCATAAGGTCTCTGCCGCCCAGCAGCTCATTCCTCATAAATCGTGAACGTTCGGGATGAGCCACTTAGAATCAAGGTTGGCGATGAGAACGAAGCTCCCCTTTCGGGAGGCGGCGGTAATCCAATTATTTTTGTTGCTTGCACCCCGAAATAGCTAATTCCGTTATCCTCCGTATCACCTAAGGCGGCGTACACTGATTCACAATGGATTTCGAGTGCGCTCTATACAAGACAGGATATTCAATTATTTCCCAGAGAAAGACAGCGTCAGATGAATAGAAGCGCTTGGGTACCGAAATTTTGCTTCTTTGTATGAAATTTAATTGAATTGTAGTCCAATCGTTTGAGTGGAATCTTGCATAGTTAATAAATTTATTTCACTTCACGAAGGTTTGCTTGGATCGGTATATTACCGTGGCAATTCCAGCGATTTTGCTTATTGGTCATTTACCATAATTTGCAAAGTTCTTATAAAATTTGGAAAATATTTGAAACTTTTAAAATTTTGAAAATTTAATATGCAGGGTGATCAATTTATAATATAATTTATACTTTTATGATATATTTGCTTGGATCGGTATATTATCATGGCAATTTGCCGTAAATTCTGGTAATTTACGAGGCAAATCAGCGGTTTTGCTTATTGGTCATTTGCCATAATTTGAGAAGTTATAAAATTTGTAAAATATTTGAAACTTTTAAAATTTTGAAAATTTAATATGCAGGGTGATCAATTTATAATATAATTTATAATTTTATAATTTATTTGCTTGAATCGGTATATTGTCGTGGCAATTTGCCGTAAATTCTGGTAAATTACGAGGTAAATGAACGATTTTGCTTATTGGTCATTTACCATAATTTGCGAAGTTATAAAATTTGGAAAATATTTGAAACTTTTAAAATTTTGAAAATTTAATATGCAGAGTGATCAATTTATAATATAATTTATAATTTTATAATTTATTTGCTTGGATTGTTATATAATCGTGACAATTTGCCGTAAATTCTGGTAAATTACGAGGTAAGTGAGCGATTTTGCTTATTGGTCATTTACCATAATTAGCGAAGTTCTTATAAAATTTTAAATATGTTTGAAACTTTTAAATTTTTGAAAATTAAATATGCAGGGTGATCAATTTATAATATAATTTATAATTTTATAATTTATTTGCTTGGTCATTTACCATAATTAGCGAAGTTCTTATAAAATTTTAAATATGTTTGAAACTTTTAAATTTTTGAAAATTTAATATGCAGGGTGATCAATTTATAATATAATTTATAATTTTATAATTTATTTGCTTGGACTGTTATATAATCGTGACAATTTGCCGTAAATTCTGGTAAATTACGAGATAAATGAGCGATTTTGCTTATTGGTCATTTACCATAATTAGCGAAGTTCTTATAAAATTTTAAATATGTTTGAAACTTTTAAATTTTTGAAAATTTAATATGCAGGGTGATCAATTTATAATTTTATCATTTATTTGCTTGGATCGGTATATTATCTGGCAATTTACCGTAAATTCTGGTAATTTACGAGGTAAATCAGCGATTTTGCTTATTAGTCGTTTACCATAATTTGCGAAGTTCTTATCAAATTTGGAAAATATTTGAAACTTTTAAAATTTTAAAAATTTAATATGCAGGGTGATCAATTTATAATACGATTTATAATTTTATAATTTATTTGCTTGGATCGGTATATAATCGTGGCAATTTGCCGTAAATTCTGGTAATTTATGAGGTAAATCAGCGATTTTGCTTATTGGTCATTTACCATAATATTTGAAACTTAGAATTTTGAAAATTTAATTTGCAGGGTGATCAATTTATATTCCGAAGTTTGATGCCTCGATTATTATGGCAGATACAAAAAAACTTTTAAAAAACAGTTGTGGATAAAGCTAAAGACTACATTTTAAAATTATTTTATATATACATGGTTACTGATAAAG
This sequence comes from Callosobruchus maculatus, assembly GCA_951848785.1. NCBI lineage: Eukaryota > Metazoa > Arthropoda > Insecta > Coleoptera > Chrysomelidae > Callosobruchus > Callosobruchus maculatus. The sequence continues at coordinate 3,772,582 of CATOUR010000090.1, read as the reverse complement.
TCACGGTACACCAAAGTTGTGTTTTTTCAAATAAATGGAACCCCGTATGTATTGTCCTAAATTTGGATTGTGGTCGCTCTCTCTATTCCGGAAATATAGGGTTTTATCAGGTTATCCAGGGTAATTTCAGATATATGGCCACTTTTATGTGAAAATTTTAATGAATTCATCATCTTGTACCTTAAAAAATCAATTAGAAGCTAGATTCTCAATGCTGGAATAATTTTGTGGTTGTCTAGTTTTGTTTAAAGTTATCAAGTTTTTGCTATCCCTGATTTTGTATACAGGGTGAACCAAAACTCGCGGCCATAATTTTCTTTATTATTTTGAATGGAACACCCTGTACTTTATACCATCGTCAGAAAGTCCTTACAAAATACTTCCAGTTTAATAAGCATTCCATATATCTAAAAGTAACAGATATGTGTTATTTCGATTTGAAGTTGTAAAACAATTCCTAATAATACTACATTTATGCCAAATACTGAGTTTCTCAGAGTTGGCCATGGCTACAGTGTTTGTTACACTGTTTGACCTTTCTTAGAAAAGAACTAAGTCAAGGATGGAAGGACCCAAAGGACGGGAATGAAAGAACTAACAGTAAGCCGTAACCGAAAATCAATTAAACATTTGTAGCTTCGGCTAGAAAAATCTTCGGTTTATAAGACAAGGCTCAATCACTTTTGCATGCTTAGCCAAAATCTATTTGCTCGTTTTTGATATGTTCACACACAAACCTTCTTGTAACTAATATAGTCTTGTTAAAGATTCTGTAATTTTATTTTCAGATCATTTTTGTAATTTACATGCGCTTTTCAGTTTGTTAATAGCCAACTATAATGGTCAATTGAAACCGAATCAAACTAAAATATTAATTTCAATTATTTAAGAAATATAACAAGCATAGCATCCATGACCAACTCTAACAAAAATCAGAATTTGACAAAAATGTTGTTTTACTACTTCAAATCGAAATAACTCCTTAATTGTTAATTGTTACTTTTAGGTATAGGGAATGCTTATAAAAGTAGAAGTATATTGTAAGAACTTTCTGATGATGCTATAAAATATAGGGTGTTCTTTTTTCAATAACAAAGAGAATTATGGTCGTGAGCTTTGGTGCATCCTGTATACAAAATCAAAGATGGCAGAAAACTGATAATTTTAGACAAAACTAGACAACCAACAAATTATTCTAATATTGAGAGTCAAGCCTCCAGTTATCCATTTTTTAAGATACAGGGTGATGAATTCATTAAGATTTTCACATAAAACTGGCCATAACTCTGAAAATACCCTGTATAACCTAATAAAACCCTATATTTGCAGGATAGAATATATGAGCACAATTCAAATTGGGGATAATATATAGGGTTTTCCATGCATCGGACAAAAACAATATTGTCCTGAGGTGGATTAAAGGGCACAACAACGACAAAGGCAACCGTAGGATGAGGATCGATCTAGCCAGGTAGGCCGCTGACCAAACAATTTTTGGACCATGTGATCTTTCTGGAATGTCGACAACTACAATTGCGGAAATAGCCAAGAAACACTCCCATGCCCAAATGGTAAAACGATGGGAGAAACTACAAGGATGCCAATTTGCCAAGGAAACCCTTGCAGGTTTTGACATAGCAATATCCAAGAAGTACTTGGCGATGACCAGACCAAACCTACGCCTCATAGTAGGATTCCTGACTGGCCGTTGTCAACTCAGGAAATACCTCCACAGTATGGGGTTAAGTGGGTCACCGATATGTAGAATGTGCGAAAGTGAAGACGAACTGTGGAACACGTCATATGTGGATGCCCAGAGTTATCTTCTATTAGAGAGTGTGCGTTCGGCGAGTCTTGGCCTACACCTGCCCACATAAGGAGGTGTCCCCCAGCGACTTGTTCACCTTCCTACAATTGGCAGGATAGACTCCCCACTCTACAGATACAGATGCAGATAACATATTCGTAGCTACCGCGGTACTCTGGTATTGAGGCTTTGCCTTCGCGTTCTGCTCATTTATAAATAAAAACCTCATCATAATTCGTTTAATTGATCATAAAACTTAAGAATGTAACATTTTTTATTCGGCAATATAATCAAATGGGTGAATTGGAGTGATTTCATCAAAAAATGAGATCAACCAAAGTCCACAAGATAAACTTCGTGTTTAAATCCAATACACTATCAGCAGTAAGTTGTGCAGTCCACCGGATTGTTGTCGATCTCCAAATTTAAGGTGTGTTTCCTCGGGAACCAGACATAATACTTCTTTACGCTCAATGAATGTCCGGAAACTTTCCGGGATCTCCCTTTTTCTAATTTAGTGCAAGGCTCGTAAGAAAAGGCTTTATGGGCTGTTCACTTCTCCAGCGAGCTGTCGCGATATTACGGTAGTCGTTTGAGCCTGATAGTGCAGGGAGTGTAGCAAATTCCAAGAAAAATAATTATCATACTCCATTCGTTTTCATGAATCGATGCGAGATAAAAAAACTCTTAACTTTTTTAAACCTGTGTGGTTTTTGACAAAGTATAAAATTTTTCAGAAAATTAATTTTGGATGGCATTGCTTGGCGGCTGTTCAAGATATAGCTTTTTGTTTTTTTTTCTAATTTTCTTAACTAACTTTCCAACTAATGGTGAAATTGAAACCTTAAAGTACACAGAATGTTGCATAAGTATTGTTGACAAATTTAAGATAGGAGTAATATATTAACCTGGTGGAAAAAACGCATTCCAGTATATCAAAAACTAGACCTAGGTTTCTAGCAACATTACTAATTCGTAAAGTAGTTACGCCTATTTTAACTAGCAGATTGGTTTTTGAGAACGCGTTCGTTCAGGAGACTTTTTATAAATGGGATCAGTTAATTTTTATTTTTGATAAGTTTACTCACATGGGTATATACCCTCAAAAATTCAAAACGAGCTGTTGCAAAAACATGCTGTGGCAGCTTTCGATAATAGCTTTATTCGGGTTAGAATGTACTGACGATTTGCAAACTGTCCACGGACTGCGCAAAACTAGATGCGTAGCCGGAGCAGATTGGAAACGGTTTACAAACTGTTCAAAACCGATCCGAGTTGAAAATAACCCGAACACAAATTAAAACCACCGATCAGCTGTCACGATACGAAACAACAGCAGGGCTGTTCCACCAAATTACGGTTCTATCACCGTCCCAGAACTGTTTTCATCATGCCCCGCCCATTTTACAGTACTAAAAACGGTGATTGAATCATCGATTCTAGAATCACAAAATGGGCGGGGCATGATGAAAACAGTTCTGAGACGGTGATAGAACCGCAATTTGGAACAGCTCTAACGTGTATTCAGTGAACTGAGCATGCGCAAGCAGCAGTCCGAGAACGATTCATGTCCCCTATCTCTGACTAGTTTGACCGTTTCGAAACCGTCCACAAATTGAACCCGAACATCCGACTGCAGCCGTTTGACCGGTTTCACATCTTGTACAAACCCGAACACGGTAATTTCTACGGCGCACGCTCCTGATAGTTTGCAAAAGGTTTTCGTCGAAACCCGAATAGATCTAATGCGTTGACAAAAACCAAACCAAACTGCTCGTCAGGAATTTGAAAATTGTCTAATCATTGTTTGGCCAATAACAGGCAACATTTACACACCTATTACAATAAAAAGTGATATACGAGAGTTGCTCTATATATCTCCGTCAATCGACCAGTACGCAGACAGCTGTTTCACGCTTATTAGCGATCATCAGTGCGCCATAGGTCGATTGACGGAACTAGAGCATCAATTCTTGGTATATCGGCTTCCATATGCAGCAGCATATAGAACCCGCGCTCTCTGGTGGCCAAGCGGACGCACCGTGGCGTCCCACCAAGAAAGCTACTGCTGTTCAGCAGCGATGTTCTTGGTTTGCCGTTACCTTCGGGTACCAGATGGTGCACCGGCAGAACCTTTCTGTCGCCTGCTTCAATAAAAAGTGATATTGACCTATGTTTTTTATTCTATTTGAACAAGTTAAAGATACATACGATTACGATACAATCGATTTTAAAAAATCAAACGTCAAAGTCAAGGACTTCAACGTACCTTTGAAACAAGATATTATTCCATACCCTTTTTTATTTAAATTTTTTGAGGGGATGATCCTGGGAGGCAGAGGGTACAAGGAGGTGAAGTAGTCTTTGGTTAAAAAGTTGTCCCCCTTGACAAATCATTTGACGGTCTCGGCGTTTTTTATTTTAATCAGCTGTTCGAGAAGTCCGGGGTTGGAAGTTTTCAAATCAATTATATTATAATGTCCATTATCCAATTTATTGACATCAAATGCGTAAATTATGAAATTTTGCATCCTTTGCGCTAACTGAGCTGAAAAATGTATTGCTACTTTATTATTTCTAGGTGTTTTTTTACTATACATATAACAGTTCAATATATTTATTTGCTGAATAAGAAGGAAATCTTTCGGACGTCGTGCGTCGTGTAGAAAAAAATCGGATTTTCAAGTGCGACGCGCTACCTGGGGGATGCTTAAAAAAGTTTTTTCGGCCCACCCTACTGTAAAGTGTGAAATATCATGAAGATGCTTTTGTATTATGAGAGTTCTTTCTGAATACAAAAAACTTTCGACCTACGATATGGGGAGCGAAGCATTAAATAATAAAAATATCGGAACATGCAATGTACGAGGACCATACAATAGAGAAAGTAATTAAACGAATCCGAAAAATTCTCCCTTTTTGGCAAATATCCAGTACTATTATGCCTGTTAGAGTGTGGGCGCCCTTACAAGTAAACTCCCACCTTTTCGTCACTTTAAAGCGACACTGTTGTGTGTCGGCCGTCCTTTGAAATGTACCCTTTGTTCATTTTGTGCATTCTGAAGGCTCTGTACGCAAACTGCTTCACACTCTTTTATAATGAGCAATTTGCGTTTGAAAGCTTTGTTACGGTGTTGTAGTTTTTTGCTACAGGGTAACGAAGGTGATACGTTTGATATGAAGGGCAACTGGTCGTAAACAAATTCAGTAAACAAATTTTATTTCCCACACTATACAGGGTTGGGATAAAGTATGGAACCAAGCAAATAACTTTGGAACGGAAAGAGTGATATTGCTGAAAATTTGCAGGCAAGTGTAGTGACGTCTATTGCATCCGAAGACATTATGTTAGCTATTAATGTACTTCCGGTTTAACCGGAAGTACCGTCAACTTTTTTAATTTAAATGGGACACCCTGTATATTTTTGCAGATTTTAATTCATCTTTTTTTTCCGAATACGTCCATAGTGGGTTTAGCATTAGTTTCTGTAAAAACGGGAAAGATAAAGCTTCTTTATCATTTCAGGTGTTTAAAATGCCGGTCATTCAAAGTCGGTTTTGGCGATCGTGTGAGAACTCACAAAGAAGTGTGTCAACTTTTAATGATTTACGTCCCGACAGGGGTCCTATAACACGTTTGACGGTGACTAAAAAAAAAATACAAAAAAAATTACCTCAAACGGGAAGACCGCAGACCGCCACGGACGAATTTGTGAGACAAATTTTTTAAGAAACAAATACTAAACCCACTATGGACGTATTCGGAAAAAAAAGATGAATTAAAATCTGCAAAAATATACAGGGTGTCCCATTTAAATTAAAAAAGTTGACGGTACTTCCGGTTAAACCGGAAGTACACTAATAGCTAACATAATGTCTTCGGATGCATTAGACGTCACTACACTTGCCTGCAAATTTTCAGCAATATCACTCTTTCCGTTCCAAAGTTATTTGCTTGGTTCCATACTTTGTCCCAACCCTGTATACAGGTTATACATTTCCTTATAGCCTCATACAAGGCCTTGATTTTGAGGTGGCAATCTTTGTATTTCACTATTTATATTGTGTGGCCAACGTAAATTGAACAGCCAAAAGAATGCAAATAATGCGGTGAGAGAAATAAGGACGTTGCCATAACTTTTAATAATTTCAGCCTGTTTCCTTCTTTTACTACTTGACTTATTTTATATATAAAAGGAAACAGCAAATCATTTATATTCACTTAACACCCCTTAATTACAATCGGCAACAGCAGATTTTATTCCCCACCTTAAAAACGGTCCAGCATCGGGATTGGATAACCGCAGCAGACGATATTTAATGTCTCTGTCATACTTATGTGTTTTCTGTCCCTTTTTAAGCTCGATATGATAATGACGATCGCTACCTGAGGGAGCCTCCAGGGTCCCCTTCGGGCCCTTCCTCATTCCGCAGTGTTCAATTCACGATGGCCACGCAGTACAAATAAAATAATTAAAAAAATGATTATCCGTAATTCAAGGGCGTATTTCTAAGCCAAATTCAAGTAAAAAAGTTCATATAAACATGTGTCGTAAAGTGTCCGTACGTCAAAATACAGGGTGTCAAAGTTTGGAACGATTTTTTTTATTACTCTTTTAAAGACTTTTTAAGATCATTGAGCCGAATTGAGGATAAGAATATAATTATCATTTCCAGTGGCGTCCCTCCCGGGGAGACATCTCGAGATGAATATTGGTGAAAAATGTACGCCACTGACCTTAAAAGAAATTAAGTGTTATTATTCAGATTAAATAGATAAAAATATAACCTTTTTGTTTCTTCCTTTCTCTTTGTAGCTCAGTTTGTTTTTAAGGAAAAAATCAAACCCCAAGCTCCATACATTTGTATCAAATTATTCCACAGATATACAATTCAAAAGCAACAATTGGATAAGTCTAAAAAGCACAAGATATTATTAAAGTCAATTTTTCAGCGCAACGTAGGCTATTTTATGAAAACAACAAATATTTGAGTTTTAAACCCCCCACTCGCCTCATGATCCCGATTTCACCCCCTCCAAGAAAATATGAGAAGGATTAAGAGCTCCTGAAATGCCTAAAAATGAAGTTTGGAGAGGTTCTGATAATTTTTTGTTTTTTTACAAATTCATCATAATTCAAGGAGCGGTTACTAATATTATGCGTCTATAGAAGTACGCCAATAGATAGAGGCGGACAGACAAACCAACGGAAATGAGTGACGTGGATTTTCGTTATGTAAATTCATAAAACAGCCAAAAAGCATATTATCTCAAAATCGAACATTTTTGAGATAACAATGCTCCCCTCACGTATCGGTGTGCGTAGTGAATGGAGTAAAGTATATTGACAGCAGTAACCTTAAAAGCTTTGAAATTAAAATTGCCTGTTCACAAAATATGCAAAATAATAAAATGTTTGCCAAATTTAATTATTATTTTATTTACAATCAGTACTATATCGATTTTCAAATATGCAAAAATGCAGATACCTCGTGATCGCAATGCTTTTTACGACTATCGTGGGAACTTAAACGGAAATAATTTTCAATATTCCTAAATATTCTCAAAATATTAGAAAATTTTCAAAATCTCAAAAATTTTAAATTTCGATGAGAAGAGTGAATGAGGGCTGTTCTAAGCGATAGCCTTTTTCAGTTTTAATTAAGTACCTAACTTGGCTATTGGAGCTATAGTTGGTGAACCAAGTCGGATTGATTCTAAAGCATCCATATCAAGAGGTTCAGAAACTAGAACCTGACAATATAAATTTGAAACACTCTGTGCATAAAATAGTTTCCCGCAATTGGAAAATGAAAACATTGTAGGATAAAACCATTAACAGCAAGGAAACGTGAGAACCGTATACGTGCAATTTCATAGCAGGAAATAGAACTAGTATGGTAGCAGTGGTTGGCACTTTACGAGACTTCTAACACTTAATGGCCGGTGTATCGTAACTTCGTTAACCGCTCCAGCTCAAAATTGCAGAAAGTCGAATACACTACGACGTCTGCTAAGTTGCCTAAGCGGCTATTGTGGAAAAGGCGTCGAACAGGGGAGAAAATGCACGAATTGGTGATTCACAGTTAGGAGGAGCTGAAAGTCCTGTCTTAAATAGTCTGCGGAGGTGTATATTTTACAGCTAGAACCCGTTTTTGATTACAACGCATTTTATTCGGTTAGGACTAGGGTAGTGGTACCAAATTTCTATATTCATTGTAGTCTTGAGATGTTCTGATACAAAATAGGTAGCCAACTATGTTGATTTCTTCTGTAAAAGTCTTGTTCTCAGTCGATAAACGCTAGGAACCAGCTCTCTGAATACCTAGTCACCAGTAATTGAGAATCTCATTTATTTCCACTATTTCAGGTACCTATCCTAGGTATAGGTCCTAAAGGGGTGATGCACGTACGAGCAAGTACGCGTACTTATGGCTCGATGACCTTTTTCGCCTGTGTGTCACCGTAAGTACGCGTACTTTAAAACCGTCCCGCAAACCGCAGCGATCCAACTGGTTTGAAATCTTGCTCATAGCTTGTCTCAGCTCATACTGCGAGCCGCGAGCCACCACTTTGTTTCGGCAGGCCATCGATGCGCAACGCTTGTTGTGTTTGGCGTTTGTTAAAAGTTTTGTTTATTTAGGAAAATTATCAAAATGAGTGATTTCAGCTTCACGTGTGTCACCGACGTCGAGCTAAGTAAGTTCGCGAACTTAAAAACCGCGTACTTAAAGCTCGTACGTGTGTCACCCACTTTAGAGAAGGAAAAGAGGGGATACCGCACGCCCGTTTGATGCCATATGAATTAACTGTGACCGAAAATGAATAGCTATTTGACAACTGTCAAAACATGTTTTTATGATATTTAGCGTTTTTAAGACCAATCATTGTAAAATATTGTGGTGTGCATAATGGTAGCGTGTGCAGCTTACGGTTGTAAAAGCCACAGCAGCAGGAAGGAGGCAGGAATCACGTATCACAGGTAAATTTAATAGCGCTGTGGTACATTTTTGGTGCTATTTGGTAACAGAAATGTCAGTCGCGCGTTCCGTCCTCTCTATTTCCTTGTCTAAGGTATAGGTATTCATCTATTGCTTTTGGTAGCACATACTGGCGGACTGGGTACTGAGTTTGAGAAGCATTGGGAAACCTAGTATAAAAATCGTTATACAGAAGCAAGTCAAGTCAAGTCAAGTCATTGTTGATTACCAGAGCGCTCTGCAGGACCTTAGCTCTTGTGTCATAGTGTCCGTTCGTAAGTCTGTCAGGTCTGGGAATTCAAGAACTAGACAACGTCAAAGAAAGAAGAGAAAAGGAAAGCAAGGAAGAAATGTGGAGAGCAAAGAGGGGGAAGAAAATCTTTTAGAACAGAAGGCGCTTGGGCATATTCTTAAATATCTCGGTAATTTTTTAAATATTATAATCTGACGTTGCCACCATTTTATACAGCTTGCACACGTAATCCAATCCTCATCTGGGGGGATCTCCACAACTGTTTACGTTCTGCACAATGAATTTCTTGTCCATTAGGCTTTTTTCTCTTTGGATTTTCTTTATCTGTAGTCTTTTTTTGGCTTTCTCCAATGTTTGGTTACATTAGCTAGAGCTCTAAAAATAGGTCCGATGTTTATTTTTACGAATGAAGTCAAACACTTCTTTCCCGGTTGATAATCTTCTGAAAGGACACCGAAGGCGTTCAATAATGTCACCACTTACAGGTGTTGAAAATGGGGTTAAGCATAATAAAAATGGATGACATTGATACATACCATAGTTGGACCTCTCAAGAACATGTGTAAAAAAGTCATCTGTTTTAAACAATATTAACAGTTCTTTAACCATTTTTAACGAAAATTACGTGAGGAGCTGAAATTAAGGCTCAAATTTCTCATAAACTGGCAGTATTTTTTGACTTATCTACCAAAAGAAAAGAATTTTCCATCAAGTTCCGACCGGTTTCGTCGCGATTTTTTATTTTCATTTTTTAAAAATCGGTACGCGCAAATTGCCCGTAGATTTCGGATGGCGATTTTACAGTTGGCAAGTGTACTAACATGCTACCGCATTTACATTCGTTCACTTAACAACTTTTTTCACTTTTTCACACCCTTTCTCCGATCCCTCCCATTTTGGGGTCATGGTGCATTGACAAAAAAGTTTCCAAACAGCCTCTAGAACTCAAATACCAAGACACATCCGGTTTCCTTCTCGACACTAAAATTACGCATCATTGCTTTAACTAACTTAAATGGGTGTCTTTTTCATTACAGGAATTTGTTAACCTTATAGCTTTGATTGGTAGTGGGAACAGCTGTATAGATGATAGAAAAATTTTAAAAATAAAAAAAATCAATGTTTATTTTTTATCATGCCCGAACCTCCCTAATATTTTGTTGTACGCTAATGGCCATTAAGGTTATCCGGTGTGACCCGACTAGAGCCGACTATTCAACTGATCGCGCGTATCGTAGGCGGGGCTTACCCATATCCTTGGCAAATCCTTGGTATGTATTCCTACCACCAAGGAAAAGGGGTAGGTAGCAAAAATTTTAATAGGATGAAGCGCACACTTTTCTTGTGCTTTCTTGCAGGGCCGTATATAAGGGGGGGTTTGGGTGTTTCAACCCCCCCCCCCCCATGAGTATTCCCATGAACGAAGTAACTACTAAAATAATACAAAATAACAATAATCAAGGATGCTTTCTACAAGCCTAGTGATTTATTCCACTACTAACCAATCCCTCGGTGCTCAGGTGCTCATAACACATTAGCAGCAATTCAATCTATACAGATTTTAAGTAAATTAAGACATTACATATTATTTTATACATGAACCCCCCCCTAAAATCACCATGAACCCCCCCCCCCCCCCCATGGTCATCGCCTAGCTACGGCCCTGCTTCCTTGTCTGCTTTTCAAGTAATCTCAGTGCCATTCGTAGGGTTTTATGTTGTAATTACTATTCGAATTAGTATATTGTTGAATATGAACCGTTTTACGGTGGAGTATTTACGAAACAATTGTAGCTCTATAAGTTATTAGAGCAAAAACTTGGAAATAAATTTAGATATAATTTCAAACCTTAATGATGCTGTTATTGACAAATTTGCTTCAAATACGAGCAGAAGGTTGAACTTTGACAATGTTTCAACCGTTAACCGTTTAAACATTGTGCACAGTAATGAAACATCGTAAAAGCTTTTATTTTTTTATAGATCCAAATAAGTCTTGAATAAATATTTTTATCTTATTCTCTTTCTCATTTATATGTACCTTTCTAAATCCAAAAGATATTTTGAATTTTATCGTGATTCCCCCTACTTCAATGATCACGAGCCGCCACAGCCGCCAGGTTAAATAAAGACCATTTAAAGAGTAGCAATTTCATTCATTCATCCGAAACCAATCACAGACGACGTCGTTTCGCTTTTATTAAAGCTCGTCAGTGTGATTTAGGTCTCAGACGAATAAATGAAATTGCAAGCTAGTGCCTAGTCGGCAAAACTCGTACAAGTAGTAGCAACACATAGATATTGGAAAGCAGTACTTTGAAACAGTATTGTTTTGCCATCTATCTACCAAAGCCGGTACCTGAGCGTTTAATTTGAAGAACCGAGCACTGTTTATGTGACCCGTTTAAAAAACAGACTCTTTTTCGTGGAACACTCATTTTAATAAAGACCATTTAAAGTTAGGCGTCACTTGCCTAAGAGATAGATTTAGACGAATGGATGCAAATGACCATAAGCGGAACGCCGTAATAAATGTGAGTCCAGCCCAAAACCCCAAAAACGGAAGTTCAACCGCCGCGCCATTGGCTGCACTCTGCACCCTAACGGAATTAACGGCCTTTAAAACCCGGCTAACTAGATTTTGCAACAGTGTCGCTTGGAAACGGCCAACTTGACGAAGCTGCAGTCGCACATAATTCGGCTTTGAGAAACTGCCAGCACGTAATTGCAGTTTATGCGATTAATATCCAGACTTTGGCCAAAGCTGCCTGCCTGCCCTCAACAGCTCGGCTCTCGGCTGTTTCACTGACCACTGCGTCAGACAAATGGTACACATCCGCTGTGACGTTACGGAAAATATTATTTCCTGGCTGCTTAAAATTTAATATACATTGTAGCCCTCCGGAGTTATGTTAACACTGTTAAGAGAGCGCAACCACAAAGCTTTTAAGGCAGCGTGGGGATGATATTTTTGTTGGACTGCTCAGCTGCTAAAAAAGCTGTTGAGCTACTGCCTAGCAATGCCCAGGTAACACCTTCGCATTCTGACTCTATGCTTACTAAGCATAGAAGATAAGGTTATACCATTTTCCGGGATACTTTTTACTGGCTTGACGGTTATAGATAGATAGATAGATACCTACCAAAAAAAATCTTCGAAACCAGGTTAGGATATTAAATTGAAAAAAACATAATAAAAACAAAATGATCCAGGCTGTTAACAGCTCTGGTCTTTATGTTTAGGTTGCCCTTTAGCGCATTTTTTTCGTTTTCGCTGCATCTACAACCGCACATTTATTCCCAGGGTGTCCAAGGATTCGAATGGACTGCCAGAAGATATATTTATTGGGCCTGCGGGTATTGGCTCATTCAAATCTCGCGTTAAGAAACTTCCCCTAACATAACACTTTCACAGCAGCCGCGGTACTCTGGTATTTAGGCACTGCCTGCGCGGTCTGCTCAGTTATATTCTACTAGGTGCAATTGCACCCCAAACCAACAAAAAATTAAAATTATCAGGAACCCCTAAAACGTCTAAAACGAAGTTTGAGGTGTTTTTTTATATTTTTTGTTTTTTTTATTATTGCCGCGCCGCCACTGAAATGATTTCTAAAAACCATACGCGCTTTGCATACTCGTCGCGGTAATAAATCTGTGTCAAAATGTCATTAAAATCAATTCAGAAGTTTCCACGTACACAATACAGAACGATCCAAAGTAATACTGGTATGTATTTTGTATGCATCAGAATGTTCGGCTGGACCTAAAAAAGTGTATTATGCCGCTAGGTCTTTCTCTCTCAGGCCAGTAGACAGCCTATTATGAGTACAAGAAATTTTTCAGATTTACAACCCCCCACCCCCCAACCACCCTCATTTCACCCCCACCCCAGAAAAAGTAGAAAATGATCAGGAACCCCTAAAACGCCTAAAAACGAAATTTGAGCTGTTTTCATATTTTTAGTTTTTTTTAATATTGCTGCGCCGCCACTCAAACGATTTCTAAAAATCAGACGCGTTTTCCATCCTCGCCAAAGTAGTAATACTGTGCCGAAATTTCATTAACATCAATTCAGTAATTTGAACATTCTAAAATACAGAACGACCTAAAGCAATACTCGTATGTATACATTGGAAAAAAAGTCCCTTGGTTTCTGTAATACACAGGGCAATGTTCAGATGGACCTAAAAAATTGTATTATACCGCTAGGTCTTTCTCTCCCAGGTCAGTAGACATACTACTATGAGTACAACAAATTTTTCAGCCTTACAACCCCCCACCCTCCAATCACCCCAATTTCACCCCTGCCCAAAAAAAAAGTAGAAAATGATCAGGAACCTCTAAAACGCCTAAAAACGAAGTTTGAGGCATATTTGAAATTTTTCTTTTTTTGCTAATTACTCCGCCGCTCATGCACCGATTTTCAAAATTGTAGCAACATTACCTACAACGATCCTACACCATATCAATACCCAAATTTCGTCAAAATCTATGCAGCGGTTACTGAGATTAGGAGGCTAGAAGAACGTCAACAGGCAGACAGACAGACATACAGATAGACCGACAGACAGACCGACGGAAATGAGTGACGTGGATTTTCGTTATGTAGGCATCATAAAACGCCCAAAAAGTATATTATCTCAAATTCGAAAATTTCGTAAACAAATAACGGTGCCGGCTGGATTCATTTATGAATCCGAGGGAACTCTGTGCAATCTTGACGCCGCAGAAAACATCGACAGGCCTATCGGACTATCGATTGCACATCGATGTTTAGTGAACACTGTATCATCACCTTCCTTCACAGATAGTGTGAGTCGCAACCTTATAAACTTGCTTGCTCTCCCGGTATACCAACTGTTAATCGCACTAGGTTATTCCAGTCACGCCCCCCCGAAGATGTCAGGGATGTGTATGTATATAGTCATAGAGGCGCCGTGCTTTATATTCAAATTTAACGGACAATAAAATGGAATAAACGCAGCCACTTGAACACGGGAGATCCTGAGACCGTTGTTCCAAAGTTAAAAATACCGGATACCTTTGCATATCAAGCAGTCCTCTGGATGGAATACCAATTAAATGGAACCCTGTGACGGGAATAGCCAATGAGAGCTCATGACAAAAGAGACCATAAAACCGTCTCGTCAGTGTGCACGGACAATTGCTTTACCAGGTTTGATTCGACATTCGTTGTTGTATGTTACGTTTTCTCAATGACTGAATGTCTTTTCCATGCCAATAGGTGAAGTATTGAAATCACCAAATATTTTGAATTTGAGATTGGGCACGTACTTTTTTACAGCAGGAAAGTTGCTAACCATCTCAAAATAACCACTTATCTCCTTCTGAAGAAATATGCGTGACCACCATAAAAATGGAGTAAAGTTGATTGACTCAGTATTTCCCACACATAACGGTGACATCATTTTATTATTTTCGTATAGTCTAAGATCCCCTTGCAACCAAGTCGTCGCCTACTCGCTCTCAAAAAAAAGATCCAACACAAAAACCCACGTAAATAGTTTTTTTGTACCTATGTAGAAATTAGGACGATGACACAGTTTTTATTATTATTTATTATTATTCTGCAAGCTTCACCTGGACGATCAAATCGCCTCAAAACGAAGTTTGAGCTATTTTTATATTTTTTGGTTTTTTATTATTGCTGCGCCGCCGCAGACACGATTTCTAAAAACTATACGCATTTTCCATCCACGCCACGGTAACAATATTGCGTTGAAATTTCATTAAAACCTATTCCAGGTTACACAATATAGAACGATCTAATGCAATTGTCGTATGTATGTATGCCTAAGATTCAAGTCCTTGATTTCTGTAATAGGCAAGGCAATGTTCCGATGGACCTAAAAAGTGTATTATGCCGCTAGGTCTTCTTTCGCAGGTCACTGAAGAGCCTATATCACGAGTACAAACACTTTTGCAGTTTTACAACCCTCTCACCCCCGAAATACCCCAATTTCACCCAAAAAAGTAGAAAATGATCAGGAAGCCTTAAAACGACTAAAAACGAAGTTTGAGCTGTTTTTATATTTTTAGCTTTTTTGGTGTTGCTGCGCCGCCAAGAACACGGTTTAAAAAAAACCATAGGCGTTTTCCATCCTTGCCACGGTAGCAATACTGTGGCAAACTTTCATTAAAATCGATATGATAGTTTCCACGTTACTCAATACACAACGATCTAAATTCTAAAGCAATACTCGTATGTATACATCAAAAAATTCTCCCTCTCCCTTGATTTCTGTAATAGGCAAGGCAATGTTCGGATGGATCTAAAAACGGTTATGCCGCTAGTTCTTTCTTTCACAGGTCAATGGACAGCCTATTATTATGAGTACCATACATTTTGGAGTTTTACAACCCCCCACCTCCCAACCACCTCAATTTCACCCCCACCCAAAGAAAGTAGAAAATGATCAGGTTCACCTAAAACGCCTAAAAACGAAATTTGAGGAATATATGAATTTTTATGTTTTTTGCTTATTACTCCCCCGCCCTTGCACCGAATTTTAAGATTATAGCAGCATTACCTACTACGACCTCACAGCATATCACCACCCAAATTTCATCACAATCCATATGGCGGTTACTGAGATCACGAGGCTAAAAGATCGCCAACAAACCGACAAAACGACCGACCGATCGATAAACCGACAGACAAACCGACGGAAATGAGTGACGTGGATTTCTGTTATGTAGATATCAGAAAACGCCTAAAAAGCGTATTATCTCAAAATTGAAAATTTTCGCGATCACGATATTCTCCTCATCTATCGTTGTGGAAAGTAAAAGAAATTCTCAATTCGAGAACAATGATAGTCTTGTCAAACCAACAACAAAAAACTGGTACTCCAAATCCGCAACTCTAATATTTTTAAAAGGTTCAGCATCGCATTGAACTTCTCGGAAAACTATAGGAATATCCCTCGTATGATATAATGCTAAATCTATATCCAGTAGTTCACCTCAAAATGAGTTTCTGCGAACATACATAATCAAAAACACACATACCACATTTCAATTAATATGGAGAATTCGGCAATAACAGTTTTTTGCACGAATAACAATTTCTCTGGTAATTATGAACAGTTAAATATTTTACACATATTAATTGAAAATTGGACGATAAAAATATGTGTTAACGAATTTCGCATTTCACATACGAATGATATACATTTTCAGGATAAGCTGATAGTATCAATAATAATATTTGAATTACTATAATTTGTTTATTAATTTCATCTGCAGTCCATGTGTTACGCCGAATCTGCGTAATTGCCGATTTTATGTACACAGCAATTTTTTGCCGAATTTATGAAATAGGCAGCAGTCTTGCACATTTCATGTAATGGCAATTCTGTAATTTTATTTTGCCTATTTCAAGGAATAAGCAAAAGTTTTAGCACAAGCTTAGCTTAACTTTAGCAACCGGTTAAAGCCGGCATAAAGAACTTTTTCTTCCTTCCATAAGATCGAGTCGTAAAAAAACTATTTAACAAAAGACAAAATCATATAGTTTTCAGATTTTTTTTTTTTTTAAATTAAAAAATCATGTATTTTTTCATATTCCTCACTTCACACCTGACTAGATTTACCGGTTTCAGTTATTTTTATGTATTAATTTCACAACAAATTTATTATAAAAGTAAATACTTTGCATTCCTAATAGCTAAACAACTACTAAGTAAACAAAAACATAACCTATATAATATAATATGAAAAGAACACGGTTAGATTTGTGTTGTTATACTGGTTGCCTATTACAAGTAATCGGCAAAAGATTGTGTGTCTATTTTGTGTATTGGATTATTACTGAAGGTTTCTTGTTCATAGAGAGCTTTACTTTGTGCGTGTTTATATCTAAAATTCTCAGTCTCTATGCTCTTTAGTTTTGTGTACCTCGCTTCTTTGAGCGACAGTGCAGGTAGCTGTGAGAATGAGATTCGACGGCGTATTCAAGAGGCACGGATGGCCATGACAAAGCTGTCTGAAATATGGCGTGACCATAACATCAGTAAAGCTACCAAAATGTCACTGGTTCAGTGTCTTGTATTCTCCATATTTTTGTACGCCTCGGAGACTTGGACTGTTAAAAAGGCAGATCGAGCTCGCATAGATGCTTCTGAAATGTGGACGTGGAGGAGAATGCTGAGAATTCCTTATACCGCCCATCGAACTAATGTTTCCATACTGGATGAGCTCGGTAATCCAAAGAGACTATTCTCCATTGTGTCGACGAGAATGCTTACATTCTTCGGACATATTCACAGAAGCGATAATATGGAGAAACTTGTAGTTCAGGGTCACGCCCCGAGTGGGCGGTGCCGTGGCCGTTCCCCTACACGCTGCGCTGGGTGGATACGATGGAACAGTTGCTAGATATGAGTATCAAGAGCGCCACAGAGCTGACAGTAAATCGCGAACGATGGCGAGCTACAGTTCTCAAAACTATTGATAATATTCGTGTCGGCAATACTCTAGCTCCGACTTAATGCATTTTACGAGTTCACAACATGTCTGTTAAGACATTGTGACTATGATGATGATGATGATGCTCCTTATGACGCATACACTGTATCCCAGGACGAATCCCGAAAACTTTAAGCAATGATTGCTACCGACTTATTTTATTATTATTATCATCTACAAAACTCAAGTTGATTTCTCTGCAACAAATGCGAATTTAAAAATAATTCGATTTACATTCCAAAACCTTAGTGCGACTTCTTTTTTCGCACAATATATTTGCTCTAGACAATACAATATAGTATTTTTTACCTTTACTGAAATTATGTGATAGGTAATATTTTCGATTTTTAGGTAAGTTCTTCACCTATTTATGGTGCACTCATTTTCATAAGTTTATTGATCGAGTTTTTACCGCAAAATACGTTTTGTAATTTCTTGTTCTTATTATTTCTATCAGTAGAGCTTAAAAATATTATTTAGTCTTCACTCGGCTTCTAATGTACGGCAAACGTATGCCTTTGACCTGAGCTATAACAGTTCTTTCTTATAACCCATCAGTCACGTTTTTGTGGAGTCTTCATTTTTGATCCCAACATTTTAATTCACTGTCATTGATTGACGTTATCTCCGATACATCAGTTAACCTCTGAATGCCTTTATCCGGAAAAGTATTTCATAGAAAACAGATGAGGCGTGGGTGATTCATATAGGTTTACATGATAAAAAGAGTCATTGTTCCTGGAAGTTCCAGATTTTCCAGAGTAAAGAAAATGACCCAGACGTTCGTATCTCGACGAGATACCCCAGAATAAAGCAAAAATGAAGGTTCTGCATTGTCTAGACCCGGAGATGTTGCAAATTTTTGCTGCGCGCTCCAATTTGAGATTAGACATCAAAACCAAAACCGCAACTGACATCCCCACCACCGCGCCACCCAGGGCCGTATATAAGGGGGGGTTTAGGGGGTCCAAACCCCCCATGAGTATTCGAATGAATGAAATAAACTGCTAAAACCATTCAAAATAATCAAGATGCTTTCTACAAGCTTCGTGATTCATTCTAGTACTGTTTAGCTTTTTCTGTGTATACATCCTCAGTTTCTGCAGTTTGAGGAGCGATACTATACATATACAGCTCTTAGGCAAATTAAAAAATCACAAAATCAAGTCACTTCATTTATACCTAGCTACGGCCCGCGCACCGCGCACTTGTATAAATACCTTCACTTTGAGGGACTATAGTTGTGTGACAATTGCACAATTCATAAATCTATAAGTCGCATCACAAAATTTAGTTCTTTGTTTATGATTTGTGGAAATTTCAACTCCAAATGTTTATACATATATAGATATTATGATTTTATAAACAAAAAATGTTATCTTTGTTCCTGTTGGTCGTAGTTACGTCATTTTCATATCAGATTGAAGGCCTTTTAATAAGCTTTCCAATAAACGTCATTGCTAACGGATGTGATAATAAACGCTAAAATTATCGAATTTGTATATTAGCAAAAAAGTGACTCCTTTTTATACTGCTTTATTTAACTACAATTTTTTCATAAATAAATAACATATTTAAGCTGCTTTGAATGTCAACCTTTGGTGCATCTATTTCGCTCTTTTAAATAATTCTGGGAACGTCAGTTGGGCCAGAGTAATTGTTCACTTAGTCTCTGGGATAACCAGATAAGATATTTCGTAAATTAACAAGCGGATCTGGCTGATTTTTTCTACAATTACGAAGACTTTAATGGCTTTATTTTTTAGGTATCAATTATCTATGGTCACTATTTTCAAAGTTATTAACAATCATTAAAATAGGCAAAATACGTCGTTTTTCCAATTTTCTCGAAAATTTATTGATGGATTTTAATGGATAAAAAATTAAATTAACTATCTTTTTAATAGCTACAACCTTCATTTTAACAATTTTACTCAAAACATTAGCCGAAAAATACTACGAGCAAAAGATTGATTTTTTCAACTTAAACCATGATTTATAAAAAAACAGCAAATTTACCTGTATATATTCATACACTCATCATTTTATAGGTGCCCCCTAACACTTAAAACTTTCAAATATCATTGATAGGTTTTCACGTGAAATCGATGAATTTTTTACCCACAGACTGGTCTAGTTTTACTGTGAGTTATCAAAAGTCATTCATGCTGTTTGTTTATATTTCTATACTGATGCTGAATTTCAATAAAATCAACTAACTCTACAGCTATCAACTATTCGAAAGTAGTTTGGTAATCGCTATATAACTGAACGGGAGTAGATAAAATTATATCATAGAGGGGGAGGAGTGGAAACAAAAAGCAGTTAGGTAACAAAATGGTTAATAGTTGGGATTGCGGCAAATAAACGCAACTCTTTCAACTTTATTCCAAGCTTTCGGAAACTTATGATTCCGTCATCAGGGCTACAATAGAACCACGTGGAAATGTCGTATGTCAATGAATGACCACAGCATAGTAAACAACCAGCAGAATATCTCTGAGGATTTCCTATATAAAAATGGTTCCCACAGAATTTGACCGTGGGATGATTTTACGGGTGTGAAGTCTGGGTACAGATGCGAAAATGAAAATGTCGATACCGGTACCATTTCGATATTTTTTAGCCAAGTAGGCGCATTTGGTTCATACAGAGAATTTTGTGCAATAATTATATAACTATTTCGATACCGATACCGCTACAAATGTAGCGATACCAGCTTGGAAACGCTCAAAAAGTATCTAATATAAAAATACTCAATATTAGTGCAGAAGTACAAGTATCGAAGTATCGTTAGCATCCCTACACAAAATAAACCAAAAGGGGGATGCGCGTGTAATTGCCGCCAACCTGAGATATTGTGCTGATTGTTTACTATGCTGTGGAATGACATCCAGAAACAATGACACTTGCTCCTTGTCTATCGTATTTCAATGAATGACATCCAGAAACAATGACACTTGTCCCTTGTCTATCACTCTTCACAGATGACACAGATCGAAATGAAAGAGGGAGTATTAATAATCAATAAAAGATCGATGACCCTGAAAGAACGATAAAATATCTTCGACATGTTGAAATATTTTATTTTTGGAAAAAACGAGGAAAAGAGCTAGAATGTTCAAGTAAAACACCTATAAGAGCAGACGCAATTATATTTTGTGATGTTCGCCTTAAAGAGTTGGGTGAAAAATTATATATATTGTTACTTCACTGTATCCTTTAGAATGAATATGGTAGAGAATATTCATATTTCTTGAAAAAATTTTGAAAATATTGAAGTCCGATGTAGCACGTCAACAACTCATGAGACGTCAAATGTGTGCTGCTACCTACAACTATGCTCCATAGTAAGCTGGCTTTTTTTGGTTTTTTGCCTCTGTTTTGATCTAGTCGCACAGGGACCGAATTAGAAATGAGGATTTCATTAACGATCAAAATCTTGATATTCCTGATCTTTTGGGTGTTACTGAGGAAAAATCAGTCCTTTTGGCGAATACTATACGCCCTATGAAGAAAAGTCCCAACTTATAAAACAGCCTGTATAATCGTTGTTTCTCCCTAAATTGAATAATAGTTTTCAGCCCAACCGTTGATAGCATATCTGAAACAGTGTAATACCAAAGGACATCGCTTTTTCAAGCAAAACATCTATTCTCTTCCATAAAAGTCTAATAATAAATGCCTTCTCTCAATTGAAAGCTCTTGTTTGACCGAAATGGCACATTTCACTTCCAGACTGACGTGATCGGAAAGAGCGTAGAAACAGCAGTTAGGAGCCGACCTTCATTAGATTTTTTCAATCCCGAGTCCCAAATTGCTACTAAATCGGATGAAGGAACATCCAGAATCGGCATTATCTTCATTTTCCCGCTTCCCGCTGACTCTACTACTAATATTCCCGCCGTTTTTTCCGATAATTCCCGGCTTTGAATGCAGGATGTGGGATCGGGCGGCCAAATTTAATCTTCCTACCGGGTTAGGTCGGATAGATCGGTAGTGGCTTTATCAGTAGGGTCGGAGTATTATGCCTTTGAGGTGCCCAAAAGCGCAATTAGGTACCTTCCAGGTCAGGGAATTGTGTATTTTTTTGTAAATATGAAAGGGTTCTAAAGAAATGGGAGACGCTCCACCACCGGCGCAGCCGCGGGGCAAGATTGACCTGGACTTCTACATCAGGTTTGCTAGGCCGCTCATTTTCGACCTGCCAGATGCTCAAGGTACATCCAGGTGTTGCCAAGTTCGATATCGTGCGAAGGTAGTCCTAGAAGTACCCAATCCAACAAAGAAGACACAAAAATTTTTGAAAAAGCCTCAATTTATTTTTCAACATAACATTATGGTTGAGTGGAAGAGCACTATTTTAGTGAACTCCGCCATTTGGAGTGTATCTCTGTATACTTCAATAAAGTCTATATTATTATTATTATATAACTCCAGCACAAGCAATATAATAATAATGATAATATAAACCTAACACACCACCTAACACATTAACACCACACCTGCACCAGCTAGGCCTGCACGAAAAGTTATACAAAGTATTCCAAAAATCTGTCATCCTGAAGACCTGTAGTATTGTGAGATCCTTCCTAAATTCAGACCAGTAATAGCTCAGGTGTTGACTTGGCATAGCCCGTCACCACTTGTTGCTACCGCTATTATGCGAGATGAACTTAGCAAATTCAAATACATTTACACCACACCTGCAACAATTGGGCCTGGATGAAAAGTTACATAAAACCTTCCAAAAGTCTGTAATCCTCAAGACCTGTAGCATTGTACGGCACTTCCTGAATTCAGAATAGCAATAGGTCAGGTGTTGACTTGGCACAGCCCGTCAATACTTGTTACTACCGCAACCATGCGAGAATAAATAAGAAATGCAAAATAAGAACAAGAGCACATTAATGAAACACAGTCATAAACGAAGCTGTAAGATGGCCAGCTGTTTCCAAAAGTGGAGGGTCTTATGCTTACCATCCAGGAGCAAGTGATTGTCACACGAAACTACAAAAAATACATAATTAAAGATCCATTCATACCTACACAATTGCAGAAAGTATTACCAGCAAAAGGAAACAATAAAACACATAACAAGCGTGTGCAAAACTCTCGCTGGTACAGAGTACTACCAGCTAGACATACCTCTGCAGCCAGAATCATACACATTTCAAATCTAACGTGAACCGATACTTATCCTCTCGCAGCGCTTCTACAGCGCCATAGGCTTTAAGACTTTGCGGGAGGCCGACCATAAAAAAAATACACGAAGCACTAGCCACGAAAAATGAATTAATAGAAAACTCAGATCCTTATTATAATCACACACCGACATCAGTACTCGAAAACAATCAATATAAACTATAATGGTTACGTTAAAATACATGCAGACAAAACTATCCCAGCCAATAGACCAGATATAGTTTTTCAGTCAAATGCAGACCAAAGTACCTATAAAGATTATATTGCTATTTCCAATGATATGAATATTTAACCCACCTATGCTGGGAAGGTATCTAGGTATTTAGATTTTGTCCTATAAATAAAACCACTGTGGAAACAAAATAAATTTATTACTGTCTCCTTCATTATGCCGGTCTCAGGCCTTACACGAAACACGTTCACACCACACCTGCAACAGTTGGGCCTGGACGAAATCTTACACAAAACATTCCAAAAGTCTGTAAATCTGAAGACTTGTAGTATTGTACGATCCTTCCTGAATTCAAATCCTGATTTGTTCAGGTGTTGACTTGGCATAGCCCGTCTCCACTAGCTACCGTATCTGTGCGAGAGAAACTTAGAAAAGCAAAATATTAATTATAATCGATTTTATTTATGCTTACAGCGTAGTACATAATATATGATGCGGACGATGTTTAACAACATTACTATTATTCCACTTAACCCACTACTAAACCTAAAAAAATCAAAAAGATAATCATTATTGAATGAATTTCGCCCATTGAAAAACTTAACAGCATTATTATAAGACAAGGACCTCTGAAATGTGGTGTTTCTATGCTTAGTCATGTCAAACTTAGTACCAAGGCGTATCAAGAGGAAATAAATAAATAACTTATATTGTCCAACAGAACAAAGTTCGAATAATAGGACAAATTAAACAATAATTAATGAAAAAGGACAATATAGTCCCAATACCTATCAAACATAATATATCAAATCATCAATATCGTCTTTATAAAGCATAAAAGTTGCTAAAACTCAATGCAAATATTTCTAAGCACGTTTATGGTAACATGACTCAGTGTTAGCAGATTAGAGAGTGTGCATGTATATCAGTTGTTTTAGAGATGCTATTTAAATGTGAAATAACAAATTCTATAGAAGAATTAAGCCCTAAATTGGTTATTCGATCTCCTTGTTCCCCTTCTTCTTTTAAAAAAAAGGAGAAATGCCCGTAACGAAACCACTGGAATATTAAAGTCGGTTTGCGATAGTAAGCTCGGGCAGTCAATCACACCATGAATGAGCTTGAACAGAATTGTTACATAATTCTTTATTCTTGTAAGATCCAAACGTTTAATATTAAACCTAATACACAGAATTTGATGTGCCTCGCACAGGATAGATGATGTCGCCTTTGAAACAGAAATAGTTGCTGAACTTTCCCAGGCATTTGCTTATAGCAGTAATAATATACAGTTACCAAACATAAGAACAATATTCTAGTCAAGATTGAACATATGCAAACTATAAGGCGCCTTACAGTAAAGACAAGCATCCTAAGGAATGATAGGGTGAACGCTTTACTATCTTAGATCTCAAATAAGCCCCTATCCTTTTTTACTGAGCAAAGGAGATTGAACTTGAAGGCCACAAGGGACAACCACTCTTTTGGAAGCCTAGGCTAGAACCAATGAGCTTGACTCAGTACCAAAACCATTTGAGAAACTATACAAGCTAATGCAGAGTTTTAGTGTGTTGGAATAGGTACTACATAAGATAAAAGTAATACGAGAAGCCTTAAAGGCTGTAATATTAACGGGCTCCTAGAGAAAAAACAATACTAATGCTGTGGCGTGGAGTGGAGTAAAAACAATTAGATTAGAAACCTCAGCCTTTGCACATATGTATTGCTTGAATGCAATTTCCTTCTTATATATTTCGTATTTCTGATTTTAATACAGCTATTCGTGGGCAATATGCGTTCGAATAGAATGCAACATTAACCAGCAACAATACACAAATTGACGCTACGCTCTGTTTCATCTGATCGCACAAACGGCTTCTTGGTTACACCATGTCCTTGCAGTATTACGATACATACGGTGTTAGGATATAGAAAATCCAAATACCAACGGAATTTGTTATATTTTATTTTTATACCTCAATGTGCTTTCTTGCAGTGAAAATGCATTTGTAAGCAGATTATTTATTTGTATGGTGTCGATAGTCAAAGCTACAATTGTATTACATATACACATATCGTGAATCGTCATTATCTAAGTTACAAGACCTTCTGCTGCTTATAGATAATCATTCTTTTCGGCGTGAAAGGTTTATGCTATACTAAAAGAAGGCAATAAAAGGTTACCAGAGTCAATGGGTATGACACAGACGTTATTGTTGAGAGGTCACAAACGGCACGAGTGTGAGAAAGTGACTGGAGCTGACGCGTTAAGGCGGGTCAAAGATTGGCACAATTTCCTTTCTCTGAACTGCATCAAGTATACATAGAATAGAAGGGAAAGCAGATCCCCTTATGTGCGAACAACACTCCATTCCAGGTCCTATCTGGGCTTTATACGAAGATAGAGAAGAATTGGTGTCCTGCTGTATTTATGCTGTTTATACAGTGTGTTTGGAAAAGTGTTCGTGGGCATACAGAAGAACCCATTTCGATGATATTTTATTAATAGACTTGTGCCTTAAACACCCCTGATTTTTTCATATGATTGCTTTTGTAATATCATCAGGAATTTATAAAAATTGACATTTTCATTGTTTAAGTTTTTTACATGGTTTTCAAACTTATTTTTAGTATTTTGATCTGTAGAGTATCCTTTTTCAACTGAAGTAATAATTAGTCACAAATACTACCGGAATAAGTAGTTGTAAGCTGACATTGCTAGCTAAAATACGTTGTAATAAATTAAGGAGGTTAATTTCAACCTTATATAAAAAATAAATGAATTCCATAAAGTCAATAACAACTGTAAAGTTTATTTGACAAATATGAATAAAATTTTAAAAAATAATGCTTGAAATGTGAAGAAAAAATCTGCAAAATTAACAGAAAAATCCCCAGAGTGTTAATAGACACTGTACGTGGATGTGAAAAATCTTATATAAATCCTAGAAGAAAAAGAATACAAATATTCATGCTTAAGAAGTAAAAATTAGAAACAAAGACATAGACGAATATTAAATATACACACATGTATGCATTAACATATCTACGTAGATATTGAGAGAGAACTATTTTGAAAATTCCACTGTGACACATTAATAAAAAAAATTACACATACTTTTTTACACGGAGGAAAAAACCCAGTTACATATACAATGGAACAAAAAGGCATACACCAGTTATTCAATAATTTGAAGCAAGATATTGTAAAAGTTTCTTTAACTCTTTTTTAAAAATTATCCGCGAGTTTAGGTTCTTCAAGCTGTGTGGTAGCAAATTGTATAGCTTTGTGCCCAGATATGTCAAACCTCTTCGACGTTGAAGTTGTTCAAGTGCCATTAAAAATTATCTGCTATTACTGTTTACAATGACATGCCTCGTGTATTACCAAGCTCAAGCAACTTGTCCAAATTAATGACATTTTTTAATTTGAAAATTAAAAGTGTTGCTCACAAAACGCTCATCTGCTGCTTCCTATACTCGCAAAAGCGGTAATTACCCTCCTTACACCCACCCCAATTTTTTTTTACCGAAAATGTATTTCATTGTTTTTTTCCATAGAATGTATGGTTCATCTAAATTTGTGTTATGGAAATCAGCTCCCGGCACTAAGGGGTTTTGTACCTATACTCAAAAGTGATAGACCAATCGTCTTCCAACATGATGGGTGTCCCGCACACTGTCACATTCAGAGAGTACCTGGACACCAGTGACACCACCTTTCACCACTAGCGGATCGGAAAATTAGGTGCCAACGCATGTCCCTCACGATCCCCTGACTTGAGACCACTGGATTTCCATGTATGGGGATGTACAAAAAGACTTGTTTACGAAGTACAAAAAATTTAGCTACCTAATTCAAAGAATTGATGCAGCTTTTGTGACAATAAGGAAAGAGATGCAGCTCCCCACCATCACGATCGAAATCCGACGATGATGTAGGGCATGTATTAGAAGCAGAGTAGCCCACTTTGAACAAAATTTATAACCTTGTAATTAAAAACAAAATAATGAATTCTGGTCTTAACTGCATCTATCTTTACTATCATTAATTTTAACAAACTACTTAAGCATATTATTGTAAACAACAACAGGTAGAGAGGTTTTTAAAAGCACTTGAACAACTTTTTCGCATTTACTTATTTTCTTATTATCAAGTTGAAATTAAGCTCATTAGTTTTTTTCAACATATTTGATAGCAATGTCAGCTCACAACTAATTGTATCGGCAGTATTTTGGCTAGTTTTTAATTCACTTGAAAAAGGATACTCTACAGATCAAGAGCGACCAAAAAATGTCTTTTTTTGTAGATTCTTCGATATATTCATCATTATCATAGTCACAATGTCTTAACAGACATGTTGTGAACTCGTAAAATGCATTAAGCCGGAGCTAGAGTATTGCCGACACGAATATTATCAATAGTTTTGAGAACTGTAGCACGCCATCGTTCGCGATTTACTGTCAGTTCAGTGGCGCTCTTGATACTCATAGACAGCAACGGTTTCGTCGTATCGACCCAACGTGTAGGGGAACAGCCACGGTGCCGCCCACTCGGAGCACGACCCTGAACTACAAGTTTCTCCATATTATCGCTTCTGTGTATATGTTCCAAGAATGTAAGCATTCTCGTCGACACAATGGAGGATAGTCTCTTTGGATTACCGAGATTACAAGTATATAAACATTAGTTCGATGGGCGGTATAAGGAACTCTCAGCATTCTCCTCCACATCCACATTTCAAAAGCATCTACATATGCGAGCACGATCTGCCTTTATAACAGTCCAAGTTTCCGAGGCATACAAAAATATGGAGAACACAAGAGACTGAACCAGCGACATTTTGGTAGCTTTAGTGATGTTATGGTCACGCCATATTTTAGTAAGCATTGTCATGGCCACACGTGCGCCGTCGAATCGACCAAAGAACCGAGGTACACAAAACTTTGAACTACTGCACAACGGCCTACTGATTTTATTGCTCGATGATTATCGTGCTCTGTGTCTACGATCATAACCTTGGTCTTGTTGTAGTTAATACCAAGACCATACGCTGCACTGTGTTATTCTAAGATGTTTAATAGAGCTACTAGTTCTGCCTGAGAAGCAGCAATAAGGGTTGTATCGTCAGCAAATCTTAAGATGGATATTTGCATCCGCCAATACTTATACCACCATTTTAGTCGTCCAATACCTGTCTCATCACAAATTCAAAGTAAATGTTAAATAACATCTGAGATAATACACATTCCTGACGAACTCCTTTTCTGGTTGCAGTTTGACCAGACAGGTTACCATCAATTCTTACACGAGCCGAATTAGACTCGTAGAGTTGCTGTATGAGAAACACTAGGTGATAAGGAACTCCCATAGAGGTGAGGATTTCCCACATTTAGGTCACTTTACGGTATCAAACGCCTTGTTTACAGCACAGGTCTATCAATAAAATATCTATTAAATGGGATTTTGATACACCGTAATGGCTAACCCTCTGTCAAACATCCTGTATAATAAGAATTGTTTACTATCAAAATGAGATCAAAATCAGAAGTTTACCTAAATAAGGAAAAATGCAACTTGAGCAGCTATTTTTGACATATATTTTGTTTGAATAATTAACGATGATTCATGACTCTTATGAACCCACAAACCAGGCTGTTAGAGGCGTTCAATTTAATCAAAATAATTTATTCCCAGATGATTATCCTCATACAGTCGACTTCCTCACCCCAACTCTCGAGGGTGTTTTCAACACCGACTGCGGAGCACCCTTAGCAACTACAATTCAGGCAGCCCTAAAGCGTAATTATAAACTTTCCGGGTGAAACACGCATTGCGGTCTACAAGAGGTTATCTAACATAATAAACAGTAATGTATCTCGGTTTTAACCAGGACTATTACTGAGGACCACTTTCACAACAGTTAGTTTACTGGTAGCTAAAAAAACTAGGGGTAAGCGGAAAACATATCTTTCATAATATACGGTTTATCTCAAAAGCTCTTTTTTAGCAGTGAGGGGGTGAGCCTTAAGGCTTATTGTGCACCCCCCGTCAAAAGGATCAGACAAAGCCCATCCTAACTGCTTTGCGAACCTTGAGATTTTTTTTATAACTGAGCAGACGGCGCAGGCAGAGCCTAAATACCAGAGTACCGCGGCTGCTGTGAAGGGGTTATGTTAGGGGACGTTTGTTAACGCGAGATTCGAATGTGAATAAATGTGCGGTTGTACCGCTCAGTTCTTGATATATGAAGAACGACCGTCTTAGGATGAGATGCAGCGGTCGCACGGGTACATCTGTTAGGAGCAGTGAGCGGCGGAATGATAGAGAATTTTTCACAGTTCCGAGCGTTCTTTTTTATTTATTCGTGCAAACGGTGTTGAACTTGTACATAGTACTCCTTGTTAGCCGTTTGACCTCGTGGTAAGAATTAATAAGACACTATGCCATTAAAATCGAAGAACACAGTGAGGTTAACCTCCACGTTCAAACGAGCCTTTTTCGGTCTTCGGCGAGCGAGAATGCTTCCCGCTGGGAGGATCGATCCTTAGTTTCGACATCATATTCGTTCCGTTCTCGTATGTTTCAGTAATACTACATCACTGTTGATTTCATTTATATCCAAAACATTCGAAAAAATTCCATGACATGTTATCGTAAAATGCAAGATTTCACCAAAAATATTACAGTTGCCTAAACACATTTCTGAATTTTTGCTTCCCACTCCGATAGGTGAGGGGAGTATTGTGATCACAAAAATTTTCGATTTTGAGATAATACGCGTTTTTGGCGTTTTATGATGTCTACATAACGAAAATCCACGTCACTCATTTCCGTCGGCCTGTCTGTCTGTCTGTCTATCTGTCTGTCGGTCTATCTGTCTGTCTGTCTGTCGCTTTCTTTAGCCTCGTAATCTCAGTAACCGCTGCATGGATTATGATGAAATTTGGACTGCGATATGCTGTGGGGTCGTAGTTGATAATGCTTCTATAATTTTGGAAAGCGGTGCATGGGCAGCGAAGTAATTAGCAAAAAATAAAAAGTTTTAGATATTCCTCAAATTTCGTTTTCAGGCGTTTTAGTGGTGAGGGTGAAATTGGGGTTGTTGGGGTGTGGGGTGTTGAAAATTGAAAATTTTGTTGTATTCACAATGGGCTGTTCATTCACCTGTGAAAAACATTCCTAGCGGCATAATACCCTTTTTTAGGTACATCCGAACATTGACTTGCCTATTCCAGAAACCAAGGGATTTATTGATGTGTACCATACGAATATTGCTTTAGATAGTTCTCTATTGAGTAACGTGGAAATTATGGAATTGATTTTAATGAAACTTTG
Source organism: Callosobruchus maculatus (assembly GCA_951848785.1). Taxonomy (NCBI): domain Eukaryota; kingdom Metazoa; phylum Arthropoda; class Insecta; order Coleoptera; family Chrysomelidae; genus Callosobruchus; species Callosobruchus maculatus. The sequence continues at coordinate 3,742,336 of CATOUR010000090.1, read as the reverse complement.
CCACAGTATTATTACCGTGGCGGGGATGAACAACGCATATGGTTTTAGAAATCGTGTCAGTGACGGCGCAGCAACAATAAAAAAACTAAAAATATAAAAACCCCTCAAACTCCGTTTTTAGTTCGACCGCTCCGAGCGCAGAAATGCGTGCTCTTAAAAAATGTTGCACTAGAACTGCCAGTGAAATGCAAAACCATGGCAAAACAGATATCCAGTGCAGCCCGAGTGCAACCAGTGAAAAACGCTATTATATTCATTTAAATTTTTATTATGATCAGTTTGCTTGTCATATAAGAGTACGTATATTTTTTGCTCCCTTCCAACTTTAGTTACGGGCGGTCTGGGAGGTCCAGTATAATAACGATATAATATAGGTGTTTATAAATTACGACCTGCTAATTTGAAAGCATCTATCTCCAAAATTACTGGGTATACCGTCAAGCCCCATTACATAATCAGGTAGTCCGTGAGTTTGGGATATAATCGGTACCATCTCTGTAGTTTTTTCATCGCCAAGTGATTATCTAGAACTATACCTTAGCTGTATGTTTACGTAAAAAAACATGTTTGTTTTTACTTTTATTGAAATGACAGTTACTGGTGATGCATATTTTTTGTACAGTAAGGCTGACCACACACGCCCAAGTCTACCGGGGAGGTATGTCTGTACCCAACGAATTCGAATAGGTTAGATGAAGTAAACAAGTAGGTATTTCGTTTGTCCCCACAATCTTAAACTGACCGCTGTACCGCTGATAAACTCATATACACTTTGTATACCCGCGACGATCTAGCCGGTAAAGAACCCTAAAAATTGAGTGGTGGCATAATATATAGCAACCTTGCTTTGGATGATCGTTCCGAGTTTATTGGTATAGTTTTAAGTGAATTTTGGATTTTAACAGTGCATAAGTGTTAAAAGACTACGTTAAACAATTCCACAAGATTTAAACCTTGCGGATTTCTGTAAAAAATAACACCGTGTTTGTGAACAGAGTAAATAATAGAAACGGGGTCCTGGGAACACGCTCAAGCCTGTTAGAGCATGGACGCTGCTTTTCTAACCTATTCGAACTCGTTGGTCTGTACCTGTATACCATCGCAGGAAAACGTGCTCTATGTGCAATTAAGTAAAGCTTGTTTTACATCAGTGATCTCTTCACGACTATAGTCATGGATTCCTTGGTGCGTCCTCATTCAATTCATGGTCTTCTTCAAGCAAGGGTGTAGCTAGAACTTCATTTAGGGGGGGGGGGGGCAGACAAGAGTATTTGTAACATCAAGGGCGTAGCGAAGGGGGGGGGGGGGGGTAGGGAGTCAACAAATTTTTGATTTCTATGTAATATCAACCAGTGGCATATTCAAACATTACACTGGGATTTAGTGACATCAAACCAAAAGCAGACAAATGTTTATCAACAAATCGCTGCTCTAATGTGGATCTAACCTATAGGAGAATCTAATCAAAGAAGAAAAATCTATTGTTTCCAAAAATTTCCTGGAGACCAGTAGTTGAAGCGCTGTTGCAGAACTTGGAAATTAGTTCTAAGGACAGTTGCAGTTCTAGCTGAGCCGAATTACGATCATCCTTTATGATAGACGTTATATTCTTTTGATATGATTTATGTGTATTTCCATGTCGATATTCTTTGAGTGTAATACATTGACAACAGGTTCCATATGCTTGACTCTTAGGTTATCAAACCAAAACATATAATGAACTCATACAAGGTTAATCAACTACCTCCTCTCAACTGTTGATTATAGAGCTCTTAGCTTTATTTTTCCGTTTGATTGAACTCGTAGCATGTGGTTACCCATAGCCTGCTAGGGGGGGGAGGAGGCAGCTGCCCCCCTCTGCCCGTACCTGGCTACGCCCTTGTCTTTAAGGTCAAACTGATCGGGTTTAAATATTGTATAAAGTTATGGATTTTTTCACAGTGCTGCCAACACAATTGGTGTCATATGGTTTGGCAGTTTTTGCAATATCTATTTAGTTTGTACTTGTTTGTGGTCTTGACAGTAAAACTCTTGATCTGGTTACGAATTTTTATTTATAAAATGCTTACAGAGGCGGAGAATCACAGCACAAAGAAAAAAAAATAGGTATGCAACAGCATGACATGCATTATATGATTTCATGGTTGTCACTTCCGAATTTGACTACAAAGTAGAGCACGTTACAATTGAGTGAACAAATCCATGACGAAATCCATGAACTTCAAGTCTCGTGGCGGCTGTGAGCCAGCCGAGTCGATTTTAGGTTAGGGTCGTTGTAACACGTGCATTTCAGTTTTTCCAGCTTCCGATCTTTGGGGGCTGTAACATGGCCCCAAGAACCAGTCCCCATATTGTGCTGGTTGATTGTGCTAACGCGCAGAAGCTATAAAGATAGAAGAAGAAGCAATCCGTGGACTTATTTAGCATCAAATGTCTGTATCATGCTTGTCAAATTTGATCACGAACTGAACACACGATTAAAACTATAGATTTGTTGTTGATGTAAATCGGCTATAGTAGATACTGATCCATGACAATGCTTCTTCAAACCAGAAAAATGCTAAATGTTGTGGACAAACGTTATTTTGTTCCACCCACAAACAACGATTTGCATATTTCTCCCACTCCCGCTCTGCGAGCTCATCCTTACCAGGTCGAGGTCTCTACTCCCCTAACCAGTCTCCTCCAGCATTCCTTCTTTTGTAGAGCTTCGATGCTGTGGAATGAGCTACCGGGGAATTTGTTTCCCGACGGCTACAACCTGCGGCGTTTCAAATCTAACGTGCAGAAATACTTATCCTCTCGCAGCGCTTTTACAGCACTATAGGCTCTCAGCCTTTGCGGGAAGCTGACCATAAAAAAAATTTCTCCCACTTGGGCAGCCTAGTACCTACGTACTGCCCTTAGTATCTGGATACCCTTCTTATGTATCTTTGCAATATCACTGTTTTCTCAGAGGTGAATATTAATTTTTTAAAGCTTTTTTTAAATAAAAAAAAGACACAATTTCAACTCATTGGTACTATAAAAGTACCACAATCATTTGGCGTCTGATTTCCTTGCTATTCTAGCTGATACTGTGATCGAGTGACTATGTAGTTATCTTTGGTTTGTCGTTACCTTTGGTTTGCCGCTACCTCCATGCTCTACATGTCTGACAGTCATGAAAATTCTGTTGCTCTCTATCTCCGTCAGTCGACCTATGGCGCACTGACGATCGCTAATAAGCGTGAAACAGCTGTCTGCGTCCAGGTGGATTGACGGAGATATAGAGCAACCCTCGTTTATCGACTCTCTTATGCAGTTGGCATAGAAGCGCTCTTATCTGGTTAGGTGAAGCGAATGCGCCTTTGCGTTCCGCCAAGAAGTTTGCTGCTTTTTAGCAGTCACTTCCTTTGGTTTGCCGTTACCTCCGGGTACCAGATGGCGCACTCTCACAAATCTAGGCTCCAAAATTCTGCATAATTTAAAGGCACTGCTCTTCAAACAAATGGCATGCATACTAGTTATAAAAGATTTGTATGCATAACTGCAGGCTATTTCAGCAGAGTGGCGGGTAAACGAGTTTGAGAAGAAAACACACAAACGGGCATTTATGAAAGACGCATACACACCTTCATAAATAACAACTTTGGTAATTAATAACAAGTTGTGGCAGGCAAGCAGCAGGAATTTGGGAACTTGGTACGTCATATCGTCTCAGCTGGCTGGCGTTCCTTGTATATAAACTTTGCATTGCAGACACTGTTCCGCTGTTAGACGGGGAGCTGACAGATTTAAGGTAAGTGTGCCACAAAAATCCATATATCCTAATAATATCACCCCAGTAGTAGTAGTAGTATCTGTGGGGCGACCGCTCCTGGCAAGTAGGCTCCAGACACCACTGCCTACTTACCCCTCCCTGCCAAACCTTTCTGACTTCTCAATAAAGGTAGATATGTCGGCCCAGCTTTGGCAGTGGTAGGCTGTTTCATCGGCCTCTCCACAGCCCATACGTAGAGAGCCTTCTTTAGTTCCTAATAGTGGTAGCTGCCACCTGAGTCTATAGAGTGTCCCGTCAGAACACCCACAAGGTTTCTGATTGCCCATCGGCCTTGACCTTGGGCTTGGCCAGGGCAGATGTAAACCTGCTCGGTGCCCTACTCACCTCACATCCTCATTTCATGCAGCAGAGAGTATTGCTTCTGCTTCGAAAGTCGTGGTATTCGTACAATGTCACCCCCAATTCAGGTGATAGCAACAATCGATATTATTTTGAAGGATATTATACTTCCTACCACGTGTTTCCCCCGTGTGGGGGCGGGTTAGAATATCTCCCATCGTATCCTGCGTGTCGTAAAAGGCGACTGAAAGGAGCCGAACTACTGTTGGTATAAGCAGTAACCTCTTCTCAACCAACAACTTTGGGTGGACGAGTTGATAAGAGTCAGGACACCTTCTTGTCCTTGGGATGAGAAATTATCATTAAAGGCGGATGAACTAGTAGATACATCTAATCAACGACATGAGGATGCAGAAAGCAAATGGGAAACTACTGCATTAAATATCTTAAAGATATCCCAAGAGAAAGTCGTAAAATGGGGACATTTTACGAGTTCACAACATGTCTGTTAAGACATTGTGACTATGATGATGATGACCACGTGTTTGGCTTCAGTTGAGATTAGGCGTCTACAATAAAAGTACGCCAACAGTTGTGTTAGTTATTTACTATAAGAATATCGAATTTTCACTGGCGTGTTTGTAAATTATATCTGACTACTCTTTGGACTCCTGCATTAATGCAGATAGGTACATGTCTATAGGTGTAGTTTCATTAACTGTGCTTCTGGCGCTACGTACGTCTTTTTTAACTAAATAAATATATGTGATATAGAATCGAATAAAATATAATGGAATAATAGTATAGAATGATGTTTATTATTTGGAAAAACGTACATCAATTTTTAAATGATAAATTTAAAGTTTCTATTAATAAACATCGAAATACATCCACAAGTGCGATCGCATTGTTAGTGAAGAATAAAATGAAATAGATATATAATATCGTCTGTTTGGAAAGAAATGTATATTTTTAGGAGAGCTCGTTAAAGTTTTATGAAACTGAAACTGCGATTATTTTCGAATCAACAATTAGTAAAAGGTAATATGAGTTAATAGGTGTAGTGACACAATGTCTCTACATGCCCAGAGTTTGAGCATTTCTGTCTTCGGAATGAGTCCATAATTGTATTTTTTATAATTTTTTGTGACAGTCTTCATCATGTTTTATTATTCTGCTAAACTATACTATTTCAAAATATGACATTTTTGCACCAAAGAACTGCTACGTAAAGTATGTTTATTTCATTTTGTGATGGTTTTTCTGCAAAAAATGCGTGCTTTCCTATTCGGCGGTTATCTATGGTCGTAATATAACTGCTTTAAGGCTTCGTCACGAAATGGAGATGTGACGTTTTTACATGGCGCCATCTATGGGTAAAGAAGCCAGGTAGGTTTATGATACTTTTACATACGAAAATATGCATTATTTCAAGATGGTTAAACCGAA